>JAPXFQ010000166.1:1469079-2938158 GCA_028564705.1 Apricaphanius iberus | reverse complement strand
TTTATTATTATCTTAATTCTTTAGAAAAATGTTATGACTTCTTTAATGGCCTGAGATGGTTGAAAAAATGTTAAGATATCTTTAATATTAACACCTTTAAGGAAATTTGAGGCCTTTTAAAAATGGTCACTTTTAGCATCTGTTTTACAAAAATGTTTATGCGAGAAAATACAATCCAACTACCAGGAAACTACCCAGGAAAATGAATGAGAAACATAACAAAAACCTAAATGAAAGTCCATACTAGCACACTGACTCCATTAATAAAACACAGCTTATCTGCACTAAAAGAAGGATATCCAAATGCGTTAAGCAGGGCGGTGTAAAGACAGCTACGTCATAGAGATTCTAAGGGAGATTGTAAATAAGATGATGAGAGACACCAGACCCAACCATGTAGACGAGCTGAAAGTTCCTAATAAAGCAACCAGGACTTCCTTAACAGCTCAGCAAAGCCACAGGCTGATTGCCTCCATCCTGCTCTGCACCGATGTAGTCACTAATGCAAAAGGAGCTGAATGGAAATACCAACACACATATATCTTAATAAAAATCCACCTTTTTATATTGGTCTTATCTAAAATTATCAATTTCAATTATCCACTCTGAGTCTAATGAAACAACATAATATTTGAAATAAATTAACTTGTCAATATTCTGCCTGGATATAATGGTAGCAACAGAAAAACAGTAGGATAATTATTAGCATTACTGTTATGCAATCCAAATAACTTGGATTTTGATAAGAGCAAATCAAACTACTGGTATATGAAGACTGTTTTAAACTTGAATGTTTATACAGATATTTGAAAATAATTAGGGATGCAACGATACCACTTTTTTCAAACCGATACAATACCGATACTTGGATTTAAGTACTTGCCCGTACAGAGTACCAATACCGATACTTCTACTACACACAAAAATGCAGTTAATTGGAAGACAGGTTTTATTTTCTTCTCTGTTTGTTACAACAAATCATGGTGAATTAGATAAAAAATAAAATATTGATAAAAATGACCATAAAACTAAAATTTCAAGTGAAAAATAAACGTTTTTATTTGAAATTCCACATTTTTTGTATCGGTTCATGGTATCGGTTAACTTTAAACGGTACAGATACTATACATAATGACAGTATCGGCACTGATACCCAATACCAGTATCGGTGCATCCCTAAAAATAATGTATTGTGGGGGCACATCTTACAGACACACTATTGTCTTTTTATACAGATCAAAAAGACCAGAGCAGGAAGAAAATCTGACCACATTCCAACAAAAACTCCAAGAAGAAGAAAAAAAAAATCTGGCTTCCAAAAAACAGCTGGAGTTTGGAGTGTTGATCTTGAATCTCTTCGCACATTTCAACTTAGTCAGAATAAATTGATTCATGGAGGAACCCCGTCAAAGGGAAATAGGACAGGTGTGACTAAGGTGCTCAAGAATGTGGAGAGAGTTTTTTTCAGCGTGTTAAATTACAACTGTGTGGGTCAAAGGAAAACCCAGTTTGCCGAATCATCTTACTACTGTATAAACAGGTTTAACACTTCCTCTGCAAATGATTTTAATTTTACATTCTGAATTCTGGAGCTAAACAAACTGATCACCTTGCTGGTTAAATGCAAAACAAACAGACTGAAAGCTAAAGATAAGAGATTCAAAAACTCACCATTCACCACTGAAATGTGAGGGAGAGACAGCCGAACTAAAAACTATAACTGTCTTTAAGACATTTGTGTTTATAGAGAGGAGCGTGCAACTTCTGAATTCCAACAAGGCAATATGAAAAAAAAATAATAGTGAAAATTAATCATGTCAACAGAGGTCATATTTCTCTGATGGCAACACAAGCAAAATGTGAAGACATTCTGCTTATAGTTCCCTTAAAAGCAGCTGACGATCTCTAAGTAGAACATTTGTTATTTAAAGAAAATCTAAAAAGTGTTGCACACTTGTTTTCTTTCTCATTTGGACTGTAGACACAATTACATAACAGTAACTCTTCTGCCTACAACCATCCAACACCAAAGCGAGACTGAATGACCAAACAATACAGCTTTTGCACGGAGTGCTGTGAAATGTTTGTATTGCTCCATCTGAGCGTGGAGACGTATCGCGTTGGTAAGACGTATCGCGTCATTTCCTGTTTTGTGACTAACTCGTTTGTAGCAAGTCGGTGTTTCTCTCTCTCTTGAACTGATCTAACTTTCTCTGTCAATAAGTTTTTTCTGAGTTGCTTAACACACAAACACATTAAAACGTTAATTTTCTTCACGGTTTAGGACTCTTTAAGCGTTTTACTGGGTTAATTACTTTGTTTTTAGGTAAGGTAAGGTACCGCTTGGTTAGCTTAGCTTTACGGCTAGCATGGCTTCGGCAGCTTTCTCTCTTGTCCCTCCATCTCTCTCTACACCTCCTCCTCTTTCCTGCTCTCTCTGTCAGATGTTTAGTTACTCCTCCGCCTCATTTAGTGAAGTTGGTAGGTGTAATAAGTGCAGCATTTTTGTAGCTTTGGAGGCGAGGGTTTCTGAGCTAGAGGCCCGGCTCCGCGCTGTAGAACAGCCAGGCCCAGCAGTAGCTAGCGCGGAGTCAACTAGGACAGGACCTAGCCGTCCTTCAACAGCTCCCGTGCAGCCGGGACCTCAGGCGAGCTGGGTGACTGTTCGTAGGAAGACTAGCGCCAGACCCCAGTCCGCGGCCAACCTCCAGCCCCTTTCTCTGAACAATAGGTTCGCCCCGCTCAGCGACGCACCCGCCGAGCAGGAGAGGCCGATTCTTGTAATTGGCAGCTCCATAGTTAGGAATGTGGCTCCAGAGACACGAAAGACCACCGTCAAATGCCTTCCAGGGGCCAGGGCTGCGGACATTAGGTCCCATCTGAAGCTTTTGGCCAAGGACAAACGGCGGTATAGCAGGATCGTTATCCATGCTGGTGGCAACGACACCCGGCGACGGCAGTCGGAGGTCACTAAAATTAGCGTAGCTTCGGTGTGTAGGGCTGCCAAAAAGATGTCTGACTCTGTAATTTTTTCTGGTCCCCTGCCTGATCGTACTAGCGATGACATGTACAGCCGTATGCTTTCGTTCCACCTTTGGTTGTCAAGGTGGTGTCCAGAAAACGATGTGGGCTACATTGATAACTGGGGGGCCTTCTGGGGAAAACCTGGACTGTTACGTAGAGACGGCATCCATCCCACCGAGGACGGAGCTTCGCTTCTTTCCAGGAACATTGATAGGGTTATCTCTAGTTCCCCAAAGCCGTGACAACCCAGAGTCCAGCTCAGGGAACCCAGAGTCCAGGTCAAGGAACAGGGACTGCCACCCACCCACTACCCTATAGAGATAGTTTCCCGTCCACTACCCAAAACTAATGAATTAAAAGTTAATGCTACTAGAGCAAAGTATAAAAATCTCATAAAGATAAATAAAACTCGGACTGAACATAAAAACAAATCAATTAAATGTGGTTTACTAAACATAAGATCTCTCCCCTCAAAAACACTCTTGGTAAATGACTTAATTTGTGAAAATAATATTGATTTGTTTTGTCTTGCAGAGACATGGTTGCAGGAAGAGGACCATGTCACAATAAATGAGTCAACTCCCCCTAGCTACTTAAACTTTAGTGTCCCTCGAAGTACTGGTCGAGGAGGTGGAGTAGCAACTATCTTTCATTCCGATTTACTAATTAATCTCCAAAAAAATAATAGTTACAGTTCCTTTGAGCATCTAGTTTTTAGCTTTCCTCATACACATAACAAAGCAGTAAAGCCACTTTTGTTTGTGGTCTTATATCGTCCACCAGGACCTTATTCTCAATTTTTAGATCAGATTTCAGATTTTCTATCTGACTTAGTTTTAAACACTGATAAAGTCATTATAGTCGGAGACTTCAATATTCATGTTGATAATGAAAGTGATAGTCTAAATACAGCTTTTAACACTATCCTAGACTCAATAGGCTTTACTCAAAATGTGCAGGGACCAACACATTCTTGTCACCACACTTTAGATCTTGTGCTGACTTATGGCATTGACTGTGAAGAAATAACAGTCTTTCCACATAACCCTATCCTGTCTGATCATTTCCTTATCACTTTTAAACTTACTCTAATGGATCATATCAAACCTGAAAGAAAACTTCATTATACCAGAACGTTATCAGACAACGCTGTAGCAAATTTTAAAGAAGCTCTTCCAACTTTAATTTCCTCAGTTTATAAATGCAGAACAGAAAACAGTGATTTAACTCGTGACCCCTCACAACTTGACATTTTAGTTCATAGCGTTAATTCCTCCCTGCGTCGGGCAATAGACAAAGTTGCCCCCTTGAAAAGGAAGGTGGCTAGCCATAGAAGATTAACTCCCTGGTTTAATTTAGAGCTACGTACCCTAAAGCAGAATGTTAGAAAACTAGAGAGAAAATGGCGCTCCACGCATTTACATGATTCCTTTTTAATATGGAAAAATAGTTTATTGCTATATAAAAAGAGCCTTCACACAGCTAGAACAGCATATTATTCATCTTTAATCGAGGAGAATAAAAATAATCCTAGGTTTCTTTTTAATACAGTTGCCAAACTCACACAGGATCATAGCTCTATCGAGCCAACCATTCCCCAAGCTCTAAGCAGTGACGACTTCATGCAATTCTTTATAAATAAAATAGACTCCATAAAGAATAAGATAATTGGGAACCTTCCCAATATGCTTGCTTCCTCCTTAGTTAATGAGGCAGCCTCAAAAATGGTGGAACCTAATATATGCTTAAACTGCTTTAATGCAGCCGAACTTTGTGATGTACTAAAATTATTAGCTTCATCTAAACCTTCAACTTGCGTTTTAGACCCAATCCCAACTAAACTCTTAAAAGAAGTTTTCCCTCTGATCGCTGCTCCAATTTTAAATATAATGAATCTATCCTTAGTCAATGGATATGTACCACAGGAGTTTAAGATTGCTGTAATTAAACCTCTACTTAAGAAACCCTCTCTTGATCAAAACGACTTAATTAACTATAGACCGATATCTAATCTTCCCTTCTTATCTAAAATTCTTGAGAAAATAGTTGCACACCAGATATGTGAGCATTTAAACAATAATGAGCTGTTTGAGAAGTTTCAGTCAGGCTTTAGAGCTCATCACAGCACTGAAACAGCTCTGGTGAAGGTTACTAATGATATTCTCATAGCCTCAGACAATGGACTGGTGACCATTCTGGTCCTGTTAGATCTCAGTGCTGCCTTTGACACTGTTGACCACAATATTCTCATAGAAAGGCTTCAAAGTGTCGGTATAATAGGAACAGCACTAGGTTGGTTTAAATCTTATTTGTCTAACAGATTTCAGTTTGTTCAGGTAAACAATAGATCTTCCTCAACCTCAATAGTTACTTGCGGAGTACCACAGGGTTCAGTGCTTGGGCCGATTCTCTTTACTATATATATGCTTCCTATTGGTAAAATAATTAGGCAGCATGGGATAAAATTCCATAGTTACGCAGATGATACACAGCTATATCTATCCATTAATCCTGATGAATCCAATCAGTTAGGTAGACTACAGGCATGTCTGGAAGACATAAAAACTTGGATGACTCTAAACTTCTTGCTTCTAAATTCTGATAAAACAGAAGTTGTCGTCTTTGGACCAGAAGCTCTGAAAAAGAAACTACTTAGTCAGCCCCTTCACCTGGACGGCATTAAATTAGCCTCCAGTAATAAAGCAAAAAACCTCGGTGTCATTTTTGACCAAGATATGTCATTTAGAACTCACATTAAAGAAGTCTGTAGGATTTCCTTTTTTCACCTTAGGAATATTGCAAAAATTAGAACCATCCTGTCCAGGAATGATGCTGAAAAACTAGTCCATGCCTTTGTTACTTCAAGGCTGGATTACTGTAACTGTCTATTATCAGGTAGTCCACAGAATACAATTAAAAGTCTTCAGTTAGTTCAAAATGCTGCTGCTAGGATTCTGATGAATATTAAAAGAAGAGATCACATTTCCCCTGTTTTAGCTTCTCTTCACTGGCTCCCAGTAAAATCTAGAATAGAATTCAAGATCCTCCTTCTGACATATAAAGCCCTTAATAATCTAGCTCCATCATACATAAGAGACCTGATTGTTCCATATGTTCCTAACAGAGACCTTCGCTCTCAGACTGCAGGTTTACTGGTAGTTCCTAGGATTTCTAAAAGTAGAATGGGTGGCAGATCTTTCAGCTATCAGGCTCCCCTCCTATGGAACCGGCTCCCAGGGTTGGTTCGTGAAGCAGACAATTTGTCTATCTTTAAAACTAGGCTAAAAACTTTCCTCTTTGACAAAGCTTACAGTTAGAGATATGTTTATAGGTAGTTAGAGTCAGGTCAGACAGGTAGATAGGAAGAGACAGGTTAATGTTAGTAGTCAGGCAGAGTGTCAAAAGTTAGGAAGAGATAGGAAGAGGTAGAGTAGCTAGGTAGAGATAGATTAATGTAAGCCAGGTAAAGATCCGGAGCCGGTCGCGGCTTACCGCCGCGGAAGAAATGTGCCCCACAGGGGCCAGCCAGCGCCGGAGAGAGGTCCCTCAAGGGGATCCTCCCGCACAGTGCGGCCGCCCATTACCTGCCGGGTTGAATCCCCCGGGCAGACTGTGCGGACCCCACCCGTTTATCTCTTAAACGTTTCTCGCCCTCTTCAACTCTGTCCTCTCAGTTCTGTCTATTTTTCCTTAAGATAGTTGTCGACTATCGGTCTCGTGCCGGTATTTAGCCTTAGATGGAGTTTACCACCCACTTTGGGCTGCATTCTCAAACAACCCGACTCCGAGAAGACCCCGGCATGACGGGGGCCGTTACCGGCCCTACACCGTCCACGGGTCAGGAGGACTCAGACAGAGTGTTGGTAGCCAGGTCTCCTAGTAGCTAGGAGACAGGTTAATGTTAGTAGCTATGCTGCTTTAGGCTAGGCTGTTGGAGGACATTATTAGGGTCTGTTCCTACTTTCTCTCCTACTTCTCCCCAACTGCATGATGTGCTGTCAATTCAAGCACTAACCTGTTTTCTATTATAGTAGGTGCTCCGGATTAGCCCTGCTTGACGACCCTGACTAAGATGGCATTGCAGTGACGGAAAATTCTCCACGTCCTGCAACAAACTTCTGCATCAGTTCTATTGCTCTTTCTGTGTCTCTGTTATGTATTCTCCAAGCCACAGACGGTCGCGGCAGATAACCGCTTGTGCTGAGCCTGGTTCTGCCGGAGGTTTCTTCCTGTTAAAAGGGAGTTTTTCCTTCCCACTGTCGCTGCATGCTTGCTCAGTATGAGGGATTGCTGAGAATTCCACGACGCAATCTTCTGTGGTTCTGTAATTTCTACACTAAACATTGTATTGTAATAACTCTTTTTGTAAAGTGCCTTGAGATGACATCTGTTGTGAAATGGCGCTATATAAATAAACTGAATTGAATTGAATTGCTGTATATGGAGAGAAAAAAACACTTCTCTTTCTGGTAGGCTTAACACTGATTAACTTGGTGCATCTGACATAAATCTTCCAAGCTTTAACACAAAGGGGATACTACTTCCTGCTGTTTTCTCCAGGAAAGTCACACAGCAGAGCTGCTTAATATTATGAAAACATGCTAAACTAAAATTACTGTAAATATTGCAATTAAAACACACAACTTGCATTTTTATGATAGTTTAATACTAAAATGAAAGAAAAAAAAAAATCACAATGCCCCTTTCTCTTTGGTGCGTTAGCTTCAGTGTCTTGGTCACTGAAACTGATATCTAATGTGGGTAAGCAAAGTGTAAATGACTTGACAAAAATGTATGGTTTTCCAACTATTCCTTCCAAGTAGTTTCTCTGCTACTGTGGCAATTGAGCAAACTGATAATGCAATGCCGATTGTGATCCAATATACTGTGGAGATCAAGCCCAGAACAATGACTAAGGTTTCCCACAACTCCACCGAAAAATAAAGTAAAGCTTTGTGGGTTTTCCTTTAGTCGTTCGCACTTCCAAAGTAAAATGAATGCAGAAAAAAAACATAACACCAAATGTAATGATAATACCGTCAACGGTTTTTGAAACTATAAACGGTATTGTTAGATGCCGAAGAGCCTTTGTCTCTCCCCAGGAAGGAGGACACACATGAAGCAAACACGAGAGGATTTCAGTGAGGAAGGGTGTATTGAACTGACCTTCCATGAGCGTGGAAGTCCAAGTGCACCGTCCTGTCCTGAGGATGGAGTGCTCTTTTGGCCCTCTGATGACTGCTGTGCAGAGCTTCTGTGTCATATGACAAACCTTCATAATGGCGAATATATTTGTTCAACGGATTTCCAAACTGACCTGAAACACAGTTTTAAAGACAGGTTAAAGCCAACTTTGTTTCATAAATATCAAATGCCGCTTTCTCCGATTTCTGTGACCAATCAAAACGTCCTGCTGGAAAATGTTAAGAATGTCTGTCTGTCAGCACAGAGCAGAAGAGCTGTCACTCCTGGGATGAGTGTAAAAGGCTTATTCATCTCGATGCCTCAAACCCACAGAGTTAATCCAGCCATCTTTCATTAAATCGCTTTCTTTGTTCTTTTAACAAAAACACAGAAAGCCCACAGTTTAAGGCCCGGTGGGAGCAGAGCGGGGCACATGATGCAGATCAGGTGACTGGGGGTCTGCTTCCAGAGAACAGCATGTCGCTATGAGAGTCAAGTGAATGAAACTGCTGCAGCCTGCTTGAATAGTAAGATACAATCAGAGGAAACGTGGAATACCATTTAAATACTAGTCTCTGTCGGTGTTGTCAGGGTAGTTTTCAAAATGACAATAATAGTTGTCCAAAGAACTGTAATTATTGAATAGTTAGTTATCCGCGCTGAAAGTATTATGGTACAAATCATAAAATGGTGGAAAAATATTTAGAAGAGTGTTAACGTTTTTATTCATAATCAGTGTTGAGTGAGTTACAAAGAAATCGTAATATATTTCACATTACTAGTTACAATGTCAAAAATGTAATATGTTTGCATTACATATTACCGTCTTAAAAATCTAACTGAGTTACAATACTTGAAGTTACTTTTAGCAAAATATTTTAAATATCTAACACTACTTCTAACCACCATAATTTCTCAATGTACATTTTACACAAGTGTCACACCACAAATACTGTATTTTTAACACTATTTTATTAAAATTAAGTCTCTAGTTCCTTTGCATGCCTTCTTTTTCATGGTTATGTTTGTTAAATCTAATCAAAAGAAGGTGCTGAAAGTGCTCGTCACAAAGATGGTTGACAAAGATGAGACTCCGATGTCTGAAGTCTTAAAACAGATGGTTAGGAAAACAGTGTGAATAATGTCGCTGTTTAAATGTACAGTCCATCTTTTCCTCAGCCGTCCTGATTCTCTGATGTTTTAGTTTTGAGCAACAGGAAGTGGATGGTGGATCTTGTTCTACTGTATCCAACTTGATTTGGTCTGTTGCATTAGTTGGCCAGAAAAGCAATTTAAAATGCATTTGTAACTTGAGTTACTAAAATTGTAACTAGCAGTATTGCTGTATATTTTGTAGGTAATGCATTACATTACTCAGTTACTGAAAAAAGTATTCTATTCCTGTAACTCATTACTTTTGTAATGCATTACTCCCAACACTGTTACATAACACGATAGGACCAATTTAGTGAATATAACAGAGAAACCAAAGAGACATGAAGCAGGATCTCTAAATGCACTCATCAGGCTAGTACTGCCTGATACCGATTACTGTTTTTGTTTTTTTATCTTGCAAACCATTCAGATTTTCTTTCTGAAGGCTGCAGTACATTGAAAACTCATCTTTGTAAACTTTCTGTCACCAATAAAGTTGTTTGAAGAAGAAACAACAAGATTATTCCAGTGAAGTGAAGTATTCCTTTTAAAGTGCATCGAAGAACCGATGTTTGGACCAGAAAAGCCTAATCAAGTATTGGGGGGAAAAAAGTCAGATTTTTTTATGCATTAGCCCGGTGTTCCTCCACTATGCTCCTCATGGCACACTGCCCTGCATGTTTTAGAAGCTTCCCTGCTTAAGCACACCTGGTTACAATTGACTGCTGATTTAACAGGGTTATGGCGAACTGCAATCATCAAGCAGGGATACATCTAAAACATGCAGGGCTGTGCAACTTGAGGAGCAGTTTGGGGAAACATTGTATTAGCCAATTTCCTTCCTTTGATAAATGGTTCGCACGGTAGTGTCCAAAGTCAGTCGTCAAGGCCTCGTATCCTGCGCATTTTTCAGACGATTCAGCATTACTGGATCAAAAGAATGTTTCATTAGCAGGCCTCTGCGATTCTTAATTATGCTGTGTGGTAGCGGGACCACATGTTAAACATGCAGGGCAATGACCCTTGAGGACTGGATTTGGTTTGTGAGTCACAAAGTTATTATAAAAAAAAGAATGCTACTACAAGACTGAGTCAAACTGATCAAAACTGGCAAACTGTGAGGGGAAATGACTTTTGAGGTTTCACGTCTAAACGGTAAAGTTTAACAGCCCAGTTGGAAACTATAACTTTCCTTTTAATATATCAACTGGATGCTTAGTTTTTTCTCTGTGGTTCACTGTAAATAGCTTAAAGTTTATAAATATTTGATATACCACCAGTTTGTTTTTGTACTTTATCATTTATCTATTTTGTAGCGTTGTTCCTTGGTGAATATAATAAGTGATAAATAATAAAAAATTTAATATAATCATGTTTGCTGATTAGCAATTCATTTTACACACAATTTACATTCTTTATGATTAACTAACTTAAGGAACAAAAAAAGCTTTTCCTAAAAGAGCTGGAATTCCTGTCACTAAACTGCAATGTAGCGGGAGTCACACCTCCTCAAACAGGGAGGGAAAGGCTGTACCAGGCTAGCAGCAACTTGTTCATGATCCCAAATATA
This sequence comes from Apricaphanius iberus, assembly GCA_028564705.1. Taxonomy (NCBI): domain Eukaryota; kingdom Metazoa; phylum Chordata; class Actinopteri; order Cyprinodontiformes; family Aphaniidae; genus Apricaphanius; species Apricaphanius iberus. The sequence continues at coordinate 2,927,225 of JAPXFQ010000166.1, read as the reverse complement.
AAATAACACTAATCAGCAAAAACTAATCTGTCTTCTAAAGTGAGAATAATGCAAACAAACTAAGCCATCCAACAACCAGGTTCAGGAATGTTACGATGAATGGCGAGAATGGTCTTTTTTTTCTGAACAAGGAGGATGTTAATTTGGCACAAAAAAAATATAAAAAAATACTCTTAGCCCAGATTGCAAGATCACCGCCCTCAGGAGGATGTGGGAACTTAAATCAATGTGCAATATTGACACAGTGAAAAGCTGACTTGTCCTAAACTGGCATTCTCATGTTTAATTCTGGATCTAGCAAAGGTGTCAGCAACCTTTTCAATAAACAAAACAAATTTTATCAATTCTTAGTAAATAAAATTCATCTGGATCCATAAAACCCAAATAACTCTCTCTCTAAATAAAAGATTTTTTTATCAAGCATGATAAATGACTTGTGTAAATGTATGCATTTTATGGTTTTGTTAAAGAAACATAATTCTATTTCTATTATTGGGTTTTGGAACAAAAGATAAATCAACTATTACAGGAAGCAAATCCACCTGAAACAGCAACACAAAATGCCGAGCTGCTGTTAAGATTGTACATTTTATATAGTTTCACTTATTTTATGTTTTTATCTACCCATTTTTTCTTAAATAACCTTTTAACGATTCTTTTATTAAAAGATAATATTTTACATAATCTTTTGAAGATTATGGGAAAACATTTTCTTTTAATTCTATGTTTTATTGTACGTAATTAGCTACATAATGAGATGACAATGACAATTTATTACGCAAACAAAAGCAATGAATAAACATTTTTAAATGATGGAAAATAAAAATAAAAAGATGTAGATGGCAGCAGTTTAAAAACAGAGCAGCTATACATGTACGCACAAAAGCTGTCTATTGTTAACCCATTTGTATTTAGACCCGTTAGTGTCACAACATTTGTCAGAAATCCTAATTTAGTAAAACATTTTTATACAGTTTCTTTTGATTCTCAAAATGATCATGAAACCTAATCAACAATAAGTTTAAATGGAAAAATAAGCCACTTGTCTCAATTTGCTTTTGTCAGTTGTACACCAGAAATCACTGACACCCAACTTTGACTTCAAAGACGTGCTGGATACATACGCATGAGATTTGCATCTAAATAAAAAATAAAAAATAAAAATCATATTTGAAGTCTCTGGTGGAGTTCAAGCAGCAATCTGGCCAAAATATTAACACTTCTTTGTCTCTGTTCTGGAAGAGCCTAATCTCTCGTTAACCTTTTACACAATGATTTATAGGATAATTGCAAATTTTTTATAAGTCTGTTTCACTGCAAAGACTTTTGCATCATCAAGACTGCAGAGCAATGCGCTTTTAAGCCGTTTTGACAGAAAGGAAACTGCTGAAAGGAACAGAGGAAGTGGTAACAGCATGGATTCAACTCTTCTGGGACATGAAAACAAGTTGACAACAGAAACACACAAGTGGTAACTCAATGGTCTGCATTTAACTCTGGATATAACAGCGTATCCTACAGTGAAGGAAAACTAAATCAATGTTTAGTTGAAACCTGCAAGTACCAAATACTTAAATAATCATGAGAATCAACAACAAAACTGAATCTCTTTTTTTTTTTTTCAGAATAGAGGTCCTAAATATACAGATAAAATTCAAAGTTTACTTGTTTTGAAATAAGGCTGAACTTTTCTACGTTAGAGATGATAGGCTATTCTTTCCTTTAGGGTTTCATCACCATTTTATTTTCACCATTTTTTCAATTTAAAAAATCGAACATATTGTGTGAAAATTCCAATAAAATGAAGCAGGTACAAGTGAGCAGCAATGAAATGTGTGAATGTCACTACGGCTTTTAAACGACATGAGGTACAGTGTGTTTGTTACTGGAACTCTCTACCAGCGGTAGTGAAAACTGGTTAAAAAGTTCAAAAAGGTTTTCCATAAGATAGAAGATGAAGATTCAGTCATTTAAAGAGATATTCCCAGCAGGCATGTAAGAAAATATCGATATGCCGCTATATTATGTCATGATATTGTATGTAGATTTAAAAGTAATTATATCATTTTTTTATTTCTAGAATCAGAATGGAACCACTGATTATGACAGTAAATCTATTGGTAAAATTAAAAGTGTGACTGCTGGTTGGTAACTGTTTTTACCTTCTTTGTTCCAGTAGATCAACTAGATCTAGAAATTTATATATAATATTGATAGATAGTCACAATATATAGTATTACTCACACTAATTCAATATATCATATCACGCCCTCTGTATTTTGATACATATTGTATCATCAGATTCATTTACACCCCTCCTTCCTAGCATATTATTCTTCAATCTTTTACCAGAATGATACTTCTTAACCCCAGCATCACAAAACACTGATAGGCTGGAGTAAAGCCGAGTTTATGCTTCTCCAACCGCAAATTTGCACTCAGTCGTTTTCCATTCTCTATTGTTTTTTCAGTGTTGCTCTACCAGGACAGCAGGGGCTGCTAAATTTTCATGGCGTCTTTGCCTACTGTCACACAGCGCCGCTTCTGTTTTTTTCTAGGCTTGTGAACGCATTTCTTCCTCAAGGAGTAATGAACGACACAAAGTACGTTTTGATTAAGTTGTAAAGCTTTTTACTATAAGTGAAGCTCATAGAATACTGTTGTTTTCCTACACCTCCTTGTGTTCAAAATCGGCAAAAGAACAGATTAGATAAGTTATCCTTTCAATATAAAGTATGTAGTGGCCAAACGCTGCATTAACTACTGATTATAGCGACTATAGAGCACCTTTCTGGTGAAACGATCTCTGGTTGTTGCTCAAACTGACCAATCAGATGCATAAACTCTCCGTCGACGGAAAGTTAAAATTTGGCCCTCTACTCAGAGCATCCTTGCGTAGGTGACGGAGAGCCCTTGCGTTGACAGATAATGGCGTTGCGTCAATTCTCCTCCGTCAAAACGCAGAAGCATAAACTAGGCTTAAGGCCTCTTTCTGCCATCTCCATGTGTTTTGTGAAAGCACAAACATGTTGAGGGGGTTGAATTCAGCCTGTCATTGACTGTCACTGGCGTCAGGGTTGTCTACACTGATTTAAAGTCAACTCCGACACAATGTTTTTGCATTGTGTTGGGCACAGATAATTCATGTCACCTCAATCTGCTGCTACACTTCAGACAAGTGCAAGTACTGCAAAGAAATCTGAGAAAGAGTTTGCATAAATTACTACAGTTCACGCCGGCATATGAGCAGTTTAGTATTTGCAGAGTTTTCTGCAGAACGCAAGTACTTTTTCTGCAGAGATAATATTTAATTGTTGTAATAGAAATTCAAAAGAAAATACAGCTTCGGAAGCTGAAAGACTCACGCACAATGCTACTTGACAGGTTAACCTTTTCGAAAGCAGTAAATCAAAGAGCAAATTTCCTATTTCTTGGCTAAGACGGTTTCCACTGTGCGTATAAAGGCATATTTGGTGTTCAAACTATCAAAATGAATAGTTATAAGCATTTCTAGAAAAGGTGTCAAGTATTTCCTGATTTCAGCTTTTCTCAACCTAGCTAACCTAATTCAAAGGGTCCACTGTAGTAGACTTTAAAGGATTCCCCGACATCCATTTGTTTAGTCGTCACATAGCTATTACAATTATTGTCATTTGCTAAAAATTCTCAAAAGGTATAACTCATTTCCTCTTAAATGTATACTCTCTGTCATCAGCAGCAGTACATTGGTGTCTTTGTGTGTTGTCCTTTAATGAAACCAAGTTGGATTCAGTCATCCTGAGCTTTCAAAGCGTCTCCATGTGTTCTGCGGAAGGACCGGAGTCAGGCAGCCTCTGACTCAACAAGTTAGCAGCGTCATAGCCCCACATCAGCTGACTTGTATAAGGGCAAGTAGGCTTTTGAGTCGAGGGAGTGATGTAGAGACAACACATATTTGTGCAACCACCTACTCACAGGTTGCACAATCAGATTCCTTTGCAAAACTGCCTTTTGGCTGGTACCGTGTGCATGTCTGTTTGAGAAGCCGGATAGAGCTTTTTTTTGTGCCCTAAAGGGCATAGTTTGTATAGGTTTTTAAAAATGTTCAAAGGCTGAAGCAGTCTTTAGTATGGAAGTACTTCAATTCACACAAACAGAAGTTGGCATGTTGGTAAGGAATTGCACAATAACCATGTACCAGAAAAAGGTACTGCAAGTGTTTATTTAAAGCTACTTAAACTAATATTGTCTGAGGTAAGATAAGTCATCTGTCTGCTGTTTTCCTCTTACTTTTGACTTAATTAGCTACCCGTCTGTGCCTGTGTGTTGAATGGATATTCCACCTATAAGTGAAATATAGTCTGTTGCCATATTCCCCAGACTTAGAGAAGTGAGAAAATGCATTTTATTACCAGCCAAGTCATTCTCCTAATCTGGCAGAGGGCCGTTTGCTTTAGTTTAGCATTAACAACGTAAGTGAATGGTAACAGGTAGCATCTTGTGTGCTAAAGTCATAAACATTACTCAATAATGATCCCAATGATTCCTGCTGTTTGATAATCATTATCAATTGCAAATGGCAAAAATAAGTAGCACAAACAAAATTTAAATTTGGAGTTGGGACTAAATTACATCAAAGCGCCGCTGTAAACCGCCGCTGCAATTTTATGTACACATACTGACCGAAGTGCATCATCAATGAGGTATGGCTTACTGTATAAACCACACGTGTCAAACTCAAGGCCCGGGGGCCAAATCTGGCTCTCCATGACCATTTATGTGGCCCTCTAAACTCTAGAGAACCCTATTGATAGAAAAATTAAGTTCTGTTTTTGTGCACCACAATGATTTTTTTATCAGTAAAATAAATGCAGTGATAATTTGAACAGTCCTAAATCACACCATTATGTACACATGTTCCGTATTATTATATTGTAAGGCGTACTTTTGGAATGCGGAGGCTGTTTGATATAGTTTTATCAATATTTTCTGCCACGACCGGCCCTTTAAGGATATTCATCAGCTTGATGTGGCCCAAAATGAAAATGAGTTTGACACCACTGGTATAAACGTTTAAAAAATCTCATCCTAATGACTGTAAACAAGTTTTATAGAGTAAATCATTTTTAGGTGTCTTTTGAGGATGCTGCCTCGTGTCGTTGTTGTGCTTTGTCGTAACGTAGTCCCAAATCTAAACCCGTTCCTGTAATTTCTTCTTGATACTTTATTTCATTTGCAATCGATAATGATCATTGACATCACCAGGGATAATTTAGCTCATTATTGAGTAACTTTCATCACTTTTGCAGATGAAATGTTAGCTACCATTCAATTACAATGTTAATGCTAAGCTAAAGCAAGCAGACTACTGCCAGATTAGGAAAATGACTGGGCTGGTTACAAAATGCTTTTCTTCACTTCTCCAACTCTGGGGAATATGGCAACTAGGGCTGCACAATTAATTGGATTTTGATCGTGATCACGATTTTGGTGGCCACAATTCAATGAACCTGATCGTGAACGATATTTACATTCAAATTGTGAGATTCACTCCGTGCCTCTTCATCATACACTGCCTCAACCAACAGTCTGCCAACCACCAGGGGGCAAACACATGGCTAAAGCTTCATTAAGCTGACCAAATAAAAACCGCGCACACACCACTCAGCACTCATAATGGCTGCACTACGCTTGCTACGTAGCAGGTGAAAAACGGTATTTGAGCAATGTAGTAGATCCAAATCTCCTTTTTGGATCTGACTAGTAAGCAGAAAGTTCCCAAAAGTGTGCTGCCACAGAAAGCAGCTGGTGGATGATACGCTATCCCACAATGCAGCGGACGCCCCGAAATCAGAAGAAGAAGGACCTAGCTAAAAATGGCTACAGACAAACCGTCAGCCATTGATACCACCGCAGTTTCGGCAGATAAATGTACATGTAGCAGTGTTACTGATTACTGTAATTGTTTTTTGACTGATTTGTCATACCAGACAAAATAACAGCTAGAGGAGGCGGGACCACAGGCGAACCTAACGTAAACATCTGGGTCAACAAAAGTCATACGGGTCAAAGGACATGCAAAATGGTGGAGCCGTATATCTGCTTTCATGCCTATTACGGGATCGTTTGCTATGCAGTATTACATTAACAGGTGAGTAATAGTTGCTACGTAGCATATAGTAAATGCTAAGGATTTGGATGCAGGGAATGTCAAAGGCCTTTTCTGTATAAGCTGTAATTGTTTCCCATAAATTGCACTTTAAAATTGCACTCTGCAATTACATATTTAGCTTGTACTTTTAAATATATACATATAGGAGTTTGTTTATGTTAGTTTTTTTGCATTATTAATCATCTATTCAAATCTAAAGTTTTATTTTTCACAAAAAACATTTAAATTTTTAAAAGTTTATAATTGGTGCAATAAAAATAGATATTTTACAGGATTGGATGAATGATCGTGGTTAATAATCGTGATTACAATATTGATCAAAATAATCGTGATTTTTTTTTTGGACATAATCGTGCAGCCCTAATGGCAACAGACTAAATTTCACTCAAAGGTAGAATATCCATTTAAAAGGGCAGACTTTATGCAGAATATCACATGATTTTACTTCATACATTTTAAAAATCAATTTTTTTTTAACGTAAATATCAAAATATATCAAACTTAAACATGAAAATTTTCTAAATAATATATTCAGTTAAAAAAGTAGTCATTTTAATGTTGCTAACTTTTAAATTAAGTTTTAATAAATAACAAACAGGAACATGTTTTCCTTTGGAAATGCACTCTATAATGAACTTGGATCTATTTTTGGTATTTGCAGTTTAGTGCGATCATATTTCAGACTATGAATACACCAGGTTTTTCTTTTTAAATTCATCGACAGCACTTTTCTAGTCATTCTGACCAGTCAAAGTGCTTTTAGTTTAGAGCCAGATTTACCCAATTGCAGACATACACTGACACACAGGACAGTAGGCAACTTGGGGGGCTTTCCCAGGGGCACATCAACATGTCACAATAGAATGCAAAAATCGAACCCATAACTTTAAGATTTCAAGGTTAATACTCTTCCCACTGACCCACAGTCCCCGAACAAAAATTACAAATAAGCCACATTCGCAGTGATGCTTAAACACAGAGTGTAATTGTGTGGATGTAGCCACAGCCGCCCCATAAATTAATACATAAACTATAAAGGCAATTACTCAATCATTCAAAAAGATAAAATATGAGAACGGGAGATATAGATGACACCAATTTTAGTTACTAAGGAAGTAACTATATCTGTAAAAAAGACATAGTGATCAATCAGCCGGACACTATATTCTAACAAAGTTTCAATGATCAACTCTGGTTGGTGATCAACAAAAAAGGCTGAAAAATCAGAACCTAACCCCACCATTTTTAGCCAATAAGCGCACTAACAGATTAAAAGCAATTAAAAGCACTTTTTATTCTTGAAAGAAGCTAATAAAGATTAGGGAGATGAGCTCCCATCAACAAATGGGACAAACTTGTAAATCCTCCACTTTCAGATGGTTTTAAAACTGATGCCTCGACCAAAAGACTAAAAGCATATTTTTTCCTACTCCTTTTTTTCACTATCCTCCAGGACAAAAGTAATCAGTGCATTAAAAGTTTTAAAGTTCAGCAATTTCTATCAATGGCTAGAGAAAACTTGAGGTTCAGTTTGAGTATTCTGCAGACATACATCACTTAGATTATTTCTACCTTAGATCTCAAACGATGGCCAACTCTTCCATGTGTTTGCCTTAATGTTAGGTCCAAGAACACATTAAGCAGTACATCTGCAACTTTCGATGTCTGCAAAAACTAAATGAGCTGCAGATAAACTACAAAAACAGCTGACCTAATCGTTTGAAAAGCTTTGCCTTTTGTAGATGAGAACTCTTGTCAGCGCAAGTAACTTGCCTCACAGCCCGACAAGTTGAGCTGAGTTTAGTTGACCTGTTTTCAATATTTCAAACACTAAATGTTTCCTGTTAAGTCTGTTTAGATCTTGCAAGCCGCCCTGCGAGCTGCTGCTGCTCGTAGACGCCGCATTAGTTTTTCCACGTAGAAGCTGTCAAAATATAGATATCCTTTCATTTAACTGGTGTGAGTGAGTCAGGTTTTAACTGTTTAATTTTGACGTTCAAGCTTATTTCTGATTCTGATTTTGTCAGGCTTTGACTTGATTCAGTTCCAAGTACAACTAACATTAGCCACCTAGCTTAGCAAGTTAGACAGCCAGAGTAGAACTGTTTGATCCGATTAGCGCTATCACTGCTATCACTGAACACTTTCCCCGTGTGAGTGAACGGCAAAACTTACCTCTAATATTCCGTAGGCAGCAAAATATGAAAAATAATTTCACATATATCATATCTGGATGTCGTTTAGGAGTAGCGAACTAATCTAAAAATACACAGAAAAGCCGCTGACTGGCTCTATTTTCGTTTTGTTGTTTCACTCGAAGAGCTTGTCGTCGCCCTCTTCCTAGTTAGCTCCCATAACAAACACCGGGCGGCTCTGATACGTAGCGCCGGTCAGGCCCCCCTCCCTTCCGGAGTGCTCTGCCAAAAGACTGTCGACACACCCATTTAGTCACTATTAACAAATCACATCTGTACGATAGTTTAATTCATATTACGACAGTAAACTCATGTGGCTGAATCTTCTGCGACCACCCTGACATCCGACGTTATGTTTTACGTCTGGTTTGCTCGCCTCTATTTTCAAACCCTTTCTTGGGGGGGAACCCTTCCGGGTTCACTGAGTGGACATTTCAGTTTATTCTTTTGGATTGGTTGTAATTATCTTCTAAATCAGCCTTTTTAAAAGATGAATTAATCAACACTTTACATGTTAAATTTCTTTTTATTACAATGTGTTTGTATATATATATATATATATATATATATATATATATATATATATATATATATATATATTTAGAACTGTATCTTGAATGAATATATAAAAAGTAGACAGTTGTGCCTTGAAGAAGTATTCACATCCCTTTATCTTCTTAGATTTTGTCACATTTAAACCTCAAAACTTTAAAAACCAGCACTAAGTTGTGCAAAATTGAGGATCCAAGGGTAAACTACAGGATTTTCATATCTTTTAAAAATAAAAAAAAAGATGCTAAAAACGTTTTTAAAAATGCACGGTTCATTGTAAAACAGTTTCGTTGTATCTGTTGTAAGGCTTCTCAACAAACATATGATTTTATTTTTTATGAATGTAAACAGTTTACTACTTTATTTGTGCCACATGACAGATTCTGACTTTTCTATTTTGGATTTTACTTGTACATTTCGATTTTATATGGTAAGATGGTAAATGGCCTGCGTTTTGTATAGCGCTTTACTCAGTCCCTACAGACCCCAAAGCGCTTTACACCATATTCAGTCATCCACCCATTGACACACACATTCACACACTGATGATGGCAAGCAATGTATATTTGTATACATATGTATATTTAGTATAAACATTTACACAGTTGTGTGTGATGTAATTTTTATTGATTGCACTGAACCGTGTTACTGCACATTTACAATAAGTCATTCATCCAATAAAATTGTGGTATGTAATTTTATTCAACATATATACTCTCCCTTTATTAATCCCTGATGTTCCTAAATAAAATACACTTTTAATACAGCCCAGCGGTTTGTTCAAGAACATTAGCGAGAAAATCAGTCCGATGCTCAAAAAAACATTAGACTGAATTGGAGTTTTACCTTCTAGTGCAGCAACCGTAACCACTCAGAGCTACAATTGAATGGTTTGGATGTATGTCCTGACTATTTTGCAAAGAAGAATCGGCAAGACAGGATGTGCACAGCTGGTATACACACACAGGCAACTGCTGGGCTATTTATTTCAAACCAATCTCTGGGTTATGAAATGTGTAACCCATTTTAGGTTATTATATGGGTCATGGGTTATTATTTGGGTGATTTTTGTGCAACCCATGCATTGGGTTTATATAAAGTCTATGGTTAAAATCCATAAACCCAACAAACATCAGTTGATTCAGGACCTGAGTTCTTTATTTATTTATTCTTTTAAAGAACTTTATTGAACAACAGTACGTGTACAAAAAAATGAGTAAATTAGGGGGTTTTATGCTTTGAACGTCAATGTATCATCAAATCGACTTCTCCCGTTTTCCAAACAGACTATCCAGTGTCGAGCCAAGTTAGTTTGTGCACACTGTAGGCCTATATTTAACTCACGTCATCTCTCTAGCATTATATAAAATTAATATATTTATGTTGTTATCAGCCCTGTGTTGAAAGAGTGCTTTATAAATAAATTATGGAAACATGAACAGGGATGCAGTACATCTGTCTGGGCTTTAGCCATTTACAAAATGAGCTAACGAAAAGTCCATATTCGCGGCCTTATGATCATGTTTGAAGTTGGCAAGTAGTCTGCTGTTTTGTTAAAATGACAGGCAGATGGCTGCTGTAGCTCAGGAGTTGGGTGTTTGACTTCTAATCAGGGGGTCGTGGTTTGAGACCCGACTTTGAGACCCGACTCCAATGGATGGACTCCATCAGGCTTCATGCTCGCCGCTGACCAGGCTGCCTGGTCAGCGGCGAGCATGAACTGGTGAAGCCTCTTGGATAAGAGGTGAAACGTCTTCCAAGACAAATGACCAAGTCCAGTTGCGTTTCATTGAAATTTCCTTGAGATAACCATGACCTGGATGAATGAGAATATTCACAGGCTCATTTGTGATTTATTTTACACTTGATGAGGCAAAGGGACCAATTTCAACCCTTTTAACCTCAAAACTCCTGTTAGGTACCTGATACTCTGCAAGCGATCAGATGACACATAAAACAACATTTAACAAAATAATTTATCTGCTAAGACAAATCTCTTTATCTTACAAGTTAATATATTTAAATGCACCCTTCAGAAATCCTTTCAGAGAAGCTTCTGTTCAACATATATACTGTGCGGTTGGGTTCAGCAGAGTATTTGCTGCCCCCTAGTGGTTTTAAAAATACACTTAATGTGTATTTATCAGGCGAATGGACCTTTGTTCTTTATTTTCCAAATTGTCGCGGATACCAAAGCTAAATCCAATATCAATTGAACGTCGTATATGGCTTCTGAATAACGCCCAAACTGTGGATTGAGTTTGAGTTCAGTTAATAGCCTAGTGTTTAAGTTTATGGGTTATTAAAAGTAATATAACAGCAGGAATGTGCATGAGTGTGTTCTCCCTATACATTTACGGCTTTATTGTCAAGGTGTCTCTTTCCATTTAGTCTCTGCTTGAGTTGCTCGCCACTATTTTTGCTTCACATGCAACCAGTGAACTCGAACACCGTTACAGCAGGCTCCTGTCGGGCTCCTGTAATGCTACATTAAAGTGACCTCATAAAATGGGTACATAATTTTCGTCAGCACACAGTTAACAGCTATAATGGGTTAAAAGTAAAAAAAAACGCGGCTAAAAAAACTCCTACTTTAACATAAAATGTCGGTTTGAAAATCATACATTAAAACGTAACGCATTTATTTAGAGTATACATTATGAATACGTAGCAACCGAAATAACAGTGTCGAGATTGAAGAATACGAGCAGTCGAGAACGCATCACCCTGCCGTTGGTTTTCTACTCTGATGACGTCACTTTCAGAGTTGTCATGGCGTCGTCGAGACTGAAGCTACCGTTGCAGCGTTGCTAAAAATCTGTCCGTAGCCTTTATACCGAAATGGAGATAAATGCAAAACTGCATCGAGACACTGAGGTGACCTCTGTGTGCGCCAATATTGCGGGCAAAATGGGTGACGTGACGGTTGCGAGCGAGGGGAAAGGAGCAGTCGACATATTAAAGAATAGTGAAGCTCCCCTCAGTACTTTGGATAACGTTCGTTGTGATATCAGCGCCACAAATGCTTGGTCTCCGAACGGCAGCGACGGTGGTGTTCAAGGCGCGGAGAAGTCTGACGAGCCGGAGGTTATCGAAGTCCCTCCCGTGCGGGAGGATCAAGCGGAAAATGCCGAGGCGTGTCCGTCGTTGTTGAAGTGTGAGGATCGGGTCAGTAACGGGATGGGATGTTATTTGGAACAGGCAGCAGAAGACTGCCAGGGAGGTGCCTCAAAGTTAGTAAACAGCAAAGCCGACTGCCCGTCCTCGGCTCCCGCTGGAGACGGCACACACGTAAAGGCTGACGTTTCAGCCGGTGGAGAAAGTCAGCAGACGAAACTTGCCAAACCTACTGCCCCGTGTCCGGACAGCGCAAACGCCAAATCCGGACAGTCCGGCGATCACACTTTATCGGAAGGACTGCCGAGTGGGAGTGACCCCGACCCCAGCCTCGGTGGAGAGTCCCGGAGCATAGATTCGCTGGAGTCCTTCTCCAATCTCAACTCGTGTCCCAGCTCAGAGGGGCTGGATGACAAGGGACTGGCCTTGGCCTTGCAGAGCGAGTACGGCTCCGATGGGACGAAGACCTCCTGCGCTAAGGACCGCGCCGCTGGCCAGTCCATATACCACATTAAGTGGATCAAATGGAGGGAGGAGAACACGCCGATCATCACTCAAAACGAGAATGGACCCTGTCCATTACTGGCAATCATGAATGTCCTTCTGCTTGCATGGAAGGTAAATGCTCAAATTTGCTTCACAAAACGACACAGGACGTTTGTATTTTATTGCAGTTTAGCTCAGCAAAACGCATTTAGATGAGTCTTTAAGGAGTTGTTTTTTTATTGGATGTTTCAGGGAAATAATGGACAAATGTTGTGCATTCTTCTCTTTCAGGTTAAGATGCCACCTATGATGGAAATTATAACTGCTGAGCAACTGATGGAGTATCTTGGTAAGCGTTTGCAGCTGTTACCGTAGATCAATGGAATACTAGAAGAAATCAATTAGCTGGTTGCAAAGCATTTGGGACTGGGGCAAAGTGCTACTTTCCATTAGGACTCACAATCCAAAGTTTGAGTGGTTACACACCTGAAAGGCACAAGTTCGTCAGCTGATTTTATTCCTTCCTAAAACCTTAACGAAGAACAGCTTTATTCATATCAGGGGAATATAAAAAGTGTCGCACAGTTCAATATTCCAGAGTCAACAGAGGAAGAGACCAGAGCGGGGGAAACCCCCATGAACATGTTGTCTTCTGCTGCTGTAACGGAAATAGGAGCCATCTCCTCTCCCTGGCCGTGTCTCCTGCCCTTCTCCACTAGGACAGCTTTTGGTGTCAATAAGAGTCATGCCTAAACTGCTGCTTTTCTGCCAGTGTACTCTACAAGCTCTGTCAGGAGTTTACTCCACAACAAATTTTAATCAAAAATTGAATAAATGAATTAGTTATAATAATTTCACATGTTTTTACTAGCTTGTTTGTGTCCTTTAGCTCACATGACTCATCTCTATGAATCTCCCTTGATTCATTTCATTTCTCCCCCGAATGTGAGCATTTGTTTTCGCAATAAGGCAGTACTTGCATTTTTATTTTGTTTTTTTATTCCTTGAGAAGTCTTAAGTAGCTTTTGGATTACTTCCAACATCAGGCTGGCCCCTCTTCTGTCATCACAGAGACTAAGGACTAGGGGTGATAATACTCCTCCGGTAAAATCTTTATCTTGACTGACGGCTTGAAGTAAGACGAGTCCATGGGTCCCTTCAAACATCTTGTGAAATTAAAGCTCCAACTGCTTAACACGGCTGGAGTTCAGCAACTTTCAGTCATGCAACAGGTTGATTTCTGTCTAGTTGGTGATATGCAAGCTTGTCTCTCTTGACGTAGCCGCTGTTTTTGCATTAGTTGTTACTAGGGAGTCGTATTGGCAAGAGTCTGGTGATACAAGATGTACTACAATACGGGGGGGGGGATGATATGATATGTTGTGATACTGTGAGTAAGACTATATACCGGGATTGGAAAACTAAATTTGACAGTAGAAAAACTGTCGCGTCATTCTAAACACTCCAACGTGTTTCATACTTAACACATCCAGTTTTATTACTAGATCTTGTTGATCCACTGGAACAAAGAAGGTGAAAATGGCCCCATAATGTTTAATTTTGCTACAAAGATGACTTAGCGTTAAAGGGTCCATTCAAATAAAATAAAAATTGATGCATTGCTTTTGAATATCAGTACAATATCGTGACATGAAATATCTTGATATATCAGCATATAATTATTTTGCTACCCTTTGGAGTGCTTTTCTCCTTCTTGGTGCCTGAGTGAGATTAGAATGACGCCAATTGTTTCCAGGCGTGGACGTTTTCACTCATGTGGGTTTGATGACTGGAGGTTGATGGTATTCATCTGACTAATTCTCTGGAAAAGTATGAGTTGACAGTGCTGCACGATGCTTTTGCCAGCTCCTAATTAAATTAATGATCTTCTGTGAGATGTGAAGCATACTCACAGAAGACTTTCTAAAATTAAAAAATTGGCTGCAATAAAACCTTCAAAGCTGCACTACAGATGTGTTGTTGTTTTTTGGGTTTTTTTCGTGTATGCAATGCTTTAAAGGAAAGTAGGGTAAAACCAAATCTGGATTATCAAAAAGAATTGCTAATGTAGGATTTTGAGAATACAGCTTGTCGGTAGTGAGCAGAGGTGCATTTGAGCCTGTATATTTTGTGGGAAACAGCTGTCCAAAAGCAATGGGAAAATTCTGCTTTTAAACTAATTATTTCGTTGACTGCTGTTCAAGATTGAATCAACACTTCTTGACTTTCTTTTGCAGGTGACTACATCCTGGAAACCAAACCTAAGGAGATATCAGAGGTCCAGCGGTTGAACTATGAGCAGGTAAGAGCTGCCTTGTTACACCAACAAACCTTTTCCTGGCCCATGCTCTTTGAGTCCCGTTTCAATTCCGATTAATTCAGGTCCGTTTTTTTTTTTCTTTTTCTAAGAGCTATAACGCATAAAAGACTAAAAATAACGCAGAGATAGTAGTTATGAATCTAATATAAAACGAAAGCAGTTGGTTGACTCGCGTATAGACAGAAAATAGTGGAAGTTCTTAGTTTTGGCGCGTATATTTGAATTTTCCAGCTATTTGTGCTGCAGAACGCCCGGTGTTGAAGTCATAAATGTTCAAGAGCTGTGACTTTTTCTCTGTGTCATCGACGCACTCACAATATCCCAGCAATTTTTTATGCTCTTCATAAATATAAATCACTTCTGAGTACGAACTGATTTGTCTGATGTAGCTGCATACTCAAAGCAGTGCAGTTCTGCACACTTTGCATGGATCGAGCCTGGGTCGTCGGTCGTTGAGTACCATGGAAATGAGCAAAGAACTGATTGGAAACGGTGTGAACCTGCAGTGAATCTTTTTCCTGCGCCTCTGCAGGTTACATAATAGGACGACTCTTCTAAGTCTCTGAGAACAACGGGTTAGCGGTGTCAGATTGTGTAGTTTCACATCGTGGTGGATACTTCGAGACGCATGGCTGGGTTCAGCTACCAGCTATTACTGAGTGTGTGTGTGGATTACTATGAAAGGCACTCAGAGATGGAGCTTCTCGCTTCCTCCCATCTCCAGAGCCTGCCTACGGTGTAGGAGGGGCCCCGCCTTCCCCTCTCTTGCGTGGCAGCAGCACAGGAGCACATCTGTTAATGGTTTCAAGCCTGTCTGTTACAGACGACTAAAAGCAATGTGCAGCTTCCTCATGGAAGCTCGACCTTTCTAAATTTAAGCGGAGCTGAAACTGAATCTCCCGGATAAATTGGCAGCAGCCCTCGGCATGCAGAGTTATAGTAAGGGAGGGGCCTGAGTTTGGGCTGCCTTGTTATTATGGTTGTCTAATGACCGGTCAGAGAGCTGCTTTACATGTGAGTGTCGTTATGTGTGGTTAGTTCACACGGTGCATTCGGATGCTGCTGAAGGCAGACCTCAGGGAAACGGGAACGTCTCTCTCAAATAAACGGGATTGTCAGAAGGGAATGTTTTGTCTTTCTAATGAGCTGTAAAACACACGTTTCACTCTGCTTTGAAAGAAAAAAAGCACCCCAGAGATTATAACAAGTAATTCTATTTATACCTTCGTTTTATAAAAACCAACATAATCTGTCACGGGATTGCATTTGGTTTAAAATAGCAGTTGCGTGGCTGCTCTTTAGCTTTTGTTAAATATTTACAGAGGAGAGCGGCGGCAGTGAGCATGTAGTTTAGCTCCGCTTTTGTCTCACTGGACCCAGCTCAACAAAGTGATTCATCCACGATGACTGTTCAGCCACGGGAAGAAACAGGCTAACTCGTTTTAGGATGCAGCATGTTTTTTTGTTTTTTCTTCCCAGTGTGTAATTATTCCCTGCTATGGGGAATTTTGCTCACAACTGTTAAGTAACCCGGCTTTTTCTCCTTTCAAAACACACAGCATCCCATTGTTAGTATCAAAAATGAGTTCCCAGATGGAGTTCATACGCTGAGACACAATGAGAATGGAAGCCACAATTTTATATATACAGTTCAGTTCATCAGGTCCATATGGAGGAACAGTTCACTGTGTGTGTGTGTGTGTGTGGTGAGAGAAACTGTTAGATCTGTTTGCTTTATAATGCACAAACGCAGTTTCACTTAAACTATAAAAATAACCCAGTTATGAAAAATGCAGAATATGTTGGAAATGGGTCAGCTGGATGTAAATTTACTTGTCAACCTCAAATGGCTGAAATGGTTGTATTCCACACACACACAAAAAAGAACAGTGAGCGAGAACACACAACGCTGTGATTGTTCTGTTCTTCATTTCTGTCTTTTCTGCTACCCCTTTTCAGTATTGATCAGTATTAATAAAAAAGGAAGGAAATTGTGAACCGGTGACATTGGCTAATTGGTAATGTGGGAAGCGATGGTTGGCTCAGGTTGCTATAGTTGCTAATCCTGGTTCTGATGGAAAGCTGTGAGGATACAAAGTGCACCACAGTTTGTTAAACACGGGGTTGCCTCAGAGCAGTTATAGTGCATGGTAATCTCTGACCTTTTTCTCCAGGAGACTCAAAGTAACAATGGTTCAGGAATAGCTTTGAGGAGCTCAACAAGTCTGACGTGTTGGCTTGACCTCTGATTTCCCCGTGCCTCAGTCCAATCGAGCATCTGGGGAATGTGCTAGATAGACTAGTCCAACTCATTGAGGCCCCACCTCCCGTCCTCCATGATTTAAAGCAGTGTTTCTCAACCGGGCGGGGGGGTCCGCAGACCCTTAGTGGTCTGTGGTGGAATTGCAAGGGGTCCTTGATAATATATTTTTTATTTTTAAAAGATCCTCTGACATTTATAGAATATGTTTTTTACTCAGATGTGACCGAGAACTTTATCTACCTGAACTACAGAAGGTAACATGACCTTTTTTTTCTCTTTCAAAAGTGTAATTCATTGTACAGGAGCTGGACAGTAAATTAGAATATCATGAAAAAGCTAATTTACTTCAGAAATTGCATTTAAAAAGTGAAACTTGCATATTAGACTAACTAATCGCACACACACCGATATATTTCAAATAATCATTTTCTTTTAATTTTCATGGTTACAATAGAAAGTTAATAAAGGTCATAAATTTAGTATCTCAGAAAATTAGATTATTGTGAAAATGTTCAACGTTGAAGACACCTGGTTACACGGTCCAGTCAGCCCATAATTAATCAGCTCTGAGACACATGAAGACCAAACAGAGAAACAGACTTTAATTACAGCTGCTGCCACTATTCAACCCAGGATACAGAAACTCATGAGTGGGAAAAAAGTATCTCACCAACATTTACACTCCAAGTGACATACAAATAGAAGTGACAATTCTGTTTTATTACATATATATTTTTTGAAAGCTACTTTCTAAAGCTACTGTATACCGTAGTTGTCAGAAATATGTAACAGCGTAAAAGTGCATACACATTTCTGATTGTTTAGAAGCTGCTGCATATATATCCTGCTATGTTACATTTTTCTGGAAACTGCCAAAATGTGTCAAGGAGCTACTGCAGATTTATGTTTTTTTTTTTGTGGAAAATACAACTGAAAGGTCATATTTGCCTCAAAGAGTGAATACCACAATGCGATTTAAAAGGTAGCAGATTCTCCACCCACCCCACTCGATATCAAAAACACGCAACAGGTATAAGACCCTAAAAAGGTTGAGAACCACTGATTTAAAGGATCTGCAGCTAACGTCTTGGACCCATATACCGCTGCACACCCTCTGAGGTCTAATCGAGTCTGTGCTGCGATGGGCCACGACTGTTTTTGCAGCAGTAGGGGGTGGGGGAAGAAGAGGCTCATGGTCATAATGCTGTGCTTGATCACTGTATGGTGTAGCTTTTAGAAGTGGTGATTTAATATTTAATGGCAGGAAGAATGCAAACTATTCAGCTGCATTCACCTCACCTCTGGTGTTTCGAAGCCTCGCCGCAAAGTGACCAGATGTGGACCATTACACGGCTAGGCTCATCCTGCCGCCACCCTAGCCCCCGAGCATCCCAGAACAACACTCTGGAATATAAGCTTTAAACACTGCATATCAAGATGAGCGGAGTTGTTTCCACTGACATGTAAAAATCTGTCTAAATGTGAAATATGTATATATGTATATTTCTTTTCCAAAGTTGAAACAGAATGGGAATCACTGGAAATTGCACTTTCAGGGCTCAGCTGGAGCTTCGGTCTTGACCTCAGGGTTTAACCGCAGCAGAGCTTTGGAGCCAGATGGGCAACATTGCTTTGGGCCCGATAACAAGAATGAGTTGGTTTCATGGGGTTCTCAGGTGTGATGCTTCAATGTTTGCACATCACTGATGTTTGCTGAGATTTGGTGTTCTAAAAAAAACACATGGAGTAAATTCTTGTAAAATTGCTTACATAATAATTTCTGTATATTGTTTAGATTTAAAGGCCAGTTTTGGGTAGGAAAATGGCCTAACTCGGCTGAAAAAAATGAAATAAAATTTGGGTTTTCTTTGTGTGGACATGCTTAGTTTATAAACCTATTTCCAAAAAAACTTTTTTAGATTTGGTTTAAATTTCTTCAAGCTAGAGATGCAACGATACCACTTTATCCAAACCAATACGAAACCGATACTTGGTTTTGAGTACTTGTAGACACCGAGTACGAATACATATACTTCTACCACAAGAAAAAGGGAGTGAATTGGAAGACAGGTTTTAATCTCTTCTCTGATTGTTGTAACAAATTATGGTGACTTCGATTAAAAACATTTTTTTATCAGCAATGACCACAAAACTAACATTTTAAGTGAAAAATAAACATTTTCATTTCATTTTAAATCTTCTTTGATAACTTTTCCGACGCTGTGGACCCGACACTCTTTTGGTGTTTACATGTGCTCGATGTTTTCAGTGAGTAATGGACGGGTCTAAGCTGCAAAAATGTCTCGTTTAGCACATAGACTCTAATGTGGAACCCTGTTGATGTAATATGTGCCCAATACAGATTCTTGTCTCTGTTAAAACAGAAAAATAACGTTAGATGCGGCTGTAGATTTCTTTAAAAGTTGTTCAGCCTTTATGGTGGTCTTGCGGATGTTTAGTTACTCCTTGTTGCACCAGTTCAGCACCATAACACATCTGATGCTGGGCTTTAAACTAAAAAATGATCTCTTCCCTCTTTTGCCAGAATGCTTCATTTGTGTTCCTACCTGTGCAGGGTTGCAGGTCCTGGTTTTCAAATATCAGCCAGGAGTCTTTCTGCATGGGGTTAGCATGTTCTCCCTGTCCATTCATGGCATCTTTCCATGTTCTTTGCATGTTAGGTTAACTCGTATCTCTAAATTTCCCTTAGGAGTGGTTGTGTGCATGCTCAGTTAATTGTTCTATGTGGACCGGTGTTGCCTGTCCAGGACGTACCTGTATTTATGGATAGATGGATGGATAGGTTTACATTTTTGCTGGATGCGGTGCAGACAGAGATGAGTTTTGTAAATAAAGGAAAAACTATGAAATAATCAACAAATAAGCCTTGTTACTTGTTTGTCCTAGCCGACTTCAGTTCTGAAGAGATTTTATGTCCTTTTTGTTTCCCAGAACATGAGTGATGCCATGGCGGTGCTGCACAAACTGCAGACGGGTCTGGACGTCAACGTGAAGTTCACCGGCGTGCGAGTCTTTGAGTACACCCCAGAATGCATTGTGTTTGACCTTCTCGACATCCCCCTTTATCACGGCTGGCTTGTCGACCCCCAGGTAACGCTGATTTATAAATTGTATTTTTTTTTTGTCTATAACTCCTCGGCACTCATTTATTCAATACAAGCTGAATTTGCCTTAATCTACGAAGTTGAGGCCTACACATACGCCACCAGAACAAATTCATATATTTTCATTACTGGAGACGGCAGCTACAAGAATAATGTTTTTCTGGTTCGGACATGTCAAAACGTAATTCCTGCTAAATCCTCATATGGTCGTCTTATTGCACCATATGTGTATAAAAGTTGTCCAACACCAGCCAAGAAAAAGTTTCTGCCCAGATGATGTCAAGACGAAGACACAAAATCTCCATAACCAGGAAGTAGGAACTGGATGATGTCATTTTGTTCCTGCAGCGTTTAAAGAGAAAACACATTTCTGTATTTTTGTATTTATAGACCATGAATAAATATTTAGCAATCAAGCCATATGAATTTGCATCCTATGTTTCCCCAAGAACTTCGAACTTCTATTCATGTGTAATAAAATACCAATAGGGAACAATCACTAATAATACCGTTGTTAAAGAGCTACCATAAGTAGGTGAAATGAAAGCATCCTGTGGTGTTTGTCTCCAGGATGTTAATTTCTTTTGCCGCTGGTGAAATCAAGTTTGTAAATCCCATATTAAATCTCCCAAAGTAAAAATATTAAAGCATTTTTGTTTATCTTTTTATCCTAAACCTTCCATAAAACTGCTTTTTTTTTCCATTAGTTGGTATCTTTGTTTTCGCTGAAGGTCGTTTCTCACGGTTTCTATCTTTGTTTACAGATGCACGACATTGTCAAGGCAGTGGGCAACTGCAGCTACAACTTGCTGGTGGAGAAGATAATATCCTGCAAACAGTCTGAGAACAGCGAGCTGGCAGGGGAAGGTGAGAGCCTGCGTCCTGTCCACTTTTGTTTGTAATGTCTCTTGTCTTTGCTCCACAGATTGGCCTACTGAAACCGGCTTTATGCAAAGATGCAGGGCATTTACAGACGTGGCATTTAAATGACATAGCTCATCAACTCATTGTTTTCTTTGCTGATATCAGAGCTTTTCAACCTAAATATTTACTCATTTAGCACAAAGCTGCTGAAGAAGCTTCCAGCAGGACTGAAAGTCAGCATACCGATGCTTAGTCAACGATGTTCTGATACAAGACGCTTCTTTGCTATTGTACTTCAACATGTCTAGCTAAGCTCCTTCTCTGATGACTAATGTAGCATTGATGGTACTCATCACTTAAAGCAAATCCCTCCAAATGGGATTATAGGAACTCTTAGAGGAGAGGGTTTCTTTTTCCACTCACAGACTGTATATTAGATGGACGGAGCCTCGGTGGCGTAGGCCTCCAAAGAGCTGAATTGAAGCCAACCGGGTGGTTCCCACCTCCGCCATCTTGGTGGTGTCATGTGCCTCGTCACGCCTGGAAAATGCAAAAAATGGGCAAAGAGGTGGAGCGTAGAGTGGGGCTGTTGGGTCGGGGGCAGATGACTGACACCCTGAGCTGATGTTGCTATGAACTAACTGGGCTAACTCAAGCTAACGACGGTTAGCGGTCGCTTTAAACAAGACAAACTGCAGTTGAACTACACTGCCATTTGCATTGCATTTCTGTACGAGGTTCCAACTCAGCCTGGAAAACAATAGAAAAGTAAAACGGAGTTTGGAAAGATATTTGTAACATCAGACTTTATTCCTTCGATCCATCCATCTTTCCCTCCCTCCCTTGATTACAAGGTCTGTACTCATACTTGCTGCCTCTATTTGCTAGTACTGTTCAAATTATAAACCCTATTTTCTTTGTTTTTTGTACATCTGCGCTGTATCTGTAATCAGACTGTTTTGCTGTGATGTTTAAGTCTGTCTGTGTCTCATATATAAACTAATTGCATCTTTTTGTGCTTTTCCTCTTTGCCCTGTCCTAGGCATTGTGGCAGAGCAGTTTCTGAGCAGCACGGCCACTCAGCTGACCTACCATGGGTTATGTGAGCTCACTTCCACTGTGCAGGAGGGAGAGCTTTGTGTCTTTTTCAGGAACAACCATTTCAGCACCATGATCAAATACAAGGTAAAAAACAAGTACTAACAACTTATTTGGTTGTAGCATTTAGGAGTTTCGGTGTGGTTTAGCGGGCCACCTTTCTACGAAACTTACATAACTTAAAATAGGTTAATATATGTGTTTTCTTTCCCTTTTTGTTGCTACAGTTGGGAACTGTATGGGTACTATAGTATGTTCTTCAAACCTATATGTTTCATGTCAGTAGACATGCTTTAATATTAGACTAAATTAATCTGAATAAAGTAACTACAGTCAGTAACAAATAAAGATTTCAAATGATAATTTGATTTATTAAGAGAAAAAGCCTCTTGTGGCCTTCTGTTAACTTTAACCCATACCGATATACAGTAAGTAGAACGGTGTCAGTGCATCCCTAATTGAAACGCTTTAATTTATTATTGTTCTTATAGAAATACAGTATAGACTTACTTAGGTGGCTTCCTCCTGTTGAAGGTTCAGTGCAAGGTACCCACCAGTGTCAGGTGAGGGTGGACATTAGAAGTCACACCACAATCTTTTGTTGTCTGTCATTTTGACTGAAAGTTTAAAAAAAAAATCCAGTCATAATCAAAAAAAAATCTGTTAAGTTTTTTTAATTGATAACATATTCAGTAGTTAATTTTCATTCATTTTTGTTTATATTAAATCCTAACAATCTAAACAGAGAGTCCACATGGTGCCATCGCACATCATGTAGATTAAAAAGCTTCATTATGGACATTTCCCCTTGCTGTGAAACGCCTGTGCGTAATGGAGGCCAAGGCACCACTTCAGTTTTGAAATCAGGGAACATTTATCCAATTGAAGTGATCAGAATACGGCAAAACTCTCCAACCCCTGGTGGACACCTACATGCCAGACTGAAATTATACCATATGTTTTCCTCTTCCTTCTACATTTTTCCCCCCCACTGAATATAATGAAGGGTATTCTTTTGTGTGCTGTTGGTATCCAGTTAGAGACTAATATTTAGTTTCCAGAAATCCATGTGTCCCAGCAATCTGTAAAAATTCCCAGCTGGATCGAAACATATCTGCAGTTGAAACAGACCTTTCCTGTTATCTACAGGAGGGAAGTGGCTCTGCAGTTGTTTCCAGTACAAGCAAAGCAGAGTGTGTATCACGATAACAGTCGCTCAAAGCTTCAGTGCTCTTCTAATCACTTTTTGGAAACTTTATATGCCTATACCATCAGTAGAAAAGTACACAATAGCATTCTAAAGTGTTTCTAACCCGTGTGATTCCAATTGCTTCCCAGGGCCAGCTGTACCTCCTGGTTACAGACCAGGGCTTCCTGACCGAGGAGAAGGTCGTCTGGGAGAGTCTGCACAACGTTGACGGAGATGGAAACTTTTGTGATTCAGAGTTCAGGTTGCGGCCTCCGTCCGATCCTGAGACGGTGTACCGAGGACAGCAGGATCAGATAGATCAGGTCTGAGCTAGCCCAACTAGTAAAACCTCACCCGGAGACTGATTCACATGTATAACAAAGTACAAACTGAACACTTAAGTCAGCAGCAAACCAGCAGCAGTCTGACACAGAAATAAGCTTAGAATAGAAAGTGGGGAAGCTCACACGAAGATAATTAGTCTGTAGGGACTCGAGTTGTGCCAGCATGTGGGAACCTTAACTGCTGTCTGGGTAATACTTCATAAATACATATTGTAAAAAACCCACACAACATAAAAAACACTAAATATGTGTTTATTATTGCGCTGTTACCTCCTGAAAGAAAGACTAGAATCAAAATATAACAATTTGCTGCAGAAATTTGACTATATTGTGGCAGAAAACATAATGTTAACTAGGGCTAGACGATAATTCGATAGCAATATATATCGATCAATAGAGGTGTAGTTCGATTATTAGCTTAATACAACAATCATTACTTACTCCAAACAAATAATTAACGCTGACCCACGTACCTGTCAGCCACCCTCTCTCCTTTCAAACCACAAAAAGGTAGAAATGATTTGAGCTGAAGCTTGTGAATATTCTCATTCATCCAGGTCATGGTTATCTCAAGGAAATTTCAATCAAACGCAACTGGACTTGGTAATTTGTCTGTGGTTACCCCACAACTTGTGGGGTAACCACAAGTTGTGAGGGTGTCTCTCACACACACACAGACCAATACCTACTTTTTGACTCACACCACCCACTGGAACACAAGCTTAGTGTTATCAGGACCCTGCAACACAGCTGATAACATACCCACCAGCTCACAGGCCCAAGGGGAAGAACGCAAGCACGTGAGAGACACCCTCACAACTTGTGGTTACCCCAGCTGGACTTTTGTGAAAACTGCAGCTAATTCCAGAAGGAAAGCCAACAAAGTGGTTGAAAAAGAAAAAGAAAACAAACGAAACAATGTAGTCATTCCATATGTGTCTGGGATTTCTGAAAAACTCAGGAGGATTTTTAACAAACACAGTATCCCTGTGTATTTCAAACCCAGCAACACACTCAGACAGAGACTAGTACATCCCAAGGACAGAACACCACACACACACAAAAGCAACCTGGTGTATGCAATCCAATGCAATGAAGAATGCAAGGACCTCTACATTGGTGAAACCAAACAACCACTGTACAAACGCATGGCCCAACACAGGAGAGCTAACTCCTCAGGCATGGACTCTGCTGTTCATTTACATCTCAAGGAGAAAGCTCACTCCTTTGAGGACAGCAATGTCCAGATATTAGACAGAGAGGACAGATGGTTTGAAAGAGGAGTAAAAGAAGCCATCTATGTAAAAGTAGAGAAACCATCGCTAAACAGAGGAGGAGGCCTGAGACATCACCTATCTCCAATTTACAATGCTGCCCTTTCATCCCTCCCTAGAAGATTCAAACAAATTAGCCTCTAATAACAGAAACAACTGTGACTCCAACGACTGTCGTTATAACACAATAGGGCACTAATGAAGCCGAAACCTAACCTCCACCAATAGGCGGCACGCCAACGACCGTCGTTAAGACATGGAGCACAAAGGATCCAATGACATAATGATTCTTGTTCAAGAGGTTAAATAGCTGAGTCTCCACACCAGTTAGTTGGACCAGTCCCAGCCTGGTCAGCAGCTAGCATGAACTGATGAAGCCTCTTGGATAAGAGGTGAAACGTCTTCCAAGACAAATTACCAAGTCCAGTTGCGTTTGATTGAAATTTCCTTGAGATTTGAGCTGAAACAGAATTGCTTGATAGTCCCTAAGCGAATCATCACCGTAACTTCACCGCGGTCAAATGTCACAGCAAGGGAGCAACGGAGGAAGTTTTTCTGGATGAATGTTTCAGTGGCTCAGGAAAATGTTGCGTCCCATTTTAGCCGATCCTCGACGCATTAAAACACTAAACGTAGCAACAATAAAGGAAATATAATAAGACGATCAGCTGTTTTAAGCAGGACTCCCTCTCCTCTGACTCGCTGCGCTGCGAATCACTGTTACGAGAGACACAGGAAACTTACCCAGGTCGCGCTGCTAACAACACCTGTGGCTTTTAAAATGTCCCCTCAGTTCTGCCCGGTCCTCAGAAACGAAAAACACTTTAAAAAACACATCTGGGGTTGGATAGACCTGCCGGCTTCAGCTTTGACTGGAGTGGGCTCCACTGTTCTGAGCTCTGTCTACACTCTGGTGAGTAGCAGGTTAGCTTTAGCTTTAGCAGCTGAACCAGAGCTGAAGTGAATTTGAATAAACATTATCGACAAACTAAACCAAGGCCCCATTTCCACTAGGGCCAGTACGGTACAGTCTGGGACGGGTAGGTTGTGTTTCCATTACTATCTCAAAAGAACTGTAGAGGGACGTGGCGGGATTAGCTTAACAAAAGCTCCAGCAAAAAGCATCTCTCTTATGTTGTTGAAGATTTAATTTTTGAAAAACAGATTTTTTTTTTACAAATGTACTACTTAGACTTCTATTGCTCAGAGTGATGTTAATCTAGCCATCTTGTTTTACAAGGATACTCTTGCAGCTTGTTTTTAGTTAGACATTAAATTCAAGTCAGCTCCAGGACGGGATGATTGCAATAAAAGCAGGTTTTTAAAAATATTTTTTATCACTTGCAATTTCTTCTTACGAAAAAAAAATCAGGTATGACACAAAAATAAATAAATGAAATACTGCATTGAAAAATCTCAAATTAAAAGTGCTGCTCTGCCATTAAAATTGTGTTTTTGGTTTCATTTATCGAAATACAAAACCTAAAACAAACCTAAAGCAATTAAAAAATATAAATAATTTTTTGTATTAAATCTAGAAAAAGTATTTTTTTCTGAAACCAGGAAGAATGTCTGTGATCCTGAATCTACTGTGAAGAAGAATTTAAGCACCACAGTAGCGGGACGTGAACCTGGACCTACCGAACGGGAGTTACCAACACTAACCATTCAGCCAACATGACGAAATGCACAGATTCACTAATATATATTCTCATAAGATCCCCAATTATATAATACGCGACTCACACTGATTTCTTTATAATTTTAGGCTGCTTCCAGTTAACTGCAGTGTTCTGCTTATTTGAAACTTTAGACTACAGCTTACTCTAAGACAAACTAAACAACTCCAGACCAATTAGCTGCCACCGCTGCTGCGTATGAGTGAGAGGGATATCATGTTATCGGACCAATCAGCCCATATGTGGGCGTTTCGGGTCGCTTCGGCACGTTTGGAACGAAAGCAGAGATAGTCCAAAAAAAGGGGTCCGCTCGGGACGGATGCCGGTAATGGAAACGGGGCACAAAGGTTTCAGCCATTAATATAAAGTGTCATAAAATGTTTAAAGGATTAAAAAGCATCAAGATAAGCCTTTGATTTAAATTACTACTAATAATTTATATATATATATATATATATATATATATATATATATATATATATATAGTTGTTAATAGCATTACTTTTCTTGTATTTACTGATGTTACTCAAGTCTCTTGATTTGTTTCTGTGCCTTACAAACTTATTTATGATAAAAATCGACATAAAAGTGTTTGAAGCATGAATCAATATAATTCTTAGTTAGGGATGCACCGATACCGATACTGGTATTGGGTATCGGCCCCGATACTGCCTAATGTACTAATATCGGTTAAACTTAACCGATACCATGAACCGATACTCAAAATGTGGAAAATCTGCAACAAATTCACCCAAAAAAAATAATTTTTTCACTAGAAATTTTATTTTTTTGGTAATTTTATATTTTACATCTGTTATTTTGTCTCAGTTATGTTTAGTTTGTAAAGTCTGGTGCCTTTAGTCTCTTCAAGAAAGGTACCAGAAGTTATACAGTTTATTAATTCAACAATATGTGGCAAGGTACACAACGAGGGCCCAGGCGGGATTTGATCCCAGGACTCCCAGGTAAAGGTCATGTGCGCTAACCAGTCAGCAAAGGGATATCCCTGTGGCCAAGCAGCCAGGACACATGATCTATCGGAGCCATAGTGACAGGACCTCCACATTGTCACAATTAGTATCGGATCGGTATCGGGTATCGACAGATACACAAAATCCAGCCATCGGTATCGGGACTGAAAAAGTCGGATCGGTGCATCCCTATTCTTAGTTAAAATTATTTCATTGAAGAGTAACAAAATGAACGGGGAGGCACTTAAAATATATTTTTTACGTTTTGTGATATTTATCGATAATTATCAATATGACTATTCCCTTTATCGATATGCTCTTTTTATATTGTCCAGCCCCAATGTTAACTGTACATTTGTGAATCTTTATCTTTGTTTTTTAGGACTATCTGATGGCGCTCTCACTGCAGCAGGAGCAGCAAAGCCAAGACCTGCAGTGGGAGCAACTCCCTGAAGGTATCAGTGACCTGGAGCTGGCCAAAAAGCTTCAGGAGGAGGAAGACCGGCGAGCGTCGCAGTACTACCAGGAGCAAGAGCAGGAGCAAGCAGCCGCTGCAGCAGCTGCACAAGCTCATGCTCAGGTAGGGATGGCAGGACTTGGAGAGATCCAGAGAGAGGAGAAAGGGAGTTAGGAATGGATGGAGCTGTAACAAATGTGGGATTTGGCCAAACATCTTGTTGTTTTGTACTTATTTCCATGTTTGCATCAAATATTTTGGATTACAAATGAAGAATTGTCAATGTGTAATGTAATAAATTATGGTAGATGTTTTTAGTAAAATTATTTTAAAAATTTATAAATATATATTTTACATCTACTTTTTAAGACAATAACCGTTATATTTCTACAAATGATTAGGTTGGTTTTATTCCCCTTAATAAATAAAATCATAATTAATAGATTGCACTTTGCATTTGCTCTGGTTACCTTTGTCAAATATTAAAGTTGATGATAACCTGATACATTTAAGTGTTCAAGAAAAGCAGAAGCAAACTCTTCCACTGCACTGTATGCCTTGGTATGATGACTTAATCTCCCTGTAAGTGAAACAAGGTGCAGTCATAAACTGTTTTGAGTCTTTTTAATAAATTCTATTTTAAAAAAAAATCTAGAAATAATAAATAAAATCTTCAGTTTCAATCTCTAAACCTGCACTCTCCTGTCTGTGCAGGAGCAGGTTGAAGGAAGTGAGGTGGACGGAGGCGGAGCTCCAGCAAGCGGAGCAGCAGCAGCAGCAGCTGGTGGCGGAGCCGCAGCGGCAGCCGGGGCCACATCCAGCCCTGGAAAACATTTAGCAGGTGGGGAGCGCAAAGCCAAGAAGGAAGCGAAAGAAAAAGACAAGTGCGTTATTTTGTAACGCACGGCGAGTTTGTGTTAGTGTGTGTTTGTGTGCGTGCGTTGTGTGCGTTTTCCTATCCGTGTGAAAGAGACGGCACTGGTCTCCCTGCAAACTGAAAGACAGACAAGGGGACGAAGAGACGTTACTAACAGAGGACTGCGTGTTCCCAAAAGCCACTGGTGCCTGTTATACTCCATCCTCAGTGGTGCCTGAGCGTCGGAGGAAGGGACACTACAACTACAGCAGCTGGTGTTTAATAGAGTCGGCCAAACTTTGTAACAAGTCGCTCACTGCACTGCAAATACGCAGGCTGAAATTTACCTGGGGCGGTGCATTTTATACAAAAAGCATTAAATCTACAGTTTTTGTTCTTTTTCAAATGCAACTTCTTTGATTTTGTTTTTCACTCGTGCAGCTTATAAGCTTTTTTGTAGGCAGCAATATTTACAAAACATGGTTTGAAAGTTTTGCTTTTATTTTTATTAAGTCAGCTGTTGATGCCAAGATACAAGTTTCATTTATTTATCAGTTACATAAGTAGCTTATGGGAGCATTTAGTTGTTGTGGTTTTCTAAGCCGAAAAGGGATTTCATTTTTATCTTGCCTGTTGGAAATCAGCTTTTAAACCATTTGTGTTCCTTCTGAAACACTACACACCAAGGGTTACTAATGCCAGATAGCTGCCAGACACTGTAGCTGTGTAATAAGACTTTATAACCACAGCTCGCTCTGTTCAGATTTGCCTTACCAGGGTAAGGCATTGTTGTATTCTGCTCTGTCCGAATGTGAACGAGTGCTTGTTTAAGTGGAGTACATTACGTGATACGGCAGCGTGCGGTGTCCATTCACGAAGCACCATAGCACTGACAAGCTTCAGTTTGGAAGTACGTTGCTTTGTTGTAGTTAAGCTACACATTTGGTTTGTTTAGCTGTGATTCTGTTCGGCCCGACCGTCTTTTGCTGATTAGCTTTTCATTTTTAGAGTGAGCGCAAAAGGCTCTATTAGGTTAGCTTCCTGAGATGCTTGACCTTTCCTCATTGCCCAGAAAGACAAGGTAAAAGCCCGAAGCCTTCTGCTGTTGCACTTTGGGGCCCCATCAATCAGTCAGTAAAAAGAATCGAATTACTAAGAGTAAGTAAGCTTTTTTTGTTTGTTTTTTAGAAAGGAAAGTATTGCAATCTTTTTCTACAAATACAAAACTGTGACCCACCTGTAGAAAACTTGAGAGCAAAAACCTTAAAGCACCAAACAATCTTTGCGAATTATTGATCACGACAAATCATTTATTTCAGTCATGTAATTCCGAACTTAAACTCATGTATTATATAGATTTATTGCGCATATTCATGATCACTTTGGCTTACATCCAATGAACACCCAAATCCTCAAGCTCTCTGAAAGCAACAATTTACTTAAGAATAAAATAATAATTATAAAAGTATGTATATGTACTGTACAGTATATGTACTCATTTGGGTTGCTGTTTTAAAAATTACCGCAGCGTTGCGGCGTGGCATGGAGAAGATCATCCTACGGCTCTGCTGTGCCATTCACCAAGCCCAGGTTGCCTTGTTAGCAGCCTTTAGCTCATCTGCATTGTTGGTTGCGCTAATCTTCATCTTGACTTTACCCCACTAACTTCCACTCTTCCTCCAGATTCTGGGATCTTGAACTACTAATGAACTGAAAAATGTACTTGCTCTTAAAAACAGTGCAGTCTTTTTTTGTCCAATTCGAGATTCTTCTGGCCTTCTCTCTGGAGACTATGCCACTGTTCTAAGCAATGTTATAGTCCTCTCAAAACTCAGATTATCCCTGTTACTCGTGGATGTTTCTCCAAGCGTATATTTTCTTTCCACTCAGCTGTCAGGTCTGCAGTATTCTGCAGTGTTCCCTATATTTAAAACGTTTCTGTATACTTTATCGGTTGTATTGGTCTGATGTAATAACGTTCTGTGAAGGTGTATTTGAGGTTTTCATTCGCTGTAAGCCACAATCATCAAAATAACCAAACAAATGCTTCTAGTTTACCACTCTGTCTGTGATGAATCTATATGATGAAAGTTTGACTTTTTGAATTCAAGTAATGAAACAAATGGCCTAATTTATTAAGCTGCAGCTGGATGTCCTGAGAGAAAGTACTTTGTTGGTCAGCAGAGGTTTCTGCTGTAGTTTTTTCCCCCCGTTGCTCTACAACCAGGCTATAAAAAGGAAATCGACAAATGCAGTTATGCAAATGTGGTATTTTTCTGAATTGTACTTAGTTTTGTAATTTGTGGATATTTAAGTAAGTAAACCCACCTATAATTCCAGATGTGTGATTGGATCAGGACAGAAAGCAGAAGTTTGAACTCAGACTGCAAATGCTGGGAGCCGGTTTGGTTTCAAACTGAAGCTGTGCAAATTCATCCATCCGGCTTCGTGTCACATCTCATCTCAGCATAACTTTGCTCTCCTAACATTTTGGGGCACTAAGTATGTGTAATATTTGTAGAGTTTAGGCCTAAATGTTACAATTCACAAACAGAGCCGTGCACAGAGGTAACAGGGTTCACATGCTCGACGTTAACATCCCTTTTCATTGTCTGCGCTTTTCTCTGCCCTAACACTGAGCATCCAACCACATGATGTACATATTCAACCTGTTGCATTCTTATAATGGGTTTAGCTGGTTGTTTGTGCCATTATTGTTCCGTGGGACTGCCTCCAGAGACATTTTTCTATCTAAACATTCCAGCTGGATGCCTTGACGCAAGCGCTCTGTCACAGACTGGGGACAGTCGTCACAGAGGGTCTTTGCAGTGCTTGTGAAATGTTCTCTGTTATTTCCTCGGTCGAAAATAGATTCACTACTAGAGCGAGAGGAGTACATGGAGGCAGCAGCCGACCTGACTGTGTGGGGTAACCTCTTTTTTTCTGTGAGCTTTGTGTGATGCCACGAGGCTGGCTGTGTTTTTGAGACAATCCATTCATATTTTCCACAACAGAACTACTCTCAGGCCCTTTCTACGAAGGGACATATCCTCATGTGTCTTTTCTAGCGCGTTTGCTTTTTAACGGCACAGTTCCTCGGCCTGCAGTCGCTTTCTCAGTCACGGCTTTTTAGTACTTCTATATGTATACACACAGAACTTTTGACACACCCTTAAGTTGGATCCACACAATAAACCCAATGAACTGGCCGCCCAAATAAAGACCACCTCAGACAGGGTTAAATGACATTAGATGTGCACACTTTTTATAGAAGTTTCTTTTTGTTTCACATAAGCTGTTCTTTTTTCCTTCTTTTTTTTTTTAAGTCATGTGTCTCGGCCAATTAACTGAACACATTATTAAACATTCCAGTAGAGGTTTAGGCTAATGAAACATGACTAAGGGAAATTCGGATTGTTTTTTTTAATGTTGGTTTGTGCAAAACGTGTGAAGTGGCATGCCACCTCTTATTAGAAACATGCTTCTGTGCTTTAGCTCGATATTCCCGGTCACTGTTACCTGAATCTGATGTTTCGAGTGTTTGCTTCACCCTGGGTTGTGATGATGAAATAATCAGAAGGATATTCTGTGTTCTGTGTCTCATAGTTGGTTCTTCTATGCTTTGTAAAAGTGATGGTGGGGTAAATGCTGTAAAATTAGTATTTTGACAAGGTGATCGTGGAACATATGTATATTTTTTGCGATTGGTTTTGCACTGTTACATTAATATGCACTAACGGGGAAAAAAAGAGACATACCTCATTTTCTATTGAACATTAATTGTGCAAGAGTGCTATTGTTTTTGTGGGGTACCTTTTAAAAAATAAGATGTAAAAAAAAAAATGGCCAAATTATTTCAAATCTTGGTTGCAGTTGCTCTTAAGCCAGCTGAGTAGTGAAAGCCTGAAAACGGCTCTTTTGACTTAAGAGGAAAAAGTTTGTCAAAAAGGTAGCACCAATTCAATACAACTTGCTGCAATTTAATACACTACTCAGGTTAGTGGTACATCTGTCTTAAGGCTACCAGTGTACATAATTGAGTAGCAACACGGCGCTTATAGATAAAGAGTTTTGTATCATAAGAAAGAATAGAAAAGATAAAAGATGTTGAAGGTAAAAATCTAGAGCTCGATTCGATTAGCGGGGAAAAAAAAGTAAAGGGGCAGGTATCATCATTTTTGCAAATGAAAAATGTAAGCACAAGGCAGCTGAAAGTTGCCAAAGAGGGACATTTATGCCAAACCTGAGGATAACACAAAGTTACTCCCAGGCAGAAGTAGTGACAACAAAGTCTTAAACTAAAATGGAAGTTCATGGAGTCAAGTTTTATCGAGTAAGAAGCAAGAGTCAGGAAAAAAAATTTGTCTGAGGGCAGTGCCTTGAAGAGCTAACCAACTGGCACGCTATGTAGGGATTTAAAAGCACTCTGCTAGGAGCCTAGCTTGCCCATAGAACACAACAGCTGCAAATACGCACTTCTTATAAAGCCTGAAATCAAAAACACTAAAATTCTGTCCACATTCAGATATGCTATTTCTGCTCTAATTCTGACCAGCTTTGTAACTATGTCGGCATGCATCAGCAGGTTCCTCCCTACAACTGTCTCTCCTTCATAGCCTACTTTCGATTAATAAGTGTAGTGATTGAAGTCCCTCTTTCCTCCTAACTCTCAGGCTGTTTTTTACTTGCAAGGGATCAACTCTAAAAGTCTGTCTGCATTAGCACGTAGTTTGGCCTAAATAAAAAGTCACTTCAAGCTAATGTTTAACCTGTGTCAGCATACTAGAATATTATTATATTATATAATAACTAAAATATACTATAATAATATAAAGGCAGCCTGTAGCTACATTTAAACATTGTTGGAGAAAACCGTTGGATCGGCTGAGGCTAAACATGCATGTGGATAGTTTGGATGAATCGGTTATTTCGTATATAATGTAGTCATCAGGATACGTCTTTTTATATCGATAGAGAACACAAAAAACTTGAACTGACAAATTTTATGCTCACAAACAACAGTTGTAGTAACATCAGCGGTCTGGGTGTTTACTCCCTCCTCCAGCCATCTGTCCTACTAATACAAGATTTTAATGGCTATAAGATATGATGCCCTTTAAAAGTGGTAGGTGTACTTCTAATTTAGGTATATTGTTTCAAGCCTGGTCCATAATTACACTATATAATGTTCTCATAGAAGCGTGATATGCTTCAGCTATAATACAGAACAGGGAAGGTTTTGCTAAGGAGTGTTAGATTAGCAGAGGAAGCCGTTCATTCATTTCGCATGAGACACATCCAGAGTGCTGCAACAATCAAGTTTGTTCTTTGATGCACTGTCAGACTCCCAGATATAACTTTGTGAGGCATGTGTAAGTGGGGAATGAAATGTTAGGCACAAGGACATTTTATTATTTACCACCCCTCCGCATCAACCACGCTGTATGATCTGTTATGTTTGAGTGTCACATAAACAAGCAAAAGGATTTTGTTTGAGAATATGGGAGGTTACTCATTGGTGTCAATTTCATTGATCATTATTTACTTAAATGACCAAATAATGTATGTAGCCTTTCACATTACAGTCACATATTGTATATGGTGATGTGTGTATATATATAAATATAAATATATATATAGAGCAAAATGCCTTATAGACAAGGGACATTCGACCTGATTAGAAGTTACCTGGATAATAAAAAACTAAGATCTTAAAGTGTTTTTTGTCATTCATTTATTTCATTTATAATTTCTTTGATAACACATACCATAATCTCCTCTCCTTCCACAGGGTGTTTCAACCAAAGCAAGACAAATTACTTTTGCACTATTTTCTATTTACTGTTTTCTAAGTAGATGTTCATATTACAGTTCATAACGAGACAGATCCATTAGCTGGTAATTGAATCTGAATGTCCTTGGATTATTTCCAAGCACAGACTTTTCATCTGATCACGGTGTAAATGTCAGACTCCAATGATGCTTGCAAATGTCAGGAATTTACTCTATTCCTGAAGCTGTGTGGTAACATCAACTTTGTAGTTTCTTTAAAAAACCAGTTCCTCAAGAGAACTACAGGTGCTTTTTGGCCATACACTGAAAACATGAAGCACTTTTGAATGCATCCTGTAAATGAAATTATCAAAAGTTTGCCATGTTTTTTTAATCACCAATTAAAATTAAAATGAGAAAGATAATTGAGTCACACACTGACAAACTTCAAGTGTTTGTGTTAATTTTAACGAAAGCTTTCATGTATTGAAAAGCCCCAAATTATTTTCTCAGATAAATGTTAAGAATGTTTTTTTTTTTTTTACGTTTTGTGTCAGTAAAGGTATTTTATCCATTAGCTGAAAATGAATATTTTCCACAGTTATGCTGATGATACACAACCATATTTATCCATATATCCTGATGAATCCAATCAGTTAGGTAGTTGTCTTTGGAGCAGAACCTTTAAAAAGGAAACTAAATTCATCTTGATGGCATTAAATTGGCTTCTGGTAAATGTATAAAGAACCTTGGTGTCATTTTTGTCCAAGACATGACATTTAATCCCATATTAAACACGTTTCCAAGATTTTTTTCTTTCACCTCCAGAATATTGCTAAAATTAGAAACATCCTGTCCAGGAGTGATGCAGAGAAACTAGTCCATGCTTTTGTTACTTCAAGGCTGGACTACTGTAATTCCTTATCAGTAAATCCTCAAAATGCAATTAAAAGCCTTCAGTTGGTCTACAATGCTGCAGTAAGAGTTCTGATGAATATTAAAAAGAGAGATCACATTTCTCCTGTTTTTGCTTCTCTTCATTGGAGAACCAGCCACCAGTTTTATTTTGTGAGGCAGACAATCTTAGCTTAAAACCTTCCTTTTTCATAAAGCTTATAGTTAGAATGGCCTAGGTCATCCTGAGTTATTTTCGTTGTTATGCCGCTATCAGAGGCCCCCAGGGTGCCAAACTAAGTTGGCACAACTGCTGCTGTGCTGTGTAGTAGGGAACCCAATGAATTGGCTGTCTGAAATACCCTGAAGGGGCCCCCTGTCAGTCCAGCCCCTCCCACACCTGCTTAACCTGTCACAGAGGCTGAGCTACTCAATCTTCCAGATGGTCATTGGATAACTTCAGACGGGCCTTGACATGCACTGGCTTGAGCAGGCGGACCTTGCGTGCACTGCAGGATTTTAATCCATGACGGTGGAGTGCGTTACTGATGGTTTTCTTTGAGACTGTGGTCCCATCTCTATTCAGGTCATTGATCAGGTCTTGCCATGTAGTTCTGGGCTCGTCCCTCACTGTCCTCATGATTACTGATGCCCCATGAGGAGAGATCATGCATGGCGCTCCAGACTGAGGGAGACTGACCGTCATCTTGAACTTCTTCCATTTTATAATTATTGCATCAAAAGTTGTCTTCTCACCAAGCTGCTTGTCTATTGTCCTGTAGTTCATCCCAGCCTTGTGCAGCTCTACAGTTATATCCCTGATGTCCTTGTTAAGCTCTCTGGTCTTGGCCATTGTGGAGGTTGGAGTTTGTTTAATTGTGTGGACAGGCGTCTTTTCTGCAGGTAATGAGTTCAAACAGGTGAAGTTAATACAGGTAATGAGTGGAGAACAGGAGGGCTTCTTAAATAAGTACTAACAGGTTTGTGGGAGCCTGAATTCTTACTGGCTAATAGACGATCAGATACTTATGTCATGCATTAAAATGGGAATTAATTATTTAAAAATCATTAACTGTGATTTTCAGCACTTTTGGTTTATATTCTATCCCGCACAGTTGAAGAGTACCTTTGATACAAATTACAGTGCTCAACATGCTTTGTACGTGGGAAAACTTCATAAATCAACAGTGTATCAAATACCGGTACTTGTTCTCCCCACTGTACATGCAGTAAATTACCCGGACCCGGGATAAGAACCTGGGATGGCTGCATTGAGGACAGCAGGCTCTACATATGGTGCACCTGCTCAACCACTGAGTCTCCCCAGAAAGATTTCTTTATTACGAAAATATTATCGCCATTTTTCAGATCCACACCATCATCTGGAAGATTAGTGACTCGACAGCATCCACAAATGGGGCTAAGCCACATGAGCTCGATGCTAAAGAAGCTGTCAGTTTAGAGTGCAATAACTTTAATGGAAAATTTAATGAAAGGAAAATGTGTGGTAAATAAATTCCACTTAATGGTTTGGGGAGATTTAAAAGGTATGGACTCCGACTGGAACCAACTAACATAAGAAGGCTTTTACCTGGGTTAAAGCTGGTGTACGTAGTATAAAAATGACAAAGTAATTTAGCAAACGCTTAAATTTGACCCTGTTCTAGGATATAAAGTAGATACTCTTTAGAATGTATTTTATCCCTTAAGTCCCTTCCCTGGCCTTTGTTGCAAAATATATATTTATGTTGATAGATACATTTGCATATCTTCAAGAGAGATTTAATCAAGCCCACCCCAGAGCACACTACACGCCTCAGCACATCAATGAATAAGAAGGCAGTTTTTTGGTTAAAAAAAATCCTTACCTAGAAAAAAATTCCATTGTGAAAATGTAGTTCAATGCAGTGATTTGGCTATTCACATTTCAAAATCTGCTCTTCCTCTCTTTAATGACATCACAATACTTAGTCCCAGCCTTAAGTAGAAAAAGGAACTATGCTGTTGTCCAATCAACAGGCTTTGGTTCCCAATCCTCGAGGTTCTTTATCTTTGCGACTCAAGTGCCTTTTTCTCTCACACTTTTCTTTTCCAGTCAACTTCCCATTAACAGGTTTGGACACATCACTCAGAACATTTGGCAACAACCTTTTTGTGGTTTTACCTTCTTATCAATTTGAGATCTGAATTTGTTTTTTTCAATTGAATTAGTTGTAAGCCATAAAACTGTCGACTACATCTGTGTGTAGAATTAATTTTACATTTTGAACTGAATTATGGATAACATGCAAATCAACTCACAAGACGACAGACTGGAGCCTTTGCAGCATCTTGCCCTCCAAAGGGCCTCAGTTCGTTGGAAAAGCTTTCCGACTATATTTTTACCAGATTCTCAACGGTCACAAGTGACCAAATTGAAGAAATTCCGTTTTTAATATCCAATTTTTTGCCTAAATATTATTTCAAGGTAGGATTTGGTGTTGCGAGATCTCTTATAGTCTTTACAAAGTATAAAGATTAAGCGAAAGTGAACAGTGTTATTACACAGCGTCAGAACAGTAAAGTCCACAGTGAAAAACAAAGGACGTCGTTGTTGCTGTCCATAGACAAACAGTGGAGCTGTGTTTCTAATCAAATGCATCAAACCATCTCAATGACCTAGTAGAAACTATAAAATAAATCTCCACAGCATTTTAAGTTGATTATTCTGTAGTGATGCTGGAAAAACTTCTTAGACAGCTACAAAGTCTGCAACCTGATAAATTCAACCTGAAGTAAAACATGATCCAGCCATGATCTACACAGGGCTGTGAGGGAGCGGGTGAGATCCAGGGTACACCCTGGACATGTCAGCTGTACAAGGCTGGAGAACCAATGAATGTAAAAAAAATAAAAATAAAAAATAGGCATGGGTTGGGCAGAACCTTCAAAAGACAAACTCATTCAGAGAATGTTACTACTGCTGAAGTCGTGACCAAATACAACTCAATCATTGGCTTTATTGCATTAAAAAATAACTGTGCAATTTAGTATAATGTTAACATCTAATTGAAATAATTTCGGAATTTGGTGAAGATCAGATCATGTTCATATTTAAAACACTGGAACTGAAAGGTTGGGTTTACTGTAACTCTCGTACGAACAAAATGCATTTTCCCCAAAACAGGTCATTACAAAACTCACTTCACTTATTAGTTTTGTGTTCTAATCCATATTTAATAACCAATAGTATCTGGTGTGTGGTTAAGGATACAAGTAGTGATTGTGAAGACAAACATAAGATCAGAGATGTCTGCTAGTGCAGCTGAAAGAATAAAGCTTCACCAGTTTTGACAAAAGCAATGGTGGTTTAGTCTAAGCTGTCAGCGACCCCACCTTCCACTCAAGTACCAGCCTAAAGTTTCTCCAACCTTCAGGTTAATTTCATATTGGCCAAAACTTTCCAGGTTCAAACCTTCAATAGCAAAAACAGTTTGTAGAGCTCAGTGACCAGAGGGGGGCGCTGCAGCAATGACAAAAACAAAAAACAACTGAGCTGAAAACTGATACTGAAATTATATTTGTAAAATGTCCACAGCTGAATTACAAACAGAACAGATTTGCTCACATTATTTTCTTAGTAAGACCTGTACACAATGTGTCTTCTGGTATTTGCTGCTTAATGTGGGGCCATCATAGAGAGCACTTTACACAGCTTAATGGTCCTGTTTGAGCAGATCAGATAGTCTTTACAAAAATCTGACACCTTCATCAAATATGACTTCCTGACAATAAAAAATATATAAATAAAAAAAAGGAAAAGAAAAAAAGACTGTCATCCGTTTCAGAGAAACATCTCAGTCAGGGATCCTTGATATTTTGGGTTCTATAATACACTAAAATAAAACATTACACAGGTAAACAGAGTGTAACACTACGCTAATGAAAATATACAAACACTTAACAGAAAAAGTCCTATACCGTCACTGGAAAACTTGTTACAAAGACGCGGGGCTGTGCAGCAATCTCAGAAATATTAAAACGTGTGCACAGGGTTGTTTTTGTGGTAACAGCAGGAAAAACCCCACACTGAGGTAAACGCTGTCCATACAGATTAAAACAGGGATATCGACCTCATGGCTGCCAACGTGCCACCCAAAACAGTTGTTTTAAAAATAAAATGTTCAGGAAAAACTTCAAATATTAAACGCTTTAAAGCGGCTGAACGCAGGCGGGGTTAGAACGGCCGCGATGCTCCTTTGAAAGCCTTGAACCCTCCCACGGTGCCGCTGCTGGAAATGGAGTTGTTTGTGATCTGTACAATCCGGCTCAATCCTGATGAAGAGTGGCTGCAAGTAGACAGACGTCACATCCATCAGGGCTTTCACAAAATGCATTTCTTAGAACCTCTGTCACAATCTCTGGGGCAGATTTGTATACCTGGAGGTAGCGATTATGCCTCCGCGACTGTCTCCCGTTCTGCGGTTGTCGGAGAAGACCCCTGATTGGGAGCCTGAGCCACCGTGCCACTCCTTCCTCAGTCCTGGCTCCCTGCTGTGACGCTCCACCACAACCTGGCGGCCAGAGCTGAACGGCTGCAACCAAAGGGTCAAGGGGGTGTAAGTGAAATTTGATATACATTTTAAATCAACTGGTTTATTTAAAAAGGTACAAGTGAATTTAGTCAAGAAAAAAGACTGAAGTAAAATTTGGTATTTCAACAAGTCTAAAGTGACCACAACCAGAGGAACTTTTATTCAGGCTGTTTCAGAAGAAAATGTCGCCTTTTGGTCATTCAGAAGTAACGACAAGTGTTTTTTAACAAAAGATTACGTGACGGCGAGATAAAGGTGGGAGTCAATGTGCAGGGTTACGTATAAACCGTCAGATGGGAGAGTTATTGTGAGCCGCATCAAAAAGCGGCCGTCCTTCACAGTCCCAGGGAACGATATGCTGATCTGGTCTCAAGCTCTAAAAGCCAGAATTTCACAGACCTCTGCATCACTCCAGTTTGCTGTATTGCGATAATATTACAGTCAAACATGCCAGCTTCAATGCTGCACTATTCCCGCATTCATAAAAAACAAAGTGCTGGGAATATTACCCTAATATGCTGGCACAGTGTGTCTTATGGAATGGCCTTTCTAATGCAGTGTTACGGCTGTGCGATATGACGAAATATACGATAGAAAACATCTATTGTTTTATATGAATCTATCGTTTAAGCCACAATAGGGCTTTACGGCAGTAAATTACGTCAAGATGCACCTTATGGCATTCCTGTGCTGCAATACATGAACAAACAGGGAGGAAGACGATAACCAACACGTTTCAGACCAAGGATCCAACCACGATTATCAGACTCCCTACGTGTCTCACCTCCTCTCCCAACGCACAATTTAAACAGAAAAAAAGGCATCTCTCACATAACGACACCGGCTCTAAAAGCTGTTTCGTTCGCTACCAGCACATCCATGGTGTAATACAGCGTCTGTATCTGGAGTTTATCAGAGCTTACGCCACGACTCGATGCTTCTTTTGCTCATTGACTCTCTCTGTGTTCGTTGTATTTGTGGTTCTAATAAAATAAATGTGTAGTGTTGGAGACTGTTGGTCGGACCAGGAGCTGGTAAACTTAAACAACTGTTGTCTGATTTGTGTCGGTCCAAATGGCATCGATAACCATAACTTGACCATTTTCCTAATTCTGGTATTTGGGAACCAGTGATCAAAAAATATTTACCGACCGAAATTCTAAAAGATTTTTACAAATATACTAAATCACATTGTTCTATTATATGAGATCATGTTGAAGCCAACCATAAAGGAGTGACATATATATAATATATATAATATTTTAGAAATATATATATATTTTTAAGAAAAATACATTTTTGAATTTGACAGAATTTACTTATTTGACATAACAGTTCATGGCAATAACGTAGCCAAGTTAAAAAATTAAACAGTCCCTCCACTTTTTTTGAAAAAGCTTTTGTGAAAAAAGTTGCAATGTTTTTATTTGTGATTTTCTATTGCATTGTCACATGAACCTTAGCAAAAATAAAATTACTTTAAAGTCATTTTAACCGATGAAAACAGTCAAATGTGACCAACTCAGATTGGGTCCGCACTAAACAAAAACCTTTGCTTTTATTTTAGTGCTACAGTCCAAGACCCACCCTGGGCCCTTTTAGCCCCTCTAATTATCCTCCTAGATACACCCCTGCTCAGCAGCACTGATAGCCATAGCCGCTCATTAATCTAAAATTTCACAGGAGTCTCCGTCAGGAGACAATGTGAAATTATTTTTTCTT
Source organism: Apricaphanius iberus (assembly GCA_028564705.1). Classification (NCBI taxonomy): domain Eukaryota; kingdom Metazoa; phylum Chordata; class Actinopteri; order Cyprinodontiformes; family Aphaniidae; genus Apricaphanius; species Apricaphanius iberus. Next base: position 2,885,322 of record JAPXFQ010000166.1, on the reverse strand, counting down.
ACTTTGGTCACAGCGCATTATTAAAAGTCTGTCAATTTATGGCGCTGTAATTATTGCCAAATTATTGCCAAAAGCACGACCAGCTGCGCCGTCGGATCCACCACTGAAGTTTCCATCGCAAGGCCGAAATAAAAGGAAACTAGACTTGAGGTCGGATGAAACGGTTTTTAATCCTAAATAACTGAGCATTAAAAAAGTAAATGAAACTACAGCTTCTTTTAGTCAGACTGTTTTGAAATCTTGCGGCTCGCTTTTGCACAGCACATAACTAATTACAGCCGTTTGTTTTCCTCTTCGGACACACAAATCACATGGTGACCTATTTTGCATTCAAACACTGAATTTCGCAAAAAAGGTGAAGTATTTTAATGTCCGGAATGAGAAAACTTGCGTATGTTGGCATTCAAGTTTCCCGTACACTTGTGTACATTACACGCAGAGGAGCGTCACAGAAATATACATAATTTTGTGCAAACATTTACCCGCCATGTGGCAGGTAACGCTTCAAATTCGATTCGCCAAACTGAAAATTTGTGTGGCGAGCGTTAATTTAGGACCGCCAGCAACCAGTGCCTGAACCTAACGTGATCAGTCTGTTTAACATTTATGAGCAGCAGCCGCTTCGCGTGTAGGTAGAGTCAGAACACATCTTGAGGGCGGAACACATATCGCCATAACACCGCTCTTTTACGTAGGAGACACGCAGATACTGAAACAAATAAAAACAAGAGGGTGCATGAGGAGAGAGAAAAAGAAACGCCACGGTGCTTTTCAAATAATGTGTTTAATTCAAAGGCAGAGTGTAGAGCTGAGGCGCTCTCCTAAAAGATCACTGATATCTGTAGCTCCTGCAGATGGACGGAGCTCAGCACATGAGGAGTCTGAGTGGTGTAATTGTCATCTATCATTTAAAACTGCATTTCCACGTTGTAAACTTTTAGAAACTATTCATGAAATAAATTAATGGAAAAATTGCTATATCTTAAGTAAATCGTTAGGCCCCGTTCACACAGGTCAGCGCGTCAAATCACTCAAACGGACAAAAGTTGATGCTATAAAATTAAAACCCAACGGCTTGCACACTTTGTAGTCAGCGTTAGCGAATCACGACAGTACATCAGAGCGCGGGCGAGGATTACTCTGTTTCCAGTTGCCTGCAACATGGCGGATCATGTCAAGAGAGTGGCTTTATTTAATTAAGATATTATTGTGGATACACCCCAGAGGCGTTCTAAGTTCGGAGAGTTTCACCATTTGCTCCAGGAGCTGCATATGGATTAGGGCTTCCACCATTAATCGATTCGTCACAACAATGTCGATAAGTAAACCTGATGACAAAAAATTCAGTAACTGAGCTTTATTTTACTCTTGGAAATGGTCGCTGTCCCTTTATCTGCTTCCTTTCTGCCACTGACGCACATGCGCAGTTGTGCCAATTGGGGTCAGCAGCTGCAGCTTAGAAAAGCTTTAATAGCAGTATCAGCAGTGAGCCGACAACGTAGCTCCAAAATTCTGGAGAGTTTTATTAAATAAAAAGAGAAGCATGTGTAAAATTCATGAAGTAGAAGCTTCTTTCCATGGCACTACAGCAGTGTTGTTTGAGCTTCTTAAACGGGAAGCCCACTATGGCTGATGACAAACACGGACAGTAGCCTGTAAGCTAGTTAGCTGCTAGCGTTAGCATCAACAATAGAGCTGCTCCTGCAATAACATGCATTTTAAACCTGATCCGATTAGTCGACTACTCAGCAAAATAATTGGTGATTAGTCGATTATCAAAATAATCGTTTGTGGCAGCCCTAGTATGAATGAGGTTCGATTTCAGCACTATTTTCCGTCAAGTTACATCAGTACAAAGAGTCACTTATTGTTTGACGCCCCGCGACTGCTACCCCAAAGTTCAGTTTTCCCAACTTCATTCAGCTGCTGCCCGCCGGGCATGAAATGCTGCGTGGCAGCTTGACGCCAACTTGATGCATAGGTAGCATAGACTTTTCATGTAAATCTAGCTGCCCTGCTGCATGGACGTGCTGACCGGTGTAAACGCGGTTTAAGAGTCATCTCGTAACAAGAACGTTTCAGAAAAGCCATAAGGAAGTACACCGCCTTTTCAAATACCATTGTAAACATGACAAAAATGGTAAGAAATTATAAGGAACAATCTCTCAAAGGCGTTTAATCCTTTTTTATCAGAAACCAACTTCTTGAATGAAAGAAAATTATTCCAATTCTAAATCTGCCAGGGGTATAAGTAACTTTGGGCCTAACTTTAATATTTCCACTTTACAGTCAATGACTTTTGAGCTTCTGTTCGCAGCAACTTCAACACATGTTTAAAATTGTTAATAATGTGCTCATTTTGAAGATAAACACTTAGTCCAATAGATTTTAATTTGAAAAAGAAAATGTTCCGATCCTCACCTGATTATTCAGCCCCATGGGTTGACCTCGATTATTAAAGCCACTTCTCGCAGCATCTCTGCCAGGACGATCTTCGCGCATGCGCATTGGCCCTCTGCACAGAGATTTTAAGGTAGTGCAGCTTCCAAGAACTGTTTGACAAAACTGCTGCTTCTTTCAAACAGGTTCTTACCTCATATCCCCCTTGCTGGAATTAATCCCTCCATCACTCTTCCATCCTGCCCCCCCATCCCTTGGTGGGCGGTTGTGCGACAAGGCAGGGATTGGAGGTCTTGTTCCCACAGGGCGATCGTGCATGGGGGGAGGGCGCCGCTCATCTCTGTCCCTGCGGTCAGTGTCGCCACGTGGAGGTGGTTCAGCTCTACGGACGGCGTCAAAGCTCTTGGGGTATCTTTCAAAGCCAGAGCCCTCTCTGTGAGGAGCGGGACGACTCTTCTTTGCCTCTGGTTCACCATCAAATCTATTACGCCTTGGAAAAGAAAGAGAAACATTAGATTTATCAGAAACTAAAGCATACAAAGCAAAGAAAAAGCACAAGCCTGTGTCAGTTTACCAGTTTGTCTGGAAAGAAACGTGAAGAATAACAAGCTGACTTTAGGGCACACACGCCAATTCTATTAACCACAAAAACACATCTTGCGTGAGAGTCTGACCTTTCAAAAATAAAAAATTTAAATTACAACCTCCAATTTCAACACGGAGGTCAACACTGAAATTAAAATCATTTTCAGTTATGAGCAGGCCTGGGCGATATACCGGTTCATACAGAAAACCGGTGTTTATTTTCGTTATGATGTGAATTTTTAATATGCCGCAATACAGGTGAATAGCTAAGACAACTTCCGGAACTTTCAATGTGGGGAAGTGTTTCAGCGGGGACCGATTTCACTGCTACACGATCTTCACCACAGCACGAAAAGTAAAGTTTTTAACTAAGTACAGCTGCTGGCAGGAGCTATCAGAGCGAAGCACACAATGCTGATGATGTAATTCCAAAAAGAGGAGTCATGTCTGTCATTTAAAAGTTTATCGGCTTTAAAAGCTCAGAAGAGAACCGAACAGCACATCTTTTACAAGCACTATTGCGAGTAACCAGTAGGGGGGAGTGTTGAGTGCCACTGGACTGTCTGTAGGTTAATGACGGCAAAACCAGTAGGAAAGAAATAAAAAAATAGCGGTAAATATGTTTTACATACCATCTACGATACTTCTGCCGTGTTATTTTCAGTTATCTGAATATTAACCAGCTAATAATCTCCTACGGTCGCCATGTTTATTCTACTTCTTTGGCTAAATCCGGTCTGAGTCTATACTCTGCCTCCTAGCGGGATTCTTCAGTACTACATGCAAAGCAATTAGAAGATGCAATGTGTTGCTTGCGCCAACGTGAGGTTTTTAAAAAAATCATACATTCAGCCTTCACATCAAGAATGTCTACCAGAATCATAATCATTTTAATTATTTTCATATCATTATCCTGTTTCTGGAAAAAACAATATGATGCAGTCCATATGGCAGTAAAATGGGCTATTTAAAGCACATTTTATATTGTTCATTCTTATAAGATAATGTGGATATGAACAGTGTTGAATGGCAAAAAAAATACCGTTAAATACCGTAATGTTTTTTCAAAATACCGTAATTATGCCATACTGCCCACCCCTAATGTGAGATTAAAAAACAAGTATACTTTTAGCAATAAGAACATCAAGAATGTCGACTAGAATCATCATCATTTTAATTCTTTTTATATTCACCTGTGTCTGGATAAAACAATATGATGCACTCCATGACAGTAAAACGGCGATTTAAGATAATGTGGACATGAACTGTCTTGTATGGAAAAAAATGCTGTTAAATACCGTAATACCGATATATTTAAAAGAATACAGTGATATAAAAAGTTTGCAAATCTTTATTTGTTCCTGTGTCTTGCAACTTAGTTATGATAAAAAGACGTGTTTGAAAAATGTATTAATTTAATTCTTAGTTAAAATTAGTTAATTGAAGAATAACAAAATGACCGGGGAGGCACATAAAATATATTTTGTACATTGTTACATTTATCAATTATCAATATCACTATATCGATATGCTCGTTTTCTACATCGTCCAGCCCTAAGTCCAAGTACAGTTACTTTCACATGTTTTGTTTAAAGGAATATGAACAGAGGAATGTGAGCTTTCAGCAGCTCATTGTGGAACCAGTGCCTGGGCTAAGACCCAGAAGCGTACACTAGGTTGAGAGCAAAGTTACAGTTCTAATCCAGGAAGTACCGGGGTCTTCACATACCTGTCAAAAGTGTTAGGCTGTTGGCCAGCGTCTGGAAAACGCCCCCTCTCCCGAGGATTTATGCTGGCGAAGCGATTCTGCTGCCGGTTGTAATTAGAGCTCTGGTTAACACGGACCTCTGACTCAGGATGCATCTTTTTGTTGCCATTCCAGTAGGAATCATCACGCCGGCTGAAACACAAAACACAGACATTCCTTGTCACTCAAATTAACCCTACATGACAGGTATCTAACCTCCAGGAATGTTTAGAGATTTGCAGAATTTATCAAATATTTAATAAAAACAAAATCACCTCTTTACGGCGTAAAACTTTTAATGCTTCATTTGATTAAAAACATACTTTGCTAACACTTAACTACAGTCCAGGCAGATTAGTGACTTGATCATGCATAAGACGCAGTTTAGGTAGCAAAGCACTACAAACAAATTAAAGAAAATTATAAATACCCGTGTTCCACCTCACGACCCCTTTTCAGATTATTTCTCTTCTCTTGTTCAAAGCGAAGCTGCTCCTGCTGTCGCCGAAGCTCCTCTCGTTCCCTGGCCATGCGTTCAGCCTCTCTACGCCGCTCCTTCAAAACAGAAAAATCTTCATTTGGATGTGGCTCAACTCCAGACATGAAAACCATCAACCTTTGTGATAGACACTAAAGCCACCTACACACTGCAGATAAAAGTGAATCAAATCCAACCTTTTTGCCCATTTTTGACTCTTATCTCCTGGATCTCACTAATCTGTGGCAAACGCTCAAACAGACATGGCGGATACTGGACACAGAGCCAGCCAACGGACAGAAAGTGAAGTTTGGGACGTGATTAATTTGTGGGATGATAATTCTGTTCGAGATAAACTTCAAGGATTGTGCCTTAACTGGGTTGTGTTCGAGTGTATGGCCAAAGAAATGGCTGAAGATAAAACCCAAGTGAAATCAGGAGAGGCAGAGAAACATCGGTCAACATCTCTCACATGTAATTAAGGCATCCTAACCATGTTCTGCCCGTTGGTTTTAACCCAGTACTAGCCGACTGGAAGGGGAGGAGACTTAGGCTCCCCATTCCAACTTACCATGGAGGCGCGGCCGAGACCGACTGCTTTTATATCCCATGGGTGCAGTGCGGATGACATCCCATGTCCCACCCAACATCACAGGAGAGCAAATAGCAACGGCTGATTAAAGTTCAAATGTACTGCAAACTTTTAACCTGAAGAGGGCGCCACAGAGAGAGCTTTAGCTAGAAAAATTTGTGTTTTATATAAGATGCACCAAATTGACTCCACATGTAGACTACACTACTACACAGTAGGGCTGAAAGGAATACTGAAAATGTACACCGTACTGATACCGAAATGTATGACTGTTACTGATTTCTGGTAAATTCGTTATGTAAAAAAGAAAAGAAAAAGAAAATATGTTTTCATTTGACGGCGCTCCTGCCCGTTTAATAATGAACGTTGCCTTTAGTCACGTCACTACGCAGATTCATGTGACATACAGAGGGTAATATGGCTAAATTTTTATATCCATATATAGCTCGGTTTAGATCCCGATAATTATATATTTCACGATATAGCAATTTTTCTGTTGATTTATTTCATGAATATTTTATAAAAATGAACAACTTGAAAATGATGGATGACAATAACACCACCCAGACTCATCATGTACTTATCTCCCTCAGCTCTACACTGCCTATGAATTAAACACATTATTTGAAAAGCATGAGAATTTTGCCGGGATACCTGCCGTCACTCATTTTCTTAACTTTACAGCACTTTTTGGCCGTAGCATTTTTCTCTCTCCTCATGCACCCTCTTGTTTTTATTTGTTTCAGTATCTGCGTGTCTCCTATGTAAAAGAGCGGTGTTATGTCGATATGTCTTCCGCCCTCAAGATGTGTTCTGACTCCACCCAGACGCGAAGTGGCTGCTGCTCTTAAATGTTAAACAGATGGATCACGTTAGGTTCAGGCACTGGTTCCTGAATAGTAGGATTAGGAAAATAGTCAAGTTATGGTTATCGATGCCATTTGGATATAAGAACGACGCAGATCAGACAACAGTTGTTTAAGTTTAACCAACAGGTTCCAACACTACACATTTATTTTATAAGAACAACGAATACAACGAATACAGAGAGGGTCAATGAGCAAAAGCAGCAGCGAATTGTGTCGTAAGCTCTGATAAACTCCAGATACAGACGCTGTATTACACCAAGGATGTGTTGCTAGCGAATGAAACAGCTTTTAGAGCTAGTGTCGGTATGCAAAACACCCTTTTTTCTGTCCAATTTGTGCGTCGGGAGTGGAGGGGAGACACGCAGGGAGACCCACTTTGGGTTGTCTGATAATCTTGTGTAAATCCCTGGTCTGAAACGTGTTGGTTATCGTCTTCCTCCCTGTGTGTTCATTTATTGCAGCACAGGAATGCCATAAGGTGCATCTTGACGTAATTTACTGCCGTAAAACCCTAATGTGGCTTAAACGATAGATTCATATAAAGCAATAGGCGTTTTCTATCGTACTGACAATATATTTTGTCATATCGCACAGCCCTAGAGGCAATGATATCCAACTGAGGGGAAAGCGCTGCTGAAGCAGCTACTGTGTAGCTCTATTTAGCAAGAGTTCACACTCATCTACCGACTGTTTTTCAGAAAAATGCGACTAGCAACAAATAAAGTGACTTTTTATGGTGTTATTGGACACTTGGACTCTAGCGTAAAGGAAGTATGTTTGTTACTTTAGCAACGGAGCTGCAAAGCGTTTCTGGCCCAACAGCTCCGCCCGCCTCGGTCCTGCTCAGGCGGAGCAGAGATTAACCCCGCTGAGTTGCTGCTGTTGTTTTCGATGGAAAATATTTCCTGCCTAAACTAAAATCACTGATTTCACTCTGGCCCCGTCACTTCCTCACTTCACCAGGTCTGTGTGATCATTTTAAACTGGACACTTAAGAATACAGAAAGGAGTGGGAATCAAACACTGAATTAAAAGGATGTGTGAAGCCGTTCAATAGCAAGAACCCACACACATTTTTCCCAATTTAAAGAACATTATGTAAATTTGGCCACTACTGGACATTGACTACAGAAAAGAGGGGCAGGGTCATTGTATATTGTCCACTTATCGTTATTGAGGTGAAATGCTCAATACACCTTGATATTAATTTTACCTCCTATCGCCCAGACCTACTACACACTTTCATACACTTGATAAGCGGAAAAAGTTATTTTTGAGGGAGTGAGCTACACATTAAATCCCAGCCACTATGAATTAATATTTGGTCAAACCCATTGATATATTGTTGCACATTTAGTCTTGTTTTAGGTTTATACTGCAGAAGCTGGCGAGTTGGTTCTTGCTTATTTTACCTGCTCTATGCGAATCCTCTCCCTCTCAAGCCTCTCTCTCTCCATTCGCTCCCTCTCCAGTTTCTGTCTCTCCATTTCCAGTCTCTGGCGCTCCCGCAGCAGAATCTCCCGTTCTTCTCGCTCGCGCATCAGGCGGACTCGCTCACGTTCCCGCCGTTCATGTTCATCAATTTCACGCCTCCTTCACAAGAAGAATCATTTTAAATGTTAATCTCTTGGGTATTTTTTCCCCTATTTCAAGCCATTTTTTGTGTGCTCCATGAATGTCATACCTGCGCAGCTCTGCAGCTCTATGGAAGCGCTCCATTTGATCACGCATCCTCATCTCTTTCTGCTCCTTAAACTTGTCAAAGGGCACAATGATTAGATCTCCCCCTTTGTTAAAGGATTGCCGCTTCTCTCTCAGCATTTGCACCTGAAGAAAGAATTATTTAAATGATAAAATCCTATTCTAAAAATAAAAAATATATTCATAAAGAGAAACTGTTACCTCTTCAGGGGGAATCAAGCCCTTTGGACGTCTATCGAAGTTGGTGTTCATAAATGGCTAGGAAAACATATTCTCACTTAATATACTCTTGACAATTTAATAACTTTAGCTACAGATATATAAAATATATAAAATCTTACTTTATTAAAATATCTTCTGGTTCTAAAAGGTCTTTTTTCAAAGTTCCCATCTCCTTTAGGATCGTCTTCGTCTGTCGTTTTCCCGGGACTCCTTGTTTCTATAAGAACACGAGTGATTAGACAAAGCACACACTTCATAATGAACAAAAATAAATAAAATTCATCTCAGTGCTGAAAACTAGAGGGAAACTCACGGCCGCGCTTTCTGTCATCTTTTTTTGAAGACTCTTGATCGGAGCTGGATGAGCCAAGCTCAGATTTCCCACTTTTTGAATCCTGTTTCTTGGATGAATCCTTGTCTTTTTCTGATGGCTTATCTGATTTCTTTTCTTCTTTTTTGTGAGCTAGCTGTGCTCTAAACATTTATTGAGATGGGGGGGAGTGATCATTTTAATTGGAGGAAGAAAACGTAAAAAAAAAAAAGATTACTTTGAAATTGATCACTCACTTGTTCGCCTGTTTAGTCCCAGTGGAACTGTTCTTGTTAGATTTGCTGGACCCCCCTTTGTCGTCCACTTCTTTCTTTGAAGGCTCCTTTTTGAATGGATCGCTTTTGGCCTTTAAAAGGGAAAAAGAAATAAGATTAATATTTAAATGACAGGTGCACAACCCATTAACAAGACAACATTTGGTGGGCTGAGATGTTTAAACCAATATTTTCCTTCCTCACGTACCCTTTCAACATAGATCTGCTGTCCATGGAGCTCTGTGCAGTCAAGGTGGGAGATGCAGCGCGTCACTTCGTTACCGGAAGACATAGTTACTAAGCCGTAACATTCTGAACCAGGACTCCGAGCGTTTGTGACCACCTTAGCACTTAGAACCTGTGGAAAAAAACATTTTAGGAGCGTTTAGAGAAGATTTCAGTTATATTTTTGATGTACATACAAGCACTCCGGGTAAAGATGTAGAAAAAGCAACAAACTATGGCTTTAGATTTTAAACGAACAGGTACAGAGTTTACCAAACGCTTCCAGAAAATCTTACCTTCCCATATTTGCCAAACAGGTTCTTTAAATCAGCAGCTTTGGTGTTTGAAGAAAGACCGCTCACCCATATGTTACGAGAGCTGCCGACAGCTGTCGATAGAGATTTGTAAAACAGATTTTCAGCATTCATTGAGAGTATAAAAAGCTGGTGAAGAGGTTTCATTTCTAACATTATAGGCATCGTTACCCTTTTCATCCTTTGCAGCTTTCCCATCTCTGTCTCTTGAAGAGCTAGAACATGAATGTTAGAAAAACCAAACAGGAAATGAGAGAGGGTAAATAAAATCATGACATGGAGAAAAACATCCACCTAGTGGAATAAACAGCATCTTTTCATCTGTTGAGGAAAGAAAAAAAAATAAAAAAAAATAATAAAAAAATAAAAATAACATCCTTCAGGCAAGACGTGGATGTGAGCCATTGCCTCAAAGGCTTCATGGTTTTTCCAGTGGCGTGATGGGTCAAGGTGGTCAGCCAATTTTTAATTCCTGGGTCATTGAAATCTTCAGTGGTCTGGTCAACTTCAGTGAATCATTGGACCAAAAAATAAAAAAAATATTTTTTTTCTTTCTCACATCAGGGAGGCTAATGCAGTTTTTACACTCCCTCGTGTAGAAACTGCAAAAGGTTTTAAAAACTTGTTTTTTCTTCTCTCCTGGTTAATTTCATATGTTAACCAACTTCAGAGAAATAAACCAAAGCAGCAAATTGCAGGGTAAGGTACATCAGTGAATACTTCCCTTACGGCAAAAAATAAAAATCATCTTGAGGCTACCCACAATGCTGCGCTCCTAGTGAGGTGGACTTGGTAGTAGTATCAAAGAACTGACATAGAAAGACAAACCTCTTTGCTTGACCTGAGGCCCCAGTAGTGGATGGGCCTTTCTTCCCAGAATCCTTTTCTTTATCTTCGGTTTCGGCCTCTTTGGCGTCTTTCTTCGTGGTCTCATTGTCTTTCTTGCCATCTTCCTCCATGTCTTCATCCTTCATGTCATCATCTTGGCCCGTCTCGGCACAGGTCTCAATGTCTTTCTCAGCCTCTGGATCTGGAAGTTTCACATGTTTACCTGTTTCCAGGAGGTCGTCACCATCAACATCCAGGGTGATGGCGTCTTCGTTTTGGATTGAGACGGACAGGTGATCGTCCTCCGCTTCTCTAGAGGGGCTCATGGTTTCGGCATCCCCCTCAGCCTCTTCTGTCTCCGCCTCTTCGTTCTCAGCCTCTGGGTCTGCCTCCTCGTCTGCCTCTGCATCCGCCTCTGCGTCTACCTCTGGATCAGGCTCTGAGTCGGCCTCAGCAACCGTGGTTTCAGGCTCGGGGTCAGCCTCAGAGTGAGCGAGGCTGTCCTCACAGGGCGGAGGCTTTGAATTTTCGCGACTACCATCATCGGTATCAGTTACATCTGAGGGATTAAATAAGGATAAACATGGCAAACAGACATCTTAACATTGACATGTCGCATCTTACTTGACCTACAAAAGGAGAATATAAAGCACATTCAGTGTTAATGGTCATCAAGGGCGGAGATACCACAGGAAGACAACACACACAATCTTCACGGAAAACATGGGATGATCCCGGGCGAGTTTCTGGACACATCTTGGGCTGCGGTCGTCTTTCACAGAAGAGGCGCAGCAGTTCGCCAGATTGAAACACTTATACCAAGTCCTTATATGGAGTTAGGACATCCTTTTTTTTTCTCCAGTAGACATCATAGTTCAGTCCTCAAAGGGGGTTTAGGAAATTCTACAACATTTCTTCAGCTATGAATGCGAGAATCCCACCAGCAAAAATGCTTAGTCATCAAATGAAGCTTGCTTCAAGGTGTCCGGTCAACAGTCCGCAAAAAGCATGTCCTTTAAGTGTAGCAGTGTGTCCATGCCAGTCTGAATTAAAACAGAATGTGCTACAAGATCTTTGTCTGTGGGCGGCAAGGTCGAACTGCAGTCAGCCGAACTGAAAACAGCTGTCCTCCACGTAGTGCTGCCTTTAGACGCAGGGCCTTGGCATCATAATACGAGGTTACGATGGATGCAGCAGTCCTCGAGTTTAGCAGAGCTCCAAGCTAATTCGTGCAATTCCAGTTTCACCTTGATAAAACCTGTAAAAGGGTGCTGGACTCCAGTGGGAAAAAATGGGAGATTCGTTCAGCTATTTTCCCCAGTACATTTATCACAGGTGTATCCAACGATGTTAGTCGATGCTAGAAGTGCTGTGTTCTTGAAATGACTTGCTTTTTCCTTCTGATGTGGCAAAAAATATGTCCTCCTTTGATCTTCATAAGAAGTTGGACCTCATAGAAAACTGAACTTCTTTCACAACGGCAAATAACCAAAGGCGACCGAATGCTGCCAAAAATGTAAGGAAACCAGCCAACTGGTTCTTCAAAATTATCTAAAATAGTCAATTTCTTATCCATCGTCACGCCAGATAGACCGGTGTGGCTAGGAAACATTAAATACCATCTGATAAAAGGTATAAAATTTACCTAAAATTTAATCGCCACAACAGTTTGATGAAGAAAAAAAAAACGAACAAATAGCATGTGTGGCAGCATACATACCCTTTTCTGATTCATACTCTTCAACTTCCTAGAAAAAGAAAATAAAAAAAAGAGATAAGAAAATTCTTCCTCCCATGTATAAACAATAATTTTATCTATTTGGAGTCAGAGTATTTTATTTTTTATTTTATTTTTTCCCCCATTTTCTTTATTGAGAAGATTTTACATTTTTTTTCCAACATCAGGTGATAAATGTAGTTGGCCATAAACAGTAAACATTACAAAATGAACACCTGAATCCAGTCCCCTCTCCATACAACCCTTGAACTAACCCATTACAGGCCCCTAAACGAAGATCAACACACAGACCCATGCATACCAACAAACTTTCATCAGTACGGACTCACAAAAAAAAAAAAATAAATAAAAAAGGGAGAAAAGGGGGGGGGGGATTCAAACCCCCAGATCAGGGGACAGGTTGAGAGAGTTAATCAGCCCCAGAAAAGGGTTCCATGTTTTAAGAAATACTGTGGTGTTGCCTTTCAAGGAGAATCTGAGTTTCTCCAACCTCAGATTATCAAGCACTTCTTTAATCCAGCGATCATGTGTGGGGGGGCGCGTAAGCTTCCAGTTGAGCAGAATCAACCTTCGGGCTAGCAATGATGTAAATGCCAAGACTCGCTCCAGCGCAGCAGGGAGGTCAGTGTCTGGAGAAATGCCAAAGATGGCTGATAAAGAGTTGGGAGGGATAGTGTGTTCGTAGGCTCTACTCAATGTGTCAAAGAAGTTAACCCAAAAAGTCGTCAGTTTAGGGCAGGACCAAAACATATGTCAATGATTGGCAGGGGATTGGTTACACCTGTTACAGGCGTCCCGGACATTAGGATATATTTTAGATAGTTTTGCATTTGTGTAATGAACTCTGTGGAGGATCTTACACTGGGTTAGAGCATGACGGGCACATATAGAAGAAGAATGAACCATAGTCTGAGCATGGCCCCACTGTTCGTCCGTGATAGTCATGTTCAGGTCGCTCTCCCACGCGGCTTTGGAGAAGGCACCAGGGTTTGCAGGGGCCGAACCCAGTAATTCGTACAATACAGAAATGCATTTTTTTCTATTGGGGTCTGTCGCCAGGAGGGAGTCAGTCGGGGTTTCGGGGGGGCGATTTGGGAAATGGGGAAATGTTTTCTTCACGAAGTCTCTGATCTGGAAGAAGCGGAAGAGGTGTGACTTTGGCAAGTTATAAAGAGATGAGAGTTCTGTGAAATATGTAAATATGCCGTCCTTATATAGTTCCTTAACACTAATAATACAGTTGCTATGCCAGGCTCTGAATGCCAAATCCGACCTTGACGGGGTAAAGACATGATTTTGGAAGAGTGGTGTCAGGATAGAAGGACCCTGCAAGCCCAAGCACCGCCTAATCTGACTCCAGATCTTGAGTGAGAGGGACACAATCGGGCACGTGCCTGCAGGGCCAGAAGGTAAAGGGAGTTGGGAGCATAAGACCGACCGCAACGGGAAGTGTGCACTTGATCGCTCTAAATGCACCCAAGCAGGAGGTGAGGTGTCCTCACTCATCCAGTACAAAAGTTTTTGTATGTTAGCTGCCCAATAATATCGTCTGAAATTGGGGAGGGCCAGGCCCCCCTCAGATTTAGGGGACTGTAAGATCGTTTTACGGATCCTGGCTGGCTTGCCGCCCCAAAGGAATTTAGATATCATTGTATCCAGTTTGTCAAAAAAAGATTTGGACACGAGTACAGGGATGTGCTGGAACAAATAAAGGAATTTGGGGAGGATAACCATCTTAATCAAATTTGCCCGGCCTACGAGAGAGAGTGGAAGGGCTGACCATCGGTCGAAGTCGCTTACAGTTTTGGCGACCAGAGGTACAAAGTTTTTGCTGAACAAGTCGGACACAGTTGTTGTGATATAAACCCCCAAATAGTTAAATCCGTCGTTACTCCATTTAAATGCCGATAACGAACGTGGGAGCTGCTTAGCCAGAGAGTTTATCGCCAAAAGCTCAGATTTCTGGTAGTTGAGCTTATATCCAGAGAATGTACTGAACCGTTCCAAAACTTCCAAAATAACAGGGAGTGAGGTGACAGGGTTAGAGATATACAGGAGTAGGTCATCCGCGTATAGTGAAACTTTATGAGTTACATCAAATCGTGTGATGCCCTTGAAGCCTTCCTCCGCACGGAGCCAAGTGGCCAGAGGTTCTATAGCTATGGCGAATAAAAGTGGAGACAGGGGACAGCCCTGTCTGGTGCCTCTCAGAAGTGGGAAAGGAGGTGAAAGTACATCATTAGTTTGGACCGATGCCATCGGGGATGAGTATAATAATCTGACCCATCGAATAAACCTCCCGCCCAGACTGAACCTCTCCATTGCCTTGTATAGATATCCCAGCAACGCTGATGAAAAGCCTCATTATACATGTTTTTCAAGGCTGGTGCGAGAGAAGCGGAAAAAGTTTTGTAGTATTCTGCAGTAAAGCCATCCTGCCCTGGGGATTTACCGTTCTGTAGGGAATTAATGGCTTCCTGAACCTCAGCGGTGGTTATAAGGGCACCTAAGTTGTTCGCTGATTCTGCGTCTATTTGAGGAAAGATTAAGTTGTTAGGTATCTCGTCTGCAATGGGGGGGCAGCTAGAGGTATATAGGTCAGTGTAAAATTCAGTAAAAATTTTATTAATGGTAACAGGGTCAGTGTGCAATTCGCCTGAGCTGGCTCTAATGGCAGGGATGAGCCGCGAGGTCGCCTCAGCTCTGGCCTGGTGAGCCAGAAGCCTCCCCGCTCTATCCCCTGACTCAAAGAAACGCTGTCTGGATTTGAGCAAGCGGAGCCTGGCCTTGTTGTCAGATAGAAGATCAAACTCTGTCTGGAGTCTGAGCCGCTCTCTGTAAAGGATAGGGTCTGGGTTAACTGCATACTCGTCATCAATGTTCTTAATTTTCTGTAACAGATCTAACGTTTGTGACGCTTCAACTCGTTTGGAGTTGGACACAAAGGAGATAAGCTGTCCTCTAATATAAGCCTTTGAAGCTTCCCAAAGTACACCTCTGTTTGTGTTTGGCAAGTCATTCAGCTCAAAAAAAAAAATGATCTGGGAGTGTATAAATTGCTTGTAGCGATCCTCCGATAGTAAAGAAGAATTAAATCTCCATTGTCTGAAGGGGTTAAAGTGAGTACGTAAGAGTAAGTCAAGGGAGGTAGGTGCATGGTGCGATACCGCAATACTGTGGTAGTCACTGGATTTAATCATGCAAAGCAGTCTATCGTCGAGAAGGAAAAAATCTATGCATGTGTAGGTGTAGTGTACATGGGAGAAAAAAGAGAACGCCTTAGTCGTGGGAGGAGTCAAAGTATTTTTGAAGAAAATTCTTTTTAAGTTGTTGCTTTTACGTCAAAAAAAAAACATTAAATGAGAAAAAAAAAGGCTCAACTATTACTTTTACCCATTACCTGAAATAAAAAGGTCCACAGACTTTCAGCGCAAATTGAGTTGTTTAATTATTCATAATCATCTCAGATGGGACAGAGACTAGATTACAAATAGGCCGCTTTATTTACGCACGCTAACATTTTTCTGCCAGCCAGAGGAGTGATTGCTGGAGTGTAGGAGAGCTAATAGAGCCGACCTTGGAGAGTCGGGGGGCTTTCTGTCCTCCATCCGCACCAAAAGCAGAAACACTGTACGGCACACACCACAGTCATGTGCAACAAAATGTGTTTTTAACCATGGATGTCAGCCAGTCCGACCCTTTTCCAAAATTTTGCAGGTCTGATTTAAAAAGGACCCAGCTGCCACAGAATTTTTTGTTCCAATAATCCATCCTTTCCTAACCGCCTTGGAGACAATTTGCACGAACTTCAAAAGTTAATGATTTAACTGTAGTAATTTCTAATCTATACCGCGGTTTTGGTAATATTGATTAAAAATAAATCCTCACTTTTTTAATTGCCATATTTTTTTTCTTCCCTTCTTTTCTTCAGAAGAAAGAAAATATATTCTTTTCAACTTTATTTCAATCATCCTTTTTGGACTTGACTTGGATTCAAAGTTGTTTTTTATTTTCACGATTTCCCAAAAATTCAATATCTTAAAAATCTGATAAATCAATAGAATTCATACATCGCTCAGTCCTAATCTACTCCAACTGGTCGGTCATGGCCCCAGATTGCGTCGTAAAGCTTTTGTCTGGGAAAGAAAAAAATGTCAAGGGACCAAAACATTTAATCTAAAACATATATGTCTCTTCTATTCAGAAAGGTGGCAATAATGTCCTGTAAACAAATGTTGAACCATTATTTCACACGACAACAACAAAAAAAAGATGCAAAGTTTATTTGCTTGTGCTAATTAAAGATGGCAGGTTGTATCAGATAACACTTCCCCGTTTTATACAAAGGGATCCCGATTTTATGCATTAATATTAATTAATTAATTATTAATTAATTATTTGTTGCTTGCTTGGCAAGCAACAAATAATTAGCTGGTACAGCCATTCTGTGACTCCAAGCTGAAGTTGAGGATGTAAGCCTCTCTGTTTTTGGTGCTGCACTGTGATCAGCAGATATCCGTTCCCTTTGTCACTCCAGCAGTAAAATTCCTGCTACAATTCAACATCATTTCTGGGTGGGTCTTCTCAGCACTAGTTTAGCTGGGGAAAGCAGAGTCAGACTGGACATTTAGCATTACCTCAGAGTGTCTTTGTCCATTATAACTCCTGACTTTGAGGCTAGTTTTAGGAGAAATAAGGATATGTCCTTTCCTCCTTAATGCTGATAGCTATGATGATACGTACCCAGAAGCAAACTTAATTTTGTAAACCTGAATATTTATGAATGGCACTTCCTTTTTTTCCCACACTTGTGGATAAAAATCACCACACTGAAGAAATTGTTTTTCTCCCTGTAGTTCATTGTTGGTAATATAAAGCTACATAACATAAAATAAGAGATATTTCTCAGAAGCAGCACTCTTATATTTAGCTTGAAAATACAAGTCTTGTTCTTATACCACAATTATTATATTATCTTTATGATTAATGTATGATTAAGAGAGAATAAAAAAAGTTCAACTTTTTTCCATTAACTGGATCAAAAATTATCAATGAGGGGGTGATGACGGGCCCTGAACCAGCTAAAAACCATGTAGTGTCCCATGCTGCAAAGAACACATCTGCATCTCTGGCTGCTATGGGAATACAAGGGGACAAACTTATGGTGTGGCCCCCATTCTCCCCTGACCTCAACCCTATTGAGAACCTCTGGAGCATCAACAAAAGGAGTGTCTATGATGGCGGGAGGCAGTTCACATCTAAGCAACAGCTCTGGGAGACTATTCTGTCCTCATGCAAAACAATTGAAGCAGATACCATCCAAAACTTGACAAATTCAATGGATGGGAGAGTTCAGGAGCTCCTTTTGAACAAGGGGTCGTATGTGCAAATGTAACAAAACCTATAATAAAGTTTTGATTTGAATACTGTTTGATTTCAGTTACCTTTCAGTTTGTAATAACCTGATAATGCTTATAATTTCACAAATTTTATGCTCTTAATAAAAATGAAAAGTCTGTTGTGCATAATAATTTGGAACATGAATTTGAGTGCATTTTGAGCGTTTTATTTTTAATAAATATATACTGTTATCATTGGGCCGTTTGTTCAAAAACCTTTCAATTGTACTCTAATAGTTGATGACTGGGAAATTACAATGAGTGCAATTCATATAGGTAAGTTGGTCAATCTGATAAAAATATGATTTGCATAATCATTTGGAACACAGTGTAGTCAGGAACTTGGAAGGAAGTAGGATTATGAGACCCTGGTGGTTATTACCTACTAGGGCCCGACCCATATATTGGCCGATATGGAAGTCATGGATATTATCGGCCAAAAGTTGTTGTTTTTTAATGTAATTTTGTTTGGGTTTTTTTGAGGGGGGACAGCAAATGATGCGTTCAATGAACAATGCGAGTTCTGTGTTTTTGAAAATCATTGCAAAAAAAATCTTATTTGCATTATTTGGAATCCAGAGTGAGTTATTGAGACTGTTCTTTGGTGTGTGGAATAGAACAATTCTTTAAGATTCCAGAAAAAAATATGTGTTTTCATTATGGACATAGTTACAATAGTTTAAATAATTTAAATGTAAATGAAAAATATTATATGTCCAGAATGTGTAAAATAGAAATGTTTGAGCAATATTCTGTCCCATCATAGGACCGGTTTTGACATAAACTATAGTCACCAGAACGAAAAGCAGTATACATTTCGCTGCTTTATTTTTTAACTTTTTAACTTGATCAACGTAACTTTAAGCGAGATCCAGGAGTGTGCTCCCCTGGGAGAACATTTTGATAAATAGTCCATTGCAGTAAAGATTATGATGACTGTTGTGGATATAAATGGACATTATTCAGACATGAGATTAACAAACCCAATACAAGCCTATATTACAGAAGCATATATGTTTAGAGTACCAGAGCTCTTGGGATCCTGGGCCTGGTAGGCCTGTTCAGGAAAACATCTCTGTTTTTAACTAGTCACTTACCTGCACAGGTATTTTTTGTATGGCATACTGAGACTACGGATACTACAGCCATACCAAGAAAGGCCAGTAGGTGGCTATTATAATAATCAAAAGTAACTAGGTATTATTACTAGCCTAACCATTAACTAAAGGAAATCAACAAGGAGACATTAATTTTTCTGAAAAATATGCACCATTTATTTTAAATTATCACGTATTTGTAATTTAGAGAAAGTTTATTTAAAAAACGTGAGGTTTGTGTATTTTAAAATCCCATATCCGGTTTTTCGCCAGAGACCAGACGCCACTGAATTACTAAAGATGAAAAATGATCAATTAGGACTTACCCAGCTTTGCAGTCGCGTTGAGGATCATGCAATTCTCCTTTGCAATTCCTCACAGCTGATACGAATCACGCTGTATCTGCTCGTCTGACCTTCGCTTTTAGCACAAACAAAGCTTTCTTTTTCGCAGAGATCGGCCCAACTCCCCTTTAATCGACATAATCTAAGGCCTCCAGTCTTTTGAAAGCCGAATTTTCAGATCACACAAACCTGATATTTTTTTCTTCTCAAAAACTTCAGAACGCCGGAAATACGGCATTGCGCCATCAGGCCTGACAGGAGAGTTTTATCTGCTGAGTGTTTACTAATGTAAAAATGGTCAATTGTGACATTTGATTACAAAATCTATATTCAATTTGATTTATGTGATGTTTAACACTGGCTGGTGAAATCCAAATGTAAAGTTTATTCATATATTTTTGTTAGTTCTACCTTAGTTGTGTTTGTTATTTTTTATATGAGACCACACATTGGGAATGATTGTTGAGTTCAAAACAAAAATTTCATTGATTTCTCCTATATTTAATTATTTTTTGAGGCAACAGCATCTGGATTTGTCCTTTATTTACACTGAAACCTTTAGTGTTTTTTTGCTCATTGAGGAATGGTGATTAATTCACAGCTGCCCTGTGTAGATAAAAAAAGTAATCGTTTGACAGACCAACTAAAAAGAAATAAAAAGGAGGGTTTTTGGACAAAGGTTTGTATCTTTTCTATTCTTAAAGCACCTTTTAGACCACCATTTAAGCACCAGCAACGTTTTCAAAAATACCAGTTAGTGCAACCCTAACCCTAAACAATACCCATCCCTACTATCCAGGCAGTTTCTAGATAACTACACTCACCTTGGACGAAGCGTCGTCTTCTGCTGTGTTCTCCAAATCCGAATCGGATTTCTTCCCTGAAACATTAAGTAAGTATACTTCGGAGCTAGAATATGGAACTTGATGAGAAGCATTCACATCCTGATGAAATGTTAAAATAAAGATTTGAACAGCATTACCTTTGTATTTCCCACTTATCCTGGTGGATGCATCAGACGATGGAAGAGTCTGAATGTACTCCGGGTCACCACCTTCCTCTTCAATAGCCTTAGATAAATATATATATATATTTTTTTTTTACAGATTAAAAAAGACTATACATAAACGAGTACATCTCACAATTTAAAATTAATATTTCACATATATTAATCCTGATCTGGGGTTTTCCTGCGTTCAAATTTGCATGGGGGCAGCCTCCAGCTAATTTGCTTGCCGTTTTCTTTCTGCTCAGATGCTTTTTTCAAGATTTTTACAGACTCCTTTCTGCTCCAAAAACATTCTGCAATGTTGCAGGTACCGTTTAAAGATGGAAAAATACATGTCATGGGTCTGGCGGAAGTTTTTTTTTTTTTTTTTTTTACTGTTGATGGGTGAAAAACATTAATATATTTAGTTGACTCCCACTTTCCATTGTGTGGAGAGAGCATATCTAAAAATCTCTTCAACTTTGCGCTGAACGCAGATTATTCTCACTATCTCAGCATCCAGTGCCCCCAGAGAGAAATTTGATTTGTCCACCTGAAACAGCAGATTAGCTGCAGGTACCCGTTATATTGCAGGACTCTGATCTGTAAATTAAGTTGACGTTTCTCTGCACAGAAATTGCAAAATCAGCAAAGGTTGTAAAGGTAACGCATTTTATTGTTGTGCATATTCTTCTGGGGCGGATACGTATAAATTTGCCATCCTTGTGTGTGCTTTAAGTGGATTTTTAATGTCTGCCATTTGAGAAATAAAACACGTAATCCTTTGGCTTTCAACCGTTATTAATTGAATAAAGATGCATTTTTCAACGCCTGTTTATACCTTCAGTGCTTACTGTGATGAAACGTGAAAGAGAATAATAGGCTATGAATAGTTAACAATTAAATACTTAAAGTTAATAATAGTTAATGTCTGGCTGCCAAATGTGTGGATAATCACTACAATTGAATGCACTTTGTTAAAAATTGGCTTCTTATTTTTGTATGTATATTGTTTTAATAAAATAATGCTTTAACATGATAATTACTTATTAGAACACTTAACAAAAAAATATGTTTCCTTTTAAAAAAGCGAGTCAGTTGAATGCACAGCAATCATGCATGTGATGGCGCATGGTCAGGATGGTACCACCTCTGCCTCAAATCGAGCCAGGAAAAACCCTGCTGATGTGGGTAAAAATGTGAGACTAATTTTAACAACTAATCTAAGATGTGAGCTACACATGGTCCCTTGTGCAGGTCAAGAGAGACAAACTAGACAAAGAAAACCACGAACTCCGTCCTGGTGGCAATGAACCCAAACGTGGATATTTAGGAGGATTTGGTAGGGAATCGGAAAACCCACCCAGTTGCATGGGAATAGCATGGAAACTCCAAGGCAACACAGAAACGCATGGGGGTGGCTCGATCGGCTGCATTTTAGCAGATGAGGCCAATCACGTGTAAGCTGCCTCATATGTTCACCACCCGCTCACAATAAACATGAGGATATAATAAAGTGGTGCGTTTAATAGTTTGTTCTTGCACAGATTTCTCCGTTTGGGATTAACAAACGGTTGATTGTGGCCAGTTTTCAATTTCCATTTTTAGGCTACATCCAATTAAATGCGGTGCCGGTGTTACAACAGAATCTCTGACCCTAGCGTGTCTGAGCATTCCGAGTAGAGTTACCAAATGTTAATTTAATTGCGCTTACCCAGAGTCATTTCCCTAATCATAACTTCCTGGCCTGTAAAGCTAAATATACCTAAACATAAGCATGCCAAAACCTAAGATTGCCTAAACCTAAGATTGCCTAAAGCTCACCGAAGCCTAGGGTCACAGATTCTGATGTAACACCGGTTAAATGTTAAACCGAACAAGGCTTCGCATGCACTCACACACAGGGAAAAAAACACTTAAATGTAAAGGTTAAACGAAATTTATGGCGATTCGATAATCTGGACATAAACCGAAAGGCATGAAAGCCAGTCACAACATTAGCTAAGATTAGCTAAGATTAGCGCTAGCCTCTCTGCATCGCATACCATAAATCATTTAACCTTTTTTATGCTGAAAGCCCGAAGTTATTCAGTTACCTGCTTAAGCCTTGTAAGGAGGACATTTTTTACACCAGACGTATCCAAGCCCCTTCTTTTGAGCTCGGATTTAAGGTCGACAACCCTTAGTTCGGATATTTTCTTTGAATCCGTTGAAATGGCACCCGACGCCATTTTACCTCCAGATTACCGAGACGGTTTCTCCCTCGTTGTCTTTATTCAACGCTTAGTAAAATGCCACAGCGCCCCCTATGGTCAAACCACAGACAGAGCCACAGTGTGAAAAAAGTGTGCTTTATACATGATTCGGTGGGCCGGAGAAACAAAGCATATATGAAACAGCAATTTAGGAAAATCCTTAAACGAAAATGTATGTATATAAAAAAAAAACCTAAGAGAAATAAAAAATATGGTAAGTATAATTAAGTATAAAAACAGAAATTAAGAATCAAGCGTAACACACAAAATTGTATCAGAACATTACTTAAAGGCAGCTCTAAACAGAAGGGTTTTAATCTTTGATTTAAAATAGATTAACAAATTAGCAGCTTTGCAGTCGCCTGGAAGTTTGTTCCAGATTTGTGGATCATAGAAACCGAAAGCTGCTTCTCCTCCTTCTAATTCTAGCGATGTTTAGTATCTGCACAACTGCACTCGAACTGGACTGGCAGACATTATACTTTTTTATACCATTAAATTTTACCTTAGTTCTTCTTTTAAATTTTTATATTGTATTCTCCCTGCATGCCCCTGTGTTCCCGTAAGCTGCTAGAACTGTGAATTTCTCTTGGAGATGAATAAACTAACTATCTATCTATCTATCTATCTATCTATCTATCTATCTATCTATCTATCTATCTATCTATCTATCTATCTATCTATCTATCTATCTATCTATCTATCTATCGATCGATCTATCTATCTATCTATCTATCTATCTATCTATCTATCTATCTATCTATCTATCTATCTATCTATCTATCTATCTATCTATCTATCTATCTATCTATCTAGACTTAGAGGACCTGAGTGGTCTGCTGGGTTGGCATTGTGGTATACAGGTCTTCAAAAGACTTTGGCGCTAAACCATTTAGTGATTTATAAACTAGCAGGAGTATTTTAAAGTCTGTTATCTGAGCTGCAGGGAGCCAGTGTAAGGACTTTAGAACTGGGGTGATGTGTTCTACTTTCCTGCTTCTAGTGAGGATGCAAGCAGCAGCTTTCTGGATCAACTGCAGCTGTCTGATTGACTTTTTAGACCTGTGAGAATGCTGTTGCAGTAATCAATCTGACTAAAGATGAAACATGGATGAGTTTTTCGAGGTCCTTTTGTGACATTAGTCCTTTAATCCTAGAAATGTTCTTCAGGTGATAGAAGACTGACCTTGTTTTTGCGTTTATGTGACCCTGGAGGTTAAGGGTTCAATATTGCAGGTAGATTACATGCCTGATCAGTAGTTTCTAGTTGTATTATCTGAGGCCATGTGCTGACTCTTGATGATTCCTCTTTAGTTCCAAACGTAACTACTTCAGTTTTGTTTCTGTTCAGCTGGAGAAAGTTATGGGGCATCCAGCTATTGATTTGCTTGATGCATTTAGTTTATGCTTGGATTGGTACATTGTAATGTAAAGTTGAGTATCATCCACGTAGTTATGGTAATCAACCTTATTGGTTGTTATAATCTGGGCTAGTCGGAGCTTGTAGATATTAAATAGGGTGAAGCCGTGGAGAACCCCACATGCAATTTCGGGTTCTGTACAGAAGAATAGATTAAATGTCTGATTGTTAGAAGCTTCTCAGTAAAAAAGATGGAAAATTCATTGGAGGCCCTGGTGGAGTTTAGTTAAAGAGTTGCTGTCTTTGGAGGATTAGTCTCTCAACTGTAGCAAACAAAGTCTGCGCATTATTCATATTTCTGTTCATGATTTCAGAAAAGAATGATTCCCTTGCATCTTTTTCACCATTTTCTTCCGACTCGTTCACACTCCCTTTTTCATTATGTACCAGTGAATCCCTTGTCAAAAGAGACTTCTTTGTTCCCAAAACTAGTTCAACTTTAGTTGGGGGAAAAAACAGGACTTTAAAAAACATAAATAACCTGAGACACGGAGGGAAAATATCCAAACATTTTAAAACCTCATAAGAAACTCAAGAGAGCAACACTAAAAGAAACATAAACAGAAAACCAAACTACCATCAGAATTATTCAGTGGGCAGATTTAAAAGCTATAAAAGAAATCATACAGTTATAAGAAAATTCAAATAAACAGGCTCCCCTTGATATTCAAACAGAGGACAGTGTTGCTCTTCATCCAGTAGCAGATCTCTTGATGTTAGGATTATGATAAGGCCTCACAATATGGCCAGGACCAAACACATTTCTCAATGGAAATGTGTCATTTTAAAAAGGCAAAGTTACTCATCTGATTCAACCTTTCTTTTGTTTCTCAGGTTTTCCCCTCTCAGGATAACATTCGGACTGCCTCTGACCCCTTAATTTTTTTTTTATGTGTGACAGTGTGAGGGTCCTGTCACCATGCCTCCGACCGATCATGTGCCCTGGCTGGTTGGCCATGGATATATCCCTTTGGCTGTCTGGTTAGGGTGCGTGACTCTCACCCAGGAGTCTGGGGATAAATTCCTGACCAGGCCCTCGTTGGGCACCTTGCTGTATACTGAGCCAGCCACTTGGTCATTATGTTCCATGTATACTTAATGCCAGCATTTTACACCCTGCTGTTATGTATCGGATTGTCTCAGATGACTTTTTGCACGGCCTACACCTTGGGTCTTGTCTGGTGTGGTAGATCTGGGCCTCTATTGCTCTGGTGCTTAGAGGTTGCTGCTGTGCTGCCAGGATTAGTGCCTATGTGGTGTCCTGTAGGCCAGCCCTCTCTAGCCATTTCTTGAGATCAGCCACTTAAGTGATGTTCCGGTGGTACATCCCATGTAGGGGATTGCTCTCCCTTGATGGTTCCTCCTCGAGTAACTCCTCATTTCATGATTGTCTCAGGCATTCACTGAGTATGTCATCCGTTGAATCCTTGTCCTTATGGAGCTTGGCTGTTTCATCCTGGATAATGGCTCTCACATGGTGAGACACTTTCATGTCTTAACATCTGTGGTCTGTATTATTATCCCTGCAGGTTGTCTGATCAATGATAGGGCATAGCTGTTTATTGCCCTGGACTTGTTCTTTCCATTGAACTGGCTTCTTAGGACTTGCCTCACTTGTTGGAGGTATTTGGTTGTTGTCGTTTCCCTCGTTGCCTGTTCGAGGTTGCCTGTGGTATTCTTATGTACTTGTAACTGTCGTCAGTGTCTGCTATTCTTCCCTCTAGGAGTGACACTCATTAAGTGTGGATTTCCTTGCCTCGCTTTGTGACCATCATACTTTTTCAAGACCGAATGACGTCTCAATGTCATTGCTATAGATCCTGGTGATGTGGATCAGGGAGTCCATGTCCCGTTCAGCGTTGATGTCATCCATGTAGAGGAGGTGGCTGATCAGAGCCCCATTCCTGAGGCGGTATCCATTCTTATTGATCCAGTCTTATTAGTTATTTGTCGTAGAATGTTGAGACCCATGCAAAACAGCAGTGGCGACAGAGCATCACCTTGGTATATGCCACATTACAGGGACACTTGTGCAAGTTGCTTGCCATTGCCCTCGAGAGGGGTTCTCCACCATCTCATCGAGTTTGCAGTGTTGTATGGCTCCAAGCATTCAGTGATCCATGTGGCATCAAGTCATAGGCGTTCATGTAGTCAATCCATGTATTGATCCATATGCCCGCTTATCTTAGCCGCAGCAATGCCAGACATAAGCTTCCATGTTGTGGAGAGACAGGTTATTGGCCAGTAGTTGGATTTGACTACACCTTTGGTGGGATCCTTCAGAATCCGGATCATACACCCTTTGGTTAGCCAGTCTTGGTGAATCCCATCTCCGAACATATTTGTGCATATTAGATAATATGTTATACTCCCAGACATTAGATAGATTAGATATTAGATAATATATAGATATATAATATATAATAGGGATGTAAGAACATATTGATATGGCAATATATCACAATATTTTATACCACGGTATTGTATCGATATTCAAAAGCAAAGTATTCTTTTTATTTTTGAGATATTTTGAGAGCAGCATCCAAAATGCACAAAAGACTTATGAGAAGCATTATTTCAACCCAACTAAGCAAGCTAAAGAAGGTCCCAGCTTTTCCTTTTTTATGCAATATTTATTTGTTCAACCACAGGTAGCGAGCAAAGGTATTCACATTGTTGCTGTGCTCCTGCATTCTTTATGGGTCATAAAGCTGTGTACCCTCACAGGCACAATGTAACTCACTTACAAAGCTCAGAAAGTATATTTTTCTTATCACTGTAAAAGTGTAACATATAGTGTAACATATGTGACGTTTTCTCATGTGTAGTATACATATAATTACTCTTACACTTAACATTTTTAAATTATTTTTGAGGTAATTTTTGCCGGCCGTTATTTAGTCTGTGTAGGTATAAGTATAATACAAAATGAAGCAGTGAACTCGGATACGGATTTGTGAAGATTTCCTGCTTTTGAGTCACATCTATGTGCACTAGAGGGCGCAACTGTATTTGGAATCGAAATAGACGAGCCCAAGAGAAAGTAGATTCGATCAATATCCAGGATTCTTCATTAATCAGTATTGAAACGGATACTATCGTACTTTCTTATGTTTTTTTTGCGCTCCGTTATATGCACAAACATCTCTAAAAGATGCCGTTTTTTTTTTTTTTATCTAAAAAGGCTTTTTTGAAATAGAGCTTAAAGTGTAGGATAGCAAAGTGGCTGTTGGATTTGGCGCCCCCTTGTGGCATTCAGTTATCTAAAAAGGCTTTTTTGAAATAGAGCTTAAAGTGTAGGATAGCAAAGTGGCTGTTGGATTTGGCGCCCCCTTGTGGCATTCAGGAGAATCAGCATGTTGTAGCCGTAGCCAGCCGACAAACGACCTGCTGGGTAAACAACAGTGGATGCCTCGGAAGGCAGGAATGGGAACTTCGCGCGGGGCGAATAGTGAGGCTTTTCTGTCCTGTTAAACGGGATCAAAATAGACAGCTCTTCTCCAACCTCCTGAAGGTCGGTTGGATACCGCAGCGAATCAAAATGGCTGAATATAATCGAGTATTTAAGAGGTAAATTGGAGCTAGTCTTAGCTTAGCCCGCTCACCGCTACGGAGGGCCCGCCGCCTTCGATTTTCGTCTCTCGGCTCTGCTCGGGACTGTTGTCAGTTTCACCATCCCAGCTACAAGCTCCCTCCCCGGTCGCGATCTCGCCGAAGGCCTGTCCGGGTGTAGCTCGGGTTATCATCCAGATAAGTGTCCTATTTTAAACGCCCGGCTCTTCTCTTCAGGATTTAACTTCTCGTGTCACAAAAAGGACAGTGACACATTTGAAAATAAGGACTTAGACCCAGGTACGTGTTGTCTTTGTTGTCTTCTGTCTGGAGCATTTTACCAAGCTACATTGCTAACTGTCTACTCTGATTTCTGCTCTTCATGGAACTGTTTGATCATTGCTGATGTTTAGATTATAATGCTTCGGTGTTAACTCGGCTTTGGCTTCTGTCACTTCAGCAGCCTCAGCGGGACACAGACAAGCGGGTAGTAGACGGGCTTTTTATTAGGCAAAGCGCTGTAGGGACTAGCCTCAGTTTGTACCTCGGCGCTGTCAACCCGATTTATTTCACCTAGCTATGTTTCTACTAGTCTAATCTCAGTGGTTGTTATACCAGAGGACAGCAAATATGTGTAGATCTCAGCAGATCAGGCTCAGGCGAATAATTGAGCTGGATTAGTTACATTCCTGTAAGAACATTTTCTTGTTTTGTTTTTTTACAAACATCCCCTATTTTGTTTATTTAAAAATGAAAACTCAAATCTACAGGTTATATTTGACTGACTATTATAAATATGCGTCAACCCTCTCTGCCTGAATGCTTTGGGATATTTCTCCCCTTAGGGGCCTTGTTACTGCGCAGCTTTTTGTGTGGCATCTGAGCCCCCCCCCCAGTTACCCCTGGCCCCCGGTAACAGAGGAGAGAAACATACCTGGGTGTGTTTTTTTTATAGACTCGTGATAAATTGCTGCTCAGACATAACATAAATCCAGCCTCCATGTTTCTAAGGAGTCACATCTTCGGGTCAAGTGACAGCCGGCATGCTGTTTTGAAATAAGCTGCAAAAGGGGAAAGCAGTGACATTGCCCTGTGTGCATTTCCCCCATCTCCATGACTGCAAATGACACTCGCACTGCAAAACACACGAACCTCATGCACAAATGGTCATACATTCTCAGTCACCTGAGATTTTACATTTCTCTGAGAAGCTGCAGAGAGATGTGGGCTCTTTGTGAGACTGGCACAGTTATTTTAAAGATGTGTCCAGTTGAACCCCTAAAGAAAAGATAAAAGGTGTTTCATTCAAGCTATTGTTTATTCCTACCATATGCAACATGAAGGCTTTGTAATACATCTGATGCACTGGAAAATACTGTCATATGTTGACAGACTTGTTGCAGCTAATGGTTATTTCTCCCCCCCTACAGTGCTTTGAATTTGTTTGCGTGGCCACAGCGCGGTAGGGACTCTGAAAGCTCTGGCTTTTCTTTCCTTATACGTTACATCATTTCAGCTTCCAGGTGGCTACATAGTCGTTGGTACACGTTGTACCTAAATCACTTTTTGACACAGTGGTAGTGTCTTTTTTTATGTATTCAGATTACGTTGTGTGAAGCAGTGTGGTCTGTCACCACAGGCTTAGAGCACCGCTTCAAGTTTGGAGGAGCATCACAATGAAGTTGTGCGACTCTTTGCTGAAAACC
This sequence comes from Apricaphanius iberus, assembly GCA_028564705.1. NCBI lineage: Eukaryota > Metazoa > Chordata > Actinopteri > Cyprinodontiformes > Aphaniidae > Apricaphanius > Apricaphanius iberus. Next base: position 2,856,277 of record JAPXFQ010000166.1, on the reverse strand, counting down.
ACAGCGCTTTTCACTGAGCATATGGAACACCCTGGGCCTTAGTAGATAACAGTAGTGCAGAGATATATACGAAATGCCCTTATATGGCTCTTTTTCCCCCCTCTTGATCTAAAACATAGTCTTTGCTGATGTACAGGATGAGTTTTGAGTTGCAGAATGGCCTCTTTTTTCGGATCAGTAGAAGTATAGGCCCCGCAGTCTGTCACTTAATAATAAGGAAATCAGCTACTTATTTAACTGCAGTTTCACATCACTTTCCTCGTGATTGTTTACAAAGAAACACACACAATTTGCCATATACTATTAATATTATTACCTGTTATTTATATACGATTTTAGTTCAGGTTTTTATGCCGTAATTACGGGATTTGTGTAACACAAAGGCCCCTCATTTTCATGTCAAATGATGACAAAGACTTGTTTGTATTTTTTTTTTTTTTGCCAGATGAAGCCAGAATCGTCCTCAGTGCCACTTTTTCAGCTGTGTGTTGTCGAAAAGTCCACATTGAATAATAAGATTGGAGCTGACTAAATTATGCTGTTTTTTTTCTTTTTTTTTAAAGATCTTAAAATGAAAATTCCAGTTTTGGGGGAGGAATCCCGATTTCTCTTTAAGAGCCGTAATTGGCGCAACAGAGCTTCTTCTTTCTGTTATTAGAAATCTGGACACAAAGCTTACAAAGAACATGTACGGCCTTTCTAAGCAGAATTAAATTCTTTCTCCCTCAATCTAGGAATAAATAAAAGAATAAATTCCTTAGCATGAAACATTATAGAAAGGTTTGCTGTATATCCTATTTTCAAAAAAACTGCAGTGACCTAAGACGATATCACACCCTAAATAGAGCAAATCTTTAGCTGTTCTAATGAATAATTGTCAGTTTTATCGTAAGTGCATTTGAATATAGGTTGATAACTTCAATTAAGTTATGCCCATCTCTCCATAGGTGTCACACTATAAGCACGAGTTATCACCTAAAGCGTCACCCAAGCCCACATGTTACAGAGCACCCAACTAAATCATAGACGACCCACAATAATTCCGATTATTACAATCATTAGGAGCATCAACATCTGTATCGGTATTTTTCTACATGGCGGTAATGGTTGCATGAGTAAAACTGGGCCAATATTTTAACAACCAATGTTTGTTTTCCTCCTAGTTGGTGTCAATGCTGTAGCCATTCACACTCTTGTGTTCCTGTTTCTCTTTATTCTTTATTATTCATGTACCTACTTTCTTGTAGTTGCCTCTGTATGTTTTTTGAGATGTAACTACTTCTGCATACTTTATGCTATTTTAACCATTCAACTTCTCATCTATTCAGCTCATTCTACTCTTTACAGCTATATCTTATGGTATTCATAGCTCTCGTACTTTTTTTAATAATATTCAGCTCTTTATGCTCTATATTTTTTTGCTTCCATTGAAATGAATGGAAAACCACACAAAAAAAGCAGGAAATTTTGGCCGGTACTCGGCACCAGCAAGTACTCAGATCGAAGTATTGGTATCCTATCCGTTCTGAAAAAAGTGGTGTCGTTGCATCCCTACTCATAGTTTATCTAATTCAGTACTATTTGGATCGGTATCAACGGATTATGAAACTCAGATTTCTGTATCGGTATCGGAAACGAAAAAAGTGGATCGGTGCATCCCTAAATTAAGCTAGTGGCACACTCCAGCTGAACTTTTTGACATTTCTATAGTTCCACAAACAACTTCTGCTCACTAGCTCATATTTCACTCTTCAGTTCAGAGTTCAGAGCAGGACAGCTGGATTCTGACCTATATTTTAAAAGTAATATCTCAGAAACGATGTGGCGTAGAAGCATGAGCTTTGAGCCAATAAAACTTCAGACTCTCCTGACGATTCGAGAGGGAACTATAGTTAGAGCTCCCTTTTGTGGTAGATAAGAGAAGCTACATTATGGCCTTTACTGTAAAGTGAACGTTTCAGGGTTATTGTAAAACATGTAAAACAACTTGAAGATTTAATACAAATCATTTCAGTAGTACTTTTAATTACTCAGTGAAATATGGTTTGCAATAAATTCTCATAAGTACAAGGCAGACAACAGTGGCCATTTTACTGTTCCAGCACGGGGAAAACAGTGATTACGTTTAAAGGGCAGGTATACATACTTATATGTTTTGGCAATTATAGGCATTATAAATAGGGTAAAATATTGCTAAACAACTTGTTATTGTAATCCATTGTACGAAAACTAGTATTTAAGCTAGCATTAGCATTTTAGCTCATTTAAGCGAACATGCTTTTTAGGTATACTTTAACGTACTGAATGGATTGAGTTATTGTTAACCATTATGTGCGATTTAAGCTAATACTAGCATTTTAGCTAACCATAGCACTGTAACTAGCTTAGATAACATTCTTTTTTAGGTATATTTTAATGTACTGAATGGATTGCATTACTGTTGACCAATATTTAGGTGCTTCCCAACATACTACCAGTAGCGTCTTAACTAAGCATACCAATTTAGCTATTTTTGAACTAACATAAACATTTCTGATAGTTTAAACAATACAGCTAAAGTAACATAATGAATAGATGGAGTTACTGTTAACCAACATGTTAGTGTATAGAAAAATGCTATCTTGAGCATTTAAGGTCACATTAACATTTAAGCTAGCATTCGCATTTAGGCTAATTTTAGATAACAGTGTCGCACACTTCTGTCGTACTGAATAAATTGAGCTAATGTTAACAAACAATTAGCCTAGTAGTAGTACAAGCATGCTACTACTAGCGTTTAAGCTTATATCAGTATTTAGGCTAATTTTTAACAGTTTCACTTAGCATACTGAATAGATCATTTTATTGTTACTTGTCATGTTATTGTTTTCCAACATGGTATCGCTAGTATTTTAGCTATCAATACGATTACTGCGTTGTTTAGCTAACATTTTCTTTTAGATCCATTTTTAATAATATTATTTGGATTGGATTCTTGTTATCCAACATGTTTGAGAGCGTCAACATGAAACCATTAGTGTTCTGGCTAACATTTATACATTATCTCATTTTAGTTAACACAGGCATTTTAGCTAATCTTGAGAGTTTTGCTGTTTGGTAAGGTTAGACTACTTTGCTTTTTTTCATGCTAATTCTGCTTATTTCATTTGAGCAATTCTTTTGCAGTTGACTTCAAATGCTTCCGCTTGTTTTTTGCAAGTAAATTCTACTTACAGCATTCATATTGCATTTTCCAGGAAATGCAACTCTTTGTAATTGCTGCTTGTGTTTCTAGAAGGCGAGGGAGTTAGTTATGTGGTATTTGTTTGGTCATGTGATAGTGATCCAACACAGGATTTGGGGGGCAATTAGCTGAAGGAGACAAGCGATCTCAGCAGTGAGGTCAGAGACAAGTAGATTGCTGACAAGTTGCAGTGTCAAACAGTAGAGAACTATATAATAATTTAAAATAATCTTGGTAGATATTGGTTATCAGCCATAACATTAATATCAACATCTGATATCACTATCGACCCAAATTTTTATGCAATAGAAATTCACTTTCTTGTCCTACATTTGGGAACACTAAGGCATGTACATGCATTTCAAAAGTCTAACTTTAGTCGGAATAAGCTAATATTTCAATTTTGTCTTGCTGAATGTAAACAGACTGAGTGTTGCAACTTTGGTCCCCATTTGCCTCGACTCCACTGAACTATCAGGTGTGAATGCACCTTTATTCCTAGTTTATACTTCTCCGTCAGCAAGTTTGCACCCAGACGCAGACGTATTGACCGAGATCTTATTCTTTTTCCAGTTCTCCGATGGTTTTTCAGTGTTGCAAAGCAGTTCCCACTAGGAGCTGACTTTTTACGGGGGGTTTGCAGTTGTAGTTTCTGGTTAACAAGAGTTTATTTTCTTGAGCTTGTGAAGATGTTCCCCCTTCAGGAGCACTGGATGACAAAGAAAGTATATTTTGATTGAGCTGAAAAGCTTTTAACTAGAAGAGAAGCTCATAGAATATGATACATATGCATGTAAACAAACATACGTAGCTTGTTTTTTTGTTTCTCTGCACCTCCTTGTGCTCAAAATTGCCAAAAGACCAGATTAGGTAAACTGTCCTTTCAATATGAAGTATGTAATGCCCAAATGCTGCATTAACTAATGATTACAGTGACTACTGTACCACCGTTCCGGTAAAATGATCGCTGGCTGTTACTGAACTGAACAATCACAGGTAAACTTTCTTCGTTGACAGAGATGGGTAGTTAGAAAATTGGGCTCTACTTCTTCTGTCTTTTGCGTAGGTGACTGAGAGCCCTTGTGACGTTAGATAACAATGTTGTTTCCGTTCTTTTCTATGTAGACGGTAGGGCTGGACGATAATTTGATAGCATTATATAAAGATCGATAGACGTGTGGTGCGATAGAAAAAAAAGAGGGGTCAATAAAAAAGTTCGATAGAAAAAAAAAAGTTTCCCCTCGTTTTTTTCATTATAGCCGATCAGGTATCTTAATACAACAATTATTACTTATTCCAAACAAATCATTAACGCTGACCCAGGCAGCTCCAACAGGAACCCTCTCCCCTTTCAAACCGCAAAAAGGATTAAATGATTTGAGCTGAAACATAATTTTTTTGATAGTCCCTAAGCGAACCATTGCGGTAACTTTGCTGCGGTCAGATGTCACAGCAAGGGAGCAGCGGAGGAAATTGTTCCGGATGAATGTTTCAGTAGCTCAGGTAAAGGTTGCGTCCTGTTTTGAAACGATCCTCGACACACTAAAGCACTAAACGTAGCAAAAATAAAATAAATATAATACTATGATCAGCAGGACTCTCCTCTCCCAGCTCGCTACGAATCTCTGAAGGAGAGACACAGGGAACTTATCCAGGTCGTGTTGCGCTGCTAACAACACCTGTGGCTTTTAAAATGTCTGCTGGGTTCTGCTCCCGGTCCTCAGAAGTGAAAAACGCTTTAAAAAACAAAACGAGTGTTGGATAGACCTACCGGCTTCAGCTCTCAGTGACTGGACTGCATTGTTCTGGGCTCCGTCTACACTCTGGTGACTAGTTGGTTACCTTTAACAGCTGAACCAGAGCTGATGTGAATTAGAATAAGCTTCATTGACAAACTAATCCAAAGGTTTTAGCCATTAATGTTATAAAGTGTCATAAATTTGTTTAAAAGATGGAAAAGCATCAAGATAAGCCTTTAATTTAAATTACTAACATAATAATTGTTAGTAACCTTTCTTTTCTTTCTATTTACTGATGTTACTCAGGTCTCTTGATTTGTTTCTATGTATTACAAACTTAGTTATGATAAAAATAATTGTTGTAAAAATGTATTTATTTAATTCTTACTTAAAATTTGTTCATTGAAGAATAACAAAAACGACAGTGGAGGCATTTAAAATATATTTTTTACATGATGTGATATTTATCGATAATTATCTATACTGATCAATACGACTATTCCTTTATCGATATGCTCTTTTTCTATATCGTCCAGCCCTAGTAGACGAAGAAGTATAAACTAGACTTACTGAGGCTGTTGGGAGCGGTGATGGTTATAGAGTCTTACAGCTGCTGGGAGGAAGGGTCTGCAGTAGAGCTTTAGCTAAAGTTCTTTGGCCCGCCACCACCTGCCCTGGATCCAGGGGGCATCCTGGGAAAGAGCTGGCCTTGTTGATGGTCTTATCTGACTGATTTCTCTCAGCTGTACAGACAACACCATAGACGATGGCTGATGCCACCACATAATCACAAAAGGTCTTCCCTTGCTCTCCAAAAGACCTATATTTTGGTCCATCCCTAAATTCTTCCAGCTTCTCCTACTTTACTTTACTGATGTAATTAACAGCTTTGGTTGTACTTTTAATTGCCCAAATGTATTTTTCATTATTTTGTTAAGGGAAAACCTTTGAGTTTATTCAAGTAAATTAAAGCTCAAAATCATGTCCGTTCATCTGTTGTCCAGTCAGTGCATTCCTTTATGTAACTTCAGGGATAGATTTTGGAGTTTATCTGCAGACCTCCCTAGATTTTAAAAAGAGTCATTTAATACCTGTGTTTTTTTTCCTTTTCTCCAGACTTTACATTTCAGGGCGTAGACTGATGCAGCCTAGATTGACCTAAAGTCCTAACATTAACATGAAAACATGAGAATCATTTTACCATTTTACCCGTTGATTCCCAAATTGACTAAAATCAACAATTAACCAGCCAGATCAGCACTGACTCATCCATTACCTTGGACCGAGCCTGCGGTATTTATTTTTTCTCTTTCTCTCTCAGCATTTGAGTCATACTGTTTTAGTTTAGACTCGGGCAGAAAGACTTTTTAAAAATATTGTCTTATATTTGACAATGGAAAATAGTGTAATGGCTTGATTGGTTTTAGGCTGTAGCGTGGGAATCAGTCATAAAATGTAAGAAATTCTGTTTTTAAGCATCAGAAACAGAAAGTATGTGAACAATTTCACAACATTAGGAAATTGCTGTGGTACTTTGTGAAAACATACGATAAGACGAAAACTTCTAAGCATGCAATGAATATATATATAAATTGGGATAAACAGATTGATATATACATGAGTGCAGGTGATGATCAGTGCAAAGTCAGACAGGTGCAGAAAACACAACAACAGAGCAGGTGGTGGGAACAGTCTTTGGGTTATTATTCATGAGTCCAGCAGGGGAAGAAACTGTTCTTATGGTGAGCGGTTCTGATCCGAATGGACTGGAGGCTTCTCCCTGAGGGGAGCAGGTCAAAAAGGTCTGTGTCCAAGCTGCGCGCCTGGTGTCCTGGGGGTGTACAGGTAGAGATGGAAGTCTGCAGCCAATCACCTTCTCAGCAGAGCGCGCATCGCAGTCTCTAGCTACATGTGCACAAGTAATCGGATTAAAAGCCTGATTGGAATAAAAATGCTTCATGTAAACGAGCCGCTCAGATTACTCACTGTGATCAAAATTTCATTCTGATTGAGACAATAGTTAATCCAATCGCGATGTGGGTTTAAATGCACCCGAAATATGTGGGCCGTTACCGCTCACGTCTGTTAAGTCGTGCGTAGATGTAAAATACGCCACTCTAAATAAAATAAAGGGTTTCAGTGTCTAATTTGATTCTGTATATAGCAATGAAGGCTTTTAAATATAAAACCATGATCATAAAAAATAAAAACAAATTCTGAAGAACATCGTACTGCTCCATTTTAAATTCGCACAGCGATGTTTGTTTACCAAGAAAGTCTGATACGTCTTCTTCTACAGCCGTTTCCGGTATTTTTGATTGATCTGTGCGGTTCTGCAGATGTCAAAATGATTTCTTCTGATCAAAGCTGTAGCAAATGTAAATGCTTGTCATAATCGGATTGATTTTCTTTCTCAGGGGCACATGTACACAGTCATATTCTAATCCAAACTATGATCAAATTAAAGCCTTTTTGCGCATGTGAACATGGCTTCTGTTTTCCCCTGATGGTGGCTGTATCATAACACACAGTGATGGAGGAAGTGAGGATGGACTTGATGATTGCATCATCATCCATGCTGGCAGGTTGAATTTCTTCAGCTGCCTCAGGAAGTAGATCCTCTGTTGGGCCTTCTTATGCTGCATTCCAGTTAACTCTTCCGAGTTGGAAAGTCGGAAATCTCGCATTTGTCTCGCTTCATTTCACAGAGACACGCCCCCATCAGGTCGGAAATTTTGAACTCCAAATCGGATCTCTGATAGTAGACCGAGTAGAGCGGGCAGCTCGAAGAACAAAGATGTATTTACTTTGTATTTGTACTACTTTGGCCATTTCAGTGTCGTTTTTAAATGCTCTTACACACTTGACTACATTTCTGCTTTAATCCAGTCACCAGTTTATACATTACACAGTCTTGCTGTGCGTGCAATACAATGTACAGCTTTGTTTTTCATGCTGGTCTGCTGAAGATGCTATGTCGCTAAAAACTAAAACAATGACTAGCCGGCCCCTCGACAGCTGCTGCCCTCAAAGTGCCCATGTTCTTTCCGACCCGGAGTGTAGCGACAAACTGGAACGCTTTAAGTCGGGAATCCCGCCACGTTCTCGTGTACAGCAACTCGGACGCCTGAGTATCCGAGACAAATGGAATGCAGCATTAATGATGGAGGGGATGATGGGCCGGGTTCCCACTTGAGGTCCTGGGTAACGGTGGGACCCAGGGAGCAGAATGAGTCCACAGTGGGGATGGAGGAGGTGATGGGATTGATGGTGTTGAAGGCAGAGCTGAAGTCCACAAACTGGATCCTGGTGTAGGTTCCCGGGGAGTCCAGATGCTGCAGGATGAAGTGTAGAGCCATGTTGAAAGCATAGCCTATAGACCTGTTGGCTATACAGGCAAACTGCAGGGGGTCCAGGGGGGTCGTGAGGTATGAGAGAACGAGGCGCTAAAATGACTTTCTGACCACAGTTGTCAGATCCACAGGTCTGTAGGGATTGAGTCGAGTGATCCTTCGCTTCCTGCGGAAAAGGAACTATAGGGGGGTCTTGAAGTAGGCATGCACATAACAGGTCTCCAGCGAGATGTTGAAAATGCCTGAAAACGCGGGGGCCAGCTCATTTGCACAGTAGGTGCAGGGAAATTTGACCAGAACATCCCGACCGTGACGGAGAGACCTTGCATTGACGGATAATGGCGTTGCATCCATCCGTTCCGACGTAGACGGAGGAGTATAAACTAGGCCTAAGGGCAAGTCATTAGTGGAGTTGGTAATCTTGGTGTTTAGCAATGTCTGCTTGTTTTCTAAACATTTCAATGCAAATGGCACTGATGTCCATATTTTAGTTTGAAAAAAGGAAAAAAGGATATATTTTCATGGTTTTTACTTTTTAATTAATGCAAGTAAAAATATCTATTCAGACGTTTTGGTTAGATAGGCTTTATAATGAAAAGCTAACAGATTGTCTTCATCTGGTAAATAAAATGTTGCTTGTAATGAAACCAGTTGAGGCTGTATGGTTGAACCTTAGGCTTAATTAGAATTTCTTTATGCTGAAAAAGCATGGTAACGGCACCTTTTAACTAGGGGTGTGCCATATTGGGTACCTCATGATCTCTTTTGTTTATGGTTCAGTTATTAAAGGGTTTTTTGTGTGCATTTTGTCCCCTCTTAAGTTTTTTTAATTATTTTTCATTGTTTCCATGGATAATTTGTACTTTTAAATCCATTCATTTTATTAAGTGTTAATACATTTTTTTTTTTAAAATCAGAACTGACCAAAAAGTTGGTTTTGTTATTAACTATTTTTGAAGTTGTCACTCCTTTCTGTTTGGGTCCAACATACTATCATATAATAATAGAATATTTTGTTTTGGGTATATCTGTGTAAAAAATCATTTAGACATATAGACTAGATAAAAAATATGCTTGGCCGGTATATATTTTTAATCTACAATAAAAATTTGGACCCTGTTTGTAACTATGTGTCTCTGTTCTAGTTTTTTTTTAGAAATGCTGAGGACAAAAGCCTAGGAATTACTCTGAGTGTGCCTGGAGATAGAGCTGCCACCATGAAGAGTGAAGTGCCATCCGAGGCCTCTAGCAGACAGGAGCGTCTGAAGGAGCCGCTGGTGAACCCAGAAACCATGGAAGCTGCGAAGAACTTCCCCAACAACATGGAGGTTATCGGAAAGGCGGCCGGCGATTTTGAAGCCCTTTGCGAGTCCAGGCATCGGCCCCTGAGGGACACGGGGACGCACAGAGACTCGGAGAGGAGCCTGCCTGGACGGAGAAAAAGAAAAGGGCAGCAGGCGGGGCCGTCGGACTGCTCGCTGAAGGAGGACCACATCAGTGAGAACTCGCTGGCAGCTCAGCGGGCCAGAGTAGAACTTCTACAGCACCCCAGCGAGGACGAACACAACCACGAGTCCTCTTTTAGTGACTGCGCCTCCTCCCCTTCGTCCAGCCTCCGATTTGGAGACTCGGACACGCTCAGTTCAGATGACGAGGGGGAAACTGGAGCCACAGGGGAACGCAAGGTTCCTGCCCTGCCACCCGGCGGAGGCGCCGCGGTCGGCCTGCGTCCCAATCTGGGCCGAACTCGGGGTAGTCGCTCTCACAAGTGGGTTCAGCCCGAGCCCGATCCGGTGCTGCTGAAGCGGCCATGCCTGGGCAGCCGCCGGCCGCCGCCCCGGAAGCGCTTTGTGAAAGCGGCCCCCGGGGGAGGTCAGCGGACTCAAAAGCAGAAGGAGCGTCTGCTGCTGCAGAGGAAGAAACGGGAAGTGATCGCGCGCCGGAAATACGCCCTCCTCCACAGCACCAGTAGTTCCAGCAAGGAGCTCACCAGTGACTCGTCCTCTGCTTCTTCGACTGAGGCAGAGGATGAGCTGTACGTGGATGTCAGCAGCACCAGCAGCCAGCCCAACAGTGCTGCTGTAGCCACAGGTAAGAAAAAACCTTTTACATCCTACAAACATATTAAACTCTTCATGTTATAGGCCTAAAGGGACGTTTATGTGTGTAATGTAATATTTGGCTACAAAAAATAATATGCACCATATCATCTTCAGTTTTTATAGCACAGTGTTTTAGATTGGGGTCTGATTTATCAGTTATACAACAGGTTCTTCAATGGCATAAAAATATACCGGTGTATATAATTCATCCTGCTTTTGTCTGTCCAATGTCTTTAAAAAGTCACCTTTCTTCTAGGCTTTATTTTCTAAATCTTTGACAAAACTATGATCTTTAACTTTTGCATCGGTGATCGGATTTGAATTGATGTAGCTGAAGGCGATATTGGAAAACGGGCCTGAGACAAGGTCGTATAGCATACAGCGATCAATTTTCAGTTTTTTTAATGCAGCTCATATTGAGGGTCTTTGTGGAAGCAGGAATTCATCTTGTCAGAAATATGGTGATTGTAAAATAATTGGAGGAGTTGAGTTTCTTAGCTAAATATTTAACATAATCTTTTAACTTGTGGCCATGGTTGCTGCGTCTCCTAACGATTAGCGAAGACTCTTACATCATCTAAAGCAAATAGACGCCACATTGGAGGAGACCATCGCAGGCTGGTGTCAGCCCCACGTCCTCCCTCTTGTAGAGCACACTAACAACTGGACGTGTTTTCTCCAAGCTTGGCTTTAAATGAGCTGATTTGATTCTATCCTAGTTTCTTAAAGATGACTGTAAAAAATGAACATTGCGTTGTTCGTTTTCAGCTTTTACTAGCTCCTGCTTCCGTGTGGTAACGTCAGCTGCTTAGGTTCATGCGGATCGTAAGCAACAACAGCAGCTCCGATGCAGGCCCCTCCTTCACACTGTATCTCCTGTGTAGCCGTTTAGCCTTGGTAATGTTTCTGCTGCCGTGGCCCAAGGGGGAGAATGGAAAGTCGGTTGTTCTCCCTCCGGGAGGCAGGTGGGAGAAGAGCGACGATGCTGCCGAGCAGCAGCAATTGCATGGAAACAGTGGGTCTCCGAGGAAAAAAGCATGGCATTTGTTTACGGCAGGCTGGTGATGAAACCTTCCTTCAGAGTGTCCAGAGCTGGAGTGGGTGTGAGAGATAATCAGGGAACGGTTCAGCCTTATCTGTGAGTGAACTTGGACCCAAGTTACTGCAATTAATTTGAAATAAAACACCTCATATAACTCTGTTAGATAAATACCTTTTCTTCCATCATAAATCTACTTTTTCTTCCTATTTAAAACCAGGAGGCCAGCAGCAGCCCTAAAGTGAAGAATATGTTTTTTTCTTCACCTTTTATCTATGTTAAGAATGAAGGCTGTGAGTGTCGTTAGCGCTGACAAAGTGATAAGTGCTTGGGTTGCATTTTCACCCCCATCTTGAGAGTTGGTCTTGTTTGTGTTGTGTATTGTGCCAGGTTGCTGCTAACCCTGCAGAGGGTGCTTAGCAGCAGCTCTCACTAGAGAGTTGGCAATAAAGTCACAGACGGGGAAACTTCACGAAAATAGTAAAAGCAGCAGTGCACATCTCATTGGCTCACTTTTGAAGTCCAAGTTTCCCCTCCGTTACCTTTTATTCCAACTTTTTTTTTTTTTGCCTTAGTAGCTTGTGTCGCATGTGTAAAGAGTTTCCTTCTTTTCACAGGATTTTTGTGAGTACACCTCATTGCGAAGCCCTTTCAGAACGTGGGATGACGGTGATGTAGAGGGGCAGTGGCAAGTGCTTAAGACTTACACAAAAAGCTCAATCTTGTTACTGGAGTTTGACTCATGCGCCCAGCGTATGAGTCAGCAGCTCTCACTTACACTGAGATATCATGACAATAATTAGAAACAGTCCTGCAACTATGAGAACTCAGATCTGGAATTGGTGTGACCGTGCTGTCACGGTTTCTTCAAACAAGAAAAAATATGTTATTTGATCTATGAACTACAAGGACTGCAAAAACATGATGAAATATGTTTTGACCCATTCATTTTCTTTTTTAAATTCCTTATTTTTACATATAAATTGGTCTCAAAAAGTAGTTTTTGATATTTTTTTTTATTCATGTAAAAGTAAAACCCCGTTTTTGCAATTTGAGTAAGTTGAATATCACAATCAAAGAGTAGAGCATCAATTTCGTACAGTTTTTAATTCAACATAATTTAAAACTTTATTTAAAAATATATCCAGCCAGTTATATGGGCTTGAACTGCCTTTTATACCCACACATGATATCGATTGTTTTGGCCAAAGCTCAAGGTAAAGGGTAAGAAAGAAAAAGATGGCGAAATTGCAGGCCCTTCATTGCACAGCCCCCCTTTTTTTTCCTTCTTTTTTTTTCTTCTTTTTTTAACCGTCCAGCCACTAATCTGAGTCAAAGAAAAAAAAATGTCTGTTGCTGATCTCTGGTCAGATAATTGGCTCATCTCTAGAAGTTGGGTAAATCTTGTCAGACAGGTTCCAGTTTTGGTGTTAAAATGGACTGGGCACTAAAAATGGACGGCCATATTAAAGAGCAACTCACCCCTCTTCTAGAGTCTTCCTCCACCTACATTTCCGGTTTGAATAATGCAGCAAAAGGAGGCGATACCTGTCGGACTGAGGGAGGGCTGGGCGTTCCAACTCACTGCAGAGCTGTGGCCAAGACTGGGCTTGTTTTATGAGCCATCAGCAGCAGGACAGCTGTTGTCTTCTGTAAAGAATGAGCCATCAGCAATGTTCGATTCAAATTCAAGTGCAGTGTAAAATTTTAAACGGAAGAGGACTCTTCCCTGACGTTTTTTGGTAGAAAATTTATATTTTTACTAAAATGCACTACAATACCAAAAATAATGACCAGACTTGTAAACAGCACTATTAAACACTCATTTATACAGTTTATCAGTAAAAAAGAGTTGCACTTTAATCAAGCAGTCAAATGTGTGTATCAGCTGAGACGTCTTGCTAAATTGAAACCTATCCTAATAGGAAACTATCTTCAGTCAGCAGTTCAAGCATTTATCATCTCAAGGGTTGGAATGATTTAAATTTTGTTCTTTTTGGTATCGAAAAAGCATCCCTGTCTTGGCCCCTGCTTACCTCCCAGAGCTGTTTAACCATATAAAGCAGGCAGGTCCTTCACTCTGCTGACCAACACTGACTACAAATACCAGGACTCCGTTGTGGCGGACGAGCTTTTTCTATCTGAGCCCCGAAACTCTAGCACAAGCTCCACATTAGATTATTTCCATTGCCTAATGCTTTTAAATTCTTTTTAAAGATTTACTTACCTGCCCTTGCTTTTAATTCTTAGTTGCTGTCTAGGTTTTATTTGTCTTACCTTGCTCGTATTTTAATGTTTGTATTGATTGTTGTATGTGTTCTGCTGTCCTTTTGGTGTTTTCATGTTTTTTGACTAATGCCCAAATGAGACGGTGACACGGGAATCAATTGTTGCTCCCGTCCCGATCCCAAAAAAATACTCCCGTCACGTCCCGATCACGTGACAGCCCCCCCCCCCCCATATAAATCTTGTTCCGAAAAAAATCGCGAGAGAACGACTCCCGACCCGAATCCCGTAGATTAGTAATTTACCTCCTATGGCGCTCGCTCCCCCCCACCCCCCTTTAAACCATAGCGTAGCACAGTGTCAAAGATCATCTATTTAGCTTTATCCGCCATCTTTAACCATATCCTGCATTCTCGTTGTTTGGCCACCTTACCACCTCATGAATGGACTCTACTCGTCTGACTACCAAACTATTAAGATACACGCATTTTTAGTCGGATATCATATGCTTACCAGTTTATCCAGCTGGTGTAGCAACAACGTAGCAGATTCAGTTTTGGTGCGTGCTGTGTAGTAGACCCCATGGAATTCAACTAAAGATAGATGTAAAATAAAAAATTGCTAATTTCCGATTTCCCGCCCGATCCCGTGGATTATTTACTGTCCCGTCCAAATCACGTTTCCAACAGTGAAATTGACTCCCGTCCTGCGGGAAGCCTGCAGGAATCTTGTGACCCGTGGGAATCCCGAAAAATTGTCACCCTCTAGCCCAAATACACAAGATATACAGCACTTTGGTGAGCTGGCATATTGTTTTTAAATGTACGTACATTATCCAGTATATGATAGACATTTCTAAAGCTTTAATTATGTTCTGTATTCCCCATAGTATTATTATAGATACACCACTCAATTATCAGTACCAATGACGCAGTGCAACCAGCTGAGTTTCCTTAGATGGCTAACAATTTACCAATTGGCATTAGATAATCATTGAACTTGCACTACATGCTATTGGATCTGAATTTGACTCTTTCATTGGATTGTAAGGGGATGAATTAGATTGGGTTCCATGTAAATGGAGATAAACTGAAGTTGTTCTTCTAGAGTGCCTTTAGATGACATGTATATTATTTTACTTTTCTTGCCAGGATCTTGCATTAATTGGGGTGAAGTCAGAGAAATAAAACTGTTACAATATTTTATCCTGTAATAATAATAATAATAATAATAATTAAGTTAGGCTTTAAAATATGATATGAGGCCCTTAATACTTCAGCATTTTTACGTGAACCAGCAGTGTGAACTTGATTTTATGCTTGTTTTGAAGATAGATTTGTACTCTTACACAGAGCTGCAAACAGGATTATTTACATCAATATGATGCTTGTTTAAAAAAAGCCTTTTTTATTAGTTTAGTTGTTCTCCCTGATGATTAACAGCTCTCAGGGGAATTGTGTGGTCAGTTTCACCATTTTTGAAAATGAATGTTGTTAGTTAATATTAGTGTTTTATCTAAATTATCGCTTTAGTTTGTTCTAAAACATCTTAGAAACTGGATGTTACATTTTTATACATTGTAAAAATATATAAAAAATGTATAAAAATCATTCCGTACAGAAAAAAAATTGTATCAGCTCTAATCGGAGGTGTGTAACATTCCAGTTATTCTCATAGGGTTAATGCTTGGACTCTGCAGTGATGAATGCTGTGAAAATGATTTCTCGTGCTTCCTAGTGACGCATCTTACTGTAACAAAACGATTGCAACTCCAGATCATAACCCTGCCTCCCAGAAGTTTTACTCCCATCGATTCAACATTGCTCTGAGCTCTGCTGCTTTTTAAGATGTGATTTCTCCAAACATTCAGCGTTAAGACATTATTATATGACCATGTAAAATCATAGTTTCCCACTTTCTTTTTTAGATCTTAATATGTTACAGTTTTGTATGTGTTTTCCCACAAACCCCTCTATAGTTTAATATTATATTCTCATTTTATAATTAGTAAATGTGTTAATAGAAAAATGCTTTTTATTAATATACATTTTGTGACGCCTTTTACTGATAATTATCTATAAAAAGAAGTGCTGTCTTGGTGCTTGTTTTACATGTTGATAAATCTACTGCAAAGCAGTTTTAGTCCCTTCCTGACATTTAAAGGTGCAATTCACAAGGTGGAACATGGTGTGTATGATGCTCTAACGTCTGCTGGCGTATTTAGGTGCTCTGGATGAAGACGTAGTGGTGATCGAAGCCTCTCCAGCTCCAGCGACTGCTGTTCCTGTAAGTGAGGAGATCAACGTCACTTCAACAGATAGCGAAGTGGAGATCGTCACCGTTGGAGATGGATTTAGGTAGGCGATGAAGGCTTTGGTGTTTCCTTTTTGTCATCTTAAAGCAATTGTAAGCAATTAAGTCTTGTTTAAGACTATTCTTAACATAATTGTTGTCAAATGAATGCAAAATCCACTTCCACCAGCATTATGTGATTATTTATTCAATTCATTTTGATTAGCTTACCTTTTGATTGAAGCCTTGGTGAACATATATCCCTCTTCTTACTTCCACTAAGGACAATCAGTCCTGAATGCCATCAGGTCTGTTTGCTGGAGATCGTTCTGATTGGCTGTTCAGAGAACTAAATGAACGATAACCTCAGAAATTCTGTTTTTAGAGGATTTCTTCTTCCATAATGGGTATGGAAAAAGGAGGAACCAGTTTTAACTATTGTTTAAGTTGGAATTGGAACCTAAAAAAAATGTTTCCAGACTCCTTCTAATAAGAAAGCTTATAGAGCAGCACTGTATCTGGCTGCTCTGCTAAAATGCACTACTTTGCACTTCATTGCCCTAGAAATTATTGCAATAAACAATGGATGTAAAAGAAATACTAATACACTGCTATATCACAATATTTAATGTCATATCAATATTCAAAGGCGATCTATATTTTTTTTTAAGGTTTATTTTTTAGTGTTTGAGTGGTACTGTTAATGATAACAGTAATTTTTGTCATACAATTTAAAAGTATGACCGCTAGTGGCGGGTGGGTGTTTTCCCCTTCTTTGTTCCATTGGATCAACTAGATCTAGTAATACAACTGGATGTGTTATTGATGAAGCAGGTTTGAGTGTTTAGAATGCTGTGACAGTTTTTCTGCAGGTAAATTCAGTTTTAAAAATAACAATATAAATAATCTGTTTTGCAAAATATCGTACCACCCACCCTGTATTTTGATATATATGGTATCACCAGGTTCTTGCCAATACACATCCCTACAATAAATGATATTGTCTTTTTGTTTTACTCTATTTTCAACTAAATAATAATGACAAATATGCAGGTGAAGTATGAAAAATTAGAAGGTTGTCCAAAAACTTTGATTTATTTCAGTAATTCAAGTTAAAGGTGAAACTGATATATGATATAGACTCACTATATGCAAAGCGAGATCTTTCAAGGCTTTCTTTTTCATAATTTTGGTGATTATTGCTTACATTTTATGAAAACCCCTAATTTAAATCTCAGAATATTAGAAGATTATACTAATCAATAAAGAAAGTATTTTAAACAGAGAAGTTTCAGACTTCTGTATAAGTATAATCTTGCATATGTATACTCAGTACTTATTTTGGATCCCTTTTGCATTAATTACTGCAGTGTGGCATGGATGCTATCAGCCTCTGCCACCGCTGAGGTGTTACGGAAGATCAGGATGCTTCAATAGCTTCCCTCAGCTCTTTTACATTTTTTGTTCTCATATCTCAACTTTCTCTTGGCAGTGCCCCATAGATTCTCTATGGGTCCCAGGTCAGACAAGTTTGCTGGCCAATCAAGCACAGTATTCCCATGGTTATTTAACCAGGTTTTGGTACTTTTGGCAGTGTGGGCAGGTGCCAAGTCATGCTGGAAAATCAAGTCAGCATCTCCATAAAGCTCATCTGTGAAAGAAAGCAAGTGCTTTATAATATGTCCTGGTAGATGGCTGCATTCCCTCTGGATTTAATAAAGTCCAGTGGACCAACAGCACCAAATGACAGGGCTCCCCAAATCAACACAGACTGTGGAAACTTCACACTGGACTTCAAGCGTTGTGGAATATGTGCCTCTCCATTCTTCCTCCAGACTCTGGGACCTTGTTTTCCAAATGAGATGCAAAATTTGTTCTTATCAAAAAAGAGGACTTAGACCACTGAGCAACAGACCAGCAAAACACGACATTTGCGGCCCATGTCTAGGATCAATCTGTGTGCGGTTGCTCTTGATGCACCAACTCCAGCCTCAGTCCACTCCTTTTAAAGGTCCCCAACACTTTTAAATGGCCCTTTCCTGACAATCCTCACCAGGCTGCAGTCATCCCTGCTGCTTGTGCACCTTTTTTCTTCCACACTTTTCCCTGCTTTGCTACAGCACTTTGAAAACATCCAAATTGTTTTCAAATTAGCCTCTGAGGTTTTCCTTCCTTAACTAAAACAGTAAAAATAAAGGATGGATGTATTGCCCTTTATTCACTTAGCTCAGACAAGAAAAACAGCTTTTTGCAAACAAAAAGTGCAAACTAACAACAAAAACACTGACTTTGAATAAAAAAATGCATCCTATTTTACTCCACCACTTCATATATACGGACCATATAAAGCCTTGTTAATACAATCTCTTATGTAGAAAGAGGGGGACGCTAAAGTAAAACAAACATGCAAATAGAAATTGTTGTGGCTGGAAAAATTTGTTGAGTTCATTTAAATTTATTACACGATTAATAAATTTATTGTTTGTGGGAGGCCCAACTTCAGTTGCAAATATTAATCATAATCTTTTTACGAAAGAATACTTAAGACTTGTGATTGAGACCATTAACCTTCTTTTTCCCTGCCTTCCATCATCGTATACAGCCTTGTGTTTCTTATTTATTTTAAGCTGATGAAGACATATTACTTACTAAATGCTTACTCTTGATTTGCCCAGGAAATGTTTGGTCAGGAACGAAGAAATGTTAAAAAAATTATAAGAAAAGCTAGCCTGAGAAACCATGATTGTGTTTATGTTACGTGTTTGTGTTTATCGTGTTATAAATATTGTAGGAACAATCTTTTTGATGCAAGAAGCTCGAATAGTTAATAAAACTGAGTAAGTAAAAACCATATCCATACGAAGACAGAATTTTTGAGTTGTCTAAACTCATTGAACTCCACCTAACTGGGTTAAACGTGTTTCCATGATCTATCCCAATGTTTCTCTTTATTCATTGTCTTGTTGAATAATTGATGTGCTGCTGCTCTTTTCCTGCACACAGTTATGTTCTCGCAGGAAGATAAAGATTGTACATTGAGCTTTAACATTATTTAATTTCTGTGCCGTGTGCATTTGACAATAAGACACCCCTGGCTCCTCTCGCTATGTCTTGATTTCAATACTGTTTTTTTGTTTTGAACCAGATGGCATATTCTGTTACGCAGCATTTATTTTGGTTCCAGTTCCAGTTTGGAGAAGTGCTAATATGAAAGAGACGACGAGCCCCTTGAAGAACGACTACGTAGTCGATAAATAAGACGGGCTCATGTTTGCGTTAGGACTTGTTTTGAAACACACAGTCCATATGCGGGAAGAAGTATCAGTTCCTCAAATTTATCAAGAATGAATCTTTTTTGTTAACTTATTACGTATTAAAGGGATAAAACAGCTGCCATAACAGATGCAATGCAACACAAATCTATCCCATCGAACCCAGGACCTTCAGGGTTCACCATGCAGCCTAACTGGTGACATACAGCAAACAGAAAAAAAGTTTATTCTGACATATGTCTAATTGTCGTCCTCTCTTCGTTTCCCTCAGCATATATCCCCCCCCATTCTTATGTGAATATCTTTTTTTAGTGCTCTAATCTGTGATCCAGCGCAAATGTTTCCCTCTTTGTTAACATCTGCCCCCAAACCCCCCCTTCCACTTCTGTAACCTCACCCTTGTTTCTTTTCTCTCTCTTTTTTTCTCCATTTTTTTAATCAATTCACAGAGAATGTTTGATATTGGTTTCTTAAAAGTTATTACCCAGGGCTTTGATGGTCTTGATTTGCCTTCTTTCCTGTCACTTTTTTAGGTCTCCTCTCTCCCTAGATAACATAGCGATGTGTTAATGTGGGGGATGGGCTGTAGTGGAGCAGCAGGGTGGAGAATCAGAGGAATGAGCAACGAAATCTCTTTTCACGCTTTGTTAATGCAGACTCAGTTTATGTCTGTGCAGGTTTTTGACAGCTGTGTCGGGGCTAATTTGTCTTACAGTATCTTATTCGATGTTGGGATCTCATATTTATATTTCAAACGGCACACTGTCAGAGTTGTGTAACATATAAAGCAGCTGTTTTGGGTTTATCCAGGAGAATATAAATATATATATATATATATATATATATATATATATATATATATATACATATATATATATATATAATATATATAAATGGCTAATAATGTCCTTTCAGGGGTAGTCTGTAGGCTCTGTCAGTGTAATAATTTGAAATATGAATTGCTATTTGTTTGTTCATCTGACTTGACATCTAACTACTGTGTAAATTAGTGCAATAGAAGAAGTTTCTGTGTGTTGTTAACTGTTGGCTGCAATTTACCAATGGTTTCCATTGAGTTTAGTTGTTCATTAAAAAATAGGATCATGTCTCTGAACCCAATATGTAACAGAGGATATATGTACGCCAGTCCCTGCCAACCTTGTTATAATGTGTTCAGAGTTCCTTTAGGTAGATTTTCTACCTTTACTGGTTTCCATAAAGTGTAAGAAATCTTAAATCCTCATAAGAAAGTCCACTGTACAGCTCAGTGCTATAAATTGTTTACCACTCCTCACACTGTGCCACTCTTGCCCTCCCTCCCCTGTTAAACTCCCCAAACTCCCAACCTTAGCGTCGCCAGCATCAGCCCCAGCAGTTTACTCCACACCGCCGTGGTACACGCAGCCCGTCCCCCTCCTCCTATCCCTGGGGTCTGCGCCTCCTGTTAGTTAGCGTTGGCACAACGTCAGCCCTGCCAAGCCTTCCCCATTCCCATAGTGATCATATTTATAATGTTCTGTTTTCCTCTCTGCTGGCACCCCTTCTCCCCAGAGGTTCCCAGTGGTAAACAGATATTTACAAAATAATCCCAGGTCTGCTTAATTAGCCCCCCTTCCCTGGTGTCAAGTGGTGCTCCTTGGGGTCAAACCGTAGCAGACAAGACACTCCGATTAGACCGCCACACACACACACATATCTCCTCAATCTCTCTTCACATCCCAGCCTATCTGCTGGGTTTTGTTGGGAGGTGCAAGAGTCTATTTATTAAGTCTGCGCTTGCATCCGGTTTATAAGTTGCTATTCATATTTTTGAAGTACAAAAGATGATTAAGCCCCCTCTTCATACCAAAAGAAATTGATCGTATAAGCAAATGGGAATTCCCCTCATTTAAGCGGCACAAATAGAGGCATTTCCTGCATTACAGGAATCTGCAGAATGAAATAATAGCCAGTTTTTAGATTTGTATTTCACATAATTAAAAAACGTCTAATTTATTGATGCAATCTATAGCATTACATAGTAATTTTACACCATTGTCCATACATGCCAGACTGAAAAGTTATGATAATCTGACTGAAAACCTAAAATAAATATTTTGTCTTTTTTCAATGTAGAAAGTTCTCATATTTATTAACCAGGTCATTTCAATTTAACATTTAATTATAACTAGGAATTTGGAGGTTTGAACTGAAGAAGAACTAAGAATCATTTACAAGCTTTTAGAAATCAGGACTGCAACTTTGAGAGGTTTTCAAATGCAGCACTGCTGCTTCCTGCATAAACTGTGGCAACAGCCGCAGCAGGTTCTGGCTTTTGTTAATTTCCGGGTTTCTCTAAGGTCGGAGTTACCCGATCCCAGATTTTACCAGTGCCAATTTGTAGGACTTTTAAATAAAGCAACTAAATGGGATTAACTTTGTTTTAGTTCCGTCATTAAATAGGAAGCATATAGCATAAAATGAAACGATGTAATGCATGCTCTCTGATAGAGTTAGTGGTTTTCAGTCTGACAGAAAATGAAGAGATTACAAGAATTCACTTTTTTATGCGTCAAATCATCTGTCCCTAACCTAACAACTGATGTTTACCAAATTCAAAAGTGTGTCACGAAGCATGCTGCTTTATACCTTTGCAGACTGAAAAAAATCTGTTCCAATTTTGATCTCTACCCTCTTCTATGGATTATTACTAAGAGTTTATCTCACCACAAAGCATATTTCTCTGTTCCTTATGATTTCTGTCCTTTATAACAACAAACCAAAGCTGAACAGACCAGCAGCAGCACCAGCTGATCCAAAGCAAAATCCCACTCTAGTTGGATCCACTTATTCACAAATTTCCACCAAGTGTCTGTGTCATGAAGCTCAGCAGCAGAGCAGAGCACATAGGGGTTGTTGTTTTTTTTTTACCCATGTTGATGTGATGATGTTGATGTAAGACCATGCCACGCTTATATGCTAAAATAATGAAGCAAAATTGATTGTCAGCGATACAGTTTTGCTAGTAGGTTGGTAGTGAAATAATGTTTTTGCATTCTCCTGTTAACATTTTTACAGTAAACTGCTAGAAGAAACGTTAACCTTAAAACTTAAAGGTTAAACCATCCGATTCATTTAATCCATCTTTTTGTGATTTCCAGGTGAATAACTGAACAAAGGGGAAAAATTAAGATTTTATCTGAAATTTCTCATTTGATTATATCATTCTGTTAAGTTTATATTTAAGTTTGAACAAGCAATACCTAGGTAGTGCCACTACACCTCAGATATCCTCAGATATGCATCTTTTCTCTCTATCCCTGCTGTATGTTTTGCTAAAGCTCTCCTGCAGCACTAAAGTCCCCTACCTCAACATCTCCATGGCAGCCCGCTTTATGGCACTCCCACACAGCTTTCTTGTCTCTCGGGGCCATTCCTCCTCCCTCTGTTCACCTGGCTTTAACCGCACCATGGAGGGAGAGGTGGCTATTCCCTTGTTTCTCACTCCTGTCTCTGAGGGCAAGGAGAGGAGCAACAGGAGACCCTGAGAGAGAAAATTAAAAGAAAAAGAAAAGAATGGGGCGAGAGGAAGAGGCGGCTGACATTTGAGGGCCACACAGGAACAATAAAGGTGTCTAGGGAACAAGGGGAAGGATTTGATGTAAGCCATGACTTCCTGATGGCATTCTGAGCTCTCACTTAATTGACTTTTTAATTACATTACTATTTTTGTTTTTGTTTTAATCTATATTTATTCACTTTTGTCTGCATTTTAATATTTAAAATATTTTTTTAGACCAGCATGTGACTTCTAAATTTCTTCACTTGTTTTATATCGTGTTGCAGGTGTCATGGTTTTGTCTCACAGTTGTGGTTGTATACCTCTGTGTTCGCAGGTCACGCTCGGTCGGTGGCCTTAGTAGGATCTGGGGCAGTAGTTGCGCCCAGAATCGCCTCCAGGAGCCACGAGGACGTCACCGACTCTCAACCGTCATCCAGCCGCTGCGCCAGAATCCCGGGGAGGTGGTGGACCTAACTGTCGACGAGGACGGTAAAATGTCCAATCTCAAGTTGAATATCACTTTGTTTCATGTGGGATAACTAAGCCATGCTCAACTTCCTACAGTACCATGCAAAAATATTAACACACCTTTAATTTTTTCAAGTTTTACCTCAAGACCAAAAACTTTTATGTATTTATTATGGTTTTAAGGTATAGTACTGCATAACTGTGAAACAGAATGAAGACAATGCATGGTTTTTATTAAATTTTTACCAATAAATATAAAAACCTCCCTAAGAAGTCACCTAATTAGTTCAAGTAAAAAAAGTAAAAACAATAAAACCTTTTTAATGTCTCGAGAACTATTGAACAAGAAGGTCTTTAAAGAAGCACATAAGGTGCTTCCCTGAAAAAGATTATTTAATCATTTTTATTTTTTGAGAGATAATAATTTTTGGATTCCAACTGTTTTAAACGGTCAAAATATGGGGCGTCACATGGCGTAGTGGTTAGTGCGGTCACCCCATGTAGAGAGGCCTCAGTGTTCAGTGTTCAGCGTAGTCATCCCAGGTTCGAGTCCCGTCATCTTGGACCTTTGCCCCCATGTCTTCCCCCACTTTCTATATACTATCCACTGTCAAATAAAGGCCACAAAATCTTAAAACAGTCAAAATATCTGTTCATCCTTATTCCTACATGTCTTATTCTGAAAATCAAAGCTTTCCTGATGTTATTTTAGTCACACTGCTTAAAAGAGCTTTACATAAAACTTCATCTAGTGCTGTTACTTTAATAAAGTTAAAGTTAGAATTACTATTATGCATTAGTGAACCGCTTGATTCACTGAGACTGGAGTAAAAGGTGTGCAAAAGCCAAAGCACAATGCTCGCTTCAGGTCTGAATTCAACCAAATCACTTTGAATTGAAACTAAAGAGGAATGTACTGTGTGTGCTGCTCTCCTCAGTTGTAGAGACAAACCTCATTTGCCTCACATTGTTGGCAACCTGTCTGCTTTCCATATTCACAAATACATTTTTGCCCTCCCTCTTGTGAGACATGCAAATACTCTGAGCCCTTTTGCTTTGGTGCACCATGCTGCCTGGTGTGAATCACACTAAACACCAAAATGTTAAAGATTTAAACTCATAAACTTTGTTCTTTTGATGTATTTGGTGGTGATGTTCCAATTGGTCCTGGTAAACTGGGTCATGCTTTTTACACAGGCATACAGTGGTCCCTCACTATAACGCAGTTCAACATTCATGGCCTTGCGTTCTGCTGATTTTTTTTTTTTGTGTGTGTGTGTGTACAATTTTGCATTCTTTCTTTACAGCGCACTAATGTGCATTGGGTTCTGCGTCCTGATCGATTCATTGCCAATCTGCTCCATGTAGTCTGTACGGAATTTGTTTTGCTTGCCAAATTTAGCCTGTCTGTTTATAGGAATCTTGTTGTCCAGAAGGGAATAAAAAACCAGCCAACAACTACCCATGACTTTGTTCCTCATTCGGAAAAAGACACCTGCACCAAGGCCATTGGAAAAAGACGCACCCGAGCGGAAGAGACTGCGGCATATTCAAACTT
Source organism: Apricaphanius iberus (assembly GCA_028564705.1). Lineage (NCBI taxonomy): Eukaryota > Metazoa > Chordata > Actinopteri > Cyprinodontiformes > Aphaniidae > Apricaphanius > Apricaphanius iberus. Next base: position 2,831,464 of record JAPXFQ010000166.1, on the reverse strand, counting down.
TTTTGTTTTAAAATCTAACAAGGTTTGAACTTAAAAAGGGTTTAAAACAGTGAGAAATATGAGAAAATGTTTATATATGTCTGAGAAAGGTGTATAATGTGTGTGGCGAGGGGTTTTACAGCCTTAGAATATATATAATATTTGTAAAAACAAAATAAAGCTGACTGCTTTGTGGAATTCACCGGTTGTGGGTTATTTTTAGAATGTAACCCCCGGGATAAACGAGGGACCACTGTATTTTTTATAACTCCTCTTAGTTAAGGTGGTATCCAGTGACATTTTCTACAGCTGGTAGGAATGAATGCACTGCGTCGATGTTCCCAGAAAGAATTCATTGGATTTTTTTTCTTTATTTTGTTGACTAATGTGAGATAAAATTATTGAAATAGGGAGAGAAAAAATAGTTTTTGAGCAAAAAAACCAAAACATTCAGGTGTAAACAGACTTTTCTTCACTCCGCAGATCTCTCAGTCGTGCCAACAACCTCCGGCAGCTTTCACACTCAGACAGTAAGGTCGTCATCCTCATCATCCTCCTCCCATCACGCCTCTACCTCTGAGCTTCAAGATGCCCCGGGCCCTTCCACCAGCTGCGCAGGTTCGCTGCCTGAAAGTGTGCACACACAGAGGGCGAGTGGCTCTGCTCGCTCAGCCGCAGAGGGTAAGGTGACACGAGGACGGTGAAAACCAGCCGCTGTAGACTAGTCTGTGATGATGTTCTCTGAGTCTGGTTTATTTTATTTTTTTTCCCCTGTTCAGATGACAACAGACCAGGTTTGTCTGGTACGGCAGGAGAAAGCTCGGGCACGGCCATGCCCAGACTCCCCTCTTGCTGCCAGCAGCACTCTCCGTGCAGCGGCCCCTCTCCTGGTCACATGTCCCTCAGCCACTCCCATTCTAGCTGCTTGCAAGCCTCGTCCTCTCAGCAGCCCGCCGGCTCCCAGCACAGCCACAGCAACACTCACCACTTCGTCCACCATATCCATCACCCTGCACCGCAGCCCCCGGGAACCCTACCCTTTCAGGAGCCCAGCTGCCCTGTGGAGCGCCCCAGCGCTCTGCCCGCTCCCTGTGCTGGAGTCAGCAACAGCAGTGGCAGTGGCAGTGCAGCCCACTACCTTGACCAGGTATACCTGTTGCCAAGATTTAGATGCCCCCTTTTTGGTGACTGTATAAAAATGCTTCTTCATAACTCTGGTTTGCACAAACAACAAACTAGGCATGTTCTATGTCTGAAATCATGCCTCCATTTTTTCTTTTATGTCAGCAGAAAATTTCGACTGTTCTACCAGCTGTCATTCAGTTCCCTCATCCTCTGTGTCTGTTTCCCTTCCACAGCAAACGCTGCCAGTGGATCTGAGCAACAGCGGCATTCGAGGCACCGGCGGTGCTAGTTTCCATGGCAGCACGTCAGCCTTTGACCCTTGCTGCCCAGGCTCCTCCTCACGGCCCCCTAACTACGTTTCACACGCCACCCCTGGGCCCAGTCAGCCAGCCGTGGTGGACTCATTCGGCTCCTCCATGGTGGCTCAGCCGCAAACACAACCGCAGACCTGCAGACATTACATGCACCCATCTTGTGAGTACAGGAAGCCGTTCGGTTTTTCCCGACCCAGCCCCCACCCCCCGCCCCAAAAAAACCCCAAAAGCAACAATCGGGCACCAAGACTTTTCGATTTTAGGAAAGAATCAGCAAAGAGAAGTGAAGCTGTGCGCTGCTTTTTAGAGGAACAGTTGTTGGCGCTCCACTGCTGTGTTTCCCTTTTCAGCACCCATCTTTCTATCCATATATTTGGCAATATGTCCTTTATTGATGTGTCTATCCTTACAGAGCCTGAGAGCCAAGTTTTATTCAAAAAAAATCCCTGAACAATGGAAATAGATTATTTTTCTCTTTGAAAACATAGTTAATCCAAGTGAAATGAATACATTTGTGTTGATTTCAGTGATTTTTAGGCAAAATAATATTTTGTTAATCCAAACAAAATGGTAAATTATGCATCATTTGTAATTCAAAGGCAGAAATCTTAAATGGAGCCTTTAGGAGAGTAAAAGCCTTATTGTTAAGCATGAGTTTTCTAGTTTGTTACTTTGGTTTGAATAGATTCAGTGACTGGTTCCATTTTTCTTCCACTGAATTCCAGATGGCTCTCTAACGCGATCACTGCATCATCAGCCCTCCTCCGCCTGCCCTCACTCCCTCGGGAACCCCCAGCTTACACCTCAGCCTCCTCCGCAGGGCGATTTTCTCATTCCCCACTCCTTTCACACGCCACTGCCATCCCACCCTCCAGGTCACTCTGTTCCTCCCGCTCCTCCCCCTCCCCTTTCTGCCCACCATCTCCCCACCTCGACTGTTCCCCTGGCTCAGCACCTTCCACCAGACCACCAGAGCCTGCAGCACCATATGCCGCCTATGGGCCAACGGATCCATCAGCACGAAATGCTGCAGAGGATGGAGGTCCAGAGGCGGAGGATGATGCAGCACCCCACGTGAGTGTCAGCGACATGTACTTGTAGAAGTGGCAGACCTTTTTTTGTTGAAATGTGTATTTCTTCTTCTTTTTTTTTGCAGGCGGGCACATGAGCGGCCACCTCCACACCCCCACAGGATGCACCCCAACTACGGCCACGGACACCACATCCACGTGCCACAGACTATGTCTTCCCATCCTCGGCAGGCTGAGCAGAGAACAACATGGTGGGTGTCCGGTTTGATTCCATCCAGCGCTCGTTGTTTAATCCAGTCAGATCGATGATTTTTTTGCTCACAGATTGACCTGTTTGAATGTTTACCTGCGGAATTGGTGGTAGTAATCACAATCTCCCCGTTAACAGGGAGCTTGGCATCGAGGCTGGTGTGCCCGTGGCTTCATACACTTCAGGGCACCTGCACTCTCACCTGCCCCACTACCACCCTCCCCCGAGACTGCACCACTTCCCCATCTCCTTAATGGTAGGAGAAACCTTTGCAACAATTAGCATAAAAGATAACAAGATTCATACAAAGTCTGTCTGGGTTTAGTTCTGCTGGCCCTTATTTATAACACTAGTTCATGCAATTAAAGAGGAAGTACAGTTTTTTTGTTTGTATTTTTGCTGTAAATTGGAAAAAACGGCTGTAAAACACCCCGAAAGACAACAACAAAGCACTTCAGAGACACTCCAAGCTGAGAGGGGAATAGTGCTATTGATTCATAACAAAACTGTTGTGAAATGAAGGAGTTTTGTGGCAGATTATCCCTTTTTAGAGGCTGCACTTTGGGTGCCCCAACAATTCCCATTATATGGATATACGCTGTTCTCAAATAGATCTGAATATCACCCGAAGGACTTCGTATGGCACCAAAATTGTCGATGTGATTACATGAACGTATTACATGCTACAAATAAGGTCCAGGTTGCAAAAAAACGGTACTTCACCTTTCATTCCATCTCATAAAGCCATGCAAGTGTACACACAATTCATCCAGGGTCCTGGACGAACACGTTTAGTTTTCAGTTTTGCTGTGTAGTTTATTCATTTTATTATGCGCACATTTGTGACCTTTGATGTGAGATAACTGCACAGAAATACTTTTAGGAACCATTCGAGTTTAGTGTGGTTAATAACCTTAATTTAGTTAATGTAATTTAATTCACTCGCTTAATTTATTTAAAGTTCAACATGTAGGATCACAATTTCTGGAAGTGAGTTAGGGAGCCTGTCGGTTCCCTGGAGTTTTTTATCAAATCATTTATTTCAGTTTGATTTTATAATTATATTTATAATTACTATGCAAAAAGCAAACACTTGTGAAATCCAAGCAATGTGTTCCAGTAAATTTACATTGATTGAGTGATAACTTAAATACCAACATTTGATCATAGTAGGGCTTGACATTTATTTATTTGGATATAGTTATATGTTTTAAATGTACATAAGGTCATACAAATGTTCTAAAAGTGAAATAAAGTATTATTGAAGTAGCTGCTCTAACAAGGAGAATTTTGAATTTTGACAGGTATTACGGTTTAGGTAATGTTACCTAAACTTGGAGGTAGACTTAATTTGGATCGAGCCAGTCTTTTTGAGTTTTTGAGGCACAACATTGGATCTCTGATCTCGTTGCAGATGTCAGAGTTGGCCTGAAGTTGCCCGCTGGCTTCAGTGAGGGATCGAAAAGATGCTCCTCCAAGCTTGTATTAAAATAATATTAAGTCAAACAACTTCCTTTAAGAGTTTTGTGGATGATGGGGTGCTGTGCTGAATTGCAGACTTAGAAGAAAAATAATTGCACAAAGTTGATAAAAACTTAGACGTAGAGTCTTTCTGAATATCCTGTGTGTGTCTAGCAGGGATGTTCTCTTGGCCGGCAACTAGAACAAAGGAAAATTTTAGTTTTTAAACTGCATATTTGTTCACCTTAATAGCTGATCTCCTTCATATCTAATCAATCCAGAGCTACCCCTCTTTCAGCCAAGAAGAAACCTGATTTGTATATCTCTTCTTCAACCCCTCTTTTCCAGATGGATAGTAACTTTTAGGTTTTAGTTAAACGATTTTAACAGTTTTGAGGGTTTTTTTCCCTCTTTGGAAATATAAGTTTAATATCACAATTCATAATATTTTGATCAAAACATCGATCTCATTTCTAAAATCAACTCTATGTCAGATTTAATGCATTTAATTTATTTTCCCTCAGTGTGCAGGCTCGTGTCTCCTCCTGCAAAATAAGAAAAATGAAATCATTTGCTCTCACTCAGTTTTTGTTCTTGGAACAACTCTTCTTGATGGCATCTTTCTCTCCTAAAAAAAAAAGACTTTTCCCCATGCAACGATACCACTTTTTTCAAACCGGTAAAATACCGACTACTTGCCTATACTGAGTTCCACTAACGAAACTTCTACAACGCAAACGAAATGCGATGAACTAGAAGATGGATTTTATTTTCTTCTCTGCTTAATACAACAAATGATGGTGAATTATATATATATTTTTTTGCTGATAAAAATGACCAAAACACTAAAATTTCAAGTGAAAAATAAACATTTTCTGTAAATTTATTGCAGAGTTTCCACATTTTAAGTATCGGTTCATGGTATTGATTAACTTATACCGATACAGTATATAAGAACAGTATCGGCCCCGATACCCAATACCAGTATTGTATCAGTGCATCCCTACTTTTCCTGAAATACAAGATTATACAGATGATTAGAATATAACCTGGTTCCGTCCAGACAATTTGACTTTGCTCCGAGTTAATGTAATCCCTTGGGGGAGGTGCACTCCCTGGCTATGTATTGCCAAAGTGCTCAAAATCGAATAAATAAATTAAACCCTATGATATACAGTAAATTTTTACATTAATACATATTATACAAATACAGACAATTATGAAAAAACTCAATTCATATACAAGTTTAAGCTCATTATTATGAAATAATAAAAATAAAATAAATACTTTTTTTAAATTACATTTTATTAGTTTTTATTCCAAAACATCTCTCTTCATTGATTGTATTTAAACTCTGACCAGGGCTTCTTTTGGCAGTCTCATCATTGGCATGGCGTCCCAGGCAGCTTTACTCTCAGAACACTGATGCAGCACGAGCCGAGACAGACACATTAAAAAGTTGGTAAACATTATGAGCATCCGAGTGAAGCCACACACAAAATCCAACAGGTATTAAATTCGATAACCGTGTTAAAAAACTTAAAATTATTATTCTATAAATATGATAATTCAATTAAATTTATCAGCGCGAGTAACTGGAGCTGGACGAAGTTCCTTGCAGCTATGATTTAGCATGTTATGCTAAGCTACAGCGGGCTGCTAGCAGTGAGTAGGAGCAAATCAGCAATCTAGGAAGATCAATGTTGAAGCACCAGCCAATGAGCATGCAGGTCCCACACAGTGACACCGATTGGCTGATGATTTCGTCGAGTTGATAAATTCTCTGGAAAACACGATTATGAAATAAAAACTGATTTTGTGAAAAAAGATGTTTTGGAATAAAAAGTAATTAAATTACAGAAAAATGACAGAAAAATAAAATTTATAATAAATAATATATTTTTAAATTAAATATTTTTTATATTAACAAATGCATTTTTAAAGAAAAATGAAAAAAAAAAGTCATAATAATGATCTGAAACTTTTTTTTTTAATTGAGTTTTTTCATCATTTCATTATCACATAATATATTTGTCTAACATATTTGACAAATATATGTTACTGGGTACATAAGTAAAGGTTTTATTTGTTTATTTAATTTTGAGCAGTTTGGTGCTCCATACCAGAAAGCCATATATTCTGAAGATCATTAGTTCAGCGTGTCCTTTGAAGGTTTCGTTTATGAATATTAGCGGCTGATTTACCTATGACATCCAAAACCCGCAGAGGTTTGTAAACGTAAAGTGGTCTGCTCAAAGTTTTACAATTAGCTGCCTCCCGATAGTTGAAAGGTCATTCCATGGCAGGATGGTTTTTGGGGTTCTTCCAAGATATAAACCGGAACAGTCACATTACTTCAAGAAAAACGTTTTGCAGCACTCCTGAAGTTTGCTACATTATTTTCAAATCATATGCATTTATGTAATACACAATTCAGTTGTAGAAGTTGTTTTTAAACGTAGATACTGCAAATTATTTTAACAAAATTAAAATGTGGGAAGGTGCGCACGTCTCCTGATGAGTTTTAGGCAATATTCAGACCCTGTTTTACTGTAAGTACGTGCTCTCCAAGGACTTGTGGTGATGTTTTATATGTGCCCTCCTTTGTTTCCTACAGCACACTACTGGCATTTCTGAAGTGACCTACCCGCACATTAGGTACATCTCATCTAGAATGACTAGCTTTGGGAGAACCTATGAGGTGAGGACTGAACCTGATTGTTTCGAAAAGATACAGAACCAAAACTCTGCCACAAACACACACCATGCTGCATTGCATAACTATCAACACTGTTATGGTGAATTTCATCTCCATACGACCATTAACTATTCATTTTCAGTCACACTTTATCCGGAATCACGATATACACGATAGTTGGAGAATCAATGGTTGGTGGCTTTCAGTTTGGCCATGTTACACCCTCAAAACACTGATTTCAGGGGGAGAAACAACACAACATGGCAGCACAGGGTGTGTCCACTTCTTACTGCTCTTTTAAAGTATGACTCAGCTAGAAATCATAATCATGATGATGTGCCCAGTAGGACAAATTTTTCTCTTTAATAGAGCAGATACAAGGAATAGAATATTTCTAGCTGCTAACATGTAAAAAATATTTGTATTTGTCTTTTCTTGAGTTTATTTATTTAACTAATTTAAAACCAACTGCACGGTTGACCAAAGGGAATTCTTTATTTTGAAAGTTTTGTGGTCAGTTTTTAAACTTTAGTTTCCAACTTTGACCTTTGTCTTGTCCAAAGAAATGTTTTAGCTGATTTCTCTTGAAGAGCTATAAATATGAGAACATAATTGTTCTAGTCTTTCTGTTTAGAATGGTCAGTGTTTATTAACATTAGGAGTAGAAGGTTGTACTTGCTGAAAACAAAGACTAAATGATGTTGAGTTTTGAACTGTATTTAGCATCTTTAATTAGCAGTTTGTGTGTTTAGTGTTACTAAAACAGTGTTGGTGTATATTCGCCATTGGGACGGTTACTGAATTCTGTACTTTTTAAGGCACTGATTGAATTCTGTGGTACCTACTGAGGACCGATTCGCGTGAAAAGATTCCTTGTTTCGGTACCTGTCCTTCATTGATCAGAACTTGTTGTGAGATGGCGATTTGCCAAGATACCAGACAGCATCGCATGAGCAAGACCGTAATGCCGTCAGTTGCTGCGATCGAGAAGTAAAAAGAGCTAGTAGCATGGCAGGGAGGAAGCGCTCTAAAATTTGGCTCCACTTCACCAAATGCCATGGAGATTAGGCCCGCTGCAACATGTGTGACACAGAGTACAAGATCAGGGGCGGGAACTCGTCTGATCTCAGGAAGCTTCAGTTTCATTTGCAGTTTATAATACAGGAGCCCCCATCACTCAATTTGTCCAGAGGGGAAAGAAGAAAACACACAGCAGTTGTGGTTAAAGGTTTTCATATTGAAGAATTTTGTACAACACTACGATGATAAAATACAAACAGATGTATGTTATTTATCGTGATATTTGTTACGTGTTGTTATGTATTGAGAAATAAATATATTTAATTAAAAAAGAGATTTAATTGATTATTAAACACAAAAAAATTATTTGGTATTATTAAGTAGCGTATCGATTGGTACCGGGAATTGGTAAAGCCATCGATTCAGATGTGAAATGAACCCATCCCTAATTCGCCATTGTGTTTCCGGTCCTCAGCACACACTGCCCTACATGTTTTAGATGTTTCCCTGCTCCGACGCACCTGGTTTCTATTGATGGCTGATTAACGGGGTTTGCTGGACTGCAGTCATCTGAGTCAGGTGTGTTAAAGCAGGAACGGATCTAAAACAGGCACCCAGTGTGCCTCGAGGACCAGGGTTGGGAAACACGAGACAAGGCAGATTCCCAGCATTGAGGTTTCAAACACAGATTGAAACTTTAAATCAAACCTCTTCCTCCTGGTTTTCTCACAGCCTGATTAGCCAACACCCTGTGCCAAAGTGGGGGTCTCTGCAGCCGGCTTTTCTGTTGGATAAACTTAACCAAATACATCATAATTTTAACATACCACAGTTTGTATCATATCTCATAATCCAATGTTATTAGGCAACACTGCATTTTTATAATAGACCATTTCAATGCTATTAGTTTTATTTTATACACCTTAGCGTTTTCGGGTGCCATCTCACACCTTTATGACAAGTAGCCAAAGGGGTTAAAAGGGCTATGAAAATAGGTGCTGCTACAAGATGGAAAAGAACTTGATGTGCAACTCATCACTGCACAAAAAAGGATGCAGACATTACACATTGATCAGTCAGCCTTTTTTCGCAGAGCACTTTCCATACACAGTATATAAAGAGTTTAGGTCAGATTAAACAAGAAAAACACGAACCACCAAAGAGCTAAATGGATCCCGCGCGCAAAGGAGTTAAGTTGAACTAAAATCTGCTTTTAGTAAAACATTCCATACAAATAGTTAAGGATGTGAATTGGCAAGTATCTGGTGATATGACATGTATCACAATACAGGGGCGATATGAGTAAGACTATATGTTAGGATTTTTAAAAACTGAATTTAACTGTAGAAAAACTGTCACAGCATTCTAAACAATCCAATTTGATTCATAAATAACGCATCCAGTTACTAGATCTAGTTGATCCAATAGACAAAGAAGGTCAAAACAGCCACCAAGTAGTGGTCATACTTTTCATTTATCTAAAAAAAGGACTATCATCATTAATGGTTCCATACAAATACATTTTTTTATTGTTACATTGCTTTTGAATATCGATACAATATCATGACATAAATTATTGCAATAAATTAACGTATCGAAATTTTCTCTCATTCCCACAAGGTATATTAATAATTGTATGAAAGCACATGGTAAAAAATCTGCTTTATTTGCTAATATTGTGCAGACAAACAAAGACTTTGATTTTCAAGCACTCGTAGTGTACAGACCTAATTTATAACCATATAAACGTGAGAGGGAATAAAATGAGGATAATGGAACAATATGTACTTGCATTTGTAGCAATTTTTAATAAGGGAAGAAAAAAGGATAGTTGTGACAGTGCAAAGGTGCTTATTTTGTTTCAGAGTAGCTGACGAAAAAAATAATTTAAAATCTTTTTTGAACTATTTGACTTTTATTCAAAAAGGATAAGTCTGAGAAAATAAATTATTTTTTTCAATGGAACATTAAGGCAGAGTATCAAAATATTTTAATAATTAATTACAAAGCAATGGTAAAAAGCAAAAGTGGGAGCCTACCGCCATTTTCTCAGTGTTTTAAAGTCATTACAAAAAAATACACAAAAAAACACGACCCTATAATGAGGTTCAAATCTTTTTTCTTTTTTTTTTTCATTCTAAAGATTAATCATGAATCAGCTTTTAACAGTCAGGAAGATATTTTAACCTTTGAATTAATTTAGCTACCTGGCTAAACCTACATACCCATTCAGACACATTATTAGGGATGTCATCAAAAGGAGAGCTTATTTAGAGTTTGAGTGTGCACAGTGTGTCGGTCTGATGTGAAGATGAGCTGATGATGTTTTTATTGTCACTGTGTCTTCATCAGGACCTGCTGCATTTAGAGGAAAGACTTGGGACTGTGAATCGAGGAGCCTCTCAGGGAACCATAGAGAGGTGCACCTACCCACACAAGTACAAGAAGGTAAAACCTGCTCACAGGGGTTTCTTTCCGTTTCACAATTTCTTAACAAGTTGGGGATACATGTGCATGTATTGTTGCAGCGTGTTCTGGGACAGAGTGCGCAGTGGTCTTTTGTGCTCTGATGTTTTAGAAAATACTGTAGTGTCTTTTACCAGAGATTGCAGCCGTGAAGATAATGCTGGGGCGGGGAGGGAAGATTCCTTAGTGGTTTTCAAATGTACCTAAACAAGCAATCTAACACCCTGCCACCCAATACAGAAGGTGTTGGAGAGAGACATTGACCAACAGTTAACCCCTGAAGCTTGGGCATCTATTGGGAAAAATATGCACGCAACCCCAGAATCGGTGAGAATCAAAACGAACAAATCAATTTGGAAACATGTCTCTGCTCACATGTACGTTAGATAGTATTGTTGTCCTTGGGGGCCGGGAAATTCGGCTGATATCTTTTTTTTTTTGTAATTTGGATTACTTTGATTTATTTAAGCATTGGGACTAGAGATAGAAAGTTTTCTTTTCTGTTTCAGGACAAAATGACCATTCTCTCTGTTCCCAAGTTTTAAGTTTGTTTTGTTGAAGCGGAAAAAAAAGTTACTTTTATGGGGGCTTAAATCATTTGGGTTTTTTTAATGTCATGATAGGGGGTTTAGTTGAGCAGTTAAGATAATTCGCTTCATGGACTGATGCTGCATACCTGAGATTCAACGTCTCCAAACGCTTCTCCCCGACAGAGAAAGCTGCACGGTAAGCAAGACGAAGAGGAAGGGGCTGATGAAGACACGGAAGAGAAGTGCACCATCTGCCTGTCGATACTGGAGGAGGGGGAGGATGTCAGGTAAAACCGCTCCCCTCTCTCGGGTGTTAGGCTTGCCTTTTTTTTCCACAGCTCTAAATGTGCTCAATTATCCGTTCAGTGGGGCGTGTCTGAGACAGGTGCAGTTGTTCCAGTTTCCCCGCTGTCTACCGGGATTTTCATTTTTCTCTAAAAACAACCCAAAGGAGTTCTGGTAATCAGCAGAAAAGTCCCAGAGGGCCTTAAAATTACAGGCCTCATGGAGCTGCTTTTTGGCACAGGCTCAGGTTTTGCAGGTAGGAGAGGCCGCCCTCTGATGGCATAAAGGCAATTGTCGAATTATGAAGCGTTGTGCAGTTAGGTTAAGGTTCGACCTTTTCCCTCTAACTTCATTTTTGCATTTTAGTGCCACTGAAACCTAAGCCTAATGATCTTACATGCAGATATTGTGTAAAATGTAATTTGTTTTGCAAAAACTAGTCTGTTTGCCTTACATTTAAACTATTTATACGCTTTTGCTTAAAGACACCTGGTGACCAGCAGCATAAGCTGTGGTAGTATCTAAAAAGTGGGACTCATTGCGTTTTATTTCATCTCTCCCCGACGTTAGGTTGGCTTTATACTAAGATGAAGAAAAAAAAGAATTCATGATGAATTGGATTTTACTAAACTAATAAAATTATCTGTTTAGGGATGCGACAGTACCACTTTTTTCTATGGGCACGACTTTGATGTTATGTTTACATCTGGCAGCCAGTAGCCAGCGGCCATTGTGGGTTGACAGATATGGTCATTATTATCCAACAATGTAGTCGGCACAGCTCGGCTGGAATTGGGAAAAGTGACAAAGTCAGCAAGTCAAGCAGCTGCTTTAGAGCCCCGGAGATAACGTTATCTGTCCCGGGAGAGGAGTGACAGGAGAAGAGCAGAAACTAGAGTAGTTTTAGAGGAAGCCTACACTAGATGGACCCACATAAAACATTTCCACGGCATCAGACAAACGGAAAAACGGCGACTTTCCTCCTGGATCGGTAAGCTAACTCACTTGCTAACTTGGCTAGCATTCGCTTTCAGTTAGACTCCTCCATGATTCTTTCGTGTCCTCACTGGAGACGGTTCCTGCTGGGCGTATCCGCAGCAAGCCAGGCAATGCAATGGCTGGAAGGATTTTTCTATTGTTTCAATTACAACTTAGACACGCTAGACGTCGCTATCGTGTTCATGATCCACACCCAAATTTTAATAAAAATTATGACAAAACAAAATGTGGAAACTGCAATAATTTCACATAAAATGTTTCTTTTTCACATAATTTTTTTTAAGTGTCGGCTAACTTTAACCGATACCAATATGAATAAATTAGAACAGTATTGGCCCCGATAACAGCATCGTATTGGTGCATCACTATCTGTTATTCCTGTAATAGGCTAACCTTGCCTTCTGTAGTCGCTGTGATGACATTTAGAAGCTCTAATGGGGATTTCCATGCGTTTCTCCTGCAGGCGCCTGCCGTGCATGCACCTCTTCCATCAGCTGTGTGTGGATCAGTGGCTCCTCACCAATAAGAAGTGCCCCATCTGCAGAGTGGACATTGAGGCGCAGCTGTCTGCCGAGAGTTGATGCCGTTTTCCCCCCCAACAACACTTTTGTTTTTTTGGAAGTTACTTTCAGATCATATTAACTTTTCTCTTCAGTACTGCAGTCAACCAAAGATGGCATGAATTACCTGCGCAGCTCTACAACGAAGAAAAAAATTTAAAATAACACACACACACAAAAAAAAAGAAGCATTGAGCCTTGAGTGCCAGCTCTCACATAGTAGAATAACAACTAGACTTCTCCATTATGGATTTAAGATTTATTGTATTTATGAAGCTTTTATGTAGCTTTTGATTGTTTCCTCAAGTGTCATTTCCGTTTTGTTTCTCTGCATGTTTCTTCGCAATGCGTTTCTTTGCACATATAACGTGGTCTTAACACGGCCCGCCAAGTTGCAGGTGAGGGGAGCTGCTCTAGTAAAGATGCATTTCTGTAAACCTAATGCCTTGCTTTACTAGAATAGAATTTCAACCTTCAGTTAAAAAAAAAACAACATTGCAGGATTCATTTTACCAGTCATTGTATTGATTAGTTTATGTTTAGCAGATGTGGATTGTTAGTGAAAGATGTTTGTTTTGTTTTTTGTTTTTATTATTATTTTTTTTTATAAGTAAATCAAGACATTCCTAACTAAGGAAATATGTTAACAAATCAGCTGCTGTATTAGTGCACACCCAGTATTTCTAGAGTGGAAATCAACTCCATGGTTCACCTCACTCCTGGAATATGCACATGCTTTGCTACGATTACGCCACCCTACCACACCTTTATCAGACGACAGCATCGTTATCACCATGCCGTGTATTTTAGGGAGCAAGTAAAAGAATGTTACACCCCCTCTCTTGACTGTTGTTTCCAAAACTGAGCGATTGTCGGGAACTGCTGTGAATCTTCTCTCTCTCTCTCTTTTTATTTTTACTTTTCAATTCAGTCGGGTTTCCTTCCACAGATAGACGTGTGAAGCCTTACTAAGTTTTTTGTGAGATGATATCAGGCCTGTGTGTGTTGAAGAGATTGGAAAACTGGTGATCATGCCATTGAAGTGATACTGGCAGTAGAGTTGACTTTCTAATCTCCTGTGTGTGTGTGCGTGTGTGTGTGTGTTCACAGGGGAAAAACACAGCTGAAGTTGAGATTTACTGTTTGTTGTCACACTTCTGATTTCGCCATCATCCCTTTCTGTCTCTCTGTAGTTCAGCAGCAGCGTCCATCTTGGATGCTGCGGAAAAAAAACAAAAAACACTAATACTGTTGACTAACTCACTCGCATAGACTTGCACAAGAGAGAAAACGGTAGACTAGTAGTGAACATGACAGTGCGCTGTGGCCATGTGTTTCCACTCTGATTATCAGAAAAAAAAAAAGGAAAAATATTTTGAGCTGAGTGTTGAAATGCAGTACTTAAAGCAGGTATACATGCATTCATTGACCTAAAGGCACCCAGATCATATTATTATGTGGGATTTATATTAGTTTTGAAAAATAATATTAATAAACTTGGATAACTCCTGTTGAGTCCTGTGATTGATGTCCGGTTTAAGATTCACATGTTTGAATTAATGTCAGGAAGATTTTAATTAATTTGAGAAACATAAATCCGTTTTTGCCCCCCAAAGACCATGAGTGTAATGCTTTCTATTTTCATGCATCTTATTTATTAAAATACAAATATCTTAATGTGCTATTTTTGACAAATAATTTAGCTGAAACAGTTTTACACACAAAGCAAATTAAAAAAAAATTCACATCTATGTGCATATCAAGCTAGATTATCATTGAGTTGTTTGATTTCGTTTGGTATTCATAAAAAAAAACTGAAACCCATACTTTAATTACAAATAATTATATATTTAGATGTTTAAATATTATGGAAGATAATAAAAATTATCTTTAAATACAGAAATATATCATGACCATGAAATTGCCGTCCCAATTATTAGGATGATTGCTGACTTGGTCATGTATCAACAGATGGTCACTTACACTCTTTAGAATGAAGGTAAGCCCCAGAGTGCTCAGTCTTAATTATGTTCAATTCAGTTTATTTATGCGTCACCAATTCACAATAGATTTCATCTTGAGGCAGTTTTGAAAATCATTTCAATACAGTTAGACAAGCATTCCAATCAGCTAAAAAGTTTTCTAATCCCAGCAGACTGCATCAAGTTATTGACATGAGGTTGTGCTCTGTACATGCAGACTCGAACCTCAGCAATCCTTCATACTGAGCAAGCATTTGGTGACAGTGGAGAGGAAAAACTCCCCTTTACCAGGAAGAAACCTCCAGCAGAACCTGAGTGTCCATCTGCCACGACTGTCTGGAAGTTTGAGAAGACAGAGGAGAGACACAAAGAACAAAAGAAATGTTAATGGTACATTTAGTGAAAGGAAAAAATGGTAAATGGCCTGCTTTTTCAAATCCAGGGACTTGATATTCGCACACAGTGGTCAGCTACATTTTTCACTACAGATGCCCTGGGACAGACTGACTGAAGTGAACCTGCCATTCAATCTAGGCCACCGGTCCCTTTGACCAACACAAACAAGTGTCTTCACCAAGGACACAATGGCAAAGTGACTGAGACTGCTGGAGCGGGGGTTCAAATCGGTAACCATCTGAACAAAGGACCAACCCCTAGCTCCTGAGTCACTGCTCAAAAAGGTGCACAGGCAAAAGGAATATATATAGGATTGACTGGATTGTGAAGCAAAGCCGAATCAAGAGTTTGGTAAAGTTTCACAATGTGTCTCAGGCCCTGTCCACAAGTAGCTGGGTATCCCACAAAACAAGTATTTTTCTACGGTTTGGCCTGTCATGAGTGTCATCCACACGTAACCGGAGATTTTCAATACCAAAAAAAAATTTTTTTTATTTTAAACTCCGGCCAAAGTGGAGATTTGCGTTTTCTCCGTTTTCAGTATCTGCGTGTGGACGGCTGAAAACTGAGTTTTAAAAGCTGCAATGTCACTATCCGCGACAAAAAATGCTCAAACATCACTTGTGTTACCTGTGTTTACTCTCAAAAACAGCATTTATGCCCTCAGAGCTGTGTTGGTATCATCCATTGTTTAGGCGCGTTTTGCTTGTTTGCTTTTACAAGCTGCATGGCTGCTGCATACTGAAGTTAGAAGACAGAAAGTTACTCTGAGCGGATAGGATTTGGGAAAACTACTGCCCCCTACTGGTTTGCCACGTCTATGAATGTGCTGGAAAAAAAAACATTTATCCGGTTATGTGTGGATGGAGATGTTTTTTTTTCAAGGAGCAGAGGAAAATCTTTTTTAAATAAAAACACGGCTAAATGTAAAGAGGATGAAGGACACCAGACCCAACAATGCAGATCAGATAAAGGCCACCATTACAACATCAGCATCTCAGCAAAGCCACAAGATCATTGATGCAGTAATTCATCTGGAATGACCCCAATCCAAATAAGTTCGTGAATATCCTGTATGATACATGTACAGTTGTTTTTTGTGTGTTTTTTTTACTTTTTATTCCTTTCAATAGCTTTAAGTCATACCTATGAAAATTAAACTCTTCATAAATATCAGTGTGATATCAATCTATATGAGTTTATAAGAGTATATTCACATTTATTTAGCTGTTCCTGAAAAAGAGATGAATAATTGAAGGAAAATGTGTCCATCATATCCTGTCAGGTCTTTAAAAGCAACAAAAAAACGTGAATCTTGTGGTGTATGTAGGTTTTTAGGGTCCGACATTTTCCTGTTCATCCTGCACTTATTCACTTTACCAGTTAAAAAAAAAAGGCAAGGCAATTTTATTTGTATAGCACACTTTCAACGCAGGGCAATTCAAGGTGCTTTACATATGATTAGAATATAAATGGGCAGTTACAGTAAGAAAATAATCAAGAAAATACAACATTGTAGGGACAAGTGAGTAAAAAACAGGTTTCTTTAACTGATCTTGCTGAAGAAAGCTCACAGTTTTTAACACAAGAAAGCATTTACAGTAGTTAAGACAATAATTTGTGTGACAATTAAAATCAAGCAAGTAAAAACAGTTACTCATAAGCGAGTCTAAAAAGGTATGTTTTAATTTTAGACTTAAACGAGTTCAGTGTCTGCAGCTTAGCAAGCCTTCAGAAAGCCTTTACAACTAGTTAAAACTGACAAAAAAATCACAAGCAGGTGTGATTTCTTAGAAATAAAACTGCTGGAAATGAGGATTATTAAAGCTACTGCAAAAAATTCTAACAATATTTTTTTATTGAAAAGATGCTACTTGCTATTAAAGTGTTAGAGTAAAACAAAACTATTTTAGCAGTTGAAATAAATTCATCACATATATCTTCCCTTTACAAGAAAAAAAATTAATGAGGGTTGGCGAGAGAGATTATGTAAAAATGTGCTTTATATGAAGAGGATTTTGAGCCACTAAGCAGCAGTTCTGTCCTCTTTCTCCAAAGCTTAGGTAAGATGATTAGTTAAGAAATACTTTACAGGAAATCCAAAAGCTGGAGCCAACGTCATGAATATGACTTGAAGCACCGTCCAAATCTTGTAAATTTCCCCAAAATCTTGGAATGGGCTTTGGTTCACAATCCTATCAAGGTTGTGGTGTCTACCACCAGAGGTATGTAGAGTAAAACAGAGTAAAACATTTCAACAAATTGAAAAAAACTTTCTAAAATTGAAAAAAATAAAAAATATATATTATATATATATATATATATTTCAATAAATTAGTACACATTCACACAGCCTGCTATAGTGGGCTATGTGCTAGTGCCAATGCCACCTGCTGTATACATATATAGCCCACTACAGCAGGCTAAGGGCAGAATAACTTCCTGTTCAAATGACAGGCAGCTCTATCATCCAATTAGTGGTGCCTAATGCTGCACATACACTCACTGGTACCTATCTCTTCCGGTTTGTTAATGTGGGGAGCCTAAGGTGCGTTCACACCGCATGCGTTGTTTGACGCTGACAAAGCGACTAATTGGACACATGTACACATCATATACTTTTTTAAGCTGAAGCTTGCAAAGCCTGTGGGCAGGCCTTTCTTTGCCGAATGATTTAAACACTAGGGGATCGTGGTTGGCTAGGCAACGTCACTACAATGAGAGCTCTGATTGGTTGCTGTGCTGCATCAAGAGCGTTAAGACCTTCACACGCTCAGCTAGCTAAACTTCTGCAATGCTGGCTTTTGGCACTTTAAAGATAGAAGTTGTTTTTCATACACAAGAATGTATACTGATCCCACTGTTTGTACCTCTTCGGGAGGAACAGAGAACCTGTAGTTGGTGTCCTGGTAGGCGATTCGAGCTCCAATGCGGCCCAGGAGGTCGTCAAACTGGGAGCGGGATAGACGGAAGTACCACTGAAAGCGAACCTCATCCATACGTAGCTCCTGGAGCAAATGGTTAAACTCCCCGAACTCAGAACGCAACCGTAGAATAGGGTGTATCCACAAACGACTCTGATGTTGCCGAAGTCGAAGTTGTCTAGCTTTATTTAGCAAATAAAGCCAAGCCACTCTCTCAATACTATCCACCATAGTTCAGAATATAAGCCCCGGCCATGCGCTCTTTTTTGCTCAGAAGTGGCAGACTTTGCAAGCTTCAACACAGAAGCGTCAAACTAGATGCTTTGTGAGCTTTGCCTGACGCTGACAAAGCCCTTGGTCTGAACGCAGCATAACATGACTTTCCCCTGAAAACAAGACCCGTGCCTATGTATTTTAAAACTGATTTAAATCATATTTTACAATATTGCCAATATTTTGCAATTATTGTACTTTACGTAACTATTATTACATAATATTTTTATGGCTATTTTCAAAGATGTACTGCAAAAACTAGACACTGTCACTTTAAAGCTTGAAACGCAGGAAAAGCTTGAAAAGTTGAGGCAGCCAATGCACACAAAGCGCCGCAGAGAATCCAACGCTCCTCTGACGGTCTCAACCATAGACTCACCATTTATCAAGCTGCTTATGTGATCTTATAACAGCATTGTGTGGTTAATTATCTGATGATCTGTAGCATCTCAGAATGTTCAGTAAATGGGTGCAAACAACACCCATGGCTTTTTTATATACTGGGCTGGAAAGAGCTGCTTACCGGACTCATCTGTGTTGGTTTGGGCTCTGTCTAAAGCCTGTATATGCTTGTCTGTAGTCTGGTAGATTTAGCAGCTAAAATAAGTTTTATTAATTCAGTTTTTTACAAAAAAATAAATAAATAAACCTAACATCCGAGCCCTTAATATAACACAGTTTCATTTAATCAACAAATTAATACTATATAACACCAACTGGATACGACAAGAGTTTAATCTACCAGTTAGCTTCGCTGGTAGCTAAATGTGGATACGTCACACCATGTATTGTTGTGATTGGTAGTGGCGTTATCCAATTGCCTACAGTGAGTTTTAAATGCAGGCTTATTTGGGCCCCGAGTTATGCCCTTATCATGACTTGTTGCCAGACCCTTAATCTTAATAGATTAGAGTCTGGATTTTTCCAGGCTTATGCTTTGTTGTTGCTGACGCAAAATTCTGACCCTACCATCCGAATGTTGCAGCAGAAATCGAGATTGATCAGACAAGGCAACATTTTTCCAATCTTCTATTGTCTAATTTTGGTGAGCCTGTGTGAATTATAGCCTAAGTTTCCTGTTCTTAGCTGACAGGAATACCCGGTGTGGTCTTCTGCTGCTGCTAGCTACCACCCACCTCTGTGTACTACATCTTTTTTTTCCTCTAAACTTTACATTTATATGCCTCAAAAACTGACCTTCTGTGGGTTTTCCTCCTACGGAATGGTGTCAATGACCATCAGTAGGGATGCAACGATACCACTTTTTTCAAACAGATACGAAACCGATACTCCGATCTGAGTACTTGCCGATACAAAGGACCAATGCCAATACAACTACCACCAAAAAATAAAATAAAAAGCAATGAATTGGAAGGTAGGTTTTATTTTCTTCTGTGCTTGTTACAACAAATTATGGTGAATTAGATAAAAATAAATAAAAAGGATGACCACAAAACATTTTCTGAGAAATTATTGCAGAGTTTGAAAATTTTAAGTATCGTTTCATGGTATCGGTTAAGTAACCGACACTGATACGAGTAAAATAGAACGGTATCAGCCCAGATTCCAGTTTGGTATTGGTATCCCTAACCATCGGCATTTATTTGAACAGAAATAAATACTTGGTTTTCTGAGTTTAGCTAATAAAACAAATGACGTTGTTAATGGTTTCTAATTACCTGCTCATACATGAAAATATTTTAACAATCTCTCTAATAACCTAAACTTGCATTATCTTTAATGCTCAGCAGGTGGCGGTAAATGTAACCACTTATTCAAACTCCTGTTGCTCCACATCTTGCTTAATATATAATCATGTTAAGGGGGGGGGGGGGATCTGTGATAAAAATAAGCAAAACGTAAATTGATGTAATTTTACAAGTTTTATTAAAATGCTCATTTAGTGTGTATTGCACAAAGGATCTGTTCACCAATCTTAAGACCAAACTATATTTATTGATGCAGTTTTATGAAAAAAGTCCCAGCAGGTTTTTACTGACTACATCATTATGTGGTCATACGATTTAAACAAAATCAAGGAATGTGTTGACAGACTGCGGCAGCAGCGCGACAGATGTGCAGAAACATTAACCAGAATCAGCTGAAACAGCTAAACAAAACATAAATCCATACACCAAAGTCTCTAGCTGCAGAAAAGCTGGTAATAAAAACAGCTCTGTGTTTTCCAGAAGCAAAATGGAGGGGGGGGGAACTAAGCATAGATCCTTTTAAATTCTACCCACCAACAGGCCCACTTCTAAAGATGAACACATATACAGATTGAGATCCAGAAAATGCCTGTTTGCCTTAATTTCATGTAAACAAATGATTCTCCTCAGTAACTAGGTAACTTTATTGCGTTGCTCATCACAATCAGTCCTTCGTAGAAGAAGCTTTCCGGCCGTGGCATGAACTTGAGACGGTGTCTGTGTCCAAGGTAGTACCTGTACCAATAAAGTGCTAATATACACACAGACATAACGCTCAGGTCATTAGAGAACATCAACAACATAAAAGGTAAGGGAGGTTTTCCAAGTAATACTCCAACTCACTGCAATGCCCTCAGAATCAGAAGGAAAAATAATTGCTTTGGTGCTTTAATTTCTTTTCTTATCCTAACTCAGCATTTTGATTCTTCTCGTGTCTTTTCCTGCAGTCAAATGTCTGCACTGCAATAAATATTGTTTCCTTCAACAGTTAAAACCTTTATCTAAAAGAAATATAGTAAAAATAGAAATAAATCACAGCCTTGTCCCAGAGATTTAGCAGATTTCCTTTGAATGCTTCAAAAAGCTGGCGCACAAGTCCTCTATAAGATATAACAAGGTAAGTAAAGGGAATACAGAGATCCATAAATACAATAAATAGTTTGTTCAGTACTCAGAGGGGACAGACCCCAGGGCCCAGCATTCTTTTTTGTCTTATGAGAAGAGCCTCGTTTGAAGCCCAACAGGACAGTTGTTTGGTCTGGTTGCATAACTGAGAGTTACATTCGGTAACTGTAAGGCAGTAGTGGAAGAAGAGTCTCACAGTGTTTCCTCTCCCCGACTGTGGGCTCGGTGCCGCCCTCAGAGACAGGGGGCCATTAGGGACGCAGTGGGTGTATCGTTTCGTGATCAAAACCAGCAGATCCTAGATCTTGGTGACGTAGTTGTTAGGGAAAAGTCCCTGTTTCCCGCGAAGTCGTCCTGTCCACCATCCGGAAGCGTCTGCTCAAATATAATCACATTGCAGACGGGTGAATAAATCTGAGAGACAGGAAACAAAACCTTTTTTTTTTTTTTTTTAGACACTCACCCTCTTTGATGATATCAATGATATCATCCGTGTTGAAGCTGAGCTCGTCTGTATCCTGAGCATCGTAGGCATACAGGGCTTTGCACTGAGGCACCTGCGGTTTGGGTTTGGGTGCAGGCTTTGGTCGACCCCCTCCTGGTGGAGGCCTGTGGGCGGATGGTCTGTGGGCCCTGATTCACATCAAAAAAAGGAGAAAACAAACTTTTAAGTCAGGGTGAGCTACCTCCTGGAGAATACTAAATTAAATATTTAAAGTCCATGTGCTGCAGTGACTCAGGGTAGCACAGGCTTATTCAATGTGTCAGACTACAGCGGCATCTTGTTCAATCTTAACATCCTTGGCAGCTTTCCCTCCCCTTTTTTAATGCAGCAAATTTCTTCGAAAGCCATAAATAAAATATTAAACTTTTTCTCTATGGCACCAGGTGAGTTCACCTTTTATTTCTCAGCTTTATTGATTCACTAACAAAAAGGAGAACAAGAATAAAGGAAATGCTTAGTAAATTAAGTCCCTGTTTGAAATGTTTTTTTAAGCTGTAGGATTTGGAGAGTTATGACAAAAACCTTTATAGTTGTGTATTTTGAGGTATTGTAGGATTGTTACTGTGTTAGGGGAATTCTTCTCCTGAAAAGTCACATATCTGCAGATTGTTAGGAAAAATAAAGTAGGGAGATTATTTTTGAAAGTCTGCACAATTACTTCTCCAAGTTCACTTTTGTTTATTTGAATTTATTTTAAATTTTGATGCATATTTGTTACA
Source organism: Apricaphanius iberus (assembly GCA_028564705.1). Taxonomy (NCBI): domain Eukaryota; kingdom Metazoa; phylum Chordata; class Actinopteri; order Cyprinodontiformes; family Aphaniidae; genus Apricaphanius; species Apricaphanius iberus. The sequence continues at coordinate 2,809,113 of JAPXFQ010000166.1, read as the reverse complement.
GTACTATTTACAAAATGCAATTCGCTTGATTGTCCAACTTCTAAACTTTAATAGGAAAGCAGTCCATTCTGCAATCGCTCTTTGTGTACAAAAAAGCACTTTACAACGTGTTCACCTGTTTACAGCAGGGCAGCAGGTTCTTAAAGAACATCTGGATTTGGACTTTATAAAGTTCAACAATGAAGAGCCGTCTCTCAACTTATCCAAGCGTAGCTCAGCAATTTTTGAATCTCCATTATTTGAAGTTAACAAAGATTGCCAATAGCTTGCAGCTGCTTCCATATTACATAATATAAAAGTTAATTGGAGGCATGAAAACAACCTTTCTATATTCTATGCAGTATTTTTCATAGCTGAAAGGTATAATGTTTTGGACTGTGCAAGAGGCCCAAAACTGCTAATTTAAAAAAATAAAATATGAATAACTCTAAAATATATTTGAAGCTACAATGTTTCGACAAATGGCAAGTTTAAGAGCAAGCTGCTCAAATCTTTATTTATCTTTACAAAATAAAATAAAAATTTAAATAATGCTTTAAACGTGTTAAAAAATTTTTTAGGCATGTTTAAATTCACAACTTTTATCTCAGCTGTGTAGACCTAAACCAGAAATGCCTAAACTTGTGCATGGAATTGTTCAAATTCAATTCAAAATATAGTCTCCAATGTAATAAGAAAGTACATACCTGTATAATTCTAGAGTTTTACCATATTTTAGCATAATATTCAGGCGATCTTTCAATTTTTGCTTCATCTTATTTTAACATCACGGTATCAGTGGGCTGCTTTTGGCTCTTTAAGGTCAATGTGAGAAAAAGTGATCAGTGAGTCGATCACATCCATGTTAAATCCACAGAATTGAGGAGTTAGTTTTACCACAGCGGGGGAAAAACTATGTATATATATTTTTCCCTAGCTGTTACTTAATATGCCACAAGATGGAGTTCTAGTACAGGTTGCCGCTTTTCCTGCAGAGTAAAAACTAAAGGTTTCACTGCAGAAAAGAAAAGGACATAAGGGTCCTGAGAAAATAACCTTGTTTTATACACCACCCCAAACATGACACAAGCGACTCTGCATGATCTTTTTGAATAAATAGGGATAAATAATCCAGAAAAGACAACGATCGGCACTTGGTAATCATGTATGGTAGTTTATGCATATTGAGCCAAATGCATGTTAAGTACCAACACTTTGGTACATCTATGTCCATAAATACTTAATTAAACATCCAACATATGAAGGAGCAGAGGTAGCATCTGTATATCCTGCTGCTAAAAGATTGTTCTCCTGTTCCCAACCACCACCAAAACCACGGCAAACACTCCAACTCACATTCCTCCGTTTGATGTTGGCCGTCCGCCTCCAGAGCTACAAAAGAACGAATCAGCCACATTATTTCAGATTAGAGAAACAACAGCAGAGATATTACAGTGTCAGGGTAGGGCGGTCGTCTTCGTTCTCCGACACAGACGGATACGGTCTAGTTCTGGCATTGTCCAAAACCTACATGCCGACAAAATTACTGCACAAGACAACTCCTAACCTCAACAATTGTCGAGTAAATACACATTAAGTGGAGAATTTACAATGCAAAAAGCACCAACAAGTAACTTTTTATTTGTATTTTTTGGTAAAATAGTGGAAAATAAATTGCTTTTATATTTACATTTCTGTGTTTGTTTTAATTTCCTAAAGAGGACATATAGATTTAACCTTGTAGAGCTGTTGATCTTTGACTTCAGCTTTATGAATTACTGATTTAATTCGCTGTGTGAAGTAAGGTTCTACCACATATAAAGTACTGTATGTGAAAACAATTATTATTTTGTAAAAGTGTAGGGATGCACCGATACCGATTCGGTTAAACTTAACCGATACCATGAACCGATACTCAAAACGGGGAAAATCTGCAACAAATTCACCAAAAAAGATAACTTTTTCACTTGACATTTTATTTTTTGTGGTAATTTTATATTTTACATCTGTTATTTTGTCTCAGTTATGTTAAGTTTGTAAAGTCTGGTGCCTTTAATCCCTGTGGCCAAGCAGCCAGGGCACATGATCTATCGGAGCCATAGTGACAGGACCTCCACACTGTCACAAATAGTATGGGATCGGTATCGGGTATCGACAGATACACAAAATCCAGCCATCGGTATCGGTATCGGGACTGAAAAAGTCGAATCGGTGTATCCCTACAAAAACATAACTACGTACATGTTTGGCAATACCGAATCAAAATCAAAAAACTGTTCATCCCATTGCTTAAAGGGCATTGTCTTTGCTTCTCATTTATGAATTGATGGATGAGAACTTAATCAATGCATAAAACATTTTTTCCTTTTCCTTTTCATCCTATATTTTCTAAATCCCATCCTGCACTGTAATGGACTCTGCAGGTTTGTGCTGAGCTCTCACCCTGCAGCGCCTTGGTCCGGGACCCTCAGGCAGTCCAGGTCTGGCTGCGGCCGGCTGCGGCCGGCATCGCGCTGCCTCGGTTGGTTAATGTTGCTGGGCAGAAACGGGCGTGTGGAGTTGGCGGACGAGGGATGCCTCTGGGCGTGATGCTGCGAGTTCCTCTGATTGGCGATGTGGTTGGTGTTCTTTAGGCCACCGTTCTGATGACCAGCTGCAGGGAGGCGACACAAGAGATGTTTTTATAGATGATGTGAACAAGAGAGAAGCTACTGGGAAGCTGAAGGTCGGACCAGTATACCTGGAGGTCCCGGTGCTGCTCTTGCTGGCATGTGGTGGTGGTTTTTGGACACATTGGAGCGGCTCTGACTGAAGCTCTTCCTGGTTGGACCTATAGTTTATTAGCAAAACACAAAAGTGAATAAAACAGATTGATGCTACCAAAACCTGCAAAGACTTGATTCTTTTAAATTAATGTTTCACCATGTTTCACACCACAGACGCAGCATCAGAGGCCGATAGTTACAAGTTACATTCACCCAGTTACATTTACTGGAGTAACTTTTTAAAAAAAACAACAACATACTTTTGGAGTAGTTTTACTCGACTATACTGTTTAATTTTACTCGAGAAAAGTTTTTTATGGAGTATCGCTAATCATACTTGAGTCAAGTTTCTGGCTACTCTTCCCAAAGCGAGTAACTTTATTGAACTAAATGCTTGTTTTAACTAAAAAGACTCACAAATAACATACACAAGCTTTGTCATTTTGACATCATTTTGTATCTGCTGAGGCTGTTGTGCCATAAATTACCTACTGTAAGTATTGGTTTCATGTTTTACTTTGAAAAAATCTGATTTGAAAAAAATATTTTTCGTGCTTTTAATTTTACAATTATATAACATTTGTATTTATTTGAATTTTCAGAATTCACACATACCTTAATATAAATATCAAATTACATGATTCTTAAATAATAAATTATGCTACGATCTCAAAACAAGTAATGTCCTTTTACCAAATACTTTTGTTCAGTAATTGTTTTAGATTACTACTTTGTACTTTTAATTGAGTAAAAACATGTAGATGTAGTGTTACTTTCACTTGAGGACAGTTTTTGGCTACTCTACCCACCTCATGTGAGTATGTCACTGTTCTGCCTCACAGCTGATACTCACGTGTGTTCTTGGGAAGGCCCGGTCCGATGCTGACCTGCAGAGATTTGCTTGTGGGCTTCAGCACAGCCACATCCCCCTGACCCTGCACGAACACCACCTGCCTGGAGCCGCCTCCGCTCAGGAAGCCCCAGTTCTCCTTCTTTAGCTTCATCTCCAGTCTGAACATTTTATAAAATATTTTATTTATATATATTTAAAATCCTCGTTGGTAAATCTGAAGTTTTAAAACACATTACTTTTCTGGATGTATGAACTTACGTGTTGTTAAACTTGAGCGGCAACTTCCTCTGAGTTTTCTCCTCAAACCGCTGAGAGAGTAAGCTTATGAACTCTGTCTTAAAAACACACTCCAGCAGGCTGTCGTACTCCTGCTCGTGCAATATCAGGAAATCATCCTGCAGGGAGCTGAAACAAGGGAAAGCTTTGTGAAACGGTGTTTTTAGGAGGTTTAAACTTTGACTCGTCATAAAGTGACCAAGATAAAAATCTTAGAAAGGGTTTCATCATTCCTGCTATTGTCTTGTTTTGTGAGAATGTGGAGTCACTTTTCACATTTCCATTCAGGTCCTCACAAAGCAGCTCTGATCTGAAGAGGGACGGCAGCTCAGCCATGTGGCCCTGCACAAGGAGAGTTTGTTCCTCCCATATGAGGGGGGATTTCCCCTGATGAGTTTTTTACAGCGCCTGCTTTCGCTCGCTGCACCACCTGGTCTTTATTACCCCACAGAGTCAAAAGCCACAGACTAAAATCAACTGCTCTACCTCTGAACAGAGTTTCACAGCGTCTCTATCAACAATGGAGAGACCGCAAATCCTTCAGTTACTTTTTTTTAAACTAATTTATTCGTAATAAACAAATCCTGATTATTTAAGTGTTTCTGAATGTGAAACACTTCAGCACTTTTAGTCACATTTACCCACAAACACTTTAAATCTCCGTATGTTTTTAGTGTCGTTTATATGACTTTTACATGAAACATGGAAACTTCAGTTAATCTGTGCAGGTTTTAGTTTAATATTCTATGTGCTAAATTACAAATGACAAAATTTTAATATTCTAAATGCACAGTAGATTCAAGAAGCAAACTTGATTATAAGAACAGCTTTAAATTTGATTATAAAAAAGTGTAATTGGTAAACCCATGCTGTGGTCGTTAATGATCAGAGAAGAGATTCACGCAAAAATATCCAAACCAGTGTTAGCTTCCACTACAATCATGTGAATAAGCATTATTGTTGTATGTAATGTCAACACAATGGGACAGAACATTTAAATACACAAGGCATAAAAAATGGACATCATTTATACTTATAACCCTTGTGGTTTTTCCCTTGTTTTGACGATACAACTACAAACATCAATGTCTTAAAACTGTTGCATTATCAGGACAAATATAAATCAGAGAAAAATCGAGGTTGGGAAAAACTTTAAGGGGGACAGTAATAAATGATTTAAACCTAAAAATGTTTTGTTTAGCTTTTGTTTGTTTTTTTGTTTTTACCTGAGAGACAACGCCAAGATTTTCTCCACGTCGATCTTCCTCTTCAGCACCTCTGTCACTTGACCTTTCTCTGGTCCCTGCTTTACCTTCTCTCTTCCAATCAGATACACACTTTTAGGAGTCAAAATCAAGTCTCTCTTAATTCCCTATAAACAAACACAAAATACACTTAGATCATTTTTTCATTTGTTAAGAAGAACTCCAGAAAGAAGAAAAACAAACCTTGAACCGGCGGTCGTATTTTGTCACTTTGTCAGCGAAGTCCATCTTTTCTCTCTTGGCTAGAAACTGCCGGAGCTCTGGCCTGTCGTCCATCCCCAGGTAGTCCCCTACAAAGTTTCTGTTCAAGCTGTGTCGCCGCCTTTCTTTCCGGTTCAGCAGCAGGTCAGAAGCTAGAAAAAAAAAACAGATATTATTGTCAGACCTAAAGAAAATGAGCAGCCAAATAAAAAGATGCAGAAACCAGTCTCTTTGCTCACCTTCCTCCCTCATCTGGACATATTTCTTGCGAGCAACATATTTCCTCCAGGCCCTCTGGATGGTCCGCGCATAGCCATCAAACTTGCGCTCTCTTGTCTCTTCTAGTAGAAAAAGCTATGAGGAATGTCAAAGAGAAAGAACACCAAATCAGACACGCCTAAATACACTCACAAGACTCATAACACTCAAAGAACCAGTCTGACTTCATCGATAATGACGATTTGGTTGTTTCTGAGTTAGAATAAAACCTTTTTTCTTTTCAACAACAGGATAGACTGACTTTTATCATGTTAGATTATTGTTTTCATGCTGTTAATGTAATTAAGTCAGTAACGTCTGAGCTGGGGGAAAAAAAGTGCTTTTCTCCTCATTTTTCATTAGTTAAATTTTATAAACTCCTTTACCTCTTCTAGATTAACTTTGCAAATGAGATTTTTTGTAATTCAATTGAAAAAGTGAAAATCCTATTTTACAGATTCATTAGTCAGTTATACAAATTTATTGCTAGTAATTTAGATGATTATATCTTGCAGCTAGTAAAAAAACCCATTTATTTTCATGTACATGTACATAAAGTAAAATTTAACAACATTTTTTGTAAACAAATGTCAGCCACCTAAAAATTACAGTCCCTGTTGCTTGTGCATCGTATTGTATCACTGTTGTTCTTCCATCAAACTTTCTACTGATATGAGAGTCTCTGCCTTAGATGGGCTTTGCTTCACCATCAGCACCTTTGAATACCACACTTTTTCTTCCATTAGACTGTCATCAAAACATGTTAGAATGTTTTTTATTTAATATTAAAACATCTCAGACAAACTGAATTATGGGGTTTTCATTATATGAATTTTATGATTGTTAAAATGAGAAGAAGTAACACTTAAAATAGTTCACTCTGTCTAATAAATCTGTATAACACAAGTTTTTCTTTTTGAACTATGTTACTGAAATAAACCTTTCTTAAAATCCATTTATTGAGCAACAACTGTACGGTTAAGACTGAAATGTTTAATGTGACATAACATCTAATAACTGGATTACAGTTTGGATTTTTAACAGGTGATCATGTATGTGATATGTGCGCAAAGTGACTGAATCTAGTTTTTATGTATGATTTTGATTATTATGATTCTTCAGGATGGTAATGGACAAAATGTTACAATTCGTAGTAAAACCAAACAGCTGTACCACGGTGTGGGTAACTAATTCAAAGATTTAGGGTTCTTTTTGTTCCTCTCCAGGATTAGATCCATTTGATCGAAGCGATTAATATGCTTATCAGTACCCTCGGAGACCACTGGACTTCTTGCCCTGTTTATGTCATTTCCTGCTGGACCTCTTAACACGCAATCCCCCTCTCTTCCCTGTCCATGTGCCAGACTAAACATCCTGTCCGGCGTTGCAACACCCTGGCATCAGCGAGGCCGACCACAGCCCAGAGCGTGATGGAGGACACCGTAGGTGAGGCCAGAGCACAATACTGTACCATCAAACTAAAACCACAATAAAAACACTGAGCAGAAGAATGCCCTGAGTCACAGCCTGTGAATGTGACGCGGTGCAATCACTGAAAGTTCATCGTTTTACTGTAAGAGAGCGGCTATATTGGGTCACACAGCAAATCCAGGCACAAACAGGATGATGATGACAATTTAAGGTCATCCATAAAGTTGAAAAAAAGGGGCCTCACTTTGGCAGAGGAACTCCTCCAACACCTGCTGTCAGACAACTTTCTCTTTCATTACATCCGACAGAGAGACGTCTTCACCCATACAGCTAATTAACAAGGATCAGCATCTTATCTCACACTGGCTTGTTTTGAGAAGCCTGTCAGCTCATTTCAACCATCTGCCCGCTGTGATATTTACCTTTCATTAATCAGTGACCTGGACTCCCGCCCTGTGGGGTGGGGGAACCAGCACAGGAGTGAAGGCTTTAAGGGTTAACTCCCTGGCCCGAATAAAACCAAGAGGCCTGTATGTGTGAGTTTCTAAATATACATCTGTGGGTGTGTGCATGTGCATGCTCGCTGCTGCTCCATGTGTGCAACTGTTAATAAGCGGGGGCGTGGGTTGTACACAAGCGTTGCTTTCATAAGACTCAAAGCCTCAAACATGCCCCCCACTCCAAAGAAAAAAAAAAGAACCTCTGCAGCCACAGTCTGAGCTTGTGTTTTTAGTTTCAGAGTCGTGTTGACTCACCGCTGACGTGTAACAAGGGGTCAGGTTCAATCTCCTCCCCTATGACAAGGACTCAAGCATGATTTGGGACTCTGTTGCCTTTTATGGTGTTTAGAGTAAAAATACGGAGTTACGTTTTTCCCTTGCTGACAAAAAGCCAAGAAGATTGAAAGAATCAATGGGTTTTTTTACAATCTCAGATTTCATTGTTTTTTTTAGATAACTCATAAGTGACAGACCAACAAAAAGTAATGCATAATTCGGAAAATTACACAAATCTTTATAAAAGTGTGTTGTGCATTAGTCCCCTCTACAAAAAAAAAATCCAGTATAAACGATTGCCCTTACACGTCACATTTACTAAATACAATAAACCCGTGTTTAAAAATCCAGCTGTTCTGTGAAGCACTCCGGGGTTTGTTCGAGAGCATTAGTGAACAGAAAGCACAATGAAGACCAAGGAACACACAAGGCAGTTAGAGGATAAAGTCCTGGAAAAGTTTAAAGCAGAGTTATGGGTATAAATCTCAAACTTCACAAAAACCCATGTAGCTCATTTATGGGACAGAAGAGTTAAGGTGCTGTGGTCAGATCCAATTGAAAATTCAACTTTCCAGGTAGAGTTGTACAATCCTGTGTGTGGCAGCAACACTCTTAAAAAACACCGTCTGCAAAGTGAAACATGGTAGTGGCATCATCATTCTGTAGGGGGTGCTTTTCTTTGAGTGTCTTCTCCAAATTCAAATAAGAATGCCTTGCCCGACTGAATATCTGATGTTCAGAGATGCTCTCCATCATCAGGTCTGACTGAGCTTGAGCTAGTTTGCAAAAGCTGGCAGAGACATATGACAAAAGACCTGCAGCATATTACTGGACGCTTCTTGTTTTTAATCATCATTTGAAGAATATGAGCCACATTGTGTCACATTGTGTTGAGTTTGAAATAATCCATACTTTTTGTTTCGACCACTGCAACTCATTGTTTTCATTTTTAAGTAAAAATACGACGGGCTACCTTCAGATTGTCCAAAATGCTGCAGCAAAAAGCTTTTGATAAGATTCGCCAGGTATGTTTCATGTCATTCCTTTAGTATTTTTGCTGCACTGGCTCCACATCCAATAAAGGGTGTATTTTAAAGCCCAAGCAGGTCCCTAACATCTTGGAATCAGCGTCTGCTGGGTGTGAAAAAAAAAAACACGCTTAAAAACTAAAGGCGGCAAGGGCCTTTGCAGTAGTGCTGCTCCCTCTCTGTGTGAGATCTGTTGACTCAGAAATTTCCCACTAAAAGCAACTTGAAACTCATCTTTTTAAAACTCCAATATTTTTAATGGTAAAGCACTTTGTGATTGTTTCTAGAAAGGCGCTATATAAAGTAAGTTTTACATTTAATTATCTTCTTATAACTGCAAAAGTGGGTAAACAAAGAATTGGCTCAGAGTGGGGGCTGAATATAATTGCACACCACACTTTGTTGGTGTTTATATATTTTTTTAAAACAGGATAAAAACCTTTTGTGTAATATTTTATTCCTGATTTGGAGATATGAATTCACAATAAATAAATAAAAATGTACTTTGTAGTGAAATGTAAAACCAGGGAGACGTAAAACTCACAGACTCTGGGGCTTTAATGAAGATCTTGGTTTTGCCAAGCTGGAACTGATCTTGGTCCATGTTGACAGAGCGCAGGAGATGAAGGACACCTTGTTTCTCGTCTCCTCGCCATGTCGGCCATGACTCTTTGGTCAGGATGGCGTACCTGAACAAAACGGCGTACAGTCAGTGCCATCAGTACTCAAACTATGAATCAGATGAGCTTTGCTTGATGAAAGTCTCACAAGTCTGAGCTACGATACCTGTTGAGGAACTTCTGGAAGAATCTACGGTAGGCGTAACCAGCACGCCTCACTCTGATGTTTTCCTTTAGACCCAGATACTCCACCTGGTGCTTCACTCTGAAGACACAACAACATCCCATTAAGCACACCCGTCTGCTTCCTTTTTTCACATCCTCATCCTCTCTAATTCTGCCGCATTATCGTGTGTACATTGCATAACAGATATAAGACACCAAATTGTTTCAAACATATTTCCAAGGCTCACGGAGGTCTCACTCCCCCTGGGAAAACAATAATTATGGGTCATTGTATAGAAAATAGTAGTTCTTAATTTTTTTGGGGGCCAAAACAAAGGGCTTAAGCACCGTTTGGTTCTGTACAGTCAGACTTCCTGTGACAACAGCAGTTCCGGAGCTAATTAATGAGCCACATTGCGCCCCGCTTCCAACAGGAAGGTCATCATAAGCCCTGAACAATACAGCATCGCTCTGTGTGGGAACATGTAGTACCCAAAGCCTGCATGGCGGGGGGGGTGTACGCGGGAAGCAAATGAACAAAAGCGCAGAGAAGACAAAGAAGAAGGGATTTTTCAAATAAACACCTTCAGATGGATAAAACACATCAAAACAACAAAAACAAAGCAAAATATCTGGATCAGAATGGGGTCTCAAAAACAAAGTGGTTTGTGTTTGCTTTTTCACAAAAATTCAGAAAGGGATTAAAAGCATGAATACAATGCAATCAGCTTTTAACGTGACTTCACATTTCCGTCCTTTAATCATCAGCCGTGTTGTGGACAGGTGAAGGCCCCTCAGAGAACTTTGATCTTAATAATGCTGTTTTTTGTTTTTTACATGATTAATCTGAAGTGATCTAATCTAGATGCCGTTTAATGGTTCTCTAACCAGGAGAAAACAAAAGATGAACTTTGTTTTGTTTTTTCGGTAACAAATTTCTGAGTCATTATGCAGCACAGAGCCACAACACTTCAACCCTCCAAGATGAAAGCTTACGATCAAATTTCTGTTTCGTAAATTATTCAAATGATGCAGCATTTGTTTCTTTGTGAATCAAACAATCACAATCAATCCTTTCTGGCTAACAAATGCGGATAGTTTGAGAAATTTTAGAAGCTACAGCGTGTTTCTGTTAGTGCTTTGGGTCAAGAGGGTTCTGCTGTGACTCACCGTGATTCTTCCCAGTCTTTGGGTTTCTTGGTCTCATTTGGTTTGATGCAGCGAATGTAGTGTGGAGTGCACTTCATTAGTGTGCTAACCAGGTCATTGGCTTGTTTCTAAAGAGATGAATCAGAGCAAACATAAAAAAAACACAGGAGAACAAAGATGTTAGAATGATAAAAACCTTAAATAGTTAAACACAAACTAATGGCTCAGGAGAAACAAAATCCCCTGAACAGCAAACACAAACTTCAGCCAAAAAGTTTTTCTCACATCAATCCTGATTACATGATACACACATGCGCACACTTTCAAACATGTACCCTTATTTTGCTGCCCGCAGTAGTTGGCCGACCCTTCTTCTCAGCATTGAGGTTTTCAGGGAACAGTGCTCTGATGAAGGCACTATGGGGGGGGGATGAGACTAGTTAGACAGAAGTTTATGCGTACAACCGAAAGAAAGCACTCAAAAAAGTAATGACGGTACGTTTTTCATTCTGCAAGGATGAACACTGTGGTTAATGATTACAGGACCAAGGATATCTGGCTGACTAAGGTCACACATCAAAATTCCTAAAACATTTGGGAGGGTTTGAGTTGGGGAGGCTGAGAAAACAACTGGTGTGTGTGTATGGAAAAATATCTGCAGGGACATGTCTTTGGAGGTTAGTGCTGTTGCTTAGTAAGGGCAAAAATACTGATTTTCTGTCTGACACTGCAAAGGCAATATTTAGGTAGACCATTTTAAAACTTTAAATCTCTTCTAGTTACCTTATTCCTTCCAATGGTTTAATTCATGTTTAGACTCATCTTCAACTTTCTGGCAGACAACTGAAGGTTTTAGGTTCTATTTAGAATAGTTTATAATTTCATCCAACTAGTTTTAAGGCCAAGTATATACATTTTTTATTAGCAAACAGGACTTATTATTTAAGTTCTTCAGACCAAAACACATTATACAAAAAAGGTTTTGGGAGATTTAAAACCAGTGGGGTTTTTTCTACAACCGTAAATCTTACCCTAGACTTGCTAAAAATACAGACGATTGTTGTCAGACGTAGAACCAACTAGCTGTTGATCCTTTTAACCCCTGTGCAAACTAGAACTTTACCTAACGGAGGCAAATGTGATAAATAGTCTAGAAAAATCTTCTCTGTTTAAATCGGCTGTTTAAAAGACATGAAGGCTCTTCTTTTTGTTGTTGAGCTTCCTTTCTATAACTCTTTTATGTTAGTGTGCACACGTGTGTGTTTTTATGGTATGTTGATTGGTATTTGATTTGTCCATTTTTCACACCTGCCACAGGGGGAATTGAATATAACCTCCCATTTCATGGCTCAGTGGATGTGCACACAAAGAAGCCCTGTTGGGAGGTGCACAGACAATACTGCTGCTTGCACAGATGGCCACGCAACTGTAACATAGGGAGACCAGACTGCACAACACAGACCCCAAAGCAGCCTGGAATTGTGAGGGCCCAAAAACCACATCATGAGACAACAGCCAGACGTTATTTGGGGGGGGGGGGGTCAAACAGCCCTGCACACTTCTGCAGCATCCTGTCAGAGTTCATACAGATCAAAACCTTTGCAGCTGTCATTCAGATGTGGTTAATTAAGACCAAGAGAAGATTCCTTCAAGTGTGCACTCATAAAATCCTCCTCGTGTGTTGGTGTAGAGCGCAAATAACTTACATCTCACTGCTCTGCATCAGCTCAATGAGGTCAGTAAAAAGGACATCTCTGTTCCTCTCGCAGAACCCGTCTGCGTCATAGGACACCTGGAGAGAAGAACATGAGGGAACATCTCAACTTTATGTAAACGAGGTAATGACTTGTGAGAAAAGGATCAACACCTCCTTAAACGAGTCGAGCAGTGATGTCAAAGTGAATCTAACTTGAGTTTTAATATAGGTCGGGAAGGGGAGGAATGTTATAAGCTCAGTCATGGGAGCTCAAAGCCTTTTTTTTTTTGCAAGGCTCATTAAGCCTGGGGCATGAATGCCAGGCCGAGGGCCGCCCAAAATATGGAGAATGACATGGGACAACCTTAGCACAGAGCAACACAAACTGCACCATATGCCCTACCTCAGGCTGGATGAGATTGCTGCCAACATGTTATGTTTAAATACAATAAGAGCTAAAATGAAAAAGAAAAAACAATGCAAAGAAAAAAGGACAAATGAGATCCAGAGTGGAGCTGGTTTTAAAGTGGAAACCTTAAAAAAGATCAAAATGGTGACGCAGACTGTATGATTGAAACACCAGCTGTAAAACTGGTGTTTATGACAGATCATACAAAGAACAGCCCTCTCACCAAAACCATAAATAACACACTTTAATAAGTTTCTATTTCCAGAAGTGAACCAGCAGCCAACATCAGACAAATTGCAAAACAAAGACAGGTGTATAATGATTCTGGGAAAGCTATAACGTCTTTGACCAGCCTTTCCAAATGTTTCCTTGCACACCGACCTTGCCAGCGTAGTGATGGATAATGAAGCCCTGGTTCCAGCTGTTGAAGTGCTCGTGTGTGTTGATTTGCATTCTGAGCTTCTGCAGCATGGTCTGGTCAGCTCCCTCGCCCACAGCGTGCATGGTGGCACACACATCATCCAGGATGCACATGATACCAGGTGGACTCTGAGATCACAAAAAATACTTCTTATTTCTGACGGAATATTTATTCTTGCCCCTTTTCTGTTTAATTGCAAGAAATTTAAAGGTATTCAAGTGAAACTTCTCAATTTTATGTTTTTGAGTAAGGATCATTGTATAAAATCTTACAAAAGCTAATAAAGTGCTTGTCTACATGAGCTAAAATCTGACTAAACTACAACAATACTTATAATTCAGTTATAAAAAGCAGATCAGTTTCAGTGTAGCTTCAATAAAATACTTTTCTAACCATCTTCTTTGTGCTTGATCTAAAGCCACAACTGTTTCTCAGTTACCCTCAGACTCAAAGAACAGAGTCAATAGGACACATGTTAGCTTGTCACTGTATTAGGCAAAGAGCTGAACTGTCAGGCACCGATACAAATCCCCTGCCCCTCTCAGACACAGGCTTGCTTTAAAGCCCTTGTTGTGGATTTGGTGGATTAAGCCTCTCAGTTTAAATAATTAATCAAGTTAAGAGGCATGTCAGCACATTTGGGGGCATGAAGCTCGGCTCGAGCAAAGGGGGAGAAACTCTGAAGGAAGTTTCCTCAATTCAATAACAGAAAAGATAGCGAATTAATTAATTCTCCTGGATTTTATTGTAAAAACCTGAGAAATATTGAATAATTGTAGTTTTTTTCTATTTTATTGTAATTTTCAGATTAGTATAAAACAACCTGGAAAGAACATAACAGTAAATGGTAAATGGACTGAACTTATATAGCGCTTTTCTAGTCTTACTGACCACTGAAAGCGCTTTACATTGAAGCTGCATTCACCCAATCACACACGCATTCATACACCGACACCCAACATGGCTCGGTAGGACAATGTAGAATTTGGGGGTTAAGTGCCTTGCCCAGGGGCACATCAACATGTGACTGGAGGAAGCTGGAATCGAACCTACGACCCTCCGTTTGCAAGCCAACTACTCTCAACAATAAAGACATGACTATATATGAATATATATGAAAAGAAAAAAATCAAAGAAAAATAAAGATTGTATATTGTATAGGCCTACATTATCATATATTCAACATTCCTGTTGGTAATAATATATATACGATTAATTAGGGATGCACTAAAACCGATATGGTATTGGGTATCGGCCCCGATACCGCCTAATGTATCGGTATCGGCTAATGTTAACCGATACCACGAACCGATCCTTTAAGGCCATAGGAGCCCTCAATTTGCCCAATACTTTATTGAATTTTATAATTTGTAACTTTTTATAAAAAGTAATTTTTTCCATTACATAAATGTGATATATTATTTCCTCCCAATCACTCACGCTTGGAGGGATAGGAGTAAACCATCTCTTAGTGATTGGCTTTCTTGCTGCTATGCTTAATATTCCAAAAAGTGATTTAGTGACCTTGTATGTATCTGTTGTATGTACCACACCAAATAAAAGTTCTATCCAATTTTAAAAGGTTTTGGTGTCCAAGTATCTCACTGATTTCATGGAGGATTGAGTTCCAAAACGATTTCAAAGATGGACAAGACCAAAATGTATGAAAATGACTGGCATTGCATGTGAGGCGATCTCGCCAACAATCAGATCATCCTGAATGTTTAGAGCTCTGCGCGAGTGTTGAAAAATCCACTCAAGCTTTTCCATCCAAAACTCCTCCATCTGTTCGAATTTGTAATTTTCCACTGTATCGTACATTATTTAAGCCAAATATCTTCAGTTATGAGCATATTAACTTCTTTTCCCCATTTTTGCTTAACATGTTATGTATTATATCCATGTAGCTCTTGCAAGTCTTTATAAGGTCTTGAAATCAATGGATTAGAAGTTTTTCATAATAACCTTTTGAAAGAGTGTACAATATGCAGTTAATTACCGGTCTAACCAGATTTCGAATCCTGTATCCAATTTATTTGGTGCAAAATCTTTATCAAAACTGGCCCATCCGAGAATTTTATTTTTTTGTGATAAATCAAATTATTTTAATAAGATTTAGCTCATAATCTATAACATTTGTTTAAGGGTTTCTTATTTTATGAATTGAATTTTCCATCTGCTTTTTGATTTATTTATAGACTAGCAATTTAGTAGGTTTCCGCCCAACCTCATAGTATCTTTGGCGCAATATGATCAGCTTCTTCCTTATTTCATTAGACATGATTACAGTTATTTCATTCTTTATTGTATTTGACGCCAAAGGTGTGTGAAGAAATCGTTTAAAATATAGAATAATAATTATGGGAGGGAGAAAAAAAAACTATGGTCCCTTTTCCTGGATTTAGTTCCCTTAATATAGTAGTTATACTCATTTAGTCTGATTTCATTTTGAAATTTTTAGTTTAGAATAATTGTCAAAGATTTTAAAAGAGTTTAATGTCCAGGTGACCAGGGTGAGTGCCTACTTTTGCGTAGGATATAGAATTAAAACCAGATATTTGCATACACCGTATGGGGATTTAATATCACTTTCTAACATTAAATCAGACTAAACAATTTCCTGTTTAAGATCAGTCAGGATTACCAAAATTATTTCTATTTGCTAAATGTCAAAATAAAATCCAAGAGAACTTTTTCAGATGATTGTTTTAAAATTATCTTCAAATTAAGAAACTCATTTGTAGTTCTATACCTTTAAACTTATTGGTAAAACCCAGATGATGAGGTCATGTCTGTAAAAACTTCTGACAGCCTAATTCCCAACATTTGAGTTAAACAGAGACACACCTCTCGATGTGTTTTAGGGCAACACCTCAAACACTTTATCCTTGTGTGAGATTAAAAAAAAATCTGCCAGGAAGTCAGTAAAGGAGTTGTGGATCTCATTGGTTACAGTTTCCAGATGTCTGAAGGTGCAACATTCATCTGTTAGAACAATTTTGTACAAGTGTAAGCAGCATGAGAATGTCCAGATTGTTCAGAGTAGTTGGCTTCTGTGTCCCAGAGACGATAGCGTTTTAGTGTGAATCAACCCCTCATCGACAGACCTTGTAAAGAAGCTGCCGGAAACTGGTGAGAAAATGATACTATCTACATCGAAACAATTCATGTACCAACATGGGGTGAAAGGCCACTCAGCAAGAAAGAAGTCAATACTCTGAACGGAAAGTATAAAAGGCCAGATTGCAATTTGCAAATGTATTCAGGAAAAATACCTTATTTTTCTATGTGGGTTTTTTTCTGGGGTCTGATAAAATCAAAATGTTGGGCAATAATTATTGTTACACCTGGAGGAAAAAAGGGAAAGAATCCAAACCCGAGAACACCCTCCCAATGCCCTGATCTCATACATATAGGAAAATTGTGGACAGAATAAAAACCACAATCAATTACGCCGATTCTTTCAGGAGGAATGGGTCCAAATTCCAGCAAACCTCTGACCTAAATCATTTGGTTTGGACATTTGTTGTACGACACACTAAGAAAATGTATTTAACCTTCTGATTTACAAGAAAGCTAAAAAATGTTTTACACAAAACCTCTCACTTCTAAATCAGGCTTGTTTTTTTTAAATCGTCGTTAAAAACCTTAACACATCTATAACCAGTTCAGACCTATCTTTGTTTAGAACAACTAAAAACTTTAATATATTTTTAAAGAATTAATTCAATTATTACTTTTAACACTGAAAAATAAATTGTGGAAATGTTTGTTTATGAAAACAATGTTTGGGTAAATTATGGATTTTGTGCAACAACATAAAAATATCAGTTTTGCCCTTTTGATGGGAATATTCAATGTTTTATTTACTTTGCTCTCGATGAGATCGCAGACAATCTTGTTGTTGAAATAATCTATGGGAGTCCATTTGATGCCCTCCTGCACGTACTCCTCCTACAAGATTATAGAAAAAGTTTAGACATTTATTTTTAAAAAAACAGAAATTTTAGTGTGAGAGAACATCACCTGCTCCGCCTTTAGAGTCAGCTCAATAAATATCTGCTGAAGCTTCTCATTCACAAAGTTGATGCAGAACTGTTCGAATCCATTTTTCTGAAGAAGAGGGGACAGTTAATAAAATCCATACATCTTGAGAGAGGTTCATGTTTACTAGATGAAACAATCCGAAGTCCAGCTCCTCTGAGTAATCGAGCAAAACGAACCTTTAATCAGATTAGAAAAGAAGCCGTTTCAATCATGAGATGGGCTTTAATCCGCATAATTTACAGATTAGTTTGATTCTTTCCTTTAAATCTGTTTAAATGCTGAACCACTTATTCTAACTTGTGTTGCTGCAGTAGTCATGTTACCAGCTAAAAAACACTCACCTGAAATATTTCAAAGCCATAAATGTCCAGCACTCCTATATTTAACTCCTGATGATCCTTCACCATGGCTCTGTTGATGGACTGAAAACAAAGGAATTCATCTTAATCACAGGCTGTGACGGTAAAATATATACGTACATTAACCCTTTAACAACCATGCACGGATACCTCAACCAGGTAGTCGAAGACCCGCGAATGCAGGGCTTTGGAGAGAGCGTCCCGAGTGTAACAGGCCTGCTCCACGTTCAGAGTTACGTCGATGGATTCCTTGGTACTCCCCCACTTGCTGTCCATCTTCCTGCTCGTCAGCTTCTCCTTGAGACGGTTCTGATCGATCCCGAGCAGAAACGCAGGAAATGCTAAAACTAAAAAAAAAAAAAAAGAAAGAAAAACATTTAAAAAAGAGGATTCAACAAAGCTATGAAAGAGGCTCAGATTCACTGAATAAAATGAAAGCTCCTGAGAACCCGTGATTATCAGAATTAATTGATGAGAGATTCATCCAAGAACTTTTCAAATGCATAAAAATGAACTTGTAAAATAATTTGACTAGTTCACAGTTTGTTCCTGTAACTTAGATCATGCTGCTGAATAGAAGAAGCGTGTTTCTGGCAATATTAAGGGCAGTAGGTTAAATACATTCAAAATGTAAAAAACAAAAAAAATGAGCTTTTACGACACAAAGCTGACACAAAGTTGTTAATTCACAGACCTTGACTGAAAAAGCAAAGAGGCATTTCTATGAATACCAACATGCAAATCGATCTGCAGGGCTGTACTCATTGGAAATGCTGCCTTGTGTTTGTTTTGCATGTCTGTAAGCTGCATCTCATTTATTCCTTTCCATAACCTTTGACATTTCTGAAGATACAAGAAAGTCTCCACATATTCCTAATGCACGGGAGATTGGCAGATATAGTAAGGCTTAAGATTGGCAGAGAAAACAGAGGTGATTCACTGTTTCAAATAGCTAAACTGAGGTCTCCTCTGCGGAAAATTGTGAGAACAATGGTTTTAGCCCAACACTTGAAAGAAAAACTGTGCACACCACAGACTACTTGCCATGACCTGGTGTTGAAGTTGTCCCCAGAGAACCCCTCCCTGCCTTATTACAGTGAGTCACTTCCCCTAAAAGGAAATAGCTCTCAGGGCTGAGTCTGGGAATGCTTTGGACCACTGCAGTAGCTTCTGTATGGGAGATTAGGGTATGAATGACCATACGCCTGCTTCAATAAAAAATAAATAAAAAAAACCTGCATGTTTAGCATGGACTTAAAAGTATGACCTTGATTCATTAACACGTTGTCCAATGATTGGTGGCAAAGCTCCAACAGCCTTCCTACAGGAAATTTGTTAGTCAAAGCATTAGAGAAAAAGAGCAACAGACGTGGTGTTGTCAGAGCAGTGGTCTGTTTTACCCACGATTACAGATACAGGACACTAATAATCCTGAGAGTCAATGCTTCCCTTCATATAAAAAATTAGACAACTGAAAAATGTTTTGGACTAGGTTCTCCTGCGGAGGGGGTGTTTTGGTGAAGATTTTATGAAATAAATAATAGAATAATCCTTTATTGTCCAACAAAGGGGAAAATTTAGCTGTAACAGCAACACAGTGATGTAGAAGCCTTTATAATCACACAAGAAAGGTAGAAAAAGTATTTTTTTTAAACATAATTAAGAATAATATATGTGAATTAAGGGCACAATTACAAAAACCAAAGAAAGTTGCATTTAAAATAAAGTGACATATGCGACTGAGTAGGACAATTTAAAAAAAGGGAATATTTACAGAAGGTGGATGTGTAGTTGTGCTATAAAAAGTGAAAAAGTAAATGTATGATTTACAAGAAGTTAAACTGAGAAAAACAGATGTGCAAATAGCAGCCGCAGAAAAGCTAAGGCAGTGAATTTTACAATGATGATATAATGACTTAAACGAAACAACTACTTCAGACTGAACAGTTTAAGTTTTCTTGTTTTCACTTTATTAAAAGCATTACCCCAGACACTGCGTAGTCTAACCTTGTAGGATAGCCTTGCCAAAGTGGTTGAAGAACCTGATAATGGGAAAAAATTAAAGGTTTCTTTTCTATTTCAGCAACGTGGTTTAATTAGAAATCCGGCATCTTGCTACAGCTGCTGTTATTATAAACAGTGTTGCATGGCGATACAGCTCTGTAATGACTTCACTAGAGCATCCTAATGCTTTGAGACATTTTCTGCAGCTTTAAACAACAAGCATCACCGAATGTATTTCTGGCCTGCAGTTCATGGACAAATAGCATTTTTTTTAAATAACACATGTTTCTTCACAGTAGTGCAATACAATATTGGTGTTGCATACAGTAATGGTCCAAATCAGGTACTGTGGAGGCCCAATAAAAATCTAAAAATGTCAATATTGATTTGAAAAAGGTTCAAAAGACAACACTAAAAATGAAAAATAAAATGTAAAGAACTTCTTTTCATTCAAGCTATGTACAAACTCATAACATTTGTTTATCTAGAATCATATGATGCATTTGAGTGTTATTTAGAAGTTGAAGTTCTAAGGTTCAGTTTTTTTTTAATTTTCTGAATTATGTCTAAATTCCCTGCACTATTCAGGGTTTAGTATGCAGTATGGCCGTTACTTGTATAAGAGATTAGTTCGATTTGCAGGAATAAGCTGTTTATTTGCACATGATATGTGAGGTTCACATTATACTGCATCGTCGCAATCCGTGCTTTCATGTTGGAATGTCTAAAAACGGATAGTAAAACATTGCTATCAGGCTCCCTTGTTAATAATAGTTAGGTTGGACACACCTAATTACTACTAATAATGTATTTTACTGTGGTAATTTTAGACTTTTTATTTTTGAGAAAAACAAAACCCAGCATTAGCCTTTTTTAAATTAAAACTCATCTAAAAAATACTATCAAAACGCACCTTTATTGCAGAAGTGAAATTATGACTTTTACTAAACCTGGGCAAAGTTGAAGTTAAAGAGACCTGTTGATAATCAGGAGTCGGTCGAGTGCCTCATTTAGACCTTGTTTCTTGTTGCAACATTACAGGACATATAAACAAAAGCATAATTACCTGTCCGGGTAGTCAGTACACCCTCCAGGATAAAAAATAAAAAAAACACTACACATGGGCTGTATTCAGTGATATAAAATTGAACGCTAGAATGCTATAGCATAATCCAATCCAAAGAGAACAAACAGTTGAAGAGCAGTCATTATCATCAGCCTATAAATCGGCAAGATTTTAGCTGGAGCTGCAAGACGAGTGCAGTATTTTATTAGTTTCTCTATAGATTTAAGGTTCATTTTTTCCACCTAAAGATGGAGAATAATTAGTCTTGGCTGTCATTCTAATATATATATATATATATATATATATATATATATTTTCAATTCTAAACACAAAAACTCTCCCCAAACGGGGTTCTCATTAGGGCTTTGATGATTCAAAAAGGAGTACCAGACCTTTACACCAAAACTGTCTGTATTGTATATTTGTGTATTTAGAGATCCAAATTTATGAAGGCTTTCCACTTTCTGCACAACCATACGGTGAGGCTAAGAAGAACAGGAAAGAGCAGAAATTACATCTGCACAGAACAGACTTGGGCTTTGTTCTCTGGTGCTGTCCAAGACATTATAGAGATTTGGTTGAGAAAGGAGAAAGGAAGAAAATAATAAAAATGAAGCAGGAGCAGGCAAGAAAGAACAGGACAGGAGAGGAAGTGTTTTTCCGACATCGTTTTGCTTCTGACAAAAGTCCACATGTGCAAAAATAGCTTAATTTTCTGGTAGTCAACCATAAAACAGGGTTTCATCAGACTGGTGGCAGCTGGCCTGCATTAACACAGTAAAACTTTAGGGTGTGTGTAAGAGAGAGACAGAAAGAGTTGTATGAGAAAAAAGCCAGACTAAGAGGGACAGCTCAGGGCACACAGTAGACGCAAGACAAATGGTCCCAACCAGCCTTCACAATCCCCACTTTAACACCTTTAGACTCACGTGTTTTTGAATCTGCAAACTGTGCACAACCACTTTGTACCCAACTTAAACACCATAATTTTCAGACGATGAGCCGCTGCTTTTTCACAGGCCTGGACACTGTGTCCTATACAACGATGCGGCTAATTTATTTATTTTAACTGGCTATTGGCCTACGGGGGACACTATAGCAGAAATTGCAAAGTGAGTCACAGATGCAGGCAAAGATTATGCACCAAAGAAGACACTAGTTTTGATTTTGTACTGTTATTTTGTGAATCGTAAAAAAAAAAAAAACACATTGAAAAACACGAATAAGTTTGATGCAACTTAAAAGTTAAATGTAATTAAAGAAGGAAATAGAGCTGCTGCATGTAAGCTTGGCATCAATGAATCGAAGGTAAAACGTTGGCTTTAGTGTGCAGTAGGAAAATGAAAATAGACTTTTCTCGTAGGCTAAAGTATGTTTTAATTTCTAACCAGGCATGTAACAGTCGCGTTAATGTTGATGCCCAGTCACCAATTTTCTGTCAGGGTCTGAAAAAAAAACATGTCTTAAACTAAAAAAGGCACTCAGAGAGCCAAGACCTCCGCTAGAGGAACTCATTCAGCCCCCTCCTCATGTGATCCAATTCTAAATTTCGATACTTTTCCAGTGAATTGTCTCTTAATGAGACGCACGGCTATCCTGAGTGGCACCAGCTCAGCAGCAACTGTACAGAAGTTATCATGTAACCCAGCAAAAATAAAATCACTCCACTTACACTCCTCGCTCTCCACAGCAGCATAGTTGCCTGATTCTCTGAAGGTTAAATTCCCCACGTGCAGGACTCCAGCCACAATCTGAAGAACCATGGACTGGTCCTCTGGTGAGATACCAATCACATCCATGGCTTGCTGCAGAAACGGGTGGGAAGAGAATCAGAATGCTTAATCTGGACTACAGTGTGTGCCTCAACGCCTTCTGTAATGGTTTCACTGAAAAACACAGAGCTCAATGGGCAAAAAGAAAAGCCAAAGAACAGACAAATGGAGAGGAGCTAAGGTGAAGACTGTTAGAGACGGGTCTGAGATTCCTAAAAACTAACTCAACAGAAGGAACCTGATCGTACCATTGTCTCCTGGAAATCACTTTTGTCATTGATGTCGTCCACTTTGTAGGAACCAGACTGATTGAGGTAAGTGTAGTAATCCAGACTTGTAATTCCCAGACTTTTCTTCTGTTCTCCACCGGCTCCCTCAATCAGCTGTGGAGCAGATATTCATTATTTGATTGGATGTAAAACATGCAGTTTTTCCTAATACTACATGACTTGTAGGCAAAACCAGTGTATCCCCACTAAAGCTTCCTTTCCCAGAAATTATTAATTGAGAGGATAAACTGATGTTAAATGTTGAAAGTTACATATTCTTTAAAATAGTGTTTAAAAAAGACTAGGTTTTTATCCTGCGCTGTAAAAACAGTGAAAAAAAAACTAATCTAACAATGAGACACTGAAAAGTCTCAATAAACATAAATATTGATTTGTTAAAATAAAAAAAAAAGTCTGTTTATTTTACCAAATCAATTCAAACAGTGAAACAACACATTTTATAGATTTGAAACACCCATAACGACATATTTCAAGCAACTACTTTTGTTAATCTTGGTGAATATGACTTGCAGATAATACAAACCCAACAGCCAGTTTCTCCATCCTAAAATGCACGTCCATTTAGGGTACAGAATTGTACTCAGTACTTGGGTGGAGTTCCCTTATGCAATTATTGGAGTAATACAGAGTGTCACTAAGGCAATCAGCCTGTGAATCTGTTGGGTGGCTAAGGAAGCTCAGGTGGCTTTAATAGTGGCCTTCAGCTTTCAATCGTTGTTGGGAATCAAACACTCTGTTTCCGCGATCACTACACCAAGTACTGATACTTTAAGCAATGTGGACAGGTGCCAAGCCAAGCTGGAAAAAATGAAATCATCATCTCCGTAAATCTCGTTAGCACCATGTACACTATGTACACTAAAATTTCCTGAACTTGATAAAACGTGGTAGTCAGGAAGAAGATATGGCTCCAGCAATCCCCACTCCCTTAAAAAAAACAAATAAACTTCATACTGGACCTCAAACAGCTTCTTCACTAGAAAAGGAATAGAAAAAAAGAAAACTTTTCTATGTAGTTCAGATGAGACACTTGTGCGATGCCGTGCTGGAAACATCTGTGTGTACTTGCTAACTTTGCTAATGTTAGCTGTTAGTTAAACTCTAAAATGCATTCCTCAATGGACACGGTACAGGTTGTTCACTGCGTGTATCGGCAGCCAACCAGGCAACCCAACAGCTGAAATGTTTTTGTTGTTGTAACTACAACCAAGACAAACTTGATGCTTCTACAATGCTCATGTTCCATATAAAACATTTAATATCCATGGATGCAGAACTCTGACAGCAGTCAGCAGTGGTCCTTTGTAGCTTATCCTCCTTCACAAGTTTTCCTCAATGATTGTAAAGGCCAAACATGTTAATAACCTAAGATTTATAGATGAAGCAAATTTTGAATCTTTTTTTTCTTCACCGTCATTTTTTGATCTTGGGAGAAACTGAATTTTGGGTTTACACGGGCTATAAGCCATAATTATCAAAAGGAACAGAAAAAGATACACTATTCTGTCTGTGTTGGTCCTTCTTATAAAAGTTAAGACGCTGATCAGGTTGTATTATACTGGGCCTCTGACCATGCACAATAAAAGTTAATCAAACATTGATGTTTTTTCCAGATTCACCTGATAGAAGATATGGAAACTCCTTTCTCCAGGATTCCTCATGACGACACGTGACTTCTCCAGTAGGAAGTTCGAAATTTTCCCCCCATCTGGTTCGCCGCCGGAACTGAACTGGATCTCAAAGTATTTCCCCTATTGGATCAAAGCAATTTTTTTAGTACCGGAGCTGGATGAAATGAAGCTGAAAAGAGAGTTATATGGTCTGAGTTTCTGGCACCTGGCCGCTTAAATTGTTGCTCGTGTGTGTGTATGTGTTACATCTACCATATATAAAAATCTGATCCTACTTTTTTTTTTTTCTAGACTCTGGACTCCATACAACCCTGTAATGTATCAGTTTCAGTCAAGCTGAGAGCAGAGGCCCAAAACTGAAAACAGGACTTATTTGTTTTTAAATGTTGTCATCTCAGGCCATCAATGTCAACTCAGTTATTTTTTCTTCACAACCACTTTAAAATATTTTTATGAAATCTACTTTGTGTGGAAATGTAACCAGTAAAATATGGTAAAAGCTTGTGGAAACTACACTTTTGCCAGTTTATGCTGGCTTTAAATGTTCCATCTCAGCTAAACGTATTGGGCCTGCATGTGTCCTCAGCAGCTTTTCTGCTCAGTCAGGGCACACATGAGGTTAGTTGAGTCATGCAAGAAAACTAGATCATACAAGTTATTAACTATGAATGTTATAAAAACTCTAAAGTCCAGTCCAGAGGTGTGCCACAAAAATCTTATTACTGTAACACAGCTGAACTAGTGCGTTCACATTGCACACTTTGTCAGCGTCAAACTGGCTCACAACGCATCTAGTTTGTCACATATACATTTTTAACCCGAAGCTTGCAAAACCCGTGGGTGGGCCTTTCTCTGCCGGATGTTTTAAACAGTGACAGATCGTGATTGGCTAGACAACGTCGTCGGGACGATGTCGCTACAGTGAGACGCTCTGATTGATCGGTGCACTGGGTTAAGTGCGTCAAGAGTTCAGCTGGCTGAACTTCTGCGTTGCTTGAGTTTGCGGCAGCTAACGCTTGAATAACTGACCCAGCCAACGCACACAAGGCGCCGCAGAAACTCTGACGGACTCAACCATAGGCTTTACATGTAATCTTACCGCACTTGACGCTGACAGTTGGGGCACTGTGTGCGCACCATAAGGCAGGTGTTGTTGTTTTTTTGTGAGTCATTTAATGGAGGATTTGATAGGTTTTAGATTAAAATATCCAACAAAAACATGGGAAAAAGATGTCTGGAAGGCCTTTTTTATGTATTTTTTCATGTTTTCACCGATTCAAAGACAACTGAGCAATGAAGGCCTTACAAATCTGCTAGAGTTGTTGTTCCTCAGAGTCTTGGCGTTTCCGAAGGCCTCCAGGAGTGGATTGGACTGCAGGATAATGTCTTTGACGTGCTGCAAGGAGACGAATGATTTGTTAAGCACAGACAGGTAAGAGACGCCACAACATTTCACAACCGTGCCGACGGCCGGGTGCAGGGATTGGAAGTTTCCACTCAGATACAAGCATGGTGTGAGTGCATGAACATACACAGACCGACAAGCACATCCACAGATGGTAAACACACACTCACTCACACACACACAGTCTGGAGGACATTATCCTTTCTGCGAGCCATGTGCGCGTCAGAGACACATGCGTTTCCAATCTTTACAGCAGACAGTAAGGTTCCCTCTTCTGTTATTGCTCACAGACGCTGAATGGAATCTTTCTCTTTAGCCTAAACTCAGTCCTCCATGAAATAAAAAGTTAAAGAGTTCAATCTATGCTAGAAACGCTGAGGGACGGCATCAGTTCTTAAGATTTTTGTACAAAAAATTTATTCACACTGCTTGAACTTTTTCTAAACCATCTTTTTAAACAAGTTTTTGCACTTTATATCCACAAACTTCAGTGTATTTGTTGGGATCTTACACTAAACATAAATATAAACGCAACACCTTTGTTTCTGCTCCCATTTTTCATGAGACGGACTTAAAGATCTAAAATTCATCCCAGATACACAATATTACCATTTCTTCGCACAGCCATTTAAGAGGAGTGGACCAACATTCCACAGGCCACAATTGACAATCTGATAAACTCTATGCGAAGAAGATGTGTTGCACTGCATGAGGCAAATGGTGGTCGCACCAAATACTGACCGGTTCTGAGTCCCCAGACCCCCAATAAAGCAAATCACTGCACATTCTAGGGTGGCCTTTTATTGTGGGCAGTATAAGGTACACCTGTGCACTAATCATGATGTTAGATCAGCATCTTGACGTGGCACACCTGTGAGGTGGGATGGATTATCTCAGCAAAGCAGAAGTACTCACTATCACACATTTAGACTGATTTGTGAACAATGTTTGAGAGAAATGGTAAGATTGTATATCTGGAATGAATTTTAGATCTTTAAGTCCATCTCATGAAAAATGGGAGCAGAAACAAAGGTGTTGCGTTTATATTTTTGTTGGGATCTTATATGACCAGCCTACAGGAAGTAGTGAATAATTGTAAAGTAACAGTAATATTTGTAATGGTTTTCAGATTTACCTTTGTAACAAATTTCATTAAGTGTGGCATGTGTTTGTATTCAACCCCCATTTCTCTGATGACAGTAAATAAAACTTTATTGCAAACAATGAGCTTCAGAGATCACAAACCTTATTAGTAAATAAAGTCAACCTTTGTGTTATTCAGATAACAAACAGCATCATGAAGACCAAGGAGCATATAAAAAATGTCAGGAATAAAGCTGCAGAGAAGCTCAAGCCCAGATTAGGTGATGAAATAATATCCCAAGCTTTGAATATCCAGCCCTGTTCATGCAGTGAAAATGTAAAAAAATAAAACACAGCTCTAGATCTGAGCTGATAGCTAGACCCTGAATATTTTCACAGGTAAGCTACAAACCATGCACTCAACTGATCTGACCTTCAAACAATGAAAGCCATGGGAAGTCCCATTTGTTGTTTGTCCCTTAAGGGATACAGCAAACATGTAAAAGCAGATGTTGTGGTCAGATGATGCCAATTAAAAAGAAGACAGATCATACCGAAAGTACCATCCCCACTGTGAGCCATAGTGGGTGCAGCTTCATGCTGTGGGAATGCTTTTCCGCAGCAAAAACTTTTGAAATTAGAACTAATTAACGAATACATGGGTGAAGCCACACACAGGGACATTTTTAAAGAGAATCTTTCTATTTCATACATTTTTAAGATGTTCAAAGTTGGTAGACATATACCACAAAAGACTTGCAGCTGTAGTTGCAACAAACAGGTGCTTCTACAAAGCAATGAGTCAGGTGAGATAAATACAAATGCAGGCCACATTTTTCAGACTTTTATTTGTAGAAAATCTTCAAAAATGCCCATTTGTTCATATACTTCCACTTAACCATAATGCACTACTTTGTCCTGGTCTATCAAATAAAAGACTGATAAGATGCACTGAATATTGTGGTTGCAATGTAACAAATGCGAAAAATCTCAAAGGTCATGAATATTTTTGTAGGTTACAAAAAGAATGTTTGAACAGAGTGATGCGTGTAAAGCCGAATGATTATGTATGTACATGAACAATTAGAGTCATGTAAATTACAAGTAATACTGAGAAATCAAAAGAAAAATGAAAAACAAACAAACAAACCAACCAAAAATTACTTTAGATGTTGAACTTCTAAAAAGTACAACATCTCCATTTCTGATTCTGCCTTGGTGGAAGCAGCTCTGAGCAGATAAAACAATCTTGATTAAGGGCTTTTCCTTCTCAAACTGGAGATCTTTATAAAGATTAGGGACTAGACATCTGCTGAACTAGGTGTTTGGGGGGTGCCAGATGGCTGAGAGGCTAAATATAAAGTAGAAAATGATGAGCCTGATTGGGGACTGTGAATAAAAAGGGGGGTTGGAGGTAGAAAACAACAGGTTTCTTTTATTTTATACAACAGACTTCAAATATTTCTTATTTTATAAAAAGAATCGACGTGAGATTTAAAACACACAAACTCTCGAGAGCTTTTGTTCACAGTTTTATGAATATGTTGTGAATAGAAGTTATATGAGAAAAACAAACATTTTGGAAAGTTAAAATGTTTTTTTTTGCAAAGAAATGTGGTAAAATTTCTTGAAGCAGTTGTGCAGGTCTCATTACCAATTCCAGAGACATTTAATTACTGAAAATGTTTTATCGGCTGAGCCTAGCGAAAGCAGACGTTCACAAACATCTGCTTTTAATATACAATTCATAAATCTGTAATATATATTTTTTTACTAATCCAGAGTTCTTACATCATGTTCTGAAATAGGAAAATCCGATCTTTACCTGCACTCTGGGTCCACCTCCTGACACTTTAGAAATGTAGCCCATGATATATTTGGCTGCCACAGTTTTCCCCGCTCCGCTCTCCCCACTGAAATACAGAGAAAATCTTTAAATACATGTTTTACAAGCCTCTGGAACAAATTTAAAAGCATCTGATGCTTAACCAACCATTACGATTGAATTGTTTGATATCTTCACTATTTTGCTTCAGTTTTTTGCTTTTCTTTTACACTTGAAAATTCATATAGCTTCATTCTTAGTCTCACCCATCAGCAACCTCTACATGCTGAAAGTTATTCACTGTTAAAAAAAATGTTCAGCCACTTTTAATTGTTGCACCAGATATATAAAGTTTAGAAAAGCTTAGATGTCTTGTGACTGTGCTTCAGATAAAACCCCGCTAACCTACATGCACATTTCTGCATTAAATTCCAAAAATATGGCTTTCTTTGTGTTTCTTTGTTTTTAAATCTCGGCTCTTCTAAAGCTGCTTGGTGTGATTTCCAGGTGCAACCACTAACAGCATTATTAAGTGCAAT
Organism: Apricaphanius iberus; assembly: GCA_028564705.1. NCBI lineage: Eukaryota > Metazoa > Chordata > Actinopteri > Cyprinodontiformes > Aphaniidae > Apricaphanius > Apricaphanius iberus. Next base: position 2,779,800 of record JAPXFQ010000166.1, on the reverse strand, counting down.
TCAGAACGCAGGATGATGGAAAACACTTGTTTGCTGTGTTGGTTTAAGCTTTTTTGGACCTGTGCTGTAGAACTGAAGCAAAACAGTACCCATTGTTATTAGAGCGATATCTGGGCTTCTACATTTGTTTGGGCAGATAAGAGGAATCTAAAACATTTCCTTTACCTCCCTTTTTGTATACAGGCTTGTTTAGGAGATACAAACTCCTAACATTTATGGCCAATAATTTAATTGTTTAAAAATTCAATAAAACAGCTTGTACACTGTAAATTTAGAAAAAACGTTTGATGAACAAAAATAACTGCAGGCTTTAGGTTAGTAGGTGAGACTCGGAAAAGAGGTCTAAGAGAACATATTGGGTGTGGGAGTGCTTTGGAGGTTTAGAACCATTTCATGCAAGAATAGTAACATACCGAAGGAATATAAAGCTAATTAAATCATGAGAATTAGCCACTCATCTACCTTCAGATAGACGAATAAAAGTAAAATCCCATTCTTATTCCATACGGTTTAATTTGATGTCATCTGTAGCAGCTCAAACAATTCTAGGAAGGCTTTCCAAAAGGTCAAGGAATCAGTGTTGTTTGCCACTTTTCCAGAGGCTTATTTATGAGGTCAGACACTGATGATGGACAAGAAAGCTTGGCCCGTAGTCTTGGCTATGATTCAACCCAAGGGATTCTATCTGGTTAAGGGTCTGGATTCTGTGCAGGTATTCCTTTATGGACCATGCTTTGTGTGGGGAGTTAAGCTGAAACAGGAAGAGGTCAACTGTTCTGACAAAGTTGGGAATATGATATTGTTTTTAATATCTTGGTATTGTGCCACATTACAAGGTCATTTCACTGGGACTAATAGTGATGCTCCACTCCAAAAAAAATAAAAATTAAAAAGCCTCACTCTGTAATCCTCCCTCAACCAAGTTTTAGTCAGGCAAGGGTCGCCGTCCTGACAGCTGCCAAACCCAGATAAGCAAATTGGGTTACAAGACAGTGAGGCACGGTTTGTCTCACAAGAGAACACATATCCACTTCTCTAGATTCCAGTGTTGGGATGATTTCCTTAAATCTGTGCTTGATGCAGCACCCATGGGAAACAATTTCATAAAGCTTACTAATCACACTTCCTGAACTAATTTCAATGCCAAAAGAACACTCAATGTCTGCAGATATTGTTTTTGCATAAAGCTGGTAAAATATTTGCACAATGGCCTTATAATCCACACTCACTGATTTTGTGGGCTACACTCGTCTACCTTTCATGGTAAACTGGAATTCAGTCAGAGTTACCCATTCTGCATGCCTAGACAATGGATTTCATACACCTGCAGCCAATGAACTAATTAGGAAACCTGAGTGCAATTATTTTAATCACTAAGTAAATACTTTTGGCAGTAAAAACAACATTATAAATTCAGTATGTAGAAAACCTTTTCCAGTTCACAGTATTCCTGGTAGTTCAATATGCTTTAGGGAAAGATGATTCACCCTAATAACAAATGTGCTGTCTCTTGTGCATAAGTCACAGAGGAATTTACATGTTTCTGAGCTGCAATGCAATTAGATGTAGACATAAAGCCTTAGTAGACTTTGTAGATAAGAGAAAGCTTGTTCTATGGGACACCTTGGCTTGCTATTGTTAGCACACACTGATAGTGGACTGTCCTGACTCTGTTTGGTTTAAAGACATAAATTAGCGGTTTAATGAATACAACTTTTTATATAAAAACATTCTGATTAAATCTGATAGTCAGAGTTTCCTCTTCATCCAGCCAGCATATCTAAATGCTAAAAATTCAGCTCTGAAAACATAATATGCTGTGAGAAGTTTTAAACCTATTATTTCCAAGGCAAAAAAGTAGAAATTACATCAGGGTGCACATTTTTACTGCCCCCTCCACACCTTTCCTCTTTGCCTTTAACTCTACTTAGGTTCTGCTTTCTGTGATCCGCGTGGTTTGGCAGCAAATGACGGTGAAGTCTGTTTTTTTTCTGCATCTACCTTAAAGTAGTCAGGTTAGAGAAGCTGCTGTGAGAAACACAGCTGCAGACTGTTAAGGGGCTGCCAGAGGAAGTCATGGAAGCGACTCTATTACACAGCAGTCTCTATAAGGCTGCACCCATCCCCCTATTTAACCCTGTGCTTTGTAAATCCTTATAACATTGTATGGATTTCCTCAGTACAGTTTGAAGTCAGGCAGCAAGAAATTCCAGGAAAAGTCAAACACTATGCTTTACTTTGATTCTCAGAAAACATCTCATCTGCATCAGAGATTATTGTTTTTCCTCCTGGAAGTTCATCTTTGAGGAGCTACTTTAGGTTACGGTTCCCGTGGGAGTGCTGTTCTCTCATTTTTGCTCTCAAATCCTAAAGGCATTGTTAACTCCAACAGTGATTTATTAACCAAACAAGTCCACAAGTGGCACAAGTGGCACAAGAAAACACAAAAAAAGGAAGCTTTAGGAACTCGGTTTCATAGATGAGTACAAAGTTGAATTATGCAACGAGTGCACAGTAATTACTAAACTAGCTTTACTTACTGGAATTTGGCACAGTAGGAATCTTTCGGATTGATTTAATTAAAACTTGAGATTACATGAAACACTTACACCAAGCAGATTATAAAGGGAAAAGAGTATGTTGATTAATGACAGAGTTTAGATACGGATGCGTTAGGTATTCTGGCTACAAACCTGTGTGCCTGTTATTTAAAAATGTAATGATAAAATCTGGAATTAAAAGATTTAAACGTATTCAATTCTAGTGTAAAGCATTCTTGGCAGTCTTGTTCATTCCAGTGGCGTACCTCCTCTCATTTTTTGTGTTTTACATACTCTGCAAAATAAAGACCAGTGTTTGCTCACAGACCTTAGAAACAAACAGGAAAATGGGCTCTGAGGAGCCTCATTATAGTTCCAATATTACAACCTAATAGTTGTGAAGGTCATTTAAAAATAACGTACTATGTTACCCCTATAGATTGTCCATTGAGCCTGTTCTAGTTCTTCTGCTGCCCTCGCTTTGTTGGAGAGGAAGTTGAAAAGAAAGGCAACACCAGTGAAACAAAAGATCTAATGCACACAGCAAGTACTAAGAAAGCATTAACAGTCGGTCAATAATAGTGAATTGGAGCCAAAGCCACTGACTGAAAGTCAGTTGATTGAAGAAGGCCATTTATGTCAGATTCTAAATCAGACTTCTAAACAGGGAGCTGCAATCACTTGCTTCCCATGTAGCCATTAGCTTCAGTATACTATACCATCACCTTAAAGTATAAACTTTTTTAATTTCACCCCCAGATTGAGAATTATATTCCTTCAAAACAAAAGAGGTGATATTGTGTAAGCAGCCCCCAGGTGGAAGGAAATTATTTATTCCATTTTCTAATAAATGCTCCAACAGATTAATTCTTCCCACCAAGCTGCTTGCCTATTATAGACTGACTCGTCCCATTCTTCTGCATTCATACAATCTTGTCCCTGATGTTAGACAGCTCTCGGGTCTTGGCCATGGCGGAGGTTGCAGTCTGACTGTTTGAAGCTGTGGACAAGTGTCTTTTATACAGATAAGTTAAAACAGGTGCCATTAATACAGGTAACTAATGGAGGACAGAAGATCTTCTTAAAGAGGTAGTAACAATTCTGTAAAGGCCATAATTCTTGCTTGTAAGTAGATGCTAAATACTTATACAATTCAACTCTTAAAGTTGTACTGTAACTATGATGAAAATTACAGACTTCTTACATATTTTTAATAGAGACAACTTGCACAATCGGTGGCTGCCAAATACTTTTTGGTCCCACTGTATGTTCTTGATGGACTACAGATTTAGTCAAACCTCGATCACCATGCAGGTGGCATCACTTGGTCTAAAGTTTTAATCATGTAAAGTGTCAAAGTTGTCCTTAATTTGTTATCTTGGAAATGCAGAGACGTTTGAAATAACTAATAATTTCATGTAAATTTAAGCAGTAATAATTGTTAGTAACTATCACTGATTGTGAAACTAGGTCCACTAGTCATTTACAATGACTACATGTGTAAAATAGTAAAGTGAACAGAGCATTATTGAAATAACGTTTTAGCTACATGGAAAATCTGCTGTTGAGCTTCTTTATTGGCTGATTAGTCAACTGTGCTGACTCCTCCACCAAAAGCCCAAACCAAGGAAACATTTCAGAAGTCTTAACCAACCAGGTCAGGCAGGACTAGTTAACTGGTTAAGATTGTATTTATAATTTTTGTGTAAAATTCCCGCAACATTTAGTTTTGTTTTTTCTCCCTACAAACATCTGCCAGATAATGCCTAATAACTTTCTTTGTTTTTTTGTCCTTCGTATAACACTCAGAATTAGAAAAAAACCAAGAAATATTCACCAAAACTCTGCACCAGATTGACTTTGAAATAAATATCTGAAATCCCTGAACAGAAAGGTCAAGAATCAGTGTGTAAAACTGTCATGTGAAAAACTAAGACGGGTTAATAAACAATCATTCAGAACAGCTTACAGACTCTACGGCATCTCAAGAGTTTTAACTTTGCTTTGTGTTTTACGGAATATTTAGTTGTGGCTTTATTATTGTTTGTTAACCCTGGTGGAATATGTTGCATAAGTCTTAGTACACCTAAGGTTATAGGAAAATCTTTTTACGATTTCACATATTATATCTTCAAAGTTTTTTGAAGAGATTATAATTGTTTTTTAAAATGAATTTGTGCTGTTTATTTTATTTTTTGCTATTTTAGTTATGTTTAAATTTGTATTCTTAGTCTTGGTGAAAAGTGGTCTTTAATCATTATCACTTACTGTATGTTAAAACCATAGAACTGACAAGGAGTGTCCTTTATTTTGTACGATGACTGCGTACTATTGATCCAGATCTGAAAAGGGAAAATCTGACATTTCTTCTACTATAATTTGAAGAAAACACACAAGACCGTAATTACATTTACCACCTTTTTAAGCCACAGTACATCATATTAAATATTATAGGAATCAGTGAGTCAGAGCTTTGTTGCTCACCATCACTGTAACCATTCTCTCTGTAAAAGTGAGAAAGAGCCAAAGCAGCCTTCAGCTGACCACGATGCACGGCCAGGAGTTCACTACAGCCTTTGTTTACTGATTCCAGTTCATCATAAAACCACCTTCCAGCTTTTGTTTGCTGATTTAGTCAATCATAAAATGTCCCTCTGTGGCTTTATGAGAGAAACTGAACCAGCAACAGCTGACTGTCCAAACAGTGTAAAGTGCTGAAGCAGGGGTCATTCATAATGAGGTAAGCAATAAGGGAACCACACTGCTCAGATAACTGGAACACAGGACATGACTGGAAACCTGACTGCACACATTTCTGTCTCTAGCTTTGTGGTTTAAAAACGTTCGCTAGCAAACTTCACAAAAGACAAAGGTGTTCTTCTGTCCAAACCAGGAAGCACTTCAAAAATACACTCCAACAGCTGCTGTGTTCCTAGCACACATCCCAGCTTAACTCATAACAGACCTGGCTATTCTTTAATCATTTCCCTCTTCTGGATATTGTCAAATGTTTCTTTATTTAAGATTTGACTCAAACCATTATGATGGAAAAAAACAGCAGGAACACCCCATTCTTAGTCAGTAAGCTGTACTAAAAGATGTGGTGGAACCCGTTTGGCCTGTTCTCCTCTTGCTCGCACATATTATCACGACCTAAACATCTTCGCCAAGCTTTGTGATCTCACACTGCAGAGAACAAAATCGCCGACTTTTGTATCACTCTCCCAGATCCTGGATATTTTACACCCCTTAAAAAGAGGAAGCCAGTTTAAGAGAGTAACATAAAATATTGTTCTTCTAGCTGCTGTTACATAGCCAATAACTCATAAAATGAGAAAGAAAGGGGAGAAGGTCATGTTTGTTATGATAGTAAAAAGGTCTCACCTGATAATGACACACTGATTCTCACGGTCAATCATCATATTTCTGTACATGTTGTCTGCCAGAGCGTAGATGTGAGGAGGGTTCTCATACTGAGCCTGAAAAAGAGTTTGGTTATAAATATTTGACAGCACAAATCCAAGACGAAAGACAGAGATCATTTACTAATTAAAAGGCAATAAATACATACCACAATGTAGCTTAGAAACAGTTTTGATGCTAAGAAATTATTTTAAACATTCTTCTCATGGTAATTTCACCATACATTTCCAGAGCACATCATACTACCACCTATAGTAAAAAAAAATGTAATTATCATTTGGAGATATTGATGCAAACTGTGAGTTCAGTTGTATGCGGTTATTGGTTAAGAGGTATAGCACAACTGTATGACCTGAGATCTGTTAATTAACGTTTTTACGTTCTGAGAATAACAGTCTGAATGGTGTGATGTGGAAGATGATTAATAATCACAGAAGCAGCCAAGAGGTCTAGATTAAGCCGGCAGAGATTCCTGGTTTAGACTTTTATAGATATGACAACTATTAATCATCCATCCACTTCATAAATACATTCTTTATGGAAGAGGGACAACAAAAGCTACTGTTGAATGAAAGGCTAACCAAAGGAAAGGAAAACCAAATTTAAGGTTTGCCAAAATCCATGGGGGAAAAAATGTCTAAGAAGGTGCTATGGTAGACCACAAATAAATATTTTGCCCCAAGTACAAAACTGTGTGGAGGAAAATGTACAATATGAATCCCCAATCCCCATTACTGCTCAAGCGTAGTGTCCCAGGGGAAACTATGCTTGAGCAGCAACAAAGCAAACTGGTTGAGACTGATGGGAAGATGGATGAAGCTAAATAAAGGGGAACAACCTGCAAGAAAACCAGACAGAACTGCAGTGGAATTGTCTAGATCCTCAGTGGCCAACTCAAGAGGCACTGCCCTGCATGTTTTACATATATCCCCCCTCTAACAAAGCTAAAATGATTAATTACCTCCTCAGCTTCTCATTAACTTCTGCAGAGGCCTCTTAACGAAACATTAATTATATGCAGGTGTGTTGAACATATAGAACAACTAAAACATGTACGTTAGTCGGCCCTGCTTTAGATCAAAGACTATTCAATTATTTAGGGACTACAAAAGCATGCCAGACCAATTTTCTTATTCATTTGTGAAAGAAAAACGGAAGTAGAAGGAACCAGCCTACCCAGTACAGTCACATCCATATAACTTTGCAAGGCACATTAACAATAAGCTTGCCTTTCATTGAATTGAAACCCATTCAAAACCCATTTTAGACCCTCTATTTGCTATACAAAAGAAATAAAAGAGGTTTTGAATACCCTTTCTTTTAGGCATACAACGATACCACTTTTTCCAAACTGATACAATACCGATACTTTGATTTGAGTACTTCCCGATACAGAGTACCAATACCGATATTTCTGCCACACAAAAAAACGCAATGAAGTCGAAGACAAGTTTTATTTTCTTCTCTGCTTGTTATAAAAAAAAAAGAATACTGATAAAAATCACAACAAAACTAAAATTTCAAGTGAAAAATAGACATTTTCTTTGAAACTATTGCAGTTTACACATTTTAAGTATCGGTTCACTGTATCGGTTTAGTTTAAGCAATACAGTACATAAGAACAGTACCGGGCCCGATACCAGTATCGTTGAATCCCAAGTTTTTTTATACAGTTATCTAATTAGTAGAAAAGTCATTAAGCTGTTAGACTGTTGCATTCTTCTTTCCCATTTTTTTTTATTTTTTTTACTTTGCTACATTGTTTATTTCTTTCCAGGACTGTATTAAAACCAGAAGAGAGGAACATAAAATAAAGTTAATCATTATGACCCCCGGAACCAAAACCAACGGAGGAAAAACAAATCAGTTATAAATGATCAGCAGAAACTAACACAAGATTAAGCATTTTGGCTTTGGAAAATCCCACTGCATCCACTATATTTCCAGTCTATTCTAACACCATATATCTTGAATAATGATAATGAGAAACATACAATAATTTTGATTCATAATACTTGACATTTATAGACTTGTATGTTTTATTCTTTTTTTGAATTGTTGATCCAAACTAGATGTGTTGTGATCTAAATCCGTGTCAATACTGGAAAGTCTATCCAATGAATGCACATCCCTGTACATTAAGGGATTGTCTTGTGGGATGGTATAATCTGCACCTCTGTTTTTGCAGTTCAGCAAACAGGTTGAAGCTTTTTATCACACTCTGTTGACTGTGCAAAAAAGTGCAGTATAATTGTGAAACATCTATAAGAAAGTTAAGTGTTCTTTGGCGAGAGTGACCCTAAACGTTCCCACAGTCTGTCAGAGACTTTATCTTAAGGAGACGGTTCTACGCTCAGCAGGCCGGCCAAGAAAGGAGGCAGATTTGAACAGGCTGTTCTAAGTAGGTGCTGCCAAGCACACTCAACGGTTGTTTCCAGTTTCTGACAGAAGCATCTACGCCAAGCTGCTGGAAAGTTTGAACATCAGCGGCCTTTGTCTTTCAAGCAGCGATCATCTCAAACTCCCTCAGACAAAATGTTTTGTGTATAATGTCATAGCTTGGATGTACTCACAGCGCCCTGATACATCTCGATTTCCCTCTCTCCAAAATACGGCATCTGTTTGAAGGGGTTGATGGAAATGAGAACAGGGCCGATGTATGTCTGGTGAAATTATGCGTTAAAGATCACAGAAAGCAGCAGCGGAGAAACATCAAATTCCAACCAGCCGTAATACGAGTTTGGTAATCATGGTTGGATCTAAATAAGGGCTTACAAATCCCAGAGAATGGCGCTTCCATGTAATGCTGAGGTTTTATGCTCCTAACACAGAAGGCAGCTGATGGCAAATAAAGCTGCTATTATGGGTGACCCACACTGACCCAGGGCCTTAGCAGGGAGACCTCCCAGTTACAGCTTTTTATTGACCCAAACCAAAGGCCTGACTCAGTGCTGAAGAGCCGAAAACAGCCAGCATTTACTAAATTTCACAATCCTGAGCACTGCCAGATTGGCGAGGAGATTCATGCAATGAACTGCTTTGACAACACTGAAAGAGGTTATTCATTCATCGCGCTGCACGTCATGAGCAGCTTACGTCTGCAGCAACAGCTGCATGTTAAAAACCTAAATGTTGCATTTGTGCAGAACACTGAATCAAAATCCATTCCAGAGAGACTCCCTGAACAGAGGTTCCTCTATTATGCAATCTGCTGTTGCTCACACCTTTTCTTTTGCATTTTGCGTCCCCCTGTGAAACAAACTAAAGTACGTCTGACTCACAGAAGGAACATCACTCAGATATTTAGGTGAGAGCACAAAGAGGTCCTTTCCCACCTCCTCATGGCAGAATCCCAGGGGGAATTTGTCACCTAACTCTGATGTCGAGGATTAATCGCTGCTGATATGTTGCAGTGAGTGAGCATTCAGCTATTCTGGGAAGAGTGGGAATGAGACGGCTCGGCCATTTCTCACAGGGGTACGAACATTCAAGTGCGAGCAAAGGATACAAAGATGTAGTCATCCATGTATCTCTTCTTGAGGTTGTCCACGATGCCGTCCTCATTGATCTTGCTGAGCAGGACCATGTCATCTACACCGCTGTGTTTGACATTGTGGCTCTGCCAATGGTACCGGTAGTGACCCCGGCTCCCCTGAAACAAAACAAAAAAACACACACAATGCACAATTGTTAGTTCGCTAGGAGAAACACAATGGCATGAACGAATCTAGAGTCTGACATCAGGGTGGGCCAGATGCACTGCTACAATACAGTAGCCTTTCAGCCCACTCAGAAACCTGAGCTGGTGTGGGTTTTGTCATCCTGTTGAACTAATGGGATAAACCTCAAGCCGAAAAGTCAAAGTGAGCAAATCTTTTGATTTCAGCAACACTGTGAACCATGTTTACTTTGAAATAATGCAAGTTCAGATTCCCACAAGTGCTGCGTGTTATTTATTTAAGTGTTAAAGATGCAGAGACTTGACTTTCTTCCACATCCCAACACTCCTTCCCCCTACATCCCTGTTTTTCTTTTAGTCGGGTTTGTCTCAGGAGATGTGAGGTCATTCATCATGTGCTGTGAGTCAGAGCCGCTTGGCTACTGTGGACGAGGGTCACAGTGTGCTGCGAGGAGTGAGTCTCTTTCTTCAGGATCGAGAAGAACTCAAAATCCAGATTTTACATGGTGTAGTAGTCAACACACAAGTAAACTCTACAACTAAAACTCTCCCATTTTCAGTGTGGAAATATCAGCAGAGATATGGAACCGAACTATGGTATGGTGTCTCGCAAACGTCTTTCTGAAGAAGTCAATAATAAGTCGGTAATCGCTTCTAAATGTTAAAGAATTAATTTTTGCAATATGAATAGATTGCAACTTTATTGTCATTGCACGTGTCACAAGTACAAGGCAACAAAATGCAGTTTGAATCCATTCAGAAGTGCTTGAGCAATAACAGATATATTACAGAATATAGATCTATTATAGATATGCTACAAATGAACACAGTATGAAGGTGTGTTATGAATATACTATACCTAATATAATTGAACTAATTTGAATCAATACTCAGTACTATTAAGGCTATTATTAATGTGTTTTCGTAGAAATGCCACAGATCAGAACTGGCTAATATACCATTGACTGCCTCTGACTGGTGATAGGCAGGCCAAATTATCCATTGAATGCATTAAGCCTAAAATAGCCTGTTAATCTCAAAAGACTAAAAACTCTTATGCACCATAAAAATCAGACAGTTTTCTTGATAATACCTAAACAAGGGTTTTTGGGTTGTAGCCCCCAAGCTGTGGAATAACCTCCCCCTACATGTCAGACAGGCTCCAACTGTCAAGAAGGCCTGGCCAAAAAAAATATAAAGAATCAAAATCGATTTAATGAATTAATTGCAATTTTTTGTATCTGGGGATTTTTTAAAAAACGTAAATTGAGTTTTTGTGTAATGGCAAATTTTTGCACCACAAACCGATTCAAACAGAGAAATAGAGGCATCCAGCAAAATATGAAATATCTCCACGATGAACGAAACCTCAGTGACCAACAAACCTTAGCTAAAAAACTGCAAAATGTAGCTGAATCCTTTGCATTTACTTATTGCTTTTCTTAATGGGAGAGAATCATAAATAAAAAAAATTGTAAATGGAATTAAAAAGAAATAAAATCAGATAGGTCATATTGCCCAGCCCTACTGTCAATCTTTTTAAATTGCTATTAAAAACACATATGTATTCACTGGCTTTAAATACAGTATGAGAGTTACAACATATTTCTGTATGTTGCCTTTTTATAAATTCTCTACAGGACTTCGTAGAAATTAAACGTGTTCTATGATAACTTGAACTTTGATCCTCCATTGTTTTACTACCCTTTTGGTCTCATATTCCCAATTTATAAATTAATAAACACATCACAGCAGGAGATTAGATATCCATAGTATTTTAGTAAGGTTTTCAATTATGAAAATTATGAAATTATGCATTTTGGTCATATTGAGTGTTGTGCATGGCAGCATTTGCTCATTTCAAACCTCTTAAACCCACTGATCTAAAGAAAATCCATCCCCTCAGTTGAAGCTTCAATGCTACACATTAAATTGTGCTACATCAAAATGAAACAACTGATTTTGCAAGAAAAACATGCTGGTTTCAGCTCTTTGATTCTTTGAAAAACTACCTTAGGTGAATGTGGATCAAATGTATTCCACACCCCCTTAAAAGGAGGTCTGACTAAAGAGATTTTAGAACACTCTCAGTGCAAACATGGCTTCAATTTAGCCTGAAAGACGGATGAAAAATGTCAGACAAACTTATGTATTCCAAAACCTATTTGAGAATTGAACAATATAACAGTTATAAAGGGTAGATTTTGAGTTAATCTAGTAAAATATTAACATTGCCTCTATGTTTATCAGTATCATAAGAATGTAAGTAATCCTTTGGTAGTGAAATATGTGAGGTAATGTTTAGATTGCATGACTGATCGCATAGAGAGAAAAAATGAATCTATATTTGGACATGTCTGAATAGAAGGTGCATGTAAATGTTGTAGATCAAAACAGACTAAAAAAATAAATGCAGCTGCTGCAGAACTATTGAAAAATCAGCATCAAAGAGCAAGAAAACAGAACAATGCAGAGTAGTACAAGTCATTGAGCCTTCAGTAATTAACTTGAGTGAGAAATGAGTCCAGTAGGGGGGCCAAAAGCATTTCATATCCTGCAGGGTGTTTTTTTGTTGTTTTTTTCATTCAAGGCAACCAAATTAGTACCACTTTACAGTTTGGTTTAAAGCAGTAGAGAGTAATTTTAATAGCTTTTCAGACCAATTCAGGGAGTGTTTTCCTGTTGAAGCAAAATGTCATTAGGGGAGTCTTCAAATCCCACTGTTTAATGGTAAAAACAAAAATAAAAAGGTAAAGTCCAGTCAAATTTGTTTCTATGTCATGGTTCATAAATACATTTTTACATCCATATCTAAATAACATTTTGGGAATAATCTGACTGATAACCAGAAAGTGAATCTTTATCCCAGTTTACACACCAGTTAGTTCCGACCCAGTAATTTGATATTCCATGAGTGCTGATCCTAAAGTACAAAAGCACTGGGACTTTTTACAGACAATATCAATCCACTGTACAGGTATTAATCGTGCATTCACACCACCGAAAATGTCATCACCCAGAACGGCAAGATTACGCCATAATTCTATGGTCGTCGACGTTTTCTAGACAACTACAATCCACAAGGATTAAAACAGCTGGCAGAGAAAGGTCAGCCTAGCACTTTGGAAACTGCAGCCTTAAAAATGTATGGGCTTCAAACCATAGGCCTTATTATGTCTATGGCTTCAAACTAGTAGGTCTGTGAGCGTTTTTTTGAACACGACAAAGCGTGGAGTGTGAACCATAGACTGTAAAAAAAGAATAGACAGCGCCTCCTCACTCCTCCCCGTTTACCAGAATGACTTTCATGGGGGAATTCATGGCGGATTCACAGACTCCTCCTCCCCAGCTCTGACGAAGCATTTTCCTAAAAAGGGCATAGGGGCAGGATCTTCACTGTAGACTCTGCCCTCGCGGGGCGTGTATGGGCGTGTAGTTCGTTCGTAATCACACCCTTTCTGCTCCCGCGTCTTTAGCTCTGATGCTAAACTTGTCCCCCTCATTAATTATGCAAGATTTCAAAAAATTCACTCACGAAAACCAGCCTGGTGCCCAGGTTTTTTATGAGCCCAGCGTTATCTAAGGAAGAATATGTAGCCATAGAAAGTTTTAAAAAACTGGGCACCAGGCATTAAAGTTTTTTTTAACGTGTCTAAAGTCCAATGCTTTTCAATGGGGGCCTAGCGGCCAAATGGAGGTACTACAGCAATGGAGGAGCAATGGCGGCCTCCATGGCATGCGGTCAACAAAGCAGAGCAGCCAGCGGCCATTGGTGTGAACACACCATAATATATGTGTATTGGAAATATTTGTGTTGCCTGGCAACAACCTCCCTTCCAGTTGGAACTATTTGTGTTGGTGGAGCTAAATAAATGATTGAACAAACATCAAATTACATGTCACTCAGATAATCAAATAATTAAATGAAGTGCCTTTGCAGCGCTAGGTGGTGATGTGGCCCATTTGCACCGATATTGCTCTGTTGGACTAGAGTTACATGTATGGTAAAAAAAAAAAAAAGGCTGGTGGCAAAGAAGCAGACAGGATAAAGACAGGATAAAGAAAGGATACGCCGGATGAGCAAAAGAAAAAAAGGACAACAATGACAAATCTGCAGCACAGTAAATTTTGTAAGTATTGTGCTGTTTGACAGTGTTACACTCGTTGTTGCCGTATTGTTATTCCAGGCTTCTGTGTTCTCGTCACTTCCTCCAAAAAGCTCAAATATCAGAGTCAACAGCTCGGCTGGCGTTTAAATGTAGAAAAATTTGATTTTCTAACAGCATTATCTGGATTCGTTTGTCTAACTATGAGTAATCCCGTTTAATTTTACTTTAGCTAGAATAAGGTCTATAGATGCATTTCAAAACTCTGACTTCGTTTTAAATAAAGCAATAATTCGTTTTTTTCTCACTGCATGTAGACACAATGGTTGTTTAAGGGAGAGCAGAGAGATATGCTTACACTGCAATTCAAAAGGAAAGATGGGGGAATTAGATTTCAGTAATTTAAGTAAAAACACAATGAAATATAAAATTAAACTTTTCTATAAATAATCATTTGAAGTCTAGCCTGAGATGCCAGCCAAGATCAGGGTCTGGTCTTTGATTTGCCCCTGGACTTTATTTAGTCTTTGGTTGGTTTTGCAGATGTGTTTTGAGTCATTGACATGTTGCAGGGTTCACGGACAAACTGGTCCTGCTACAAACAATGAAACTCTTACCTCATTGCTCCAAAGCCAGAATGAGTTTCTTTTCCTGGAATGCTGTTTTGTTACTTTTTCATTTCAGCAGGAGAAATCATGTGCACGTCATGTTATGTGTAAATTTACCAATTTGGGGTGGAGTCATTTTGGAAGTTTCCTGATTTTGTTTTTCACATGAATTTTTTTTTTAATCAAAAAATCCATATTAATCAAAATCATCAGAGAATAACTATATGCCTAGAACATGCTTGTGCTGCAAAGTACACAGCAAAATGTTTGTTTTTATATCAATAAAAAACAAAGTACACCCTTAACATTTCATATAATACTGTTCATTTATTTATTTTTTTGTTATATGTTTCCCTAAAGATTTCTCTTTTGTTTATGGCCAATGACATGTTGGAATCTGTGGTTTTGTTTGTTTGTGATTACATTTAAATCACTTTAAAACTTGATAAAATGCAGATTTTTTTGTACATTGAAACACCAGAATTCTTAGCATGATCAACCACATTTACTTCTTCCTGCTTCTACAAATTTGGAGTGATTTCTGCTGCAGTTATGACACTGACTGTTAAGAATTATTGCATAAAACCTAACATATAAAAAGAGCTATACCATATTTGTAGCAAAAACTTACTAATTAATACAGTGTTTACTTTTTAAAAAAAAAATGTAGGAATCAAAATTGGGCAGAAAATCGGACTTGTCAGTTTTAGCGATAAAATATAATTTTATGCAAAGTATTTGCTTTTTCACATGTTGAGAAGTTAAAATTTTATCCAGATAGAAATGAAACTGAAAAATATATAACATAAGAGATTAACTACATTTTGGGGAAATTACCCTTCAACAATAGACTGTCACCTCTGGCTGCTGTTTTGCAGCTCATCAACCAGCAGAGGAGTTTGACTTTGTTAAACACCATCCAGATATCTTTGTAATGCCCTCCTTTTCTGTTCACCTACTCCCTCAGTTTATTTGAGTCCATGGGGATATTCTCTTAGTTCACTTCCTTCACTGAACAAGTGGGAGGCTCAACAAATGAGGTAATCCTTAGAACATTCGACACATTCCTCCGACATCTCTAGTTCATTACATAGCACATGGATACACCATGTTTGAACACTTTCCCTTTGCAGTTTAGCCAAAAAACTTTTCCCATCTGTTTCCCTGCTGGGGGGAAAGTTCTCTACTTTTTTGCAAAATAATAATTGGAGTATAATAAATTAAAGATAGAGCAATTGATAAAGTACAAATTCATTCAGACAACATCCTTTTTATAAGGAATCTGTTCTCTTTGTGTATCTAAAGAAGATGAATGTGTTTGTGTTGTATTTTTTTTCCAAAAATCCTTCCAACTTTTACCAAAAACATCTTGAAGATCCACAAGACTTTTGAAAATAATATTTAATGGGTTGACGAGACAAAAGTGAAACTGTTGTGCAGTTCTGCATCCTGTAGCATCTGGTGTAAAACAGACACAGAAACAGACCATACTGAAAGTCAAGCATGGTAGTGGTGCTATAATGGTCTGGAGCCGCTTTGCTGCTTCATTACCTGGACCACTTGTTGTAATTGAACCACAAATCCTGCTCATTATCATAGCTTGTGCTCAAGCGCACTTTGTTTTTGCAGGAGAACAATAATATTATATATCATATTAGCAAGTCCACCTGTGATTGGCTCAAAAACAACACAATTAAGGTTTTTGGGGTGGCCTAGTCAAAGTTTAGACTTAAATCTAATTAAGATGCTTGTAAGAGGAACTTACATTGGATTCTCGCACTCCAAAGGGAGGAAAAAAATGTTCACACTGGACCAGTTTGGTTTGAATAGCTATTTCCCCTCAATAACCAGAATTAGAATTTGAAACCTGCTTCTTGTATTTACTGTTTTTTTAATAAAAAATCTTGTTTGCTATGAAAAATTAAGGAGTGACCAGAAGGAACCAGTGAAGAGGGCAGACTTTTTGTTACAACACCGTAGTTGCCAGGGGTCTCATTTATTAAGCTTGCATACGCACAAAACGGAGTCTGAAAACTACGTAAGCAACTTTATACGCCAAGTTTGGGTTTTATAGAAAAACATGGCGGAAAAATGTGGGCTACTTTAAGCACACTAAGGATCTCGCTTACGCACTTTTTGGACATGGAGGACACTGACAGTGCAGCAAGGAAGATACCATAATTGTGAATTCAAGCCACATATTTTTAGCACACACAGACGAACGCAACCAACACACAAACTTCTCCCCCATCCCGTCTATAGGAACTGAGAATAAAAATGAGAATCTGATTAAAAACATGTCGCATTTAAGAATTATGTTCATATGTATGTCTTCAGATTTTATAGCAATTGCCCATATTGGTGTATGTGTGAAGAACAAATATGTTGCAGCGTCCCAGCAAAATTCTGCACAATGGATGTGCTGGCACCAATTGAAGATTTTAAGATTCTTTTTTTGTTTTTTGTCAGGGCTGCATCAACGCCGTGTCACCTGCAGCTCTTTCATTTATTTTTATGACCCCAAATCAATATTTAGCATGGATGATACTTTTTTTAAAGTAGTTTTGAAGCGCACCTTTTCGCCAGGCTTTAAATATCTCAGAGTGCTTAAGCTTATTATGTTCCAGTGTAATTGAATATTCTTTGTTTTAATTTGCTTTGATTCCAGTCTTATTGTCGCTACAAGAAGCAATCATATACCTGAAACTTTATATCTTATGTTCTTATTTGCATCGAGTGCTGCTGCTTTTATTTTTTATTTTTTCACTTGTTACAAATGGTATTTTTGTAACTATATTTTTGTCTTTTTATGTGAAGCCTTTGGCTGAGTAAAGCGCTGTATAGATCAACATTGATTGATTGATTGAAATAAAACATTCGCTGCCTCCGCATGCCTGCAGCTGTGTCTTTCTCCGCCTATTGATTGCCGTGGTTACCCATGAAACGCCTCATATTAGCAGTCTTAAGTGGATGCAGAATATTCACTAGACACTTTGCCTTGACCGTTTATGGTAGAAAGTGGGTGTGTAGGAGGTGGGATATGATCCAAACACAGTGGAGTACATTTCTACGAAGAGTCTGATTTATACAGAAGAAAATGTGTGCAGCTGTGCGTCTCAAAGTTTGATAGATCAGAAACCTACAAGGCTACGTAAAAAAACAGTTGCTGAGTTTAAGTATGGTTTTCGTAAGGATTCCGTACAAACCCTTATGAATAAGACCCCACCAGTGGGTTCACTTCAACCCTTCATGCTGCTTAAAGCTGTAGTCCAGAGAAAATATGTATGTATCAAAGTCTGATAAATCTTTAGAATAACAGTGAGGTTTAATACCAAGATTTTTTTTAAATCTCTCTCTCCCTCAAATACTCAGCTGCTTAACTCACACATAGACATGCTGTGGGATGACTTGAAACCAGCCATACATGCAACAAGTCCTTAAACATTTCACAGCTAAAATGTGAGTGGGGAAAACTTTCTTCATATTGATGTCAGAGACTGGTAAATGGCTAAAAGAAGAATCTGACTCAAGTTATTTAAAGCTGCAGTCCAGAGGATTTACTGTATGTAAAATGTTGATATTATGTATCAAAGTTTTATTTGTCCTCCAAAACATCTGTTATTCTTCCCATAGACTCCTATGCATTTCACAGTCAGTACATTTACATGAAGTAAGAGAAAGTCAAATTATTACCTTAGTCCGCCTGAAATCAGACTTTTAAAATGCATGTATACACTTTAGTCCGGCTAAAATTGAACCGAATTGGAGTTTCAGAAGCTCAACTAAACTACCCAGATAATGCGATTGGGGGCCTGTACTCATGTACCCCCTCAGGAAGTTAGTGTTAATCAGCAACAACATAGTAGTAGTATAAGAACAATATGGTGGCTAAGACAAACGTAAGCCACCGATCAGTGCATGTTTGGACTGACGAAGAGAGTGCATTGTGATAGTTAATATCCTGCTTTAACTCCGTCTGCTTCACTCCCACCAGCCTCTGTTTACTGTCTGAATACAGCTGGAAGCTAACTGCTATACGGCTAACAACATACAGGAGCAAGTCGTCATCTATCGTCAGCGAGTCAAACCTACTTCATTTAATAATTCGATTTTCTGAGTGACATGCAAACTGAGACTTGGCTTTCAACAGGAGGGAAGCCCTAAATGCGATTACTCCCAAAAGCTCGATTTAAATGTGCATGTAAATGTAATGAGTAACTGATTAAGTTTTTTAGCCAAAAGAAATCGACCTTCTGCATTGGTGGTTGTCACTCAACTTTTTATGCCCATCGTGGAAACCCGTGGAGATAGGGATGCATGCACAGACAGCCGAGAGTGGGGGCGGGGGCCATTTTAATCTATTGAAAGTGAGGAGTTGTCGTCACGGTACAAAATCCTGGTGCCATACAGTCTATGCCTGGTACAGTATGTGTCATTGGGCTAAAATCAAATTACAACTAAATACCTAAACATACGGTACACAGCTTTAGCCTACATTAAACGTGTTGGAAACGTTTGTGTACATTGAACATCTCGTCCCAATCTGGTGTTCACGAAGCAGTCACAGTAAATTACTTTGTCATTTTGGTCAAGAAGTGTCTGCTAAATGCAATGTAATTACGACACACTAAAACGCATGTTAAGAAAAATTACCTTTGCCAGTACAACGCTGTTTTTGCCACCTGGAGGCTTGTAGATGGCCAAGTCCTGCACCCAGCCGCAGCAGAAAGCCTCATAGCTTTCCAAAGATTTGTGGCTTTTAAACTCCTGCAACGTGTAGTAACTCACACCAAAAACAAGGTAATTTACTATATCTATATACGTGCACGGAAGCAAATGGTTCAGGTCTCTGTGCCATTCTGCTGCAGGGAGCTCGTATGGGTCCGTATGTTTAATGTCTGAGAGCTTCTCCCAATACCGCTGTTTTACCGTAGCTATAAGCTTGTCCCTGTAAGGTCCATTTTCTTTTGCCTTGACTCTCTCCATTGCTCTACTTTCTTACTTTCCGTGTATTTGCAGATCTGTCCCGCCGAAATAATACACGCGCAAAAATTAAGAGAGCTCCGGAATGTTAGTCGCGTCAATACTGAAGGCGTTGCCCTGGCAACCGATAGCGTCTCCTTACATTATAGCCGACCAACTCAGACCCCGCCCGAATAGGCACGTGACTCCTCACTCTCAATAAAGCACTTTCAGAAGATATGTAGTTTGAAAAGTTTGATTTGATTTGATACAGACGCTATATTGGAAAAGAGCATCAGTCATAGAGAAGTAGATCACATCTGAATTGTCCACAAAAAAATGAAATTGAGTGATGCAAGATAGCGCTTGCTCCTTTCCTCTTTGATCCGATGTGAAAACACAGGTGATTTGCATGCACAATTGATGAAGCAGGGCTACAGGGAGTGGGAGGGGAGGGGAGATGGATGCTTTGGGAGGAGCTTTGATAGTGGGATTCAAAAAGTCTCCCTGAAAAACTCCAGACAGCAGCTTTAAGCTGAAGAGCTTAAGACTACCCATTATAATGTTGGGTGTCCAAAGTTCTTTCTGAGCTGAGCAAAAAACATTTTGATAATTTATTTAATTGTTCGTGCAAAACTTTCTTTACTATGAATTATGTCTTGGCAATAAACCGAAAATCTACTACGTCTACTACAGCTTCAATTACAATTACAGACACGATGCAAATGAAGCAATGACGTAATTTGGCAACTTCTAATGACTTTTGGGACAGCCAATATCTACTTTCCATGCTGAGCAGTTGGCAACACTGAAAGAGAAAGACATTGAGCAAATGGAGGAGGAGGATTCAAATATTGAAGCAGCGAGTTTAGAGCTGGTAGAGTAGGAGGGAGAGGAGAAGGAGAGGAGAAGCCACAACCCCATCTAGAGGAAATACTTTGGATTTTTGGCGATGGGGAAGTTATCATCCATTTATCATTATCGTTGTGAACTGGTCAATGTATCGTGATATTAATTTGAGGCCATATAACCCAGCCCTCCTAATAAAATACATACATATGAATACTTCTTTTCAAAGAGCTGAATATTTACAGGCGCTTTCTAAAGGTTTCACATTGCCGATTGGAACAAATAGCTTGAATGGTTATGAAAACTTTGAGTTAAGATGATGGAAAACTACTATTGAACAGATGCTAATCTGTATTGCTGTTTAGATCAACTCCTCCATGAGAATTTCTTTGTGACTCTACAGTCTAAGGGTCGCTCTGAATGCGAATTGGTCCATATTACCTTAGTGTTTTCAACAAGGGAGACGGAAATATATGAATTCCCAACAACATATGCAATATAACACCTAAATATACTTATACAAAGCATAAAATGTCACAGAAAAGTTAAAAAAGAGGAAACAAAGTTTAACATTGTAGTTAATAACTATTTTAAAAGATTACCATTTTTTTTGCACTGATTTGCCAGCTAATCTGTTCTAGAGGTTATGCAAAGTGCTGACCCCACTTTCACAAATTCTGGTGTATATGTTCCCATTTTAGTTACATTTAAGGTTTTTCTATACACATCTCCCTTTACCTTCTTTATAAATTGACTCACAGTTACCGTGAGTGTGTGTAGGTTGGAATTGGAGCGATATTAAAGTAGTGTACACAAACAGACACGAGCACAAACACAAGGGACATGTGTTACAATATTAAGCCAATGGTAGGCATAACAACACCATCTCCATGGAACCACAGACTCTCTGAGAACAGAAACAAACAGACGCAGCAAAGCAATATAGTGTGCCATCACTAAAACGTCCTGATAAAAAGGCCAAAACACAGCACCCTTGCTATGTAAAACACAGAGAATAGACCATGGGTTTCTGACATCAAATATGAGTTTTTATAAAGCAAAAACCTTTTCTTCTAAGCTAATACAAAGGAATCTCAACGCTAGTCTAGATCCATAAGCCCAGGTTTTCCTTTCATGCAAATACCATCACCAAATATGGAGAGTGCTGAGCTCTGGCTCGGCGTACAGGAAATGGCTGGGTTTGATTCAGTATCATAAGCGGCACTTTTCCCCACATTTTTCTCTTTTTCCCTTTTCCACACCAAGGAACAGCACACAGGTTACCAAGGGCTAGAACAGACTGATCTGCTCATCTAAAAATCAATCCTTTGCTCTGAAATAAGGACAAGCTCATGTACTTCTTCAGTGTGAGATAAACTTTGAGAGAAATCACTTAGAATTTGGCTGGAAGCAAGTGACTGACATGTACAGCTCACCACAAGTGGTGCAAGTACTGTAAATATAACACAGAGCGTCATTCTTACCACAAAGAGCTTGAGGTTGGGTCCTGAACCACGCCTCCTGGTTAGTCATCAGATTAGAGAAGGAATTTATAATGAAGCAAAGCCCTGAGAATAAATCCTCTAGTGGAACACAGCCGTCTTACATTCATCAAGCTTTTCCCCCCCCGCAACACTCAAAAAGGACAAAAAGAAAATTAAGTTCAAAATTGAAGGTGATTCATCCAACAGAAATGGATTTCCAGGAAATATGAGTGCAAATCTAAAAGCCTAGAGATTTCCAAATACAGCTAAGCATTTCTAACAATTCAGGAAACAACATTAAAATGATAGATTCCGACTGCTCAGCTCACCAGATGAGAGGTTTCTTTCAAAGACAACAGAAAACTTCTTTAATTCATGCTGAAGATCACATTGTGGTTTGACCACCTACAAATCTTCTCACACACAATTCGGACTGAAGCATATTGTTGCCGATGAAGCTGGAGGGTAGAACATGAACGGTTTAATCACCATACCAGTGGTTTTGTGGTTTTTAGGTCACTGACTCTGGAAAATGGTAGCCTGTCGCGTAAAGAATACATAATTCAAAGTATACACTTTTACTGTTTTCCTGTGTTCCTATTCACTTCTTTGAAGTGCTTGCTAGGGATGCACCGATTCGACTTTTTCAGTCCCGATACCGATACCGATGGCAGGATTTTGTGTATTTGTCGATACCCGATACCGATCCGATACCATTTGTGACAGTGTGGAGGTCCTGTCACTATGGCTCCGATAGATCATGTGCCCTGGCTGCTTGGCCACAGAGATTAAAGGCACCAGACTTTACAAACTAAACATAACTGAGACAAAATAACAGATGTAAAATATAAAATTACCACAAAAAATAAAATGTCAAGTGAAAAATGTATCTTTTTTGGTGAATTTGTTGCAGATTTTTCCCCGTTTTGAGTATCGGTTCATGGTATCGGTTAAGTTTAACCGATACCGATACCAGTATAATTAGGCAGTATCGGGGGCCGATACCCGATACCAGTATCGGTACATCCCTAGTGCTTGCAAGCCTTAATTTATTCATTTAAGTATGAATGTTAAACACCTTTTCCAGGTTAAAAAAAACACGCCATGTATTGAAAGGTTTGATCATTTTTGTTTGCATGAAAGAACTGTAGCTGCAACCCAAATATCTAACCTCCAACGATGCATCTGCTCATACATATTTCTTAGATTTATCAGTCCTTAGAACTATGCAATTAATGATTTTTTCCACCCTTTGTTTCTTTTCTAAATTTCATTTTAAACATTTTTAGCAATATTTCACAGACTGAGTTTATTATGCAGAATTTACTGCAGAAATAATTATCAGGTGTAACAGGAGAGAGAAACAAAACACCAATTTATAAATGCCCACAGGACGAGAAAGATGGTGGATACTTTTTTCAGCCAAAAGTCTCAGACTAGGAGTTCACTTGTTAATGCAGCGGGGGGAATCAGAAATGGGATATTATTTGAGAATAACCTGCTGTTTAGGGGCATATTCCGTTAAGTGCTGAATTGCAGCAATTAGCAGGAACTTGCCTACTAATTGACTATAAATACAAAAAAAAAGCCAAAAATCTTGAACTCTGAGCTCATTTGTTAATTAAGCAATAGGACAGAAATAGAATAACTTCTGAAAATGAACTACTTCTTAAATACTGTACAAATGATCTTCAATACATCTGAAATGACATACACCAAGCAGATCATACATAATACTTGCGTTTTCAGGGTATGACTCAACATTATGGAATAAGGATAAAAACTTGCAATAAACATCGGGGAACAGCTCTAACACATATTCAAGTTGCACATGTGGTTGGATGTGACTAATTTGTCTCCATCTCACGCTCCAAGAAGAACATCCACCTAGTCCTTTCTGCTTAGGTTCACATTTTGCCTGAGATCGTCACTGTGTGAAATCCTGCCAGATGACAGGAGAATCGCTGACTAAGAGAGCTGGCCTTTTTTTCAAAGAAGGGAAGATAAACAGGGATGAGAGACAGAACAGAAACAGTGCATCAAACCTGCTTGCACACAGATTCTTTTTTTACTGTGAACTTTACAAGACTGAATAAATCCCCGCTCGTAAGTCTGATCCATGAAGAGGACTGTCGGACTCAACTGGAGATTTCATCTCATACATTTTGCAATGGTGTGTCCAATGTTGAACCTTCCAAGTAGTAGCCTGCCTACAAAATTTATCCAAGAGCACATCAACAACTCATCCAGAAATTCACAAAAGAACAAAGAACATAATTTAAAGCACTGCAGACACCATTTGCTTCTATTAAGTTCAGCATTCATAATTCAACAATAAGAAAGAGAGATTGAGCAAAAATTGCATTCTTGAGACAGTTCCAAGACTCACAGTTGCAACATCTTGATGATGCCCAAAACTTTCCATTCCAAAAAAAAAAAGTAACAACGTGAAACGCTCAAACGTGGTGGTGGTAGTGTGGTTTGCTGCTTTAGTACCTGGAAAACTTCCCATAACTGATGAAACTATGAATTTTGCAGTATAGTAGCACAAAACTCTGAAGAAAAAATGTCCTGCCATCACTAATGTCCCTTAAGTGATGTACAGACTGTTAACGTAGCATCAACCTCTGTTTTAGTCACAGCTATTTGAGACAAAAGCTTGCTTCAGCATAGAGGTATGACCAAACTTTATCTTCATCTCTCAACATCAACATCTGGCATGCCCTGGTCATACAATGCCCTTATAGATTACTGATTAAATTTGCACATTCCACTTTTAAAAGATGACTGAGGGAATCACTTTTCTTCTCAAAATGTATGACTCACATTACGTAGCAGTGCAAAAACATGTATGGAAGTGCTCAAAACAGTAAATTGAGACAGCTTATATTAACAACAGAAGGTATCAATATCCAAAAAGCTCCTGGGGGACAGAATTGAAATGCTGGACTGTAAGAACAACAAAAACAAAAAAAATGAAAAAACAGCCACTTCTAGGTTGATATGATCTTCACTCATCTGCCAAAAAAAGTTACACAAGAACCAGTCTGACTAAAGTTTATCTGAGGTGTAACTTAAGTTTATAACATTAGAAACTTGATAAAATCTGACATTTTGAGGTAGAGAGAAAAGAAGAGATTGTTGAAATTCCAGCTTAACATGAGCATTTAAAGGCAGCGTAAATACAAAAGAAAGCAAGGGCTGCCCAAAAAACACAGGTGAAACAATGATTGGCGGAGTAGAAAATGGCAAGACAGTAAACACATGGGAGCAAGAGGTAAAACAGGAATGGAGGCATAAACAATGTCATTTTCAAAACTAACTAAATCATTAAGAAACAAGCAAGTACAAACACAAAACCTGGAAGATCTATTTAGCATTTATGTTATCAATAGTTCACATATAGTCCATATATCACTGTGTTCACTGACCACAGTGAAAGTGTATATTAAATATTCTCCAGAGAAAAACAAGTTCAGACAATAGAAACTGACTGACATTCCACTTTAAACCAGTCAGTGACCCTCAGCTGAGTTATCGCTTAACAAACAGCGCACAGAAGCCACTGCACCAACCAAAGTCGTCTCTAAATGAAGCATTGCCAATTAATCCTAAAGAAAGAGATCTCTTGAGATCTTTACAGCTTGAATGGTGACTGTAGTCATCTGTGTACCAGAATGAACAGCTTAACTAAAGAGGCTGGCACTGAAAATCTATGCTTAGTGGTCTCAGATTGCGGCGGATCTCAAATTACTGAGGTATGAAAAATTTTAAATAATCTATGTTTTATTCTGTTCAGCCTTTGAAACATGAGCAGTTTATAGTGAAGCTAAATGTTGTGCCTTCCAGGCAGGGCTGAACACATCAGAACCCCATGCAGAAAATAATCAGAATGAATCCCTTTTAACAGATACTCTTTGTACCTTAACATGTCTCAATGCACCACACAAACCTTTAATTGCTTGGATAAAAACTAAGGAAACTTCAGAACTGCTCATTTGCAACATCCAAAACTTAATCAGCCCCTTAAATGAACAGCAAAGGCAATATGGCTGCCTATAAAACATAATATTAAAAACAATGTGGTTTAGGGTGGAGCTCAGCTGAAATCCTGGACAAAAAAAAGACACGCTATTCAGCACAGTGATGACCTTTTACAGCAGCCTCACCCTGGTGGTGTAAGGCACACCAAAAACAAGCAGTGGGGGAATCCATCATTGTCATCCATGCCAAGGATCCATACGACAGCACAAACACTGACATTGCACGGCTTTTAATTTATACATTATGCAGCTCTGAAATTAATGTGAATACGTATTTTTCTTCTCAATTTGAATCTATTCAAATTTATAGCAACCCAATTGGGTGTAAAAAAAGGAAGGTCTATCCTATTTTAATAATCGGATATCATAAGTAAAATCCACCACGGCTGATGCTTAAGTCAATATTTGCTTTAGCCTGT
The DNA here is from genome assembly GCA_028564705.1 of Apricaphanius iberus. Lineage (NCBI taxonomy): Eukaryota > Metazoa > Chordata > Actinopteri > Cyprinodontiformes > Aphaniidae > Apricaphanius > Apricaphanius iberus. The sequence continues at coordinate 2,753,687 of JAPXFQ010000166.1, read as the reverse complement.
ACTCGTTAGGGGACACATCTACATCATGAAGTAAAGAGTGTTTAAATCCTGACATAACAGGACTGTGATGGCCCCATAAAGGGATGAGAGATTCACTTTTAATTCTGTCAAATCCAATAAATGGATGAATGTTGCAGTTTAAGATGACAGAGTAAGTTTTTTTTTTTCAGATTTTGCAGAGATTTTTTTAAACTAACAGTTCCAATGCTGTTTAACTACCTGACAAAGGAGCAATTAAATATAATATCATCAACAATAATGTGATCATTTCAAGCCCTCTTGCATATCTCCGCTGAGAAAATGTGTGCTGGTTAAGCAAAAACACAAATAATGTCCCAAAGAAATAATTCATATCTTCTTTGTTAACTTTTTTGACTGCATGAATAACATTTTCTAAAGATTACAAGATTCATAGTGAGCAGATCATTCAGTAGAAACAGCCACTTATTTTAACAAACTCTTAAACATGAAGAGCGCAGACCTCCGCTAAGGCAGATCAGTCCCCCCCAGACAGCGATCTGGATCACCACCAAAACCTAACCACTCGTTCCCGGTCCCACTGTGGATATTACCTGAACTGTTCATCAAAATCTGTAAAGAACTTTTTGATTAAATTCAAGAGACGGACAGACAGACAGACAAACAAACAATACATGGTGAAAACATAACCTCTTGGTAAAATCAAGTAACTTGGTATCTCAAGACAATGACCACGGACAACGCAGACTTTTTTGTCTCCGCAGTTGCATTTTATAAGTAATACAATGACTAATACCTGCCAGAAAAGAGTCCAACCAACTGATTCTGAATGTTTTCCCTCTAAGAATAGTTATTTATTTCCTATAACAGCTGACAAACCTTTGTAAAGCTTTGACTCACTTTTGTTCCTTATTGGTCACTGTCTGCAGTTTAGACATCCGCATGCACACTCAGCAGACCTGGAGCGGCTAATCAGGACAAACTGGACAATTCTGATATTGTTATATATCTGATTTTTGGGGCCATAAGCCCACAAATCCACAGTGGGCAGGTAGGATTACTCATTGAATGAATGTGATCAGGATTAACATAATGAAGAGAATGGTGTAGACCTACTCTAGATTAAAAGTGCCCTGTAAATATAGTTGATTCAGTACTAAATTAATAAAACTGACCTGAATTAATTAGATGCTTTTTATTTATATTCATAACAATTTTAAAATCTACTTAAAGTCAGGAGCAGAGCCAGGAGCCTATAAGTGATGAAGGGATTTCTTCGGTCAGTGTGATAGGAACAGGTGTGCGAACAATCACAGATTAGTTCTAGTATCACCACTTTCTATGCCCAAATGATACCCCGTTTATTTATTTTTTATTAAAAGTAAACAAAGCCCATATTTGAAAAGAAATAGGATGAAAGTAATATGAAATAAGGTAAATTCAAAGACATATTGATCTTACACAGGATTTTAAAGATTTATAAAGCAAAAACAGAAATATATTTTTGGACATGTAAAAAAATATATCTATATATTGGTGATAGCTCATCATCTAAACGGTTAAGGTGAAAAACTTTTTTACTTGGCTCTGAACCCTTTTATTTTTTTAACAGAATGGCTCCCTTTATGTTATCAGGAAAGCAAAAGTCTATAAAGAAATAGGGAACGACTGCAAGTCAATGACGCGATGCATCCTACTGTAATTCCTTAAATAGAAATCTTTTAAACTGATTGGAATACATCTATGATTAAACTGAAATGACTTTTCTTGTGAAGTGCCTTGAGATGACATCTGTTGGGAATTTGTGCTATATAAATAAACTGAATAGGAGAGTATGATTAAAAAAGGCCCACAAAAAAAAATGTTTTTGACTCCATATTGAAAACACTAAAATCACCATAAAAAGATAGACCTTAAGACAAGGAGTCAGTAAAAAGGATGCCACTGCATACCAAATTCAGGGTGTGTTTTGGACATTTTTGTAACAAGCAAAGCCAGACTCAAGAGGAAAGGTTCCAAAAATGATACCAATTTATAAAATTAACAGGCATATAATGGAAACCCCCAACATGTCAAACACCAACATTAGAGAAAATCCGGCATCTAAAGTTTGCAACAAAAATCCTTAAACATTTGTTATGATAAAAGGTAATATTTTAACTTCCCGTATCATTAAAGTTTCCTTATGAGAAAGCAGGGTTTAATGACCAACCTGTAAGACAACCCCATTGATAATGACAGCTAAAGGGCAAGTAAAGTTTCTGCTAGACCATGCAAGAGGCCATTCATTAACTAGAAGGTTGAACACTGACTCCTGTGTGTCCATGGGATGCTATCGGAGAAGATAACCAGAGCAGAGCAGCAGGAGCCTGACCTTGTTCCCCATCCAGGGAAGTCATACATGCAAATTAGGAGCAACAACAGGAAACTGCTTGGTTCACAATCCAAGAACAAGGGAGGGGAGACAACACACTAAAAAACATTCAGTGGTCAAAATAAAACTGTTCTGATTCACTTATGTTCACTCAAAAAAAGAGTTTACAAAAAAAAGAGAGATGACGTTGGACATCGGTTTATTTAAGACATTTAAAGATTTATTGGATGGCGGAGGGAAACGTGTTTCACACAGTATATTGTAAATAGGACATTTTACTTAAAAAACACAAGTTTCAACTTAAAACTAATGCTTAAACCCAAACATTTTGGGTGAGGGTGGACACCCTCCATACGGTAGGCACCTTTATTCATCTTTAGCCAGATTTAACTACAATTACCCAAACCTTTAGAGTTATTAGAGTTCAATAATTATTTCCATTGTATGGCATCTAGATGTGATGGTGACTTGTTGAAGTTCAAATTGAGCATTAGATTTGGGACAACCGAGGACTTTGAGTGTGGCATGGTTGGTGGTGTAAAATAGGATGATCCCAGTGATGATGATCCACTGGGATTTTCCCACATAAATGTCTCAGGTCAACAGAAAAAAAAAAGTCTGAAAAGTAAAATATCTGGTGAGTGGAATAAAGTGTTGATGTCAGTGGACAATGGGCAGACAGGTTTAAGAAGACATAAAGGCATCAGTAGCTCAAATAGCACCTGCTTCACTCAAGGTGTGCAGAATAACAGAGTAGGAGCAACTCCTGTAACCCAAGATTAGGAAACCAAGGTAGCCTAACAAAGGTGGAAAAACATTCCTCATCCGGATTTCAGCGACATTCACGCTACTGGGTTCACAATAATGAGAAGAGAAAAGGTAACAAATTGTACCTTTTGTATTCAAAAATCACAAACTGTGTTTTTATTCAGTATTCAGTCCAGAATAATTTAATCCAGGCTTTACCAGTTCATATACTCAAGCGTCCCTGCTTGCCTAAATCTAGGGTTGTCTTGATGAAAAGAAATATTAAGAAAATGTAACTTAGAGAGAATACAATTTGGTTTCTTTTGTTTTGAGCGCTGTGCCACCCCCAATATAGAAGTGCTGAGTGAAGTGCCACATGGCCCATATAGAAAACTTCTTGAAAAACATGAAGCCCTGACTCTGAAGTAAATTTAGACACCATGTCAACTTCAAGAATTACAGTTATGTCATTTTACGTCATGCATAAACAAGTCTAATCAACTTCCCACCAGGAGCATATTCCCTAATGACTGTATGTTGTTGCTTGGAGTACATAACAGGACAAATTCATATTATTTTTAAGCACACACAGACATATAGACTAACTATTACAGAGCAAATGTAGCACCAAGAACGATAGCAGAGGCCTCTGTGTCGTCACTGCACAGACCAGTGAGGCAATAACTACATGGAAAAAGGTTTTTCTATGAAAAGACAGCACCTATCGCATCATCATTCTTTCCTCGATCAGCTGTGAATGATTAAAAGTAATATCGGAATCTATATTTTCAAGCTAATCATCAAATCTCATCAACAGGTCGTGAGTCAGCACTATTTAAGTTCTACTCCTCCCTCATCATAGACGTAATATGTGCTGAACTAGCATCCCAATTCATCACTATAAAACAATCAGAAATCCTTTCTAATGTTAGATTTGTACAACAAAATATAGATGTTTGGCTCTATACAGCAAATAAAGCAGAGGGCTATAAATCATTTAGTAAATTAATAAAAGTTGGGTGTCAATGAGGGTTAAACAGGTAAAAAGCTACTTGATAAACAATCTCAAATCTTGATGGCAGATTAAATGTATAAAGCAAAATATTTATAATCAGTTTATGATATTTTCTTGTCCCTGATGTATATTAAGCCTCACAATGGCATAAGTAAAAAAGTCATGAGGTCCGTGTGAACAGTAGGCTGCAGGAGCTGCAGATAAACAGGAGCACGTATGGCAGGGATCAAAAGGAAAGTAGGAGCGGACTGAGCAGCAGGAACAGGCCTAACGAGTTCCCCAGGTCATCAGGATGGGTGCTCAGCCCGTTTTCAAACACAAAGCTTGGATTCCAGAGCAAATGTCTATACGGCAGTGGAAGGTCTGAAGCTTTGGGTTCAAGTGAGAGCCAAATCTCTGTTGGAAAAACTAATGCGGACCATCTGCTGCGGAACCATCTTACAATTCAACATCTGGAAGAGAGGGAAGTAGTGAGCAATGCTGGTGTCTGCTCCTTCAGACAGTTATGATGAAAATCAGGCTATTCTTGTTCTCCTACTGTCTCAGCAAGCCTCTGATTAAAGAAAAACAGCACAAACAGACCAAGGAAGGGCATTTCCTGAAACACCAACTTCCCTGTCCTCCATCTATCCAATTATCTCGTCTATCCTTTGCAGGATTGTTTGGGGGGGGGGGGGACTGGTGTCTATCTCCGTTGAGCGAGAGCCGGAGTACAGCCAGGACAGGTTGCCATCAAAGAGACACCAAAAACACACAACAATGCATGCACAACAATACACACCATCGCCTAAGAACAATTTAGAGAGACCATTTAACCCAACAGTCAAGGTTTTTGGACTGTAGGAGGTAGCTGGAGTATCTGGAGGGAACCCACACATGCACAGGGAGAACGTGCAAACTCCATACAGAAAGATACAAGGCTGGGATTCGAGCCCAGGACCTTCTTGCTGCAAGGCAAGAGTGCTACCAACTACGCAACTCTGCAGACCACTACTCTGGCTTGTAAATTGTAAATTTCAATCCCACAATTCATAGAATGTTTGAAAAGGATTTTTTTGGTGTTATTCTTTATTCAGAAATAATACGAAAAAGGTTGCAAGCCTGCTGTATCCAAGTAAGAATAAAGCAGAAATCCATTTGTTTTTTTTGTTTATGCGTGTTAGTTGTAAAACAAGATCAAATGTACATCACAGTGATGTAGGTTAAGCAGTCTTTTTGCCTTTCCTTGAGGCAACTTGACCTCCAGGTTCAACTCAACGCTTAAAGTGAGTGATTCTGGATCCGAAATGTGTCTAAACAGACGCTTTGAAGACAAAAACATTCCTAAAGCTGCCTCAGGCCTAAAGACAAAGGAAGATGTTCAGAATTTAAATAGAGTTCTCTCCAACCTGTCTTTATGAGTAGAACAAACTATATTTTGTGTACTTTGAAACACCTTTAGGTAAAGATACCCCCCCATCTAAGAAAACTGTATCATGAAGGTGATAAAAGTCTGTATTACAGCCAAAGCAAATGTTCTACTGAAGATAAAGGCTTGTGTAATTATTGTCAAAACACAATGATGAGCCTCCCACAGGCTGCCAAGTCTAGGTGTGTCTGCTGCATGGGGTGGCATTCAGCAACCAGGAAAAACCTGTCTCGGGGTAATGCACAGATACACAAGTTGTTTCACATACTGTACACACTCCTCCTGACACACGCTCCCCTGGCTGAATAACCGGTTGTCTTAACTCGAGACCTGCTGCACCTGACTAAGGCTTTTATGTGACAATAAATATCTAAGTGAAAGTAAGATGATTAGTTCAGGAGAAGTGCTTCCCAGCTACATTCAGAGCAGACCTGGTGAGAAAGTGTGCTACTATCAGGATTGAGGATGTGAAAGGCAGCCAAATATTTATTACTGTGAGACAATACCAGCAAATCAATATACATTTTAAAATCAACAATAAAACAACCTAAAATAACAAAGAGAGACATTTCTGGGGGACAAAATAAACATTTTCTGGGATTAACTGCTCTAAAAAAAACTAACAAAAAAGCAATGATTGTCTGTTTATTTCAGGATAGCAGCTCTGCAGAGTATATTTGGTCTACTATAACTAACTACTTTAAGCAAGTAGTACCAAAACACTCACCATCCTTTAATTTCACAGCGCAGTCCTCTCTGCCGTATTACCACAATCCAATATTTGTGCGAAACTCGTGAAGACCGCACTTCTTTAAAAAAAAAAAGCCTACGGATTTAACTTAAAACCAGAAAGAAGGAGGGAGGGGGGAGTCCAAGTTTAAAGAAGTTATTCCTGATAAAGCGGGGGCAGCATGGATGCGGTTTCCTCAGCTCTGTCCTCCGTCCATGGTGAAGTCCCACACTGACAGCCAGCAGCGGAGCAGCGGCTCTGAAACATAACACAGGAAACTGAGCCAGAGGATCCAATCAAAGGGCAGCCAGCAAGTACCGTGTTCAAATATTCATCATTTGTTGGAGCGACCTCACTGGGCATGCGCGGAACTTCAGCGCAACGATAGCCTGAATGTTATTATTGAACTGACCCGAACTGACAATCTCCTCATCAACAAACACCAAGGCTTTCAAGACTGTTAACATCTGCTAACTTGATTTTGGCCCTTGCAAACCTTTATTTTATTTATTTTTCCCCCCACTTAATTTATTTTATTTTTGTACTTAGGCCTACTTTTTATTTAATTGTCCCCGTCACTCTGTGTTCCTCTTTGTAATACTACAATGTTATGTTTTATGTGATCCCTGTCTTACCTAACTGTATGTCTAAAATGTGATAAAGTAAAAAAATAAAATAAAAATAAAAACCTGACTTGAACTGAAACTTATTGCCGGTGTTACACCAAAATCTGTGACCCATCAGAATTTGTGACCATAGGGGGCAGTAGTGTTGATTTCTCTGCATGTCTGTCTTGAACACGAGGAGGAAGAAGAACACTTACATAAACTGCGTAAGCACCGATTTATGGGAGATTGAATACACTTTAAGGCTTCTCTATACATCACAATAACTTTGGAAGTTTCTGTTTTGTATTTAAAGATGAAAGGTATTTGACGAACCATCATGTCTGTGTAGTCTGTAGTCTGAATATGTAAACCCTCTGCCGCTGTTTAATAAATCGGTAAACAATTAATAATGATCTCAGGTGTTTTCATGGAAGAGGGACGGGTTCGATACTGTTTTGAAGAGTTCTGTCTCCTTACTACAATCTGAGCTGTTTTAGAATAATATCAGACCCTCAATTAGCAAGAAACTCGCTGGTCACAACTTATGATGGCCATCAGAAATGGTGACCTTACAGTAAACACCTCTTAATATTATTATAGCTCAGTTTAAATGATATGACACTTTTGTCTCCTCCTTACTACAATCTGAGATGTTTTAGAATAATATGTGACCCTTTATTAGCCAGAAATTGCTGGTCACAACTTAAGCTTTACTCCCCAAGAAACACTATCAAGGATAAATGTTTTGACAAAGATTTTTGTTTGAAGGTGTATAGTGTAAAAAGTTATATATTTAAAAAGGTTTTAGTTAGTGAAAGATTTTTGGTTGCTGATTCTGTGAAGACTAAGTCAGGTCACCGTTTCTGATCTTTTTCTTTCGGCTTTTCCCTTCAGGGGTCTCCACAGCGAGTCATCTGCCTGATGGCCATCATAAGTTGTGACCAGCGAGTTTCTGCCTAATAGAGGGTCACATATTAATCTAAAACAACTCAGATTGTAGTAAGGAGGAGACAAAAGTGTCAAAAACATTTAAACTGAGCTATAATAATATTAGGAGGTGTTTACTGTAAGGTCACCAGTTCTGATGGCCATCGTGCAGAGAAATCAACCATCTACTGCCCTATGGTCACAAATATGATGGGTCAAGTTTTGTTTGTAACCACCCTGAACGAAATGTGGTCAAGTCAGTAAGAAAGCTCCAACAAATACAAGTTGGAATAGTCAGAAGAGGGATAACACATGTTTTACTACTTCATTTAGTCGGTATTTTTAAGTAGTGTAGCTATTGACTAGAGAAACGTATTAGGCTAATGCATGTAGCCTGATCGGTGGAAGTTGTGCAAATGTATATTTTCAAATGTAAGCAACTATAACAAGTTTTAATGATTACTTTAATTATATATTCTAAAATATATATATACAGCCTATATTCAAGTATTTCGATATTAGCGGTTTTATTTACCTCAACAGAGTCAGCCTGATGTAAAGCAGATTTGCGGCCAACAAGGCCCTCTCCTGGTTTCTTGGCTCCGAGAAAGTTTGTGCAGCTTGCACCAGTTTAGATACCACTGAAAACCTTAAAAATGCAATCAATATTATCTTAACAGATTCATAGATTTACAGAAAATTTCTCAGAATAAAATGAGCATATAAGAGGGACAAAAATATTTTGTACAACCTTCTTCGTTTATATTATTCTGTATATTTATGGTTAAAAGCTTTTATTTTTATTATTGTTCCAAATTACGCACAGTTTTATCCCATTAACAGATATGGCTACAGCTTTGATGTTTCATGTGCATCAGCACTTCTAAAACTTTTATTTCTCCTATATTATTAAATCTTCTATAAATCGTTTTCCAGTGTTTTCTTCAAAACTTGGTAAGCATCTAAGAACATATTTAAGTATGGGTATTTAGTAAATAATATGCTGTAAGCACTTTGGATATCAAGTAAAAAAACATTTTGTGATATAATCAGTTTAATTTGTTGTTGGGTCATATGTAAAACAAGTTGGTTTAGATGACAAGACTGAAGGATTAAAGGATAAATAAAAGGGTCTCAAAAACGACGTTGGGCCATGCCTGTTGATTGCATCACAAGAAAGATCAAAGTAAGCAGCTCAAAACTGAGTTCTACTTGAATAAACAAACCAACCAATCAACAAAACTGATTATTTTTTACTTTTGCCATTTCACTCCTGATATATCAAAAGCTTTGAAAAAGAGGTTTTAAAAGTTACCTGTCCTTAGATGTCCTATGATTAGCTGTCCTTACCTTACACAAGATAATGACATAAAATCATTCTAGCATCCAATATTATTTATTTATTTTACATTTATTTATTTATTACATTTTCATAGGCCATACTGGTTGTAGTATTCTTTTAATCTTCAGATGATAGGCTTTGGTCCAATGCTCCATACCTTTTTTGTGTTTTTAAATAAAATGTTAATCGAACTTGTTTTTTCAGACAATTAAACTGCACTTCAAATCCTCCTTAAAACGTTGATATGTTGCTTAGGAAGTTCTGACATTCACTTCTTACAGGTAGTGTGCAATCAGACTGATTCCTAACATGAGTGTTGGGCGGTAAACCTCTGGGTGTAACCCCATGTAATAGGCAACTACATGTTTGCGTTGCCTACACATTCAGAAACGTATAATTTTGTTCGGGTTAGACTCATTTTCACTTGTTTCATTGGGATTACCAACGTCTCAGGGGACATTCGTTAACATGCTGTGGACAAATAAACACTACATCTCTCCAATTGTTGTCAAATACATTGTAAAAAAAAAGCCTGAATGAAGGAAACAGACATGTTTAGGTACTCATCTATGAGCAATTGAAAGTGACCAAAACTTTTGATGCCGTTGGTATGCTGTTTTGCCGCCATCATGTGGACAAACGAGGGTTTTTCATTGAAATAAGTAAGTAGAATAGAATAGAATAGAATAGAATAGAATAGAATAGAATAATCATGTAATTGTCCCTCAAGGGGAAATTTGGTTGTAACAGTAAGTAAGTAAGTAAGTAAGTAAGTAAGTAAGTAAGTAAGTGCTTCACACAAAGATAAATACAATAGACAAAAACTCAGGACAGGAAACATTAGGCAAAAAACTGTTACAACAGTTAAGAAAAGGCATTTTTAAAAAGATCTTTAACTGGCCTTTGAAAGAGACTATGTCTACCAATCTCAAGTCTATAGGTAGCGAATTGAATGGGCTTGGAGCCACAAAGCAAAAGGCTCTCTCCCTTTGTTTTCAGCCTTGCTGGAGGAACTGCTCACAGACCCTGACAACAGGACCTCAGAGACCTACTAGGAAAGTAGAAATGTAAAAGCCCTCTGATACAATTTGGATTCGGTGCTTGTCCATGAAGAGCTTTCCATATAATTAGAATTATTTAAAATTGTACTCTAAATTAAACCAGATGCCAATGTAATTTCATCAAGATCGGAGTCGCTGCTCAAACTTGGAGGACTTAGTCAAGAGCCTGGCTGTAGCATTCTGAACCACCTGCACTTGTTCAAGGGAGACCAATACAGTAATCCAATCTTGATGAACAAAGGCATGCACAATCATCTCAAACTCAGAGTGTGAGACAATCAGTATTAATTTAGCGATGTTGTTGAAAAAACAAACAAACAAAAAACAAAACAAGAACAGACTTAAGAGCTTACATGTGCATCTGTCGTGTTACTAGAGTTAATGTTTATGCCAAGGTTTCTAACAGAAGCCTTGGCTAGTGCCAAGAGGTCCAAGCAGCTCTTTTATCTTTGTCACATAATTTTTGGGGGCAAAAATAACAACTTCTGCTTTTGATTGTTTAATTGTAAGCAACAATTGCCATCCACCGTTTTAGAGATTCTAAGCAATTCACTAATGTACAGATTTTGGACATCTCAGATGCTATAAATGAGATGATTAGCTGAATACCATCAGCAGAAAATTGTCTTTATTTTTTTAACCAAAAAAAAAAAAATGCTACCTGAAAGGATTCTTTATATTATATCTGTTTCTTGCAAATTTATGAATGGAAACCAAGCATTTTAGAAAAAAGAAAGACTTATCCTCAAGTGGAAGTCAATTTGTCATAAAACAACAAAATCCCTCTCTCCTACAATAAAGCTTTGTTGTTCCACGTGTGGAATAATATGCATAACTGACATATATGCATATATGTCAGTTATGCACTTATTGGCCAGTTTATCAGGTTTTCCTGTTGATTTGCTTGTTTAAAAAACAAACCAAAAACCTCAGCCAATAACATAGCAAATAATCAATGCATCTATCCATCTAGATATTGTGAAGACAAATCGCTGAAGTGACGATTGGAATGGTGGAAGAAAAAGGGACAAGTCACTGCCTAATTGTAATTTCATCTTTTGAAACTATTATTGATCATCAGAGGTGGGTAGAAAATTATACTCAATTGATAAATGTTGCACAACTTACACAAGTAAAAAGAAGCCTTGCAAGAAATTACTTGAGTTAATTTATTCATTTATTTGATAGGGACAGAACAAGAAGCATTGCTACACAGAATAACCGATGCCATGTTCATAGGCCTTATAGCTAACAGCTAATTCGCAGACCTGGTCCCTAAAACACGAAACACCTACACAAATCATTACAATCAATTTAAAAAAAAAACAACAATACAATATTATACACTTCTGTTGTGTCCACAAGTTTGAGTCAGTTTGAGCCATTGTTTAACTTTACTTTTAAACTCGTTCAGATCTGTTAAGGTTTTCAGAGCAGCAGGTAAAGTATTCCAGATCTGTGGCCCTTGTACTGCGAACGCTGTCTGTCCAAAATCAGTTTTGCATCTGGCTGGTCTGCAGTCTCCACTAACAGCGCCCCTAGTGATGATCCCGTAAGCTGCACATTTTTCAATCATCCCTGCAGCGATATTGGGAGCGAGGTTGTTGACACATTTAAAAACAAGAGTAAGAGTAAGAGTAAGAATGAAAAATTATTTGGTATAACGACCGCTCAACCGCTGAGTAACTGATTATAATATCTGATCTTATATAAAATATAGTTATCAGCAAATTCTGGTATTTTAAAGACTAAGGCAGAAGATTTACTTTTTAAATATTATTTACAATATAAAACGTATAACATCTAATAATTACAATAGGTCATGTGGACTTCCAGTTATGGCCTCCTTTAAGCCTTCTCTACTGTATGTTTAGGTTGGTCATGATCGTGGTACTTAGAGAGCTCAGCATTTTCTCAGGTGGTACCCACTGTAAAAACTTTGAGAAATACTGGTATAGGCTATTTTATCAGTGCTTAATTTTGCCTTAATCACCAAGTTTGTGAAAAGAAACAAGGAATTTAACTTTTGTTCCACTTTAAAGTATAAACATAAGGGTTTGGCTGCAGGTGTTTACAGATACACCCTTTCTTGGGGTGGGTTGCCACTTCTACATCCTGTATTAATCAGTATATATTGTTTTTTTTCTGTAGTGGTGGTGCTGTTGTTGTGTTAGCCGCTGTAGGTTCTCTGTTCCCGATTTTTTACCCAATTTTCCTTCATTCTCATTGTGCAAGTGTAGAAGGAAACTTCTAGGGTGTCCATAGCATTTGAAATAAACCCAAACTAATTACTAAAACACGTTTCTGTACATAATCTACAAACGCCTGCCGTATCTATTAGTTTATCTGCCGTAATGCTTCACTTGTCAAAGTTTTTTTTATTTTTTTTTTTTATTGAACATGTAAAAGTTACAACGACAACATTTCACAATATGTAAACAAAATGACAAATTACAGAAAAGCTCCAAAGACCATGCTTTTGAGTTTTGAAGTTATTTTGCAGTTTGGTATAAAGAAAGCAAACATACAGTATGAACCTCAAACTAAAGGGAAAAAAAAAAAATAGAGTAAATAAGGATAAGTAAAAAAAAAAATAAATAAATAAAATAAAATAAATAAATAAATAAAAAATAGATTCACACAAGGGGAGAGTTAGTAAGGAATAATGTATTCATCGATATTATATTCTTATATAAAAGGGGATTATAAATTTTACATTTTTAATTGTTATCAAGTTTTTTAATGAATTCGTGAAGTGTAAAAGCATTTGTTGTGGACATTTTATCTAATGATCTCATCAGCAGTTTCAATTCATTTTTAAGATTATTCCAGTTAGGAGGAGTTTGGAGGTATCGGCATTTGTGTATAAAGAATTTTGTGATGATTATAAGATTATTAATCTTCACTTGTCAAAGTAAATCTGTTTAAAAGTTTATTCGTCCTAGTAAATACTTTGTTTCTACAAGCATGGGAAAAGAGACCCGGGGGAAAAACAAGGTCACAAGCCTCCAGGGTAATCATTTTACGGTCCGATGGGAATTGTAGTCCATGTGTGGTGTACTACATAACCTAAAATACTCGCTGTTTTCTCTTGATAATAAAACGCTGGTCAGTTTTTACTGTCCCGTACACTCATTGACACATAGTTATCTCTATTTACGGCCACGAATATGAGTGCTGCCCAGTGTTAACCTGAAAGTTGATGTCGGAGAGTCTCGGTGGAGAGAAACGCTGAAGCCCGGAAGCAGGGCGGGACCTCGGCTCTGTATAAACATGGCCGTTAAGTCCTTTACAGCGTCAGGTACTGCGTTGGTTGAATAGTTGGACTTTAAGGAAGTCACTGGGGTGGAACGTATGCAAGTAACAGGTGGAAAGAAAATGTAGGCAATTAAGCGACGGATGTATCTATTTCAGCGGTCATATAGCTGAGTGGGAGCGATACCGACAAACTTCATCAGTAGTTTGCGCTAGCTAGCTAAGCGAGCTAACGCCGCCTGAACGTTAACTTCTGTCAACTTTTTTCAGCCAGCCACAAACTGTGCTTATCGACATGGAGGAGTGTCGTCGTTCACCCAGGACGGCTCGATGAATATTTCACACACGGACGGCTTGGTTTGAGCAAAAAAAACAACAACTTTCCTGGATTTATTAGTTTCCACCGCTGGCAGGAGCAAAAGCACTTGTTAATTTTCTGTTTGAAGAACAGTCTCAGAGCGGAAATAAACAATGTTTTCTGGCAAGCCCGTGAAACCAACCTTCAAGTGTTATCTTCCTCCAACGCAGGTATGTTTGAGACTACATTTTGCATGCCTGATATTATCGTCAGTTAAGTGTGAAAATCTTAAATAGACTTTAATCGAAATCTCAACTGGTGTTTTTAGAAAATTGAAGTAGTGGAAAGTAACTTGGTACTTTTCCTCAAATACCTTCCCCTTTTCTGTGCTTGGACTGAAGTTGAACACTTCAAATGGAAAGTTTTTATTTAACCCTAGTTCATTTGCTTGAAAACATTGCACAAAAGCGAAAAGTTAACATAGAGCATAGTTGAAAACCAAGTGGTTAAGGTGCATGTCTGTCTTAAAAACTTGAGATATCCGATTCCCATTCATTTATTTATTTCATGAAAGAAAGAAAAACACGTGATCCAAATTCTCTCCTCCTCCCAAAAATCATTATTAAATTAATTGGAACTTAATAAATACCACAAATTGGTGTCTATTAGTTTGTGCCTAATCCTGAGTTTTCATTCGTGTCAAAAACTGTCTGTATCAACAACAAAAATAGTGTATGTTATAGAAACCCCTGTGTGAATAAAGGCTACCATTCAGCTTGTGTTGTGTACAGGTGCAATGGGTTCTTCAGAAAGCTTAGTCAAAAGCTTTGTTTACAGACTCTTAGGAGCAGCCCAAACAAAAAGGTTTGCCTGGGAAAGTAAAATAAGCGTGTTCACATTTTTTAATATTTTCTGGCTGTCATTATGAAGCTAGCAACATAGTGGTTTGAAAATGTACTGTTTAATTCCCTTATTAGATGTTAACGACTAATATTGCAAGAAAACTCAACACTTTTCATGATTGTTTGGATATTTAGCATCACTTATTAGGAAAACTTGTGTTTTTTAACTGAATATAATAAATGCATAATAGTTGTGTGATCAGAGTTTATCTCAAGCTTTGTGTATTTAGTGCACATTTTATGTAATTTCACCGAAACAAATCATAGGAAGACGTTCAGTCTGGTTGTCGTCTAGATGGAGCTGAATCTCCGTTTTCAAGCCCAGGAACAACTATGTCACTTTGACTTTCTGGAGCAAGATACAATGCCAGGACACACGTCGATGTTAATTTTATGCCCTGTATTTTTCATGACATGGTAAAGGAGTTAAAAAGTGTTAATGTTGCCAACTCTGATATTATCTTATCTCTATTTCCTGCAGACTGATCGGAAGAAAAGTATTGAACCACCTGTTAGGTTGGAGCCCAAGTTTCTTCCAGGTTGGTTTTCTGCATATTTTGGAGAACTCCACTGTATTCTAACCAAATAAATACCTTTTAATTAATCTGAGGCCGAACTATATTTTTCTGCATTCTGACACTCCCAAGAATAGTATATAAATATGTGAAATAAAGACCATATTTATCTGTGCTGTCTGCACTTACTCAGGTTTATTGGCAAGTATACTGCATGCTTGTTTTTTGCATTTAGTTGAAAAAGTTATAGCTTGTAGTGCATCAGAATAACTATCTTCAGATCTAATAAGATAAGGTTACCATCCTATATGCCATTTACCCTTAGTTGATAAGCAATTCATTTTTATATTGTCTGAAATACTGTTCTAGGAGAAATCATGCAACCTTGGAAACACCCTGCGTTTTCCTTTCCAGTAGCTTCATGTACCCTTTATGTCTCATCGTTTTTAACGTAGTAGTCATTTTCCTTTGCCTGTTCTAATGCAATACATACTCTCAGTCTTAAATGCACTTCCTAAAACTTGGACCACTAAAACCTCTGATTAAATCTGATATAAATCTAAACATAGTTCTGATATAACCTGCTGCTGAGAGTTTGTAAGGAAGAAGGTGTGGTTAGCATTCGCACAACAAAAAAAAAAGTAGTCATTCCAGTCCACACAAAAGATTTATTCTTGAAGTGGTTCGGAAGGACTAAATGGGATCTGTAAAATCTACATTTTCTTAAAACATCTGCTGCTTAAGATGTACAGTTAAAACCAGCTGATTTCATACACTGCATTAAGACTCAAACTTTATTATTTTGTAGCCTTGCAGCAAGCTGGTCCTGGATTTTTCGTCTTTTCTTTCTGCTTTTGGGTTTACATGTTCTTCCCGTGTATGCTTGTTTTCTATTTTCAATTTGCATTTGTCACATATAAATCAGTGTTGTAATCCTAAAAGTGGGGATTTGGGGGATTCATGTTTTTAGCCATATTCTTGTTAATATTGTGTAAATAAAAACAGTATTTAGTTCTCAGACCAGATTCGTTTTTACTAACCTGATGTTCAGATGGTATCTTTGAAGGGAAACTGCACAGAATGGACTGCAGTTGTGTCACACCATTTTTGTGGGGAAGGCAAACGAACAGGTTTTATACTCGGCTTCTTCCTTTTTTTTTTTTTTTTACTGCATAGTTTCGTTTGGCTCGTCTGAAGTACAGCTTTGAAGTGATGGTAGTAACTCCGCTCTGCTGCCCCAGTTCCCCAAGCCTGAGGCTTTCAGTGAACATGTGATGGACATGGATCGTTGCTCTGTACGATAGTGTTGTGGTAGACTCATGTATAGAGGCACACAAATTTTATAGTCAGAGGTTCCATAGTGGAGAAAAGACTGCTTCTGCTGGGAATGGTGGAGAGCATCCTGATCATATGTGCACATACTCTTGATGGTGCATGTGGTGTTTGACTTTTGGCATCAGTTTTTATGTCTGAACTTTTTTTATTTTACAAGACAGAATAGTTTAATTTTATTCAGATGAAGATAATAGTTCACTTTCATGCGTCAGATAAATTAAAGTGATATGGACACATTTTTCTGCATTCTTGTCTTTCTAAACACAAGGTAATGAGTCTCTCTGGGCCTAGTTAAACTCGTTTGGAATTAAATTTTGTTTATACAGAAACTTGTCAAAACTTAACACATCAGATTTTGTAAATGGAAATTCACACTGGTTATGTTTGTTAAAGTCTGTTTAATCTGCCCTACATCTAACTAGCATATATTTAACCTGTGTAGGGTGTAATTTGATAGGATATAGAGCAGGGGTGCCAGCATTATAGAGATTCTAACAAACATCTTGGATTCAACCAGTTGGCTTCGGTGCTGTTTAAGTCTATTGTCCTATGATTATTTTGGGGTGAGTAAAAAAAAAAAATAACTCCACAAAATGCAAATTCATGTCACAGCTTAGTTTTGTGTGCCATATTTTTGTAAAGAACTTAATGAAATGTATTAAAATCTACTAATAAACATTAGTTTTAAAATTAACAGTACTATTAATTTACAGGATATCTGAAGGCCACTGAATTTGACACAAAACAAATTGTATAGTCTAGACGTATTCCCTAAAAGTTTGAAAGCTAGTTCTTTGAATATTTCTCTACTGCAAAGACCAGGTAATTTCTTCTACTTTCTGGTGGTAAATTAGAAAAATAATGTTGTGGTTTTTATAGTATTTTTAGCATCTGAAGATACTTTGTTGTAGGATAGTTTCCTGAGAATCCTCTTCATGAAACAATCCTTCAACCACAAATTGTCTTCGGTTGGAGGCCTCTTCAGTTTTGCTGCAACGTGGACTGCCACAAGGAACCTTTGCTGCTCGCAGCCATGATCTATAACTCTTTGTATAATTAATTAGTATGTGCTGCAGCAACACATAATTTCCCTCTGGGATTAATAAAGTATTGTTGAAATGAATAGCATATTAGCTATTTTTATTATGTGTTTGATGTATTTACTACTTGTTTCCTTTAGCATGTATTTGTATTTTTTATTTCAGAATGCTCTTTAATTTTCTGTAGGAAATCAGTTTTAAGCAGTACCTTTTTTTTTGTCTTCATCAGGAGAGATAATCGTAAACGAGGTGAATTTTGTGAGGAAATGCATCAGCACCGACAGTGGCCAGGGTGACCTCTGGGGAAGGTTGATATGTACCAACTTTAAGGTTTCCTTTATTCCTCAAGGTCCCCCGCCTAAGCAGGTATTTCTTCAGGTTTCTTTGTAGCTGTTTAAGTGACCATGTATGAAGTGTGTTTTTAATTTATCTTTCTCAAATAGTTTTAATAAAGATGAAAATGGCGATTTTTTTTTTTTTGACTGCTAGTTTTTATATCTGATGTATGTTTTTACCCTTTTTGTAAACACAACCTTATTTGTACATCAAACTCGTTTGGAAAAGAGGAAGAAAAACTTCCTTGTTTGTGACAGCACAAGAAGTGAGAGCTGACGTCATTTCCATGTATGCGACAGATTGTTGGCATGAGACAAAATGGAACCTGATCATAACTCAGTCTGATGAACATAGCACAGAAAGCAGTAGTTAACAGTGTCTGCAATATTTCATTTTGTTGTCGCTGTAGAAATCCCAGTTGTCCCACCTGCTACTTGGACAGCAAGATATCTCTCTGACCTGCCTTGATCAAGTAGTAACAGGTACATTTGTTTCACATCTTCTGCATTTATTACCTAAAATTGTTTTTAAAAGAACTTAACTCCTTGACCAGAGAGGTCCTAAATCTTAATTAAAGCGAAAGGCTCACTTTTTACTATTGCATGGTCATCTCAGCTTTGTGGTGTCGGTTGTTCTTTTTCCTCGTCAGCAATCTGAAAACGTGATACCAGGGTGAATGCAGTGTTCGGTTCCACTGCAGCCCGGGTTACAGTTCTGTATGCAAGTCACTGATGCCGTTTGCTGATATTGCAAAGGCAAACAGCCAGAAAAAGGGTTGTTGGGTTACAGTGGTGGAGACGACGCTTTTCATTTACTCAGCCTGTGTTTCACACTTTTTACCTGGACATGAAACATTAGATTTCATGCATTTTTTTGTACCAGTTCAAGTTTTGAGCTTCTAAATTAGGCTCTACGTTTTTTAGAAATTGTATGTGAAAACCTTTTTCTTAATGTTTGTACCATGAAACTTGCTGTAAGTCAGTCAATTGTGCTGTTAGAGTATTGGAGACTACAATAATAATATCGCTGGAGATGATGCTTCCTTCTGTTTTAATACTTTATGTATTAATAGTGATTATTTTGTTGTCTGTTTCTCTTAGTGAATGATACAAGGGGGAAGAAGAAAGTATTGGGCTCCAACCAGAAGCTGAAGTTCAACCCTATGGAGCTCATCCTATACTGCAAAGACCTGCGTGTGATAAGATTCTGCTTTGATGAGGCTGGGCCTGAGAGTGCCAAGAAAGTGAGTAAACTAATGATTCAGTTTAACTAGTTTCTGTGACAAGGTTTCTTTTACAAGTTAACTAGAAGTACTTGGAAAATTTTTAAACTAGGAAATTTTATTAAAATATAAAATTAATTTTTACACGGTCTGAGTAGATGAAGGGAAGTAGAGGTAATGGTTATTTTAAACCTGTAAGTTAGATAAATGCCTTTTTAATGCATTAAAAACATTCATACATCATCAGTAGGGCTTAGTTCAGGTAGTGCATTTATCCTCTTCTCCAGTCTGCAAACCTTCAGGCTTGATGAATACCTCATTGACATTTTGGGGGAGGTTTTTGTTCTTAAGTTTTTTTCCTTTTAACTAGAGGCTTACTCTAAAGACCAAACACAAACATTTGAATTAACTCGCACGACAAGCAAAAATATTCTGCAGGTTTTAATGACGGCAGTATGAGCGATGCTGTCATTTTTCAATGCATACCTGCTTACTGTGCTTCAGGGTTTTGGGAAGGAGTTTAGATAGGTTGCCAGTCCATCACAGAACTATATGATATAACCATGCATTTGTGCACAAATACAGTTAAAACCATATAGTTTCATACTCTGCAAAAAAAAAAAAATCTCACTGTCTGGCATCAGAAATGTGGCTCAGTCAAGATAACTAACATTTTGATTTACTATATTCCTAACTTATGAATTGCACCCATCATCCTGCAGCAAAAAAAAAACTCACATCATCATCATACCACAATCGCGATAATTCACAGCTGAAATTATGTTTTCAGTTTTCCCCTTTTTCCTCCAAATGTCACAATGGTTATAACTGCTGAATGCTTCACATCCTAATCAGATCAGATATGTCCTAATATCACATTATAATTTTCAATATCTGCATTTGTAAGTTATAAACTGTCTTTGATATGTTGCATTTGGAGTAATGGCGGCTTCTTTGCCGAGTTGTCTTTCAGCCCATGTCGGTACAGGTGTCTTCTCACTGGAAAGTGACTCACTCTAAAGCCTAGTTTAAGTTTCTGTCAGCAAGTTTGCAACCACATGCACACGTACTGACAGAGACATTTTCTTTTCTTACATTTGTCCATTGGTGTTAGTTTTGCAAAGTAATTCTCCACCAGGACAGCAGGGGGCGCAGACCATTTTGGCGGGTCTGCCTATAATTGAAGTGACGTCTTTGGTTGACAGCAGTTCATTTACTTCAGCTTGTAAACGCACATCCACTGAAGGAGTGATGGCTGACAGAGCAAGCTTTCATTGAGCTGCAAAGCTTTTTTACTAGTGTCCTACAAGAAACTGGTTTGTTTATGGTTTTGCCTTACAATGCGTTAACGGGTGGGCCTTCGTTTAACGGCAAGATTATTAATCAACATCTTAAAAAGCCATGACATCATCACAGCTGCGTCAGATTGTTTAGACCTGGTAACCTTAGTGTATTTAAACCTCTGGCTTAGGTTCAGAAACCTCTGGCTTCTGAACCTAATAAGTTCTCTAAGCAATCTCTGATTATTCAGACAATAGCAGGTAGAAATAATTTTGGTAATCCAACCAAACTAAGAAGAGGGGAACTTCAGATGAATAAATATTGAGGTGGATTGGTGTTTATTTATTTATTTTTTTTTCCTGAAATGATTTTTCAGTATTTCTTGCTTTTGACTTTGTTTACAAAAGTAAACTAGTCAAATGAAACTTTTTGTCGTTGCCTGCTCTGAACAAAGATTTTTCTTTCCTTAATACAGCTATTAAACTCACTGTGTCAATTGCATATTGACTATGCAAATGCAAAGTGTTGCTTTGCACTATAACAATGTCACCTAAAATTGTACTTATAGCTGGGTCACATTCCATTTCAGTGGAAGTGTCTGATTTTGCAGGATGTGTGTTCATTAGCCAAACAACAAAGGGACATTGAGAACAATGCTCATTCATGGCGAAGGAAGTAAAATTTGATCCTGATAGTAAAAGGAACTGGCAGTGTGAGCCAGCCTCATCTCCACAGCAGTGCAGGGCCAAACAGATGTTTTTTTCTCAATATAAGTGCTCGGTTTGGGAGGGGGAATTCAGGCTGCTCTGAGGCTGTAAGTGTTACCGTATCGATCTTAATCTACAAAATCATTTTTAAAGGAATGATATTTAATTCAAGAAACCCATACTACATATTTCAATATAACTCAAATGTTAAAAATCCCCACACACCCCCCAAAAAATCTGCCCACATCTTTTAACTCTGCAGCTTTCTCACAAAACCAGGAGATTACACTGTACAGTATATTCCCTTACTTTGTTCCTCACTTGTAGCTATTTAAGTCCATGTACATGTCTAATCTCCTCTAAAGTTATCTGGGAGCAATTTTACCTTAGCTATAGGAATAGCTTGTACCTACACCTCATTCACAAATTGTAGGGTTTCTACTTTGAACAGAGAAGGACATCTTGCTATTTATACATCACTTTTTTTGTCAAACATGCAGTTGTTGGCAGTAACTTTACATTAGTGGGAAATGTCTACTTTAGGCTAAGGCACTAAAACTGGATCCGTTCACCCTCTCATCCTGTTTGAGAGTTTATTGATGGGCACTCTGTATGTAATTACGGTATGAACCTAAAACCCAGTTCTCTTTTGTTTAACCCTTTCACATATGGAACTCGCTGTTCTATAATAGCTCTTTTTTTTCCATAGGAAATTACAGAGTAAAGGACCAGCCCTTTTCTCTATACCCACACACACACACACACAGTCTTTTTTCTGTGTGCTCTCGTGTTATTCACAGCTTTACTACTGAATAGACAGCTTTGTTAGACTTCAGTAGAGCCTCTTTCTATGGCTCTGCTAGAGTCTAACAAAGCTCTGCTGAACCCTAAAAATGCAAAGCTCTATCTCTGACTAACATTTAAAACAAAGTAAAGAAATGGTCTAAAAAATTTTTGTCTGTCCTGGGCTTCTGTGTTAATGATATGTGCGTTCAACTTCATAGTAGTCATTCTGGCCTCTGGATCTGAGCTGAGACCAAAATCTTCTTTGAAGACAATAATTAAGCTCCTCTGTAGTGCTGTTGTTTTTATGATTGTTTTTATCGCTAAAAGTACTTTACCTGTTTTTTAAATGTAGGTTTGCCTTGCCATTGCCCATTATTCCCATCCAGCTGATCTTCACCTGCTGTTTGGCTTTGAGTACCAAGGACTGAGATACCATAAACATAAAGGTAACTTACTAGTTTTGGTTTACTATTTTTTTTTTTCTTTTAATCATTTTTTAAAGTATGTATTTTGCAGAATTGATTTTTTTGGGGGGGTTTGTTTGTTTTATCTCCAGGGGACTTTGTCAATGGCTCCACCCCAAGAGGGGGAATACAGACCCCTATTTTTGACCGCCCTTCTGACTGGGATCGAGAGATCAAGAGAACCGGGGCTTCGGAGTGGCGGGTCTGCTCAATCAATGAGAGATACACCATCTCTGACAGGTTTCAGATCACCCTTTTTGAGTTATGTTAAAAAATATCTAACCCTCTTGCTGGTGGCTTTAGATAAACAATGTTGTATTTACATATTTTAAGGTTCTTCCCCCAGATAAGAAGTTTAACATACATATGAAGACGGTTTAGAAATATGATCATTAAAGCTTGGTTTATGCTTGATGCATGTACATTCCGCTCGGAAACGAGAAGTGTGGAACCGGCCTAGGCGCCTTCTAGTAGCGTTTATACTTTTTGCGGCTTGTCCGTGCTGAGAGCCATTATTCTTGAAGACTGTAGGGAGCGGCGTAGGGCTCTGCAGCATGCATACAACACTACACCATAGTAGAAGTAGTAATCACTGTTGTTTACAAGATGGTGACACCCGTGAGCTTAAACAAAGCAGAACTTTTATGCTGTTCACTTAGGAAAAAAGACGAAAAAGGAGACTGTCCACTCGTCCATTAAAACACAGTTGATCACAGTGATCCCTATCGGCCAAATCATAAAGGTGTCTGTATTTACGAACCTCCGGCAATAGGAGCTCCTGCCAGTCCGGCATGTTTTTCTGCATGGGACCATCTGCGTTGTTACTAAATGTCCTAGGTGCGCGGTGTGGAAATTTGGGTCTCCGCGGTGGCCCCGAGGAGAGGCATGGTTGCTGAAATGACGTAATTTGGCCGTGTGTAGCCGTGCGGACGCGTCGCGCATAAACCAAGCTTAAGAAATTCAGGAGTGACATTGAGGATTTTTTTTTTTTATATAGAGTCAAAGTTAAACAGTTGCCTGCTGAGATAACACCATCTACTTTTAGTATTTGGCTTTCAATAATATTTAGAATTGCCTGCTATTTACAATGTTAAACAGTGATGGTTTTTACTGTATAAAGAGCTTTTAAAAAGATTGGCATAGCTACGGTTTAAAGAGCATAGTTGTTAGGTTCCTTTTTTGCTCTGGATATAGTTTGCAAAATTGTAAGATTTTCACCCGTGTTTTCTCTCAACTCCTTCAGTCTTCCAGAGTACATTGTGGTTCCAGTTTCTTTGACAGATCAGGATCTAAAGCAATACTCACAATTGTTCAATGATGGGCGTGTCCCTGTAAGTAAGCTCTGATATCTCTTATTGACTCTTTTACGGAGTTTACTTTATTAACAATGAAAGTGATTCAAGTTAGTAAATGCTTACGCAATTGTTTTTATCTTGTTTAGAATTTTATGTGTATTTGTGTTTGCAGCTGTGGTGCTGGAATCACAGGAATGGGAGTGCTCTTGTGCGCATGGCAGGCCCAGTGGATCCGATGGCTCAGAAAAAAACCGAACAGAAGTACTAAAAACTAGTGCACTTTTAGTATAACATTAACACCCTATTGCTGGTAACTGAACTAGTCATCATCCATCTTATTTATAGGATCTTCACAGCAATCACTAGAAGCCATCCTCAACGACGAGAAGTAATCTTGTCTGATCTGGACAAGAGTCTTCCTAATATCCAGGACATCCAAAGTGCCTTCCTTAAAGCCAGACAGATCTGCACTTTAGGTGAACTTCCTTCTGACACCATAAGAAATTCAGCATAACTCTTAAGTAACCTCAGAATGAGGTGTTAAAGGTTGTATATGAAAAATGAGCATGATAACAACATCCAGTTTATTTAGGTTGTAGTTAGAACAATAAAAACATAATTCCAGCCGTTGGGTTGCCTGGTTCGCTGCTGATAGGGCGTATCAGCAGCGAACCAGGCAACCCAGTGACCAACCTGATTTGTGTCCAATGAGGAATGTATTTTAGAGGAGTTTAAGTGACAGCTAAAGTAGGGCTGGGCGGTATGGCAAAATTTTCACATCACAGTATTTTTTTAAAAACATCGGTATTAGATATTTAAAGAGTAACTCAACCCAAAATCAACTTTTTTTTATTGATAAACTGTATAATTGAGTCTATAATAGCACTATCTATATTTCCAGTAATTATTTTATGTATTTTAGTCAATTTTGGTGAAAATATAAATTTTGTACCAAAAACCGTTAGTTTAGTGCCCCAATTGGTTAAACGATTACACTGCACTGCAATTCACTGGAATTCAAATCCTGCCTTGCTAACGGCTAATCTCGGGTTCTTGGCGTAGGCTTGGAATAGTGACGACAGCAGTGGTGGCCGTGGTGGGGTATATAAGAGGAGCGGTCTCTGCCACACCTCCGTAGCGAGGTGCCATGAACAACCTGCAGCGCTAAAACCTGGGTGCTCCGTTATGCAGGTTGTTACCCCTACTTGCTGACATTTGCTCATTACCAATGACAAAGCGAATAACGGATATATGAGTAAATGGAAAATAAAATCTGTGCTAAAAGTTAATTTTTTATGGAATAATTGTAATGTGTTTTTTTTTTGCAAATTCCTCAATATTTCTCATCATGCTTGAATAAATCTCTCTGCAACACACATTTTCTGTTGTGGACAATTTCGTACAGTCGCCGCAGGTGCTCCTGTCGAGTTAGAGTGACGAAATTACTCTAGCTAATCTATATTTAGCAGATTTAGCCAACCACAATGTACCACTCAGAGACGGCGCTCATTCTTTGCCGCGATGCCACTACAGGCTTGGTATCTGCTCCAGGCAGAGAACGAGACAACGGCTCGTAACAATATGGCGCCGCTCCCCTCCTCCAAAGAACCTTTCTCTCTGTACTCTGTTCCCTTTGGTGAAGGAATTTGAGGAAAAAATCTCAACCTCCAGATTATTTCCTGGCAAAGGAGCTCGCGTTACTACGGTTCTCTTCATCTTTCAGGCCGCCTGTGGCTCTGCGCTGCACTACTGCCTGCAACATGTCAGTCACAGCCCAGACCATGCCTAGCCCTTTATCCCCTCATGTTTTTCCTTGTCCGCCTGGCAACGCCTCCTTTTGAGCTGTTTTCCAAAAATAAATGTGGGCGGAGCTATAATCTGGTAGGGGGGATGAGTTACTCTTTAACTGTATTTTTTTTATACAAGACCGTTGATATACACATTATCTTATAAGAATGAATAATATAAAAATGTGCTTTAAATAGACATTTTGCTGTCATATAGTGTGTCATGTTGTTTTTTCCAGACATTGGTGAATGATTTGAAAAGAAATTAAGTTATGATAGACATTCTTGATGTCATAAGACTAAAAGTATACTTTTTTTTCACCTCACATTGACTTAAGCAGCAAATTGCATCTTGTACTGACTTTGCATGTAGTATTGAAGAATCCCGCTAGGGGGCAGAGTACAGATTGGACCGGATTTTCCCAAATAAGAAGTAAAATAAACATGGTGACAATTCGAAAATTCATAGAATGAAAATAAACACCGGTTTTCGGTATGAATGGGTATACCGCCCAGAACTAAGCTAAAGTTAGAAAGTGAGTTAGCTTACCAATCCAGAAGGAAAATCGCCTTTTCCGCGTGTGCTTGATGCCATGGAAACGTTTTACGTAGTTCCATCTAGTGTAGGCTTCAACTAAAACTACTCTACTTTCTGTTCCTTTGTGGTCACTCCTCTCCCGAGATGGATAACAATATCTCTGGGGCTCTGAAGCAGCTGTTTGACTCAATCATTTCTCACTGTATCAGCCGAGCTGTGTTGACCATATAGTTGGATCATAACCCGCGGCCGCTACTGGCTGGTAGATCTAAACCTAACGTGATTGTCATGCCCGGTTAAAATATAAGTTTTATTATATTTTAATTCAAATATATATTTTTAAGGAAATGTTGTACTTTCTTTCTGCACCCCTCTAA
The DNA here is from genome assembly GCA_028564705.1 of Apricaphanius iberus. NCBI lineage: Eukaryota > Metazoa > Chordata > Actinopteri > Cyprinodontiformes > Aphaniidae > Apricaphanius > Apricaphanius iberus. The sequence goes on along the minus strand of JAPXFQ010000166.1, from coordinate 2,727,358 downwards.
AAGCCACATGAATTATTTTTTTTTATGTAGCTTTTTATGAAAATGTTCCATTTTCAACCTTTAGTCAAAATACATGTCTCTGCAGTGACATGATTTTCCACAGTTTGACAGATTTATACAATTATGTCTTTGCGTAGATCCTTTTGAAGAATCAGAAGAGAGATGGCTTTCCTCCATTGAAAATTCACGATGGCTTGAGTATATCAGGTACGCAAACAAGCCAACAGGACTCTGAACTAGCCTTTTTAACTGTGCTAAATTATCAATTGTAGCATACAATAGCTAATAGTAAGAAACAAAATCATATTTTGACCCTTTTTACCCTGTTTTTTTAGGTTTATCTGTTGTGTAAACGGGAATGAGAGTTTTTATTAAATGTAAAGTTAATGTTTTAAGACTGCTTGTTTGGAAAGTTGTTTTTTTTTCTCAAAAAAGTTTTTGTTGTTGCTTTTGTTTTTATGAACCAGGATGTTTTTAAAACTCTCAGCGGAGGTGGTCTACAACTTGGAAGGAAAGAATGTCTCTGTCGTTCTTCTAGGTAATTTTCTTTTATTAGCAATAGATCGAAAACCTTTGTGCTTTTTGGTGTGTATTTGACATGAATAATTGGTAGTCTGAGGCACAGCTGCAGGTTTGGACAATGTTTTAATTATTTGTTTTAATTCTGGTGCAGAGGAAGAAGACAGAGACCTGACTTGCGTGGTGTCCTCCTTGGTGCAGCTCATGTTGGACCCTCATTATCGCAGCCTGATTGGATTTCAGAGTTTGGTGCAGAAGGAGTGGGTGATGGCGGGCCATCGCTTCCTGGACAGATGCAACCATCTAAAGAAGAATGACAATAAGGAGGTATACTTATTTTAATTAATAATGTCACATCCATGAAGGATGTGGTCTCTACATTTTCATATATGCTTGCGTCTTCTCATCAGTTTCTGTTTGTTCTCCTTGCCAGTCTCCACTGTTCACCTTGTTCCTGGACTGCGTGTGGCAGCTGACGAACCAGTACCCAGCAGCCTTTGAGTTCACAGAGGCCTATCTTACTGTTTTGAACGACAGCATGTGGATCCCACTGTTCAGCACTTTCCTCTTCAATTCTTCCAAGCAGTGCACTCAGCTTTTGCATGTAAGAAATTATACATATCATTTAAAGTGTGTTAAAACAGTTTTAATAAATGTTTTAAATTTGAAATGAGAACTTTTATTGGGATTTTTCTTTAGAAAATTTGATATCAAATCTTATATAGGTGTCCTGATTTCTTCAGATCAACAAGCCTAAAACGTGTTTATTTGTCCAAATAATGCAATGACAAACCAGAAATTGGGAGCCACTGTGATACTTGTGGCCATCAAAGTAGATCATATGTTAAAGAAAAGCCAACAGTTATTGTCATATGATCTGTTCCTTGGCTTGTTTGAATTATTTCCGTTTATATTGCGTACTAATCAGATGGTAATGTGGTCTTTGCTCTACAGGACTTTGCCAAGAATAAAGCTATTCCTCAAGGAGAAGAACAGACTGTATTCTTTCCTCCTGTGTGGAAGTGGTCGCAGCAGTACTCCGTCAGAGATCAAACCCTCTTTAATAACCCCATGTATGTTGGTAAAGGAGCTTCCTGCGTTCAGAATGGAGAAGTGAAAAGCTTCCACCGCTCAAAGGTACGCAAGAGGCTGCTACTAGCGTAGTCCAATCAAGAGTCAGCACCAAGAATAAGTGTAAATGCACACAGAACAGGTTGAGATTGGCTCACATAAATTCACATAGAGAGAATAAGTAAAGGTACAGATACACTGGCAATGTTAAAGGACCACCAACGTACCCGAGTTGCCTCCATGAAAGCAACGATTGCTTACACATGTTTTTATCTCAGCTAATCATCTGAAGATGCATAAAGGCCCTCTTAAAAAAACATGTTCTTCCTCATTTAATTTTTGCAGGGGTGGTAAACAAAACACTTGACCAAATCTCCGTTTATCCTGTTGAGCTGAGGCAGAGATTTCTCGGTCCACAAAACATAAAGAACTAAATGCAACGCAATAAACTACTCCATTCTATCTCCATTGGAAACTTTTATTCAGCCGCCATATTCCCCAGACACAGGAAGTGAGCACCCTCTCACAATCAAAGCACATGTGCTGACAGAATATTTTGTAAAGTTAGTAGGGAAACATAACTATCTCAACTATTTAAAAAAAATATATAAGAATGTTCTTTTAAAAAAAACAACAAACAAACATTTTGATAGACAAAACTAAATATCTGAATCATTTGATCATCATTCTTTCCCTTCACATAAGTCCATCGTCCCTCATTCAGTGCTTTTAGCTGAAAGTAGGAGGCCTCCTTTTAGGTGACAGTCTGTAAGCTGTGCTTCAGTGCTGCACTACAGCACTTGCTCAACCTTTTCCACTTGAATAAGTTCCATGATGCTACTCCCTTCAAGGCAAAGTGGTTTTTCAGTGACAAACTTTGTCACCGTGAGTGAATCACCAAGAGAACGGTTACCTGTAACATAGACTATTGGGGCAACATGTTCTAAGTCTCAACTGTGAAAACTGTATACAGAAAAACTGCATTATCAATCCCACCAGACATGCCAGTGTTTCTCCTGCAAGCATGCTTTGCACAACCCTTTTAACTGTGATTGCCAGGAGAGTGGCGAGAATTTCCTGTCCTCCCCCTGGACATCGATCGGATGTTCTCCTTGCATTACTTCATCTGAAAGGTTCCTTTGACAAATGACTGCAACAAGTAATCGAGGGGACTCTGAAGCACATGTTGGTGAATCCTTTTGCAGCTCTGACGCTTGCATATGAGGGGCCACATGGGACATTATTCAGGATTATCCTCTCACACACACATGTGAAATTTAATTCATTCACACACTATAGTGAAACCTTTCATATAGCATACTGAAATCATTCACACACTATACTAAAACCTCTTATATAGCATATTGAAATCCTTCACACACTATAGTAAAACCTCTCATACATTATACTGAAATTGAAATCCTCTCATACAACATAGTGAAATCCTCTCATATAACATAGTGAAATCCTCTCATACAACATAGTGAAATCCTCTCATACAACATAGTGAAATCCTCTCATACAACATAGTGAAATCCTCTCATATAACATAGTGAAATCCTCTCATATAATATACTTAAATCATTCACATACTACACTAAAAATTTTGATATCGAATTTCACTAGTATGTGTAAGAGCAATTCTACGTATGTGTGTGAGAGGCAACTTTCACTTGAAACGGAAGTAGTAGAAAAAAGGAGCGCATTTTCAAAACAAACGAAGAAGAAGTTGGAGAAGTAGTGACACATTTTACACCCATCATACTAATGTCTGCTCAGCAGCCTGAACGTGACATCAGCGAAGCAGCTGCCTTACTGAATACCATACTGGCCTCAGCAGAAACTATTAGAACTCTTAGTAATGCGACAGCAGCCGGACAACCACCGGTAGCCATTCTGAATGAGGACACGGTAACTAGCCAACTAGCATCGCTCTTTCCATCCAGGTTTCCGTGAACTTTTCAAGCTTTTCCTGCGTTTCAAGCTTCAAAGTTCATATCCCTACCAACGCAGAAGTTCAGCTACCTGAACTTTTGATTGTCTTAACGCTCTTGACGCAGCACGACAACCAATCAGAGCGTCTCACTGTAGTGACGTAGCCCGACGTTTACGCTGCCTAGCCAACCATGATCCATCCTTCATGTTATCAGTTGTGTCTTTTGTCATCTCCTGTCTTGATACTGTTTGTCTGTTTCTGCACAGTTTTCGATCATGTGTAAATCATCTTCCTTTGTTCACCGTTCTCAGTCTGATGGAGAGTACTCTGCTGTTCCCCCATGTCTGACAAACACCACTGCACTATCCTGTCTAATTACAACTCCTGGGCTTTACCACGCTGGGGAGTTCTCTTTTTTTATAATAAACTTCATCACGAACTTCATATTTTTAATCTCCATGTAGAATCTGTCTACGCTCTTCTTAAAATTCTGCTTCTGTCTTGTCTGGCTTGTCTTGATGCATGCAGAACAGAGACGTGTTTTGCCTCATTCCCTTTTTGTTGCACCTTCCAGGTGGCTTGTCAGTCAGCACAGACTGCCGGTTGGGATTCTGTCCAATGATGAATGATGTGCTTAACTATTTCAGAGGATTTTTTTGTAGTTAGGATGCTACCAGCACTAAACCTTGTGAATTAATCAGTCATATGGAGGTACTACACCCCTGAGTTAAGTTCATGTAGATCAATTGCTAGTTTCATTGTGCGTGTGACATCATTGAGATGTTGGTGAAAGACCAACAACTCGTTCTGTTCTGTAATATCTCTGACCTGTTTCAGACTAGCTACGTTTACTTGTGCAATAGGTCTTTAATCCGATCACGGTACGGGTTAAAATTTGACTTTGTACATTGGCCTTGAAAAAAATCTATCCGATTTTGAAGGGCGTTTACGTCGGCCACATGTTTGAGTTGAACAAATCCTTTTGATATGCGCAAAACCCCGCAGAAAATACCGGAAACGACCGTAGAAGAAGACGCAGCAGACTTCCATTGTAAACAAACAGGGCTGTGGCATTTAAAATGCAGCAGTCAGTGTTCTTCAGTGCATGCTTTTATGTTTTTCTGGTCACGGTTTTCATATCTACAACCCTGCTATGTAAAACAGTCAAATTATAAACCATATCCCTTAGTTTTTTTTTTTAGGCCAGACTTAACAGCCATGCGCAGGAATGACCCAAATCTGGAATAAAGGTTGACATGCACCAACATCGGATTACTTATCGGCATAACCCACAAGTCTCAATCAGAATAAAATTTTGATCTGAATCGGTGTAATCAGGTCAGAGTAATCTGAATGCCGTTTATATTAAGCATTTTCATTCTGATCAGGCTTTTAATCAGATTACTTTGGTCCATGTAAACCTAGCCACTGTTTAATAACCTTTTGCTGAATAGATAATTTTTCTTTATCCTTATTACCTGAATAAGGATAAAGAAAGCAGCCTTTTCAGTTTCTCAGTAGAGGCATGGCCAAACTGTTTGTGAAGATTGGTCTGTATTTTTTAGTTTTTTCAGCAGGGTTATGTTTTTATTTTCTTGGAGTGCCAGTTTCTCCTCTTCACTCCCTTGTTCCTGTGCAGCTTCAACATCAACCTCTAAATTATTGTCATGATGAACAGACTGCTCATTATTGTTCATCATGTTCACACAGTAGTGACTAGAGCTGGTAAAGTTGAACTTTACTGGTTTGTTGAACATAATTTTCCATATCAATCACTATTCCTGCTCTTTTCATTGATGTTTTACTTAAGAGCAGGGGGATTTTTGATGGCACAAATTCAGTTTCAATATGACACTTATTCTGTCCAATTTTTACTGGTATGTTTATTCTTTTAGTGGAGTTCACTATTTTCCCATCTCCAAACTTGAAGGTTTTGCTAATGTGTACTTCCGTCATCTGTAGTTTTCTTTCTTCATCTGGGGTTAGTTTACCGATGTAGGTATCTTGCCATTCCTCTCCACACACTGTCTCGGTGTTTGCAGTGTATTTTATTGCTGAACCCAACCACTTTTATTTCTTTTATTACTATTTCTGCCTCAGACGGTGCTTCTTTTGTATATCGAGTGATGTTGCTCTCCTCCACTTCATCTGATTCGTTAACATCAGTAAGTTTATCTTGCTCACCTCTGTTTGGACAGTCTTTCGCCCAGTGGAATGTGCTCTGACACACTGCACATTTTAATGTGCATCCAGTCGATTAGTTCCAGGCAGTGAAGCCTTTTATCACGTTAGGTAAATATGCAGTTTCTTGATTAATCCTCAGCACGAGCCAACTTGCGTCTGAATATCATTTTCCAGGCTGATTTCTTTGAAGCAAAAGTTAGCTTTTACTTCCGAACAGGCGGTGTCCAACAGTTTGAAAGCCAATACTGCATCTGGAAGCTCCATCTTGTATTTTAGCATCTCAGAGTTTCTCTGTCAAAGTTAATAATGTAATCAGCTATGGACATGTCACAGCCTCTCAAAATCCGGTTGATGTTGTATGCTTCATAAACGCACTTCTTTTCTTCATTAAAAAACAAATCACCAACTTTTAGAAGCAGAGTATTAATGCCAGTATGTTTATTTAAATCATCCAGTGGTGTTTCCATTCCAAGTTCTTTTGCGCCAAAGCTACCGCGAGCGCTTACTTTTCTCCAGGTCTGTAACACTGATCCAAACGGCAACTTCATTCTTCCTGTTTTCATGCGGTTTCCCTAAAACAGAGGTTGGTGGGAAAGGTTGGTGTAGTTGCTAACCATACTCCGTTATCAATATTACTCAGCTCAATTCTTTGTCCATTCGAAACTTTGATTCAGCCGCCATTATCCCCACACCCAAACTATTTCAAAGGAAGTGAAAACCCTCTCCAACAAAAGAGGGTTTTTAAATTGACCTTAGTTACATATAAAAGCCTGATGAGGTAGTTAGATTAAGTAAATATAATCATTCTTGCAGAGCAGCACTTCGTCATGAAGAAAATTCTTTCTGCAAAGGATCAAAACAAGTACAGCAAACTATTAGATCTGCGTAGCTGCCTTTCACATTAGCAAGATCATCTGTAATAAGAAAACCCTGCCTGCACCAAAAGGGTCTGTTGCTACCTTTCTAGAAACGGACAACTCCAGTTGTCTCTTTTTTTTTCTTTCTTATCCCCTGGTGAATTGAGGCTGTTTAAATGACACAGAAGAAGTGTAAGCAGAGTTATGGATAACATTTGAAAATGTTCCGCTTTACATTATCTCATTCCTTTCTCTTGCATCTTAAAAAGTTTTTTTTAACACTCATGCACAAGAAGGATTTTGAGTATCTCATGGGTATAGTTTGTCTACATGTATGTACATGGTGCGTCAGCTGTTTTTAAATTCTGTGCAATGCTTTAATTAACAAGCCTATTTAGTCTTCTTTTTCTTCCAGTAAATTTCAAGCTTATTACAGATATTTTCAACATTTAGAGTAATCGGCTAGAATAGTACGCGTTTCTTCTTTTATTCAGATAATCATGGAGGACCCTAATTTAAAGTTAGAGCAGATCTTTTATTGTGCAATATTGTTATTTTTAAGCTTCATTTGGCAAGTTCGGAAACCTTGAGGTATACCAGCTTTGCCGTCTGGTCTATTGCCTTTTGAGATAAATCTAGTCCCATGTTCTTCATTCAACAGAAATCCTCTACTGTGCGAATACCGAGCACATCGCAGCGTAATGGACTAAAGGGGGAGGAGGAGTCATGGCACCGGCGGGGCTCTCTGGTCTCAGAGCTAAAGGCCGATTTCTCTCCAGTGAAAGATGAAAGCCCATCAGAACGCTTCTTCAGGGACTTGTTTTCTCGCCCTGCAGACCAGCAGGGGGTCCTGATTCCCCTGGTCCTGCCCTCACATGTGGTTCTCTGGAAGTTGTTCTTCCTACGTTGGGTTCCCGAAGCTTGCATCCCGCGCGGAGGCCCCGCCACCGTCTACCACAAGCTCTCCCAACTGGTTGATGAAATTGAGACGCTGCAGAGCAAGCTCAGGCAGTACAAAGGTGTCAGTCCACGCAGCACCCCGAGCCCAAGCGGACCCCCTTCAGACCAAAGAAGGATGTATTTTAAGGCCAGTTCTCCAGATGACCCCCCAACATCGCCCAACATCCTGAACTCATCTTTTCCATTCAACCCTGTGGGAAACCTGTGCCGGCGAAGTGTTCAAGGGACTCCGATTAGCAAATTTCTAAATGGGGCGAAGACATGGCTCTCTACAGAGACTCTTGCTAACGACACTTTCTAAATGATTTTGTAATGGATCATAAGACTCTCTATGACCTTTTACTGAAGTTCCCATTAGTGTGCTGACAAATAAAAATAGCCCTTTAGTTTTTCTACCATACTTTTACTCACCTAGTTTTGCTAGAATTTGCCCTGTTGATGCTGCTTTAAATCGGAGGTAAATCCTTTTTTGAGGTGTAACTTTTTGGATAAAATTGTTACTTCTTCTAGGAATTAATTAGGATTCTTTCAAACATCTCCTTATTAGTCAGTACAATGTTACTACAAAGACCTAACAGTGAGGATAAATAAGCATTTGTATGATATGTATAAGTTTTTATTTGGTCTTTTAGTCAGCTAAGCAAAAGTGCATTCTCCTATCCTCCTATACAATAACTCTTAACTAACACATGCATTTTGGGAATTAACCAACATGCTATAACTTTACCATAACATTTACATTTCTTTCATCAATCCTTACATATAGCTTACTGTTGGTTTTTAAAGCTAAAACTATTAAAGTCTGACTGTACTTGAGTTTGTTTTTCTGCACACACAAAAGAAAGTGTGAAATTAAGAAATGTTTGTTTTTAATGCAGCATTAGTTTTGCGGTTCCCTGATCAGATTCTATTGGTGGGGTAACCTGATAGTTTTAAGGGAAAAAAATACTGCTAACAGGAAAATGGCCCAGTGGTTACGAGAGATGCTATCTGGCCTGTTTGAATGTAATAGGATCTTTAAGCGGTTTGCTGTAAGGATATTATTTTAATAGATATTTTACAAAAAGCGGTGTGGTTTTCGGGTGAATTGAACATCCGTTGGCGTTGTTTGTACTTTTAAAGTACGTTTGATAGTAATGGGGCAAAAAGCAGTGAGAACTAAAATCTGTGGTAGATATTTCCTCTTCTGCTTCCTCTGTAGGGGGTTTATTAAGCTTTTTTGTGTTTTTGTTTTTTAAGATGCCTTCTGGTAAGGCGCTGAGAGGAAACCGTTGCCAAAGAGGGCAGCTGAATAAGTGAACAACTAATAGAAAAGGGACAACATATTTGAGTCAATTCAGTTCCTGGTTTAATAAACTGGGTGAAGTCGCAGGTTCACTCAGAATGACCGTTTTAAGGCATCACCGTGACAAAATCTGAGGCAAAATATCTCAAAAATGTAAATTTTCTATAGGTTTGCCTGTGGGAATGTGGGGAAGTCTGAAAGGATTAAATACACGTATGGTTGAACAGCAAATATCTTCTTGAATCATCTATAAAGTTAAAATCCAGAAGATAATTATATTATCACAGAGGTTAAAACACAACTTTTCACAGTTTTGATTGTATACCCTAACAATATTGCTCTTTAGTTTACCAGTTGAGCAAGGCCTCTTTCAAAACTCTCCTGTAGAAATATGTAATTGATTTTTCATAAGAAACCAGCACTATCTATAATGTCTAAAGAAATGGTATTTATTGCAAACCTGGACCACTTTCCACCTATATTTCCTTACAGAAGTGCACAAATACTGCAATGATCGATTAACTGACCATGTTCTTCAGCAATAACTAATTCGGGTGTTTCATATGTTTTATGTAAGTGCAAACCTGCTCTCCCAAATGCTATTAATTGCACTCCCCCCCCCCCCCCAGAATATAGAATAGAATATTTTAAAGCAACTGTTAAATATAATTTTGGCAAATATAAATATTGTATATGTTTGATATGTGTCGGGTAATTTTGAATACTGGTACTAAATAACTCTTGATTTAGTCTTTATATGCTAAGAAGATATATTTATATGCAGTTTTTTTGTCCCACTGATTTACATTGTTGCACTCTGCTGTAATTGTATGATGAATGTGCCTCGTCTGGCACTGTTTCAGATGGATCATCAGCAGATGTATTTACTTATGCAAATGTTCTCAAAGAGGGAGGCAGTTACTTCTGCACACCCTTTGTGCCTTTTATGTGGGAAGCTTGACTGTTCTTTAACAGTTTTCTTAATCTGTTGAGCTAATTTTATTTTTAATACTTGTGACTTAGCAGAGCTGTAAATGTACTAGAAGTCAGGGGGTTTGCACTGAAGCTGTTTATACTAACGGAACATGTAGCTCAAATATGTATACCAGCAACAAATCATTATACTAGATTTCAAATGAAATTGTGTTCTTGTTTTTATTTCATTGAGCTCTTATAACTGACCTCATCGAACAGATTATAAGATTACAGTGGTATGTCAGATACATATATCACAAAGTGTTCATTTTTAGCTGTACGGAATATTACAAGGAAACTGGAGCTTTTTTGATGCTAGCATCTGAATTGCCATGAATTGATTTATTATCCCCCATTTTAGTTTAAATGGACCCAAATTACAATTCTTGACACTTTTGCATTCCACCACAACAGTCCTGAGTTCAGATTTTATATGCAGGGTTGTTCTGCTGGGCATAGGCACCAGACCCCCACTAATAGGATTAGACATTTACTACAATAAATGGATGAAAGTTTCCCCTCTGCAACGGTACAGGGGGTAAGGTATTTCTTTCCGAGCGGGATTTACTCACGAACTTGACAAAAACTGTCAGGAAGCAGATAATGATTAATCTGCCCCTCCTGTCAAAGTACTCAAGATTCAGACTTTGTCTTGCTGCTGTTTCTTACTGCAGAACACCTCACTACCAAAAAGAATGTGCATCTGCTGACGCCTTTATTTTTTTTATATGTGTGTGGTTGAAGTATTCCTGAGAATCCACTGTAACAATTTAAGAACTCTGCTGCACATCAGACTGAATCCTTTCAGATGTTTTACATGATCATGTATTTCTTCTGATGACAGATATCCCAACAGTTTTACTCTTGGTCGACTAACAAAAGAGCTTCAGAAATCGTAAGTGTTTTTAGGTTTAGTGCTGTAAAAAGAACCCGGTAGGGAATATATATAAAAAAGTTCCCATAAACTTATTTTAAATTTACTATTTTTTTTTAGAATTTGGTTTTTAGATTACTTTTTTGAGGAGTTTTACAGTTGCTTTTTCCTCAAATGAAGAAAATACATAATCCTGAATTTGATAATTTGAAACCTACTGTAAACCAAGACTTGACTTCAGAAACTTTCCAAATTGATTGGCAAACATCGCTTCCCTTTTTTTGTAAATAAATAATAATAAAAATAATTAAAGGATGCACATTAATGCTTTCTTTTGTATCCAAGCTGGAAAAGCATCTCCAGTTTAACATCCGGAAGGATCTGGATGCCAAAAAACTAAACTTTTAACTCCGTTTAGAAGTATTTCTAATAGGAAATCCTTGTAGAGAGCAGGCCTCCAGCTCCCCCTGCTGTGTCTCCTTTAAAGCGCCTAATTTAATAAAACAAAACTTTTCATGTTGCTTATATAAGGAACAATTTGTTCGGTAGCCTACTTGATATTTACGATAAATTCTATTTTTAATCATGAACATACCAAAATGAGTGTGACCTCCTTGGATTGTTTAGCTTATAAATTTAAATTATAGTTTTTTTGCACCTATTATGTAATTTTAACTGTATGCTAATATTTACATGTCATGTTTATTTATTTTTTCAATGTAAGCAATATTCTGCTCCTCATCCACGATACTAAAGTTAATGGGAAGAGTTTCTTACAATAAAATTATTAGATTAAGTAAACTATTTAAATGAAATAACTATGTTTTTTGTTATTGGTCCAAAAAAAGTGGGTAAAAAAGTAATAATTATTTATGTGGCACAATCTTGCATATGGATTTTTTATGTTTATAAGTGACGAAAGTAGAGATACATCACATAAATTAAAACATAATGAACACAATTTGTTTTCAGTAATTTAATTCAAAAAATGAAAATCAAAAAGGGTTTTAAAAACAGTAATGTGTTACGGCCATTTAGGATCTGTACTTTCATGGGTAAAAGTGCTGACTGACAGTCCAGCAGACTGTCCAGCAGCAAAGAAACGGGCTATTTACAGAGTTCTGTACCATAGACAATCAATAGAAATTGACTGGAAGGAAAAGGTTGAGTTAAAACGAGTAAAACTCATAACTGCTGGCTAAGGGGGATTTTGAAACAATGCCTTTTGAAAAAACTGGGGGAGATTCACAAGATGTTGAGTTGTTACAGCAGGAGTCTGAGCTTTAAGAGCCACCACACTCAGAGGTATCCAGGACATTGCTTGGGCAACGATTGTTGCTTTCCTGATTTTATGCAGATTCCGGGACCGGAGACATCTATGGGAAATAAAAGATTGGATTTTGAAGGGCTTCAGAGCACTCTCTTTTTTTTCTGAGGAAAGTCAGTTTTGCCTTTAAAGAGGAAACCAAGGTCCTAAAGGCTGTAGGAAGAGTGGAGAGGCACAGAGCCCAAGATGACTGAGATTCCGTTTGAGGCCTGTCAGTGATTTTTGATACGAGGAGCTATTTAATCTGCTGGTGTCGTTCGTACTGGTTTATCAATTCCTAAAATCATCCAAGGCATCAAACTGGACATTTTAAAGCTCCTCGTTGTCTCCTCTGCTGTCAAGCTTTTTGGAGATGCTAATTTCATTTTCTAGCAGTAATTGGAAATGTACAGATACTGCGATTAATCATTGTGGTATTACTGAGTTTGAAGCCCACCAAGCATCTGACCCAACATGCTGATGAGCTGAAGGCTGGTTTAATAGCAACAGGGACTTCCTTATAACCGCTCAGCAGACCTAGGATTATACATCATGCCATGCTTATGTAAAAGGAGCCCAAACTGAGCAGTGAGGGCATATACTGGGAAGTTTTCATTGGGCCTTTGTTTAATTGGTCTTGTCTATTGGTGAAATTTTTGAAGAAATTAAATCTGAATGTTTTAGGCCATAATCATCAACCACAAGTTTGAACTACACCACTAAGTACGTAACCATATAATCTACAATTTTTTCATTGTAGAGATGAATCATTGAGATAGATTGTAATTTTGAATGTTATAATTTAATTAGATGGGTCCGTACTACATTGATATAAACATGAATATATACTTATTTTAACTTCTTCCACCCCTGCTGTAAATTTAACCTATTTTTAACGGTGATGATGGTGGGACGTGAGTAGTTTACTGCCTCCCCGCATATATTTGGACTACCAACCTATTTTCTTAAATAGACATGATTACACTTTACTGCTTGGATAAACAGGAAATTGAATCAAGCAGTGACATCATTCGCGAGCGCCTCTGCTGGCCTTTGAGATGGGCTTCACTCGTTAGCCTTGATTCCCCCCCCCCCTTCTTCCAATCATCCCCTTCGCATATCTGCTTTTATTTTGTATTACAAAGAAACGCCCTTCCGCGATGACATTAGAAGGTGAGTGTGCAGAGTTAGACAAATCAGACACATTTACGGCAAACGTTGCGTTTTTTTGTTGCCATCTTTAGCTGTGAGTCAGACTCCAGTAGCTATGTTAGCCATGTAGCTAGCTAGCCTCCTCATCGATGTTTACAGGTAATAAATATTTACATTAACATAATGGGCTTGTGTTAGAAAATGTACGCGTTATAAACACCTTATATGCTTATTGTTGGAGGAATAATTGTCACGTTGCCACCGCTAATATGTAAAGGGGAAACTTGATATAATTATGCACGTAGCTAGCTAGCTAACTTTAGCCAAGTGAGGCTACGATTACAACTGACTTGGATTTTTTCATTTTAGGTTATTTTGTTTTCCCTTTTCTGTTGATAAAAATCCGGAATATGTTCACATATAAATGGGGGAAAGTCACAAAATTGAAAACTGATTCCAACCATTGATCGATCTATTTTAAATGCTTTACCCTGTTTAAACATTATTAAATTTTTTGAAGCTGACATGGTGCAAAAGGGTAGAATATTTTTAGAAAGTTCAATATTTTTTATCATACGTTTCAGAAAGTGAAGCTCACATTTTATAATGCTTTATTATAGATATTGTAAAATATTTAAAGTGTTTAAGTTTTTTTTGTGTATAATTTTGCTGGTTGTGGCTTACAGATAGCACACAAAAAACAAAATGATGTGGCTCAGAAACTAGTCAGAAATCTCATGCTTCTGAAAGGTATGTGTTTATCAACACTGTTCATACCTTTCAGAAGTCTGATATTTTCATTATTACGGCTTACTACTGTTTATTATTAATGTTAATTTAACAGTAATCCATAGTAATGAATATTACAATGGGTGAATGAATAGATAGATGTTAATTTATCCACCTACATATCCTGAACCATGTAATAGTAGACTAATGTGTCACAGCTGGAATGAAGTTCAATCTTTACAGTGTATAAGGTTTTAAAGTTGAGTAACCTATGGGTTAAAGGAATGGACTTGTAACAAGAGCTGAAAAACACCAATCCCAGTTGACAAACTTGTATTTTTTGTTGTAATTTATAGAAGAAAGGTTATTTAAGTAGATTTATCCCCCCATGATATATGTGGATCCTAAAATGAAATCCTGTAATTAAAAAGTCCAAAATGTAATTTAATTTAATGAAATTTGCAGAAATCTTGACAATACTTCCTATTATCAAGTCAGTGAGGACATCCTTTTGAATTTGTTTTTGGCCTACTTGTCTTTTTTTGTGCTTTGAGTCTTATTCTGACAGCAAAACATTTTATATAATATTTTTAAGTTGTATTAAATACTTTTCTGCTGTTCTAACATTTTTTCTAGATTTTCTTGTATTTGTGTGTTATGAATTAAGTCAATTCTGAGAGTCTGAAACAAGGTCCCATGAGTTTATTGTTGCTCTGGGTTTAAGTGAAATGAATACCTGGACGTTTTGAGACCCTGGATGATAGGGATTTATAAGTGGTTATTAGATCTGCGCTGATCAGGTTTTGATTGCAAATGCGTTTTTGTTTTTGTTTTTTAAGAACTTTTTTCAGAGAAGTACAGTTACTTTATTAATAAAAAATGACTGCAGCGCCATATATATTTTCCTTCATCTAGAGTTGAAACTTAGACTTACAATTTTGATGAAGTTGTGTCCTTTGTATCTTTGTAGGTGAACTGGCAGACAGGGTCAACCAGGTAATTTCAGAACTGGTTGCTGTGCGGGCGGACTGGCTTGCAAGTTTCAGTTCCTGCGCTGTACAATAAAGCAACTTGGTTGGTCGAAGGATTGCGATGAAACCCGCTCAGGAGCGCAACCAGGAGAGCCTGCCTCCTAAGAAGAGGGACCTCCCTCACAGCAACAGCGGTGGGGTTGGAGGGACAGGCGCGGGCGGAGCTACAGGAGGTGCTGGCAGTGCTCCCGGAGGACGAAACGGAGAAGCCGAAGTCGTTTCCATCCAGAACCCTGCAGCCAGCAGTGACACTCAGGGAGGGAACCTGCCTGGGGAGTGGCCACGAGCTCATCCGGAGCATCATTATGGCGTGGATCACTCAGAGAGCATCTCAGCAGGGCCTGTGGATCAGTACAGCATGATTTACAAAGTGGCTGTTCCTTCTGTTACCTACTCGCCTACCAGTCTCCACCCAGTGTTAAGCCACATCTCTCCAGCATATACTGTCCACTCTCCTCTCCTGCAGCATCCAGGCCTTCCCTATCCTCCTCTTGGTTATGCTCACATCCCTCATTCATCTCTTCAGTTTGTTAGTTCCCCATACGCTGCGGTTCCTTACGCCGTCCCCTCCGGCTTCGTCCCTGGATCGTTGATTTCTCCCTCAGGCACCATCACCCAGCCTCATGCCGTGTCCCACCTGGTTCCCTATCCATCCGTCATACAGGATGGGGTTGTTACCCCGCCTCCTCAGGCCCAGGCCCATACGTTTACCAAAGTTGCAGCCCCAAGTGGTGTTCCACTGATGATGCCTTCAGAGCAAGCTGCCCAGCAGCACATCGGCACTATCGGAGTCATACCTGCCTCCTTCTATCAGCCCCAGCGCAGCCACAATCCCCAGCCGGGGAACGAAGCAGCGGTCAATGGTGGCGACAAAGAGCAAGGGGTACGGGAGGTCTCGCAAGACTCTGCCTACACTTGCAGAAATGCACATCTGCAACAGGTAGCATCCGGCTCTGCGTTGCAAGAACACGGCCAAGAACGGGTCCTGCAGAACCGACGACTGGAAGGCCGAAACTCTCCTGGTCAGCGCAGCACTCCGGACAGTGATTTGGAGGTAAGAAATTAGAGGCACACCGATATGTTTTTTTTTAAGGCTGATGCTGATATCGATTTTTTTCCCTTCAAATTTGGTCACAGACGGCCGACATCTAAAGCAGATTATTAAGGCCGATAACCAGGGCAGATATATATATACTTTTTAGTGGCACAATAATTGTCAAAGACAATTGAACACTCACCGTGTGCAATATAAATTAATAAGTCAATACAACTCTTTAAATATTTATTGAACTTCAAATATAAGAAAAAACAAAACAAACAAGACAGTAACCTGAGTGAAAATGGTTTCAGAACAATAGAAAATAAAACGGATTCAAGCTTCTTTAAGTATACAAAATAAAATAAATTCAACCACTAACCAGAATAATGGTGCAAATAGCTGGTTGAGGTAAAATCTTAAAGAAAATCAAAGATTTCAACTCTATAAAAGAAAAATCCCCACAAAGTAAAAGCCCACTACCACATGATAGTAAATGATAAAGTAAATATATACATAAAATGGTGCAGTCAAAGATTAAACACCAAACCTAACAGTAAAATATTAGCTTATAAGTGGGCTGGCTCGTGTTGGTTCAGTGTGTGGGGGTCCCTCTTTCAGTCAAGTAGTGGCTGCAACTGGCCACACAGTTGCTTAGTTTTTTATTAATTTATTTTTTAAATATCGGCTATTTAAAACAAATTTCCGCCGATATATAGATAAAACTGAATATATCGGTCGACCAATATATCGGTTGGCCTCTATAATAAATGCTCAGACTGGGCTGGTTGATACTAGGACTAGGCCTAAATTTACCTCATAACCTCGATTCGGATTAAAGCATGTTTTTTCATCCCCAAAGTGTTCCTATCACTGAGTGTTTTAGTCATAGACATGAAGATTTCTATGAGGCGTGGGGAAACGCAGTTCATTCAAGGGACCAGAAATATTTTCAGCAAGCAGAGTTTTAATGTAGTCGTTACAAAATACACTGAAACCGTGACAATTACTGCTTTTCTAATTTTTGTGCAGCTCTATTTCAGATGTAAACACAATAGGAAGGTAATAATAATGTAGCTTACCATTATGAGTGCGTGAATGACTTAATGTTGGAGTTTGTAGGGACTAAGAAAAGCGCTATACAACCGCAGGCCTTTTACCATTTACCATAATAGTTCCACAGATGCCCATATCTACTACGATAAATTTAGAAGTGACTTCATAGATGTGAGTTAATTAATTTTAAATTCTCACAAAAATTTTTTACGATGTGTTTGTTCCAGCTCATTCTTTCAATTTTAAATGTGTGGAATGAGGGTCTTTTCTGTCGATATGAAGATATTTTTTGTTGTAAAACGTTTGGATGTCTTTACCCAAATGTTTGTTTCAAATAAAATTTCAAATTTGGGCCCTCGTTTGATTCCTTTGCTTACCGACCAGGTGCAGCAGGTCGTTGGCCGTCTGGCTACCTCGAGTCAAGGTGTCGGGGGAGCGCGGAAGGAGGTCTCATTTGCCCCTGTGAACCTCTCCCAGGAGGTCCAAAGATCTAGAGACGCCCACGCAGAGAGCCTGGCTGCTTCTGTGAGGTCTGCGCATTCGGCCCAGTTGCTGAGCTACGTTGACCATAAAGCTGCTGGTCTCCAGCAGCAAGCAGGACAGCCAGGACACGCCGTCATGCTCACCAACGGGCAGCCGGTGCTCATTCCTCTCGACTATCACCTGCAGCACCACTCCCAGCCGCAGCAACACTACCCAGGGCAGGCGAATGAGGCCTCAGCCACCGCCTCCAAGGCCTCTGTTAACCCAAGCTTTAAAACTTCTGCTTCTTCAGGCAGAGTGCGCCTTCCTGAAAAGGTGGAGCCGACCACACCTAAGCAGCAGCAGCATCAGCAGGCTTCTCTACAGCCATCAGTCCACTCTACAGCAGAGCTAACTCAGGCTTCAGGTGTCACACCTGCGGCGCCTAACAGCAACCCGTCACATTTCATGAAGGGGGCAATTATTCAGCTGGCCACCGGGGAGCTGAAGCGCGTGGAGGACCTGCAAACGCAGGATTTCGTGCGAAGTGCAGAAGTGAGCGGAGGGCTCAAGATAGATTCCAGCATGGTGATGGACATCCGCCTCAGCCAGCAGAGACCGGGCCTCGTGTCCCTACATTTCACGGTGGGGGAGCAGCAGAGCAAGGTGACCATTGATGTCCCCCCAGAGCACCCTTTCTTTGTGTTCGGCCAGGGTTGGTCGTCCTGCAGCCCTGAACGTACGGCCCAGCTATACGGGCTGACCTGCCATCATCTACAAGTTGGAGACATGTGCGTGTCCATCACCCTGCAGCAGCAGCAGAAGCCGCCACAGCATCACAATTCACAGCAGCTGCAGAGCATGTCAAGGACTTTGGGCAAAACCAACGCAACATCAGGACCTGGCCACCAGCTGATGGGGCCTCCTGCCCCCCAACAGCTGCGGCCCCAGGCTCCTTTCAGGATGGAGCGCATCCACAGAGAACGGCAAAGGGACAACGAGAGAGACGCGCCGGAAAAGGACGAAGCACATTTAGGGGTTGTCGGACACACCGAACCCCCCATCAGACGAGGTAGGACCTCTGCAGAGCATCCAAGGAGTCAGAGCAGTTACCACCTGCACACAGAGGGCTCTGCTTTTGCGGGGGCAGACATGGCGGCCATGCAGGCCGCGCTCGGCGCCTCCCAGAGGCGCTGGTCCTCCCCGGGCCTCCAAAGACACAGCATGAAGGGAGATGAAGGCCCACGCCCCCAGATCATCGCCTCCGGCCACGCAAGGCCTTCTTTCATCCCCCAGGAGGTCAAACTGTCCATCGAGGGGCGCTCTAATGCAGGGAAGTAGCATCACACTTGTAAGCATCTATAGCAGAGACTGCCAGGGGCAAGAATGAGTCTGACAAGGAGCGAAAAAGGAAAAAAACAGTGTGAATGTAGCCTCACAATGTTTGAGATTTTGCACACCTACAAGTATACAAAGACACGTGATTTTTGTTGATCCTTTTGAGGAGTTTTGCTTTGATGATACTCAGCCACAAAAACAGAAACCTTTGGTTTCCCGGCCTGCTGAGGCCTGACAGAAAAACGGAAAGCTAAGTAGAACGTATGTAGCTTTATAAAGGCCTGCCATAGTCCGTACACACTGCTTTTCTCTTCCTCGCTCCTTCCTTTGCCTCCACCTCCTTACCATACCTGTACGTTTTCACTAGGAAAACGAACACCTGGGCTTTACCTTCTAGTTAAAACTCTTTGAGTGGGAACGGGTGGATTACACAAGATTGTGTGTAGCTTTAAAGCACAGCTACCAACTCTGATGTTAAAAATCACAGTCAGGGATCTTTAAATGCCAACACCCCTGAAATTCTCTTTTATATATCTTTATAAAGCATTTACCCCCCCCCCCCCCCCCACCCACCAAAAAAAAATAAAAAAACAGTGGAGGCACTGACATCAGCAGCTTCGGTGATGATAATGATGCTGCTGTCAGTGCACCTTACCATGTGCTGCTCCAGCAATATTAAAACCTCTGCAGTCAGCAGGAATACTTTCTCCATGTCATTAATTTTCGGTAAGTCGGTCTCCAAAGATAGATACAAGATCCTCTTTCAGACCAAATACGGCATCTCTCACACGTCTTACAATCGAGTAGTTATTCATAAAGTGGTTCACCGATCGATTTGCCTGTTCCTTGATTTCGGGCCGTTCTGCCAATGGGGCAGGAAATGAAACGATGCCCTTTTCTCCCTGAAACAACCACGTTTTGCATTCCAGGGTGATTGTGTCAGAGTATATTTTTGTTCTCCACATATGGAGGAAACGATGCTCCTCCCTCCCTCCTCTCTATACCTCCAAGCTTTCTCGACCAGGTTAGTGAACTTCAGTTCATTTTGATGCAAATACTGCAAGAGGGCACCGGCTGCTTTTCACAAAAGCCATTTGGGGGGAATGATTTAGCAAGACGTCAGCCAGTTGCATCGCTGGCTGCACTGCCATATAAACCGTTAGCTTCCCACCCCAAGCTGGGTGGATCTTGTATTACGCCCTAAAAAGAAAAGATGCGAGTGTGCGTGAGGCAGAGTTGAGGTGACTCTTTGTTTGAAGCTTGACTTGATCTTTTCTCAGTTCCTTAAAAGAAAGCAATAGTTCTTTTCACAGCCTTTGGCTGCACTGCTGTCCCATGAATTTCAGTGCCGCTGAGGTGTGTAGTCCCACCCCCTTCTGACCCGTTTCAAGAAATAATGCACTTTTTTTTTTTTTTTACCAGCTTCCTTTATTGGTTTAGGCAACATTCAAACAAAATTGTTGATGAATATTAATTGATGATAACTTGTCTTTTTAATTTCCTAAAATCCATCTTTAGGAGGGGCGTGGCTCTAGATCAAAGGGCAAGTTAGTTTTTTTTGTCAACCAGGACCTTTATTTTTATCAAATATTATTTTCAGTTACTCACCCAGACAAGTTTGGAGCTACTTGGAGTCTATCGGGAGAAGTTTATATCCAGTCACAATCAGCGTATATCCATATAATGGGAGTCAATCAGGGTAGGAGATTTGCCGCCTGTAATAAAACATTATATGCTCCTTCATTAAACCATTTTTGTTATGAATTGTTTGAGATATTCCCCTGTGAGTTTGGAACATCTCTGAGATGCTAATGTATTAGTTTCTGGGTTTTTTACAGGCTTCTAATGTAACAGATTCCAACTTACACTAACCTGGGATTTCAATTATGTCTCAGCCGTCCACGATTAAAGCTGTAGTCCGTGTAGATTGTGGAAAGGGCGCCTGTAGAAGCTGAAGTTAAACCTAGTTTATGCTTCTCCGTTTTGACAGAGATGGATTGACGCAACGCCATTAGCTGTCAACGCAAGGGCTCTCCGTCACCTACGCAAGAACGCACGGAGTAGAAGCCCAATTTTTAACTATCCGACAATGGAGAGCGTATGCATCTGCTTGGTCAGTTTTAGCAACAGTCGGAGATCGCTTCACCAGAACGGGGCTCTACAGTCGCTGTAATCAGTAGTTAATGCAGCGTTTGGCCACTACATGCTTTATATTGAAAGGATAATTTATCTAATCTGTTGTTTTGGTGATTTTGAACACAAGGAGGTGTAGGAAAGCAATAAAAAAGGCTGCCGTGTTTGTTTCCATGCGTTTTTAGAGTATTGTATGACCTGTGCTTCTGGTGAAAAGTTTTACAGCTTAATCAAAACTTACTTTCTGTTATCCATTGATCGTTGAGGAAGACATGAGTTCACAAGCCTAGAAAAAAAACCTAAATGACTCTGTGATAGTAGGCAGAGACGCCATGAAAAGTTAGCACCCCCTGCTGTCCTGGTTGAGCAACACTGATAAAACAATAGAGTGGTGTGCAAAAGCGGAGGATACTATAAAACAAAACATGTCTACGCCAATACGTCTGCGTCTGAGTGCAAATTTGTGGTCGGAGAAGCCTAAACTAGGCTTTAATTCAATTAGTCATTCGGTTAGTGAAATTTCGAAACACACAAACGTGAACCATGATGATATCTGCAGTAGCAAATTCTGTCTAATCGACCGCCGTAGAGCACAGAGTGAAAATCCTGCTCAGACTACAACTGGGATGGAGCACAACAGAGACGTAATTGTAATCCTGGTAGTGTAGTAGTATTATTACCTCTAAATCACCCCGGAACAGAACAAATAAAAACTTCCAAGACGTTCTGAACTTCGAGGGTAGCAATGCTGACGATGAATAACAAAACATGGTTAAATGAAGGAGTTTTGGGGCAGATAATGCCCTATTACAGGCGACAAATCTCCTGCCCCGATTGACTCCCATTATTTTGATATACGCTGATCATGATTTGGATTAAATGTTCCCCTGAAGGACTCAAAGTAGCTTCAACTTGTCTGAGTGAGAAAATGAACCCAATATTTGCTAAAAAATAAGGTCCAGGTAAAAAAAAAAAAAAAGAAGAACTTTCCCTTTAAGTATGATCATTAACCGTTTGGTTGTGCATTAATTTAAAGTATCCTATCATTTCACTATGTTTCACAGACTGCTCTTTTGCGATGCACACACATCGCCCAGTTCAGTCCCTCTTAAGTAGGAACCACAGTGTCACAATGTGTTTTCATCCTGTTTATAAAGCTGGAGGGATTATGAATTGTTGTGGCAAGCGAAGAAAAAATCTGACTTGCTTTTTTTTACTGTTTACAAATTAGCCAAGATGAATGCTGCAGCTTCTTCTGACATATTTCTATCTTGAAAAATTGAAAGTGCAATTAGATCATACATAAAATCATTCTGATATTTCTAATCAGACAACATTCCTCATTCAGACATTCCCATCAGAAAAGATAAAGTGACACAGTAATAGCTTCTGGGCCTTTTTTTTATGAAACTACAATATGCGATTATTCACTTTAAAGCATTTTTCTTTCCCCAAAAGCTTTTAGCTTTGGCTTAAATTTAGGTAATTTTTCTCTTGCAAATTGCTTTTGTTAGTCCAAATTGTGTTTCCTTCTTGATCAAAAAGCAGTTTAAAGGAATAGTTCCAGAATACACATTTTGAATGATCAGGTATTGAAATAAACCAATTACCAACAATTACCACAAAGGTTTTTTTTAACTATCAAAAGAAGCTTTTTAGGTGTGATTGATTATAGCTGAAGTTTAAAAATCAACCCCTCAAAACATTTTTATGTGGAAGGCATTTCTGTAGTGCCATTATGTATGAGAGCAAAGATGGTTCAGTTTTTCCCCGGCCATCCAGGATTCAACACGCGTTTGTCAAAACAAAAGCAATATTCATACATTATAAGTTAATAGTTTTCTGTAGTCTTGGTGTTTTCTATGCAGTAATCTCAGTACAATGTCCAGGACTGTCTTCAGCGTAGTTACCTGAAGCAGCAGCAGCTCTGATTCTTTAATGCAGTCCTTTTGAAACTTTCTTTTGCTGATGTCTGGGTTAAGTATGTTTCACTGACCTACTTTATAGGAATTAAAAGCAGTGTTTTTTCTTTTTTTTTTTTTCTTCTTCGTTTGTTGTGCCCAGTGATCGTCAGCTTTCTGAATCCTGAGTGAAATATTTTCCATCTTCCTTCTTTGATGCCTCACATTTAAAGCCAAATAACTTGAGACGCGCAACTTGGACTGTTTGTCCAAAGTTACTTTGGGTTGGGTCACAATATGTGTGATGGGGTTCATCTATCGAAAGCAGTGCTGCTTATTATTTAAATCCCAGTCAAGACCCTTGTGTGCTACGATTCTTTCCCTTACTTAGTTTCCGTTTTTGCTTTGAGTAGGGATGCACCGACACTGGTATCGGCCCGATACCGTCTAATGTACCTGTATCTGTATTGGTTAAAGTTAACGATACCATGAACCGATACTTAAAATGTGAAAAATCTGCAATAAATTCACCAACATTTTAATTTTTCGATTGAAATTTTGATTTGTGGTCATCTTATATTTTACACCTGTTAGTTTGTCTTAGTTATGTTTAGTTAGTAGAGTCTTGTGCCTTTAGTCTCTTCAGAAAAAGTATAAGCTGGAAGGTATACAGTTTATTAATTCAACAATAGTATCGGATCGGTATCGGGTATTGACTGATACACAAAGCCCAGGCATTGGTATCGGTATCTGGACTGAAAAAGTTGGATCGGTGTACCCCTAGCTTTGAGCAGCATTTTCTGTTTTCAAGATACATTCTCCATCCTCGATGGTGCGTTGTTGTAAAGAATTTTTTTTAAAAATTGCACTAAATGTCATCCTTCAGTGTTCTGAAATGAAATCTGTTGGTAAATTGAAGATTTTCCAATTGTAAAGCACACAAAATCATGGAGAAATCGCAGGT
Organism: Apricaphanius iberus; assembly: GCA_028564705.1. Lineage (NCBI taxonomy): Eukaryota > Metazoa > Chordata > Actinopteri > Cyprinodontiformes > Aphaniidae > Apricaphanius > Apricaphanius iberus. The sequence goes on along the minus strand of JAPXFQ010000166.1, from coordinate 2,703,589 downwards.
TTTGTGTTCATGTAGATAGATGTATTTTTTTTCCTGTGTAGATAGCTTTGATGATGGTTGTTGATAATGCCTTAAATTCAGCTTTGTACAGTGTGTCCAAAGGAACAACGGAGTCAATATTCTGGTAGGCCCGGTGTTCTCCGTTCAGGTTGTACGAGAGCATATCGGAAAGTTCAGGCTGACGAGCAGAAATGTACACGTCGATGAGTGAGTTTTTTTTTTTTTATATACAACTCATTGCCTACTGCTTAGCTTTGATTTTGATACATTTCTTTGATTCTGTTTTTTTTTAATCAGTAGATTTTCAGTATGTGGAAGAGAAAGTAAAAGAAGCTTTTGTCAGCACTTTTTACAAGATCAGTTGAAGAGCGTCAGCCGTGGACGGCGATCCTTTGACTTAACAGGAGCATAGACAGATGCACAGGGCAGATGTTTTTATTGTTGCACAAGACCAGTAGTTTTTTTTTAATGGCTAGAATCAATGGCCGGTTAAATGGTTGATGCTGCGTCCCAAAGTTCCTGGACGACAGAGTGGAAGCTGACGAACTGCACCGATCCGACAGCTTTCGCCGGCGTTGACAGTTTGTTCCTGATGTCGTTAGTGTGAATCACATCCTGTCCATCTTATATTAAACTGCTAACATGAACTTAGTAAGATTGTGGTGTTGCCGATGTCAAATCAAATCAGGAGAATGCAAATGGTTAAAAGTTTTAGAAGGTCTGTGTTTTCAGATTTGACATGATTTTCTCTCCTCTGCACAATTTGACCTTGCTTTTTGTGATGTGAAACTTGAGAAATGAACAGCAAATCTTTTTTTCTTTTTTTTCAGTTTTCTTTTTAAATGCCTAAATCTGCAAAATATATGCAATTATGTAAATGTAACATTCAATCCTCAAGTATAATCCAGGTTGTATGAACTTTGTATAGTGAGTTTTAATATTGTATGGACGTACCAGTATGTATTGATCTCTATCAGAAGCCTTAGAGTTGTTGACCCAAAGTGCTCCCTTAGGAATAAAAACCCCACACCTACCTGACTTTAAGAAAGCATTAATATCTCTATTTTTTTGCATTTTTTTTACCCTTTTTTTTAATAAAATAGATTTGTACTGTATATTTGTACCTCTGTGAACTCGTTAGGGCGTTTTTTCCCCCCGTTTTTTTTTTTTTACTTGTTTTGCTGTTTTAATTTTACGTACTTTAAGGACACAAAGATATTGTATTTTTATTGTTACAGCTAACATGGAGACGTTGCATTTATCATGTTTAAGTAAACACAATATAATATATATATAAATATATATATACAAATATAAATAAAATCGATAAACCCAAATTGTTTTGCTGTGTTTTTGTTGCTCTTGTTTTCCATTGACATTTTTGTTTGGTGAGGTCGATTCGTAACTTTCCCTTCCTTTCAAAGGTTCTCTTCTGCAAGAAAATGAACCTGGTGCAGTAATTAAAGATTCATCTAATACTGCCACAACCATGCCTTATAGCCATTATAAGGATTTTAAGATGAAATACAGAGTTCTAATCCAATAAAACTTTAAAATATCGTCAATGATGTGAACTTTAACAAATCAAAGATGGAGATTAATGTAGTTTAAAACAGCAGTGATTTCAATATTTGCAGCCCCACCATGGAAACTTATTTCTTAGGAAATTGAGCATTTGTGCTTGTTAAAGTTAGGCAATCTCTAGTTGGACAACCTTGCGTAAGCTGCATTAGATGGCAAGTATTTTGGCAATTGTATGAAAATTAGTGACTGCAGTTAAGTCAATTGTATGTGTATGGACTTTTTTAGGATTTTTGTTATACCTTTACAGGTATGAAATAAAAATGATCTGCCTTCATATGGCAATACTTGATGCTACGGTTCAAACTGATATTTTTATTACTGTATATTAGTTGTAACTTTAATTTTTTTGTCCACAGTGCAGCCCATTTATGCCTTAAATTGTTTTTCTGCAGCTTGCAACTGATTTAAGACTGCTACACTTAACAAATGATGGACATTTAAAAAATTTTACGGTGAGATTTTCAGTCTCAATGTAACATCTTCAAATAAAAAAATTTATAAACACGAATTAAAAACATCCAGCAATTTTTACTCAAAAGCAGACGGCTTAATAGAGCAAGAGTTTTTAAAGAACATGGGAACCATATCTCATTTCTTGTTTCTGGGATCAGACTAAAATGTCTCGCTGACATGAATAACAAAAGGTTTGTCTTCTTTTTATTAGGGCAAATGTGCGGGATCCTTTCCTCGTTTTTGATACTTTATAGAAGTGACTAATTTGTTTATTAAAGGATTGGTGAGCAGATCCAATTTTTTTATTTGAAAAAGAAAAGATTCATTCTCGACAAATGTGGCTTGCTTGGCAAAAACCGTTACTCCATTGTTATAAAGCATTCAATATTACATTAATGATTTGAAACCATCATAGCAAAAATAGATTTTTTTTTCAATTCAGTTTACCAGTCATAAGTTATGTCATTTAACCTATTTTCTATCAAAACAGTAATATTTATTTGACATACTAGGACCTACACATCCTAATCTGACACGAACTGTTTTAGTTGACGGCTCTCTGGCTTCAAAGAACAATGATAGTTTAATAATAAAAAAAATAGAAAACAGGACACTAGATTTATATTAAACTTAATGTTTATTTCCACATTCTTTTCCAGATTTCTTTATGGTTTCTACATCTTTTTAGTCAATAACCGAGGTTGGCATCTCTAAAGGGCCCCTTCAGTCAGGATACATCGATATGACAACCAGGCATGTTGTTTGCAGTTTAGCTCATTCATTTGGCCTTTTTCAGAGACAAGGATTTGTAAACATGGACATTAAGAGAAAATCCTGATGGCATTCATATCAAAAGGCCACCATTAAATTTTTTTAACAGTTAAAACAAAGAAAGAACGAGCAAGCATAAAGTAAGAGAACACAGGCTCATACCAAACAACTCTATTACAAGTGCAGATTCAGGGACATGCAGTGTTAACCTAACCCAAAGTGGGCGTACTGCTCCAAAAGACAAAATGACACCCCAGAGGCCCCAGTACTCCTGCTGCAAGCATCTTCCTGACCCCTGACAACAGTTTCAAAGTGTAACCTCTGAGAATATGTGTTATTCAGTCTGAGATGATGTCTGAAGCCTTCGCTCTTAGCAGAGAATGTCACTATGGGGTGGCAGTGAGACCTTGTTGGTTTAATGCGCTGAACTTTGAAAATATAACCCAAAATTCTCAGTAATGTAACTATTTTCTTCCCCAAAACATAATGCTAGCGATTTATAGACTAATCTTTATGGACCAGGATGACCCTCTGGGCTCTGAACCCTCTCACTGAGTTAAACTGCCTGAGAAGCGGAGCGTTTCATTTTGAATTTCCTTTTATCCTTTGAAGTTTTGTTCTGCATAGTTTATTTGAAAAGTGAAAATGTTTTCCTTCACAAATAATAAATCCGTTGCATAGAAGTTTGATGCACTCCTAAGAAAGCCTCTGAGCAGTGGGCCAAAAGGTCCCACCCGCATTCATATCTCGTTTTCTTTAGGTACTGTACACAGGCAAGATAACTTTCTTCTACGAGTGACTCAACACAAATACTTGTCCTTGGAGACTGATACAGCTTGTTTGACAATGAACCATGTTTTGCATCTAGGGTTTTTTTTTTTTAAAGACCAAGGTAACCTTAGAGTAGTAAGCAACGCGAGGAACAATCTTAAGCCTCTAAAGTAAATATGAAACAAATACCAAGAAAATACGGCAAACACGTTTATGAGAAAAAAAAAGTATCACGTTGCATAAATATGTGCTGGAATGAGGGCAAATTCATTTAAAAGCAAATCCTGAAAACAAACAAGCCTCAGTGCGAACAAAGGGGTGGATCACATTATACAGGTTTATCTCAATAAATGAGAATATCATTAAAAACTTAATTTGTCAGAAAGTTTATTCAGAAAGTGAAACTAGTATTTATTACACAAAGTCATTTATATAAAGTGTTTATTCTAATTACCTTGGGACAATTAAGGCACAAAATCTTAAGAAGCTGGCTGTTCACAAAGGGCTTCATTTTAGCACAATGGAAAGTTCAGTGGAAGGAAAAACTGACAGGAAAAAAAAAGTGACCGAGCAACAATGATAACCGAGAGCTTGAGAAGATTTTGAACCAAAGCTATGTCACCTGTAGGTCACCGCAGCCACTAACCAGGACGCTTTAGAGCATTCCACGCTTCACAGAACTGCAGATTTAATTTTCCAGCAGAACTTCCAACACAAAGGAAAACCGGAGCCTGCAATGAAAACAAGCTAAATGCCGCTAACAAACCTTGGCTTCCATAACACCTCAGCAGAGCTGCAGGCAGCCATCTCCATGTTAAGCTTCAGTAATTAAGCAAAAGGAGCCCGACCCGAGTACTGAACGCATCCATTGTACAGTACACCGATACATGTTTCGGAAGGCTGGCGGTCGTGTTTTACCAGTCTTAGTGTAATGTTCTATTTTCTAAGAAGCTGAAAATCATCATCTGGAATCTATAATCCTCAAAAATTACCAGAAATTAATCACTCTGTGTAATTAATCTTTCTGAATTAGATTACTGAAATAAATGAACATTTAGATGATATTCACATTGTTATTTAAATATACCTGTAAATAATCACTTCTTATGTGATTTTTTTTTTTCTCTTCAGGCTTGGGGATATAAAAAATATTTAAGTGGTTATAACATAAAAGTACTGCAAACTCACAAAGAATGTAAATTCTACAGAAATTGCACAAAGCAGATTAAAATTAAGCATGGTTCTCTGTACAGCACTAACAGCGACATTTTAGCATAAACATGAAATGCATGTTCATAAGACAAAATTCAAGTAATGTGACAAATTCAACGGGTAACATATTGGGTTTTTTTTTTCATGTAATGAGCCCACAATATATAAGAGGTAAATAATGTAATGTACAGTACAATAACAGCAGCAGAGACTGAGTTTTTATGAGCCAGCAATGGCTCTATAAAAGAAAGAAAAATAATAAATTACACATTTTCTTTAAAAAATAAAAAAAAAGTAGAAAAAATAAGATAATGATGACAGGAATGTTTTCCAACACTGGGCATGCTCAATAGGACAAACATCCAGGGTTTATCTAACACAAACGAATGCATGCGTCCTATTAAAGTGCCGTAATGAGGAATATAAAAACGCAAAAGGTGGGAAACGACCTGCATCTTCTGTAGTATTGTATAGTTAGTGTGTAGCTTTGGAAGCTTGGAGCTGGAGCGAACAGAGAGCGCTCCTCCATGGCGCCGGATGAGGTAGTATTTTGGACATGAATGTTCCACGGTAGCAGCTTGAAGGGCAGGAAAGAGAGAGAGGGGTGCAGCTACCGGTGAGTCTAAGTTACTGGGCTGGGAGGACTGGATGAGTGCGGGGGTCTGAAGCTACAGGGTCCACACACTCCTCACTGAGGATCCATGTGCAAATGTTTTTTGTTTTTTTTTCCCGTGGAAGCAAGAATAACTGCTCCCACTACAATGTACTGTTAAATCTGAGAGTCCACTGAACAACAGATAAATCTCTTTACAACATGCTCTTAGAAAAAGAAACATTCAACCCTGTTTCCAAGGTTTTATAAGACTAAGTAATAAATTAGAAATTGAAGAAGTTTGTATGAAGCTGTTCAGTACAGAGGAGTTAGTGGTTCGCTGTGATAATTGAGATTCATGGCAGCTTCATGAAGAGACCGTTATCAATGGAAGGAACGGGCATCGGACAGGGGAACTGAAAGAGACTCATGTCTGATGAAAAGGCGGCCATCGCGGCAGGATCGTGCTCTATTTGTGTCCTGAGCGCGGGATCGATCTTCTCCAGCCGCCGTTTGATCCGCTTTGCCTCCCTCTCACGGATCAGCCGCGCTTGCCTCTTCTCCGGCGTCTCGTTGGCCCTCTTTAGCCGCATAGCCTCCCGGTCTCTCTGCAGCCTGCGCGCCCTCTGCTCCTCGGTCTCCTGCATCCTCTGCATGCGCTTGGCCTCGCGGTCCCGGAGCCTCCTCAGCTCCTTCTCCTCGTCAGTCTCGCACGCGCGTTTGTTCTTCTTGGCGGTGCGTTCGCGCTCCAAACGCTGCAAACGAGCCTCCAGGGGCTCGTTCTTGCGTCGCAGGGCCCATTTTCGCATCGGTGACTGCGCCTCCACCAGCTGCTGATAAGCCACGCAGCTGTTGCACACCAGCAGTACTCCGGCAGGGTAGACGGGCATCGGGCTCAGGATGTCAGGTATGGGAGGGAGGGCTGAAGAGGCGGAGTTAAGGGCATCAGGAATAGATGAGAGTGACGGACCTTCGGACAGGAGCCCATCGGGCAGTGAAGGGAAGGCGGGTCCTTGGTCAGACCCTGTGCATGGTCCCGGGCCTGAGCACGGTCCACATCCAGGGCTTAACGCATGACACGGTCTTGGTCCTTGACACTGGTTTGGGATGTGGCTGGAGCCCTGGCAGGAATGGTGGGTTTGACAGAGGCTTGGATCAGTGGGATCAGGAGCCTGACATGGATGGGGGCCTTGACAGGAACCGGGACTGGGGCCTGGTCCATGGCAAGAGTGCGTGCTGGAGCCCGGGCTGCTCATGGGACTACTGGAAAGGGACTGGGACATGGAGCAGGAACCTCTTTCACCAGTGGCATCCATCCTGGTTGTGTCAAGTACATCTTTTAGTTTTTCCCTGTAATAAGACAGAAGGTTAGCCAATTCTTATTTACAGCTCATTATTAACCCTTTCTTTACTCATTTTCTTAAAGTTTCTTCACTGATGCACAAGTTTAGCTGCTGCAAAGTATGATCCATTTTAAGGTTGATTTAATTGGGGACAACCCAATGCACTGCCTTTTGTTAGCTTGCTGTTTAATCTCCATGTTTGACATAAAAAACAGCTTCATATCCAATAATGCTTCAGAACAGGCAGTGTACTTTCATCTCTAAAGCCTAGTTTATACTTCTTCAACAGAAAATTTGTACGCAGACGAAGTGATGGAGACATTTTTTGTTTGTGGTTCTCTGTGTCTTTCTCTGTTGCAAAGCAATTCTAGATTACGTCAGCAGGGGGTGATAACTTTTCATGGTGTCTCTGCCTACTATTGCAGCGTCGTTCAGTTTTTTCTTCAGTCTTTGAACGCATTTCCCCCGCATGGAGCAATGAACGACAGAAAGTAAGCTTTAATTAAGCTGTAAAGCTTTTTACTAGAAGTGCAGCTCATAGGATACTCCTAAAACGCATGGAAACAAACACAGCAGCCGTTTTTGTTTTTCCCTACACTTCATTGTGTTAAAAATCGCCAAAAGACCAGATTAGATAAATTATCCTTTCAATATAAAGCATGTAGTGCCCAAACACTCCATTAACTACTGATTATAGCGACTATAAAGCACCTTTCTGGTGAAACTATCTCTGGCTGTTGCTGAACTGACCAATCACAGGCATAGGTTCTCCGTGGACGGAGACGGATAGTTAGGAAATGGGGCTCGACTCTATCCGTCCCTGCATAGGTGACGGAGAGCACTTGCGTCAACCCGTCTCTGTCAAAACGTAGTAGTAAAAACTATAACTTTTTGTACTGATTTTTCCAAGGCTAATGAAAGCATGCTATTTAGCATTAACATGCTAGTTCATATTAGCATGCTAGCTCATGTTACCATATCAGCTATTTGTTGAATTTTTCTCAACCTTTTGTACCGATTGCTATAAGGCTAATGATAACATGTTAGCTAGCATGCTAGCTTAAATTAGCATTTTGACTCCTTATACTCATTATACTGATTGCTTTAATATGAATGAGAGCATTTTAGCTAGCATTAGCATGATATTATTGGCATACTATTGTGCATTATTTATAACTACTTACAATTTGCTAATATTTTAGCCATTTCAAAATTGAAGCTCAGTACATTAATTTTGCTGAACCTAAGGCTACGTCCACACTAAGCCGATAAGGTTATACGGGGATTTAGAAGCCTAATGTTATCCACTCAACACGAGCATTTACGCCCCGTTTAAGGTCCCGTGATCGCGCAATCCCATACCGACCTGTGCAAATACTGGGCATGCGCGAAAAGACGCATGAAACACACGTATAATCTACGTGACGCCAGCGCCTACATAATATATAAAGAAGCTCTAAAGCACAGTACATATCTGCTTGTCCCGTTAACCGAAGAGAACAATAGCTGCTCAGAAGAAGAGAGAGTTTATGGTGTGGACAGACGACGAGATCGATTTATTACTCTTCGCTGTTGTCTTTGTCTGTAGTGTCGTATTGTTATTGACGGAGCATTCATTGACGCCACTTCCTTTCATTATCCGGGGAAGCTGTCCACACTAGCTCGTTTAGCCTTTGAATTAAGATTTACACGGCTCTCTTACTCGGCTAATAGTTATCCGGCCACAGACCTTAAACGACGCCGGGTTAGTGTGGACGATAAGGGGGTGTAGACTAAATAATTATACGTTTAAGGCATTATCCGGCTTAGTGTGGACGTGGCCTAAGATGTCAACAGGAACTCTGACTGCTTACACACCACGTGGCAGGCCCCTCTTAAATAGACATTTTCTGAAATTCTTGTTTCTAGTTTCAATTTTTTGTACTTTATAAACACTGCTTTATGATACTTTTACTTTAAGGTAAACTTTAGCAGTACTGCAATGATTTATGTGATTTGGGAGACCAACTGACGGAAAAAGAAGATTCCTTTATATCAACTTGCAGATACTAAAGAGAAGAAAACAACTTTGTTATACATTTATTCTGTCATTTCACATCTACCATAGATCTCTTTTGTGCCGTTTTTTAGGATTCTATCTAATTTTGTATTCATTTCAAAAACACATGTAAATTGACAAAAAAATGAATTAAAAAAATCAGAAAACGGGACTAAAAATAGGGGACCAATGCTACATTATTAAATTAGTTTGATGACCCTCGAGAAGAAATGGCGGCAATAAAACAATCGTCTTCAGAACTTTAACGGACACAAATCTGTTAATGTTACCGTCTGATCAGTTTGAGTGCAAATTCGACAGGAATGATGGCCATGGTAAAGAAGATTATTTTCTGTGGAAGTAGTGGGTTAAACAGTAGGTAAATACCTTTAGTACTCTGATCAGTTGCATTCTACCTGAAATGTGTGCTTTTACTGAGTGTTCCGGCATTTCTTCAACAGGAAAAAGCACTAAATCTGACAAAAGTGGGTAGAAATCTACCCCAAACTCAGCTCTGCAAAGGAAGTAAGATGTTTCGGACAGACCCTGCAATAAAGGTGAAGAGTTTTAGTAGGAGGGTACAAAACATGCTTCACTGCTCTCGCAGCCCCAGTATTTTTATTTTAGTCATCTCCTCTTCTGCCTGTTATATTTTCTGTAAAGTGTAAATGAACAGACAGGACCCTTGCATTTTAGTTTGCAAACAGCATTAAGATGCAGTCAGTCATGCTGAACATTCCAGCATTTCACAGAGTTTGCTTTAAAACACTTTGATACACTCCACCAGCCTTAGTTGCAATCGGTCCTTAAAGGAAGCTTCTTCAGGCAGTTCAAGCGGAGAGTATAATCAAAGCCTTTATTCCTCCTCCTCCAACTGGATTGCCAGTGGAAGATCCACTCTAAAAAGTCAGTGTGTCAGAGGCGACAATGGAAACGAACACTAATACCAAATCCAGGTTAAAATCAGGTCCAGGAGCCCACATGAGGCACAAAGGCCTGTAGGCATGGACTCCTTTTTTTAAGGTTATTTTTTACAATGATTATTGATAGACTACATCTTAAGTGAGTCGAACTAATTTAACAGAAAAGTCTGGTAGCTTTAAGCTGCTCACATGTTTTATGACTTTTTTTGCTTGCATTTTATAATTTATCGCCCTCTCTACTCTGTGTATTCTGACCTTGACGAGGTTGTTTAAATGAAAAAATAAAACTAATCGTAATTGCTAAGCAAAATCCCAAGTTTATTTCCTATGGATCTCTCATTGCAGGACAAAATGTATTCATCCCTCATGTTGTACAGTCTGGTTCATCTGTTACTGAACAACCAATTTTCTATTTATTCCAATATGCTCAGCTGGAAAACACACTACCTAGTTGTAATTTGGCTTTATGAAACATTTTGGTTTCTTCGTCATATCTTTGCATTGCAAGAATTTTAGCATCAAGAGGAAGAGGGAAAAAATACTGCTTTGGTAGATAGCTGATACGCTCAAAGATACTGTTAAAAAAAAAGAAGAAGATGTGTGCTATTCTTGTAATAAATCCCACCACATTAAATCCAACAGACATCTAGCTTCTTCCAAAATGAACCCGATGAAAGCCCCAAGCAGAGCAGCAGCGGCGCTGGGATGAACCTGTTAAAGTTGTTGGTGTCTGTGAAGCGTGCACCACAGACGGCGCAGTTGGAGAGGCGGTCCTCGGAGTGGATGAGAAGATGCCGTCCAAGCGAGCCAGGAGAACTCAGGGCTCGCCCACACACTGGGCACACGTAGCTCTTGGTGTTGCTCATCATGCTTGTATGCTGGGAAAGACGGTGGAGAAAGACCAACATATACAACTGAACACGATAAACTGTAAAAGGCAGTTGTTGTTTTTCCCTCTATCATAAATTTAGAAAAGGGACAGATGGATGAAAAGCATCATCATGGGTGGATTAAACCAAGCCCATTATGGTGAGAGAAAGTGATCTTTCGAACCTATTTAACACCCTCCCCATGTTATAAACCTGTAATTGAGGGTTCTACTTCAGATTTGTACTTATTGAGTAAAAGTACATACATACAGAAAAAGAACCCTAACATTATTTCCAGTTTTCTCTGAACTTCGGCCAGCCTATGGCAGCCTAAAGCTTATGTCCCTAACATTTATCTGATTTTCGTTTAAAAATTAATAAGGTAAACACTTTGGTCTGAGGAATTTCTCCCTTATTTTAGGCATCTTACTTCACTTTCACTTTTATTTTATGAAAGGTTCCTCTATGGACCCCATTAGAGTTGGGTTTGTTAATATCAGATGAAACTAGGGATCCAATTGTTAAATTGGCTAACACATCATTTTGTGCTCACCACTGTTGAATATTACGTCTAAAGGGAGGCGGACCGCATAAATCCAGATGTGAGTTTTGGCTGTGACAAGTGTGGTGTTGAAGAGGCCTCCCTGACTCATGTTTCGGACATATCCAAATCTTCAAAAATACTGGAAAGACATATTTCAAACCCTGTCTCTTGTCTTTAGGCGCCACGTAGAACCGAACCCACTATATTGGCACTTCTCAGCACTTTAAATTAAATCTAACTGTACTGGCATTCAACAATATTCAATAAACAGCTGGATTACAGGAGAATATGAATACAAATTTGTATTCCCAAAAAATTCTGCCGTTTTAGAATATGCTCAATAGTATTCTCACCATGAAACGGAGTCGAACCACCTGAAACATTAGAATTTACTACCACTATGATCGATTTAAGCTAGGTCGTTTTAGTTAAAAATACCCTTCCACAGTGTAGACTGTCCAGCTTTCGGAATGGTTCACACTAACTTAGGGAACATGCAAAATGCTGCAAAAACTTCCAAAGTTTCATGTCTTTTCATAGCTGCTAAAAACAATGCAGTTCTCACCTGGTAGACATGTGAAATGAGTCTCTCTGGGCTGTTGAAATCCAGCGTGCAAAGAGGACAAATAAAGTTGTTGCTGTGGTCAGCCCCCTCATCACTCTCCTGGGGAAAATAAAAGTACGTTTTGTTGGAGTACATTTATTCGCATATAATTATATAGTGTGGGTGAAAACGTATGTGCTTCAGGTAGATCAAACTCACACTTTAATGAATGGAGAGTAGGCATATCGAAAGCCTGTGTGGCCACTAGTAGCTATTTCTAACCGAAGGTGTAGGATGATGTGTTGAGCATATGACTGCGCAAAAGTCAGTGAGTCATTATTGGTCACATGATGCTGTCACAGATGTTAATCATGCACAGAGCATTTGGAAACAGAAGGCACCTCGACAAAACATACTGGCAGAGAGCAGAGCTTTATCACCTCAAACCGCTCCAAGAAAAAGTCTGCCTACAAATCTGCTAGTTTGATCCACGCAATTCCTGAAAGTATGAGAAAACAAACAGTTCCATAAATCCTGTATTTTACAGATACGTCAGCTTAACGTTTAAAAGCAGTGCTTCAGTTCTGATCAGAGATGAACTGATATTAGACTCTACATCCTATAAAACTCCAAGAGCAATCAGATAGTGCTTCCACTCATAGTTGTAGCTGCAGGTATAGGCACATTTTTTGGCATGCCTGGTAAAGATGTACACAAAAAAATAATATTGAACGATAACTGTAACAAAACCACAACAACCAGTGAGGTGTTGGGATTTCAATAAAAAAACTACAACCAACAAACATGTTTACCCTACAATCTACATGGAATGAGGAGTTAAACGTTGACCTACCGATCAACAGAAGCTATGCAGGTAAGAAGTTGAGGCAGTGTTGAACATGTTTTCTAGTATTTAAAGCAGTAAATGCATTTGCATGGCCAGGAAGAAGTCCATGGCAGAGCTGAGACGCCCCCACTTTGCTGTGTTGAGAATAGTGTGAGTTATAAGTCACACCCCTTTTAGTTTCAGTACATTCTGAAAGCTTACACTGCTTGGTGATTGGTGATCTATAATGGCCAAGATTGAGCCAGTTACCAAAAATTACACAATGAATGAGTGGGAAAGCACCTGTTAAGTACAGTGGAGGATCTGTAATGCTGTGGGCTTGTTTCTCTTCCACCAAAAGCCCTGGGAATTTTGCTGTGTGTTCTTTTAGACATTTTAAGTTGAAATCCACTGGCTTCTGCCAGAGAAACAGCAAATCGGTCATCCTAATGGAACAATTTAAAACGTGTGGCCTAATTAACAGAAATAGTTTATCAGACAAAAAGAAAAAAACAAAAACCTTCTTCCGTGGCCATTAGATTTCTAACTTAATCCCAGGGCTGTGCCATATATATGGTGAATATATAAGTTACACTCTTGTTGACTAATTCATTCCAAGAGTCATGAGTTCACACTTTGCAGGTCAGTGTATGCAGCCTACAGGATGAAGTCTCCCTACAATAGATGCTCATAACTGACTCAGGTGAAGGAGCTCAAGACGCTAAAAATCACAAGAGTGCTGAGATAACAGATGAGAAACAGGTGAGATAAAGAGCACAACAGGAATGGTAGGAGATCACGGCGACTGTATGTTTTTGTGTAGAGAAAAAAAATCTACGACTGTACATAAAAAAAACCAAAAGCTCCTGTCAAATTCACAACCGATGAATAAAAAGAAAAGCTTCACCTGCTAGCTTTATCTCTTTCTAAACCCGCACAGATTCGGCTACTGCATCCTGTGGCTTCAAACCATACAGTTCAAAATGGCAAATGTGTTCTAAACCGAGACGCCAGGGAGAGTCTTATCATTCGTTGAGCTCTGTGAGGTTTGGTTTGTATGCTCGCCCACACTTTGACATGTAGAAAACACTGTAAGGATAGAAGAGGCTATCTAACGTTAAGCCAACTCACCACTTTGACACCCGCTCCTTGAAGGCGGCACTGCGCCCTGTTGGCAGTCATGTGGTCGTCTGCAGAGGCGTTGGAGGAGGAGTCTTCGCCGTGGTTGTCGGCGTCACTATCGCTTTCTTCTATGGAGGCAAACACAGCCCTATCAATACAGACAGACAACAGAGCACAGAGCAGGGCTTATTCTCACTAACGCCCTTCAGTCTGAGGAGGTTTCTGCAGACTCCATTCGGTCCGTTCCTCTAGTACCTGTAAGGCTATCCTGTCCTCGGACTTCCTGCGAGTTGTTGTTGCAGCATTCGCCGTCCTCGGTGAATTCATCCCTGCCATCCATGTTAATGGTGTGCTGGAGTCCCGGTAAACCCAAAGTGTGGAATGGCCCTGGAAATTTAGAACGTCAGAAACTTAGTAAGCTTCAGGTGAGGAATTCTGAGCTTCTTTAGAGATTTCATTTTTTTCATCCATAATGAAAAGCTGTTACCAATCTCAATCACTCTCTTTATAATACAGACAAGACTGAAACTTTGTATCTTCAAAAAGCAAACAGAAACGGACACGACAAGCACCAGAAAAGGAAAGCCATTTTCAAACCTGCAGGTTTTTAGAAATGTATGTATCTTAAATATTCCTAGAGAGTAACCCTTTCACAGTTCAGTATGTAAAAGGTCATTTTTTAGTGAGTTCAACATTGTACCAGAAACAGAGACCAAGTGTAAGTAGAGACACATATCCCTGCACTTATAATGTTGGCATATTCTCAATATTATTATTGATAATAATAATAATAATAATAATAATAATAATAATAATAATAATAATAATAATAATAACCCTGACATTTACAACCAAAACCACCCATAAAACCCTAATGTAATGTAAAGTAGCTAGTAAAAGCTAGTTTTCTACCAGCAAACTGTAGGCAGTGTGAGAAGTTTTCTTCCAGAAACACCAAAAATCAACCCACAAGAAAGAGTTAACCCTTTACATAACATATATAAGCTCCTGAACATAGCTAAGATTATCACGCTGTTTACAAGATATGAACCTATAAATTTAACCTGTGCATGGAGAATTTTACAAATGAAAGAAATACAAAACAAGTGACATGTCAAGATTTGTCTCTCATACGTTGCATCAAAAATATTCTTAAACGTTTTGCAGAATTTTTGGATGAAAAGTCAAGTACAGTCTTAAACGTAAAAATCAACGATTACTGTTAACTGATTGCTGTCAGAATTTTACCTGGTGGCAGTTTCAGCTTTTCGAATGTACGTTTTAGATGGTAGTGTCTGTGCCACCTAAACTACTCAGAAGCCTTTTATTAAGTTTGTACTTCCTTTAGAGCTGTTATACCTTTTTTGCCATGTAAAGTAAGAATGGAACAACACAGGCTGCTATCGTGTTGGGCTGTCACCTCTGTGACGTAAGTTTTTCTCTAAGCAAAATAATATTCTGAGAGCGCTCCCAGACACAGTTGTAAACGACAGTACAATGCAGGTAAAATTAAATAAACATGTATCACTCAGGTTAAAAGATTTACTACAGAATTGGTGCATGAAAGGATGATCCAGCCAGAAGGTTTTTAACTGGTGCACAAGAGTCAGCTAATTAAAGCTCCAAAGGCCAGCTTCCCTGCGGCTTTGGATCCACGGAGAATTGTGGCTCGGAGACGTGAAACTGGTGATCTGTTCAGATAAGTAAACAAGGCATTACAGTAATCCAGGCACGAGGACATTAATGCATTGACGGTTTTGTCCAGATCTGTAAGGTACGCCATATTTTGGAATTTTGAAATGCTTTTTAAATGAAAAGAGCAGGAACAAGAATAAAAGACTCCATGGTTTGTTTTTAGAATGCAATTCAGGAAGAGCTGTGAACATGGTCAATGTCTTCTTAACTTTTAAGGTTAGGAAATTGCAGGACAGCCAGTCCCTGATTCTGGTTAGACAATGGGCTAATTTAGATAGTCTATCCATCTAAAGGAGTTTAAAAGTAGAATATAACTGGGGATCATCCATGTAGATGTGAAGACTTATAAAAATCCTTAATGATGCCAGCTAAACAAAGGATTTAAAAAGGAAATATTAATGTACCCAGCACTGAACCTTGTGGAACGCCACAGGTTATAAAGAGGGCAACTAGTCAGTCCTGATAAAGCTTATCATATTTGGATAGATACAAATAAAACGTCTATGCAGAGCAGGTAATTACAGGCAGAACCTTCAGTTCAACCAGTAAAATGTTTTTGGTCTAAAGCTGTGCTGGGAACCGTTACAGAACACAACATGAAACTTTTTTCAGGACTTCTTTCATTTGCGTTTATAATACTTCTTTCATTTGCATTTATAATAGTTTAGATCAAGTAACAAGTATTTTCATTTAACAAAATCCTGTCTTTGATAAAACGTCGTTTTTCACTGATTCAAGATGTCAAGAAACGTCTTTTCAGTTGAAAAGTGCTCGCATATCAACCCGACCGCCGCATAAACGCTGTATGAAGTCGGCAAAGTGAGTCCACTAATATTTATGCATTAACATTAAGTTAATTTGCGTCCCAACCCCCACGGTTCTTGTACACCAATAGATGCTGGCTGCTCCAACAGCGATGCTGCAGTCCCTCAGGAGAAGCCGCCTCTCTTTCTGCCGAGCTACAAACTGTGTTTTCTCCACATCTCTCTCTCCACACCACCCACACGCCGAACAGCCGGGCTTGCCCTCTGTCTTTCCTGCTTAAACGTAGCGATCACTTCCATGTCCATACCATCGCCTCTGAGGGAGGGGGTGGGAACAGCTCCGTAATGGCAGCCCATATGTGGCCTAATTCTTTCTCACAGTTGCCCAATCTCCGCTCTGTGGACGTACTTCTGGTTGCGAGGTTTGATAAAACTCCTCTACTCTTTCCTATTTTTACACTTGACCCCTCAAAGCTGCATTCAACTCCTAACATTTTGTCTCATTAGAAGTGTTGATTCTTGTATTCAGATGGTTCAAATAAGAGGGGGGGTTGCACTGCAAAAACTCACCTCCTTAATACTAGATAAATAAACTTGTCTTTAATGAAGATTGAATTGAATCAAGTGAAAGTATCTGTCCATGCAGTAGGTAAATTTTTCTTACTGAGATCTCTTGAAATAAGAATTTCTGGACCTAAATAAAGCCAAAAATAGGTGAAAATAAGTTTATGTTTCTTATTTTGAGAAAGATTTTTGTTTTAAATGGCATCTGAAAACTATTTTTGCTTGAAATAAATGTAAAATCGTTACATATTAGATTTACCGACTAAATAAGGTAAAAAAGTAACATTTACTTGAAACACGTCTATTCATCTAAAACATGAAACTGGAAGCTGGCTTGTAATGCTCAAAACAAGATGGAGATGATAATTTGGCTAGATTTAAGACAATAAATCCTCCCAAGCTACAAGGAATTTGCAGTGATGGGCTGGGGCTTTTAAATCTCATTTTTATCTGGTGTGGAGTACACAGGTCAGAGATGGGAGAGATAGGCACCGGCTTTAGTTACCTTACAGAAGCAGCCCCGCCCCTCATCACGGTTCAGTAAGAACGCTCTCGCTCATCATCCAAACCTGAATCTTCAGGTTGTTCATCTGCTGCTTTTACTTTGTATGTGAACGCGGTTCAATGGGCCGAGCATTCATTAGGAGAGGCACATTGGGTCTGAGTATTGAACTACTACAGCGAGCTGGCTTCTCGGCACATAGCCAGTGATTGATGTGTGAGAAATACTCCCCTCCTCCCGCCCCGTTGCTCTGTCTGTACATCTGTCTCTCCTTGCTCCCTCCCTCCCCCAGTCTCTGTGCCACTGTGATGTTATCTCTGAGTCTGTGTGTCTGTAGGCAGGAGGTGACGCAGTGTCTGACTGAATCCAGACAAAGAGACAAACTCATCAGTCAACAGACACACAGAAGAGAGAGAGAGAGAAAGACAGGGTGGGTGGTGGCGGTGGGGTCAGGGTGGTGGAGGGCTAGCGTGCTAAACAAAACAGACAAAGGACAGAATGCCAAAACTCTACTCAAACACCAAAGCAATGGGGGACTTTTTTTTAGTTTTATTCAAAAGCCCCTCCTTCAGCTTTCCATCCCCTAGAAAGCACACACACACGAAGTCACACAACCCGCCGTCTGAACGTGCAGGAAGTGCTGGGGCCCCGTCTTCAGTCCATGCACTGACCGGAGGGGAACAACGATGGGGGGGCCAGACTTCTGATCGCCTCTCATCTGCCGGCCTGACATCGCACCAAATGATGAAGTGATTAAACCCTTCTTATGAAGAGGAACCCTGTCTGGCTACACAAGCGGCTGTAGTTCAGGTGAAATGAAAAAAAAATTAAAAAGTGGCACGTACAAGGAAGTAAAGATCACAATCCCATGCATTCTCAGAGCGTTGCTGCAGAATTTTTTTTACTGCACCTGTTGGTGGGAAGATTTTCTGCTTTCATTCAGCAGTTTTTCCTGCTCAGATTTCTGTATTCTTGCAGCAGAATAAAATTTTAATACAATGTGGTTTCCTAATTATCCATCACTGCATTGTTTTCCACTCCTTATATTTGTCCACTTTAGTTTCTACCTTATTATTGTTTCTAATGTGTCTATATATGTGTGATGATTACTTTGCTGTTGTTGTGCTGAAAGTTTTCAACAACAACAAAAAAAGAAAACTATAGGACCGTAGTCTAGTAAAGAAAATAACAAGCTTAAATACTTTAGAACATAAAAAAAAACACGTGTCCTGAGTTGAAATAACGCATTGTGTCGGTTGTAGATTTCTATTTCTTAACATAAAAAACAAACAATATCTAAAGATTTAACAGCACCCAAACTAAAATACCTAATTCAGCTTATTTCACGGCAGCTTTAATGGATTCACCAGCTTCAAGAACAAAGGAACTTATAGAAAATACACTCTTGAATCATACCATGGAGCTCCCTTTGTGTGTGTGTGTGTGCACCCTATACACACACAAAAACGTGTGTGTCTGCCTGCTTGTCCGTCTCCTTCCCCGGCTGTCTATTCTATCAGTGTGTATGTCTGCCTGGGCTGACCCCTCAGCAATGGGTTGTTCTCTGCAGGCCATTCAAAGCTCACAAGAAAGAAAAAAAAAATAGATGAAACAGCCAAAACACAGGAAATAAATATAAATATACTCAAACAGAACTAACAAAGCTCTCCTTTTTTGGGGTCATCCTTTTTGTTCCCACTTCCTATTTTGTTGTTTTAGAGGAGGATATGGGCTCATCAGCATTTCAGGGATTACTTTAGGGGCAAAACTAAGATGCATTTCTACAGTTTAACCAAACTATATTGAGAAAGGTCGATCATGCCGCTCCGGGCATTAATTGATTACCCAGGGCAACCTTCTTCTTCGAAGGGAAAAAAACTTCTTTAAGATATCGGCAGCGGACAAACGAGGGGATCCTGGCTACAAGCCAGCTGCCATTACATCTTGATAGCATGTTAATTAAAAAGCATTTTCTTTGTTCAAATCCATCATTATGCTTTAAAGTTACGCAGCAGCCACTTGGATAGCTCTGTGCAAAAACAGTAGAGGTGAGTCGATTCACTATTTAATCGATAAGTTGCGAAGTCGAATCGGTAGCGATGAAGGAAAGCGTTTCAATCCCGGCGAGCAAATTCCGTGCTGCGTGGCTGAAATGCCGGTTGCCGCCATCATGTTTCGCATCTCCGTCCCCTGAAAGTCATGGACGCCATACCAGACTTTAATGTCCCAGTCATTTATTTATTATGAAACATAATCGGTCTGAATATCTACGAATCACTATCGATTCGGCTCGTTTTACATCTCGATTAATTGATACGTCGATTTATTTGTGGAACTACTACTAACAAAAAAAGGAAAGAAAAACAGACAAAAAAAAGCTCCTGAAAGTCTTGAGTTCTTGAGCAGAATGTTGTTTCTGTAGTCCTGTCAGATATGAAGAGTCTAAGATCATATATAATATATGGAGTGCCATGATTTGATTTTAAAAATGGCAAAAAGGTTAAATGATGAATAAACTGATAAATGCATATATTCCTGACTCCTCTCCAGCAATCTTTGTGAGGCTTAGGACCGTGATCAATAGGATCTATATTAGGTGTGGCCATAAATAACTCTGGACGTCTCTGCAAGCAGATGTGTAATGCATATTACCTGAAATCTTATAAAGTATAAAACACTGCATGGAAGCAGTCGTTTTTACAATACTGATACAGACAATGCGACGATGGTTGCGATTCAATATACATCGGGCAGCTGTAGTGTTCAGCGGAGATTGTGAGCAAAGAGCAAGGCATTTTGTGGACATTTAATAAACACAAAGAGCTGAGGCTTAGCTTGGCTGGCTGATTTGTGATCCTTCCAAAACTGACCACAGAAGAGCTAAGAGAGGGTGAGCCACTTGCTTGTTCCTGGGTATCTGAAGTCAGCAGTTATTACATTATTACTAATGAAAAACAAGTGCAAATGTTAACCCTGTGTTGTCAAAACCTGCACTTGACTCGTGAATATATTGATCTGTTCATTTGATTTTATTTATCGCATGCTGAGAAGTGTTTATCTTATGTTTGTACAAAGTACAACAGCAATTTCTAATGTTGTGAGCCTGTTCACACATTTGGCCAGAAAATCTTTCTGATTTTGACTTTACGCAAGGCTTAGAATTGCCCCAGTTTTGGTAAAGGTGTGTTTTTAAAATATTATAAATACGCAGAGAATTAAGAAATAGAAACAAAGACGAAAATGATCACATGTGCAGAGAGATGGTTTCCAAACAAGACTTGAGAAAAGACCGTGCAGCACCACAGGAGATCAATCTGTAGGTGTCATGCTATTTAGAAAAGGAAACATCTGACACTGTAATACTTATAATATATTTATAATATATATATCGTGGCTCTACTTTATTTCAATTTTTAATTTCATTTATGACTTGATTACATCTTTTACAGACCATTGAGAAGTACAAAGTACATCCAGTAGTTGGTATGCCAACCCAAACATAAACTGTGCCATGTTTACATGCCAACTAATAGTAAAAGGCTGGACTAATGAGTCTGATTGAGCTCAGTGCAATCATGGAGCATAAACAAGGGCAAATGAAACCCTTCAGGCAGGAATAATAGTTCTCTCAGAGTGGACCAGGGTAATAAATGTGACTCAGATAACAAGAACACCACTATTGACACGGTAAAAGGAAAAAAACCTGTGATACCTACAGTCAACTTTGAACGGGTTGGTCTGTTTTCGTCTGGACATAGTATCGCTCTCTCACTGGTTAAAGCGCTCCCCGAACCCCCAAAGGTTCCCCCCGCAGCCCAGGTGAACTCCGAACCGAGCGGATGTAGGATGAACCAAAAATCACAGCAGAAACTCTCTCCAAATCATCCAATCCATCTGGAGAAAAAAAAACGCAAGCCCCAGCGGAGTCGAAAACCAAGAAAAGAAATCCAAACGGGTGTCACATTCGCCCAGATTTAGTCAGGAAAAAAAGGGGTCCGCTTTCAGTCGCCGAGAGAGGTTTAAAATGATGCCCGAAGCCCGACGACAGGCAGACGGCAAGCAGGTCCGATCCTGAGCCGCAGGCTGCTCACAGGAGCGAAGCCCGAGCTCAGCTGATGCCGTACGTAAAATATCCGAGGGCGCGCCGAACTGCATTATGGGACATGTAGTCAATAGCTTCTAACGGTGAGAGAAGGGGGGAAAAACGAAGAAACAGACCGGTTATTATTTTCAACCCCTTCTTCTCAAATTTGGGCAAATGGCTCGAATTAATTAATGTAGACAATAAGATACAAGTAAAACCGCATTGAGTGAGCAATATTACCCATTTTGTGTGTACTAATTACAATTAAAATAATCGTTTTCTTTTTTTTCTTTTTTAGCCTACAATTTCGAAATTTGTTAGAAAGTAATAATGATACGTTTTTCTTGAGTCACATTTAATCCGTAAACATGACCAAACCTGACTTCATAAAGATGTGTCATCAAATAAATACAAGTTTAATTTTAGGAATTTAAACAGATCAATTCCCTTTTCTTTCTCCCAGACACCAGATTAGTGATTCACACCCCTTGGTGGAGATAATTTACATTCTGTTAAAGCCTTGACTACGTAAATTAATTTGCTGATTCGTTAATTCACATTATGGATATTAAGGGAACATATTTTGTATGCTATAGAACAAATAAAAATAATAAAGCAAATCGAAACAAAGACATTTCAGAAATTCCCCTTCAATAATCTGAATAAATTAGGAGCCTATTTACACAACAAATTAATGACTTCATTTGCTATCCAGAGAAACATATTAGTGCTCTCTTGTGGACAAAATATGCAATTTGCACAGCAAATCATTGCATTTCTGGCAAAGAGGGAGTAGAAAACTTCTTCAATGACACTTTACTATGTTTATTCTTTTCATTCTCCTTTCATTGTGTTGACTATCCCTCCATCCATTTTCTTAACCGCTTATTCCTCAAGGGGTCGCGGGGGGGCTGGTGCCTATCTCCAGCCGTCAACGGACGGCGGGGTACACCCTGGACAGGTCGCCACATAGAAACAGACAGGACAAACAACCATGCACACACTCACACCTAAGGACAATTTACAGTGATCAATTAACCTGACAGTCATGTTTTTGGACTGTGGGAGGAAGCCGGAGTACCCGGAGGGAACCCACGCATGCACGGGGAGAACATGCAAACTCCATGCAGAAAGACCCTGGTCGAACCCACAACCTTCTTGGTGCAAGGCAACAGTGCTAACCACTGCGCCAGCATTAATATCACTTTTCTTTAAACTCAAAAAAATGAACCCAAAGATATCTGCGACACAGACCACCTAATATCTGGCTCCATTCATAATATACACCACACCATCAAGGCTGTGAGTCAGCAGATGTCTTAAAGGGAGTGCTGTTTGTTAAATCGTATAATACGCTTCTGGGTTTGTATGCCAACAGTGTCCTTTTAGGTGTGGACGTGTGAAAAACCCAAGTGCAAAACATTTACTATTAATGTAAGCATTGACAGATTTAAATTAAGAATGTCAATAAACCGATCATATCATGAATCCAAGCTCTTTAAATATAAGAATACTTTAATAAAGACCCAACCAAAAGTGTTTCAGTGCATTAGGAAACTCAAGAACATTTTTCTGGATAGCTCAGTAACAACACTAGGGGGTGCTAGACACCAAAGTCATAACAGCGCATGTAGTCGTCATCACTGAATGCCACGAGTAAACTGACCGCAGCACGACACTGACGCCGTTAAAAATGTACGCATCCGCGAGGTCAAGCGAAAATATGCCATCTCAACAAAATAAGATCACTGCATCACGAAATGTGTGAATTTCACAACAAGCCATGGATGAAACGCCTCTCCGCATGCCTTAAAGGGACGATAAACGTGAAACTAACAACAGATCGACGACAGCTAGCTTTCTAACACTGACGAATGTTAGCCTTTTATATCAATGCAACAGCGGTGGAACCTACCAACCTCACACAGCAAAGTAAATGAGAAAAATATTTTAAGAACAACCGCATGTACACGTTAATCATATTAATAAATAAATAACTGAACTATTACCCATGTCGTCCAGTGAACACTGGCATATCAGGTGAGAGTCTTGCTCAGAGGCAGATTGTGATGGGTTCCTCTGGTCCAAGCTAACGTTACTGTATGCTTTCATCTGGGCTAAACGTCGAGTGTGGCAAGCCATTGTAGCTCTTAATGAAAACACAGACACATCAATTCAATTTTTATTTGTACAGCACTTTTCATTATAAAATCAACACAAAGTTATTTACATGATAAAACAAAAATATAAACAAATTTAAAAAACGATCAAAACACATTTAAAACAATAATTCACCCCCCCAGCACCAAGACAACATGGTAGGATATAATACATCCAATTTATCATAGGATAGCTTGCTTTTCCTATAAGATTAGATTACTATAAAATTAAAATCAATAGAGATAATAACACATGCATGATGTAAGGTAATTTTTAATGATATTAATAATTGTAGGTATGTTAAACAGATAGTAAAGCCTAGGAATGATGAAACATCTGGTGTTGACATGTTGTTGTTGGTGGTGGGGCAGCTTTGGGACCCAAAAGACTTGGGTAAGCCCTTGCCTGCAACACACAAGCCCCAAACACAGCACGTCCCCCACCACTTCGCTACAAAAGAAAAACACTGCTCAATCCGTTCATATGTCTTTAAGTGAATATATATAATAAAATTAACCTATAGAAAGAATAAGTACTTAAAATAATATTAAGAATTTAATTCCTGTTTGTCAAAATAATTTTTTTAAATAAAATAATATAGGAAAAGGCACATATTTGAAACAAAGATTCAACGTTTATTGGTTTGAAAGAAGTCAGCTGCACAAATTTTACCATTTGCCAGTACCAGTTGCATTATTAATATATTTTTGGACGGGTTAGATATGGACCGAATTATTCTTAACTGAATACAAACCTGTAATATCACAATATGTGATTACTTTAATCTACAATATTTGTGAAAAAGAAGACTCTTGTCAAACATTTCTTAGATACATCATCCATCCATCCATTGTAATCTCTCCTGAAAGGAATGAGATTGCAGATCTCTTAAATGTTGGCTGTAGAAACATTTTTCTGTATATGGTCACGTTCCTTTTGATAAGGAACATTTTTGAATCTAAAGTTTGTATCAGTAGAAACATTACATCTAAAAGTCGTCCCTTTAAAATGTTCAGGACTTTTAGATGTTGTAAACCCCTGATATTTATCTAGATTTACTAAAAATACTTGTTTTAGCTCCTATTACTTCCAATGGCAAAACATGTATTTTAAAAGTACTGCTATTAATTATATGCGACAACCACCTGCCCAACCATATCTTTCGCCAACCTCTGTCAGCGTAATCCTCCGCCTGCAGTAGATGTTCTGAGGCTGGAGTAGCCACCATTTTGCATGTCTGGTGTGTTCCTCCCTCCATTGCTAATAGAGACGACTCCAGTTCTTCTCTGGTATCATTACGGCTCGTAAGTACATTTAGAAAGTACCATGTTGTCAAAAATCCGTGGAATGTGTCTGTTTGTATATAAATAAGAGTGCGTTTGATTGTAATTGCGATGTCAACTGTCAGTGAGGCGCTGCATAGGAAGTCGCAGCCCTCAGTGCACCGGGGTTGTGCCTGTCAGCAGCTAAGTTGCTGGGCTTGGTATGTGCAGTGCTGTAGTGTGACTACTTAGTAAGTCATGAAAGTGGTAACAACTTAAAGCGGTAGCATATGGTTATTATGGCCTTAATAAGTAAGAAAAAACACAAGTCGTCTCTTAATTTCGACGATAAGTCACGTATTTTCTAGAGAAATGCCAGGTAGCTAGCTAACGCTAAGAAGGCCTAAACTGCATCATGTTCAGATCAATCGGTAATTAGAGGGGGGTTTAAAGAACCCCGGGTCTATTTACCGATCGTTCGATGTAATTCCGGCACATAAACGCTAGTTAAAGGAAGCTTCTTCAGTCACAGGGAAGCTGGAATGTCAAACTGATACCTTGTCCTTTTTAAGTTCCCTATATACCAGGGTTAGCTCCCTGATAGCCACTTATTCACAGGTGTGCTTTGCCTCTGTAACTTCAGACATTGTTAAAGCTTGGAGAGGACTTCTTCTACGTTTTGACGGCGTGTCAAATCTTTCACCCCCTAAGTGAACGTTGCAATTGGGGAAACCAGGAAGCCAATCGGTAGCTTTTTTCCCACCTCTAATGTGCTGCGGACGATGTGGAGCTTGAGTTTTAAGAGAGACTTTGTCAGCGTTGACACAGAATCGATTTAATAGACTACTGTCACGAATGCCTTTATTAACGCGCAGGGGTCTTGTTGGGATCAGTTGTCGCTCAATGTATGCTATTGTTGAGGAAGTCAGCTGCAAGTAGGAAGTGAGCTGACCGTGGTGACGTTCAGCAGGTGTAGATGGGCTTTTCAGGAGTGTCACTTCTTGGTATTCACGCACTTTCCACAGGCTCAGCTGACGCTATATCTTGTCATATACTCACTTAACAATCATTTATATGCTGCTGTTTGCACAATTTATTTAGTTGTTTGTGTTTCGATTAGGGCCGTTGCAACTTTTCAGTTTTCAATTTTTTAGTTACCTTTTTTTTCTAGGTTCGGATTCCAGTCTATTCAAGTTTAAAATATCATGTGACCTCGCCATTTGGATAAGAAGGCCTATTTTTTTTAAAGATAAACACATAATTTTGTTGCTCTCTGAAAAGCAATTGCTGTATTTTTATGTGGACATTCATTTAAAGAGTAGTAACCCCATGAGATGTATCATCTCGTTTTCATTGGTTCCTCTGTCACAGGTTAGCAGACAGCAGAAGGCAGTAATAAACTCTAACTATTATAGAGTTGAAAAACAAAAACGGAATAGCGAAAATACTAAGATTAAAGACTAAAATAGAGAAATTACGAACAAACCCAGACGCACAGTTCTCCACCAATCTCCAAGACTCAACAGTATAACGTTGCTTTGAGGCAAACATAAGGTACAATGTTTATAACCGCATGTTATATGCACACATATAAAGCGTTTCGATGCACAATATTGACACAGTCTTGGGGAGCTTTGATATTAAAATAATTTCCCCCTACTTCTCTAATGACTCTTGACACTTAAAAAAAAAGAAAAAAAAAAGGGAGAGAATCAGTGAATCATTTAAGGCGTAGCGTAAAGCTATAATTTCCTGCTTTGTTTTAACTCGCTGTAGAAAACGACGAGGATGATGCATGATGCACAGACGTTGCCGTGTCTCCTATTTGGATGTCTATAAACAAAGTCAAGTTGATCAAACCCTGATGGAAAAATAATTATCAGGTTTTTATGTTGTAATTAGGACGGGCATCGTTTGCGTTTCTGGTACGCATAAATATACATGCACATATTCACATTATCAACCTGTGTTGGCGCCGTTTCTCAAACCGATGATGAAAAAGCTCCCTCACGAATTTAGTGTAAAAGTTTTAGGCTATGATTTAATTGAGGCTCTCATCAGTAACGTGGCTTTTAAACGCTGCATAACAACCTAATTGGATTTCGAGTAGACAACCACTCCTAAATCCCCAAAAGAAAAAGAAAAAAGACACCAGACCCTATGGCAACATGCAAAGCAGAGAGCTAGGCTGAACCAGGAGGAGAGATTACTCAGATTGCAGCTAGATCAAACTTTTGCCAACATAATTCAACATTAACATGCAACACATTATATTTGAAACAACTCAGCTATTATCTTATTTAACACAGCGTGATGCTAACAATTATAGGATTAATTTACTTTCCCCCTAGACGTAAATGACTTAGATATGAAACTGCTGTAGAAATCTGTGTGGTGGCTAATGAAAACACTAGCTTCAGCGTGTAGCTGTTTACTGTACCAATGCACTGGGAGTGAACACACAATATATAAAACTCAAGTAACAATTTGTTACTTGAGTTTTATATATTGATTTGGTTACCCTTGCAAAATCTTGGTAGTGATTTCCGCTTTATCTAAGGAAATAAAAGAAGTAGGTTTAACCATCTGCTGCAGCAAATCTCTGATGCACCATTGACTGCATTTGGTGAATTCATCTAAAATAATCTAAGTGGTCAGTCACTAAGCTGATTTATCTGAGGTAAATACGAGTAGAGAGTTGTTTTTTTATTTTTATTGTTGCTGTTGTCAGATGCTAAAAGTCTCATCTAGACTGTTTATACTTTACTAATAAGAACCAAAACCTTACTGTTGGATGGTTTTTGGTTGGGTTTGTTTTATCCTTGTTGAAATTATGTAGAATTATCTTCAAACATGTGACCTAAAATGTTTGTTTTTTGTTTTTGTTTTTTAGGCTAAGGTCCATCTCTGAAAGTGTTCTATAATATGGAACTGAAGGCTTTGCCATTTCTGTGTTTAATTAGATTTTTTTAGTGCAAGGTGGGAACCTTCTGCGGCATCTGCTAAGCTTCTCCTACTGGCAGAGATTGTTTGTACACCTGATGACCAGCTAATACATTTTTTAGGGATTAATTAAACACTTTAATGTTTGAGATCTATCTGATGGTTACTTCTCTGCTGATTTCAACTCCCTGGTTCAGTCTAGACGTTTTTATTACAGCAAATAGCAGGGATGGGTTTTAAAAAAAAAAAAGATGTTGATTGTCGCAAATTACACTGTTGCGCTGCAAAAACGTGGTACTGTAATTTAATCAGCTCCCAGGAGTAGATGGATTTACCTTTTTTTTTTTTTTTTTTTTTTTTTTGATTAACAGCACCGCGAGAGATGCATTACCGTAGCTGAATGTCCACTGGGACACTCAGCTACGGTAATTTAAATGATGTTAGAACAGAATCGAGGCCTCTGCTTTTATTAAAGTGTGGCCTTGCCTGCCCCCCCTCTCTGTTCCTGTTGGATCAAAGTTGATTCTTAGAATAGCTGCAACCCACCACTTTTTCCAACAAAGGACCTTCCCTTTCCCCCAACAAGTTTGGATCTTATTTGTCCGTCAGCCGATCCCATAACAGAGAGGTTGATCTGGCCAAAATTTTGCAAGCCGTTACTTTTCTCTTCCGGTTGCTTCGTTTAAAAAGTTGTTTAAAGTTGATTTCAGAGTTTAAGGAGAAAAAAACAAAAGCATCAGCTTGATCTCGATACAACACATGCTTACTCATATTTGAGGTGTTAATGCCGTTTATCGCTACTCTGTGTGACGTTGGTTGAGTTTTATTTTTAGAGAGCAGTGCTCGTATTTACATGACTCTGATTTTATACAGTCACAGATGTTTTGTTGAAAAGAAGGAAACATTTTGGTTAATTTTAAACTCATTTCAAGGCACTTTTATTTTAGCTTCTATTATTTTATAAATTGCACAGAATAGTGTGATCGCATCAATAGAACCAATTCCAAGTGTCCAAAAAAGAATAATCAAACCAGCTGATTAGTGAGAAGAATTAGGCTCAAAGGGGCATAAAGTTGATTTGATCACAACCCAAAACTGATCCTAAATTTGCCATAAATATAATTATATTACGGTTTGGTTGTGTGACACAATGATATATTTATTTTATATTATAACATATATTGCTATCTGCTGCCTTCTCCAAACCCCAGACGGTCTCTGCAGATGACCTCTTCTGCTGAGCCTGGTTCTGCTGGAGGCTTCTTCCTGTTAAAAGGGAGTTTTTCCTCTCCACTGTCGCTTCATGCTTTCTCAGTGTGAGGGATTGCTGAAAATTCACGACGCAATCTTCTGTGGTTCTCTAATTCCTAAATTAAACATTGTATTGTAATAACTCTTCATGTAAAGTGCCTTGAGATGACATCTGTTGTGAAACGGCGCTATATAAATAAACTGAACTGAATTGAATTGCAAGTTTCAGTTAAAGCTTAGTGAGGCTCTTTTTAAATTCCTCCCAGTGTTGCACCTTGTTTATTAAAATCCTCTAAATGATTTTGTGCCATTGGTGCAGTTGGAAGTTTATGGTGATTTTTCTAAAGCCTCCAAGTTGTTTTTTCGATGTTCGTTGTGTTCCCTTTTAACAAACATCCTCTCCCTTTCATGATAACGGTGGTGAAATCTATGCGCTTTAAATAGAATTACCATATTTTTTTTGTCGCTTTTCACCTTAATTATGTTACTGCATTCATCCTGATAAAAGGTTTCAGATACAAATGAAGACAAAATGTACATTTATACAAATTAGAAGGCTGCATTGATGAGGCTTTTACATAATGGAAAAATCTTTTTAGAAATTTTCCATTAGCTCTGCAGTTCTGAAGTGGATGTTTGGAAACCACCTGAAGTCCTTCTGCTCTCTGTCTGTGTGCTGTTCAGTGCCAGAAACTTGTAGGCATACTTAGCGCTCTGTTGATATTCAAAAATACTGCCCTGGGGCACTTGGTGTAAAAATTTAAAGGGAAACGCTGAGCACTGGATATTCTTTATTGTGCCGAATAAATCTTATGTAATATTTTTTCCAACTTTTTATAATTTCTTCTGCATGGTGGCATCCTGCCCTCTATATTTTTCAATTTCGCTCAAATTCTGCCACTTTTGCATCAAATACATTGGTTTTATTATCCAAACTTTTTGAAGCATGAAGGAGGCAGCAAAAATTTCCCACATTAATATTCTGTAGCACTTTAGATGTGTGTTGAGAAGTTGGGCCGGGTACCATAAGTCTACAGGTGTTGGCCGGCCGATTAATCGTATTGACCTGGGCTGCAGTCACAGTCTTTACTAATGTCTTACATTCTAGTGTTACGAGGATCTGAAATCGTCCATCTTCTGGTTGGGTTTATCAACATTTCGATTCCCATTTATCTGTAGGGCTGTGCTTAAAAAGACATTGAATATATTAAAAGTTTTTGTAAGAATTTGCTGATTTAAAAAAAAAAAAATATATATATATATATATATATATATAAAGACTGTGGGTGAAATATTTAAAACCTGGAACAAATTGACTGAACAATTTTTATCACGTTTTGCTTTTTGATCGTATTTTTAATTGTAATGTTTGTTATTAA
This sequence comes from Apricaphanius iberus, assembly GCA_028564705.1. Taxonomy (NCBI): domain Eukaryota; kingdom Metazoa; phylum Chordata; class Actinopteri; order Cyprinodontiformes; family Aphaniidae; genus Apricaphanius; species Apricaphanius iberus. The sequence goes on along the minus strand of JAPXFQ010000166.1, from coordinate 2,673,393 downwards.
AAGAAAATTTTCACAGCAAAACATGTTGTCTTCATAAATATTTTAAACTTCTTCCTCCTAGAAGCTTCTCAGTGGAGGGAATTAAATTTCACTCGTCATTCTCGTCTGTTTCTGCTCTTAATTCTGCTAAGAAGTGAGGAAATCTTTATAAATAAAATCAGTATAAATAAACCCCAAAAGTTTTGGTGAAGATTATTTGGAAGAAATGTAGGTTATTCTAAGAGGAGGGTAATCTTTGTTAAACAGCTGCTCTCTTAAACTATATTGCTGATTTAAGTAATTGTTACTGTATGTTAAGTAATTCAGTTCTGAGTTCTGCTTTGAGTGTGTTCTGGTCTTGTATTGGTTGGTAACAAACTTTTTCAAATTTCTATGTTTCCCAGAGAATGCCAGCTCCGATCAGACTGCGGGAGCTGATCCGGACCATCCGGACAGCACGGACCCAGGCAGAGGAGCGTGAGATGATCCAGAAAGAGTGCGCTGCTATCCGCTCGTCTTTCAGAGAGGAAGACAATACGTACCGTTGCAGAAATGTGGCAAAGTTACTTTATATGCACATGTTGGGCTACCCAGCCCACTTTGGGCAGGTATGTGTTCCTGGTCATGACAGACGGGATTTCAGTCTTGTTTGATCTCCAGTGAGGTTTTTGTTTCAGAAACCTCACTACATTGTGACCCCTTGTCTTTTTTATAGCTGGAGTGTCTGAAGCTGATTGCATCCCAGAAGTTCACTGACAAACGGATAGGATATTTGGGAGCTATGCTGCTTCTGGACGAGAGACAGGATGTTCATTTACTAATGACAAATTGCATTAAAAAGTAAGTGGAACTCAAACAAAACACAGCTGCAAACTGTTACTGCTTAAACCGCATCAAAGGCCGTTTCTGCTTCTCCTCACTGAACCATAATCTTTGTAATGCGCTCTTGTTCACGTGGTACTTTGCATTACAATGTTTAGAACTGTTTCCTGTTTGATTCTGCTGCGTTTCCATGGCTTATGTCACTCGTTTCTTCCATCGTCAGTGATTTGAATCACAGCACACAGTACGTCCAAGGCCTGGCTTTGTGCACTTTAGGCTGCATGGGGTCCTCGGAAATGTGTCGTGACCTGGCAGGGGAGGTGGAGAAGCTGCTCAAAACATCCAACTCGTACTTGAGGAAAAAAGTAAACTCCGCTTTTGTTCTATTTAGATTTTGTGCTTTTATATTTGGGAATTAGTGTTATGGATTAAATTTAATAGTGAGATAAAATAAGAAATGATGCCAACAATCTTTTTTTTTTTTTTTATATCTGCCAACAGGCAGCATTGTGTGCCGTTCATGTCATCAGGAAGGTCCCAGAGCTCATGGAAATGTTCCTTCCAGCCACAAAAAACCTGCTGGGTGAGAAGAACCATGGTAAGTGGAAACGATTTGTTAGGAGCCAGTTGATGTCTACTGGGAAACTGGGTTCTCCCACAGAAATGCAGAATCTATCCAGTTTCCTACACCTCGTGGTGCCTTGTTGAGAGCAGATAACATCTCCTTGTATAGATTGTTGAAATAAATGAGCCTGCCATACACTAGATTTGTGTGCAACATCTCTTATGAAGGATAGGGCAAACTTTTCTCTGTTGGGCTCTTCTTCTTTTTTTGATGAGATGGTCATGAAATAAGACAGCCGTGCATTTGACTGCTGCAGTTGTTTACTGCTAAACCTCTGAATAGCTACTTCAAATAGTCAAAGTTTCCTTTTTGTAAAGTTTTTGGGAATCAGTTAGTTGACAGAAGCGCAGACAAAGAAGGGGAAGGTGAGCAGAGAGTGGCCCGGATTGGGGGAACTCGTGGCAGGTGTGTTGATTGATATTTCTATCCATATATGGCGCCCCTGCTCCTCCGCTGAGTCTTGTGGTGTTCCCCAAAGTTCAATAATTCATAGCTTTGTATGTCTGTGCAAAACTTTACCTTGTGTTGGTTCTGTTCCGGTAGACTGGACACAAAGGATGCCTACTTTCTGCTAAGATGCTGAGTCAGTGATGCTTTTTTTAGCTGATTTGGTCCTTCTAAATGTTCCCACGTTTGATATGGTGTCGAAGCTTTTATTTCTAATTAGTATTTTCCTGTGTCATCCTCATCTGAAACCAGATTCAAACCTTTAAACCTTTTGTGTTCTAAAAACTAATTTACTTTTAAAACTCAGGTGTTTAAACTCCAGTTTGTAAAACTGTGTCGACTCATAACTGTCCCCTAAATCCGTTTTTATCAACTGGGGGGTGGTATTGCAAAGAGTCGTCGATAATAAAATATCTAAAAAAGATCCTCTGACATTTATAGAAAAAGATTGTTTTACTCTGATGTGACAGAGACCTGGATCTACCTAAACTACAGAAGCTAACATGACCTTCTTTTATTCTTTTACAGGTATAATTCATTGTAGAGGTCATGAATTAGACTGTAATGAAAAAGATTGTTTATTTCAGTAATTGAATTAAAAATGGTGAACGTATATTAGATTAATCTATTACGCACAGACTGATAGGCTACAAATGTTTATTTTTTATTTTTATGACTATAACTGACAATGAATGAAAGTCCCAAATTCCGTATCTAAGAAAATAAGAATATTGTGAAAATGTTCAATTTTGAAGACACCTTTATACAGTATTTTTTTTTCAGAAACATGCAACAACATAATGTTGCATACCTACCTAAGAAAAATACTGTAAAAAGTATTTTGTTACTATATTTGAAGGTTACTCCATCTATTTTGTTTCATAACGTTTAGAGGCTGCTGCATATGTCTGCTGTTCTGTTACATTTTTATGGAAACTGCCTAAATATGCCAAAAAGCTACTGCTGATTTATTTATTTTTTTCTGTTCTAGAAAATAGGAAAATACAACTGAAACTCATCAATACCTTAAAGGGTGAATAAATGCCAAATGCAATTCAAAAGGCGGTTTCTGCTGTTTCTGCCCCTCAGGTCTCCAAAAAGGTTGAAATTCAAAGCCCTAAGTCTAAGCTTTTATCGGTACAACACTTGAGGTCAGGATGAGAAGATATCGGATTTATCGGATCAAGTCTTCTATTAATTACACTTTCACTGCAAAATTTATTTTAGTAAATCAAGTAAATTGGAATCTGTTTTTGGATTTTTTTACATGCAGATTGATAATATTCCTTCTTTATTGCTGATAAGTTTGATGAATATGCGTTGCAGCTAATTAAAACTAAATTCATCTTGTGAGAATATGGAATATTACAAAATACTAATAAAAAAGGAATTTCAATACAGAAGATGCGGCATAGTGAAAAGTTTCTATGATTACAGGTTTCAGCTTGTCTGATGTCGCTTTTCTTTTCTTGGATGATAATTACTTTTTAAATCATCTGTGGCAGGGATGCACCGATACTGGTGTTGTGCTAATACCGTTCTAATGTACTTGTACTGGTTAGTTAACCGATACCATGAACCAACGCTCAAAATGTGGAAACTCTGTAACAATTGCACAGGAAATGTTTATTTTGAGCTTGAAATGTTTATTTTGTGGTCATTTTTAGTCATATTTAAAAAAAAATCTTATTATTATTTTTTTTGTAACAAGCAGAGAAGACTGTAAAATGTTTTCCAAGGCATTTAATTATTTTATGTAGTAGAAGTGTCTGTATTATTACTCAGTGTCTGTAAGTACTCAGAATGTAGTATTGGTATCGTATTGGTTTAAAAAAATAGGTATTGTTGTATCCCTACTCTGTGGGGTTGAATTAGTCAAATTAATTTTTTGGTTATATATACATTTATTGAGTTTATCTGCATATTGCTGCAAAGAATCAACATGTCCTCTATATATCGGTTAGTAGGGATACGTATTGACAAGAATCTGGGGATATGATATGCATCACAATGCAGGGATGATGATAATATTTCAATACTATGAGTAACACTATATATTGTGATTCTTAAAGCTTAATTTAACTGTAGAAAAATGTCCCAGTGTTCTAAACACTCCAACCTGTTTCATTATAACACATCCAGGTTTTATTACTAGAACTAGTTGATCCGCAGCAACAAAAGAGCTGAAAACAGCCACCAATGAGCAGTCATACTTTTAGTTTTGCTAAACAATTACTGTCACCATTTCAATTCAGAAAAATCAATACATTGCTTTTGAATATCGATACAGAATCTTTACCTAAAACATTTTCTTACATCCCTATCGGTTAGTGCTTTTTAATAATGTATGTCAATATTTCAGTAGCAGGGTGGTGGTCAATGCTAAGACTTGTTACTGTGGTGGAGTTATTCTGCCTTCCAAATTCAGAGATGCAGCGAGTCACCTTGGGAAATACAAGATTATGATGTTATTACTCATTGTCGCGCAGTACAAAACGACCGAAGCAGACTTTCACAGTTGCCACCAGTAAAGCTAATTCAGACTGTGAAACGGATGATCAAAACCTGCAGTCGGGCATTAAATGCGTTGCACTGTTTGACAATAATGGGTGCAGCTCTACAGTCACATGTATTTGGGGATTAAATGCAAATTGGGAAATACCTTTCCTTTTGTGTCTACTCAGGTGTTCTGCACACATCTGTTGTCCTCCTCACTGAAATGTGTGAAAGAAGTCCTGATATGCTGGCTCACTTCAGAAAGGTACGGATTGTTTTGGACAAAGAAAAGCAATTACTTGAACATTTGTCTGAATCTCATGTCACATTTCATTCTCCTTCAGTTGCGCATTTTATTTTTTTAGGACCGAGATTGGCAGATGTGTTAAACCAGATTATGATACATTTTTTTTCCTAGTTTCAGAATATATTTAATCTCCTCCCACTGTCTCCCCCCACCCCCCGCTGTTTCTCAACTGCTGCTGTTCCTCTCCTATACGAGTGTAACAAACTAGGCCAGAAGCACCACATCTCATGCTCATATTCTGAACATTATCTTAAGCTCTCTGAAAGTGAATGATTTTCCAGTTTCCCCTCCCTAACATCTACTTCATATTTTTTCTGTCATTTGTCTTTGTTACAATTCCTGCATTGTGTTAGAATGAGAAGGTAAGAGTGCATTCTGATCTCATAGCTGGTGCATGCTGTTAATAGTTATCACTCCCCACCGTCACCTCACACGTAACCAGAGTTGTGTTCAGTAATGTCATGTTGTGTTTTAAGTTAGAGTTTTGATTTCTTTATATTGTACAGTGATCATTACTATGTCAGTGTTTAAGTATTAAATGAAGCGGTTTTTGATCCATTTGTCAAAAACATTTCCCCACTATTATTTTTCATGTGCAACACGTTTGGTCACAGCTTACACAGGTGGCACTAGGGAAAAGATTGAAACCTTTCTGGTGTAATGGTAACTGCATTAGGCCTGTAGAGGTTTGCAGATATAGCAATGGGATGTTAATTAAGATGTAGGGTCAATTTAACCGTATTGAGAAGTTTCCTTGTTTTTTTTCTTCAGCAGCATTTATATTTATATGCTATAAGCCTGGTCTGGAAGTTGCTAACATACCTGTAACTATAAGGCTTATATGTTTCTTTCTTTTGTTTTTAGGACTGTAAAGATCCTAAAATGACTCTAGAACAGGCCTGGAGATGGACAGTCCTGCTCTAGAAACATTTTATCTGGTTTATTATGCAAATGAGATGCCAAGCTGCACTTTTTTAAAATCTGTTTTTAGGAATCCCTTACAAAGGAACTACTTTTCATTTGTTATCCAATTTTTAGGTTTTTTAGTTTTTGCACACTTCTTTGTAAGCAAGTTAAGTGTATAACGAGAACTTTTCCTTTCACATTTAAATAGTTTAGCACAATGTCTTTTCATTGCCAATGCCAAAATTTGACATTTGGCTCCTTTACCAATTTGTTCCTTTTTTTTGTCCCAACCTGCTTCCATTTTGTATCCATATTGTTAATAGATATCATCTTAATTCTTTATGTATTTGGGTATTTTTTAAATAAATTAAGCTAAATAATCATAAATGGAGCAAATCCCACCTATGACTTCAATTTGTCTATTGTAAGAACTTATAGTACTACGTATTTTTAATTGATTGCGGTTCTTATAATGTAACCAGCCAGTTATGTGATATAATCAAACTAAATTGACTCAACAGGACATCCTGCTGGTAGATATTAATTATTGGAGTCCCAACTTTACATTTTCTTTAAGCAGACTAATGGGCTCAACACACAGCAGGCGGCAAACGACAGCGATCAGCGAAACTCATCCCAACCGCATTGAAAACCAGGCACACGGGAGGCGGCATGCAGCAGCAGACAGCAACGCGCTCTTTTCCACAACGAATACAGAGTCCTCCCTGGTTTTGATTGTCAGATTGGAGGGAATTTTGGGGTATAATAGCAGTTCAGCTGTGAAAAAGAAGCAGATATCAACGGTGAATACCATCGTTTAGGGAGGAACCTCAAGACCGATCATATTCTATATTTTTTTGTTCAAATACTGTAAAGCTCTGGGAAACGCAGCGAGTTTTAACTTTTCCTTCACGTTTTCCCAGAGATGACTGAGTAGCATCCTGTCAGCTCATTGGTCAGTCAATGAAACCTCCGCTGATTGGTCCTTGTCTGAGTGACAGTGATAAAAAGTTGAACTTTTCTCAACTTTCTGAGATTGCGTCTATTTTCAGGTTTTGCTTAGCAGGATAGAGACTCGTGATTAACCCCTTGTCGCACAAGTTCCATTGAAAATGAATGGAGGAGAGGGGACGTCACTTCCTGTGTGTTAAGTCCATTAGAATATAGAAAATCATTTTGAATATTTTGGTTTGTTTAGCTGGTAGAAATGTTGACCAGCACCCCTTTAATTTCACAACCTTACAATATAGATGAATGTATTTTCTTCACCATAGTTAACAGAAATCCCAACACCTTTTCACTCCCCACATTTGAAAATCTGTCACTTTTTTTTATCAATTAAACTTATTTTATTATCATTGTTCTAGTATACATTTTGGATCCATGTGTAATAATGTGACAACTCATTTTTTATTTCTTTTTATTTTATTGTTTTAGCTGGTTCCACAGTTGGTGAGAATCCTCAAGAACCTAATAATGTCTGGATATTCTCCGGAACATGATGTGTCAGGCATAAGCGACCCTTTCCTGCAGGTAAATCTTCATTATTCAAACCTCACAAATTTGACTCAATTATTATGTTGGTATGAACAACTCAGTTTTTAGTCGAAGAAAATACCTTTTTTTTATTGATAAGAAACCGAGGTCTAGAACAGTTTTAGCATCTACTGTACATCGTGAATGAAAAATGGAGATGCTGCTGGTGTAAATTATTTTGCAAGCTCAGAGGACTGGATCGCTGGTTATGAATGGATGTTGTTCATTCCTTAGGTGCGGATATTGAGACTACTGAGAATTTTAGGCAAAAATGACGATGACTCCAGTGAAGCAATGAATGACATTCTTGCACAGGTTAGAATGAGTTATTAAACACGTTATTAAATATATCCTGTTAGCAGGGCATTGCTTAAATGTGACTCGCTGCTGTTTTTCAGGTTGCAACAAACACAGAGACGAGTAAAAACGTTGGTAATGCAATCCTGTATGAGACTGTACTGACCATAATGGACATAAAGTCTGAAAGTGGACTGAGGGTGAGTTGTGTTGTTTTAAGGCAAACCTCAATAGCATTATTTTTCTTATTTTGTTCTTCTAAGTACTTATTTTTTCTTACAGGTATTGGCCATTAACATACTAGGTCGTTTCCTTCTTAACAATGATAAAAATATAAGGTAATTACTTCAATTGCCATACTTGATTAGTCATGAGATGATTAAATACAGATTTCATTAAATACCAATTATTCTCTATAATTAAAAACTCATTGTTCCAGATATGTGGCATTGACCTCTCTACTAAAGACGGTACAAACAGATCACAATGCAGTGCAGAGGCATCGGAGCACCATTGTAGACTGCTTAAAAGACCTGGACGTCTCCATTAAGAGGTCATTCAAAGAGCCACGTTACTTTGATTTCACTTTCCCTTGTCATCTTGCGCATCTGTTTTTCACGTGATTCTTTATTTCTGTGTAGACGTGCGATGGAGCTGAGTTTTGCCCTTGTGAACGGCAACAACATAAGAGGCATGATGAAGGAGTTGCTCTACTTCCTGGACTCCTGTGACCCAGAATTCAAAGCAGACTGTGCGTCAGGAGTGTTTCTAGCTGCTGAGAAGTATGGCCACCCATTTTATCGGCTCCGTCATATTAGGTTTAATGTCCCGCTCTGTACTGGGCAATGTCGTTTCAAGCTTTTATTTTATGCATTACAAAATACAGTCGCTTTGCTTCATCCATCTGTAAATGTGGTTTCTAAAAATATGGAATGCTGTATGATGATAAAATGAGTGATCCATCGTCTGACAGACTTTGCTGATATCATTTACTTTCTGACCGCATTCGTCTCCTTCCTGTATCCACAGTGGTGGATGACTTTAATGCATATGATGGCGTTTATTTGACATTTTTGCTTTTCCTTTTTGTTTTTTTGTTTGACAGATATGCTCCTTCGAAAAGATGGCACATAGACACCATTATGAGAGTACTGACAACGGTATGTATGCTACAGAAGCTCTCCAGTGCCTAAAGTAATGACCAGAATACAAGCATTCACGTTGGAATTTCTCTTTGCATCGCTGTCCGTCGCTTAGGCGGGGAGCTACGTGCGAGACGACTCAGTTCCCAACCTGATCCAGCTCATCACAAACAGTGTGGAGATGCATGCGTATACGGTTCAGAGACTTTACAAAGCATTACTGGACGACATTTCACAGGTCAGAGAAGCTCTGATTTGATCTGTTATTTCGTTTGAGCCATGAATCTAATGTATCTGATCAACATTATGCATTTCAGTACACCTTAAGAATCCACATAAAATGTTGTTGGATTTTCTGTCTTCCAGCAACCTCTTGTGCAGGTTGCATCATGGTGCATAGGAGAATATGGAGACCTTCTGGTGTCAGGACAGTGTGAGGAAGAGGAACCCATCCAGGTATAATTGGAGAAGCCCTTCCCAAGCATCAAACATAAAACACTACATATGTTAACATTGTAGTTTATTCTCCTTGGTGAATTTAGGTGACTGAGGATGAAGTTCTGGATGTGTTGGAAGGTCTCCTGGTTTCTAATCTGTCTACGCCCGTGACTCGGGGCTATTCCCTCACCGCTATCATGAAGCTATCTACTCGTTTCAACAGTGTAAAGTGAGTGAATTTTTCCCACCGTTGTTTTGCCTTTGATTTCCTGAGGAGATCTTATTTTCTTTTTTCCTGCAACAGTTTTATTACAATGTTTAATCTTTATATTGCCAGATTATCCATCATCCAAAATCATTTTAATATCGGCCTGGTTAGATGACATTTACATGATTTATTATGTGGTGAAGATGTTTATTACAGTCGTTTGTGGAGCCACATCAGTGCAACTTTTGAAGAGTTTTTGCGACTTTCTTCATTTAGATTATTAAAAAAATAACATAAGCAGAACGTAGTTATGACTAGAATACGTAGTTGCTTGTTCTTTTTACAGAAACCAAAATAATTTTCTAGACTAATTTTCTAAATTGCTGTTTCGCTTCGGTTGCAGTAATGTCAGTATGATTTATTTATTGAACATTTATTGCACATTTCATTCTAGAGATGATGCAGTTTGTTTGTTTGCAGGATTTTTGCTGCGCTACAAAGAATTTCATACTAAAACAAGTTTATTTTATCATTTTGCATCCATTTGGGCAGCAAAAAGATAACAAGATATTTATTTTAAATTGTATGTTTTTCTGTTTTTCCCACATCACTTTGGAGCCATGGTTAATTAGCGATTAAGTAGCACTTTAAGGTTTGATTGTATTTATTGTGCTCTTTCTTTGTGACGGGGATCTGCTTTCTTCTTTATGACCTTGTTTTTTTGTTTTTTCATTCTGTTTGTGTGTTTTTAGTCGAATCAGAAAGGTAGTTTCAATATACGGGAGTAGCATTGATGTGGAGCTTCAGCAGAGAGCTGTGGAGTACAACGCACTTTTCAAGAAATATGACCACATGAGGTGAAACTTCTAAACGTTTAACAAAAACAAACATATAACATCCATATTTCTGCTTGGTATTAATTTTTATTTATTCATCATCAATATTCTCAATGCAGACACATTTTCCATACTGGGTCTGAAGTTATGTTTAGTTATTTATGAAATTTGCACTTATGATTTAATGCTTAGGCTTAAACTGTATGTTTAGGAAAATAATTTCAAAACGATCTTTGTCTGTTACTGATTATCATTGGAAAGTGAACATTTTAAAAGTTTTGCTTTAAAAAGGGATGTTACAATAGTGTTATCTTCTATTTACATGTTATTTCAATTATTATAAAGCTTTCAACATTCTTTAGAAAATGGTGAAGTCAACTGTATAGATGTGAGTGTTCCAGCTAGAGCTGAGAAATACAAATTAGAGATGACGGAGGTAGATTAACCTTGCTTATTCTGCTAAGATAATTATTATATTTAATCATTTGTTTAGATTCGTTGAGAGAAAAAATACATAAGCAATCTAAATTTGTCTTTCACTGTTGTTTAAAAAATTTTTTTTGAATAATAGGCCAGCTCTTCTTGAACGCATGCCCATTATGGAGAAAACGGCTTCTAATGGTCCCACAGAAATCGTACAGACAAACGGAGAGACTGAGCCATCTGCGGTGGGGCCAAAACATCCGCCACCTGTTACCCAACCATCAAACCAAGTGAGAACTATTTCAAAGACTGTATTTATTGGTGATGTTCAACTTCTAGCTCAACACTGATAGGCTTTGACTCATTAGATTTTTTTTATTTTATTTTTTTGTCTAAGGACTTCAACCGAAACTGTTTTGGCTGTTTTTAATGTGGCTCTAACTTTTGATGGTGTCATTAATGCAGTAAATTGTATTGACCAGGTTTGCATGTTGTCTTTACTCTGTAGGCTAATGATTTGTTAGACTTGCTTGGTGGCAACGATGTGGTCCCAGTGATCCAGACTACGATTCCCACAAAACCTGCTTCAGCTGGAGGAGAGCTGCTTGACCTCCTGGGAGACCTCTCGCTAAGTGGTATGAAGTTTATGTTAAAGCACAGTGTTAATCTGTTAAAAGGAAAGTCTACAACTTTGTTTTGACATCATTGGGAAATTGGTCTTCTGTCTTTTTCGGGGCAAATTTTACTGCATGGATATTTAATTGATTTTCTAAAACATTCCGAAAACCAGATACAATTTTGTTGCTGTTGTGTCCATCTTCCCAAAACCCCTGATGTGTTAACTTCTCAGGTGGTCCAGCACCAGAACCCGCTCCCTCAGTTCCCACTTCCCAGCCAGCTTTCCTTTTGGACGGGCTCACTTCACAACCTCTGTTCAATGACATTGCAGCTGCAGGTAGGAGAGAGTTTTTCGTCTCCAAGCTACAAATATGCTGTAGTTTTACAAAACAATATGTTTGTTATCTGTGCTGTTTTTTGTTTCTTTTTCTGAGAGATTTATTCCAAATAATACTATTTGATTAAGATGATTCCTGTGAACCTTCTGGTTAGGTATTCCTTCCATGACTGCATACAACAAGAATGGTCTAAAAATAGACTTCACATTCGAGAGAGCTAACCCTAACCCAAACATCGCAGTCATCACCATCCACGCCACCAACTCCACAGAGGCAGAAATGACAGACTTTGTTTTTCAGGCTGCAGTACCAAAGGTAAGCTGGCGTTTAATTAAACAAAAAATCCTCTAATTCAGCACAGGATAATCACTAATTAAAATATTTTCTTTTGATTAAACCTGTGAAATTTTTTCCCTTGCAAAGATTAGAAGCTATTTTATTTAAGTTATACTTTAAAAGCCCAAATTTGACTAAAACTTCTTAATATTTAAGACAAATTTAAAAGTCTTCAGCATTTTATATACTGTAATTTCTGGACTGTAAACCAATACTTTTTTCCCATGTTTTTAACTCTGCTGCCTATACAACGGTGCAGTTTACTTATGGGTTTTTGCAGCTAACGGCCACTAGAGGACTTCCTTGATCTATGGGTTGTACAGGTTACGTCCTTCACCCCCAAAGGATACTTGCCTTTAAGAGGCGGGCCCAGACGAAAATGCTTGACCTGAAAAAAGCGAGAGAGGCAGTTTGTGCAAACAATAAAAGCAAACGTGGGACAGACAGACATTATGAGAGCGAGACAGTTTGCGAAAACCAAGTTTTTATGCAGAAACCCTCATTATAGAAAGAAAACAAAGAAATCAATGAGATGGCAACACCAACGTGAAGAACTGTCTCAATGCAATAAGATGAAACAAGCTTTCAGAGGTAATAAAAGCATAAAGCAGATGGCCCTAACTCGAAGTCTTCCTTAAAGATTGGTTGAACACTCAGAGATGACGATACCTTCTCAAACACTTATCACTTTCCCGACAATCAATTATGGTATATTATACCAAATAATGTGTATAAACAGCCAACTCAGCATGACAAAACTAAATAAAATGAAGCCTTTAAAGCCTTAATAATCCTGCATGTTTTGAATGTCAAAAATTTCCAAACAGGAAAGGAAGAGAGTTTGGTCTAATTTTAGTGTGTGGGGATATATTCACTTTCTCTGAAATTCCTTTTAAAATGGAACAATAGAAACTAACACTTGTAGAATAGATCTATACGGTTCTTATTAAATGTATGTATTGTGTAGCATTTTTAGCTGGTGTAATTGTAATTTAGTTTAATCTATTTAAAACTGGATAGGGAATAATTACTTCTAGACCAGGGCAACTTTTTTTCATCACATGTTCCACAAAATGCCAGCAAAAAATGTTATGCTTCTGGTCTTTCTACAAAGAAAGGGAAAAACTTGGAAAAGTTTTGGAACTTTACATAATCTATGTCAAACTTTTAAAAGTATAAAATATAAATAGATTTCCGGGGCCCGTACATTTTTAGTCAGGCAGGTGACACGTCTGCCTCTGAGCTCTATAAATGTAGTTCATGAAGTTAATGTGAAAACAATTCGGAGGCATACAAGTTAAAATGAAGAGTTCAAAATGCCAGGGAAAAGCAATTTCAGCATCGGTGTGTGGCTTTTTAGAGACAAATATCAAAGCTGCCTGCAAAAAAATGCAGACTAAAGGCATCTTAAGTATAAACTATTCAGTAAAACTTTAGAAATTATAAATATGGACAAAGACAAGTTATTGTGTGGATGCGCAGGGACGATGGCTGGTCAATATACATGCAGCTCCCTCTGCTGGCAAAAGTGGGAATGACTTGGCTAAAATCAACTCAATGAGACCGGGGTTGAAACATTGGCCAACTTTAAGTAAATTAATATTTACAAGTATTTTTTGACAAGAGAACAGCATATTTTTTAAAACTGAAATGGGTTTTGCATGATATTTGTCTTTTAAAAGATGATTATGTTTAAAATCTGCAGAATGCTTTTAAACAGACGCACAAATGTTATTTTTGGTCATGTAAAAGATTATGGAAAAGTCGGACAAACTCTGTCTAAAACGAGCCAAAACAAAGAAACCGTATCTGAAACAAGAGCAAATATAAAGTATACTACTCATTTTCTATCTTATCGCACACAAACACAATCAGTTGCATCAAATCTGCACACTAACACAGGAACAATAAATCAGACGGGACCAGGAAGTTTATCTGAAATATTTACTCAAAATAAAATTTAGCAGACAGACAGTGTTTTAACTCTACATTTACACATGTAGCAAAAGGAATCTTGGGTTCCTGATTATCAGTGTCTGATGTTTACACTGCGCTTCTGCGATAAACAGATAAACTTTACAGAACATCTGAACCTTTTTTGCCACCTAAACTGAAGCGGTCACAAATGTGGGAACTATGTTAATTTGTCGCTCGTATAGATGCGTATTAGTAAGTACAAGTTGTGCAAAGCTGACCAATGAGTAGACATGAGTTTGGCTGAAATTTGCAACTCTCCCACATTCCAAAGAAAACTGAATGTGGAAGAAAACTGTTGTCACTTCTGAATAGCTTGAAAATAAAAAATAAAAGTAATTCATAAAAATTATCTTATGACTAAGAAATTGACGTTGATACATTTTTTTAGTCAGAATCATAAGAATTACAAATAAATAAACTTTAACCTTGAGTCTTTATCAGCATAGTAATATTTTATTATCATAAAAACTTTCTTTTGCTAATGCAAAATGTTAATGTTAATTTTTTTTATTGTGAAAATATTGCAGGGGTCCTGTAGACATGCAGTAAATGTTACTCTTAAGTTTTGCCTCATTATTTAAAACACACAAGAAAGTCATCAACCACCAGATCAATTAAAGCTGCAGATAAAAAGTGCATTATTGCTCTGTGTTGTTGCCAGACCTTCCAGCTGCAGCTCCTTTCCCCCAGCAGTAACGTTGTCCCAGCACTCAACCAGGGAACCGTAACACAGGTCATCAGAGTCCTCAACCCACAGAAGGTGACTTAAATGTCTTTTTTATTTAGTCATCGTAATATACGCATATTCACAACTTCTATGATTTGCAAAGCTTCCTGTTTTTACAAACAATCCCTTCACATTTCAGCAACAACTACGAATGAGGATCAAACTAACCTACAGCCACAAAGGCTCAGCTGTGCAGGACCTGGCAGAGGTTAATAACTTCCCCCCACAGTCGTGGCAGTGATGACCGGCTCCTGCTGTCTCTAAAAAGCCCCACCAAGGGACAAGGGAACTATAGAAACGATTCCCCCCCACATCCCAACCTTTCACCTCCCACCTTTCTACCAACGGATCCCCCTGTGAAGTCACTGCAGACCACTGTCGTCGAGTTGCATGGGAAGCAGCGGAGCATCGACAGGAGAACAGATGTTACGAAGACCCTGTTGGCATTACAAGAGTAATTGGGGAAAACATATCAATCATCAAACTTTCTCTTTTTTTTTTTCTCTCCTAATTGAGCTCTTTGCTTTCCTTTACGCTGATGTATTTTTCTCACACCCCTTTCCTCCCCAGCTCCGTCACCACACCCAGAAGGATTCATTTAAACCGTCCACTGGGCACACTTTGCCTCTGAAGTTGCTGTAGAGAAAAGTGTTGCCCTCTGTGGGCTGTTTTTCTTTTTTTTTCTTTTTAATCCTAAAAAGCAGTTTTAGGCACTTTGCCCTCGTGATCGTTAGGATTGGCTTTTGCTTTCAGATTGCTCTCCACGAGACCCATCATTCCTACGATGGCAGCAGGAAAAAACTTTGAAACGGTCATATAAACTCGTTTTTTTCTCTTCACCGTCAACGACATAACTTCAGAGTTGTATTCATTCTGAATTACATTAATTTGCTAAATGCATGTGTGCTGGGGTCACAATCATCACATCTGGAATTGAGCTGGAAGGGGATATTCTGATTCTGTTTATAGACCACTTTAACGACCTTTGCGGCTGGGTTCAGAACATCTCCCCTCGTTTGACGCCCCCACTCTGTAGGGAATTAACGGCTTTTAGATCTGTATAAAACGGTTTGATGTTTTACAGTGAATACATTATAGCTCTGAAACATCTGAACACAAGTTGCATTTAAGAGAGATCTACATTTTAAACTTTTCTTGTATCTGTCATCAGTCTGGACTGCATATGGACTTATATTTAAGATTTGTTTAACCCGATTGAACTTGGTCACCATGCTCACACATGTAAATGAAGCTCGTCATGAATGTAGTAACTTGCACTGAATGCTTGTTTTTCTTTCCCCTCTCTTAGTTCTTCTTTCCATTACTTCTTTGTCGGGGATGCTCATCTTATCGGCACTGTTTTTGTGACTTGGTTTTATTTCTGCAATAATTTGACATAAGTTATGCCTGATATCAAAATGATGTGCCTTTCTGACTTAGCTAGATTCAAAAACAAAACAAAAAAAGCCCCAGTTTTCTGAGTGAGCTTCGCTTGTAGGTCTTGATGGATTTGAATTAGTATGCCACTTCACTGACGATAACTAAAATACCACTAAACTGCACAGAAATTTTGGTCCATGATTTTGTGAATTTATAAAGTATAGGAGGATATTTCAGATGATTTCTTCATTTTTGTCCAATTTCTAATAAATATTAGAGATATTTAAATCAAATAATTACAGTAAATTTATTGGCATCTAAGGAGCGAAAGCTTTGAGCTATCTTGAGTTATTGTCCCTAAACCCCATCCGTCGACAGAGACCGACTTATTATTCGGAGAGCTATGAAACATTTCATTTAGTTAATTTTTAAGCCGTCTCCACTCTTGTCAGAATCTGGAGCATGCTTTCATCGGGGGATAGTAACCTTAATACCTCACACTGTTTCTTTCTGTTAATTTTTAGTGGCAGTATGTCGGCAGCTTTGTTTACCCACCGAATGCAATCAAAGGAGGGCGTCTGCATGAAGAAAACTAACCGCAGTTTGTACATCTCACCACTTAACTCCACTCACAACCTCACCATGTTGAGATCCGCCTACAGGCTATATAACTCCTTTCACTGCTTCATTATCTCTTAACTTCTGTGACCAAATCAGATATACTATTAGCTTTGGAAATATTTTTGAGTTGATGTGTGTATATGGAGAAAATTTTTTTTTGTTGAACCTTTTCTTCTGTTTGTTTGATGAATGCTATATTGTTTGTTTTTTTCCCCTGTAAATACTGAGGGCTTTTACAATTGTCTATTGAACTATCTTTCATCCCTTCTTTTTAGATATCATTTTCTAAACAGATTCCAACTACTCGCAATGTACATTGTCTAAATAGATTTAGTCAGCATCGGTTTAATGAGACCCGTATGTATCATCACCCATTCATTGTAAAAGATTTATGATCTGCTGCCTGTACATTGTATATAGTTGTAAAACAAAAGCGCTGATCAGATTAAATAAAATCCACATAAAAGATTAGTTGGAAAGTTATAATTGTATGCATATATGTACAAAAATTAATCTTTAAAGGATGCAATGAAGCTTCGTTTGACCTGTTGAGTCATGATGGGACGTCGTGTCCTGGCGTCATCAAGGAGGTGTTGTTGGGTTTGTTTTAACACATGCCCTCTGGATGATGCACTGTACTACTGAGGAGCAGCGACGTCAGTTTTTGCTTCCCCGCCCCTCAAACACCTCTGGCACCCATGGCCTCGTGCAGAGCGGCTCTCTTGCCAAGATTTATCGCTTTCATTTGGCCTTACCTGCACTCTCGATCCTCTCTTCAACCTAACTTTTTTTGTTTTGTTTTGTGAAGCCCGTTTTATTTTTTGGGTGTGTTCTCTCACTTGCCACCATCCAAGTAAGCAAGGACACCATTACTGCCACGCCTGCATTTGTTTTTTTGGCTTTGTTTTTTAAATTCCCCACATGGCCAGTCAGTTGGTTCGTTTTTAAGCTGCATGGTTCGACTGTCAAGATCCAAAATTAAGCTGTAAATTTGACGTGAAAGCTCAACATTTTTGTAATGTAAATCAATACAATATTCTATTTGTTTTAGGGCTCTTTTTTTTAAAAATAGTTTTATTTAATCCGCTTCTGTTTAATGGAGGCAAAACGGATGAAGCCTGTACTACAAGGTTGTGATCAAAAGGGGGAGCTGTGCTATCTTTAGTTTCATAAACCTTTCCTAAATGTGTGTTTTGTGGTCTTATTCAAACTATGTACCCTCGTTATTCACATCAGTTCTTTCTATGTAGCTGTTGACATTTTACAAATTGAAGTGAGCCCAATATTAATGCTTTGGACACTATAAGGAAGGAAACAAACACCTGTCAGGGATGCGGTCAGGTATATGTTTGCGTTGTGTGTATGTGTGTGTGTGTGTGAGGAAAGTCCTCTTTGAGAGAGTGTGATGGTGTGCGTCTTTTATCTGCATAGGACCCAATTCTTTTGGCTGCAATTTCAACCCTCAGCTTCTGAGCCGCATGTGAAGAACTGTAAAGAAAGGCGTTTCTACTTATGATCTGAGACCTCCATTTTTGTTTTTGCAAATGCAAGAAAATTTTTAGCATTCACATCTGTCGCGTTACGGGGCAGAATGTGCAATTAGAAGGCATTCATTAGGAGCTCATCACATGGTTTCTGTTCTTTTTGTTTGTTTCATTTTAGGGTCAAAGAAAATGCAAATCTCATCAGGATCTCAATGTGTTGTTCGTTGTTTTCTTTCAATGGGATGAAGTCATTTGGTAAAGGGCTTGAAAGAGCATCTAAATGCACAATCACTGTCCTTTTTCTGTTTGTTTTTTAAAATAGAAGAAAAAACAACTGAATTCACTTTACTTTGAAAACATAGCCTGTAAACCCTTTCCTCATCTTAAGAGCCACCCAGCCCTGAAAACATGTAAAAACAAATCAGGTTTCTGTTTTATCTTGGTGTTGGTGGGGAGGGGAGAGGAGAGGCGTGAGATTCAAATTTTTTGGTCAACTGTTTTCCAGTTTCATGGCTACAAGGAGAGTGTGAATGTCAGACTGAAAATATGAGATGATCTTTAAAGATGAGAAGTTGTAAACTATTAAATGGATTATTTTCAATTTATTCAGTTTATTCTTGTCTTTGGGTTGGAGATGATCAAGCAAATAAAAAAAGTGAAATAAAAATCAAGTTGAAGTGTGGAAATTTGTGGTGTGTGCTCTGCTAAACAAATGTTGACATGATTTTAAAATCAACTTTTCATTGAGGAAAAAAGGTAAAATTTGTTCTATTTGTAAGCCTTTTTTTCCTTTTCCTATAGATGATCTTTGCAAATGCATGAACTGTATTGATCGGTTGCTTTTGTTTCTATCTAGTTGTTAAAAAGGATCCACTAAACTGGATCAGCCAGAATAGGAGTTTTACTCAAAGTTGTTCACATTTGAAGCAGTTTAATGCATATGTTTTTCCTCATGTGCAGCATCCTTCACACTTCTGAAATAAAAATGGATTTCTTTAAATACAATTTATAAGGTGGGATTAAGAAAGCCTCTGATTAACATGAAAAAAGTCAAATGCACCAGCATTTATCAGCACACCTATTTTTTGCAAGTAGAAAAGCAATATTTGGTCAAACTACATTTTGGATTCAAAGATTATGGTATTTCCCCATACCATGTTTCAATTTAGGGCTTTTTCAACACAACCAGTTGACCAAAGTGCTTAAACAGTAAAACAGGAATAAAACAAGCACCAAAAATGGTTAAGCAATAAAACGGTAAATAAATACAGCAGATCAATACAAGAGCAAACTAAAGAGGGAAAAAGTGAGAAAACATCACACACAATTTCTCTGGAATAGCTGAGTGCATAAAGAATCTTCTTGGTTCACACAACAGTTTCTGTGGGATCTATAGGACCAAAGCCTGAGATGACCATAACCAAATGTTTTTTGTTTCACTCTTGTTAGTTTGGCTATTGTTTTTAGATCATTATCCAGTTAAAAAGCCTATTTAAGACCAAGGTTCTGTTTTTTATTTATTGCATTTTTATTCATCACGGACACAATAACGCTAAATGTTAAAGTAGAAGGCCACTGGACTTACAAAAAAATACTCACTATAGAAATTTTATACAATGTGCTAATAAATATTACTGTCTTTATCGCTATTTTTTGGTTTCCATCCAAATTAGTTTCATTCCAGCTATAATAAAACTTTAGAATTATACAGCATTGCTAAAAAAACAAAAGATTTCTTACTGAGTAGACTCTAACTGCTTTAATTGTCTTCTTAAGCTTGTTCAAGGTTTATTGCCACAGTGCAGCGCAGAACTCCAGGAGAAGCAGATCAAGGAAGGGCATCCATCTGTCTTCACCAAATGGAAGGAGTTTATTTGAGTAAAAATAGCATATGTAGTTATGAGAAAGAGACATAAGTGTGGATCAGTGACAGGAGGGATGTCCTCCAGCAATCTGTCACTATAGCAGTATAACTAAAGGATTTCTTGTATCTAAGACAGCCACACCATGATATAGGATATAGGATCCATGAACAAGCTTTTTTTTAGACATATAAAGGATTTGCAGTAGAACTGAAAGCCCAGGCTATTAGTTTTGAAGTTCTTGGGTTGAGAGATATTGAATGAGCAACTAAAATGTATGAAATGTGCACCCGGCTAAGGAACTGCAGTAATCAGACTTTAAAAAGAAGGACATGGGTCCTGAATCCTGGCATGGGGTCTTTCTGCATGGAGTTTGTATGCCCTCCCTCTGCGTATGTGGGTTCCCTCTGGGTACTCCAGCTTCCTCCCACAGTCCAAAAACATGACTGTAAATTGGTCACTCCAAATTATCCTCAGGTGTGATTGTTAATGTGCATGGTTGTTTGTCCTCTCTGTCGCTATGTTGCCCTGCATTAAAATGGTGACCTGTCCATGCTGTACCCTGCCTCCTGCCCATTGACTGCAGCAGGGCTAAGCACAAATGCACTCCACACCTTTCAGATTTTTCTTTTCATGAAAAAAATGTAAAATTTTGTATTGGTGTTCTTAGATATTTACTACATAGAGCTTGTGTGTGACAAAATCATTTTACAAAGTGCTGTACAAATCTAAGTTGAACAGGAAATAATAAACAGAAGAAACAAAAACATCCTAAACAAGAAATTAGAAACTAACTAAAGATAAGATATCTAACATAAACTAACAACGCACAAATAAAAACTAGAACACAAAAACAATTAAATAAAAGGTGAAAATGTCTAACGACAAGAAGGGGAAAATACAGAAACAAGGAAGTGCCAAAATAAAGTAAAATGATAATTGAAACCAGATAAGGGAAAAACTTACTAAAATTTAAACACAAATTCCTAACATCATAACAATATTAGTTTCACCTTTTAAGTTGAGTTACTGAAATAAATTATGAACTTTCGGACAATATTTAAATTTTTCAAGTTTCACCTGTATGTTGAAGTTCTGTTGTCTCTATGTCAACCCCTCCTCAGACCTGATCTTCAATCTCTAGTCTACTAATCGTTTCAGGAATTAGAAGCAAACATGCAGAAGCAGCTTTCAGTTTCTATGCTCCCCTTTTCTGGAACAAACTTCCAGACCACAGCAAAGCTGCTGAAACACTGAGTTCCTTTAAATAAAGGCACACACAAAAAAAAACATCTGTTTAGCGCTGCCTTTGATTTGGTGAACAATAATAGCTGAAACGCCATAAGTTTTATCATATGTTGTGAGACTCTAATATTGTGTTCTATGCTTTTATTGCTGTTTTTATTTCATTTTATTCCCGAATAATGTAGGGCACCATGATTTTCATTGTTGCTGAAAGTGTCCCATTCAACTAGCCTAAAATGCTGCAGCAAGAGTTCTGATGAATATTAAAAAGAGAGATCACATTTCTCCTGTTTTGGCTTCTCTCCACTGGCTCCCTGTTAAATCCAGAATAGAGTTTAAGATTCTCCTCCTTACGTAAAAACCCCTAATAATCAACTCTCCATCGTACATCAGAGATCTGATTGTTCCATATGTTCCTAACAGAGCACTTCGTTCTCAGAATGCAGGTCTACTGGTAGTTCTTAGGATTTCTAAAAGTAGAATGGGAGGTAGATCTTTTAGTTATCAGGCTCCTCTCCTGTGGAACCAGCTCCCAGTTGTAGTCTGTGATGCAAATACTCTGTTTTTAAGACTAGGCTCAAAGGCAGAGTGGCTTAGGTTATCCTGAGTCATTTTCTTGTTTAGTTATGCTGGAGGTTTAGACTGTTGGAGGACAGACTGACCACTTTTCTTCTCTCTTCTACTTTTCTCTTCTACTACTCTCCAGATATATTTTTTTCTGCTGTTATTGGGAGTGTTAACCCAGTTTTCTCTCAGTATGTTTCTCCCCATAGAAGCTCCACATGGTCTGGTACCCTACTCAACTACAATGCCCCCTGCTGGATGGGGAACATCGGTCCAGATGATGCTCAAAGTCACCGAGCATCCTCCATGCTGTCTCTTCTCTGTCTTCTCAGACCCCCAGACGGTTGTGGCAGATGACCACTTGTACTGAGCCAAATTCTGCCGGAGGTTTCTTCCTGTTAAAGGAGAGTTTTTCCTCTCCACTGTCGCTACATTCTTGCTGAGTATGAGGGATTGCTGAGGAATTGCTGTGGTTGGAGTCTGCATGATCTGGGCACAACCTCACATTGATGACTCATCGCAATCTGCTGGGATTCCTTACATAGAAAACTTTTAAGTGATTGGAATGTTTGTATAATTGTATTGAAATGACTTTTGTTGTAAAGTGCCTTGAGATGACATTTGTTGTCAATTGGCGCTATATAACAAAAAATAAATAATGAAAGTTGCCATATTCTTGCTTGATTCAATAGAGGGTTCACCTCTATTGGCCCCGTTCATGCTGGAACCTCCACTGCTCCAATAAATTTAACATGATAGTATTTAAATATGTGTAAAAAAACAACAACCACATGTTAGATTGAATTTCATTTTTGCTTAATAAAAGAACATGGAGGACAAAACAAGGGTTGAACTTTTTTCTTTTTCTTTTTTTTTGAGCGGTAAAATCCATTATTATTCACTTGAAGCCTCTCCCCTCTAACAGGACCAGTGAGAGTTAAAGAAAAGCCTGAACCCGCCCATGTAATGTTTATTGATTAGCTCCCCGGCAGTCAGGCCCGTGTGACAGCGGTCAGATTAGTCGGGATATGGCGTCGCACCGCCGACACGGGATGTATTTTCCTCTCTCCGTGGGAATTTACCAGCCCTGTTACGTGGACGCTCCTGCCTTTTGAGGCTGCAAACCGGGGTTACATACATGGCGATGGAGGAGGAGGATAACAACACAGCGGTCCCTGCGACCAACATCCGAGCCGAGATCAAGAAAGGAGGCGATGCCGGAGATAGCGGGGCTT
Source organism: Apricaphanius iberus (assembly GCA_028564705.1). Lineage (NCBI taxonomy): Eukaryota > Metazoa > Chordata > Actinopteri > Cyprinodontiformes > Aphaniidae > Apricaphanius > Apricaphanius iberus. Next base: position 2,650,544 of record JAPXFQ010000166.1, on the reverse strand, counting down.
GCATTGACAGGCAGCCGGACACAGCGGTCCAACAGGCGGGGCTGAGCCAGACTGCGGGTCGTGGCATTCGCAGCGGTCCCGGAGCTCACTCTGCAACGGGGATCCGAGTGCTGAAGGCAGGTCATACCGTGAGGGTTTGTGCCCCGTTGGTAAACTGGGTGAATCAGACATAACAGAGCGCAGGTTATGGGAAGGATCTGTCTCGTAACCTGCTGCAGCGGATCACAGAAACAGGGCAAAGTGCATGGCTTAAAACGCATCCTAATGTTACGTAACATTATAAGTGATGGTTGTCAATCAGGGAGGAGCGCACCGAAACCAATTAATAGCAACAAACCAGATGTTTTGCAAGAAGGCCTAGTTCTGATCAGGTTTCTGACCATTTTAAAGCATAATAAGGATGTATGACATGAATATAGGGAATTGGTCCTCCTTATGTATTTTATTGTTTTATTATAGGTTAGGCCTACTAGTTAAAATAATCAATATAATCCGAAATGGTAATTATCAAAAGTAAAAGAAAAGGGAAATAGCTCTTGATGTTTTCAAAAATACCTAAGCCTGGAGGCATACATGTCTGTTCAGGTTTGTGGTTATTTTATGACTTTTGTAAAAATTAAAAAAAAGTAAAAAATTGCCTACTCATTCTAGTTTTAGAAATAATGTAAACTTTAAACATTTTAAATGATCCATTTGAATCTTCAGTCAGTGTTGCCATACACCAGCAGTTGGAAAGATATTTTCAACCCCCCCCCCCCCCCCCCAATTTGGGTTAATAATTGAGAATTACTATTCTTCATTTCTTGAAATCGTTTCGTCTCTCTGAAGAAGGCTCTTGGATGAGAGACGAAACGTTTTCAAGACAAGAAGAAAAGTCCAGTTACCTTCATTTCAATTCTCAAGTCTACCATGTCCTGGATGACTGAGAATCTACATCAACGTACTATTCCTAATGCTTCTGTTTAAGTTTAATCACACTAGGACTGATGTTAACATGAAACTTTTGTCTCTGGACGCATAGTTTCTTAGCAAAATGAGAATGAAGGATATTATATTTATTTTTTATTAGTGATCTGTTGAGAGGTCATGACCAGGTAACATCTTATTTGCAGTTAGTATTGGCTGTTGCATGAACACTGCCCTCTAACCATGTTTTAACTCATGTAGGGCAGAAATACTGTCTGTGGCTCTTTTATGGAGTGGTATAAGTTTCAGTCCCAGAGGACTGGAATCCTCCATATTTTACATGTTTCGCTGTTCTGATTCAGATGGTTGCCTTTTCTCCTCAGCCTGTTATTAAGTTTTGAGGTGTGCTAGTTCTAGTGTGAATGCAACTGAACAAAAAAATTTCTTAAAAAAGCGCTTGCATGAACTGCAAGGACAATTTTGGGAGCATGATTGTGTTAATTTGGCATAAGTCTGCTTCTTTCTTGTTTTAGTTGGAACTGCTCTAAAATGTAATCTATTTTTTTTTCAGGAAAATGTTAGAGCACAGCTCATCTAGCTAACATCTTCCCAAGTGATAAGAAAAACAAAACAATAAAAAAAGCGGGTTTTGGTTATGTACTCTCAATGTTGTGACTCTTAACCAGAGAATCGCATGTTACACCGACTCTCACAGTTCATCGATGTATTTCGCGTTTCTTTACGCTACTGAGCAAAGATAGTTGGCAATGAAAACTGCTAAATTGTCGAAATTTGCCATCTTCATTCAGCAGCGATGCAAACAGGACAGTGTCCCCTCAACATGGCTAGTAATTAAATGTTTTAGGTATTACATACAGAACAAACATTTTTTGGCATGCCTGGTAAATGGTTTAGAAAGTGTTAAAAAAAAAATATCTGAATTTTTGTAGGATAATCTGAAACACTGAAAAAACTTTATCTTTGGGTATATTTATTTTCAGTACCTTTAATATAAAGGGAGAAACCAAATGTGAAGAAATTATCATTTTAACAAATTAAATATGATTTGATCAGATGCTTTGAATAATTGTCCTGCTCGAAGCCCCAGCGATAATTATTTTTGGCTGACATTACTAGTTTCTTTGTCTTTGTTTTTGTCATTTCGAAGACGTAATGAAGATATGCACTCATAAGTTTTCTAGGGTGTTTGGAAGAAAAAAAAGGCCCACAGCATCATACACCCTCCACTATACCTAACAGTAGGAATGAGGTGCTTTTCCACATACTCATTCCTTTAAAACAAACCCACCCGAAGTATTTCTGACTACATTTTAAGCATTGTTTCATCTGACAAATACACGCTTTTCCTTTACACCTTAAGAAAGTCCCAAAAGTATTGTTTGTGATGGAAGAGAGAGATGTTTTTCCTTTGCTGCCATACCTCCTAAACAATCAGTTAACATGTCAACCATGTGTAATGGTTAATATGGAGACTTGGTGACTCAGAGATGCCGCTCTTGCTGCAGTACTTTAATGTCCGTCTTGGAAAAAAAAAATCTCCAGTTTCCATTTTTCTTTCTGTGCATGGAGACAAGATAAATATGATTCCTTATCAAGTCAGTGGTTAAAAGAAATGCTTTATGTTTATAAATGAATAAATATACTTAAGTTAAAAGTTAGATTTTTATTAATTGTTCAGTGTGCTTTTATGCTACAGCAATGAAAGGTGAATATATTTCAAGGCTTTTTACACACCTTTTGTTAGTGTGTTTATGTTTTCTATTTCCTTTATCATGTTTGTTTTCATATAAAAAGTAAAAAATATATATCTATGAAAATGTATTAAATAGATTATCCAGTTAATAGACAGTGATGTGTGTTTTTGTAGCTGCTACGTTTAAAAAAACAACATATTTTGAAGAGGTCTTCCTGTTTCTGCAGCGTAACATGAAGAGAAACGGGAGCCGGAGCTGTGTGACGAGGAAAACCAGGTTCGGGTCAAGAGAGCGAGACTGGCTGAAGGGGGACACCCAACGAGGTTGTGTGTGTCTTTATGGCGGAACCATGGACCCTCAGCCCCCAGCTTCTGGCCCCCAGGCCTCCTCCACCCCTCAGACAGACCTTCAGTTGGTGCTCTGCTCAACCAGCACCACAGTGGAGGAGCTCTGTGCTCAAAGAAACGGACAGGGAGTCTATGTTCAGCTGCACGGAGACCTCGTCAGGTGAATGCACTGTACAGTACACGAAGTGCAGAAAGTAAACCCATGAAGAAACCAAACTTATGTTGTAGGGTGGAGCTTCTTCCTGCCAAGGGCAACAAAATTTGGAATAAACAATATCAGTTATTTTGATGGCATCAACATCTAGCAGCTGCAAATGTCTTCTGTGGATCTAGTCCACACAAAATTCTCCTGCTCTTGAAAAAAAAGGCATCTTAATGTGAAATCTTGTATAAGAAAACAGAAACAGCAACATTTCTGGAGGATAAAAAAATGGTTTGTATCTTAGCTGCACAGCAAAAATGGAAGTGAAACGTGAGATGTTTTGTAGCTGATATCCTGTGAAGGAAGCACATCTCTTCCATTAGACACGCACTAGCTATAAATGTATTGCCTTGCATTAACATCTAGGCAATACAGAAGAACTATTACAGGACTAAACAGACATTCATCATTTTTATAGTTTAACTTGAATTTCACAAAGAACTAGGCTGAGTGAATGCAAGGAGCTGAGGACTGTATGTACTTTTTGATCCCAAGCTCCCAAAGCACCTCACCAATATTACCCTCAAGGTACATACACTCCCTTCAGCTACAAAGTGGGCACACTATAAACAGCCAGTGACCCTCTGGCTGTCTGGTTCACTGATCCATGACCAAGAAGGAATTTGTTTTTTTTCCAAGAAAAAGCAAAATAACAAAGTGGAAATTTGATATCACAGAAAATAAGCCCTGAGCTTTAACTAAATCTCAGTACCTTATCTTGCGTGGGTGTGACGTTTTGGTTTTTTAATGGCAATGAGTGCAGTTATTGGCATATTTGCTAGATAATTTTCAAATTTTGCTTAATACTTAAAAATGTAGAAAAATCTAATTGCCTACTTCTGTACTTGTGGAGAAAAAGAAGAACTTATTCCCGTTTTTTCAAAACTTTTTTCATCACCGGTGCTAAAATTTGTGAGGCTTCAATTGTTGACACTTTGTACAATGCAATTTTTTTTCAATGATAGAGCCCTTTGCCTCCTATAACATTTTCCTAAGATGACACATACAGAACAAGCTACCTTTAATTTGAGATGAAATAAAAAAAATAAGGAAAATTACTAAATGACCATAAAATATTAGATTATCAAGAAACACAAACATAAAAAAACAAGAATAAAACTAATCACGGATGAAACCACAACAAAATAGCAGGAGTGAAACTGGAGGTTTAATGGAAGGAGCTGACAAACGAAGCTCAGGTGGATTAATTAATTTAAGCGAGGCTAAACAAGCCAGACTTATGTCTTATGTGCTACATTAAAGGCATCCCCTGTCAATTGATGCTAGAAAAGTGAGAATGTAAGGAAACTATCCTCATTCTTCTCCTTTTCTGTGACAGAATTATTAATGCAAGCCTATCAGTATCACAAATACATCATAACCAATAAGGGGAACACCAGCTGTATAAAAAAACCTAGTGAGACAGGATTGTATAATAATGTAAACTAGGTGGTGTTGTTTCATGGGCCAGAATGTGACACCCAGTGAGCGCTAAGAAGAACTTCTAATTGTAAACTTCTAAATTCATGTTAATAAATCATATTACCTCGTTGTGTAGGGCAAGATAATTTGGAGTTTGTTGTGAATTATTAAAACAACAATATAACAGATGACAGAAAATAGCTGACAGGTTAGGTATGTGTGTGAACATGAGTTAAGTAAGGACGTAAAAATATTTGACAAAATAAGAACAGTTTCAAGCCTTCAAAATTTAAAGTCACATTAATACAATAGATCCTTTATTTGCATTTTTTTTCTAGTTGCAAAGTACTCTAAGTCTATATTGACACATTTAAACAGGACAGCGTGTTTATTTTATTGGTCAATCTTAAAAATAAAAAGTGATATATTTATAATTCTTAATGCCTGGTGTCAGGAGCGACATTATGGAACAAAAAGTTTCTTGCAGCAAGGAGAGATTAATTTCCGTAATGTTCTTCAAAATGGAAAAAAAATAAAATCTAATAAGAACTACATCTTAAAAGATAAAACATTCATTGTATTTCCTAATTTAGCCACTAAACAGCAACCTGCAGCCAATATCATCCGGCCGGCAGCTAAAAGAAATGTTTTGGTTTGTAAACGGGAGCAGCCCTTTTCAAAAACAGAAACAGCTGCTTCTTCTTATTCTCTCCTGAATTGTAACTTCACATACAGTCCCAATCAGTATTTCAAAATAAGATATTGTAATAATTTTTAATAGATTAACATTGTTTAAACATAAGGGCAAAATTAAAAAAATGCTAACAATATAGCCTGTAGGCCTTGAAATCAATGTTCTCCCTTGACCTTTAGGGTTAAAAAATAAAGTTATAACATTGATTTATTAAGACAGGATTTATACATATGTAAAAAAAAAAAGCTGGTTTCATATAGCTCGGGATGATTAGCCACGGCGTTAGAAAAAGAGCATATTGATAAAGAAATAGTCATATTGATCGATATAAATAATGATTGATAAATATCACAAAATGTAAATATATATATGTGTATATATATATTTTTTTTAAGTGCCTCCCCAGTCATTTTGTTATTCTTCAGTGAACTAATTTTAACTAAGAATAAAATTATTAAATTTTTAAAACACTTCTTTTTATCATAACTAAGTTTGTAAGACACAGAAACAAATCAAGAGACCTGAGTAACATCAGTAAATACAAAGAAAAGTTATATTATCAACCATTATATTATAAATTTTTTTAAATTATGTTAGTATTTTAAATTAAAGGCTTATCAAGATGCTTTTTTATCTTTTAAATATTTTATGACACTTTATAATATTAAGGGCCGAAACCTTTGGTTTAGTTTGTCAATAAAGCTTATTCTAATTCACTTCAGCTCTGGTTCAGCTGTTGGTTAAAGCTAACCAGCTAGTCATCAGAGTGAAGAGAGCTGAATCAGGCTGGTCTGTCCATCCCTTTATTGTTTTTTAAAGCGTTTTTCATTTCTGAGGACCGGGAGCAGAACCGAGAAGACATTTTAAAAGCCACAGGTGTTGTTAGCACCTGGGTAAATTTCCTGTGTCTCTCTGTAACAGATTCACAGCGAGCTGGGAGAGGGGAGTCCTGCTTAAGACAGCTGATCATAGTTTTATTATCGCTACGTTTAGTGTTTTAGTGCGTAGAGGATTGGTTTAAAAGAGGATGTAACCTTTTCCTGAGCCACTGAAACATTTATCCGGAACAACTTTCACCGCTTCTCCCTTGCTGTGACATCTGACCGCGGTGAAGTTACGGCAATGGTTCGCTTAGCGACTATCAAAACAATTATGTTTCAGCTATAATCATTTCACCCTTTTTGCGGTTTGAAATGAGAGAGGGGTGACTGAGAGTGCTGCGTGGGTCAGCGTTAATGATTCATTTGGAGTAAGTAAAGATTTTTGTATTAAGATACCTGATAAGCTATAATGAAAAATATGAGGGAAAACTTTTTTTTTTCTATCAAACATTTTTATCGACCCCTTTTTTTCTATTGCACCAAATTCTGTCAATCGATATATCCTGCTATCGAATTATCGCCCAGCCCTAAGTTTATCAGTATTTACTGCATGTCATGCTGATGCTGTGACTCTTTTTTAGATAGAAGTGTCGATCCATACTTTCCATTTTTGGATCATGATTCTCTCTCTTGGTGGGTATCCCATTCCATCAGGGTTGCCAAACTGGTCCAGAGTTCTGTTTTCCCAGCAGCAGGCTCTTCCTCGGGGATCCATTAATTGCTTTTTCAGGACAGGGCATGTAATCCCTCCAGCATGATGTGGGTATTCCTGGAGTTTCCTCCCAGCTATAGTCATCCTTTGGAGATGTCAAAGGGAGACTCCCAGACATGTCTAATGGTTTCCCTCAGGAGGGGTATACAGTTTAATATTAGGAGCCTTTTAAATTATTTTACCTGTCACAGAAAATGTAAACTCAGTTGGCTCTTGAAGCTTTTACAGTCATATATTTGAAAAGAAAAAATCATAGGGTTATAATTTTATTAAGATTAATATTTATAGGCCTGGGGGGCTTGGTTCAATCCATAGTCAGACTACAAACCCAAAAAGACATGACCGACAAAAAACCAATGCACCTCCCTCCGACCCACTCTGTACTTCTCCATCAGCATCATTGAAGCAAAAATTACATCTGTAGTACTCTTTGTTGGCATGAAACTTTACTGCTGCTCACAAATGCTCACTTCTGACCGAAGCCTAGCTTCCACCACTATTTCCCACAGCTTCATTGTATGACTCATTAACTTTATCCCTCTGTAGTTGCCACAGTTCTGTACATATCCCATGTTTTTAAAGATTGGTACTAGAACACTTTTAATCCATTTCTCAGGCATTTTCTAAATCTTAGAGATCTTGTTGAAGGATCTTATCAAAACCTCTAGTGCCACCTCTCCTAAACACTTCCATACCTCCACAGGTATGTCAACAGAACCAACTCTCTTTCCTGTCTTCATCCTCTTCAAAGCTTTCCTCACCTCATCCTTACTAATGTCGGCTACTTCCTGATCCACAGCAGTCACCTCTTCTACTCTACATTCTCTCTTATTTCCCTCCTTCATCAGTTCTTCAACGTACTCCTACCATCCTCCCATCACACTCTTGGCACATGTCAGTACATTTCCATCCCTATCCTTGATCACCCTACCTGTTGTACATCCTTTCCATCTCTCTCTCTGCCTTGCCAACCTATACCAATCATTCTCTATCTCTCCTTACTGTCCAGCCTAGCATACAGGTCATCATATGCCCTTTGTTTGGCCTTCGCTACCTCTACCTTCACCATTCGCAGCATTTCCCTGTACTCCTGTCTGCTTTCCTCAGTCCTCTCAGTGTCCCACTTCTTAGCTAACTTCTTTCTCTGTATATGCCCCTTGACTTCATTTTTCCACCACCAAGTCTCCTTATCTACTTTCGTCCTTTCAGATGACACACTAAGTACTCTCCTACCTCACTCTCAAATCATATCAGTTGTAGCTGCCCAGTCATCAGGGAGCACCTCTTGTCTCAACTCCTACTTGAAAACCTCACAGCACTCTTGTTTTTTTCAGTTTTCACTACTTGGTCCTCTGCTCTCTCTTTGTTCTCTTCACCTTCATCACAATCAGTTTAGTCCTACAGACCACCATCCTATGTTGTCTAGCAATGCTGTTGCCCACCACTAGTTTGCAGTCACTAATATCAACGTCTACATAAGATGTAGTCCACCTGACTGCTCCTACCTCCACTCTAATAAGTCACTTTATGTTCCTTCCTCTTTTGGGAGAAAGTGTTTACAACAACCATTTCCATCCTTCTCGCAAAGTCCATCACCATCTGTCCTTCTTCATTCCTATCCTGGATAAAAAACCTGCCCATTACTGTCTCATCACCTCTGTTCCCTTCACCAACACATCCGTTAAAGTCTGCACCAATCACCGCCCTTTCAACTCCTGGGATATCCTGAATCAAATCATCAAGTTCACTCCAAAATTTCTGCTTCTTTTCTAACTCACAGTCTACCTGTCGGGCATAACCACTAACAACATTTATCATTAGTCCTTCCATTTTTAAGGTTCAGGCTCATCAGTCTATCTGACACCATTTTCACTTCCTGAACGTTCCTAGCAAATTCCTCCTTCAAGATGGCTCCATTTCTCTTTCCACCTACCCTATGGTAAAACAACATGAACCGTTCTCCTAAGCTTCTAGCCTTGCTACCTGTCCACCTGGTCTCCTGAATATCCACTTTCCTTCTCTGCATCATGTCCACCAGCTGTCTAGCCTTACCTCTCATAGTCCCAACATTCAAATTCCTAACTCTTAATTCCATGCTCTTGAATTTCCTCTTCTCTTTCTGCCTACCAACACGCCTTCCTCCTCTCCTCCTTTGCATCGATGGCGGTTGTTGTTAACCTAGACCTCGACCAATCCAGTAGGGAGTTCATGTTTGTGATTTGCATATTTGATTTGGCTGAAGTTTGACATCGGATCGCCTTCCTGACACAACCCTCTGTATTTTTCCGGACTTGGGACCGACACAAGAAATCACAGGCTTCACAGTGCATTGTTATTGTAACCAGTGATACAACAAAATTACATTACAACCAGCACAAATAGAACCGCTCGACTGAGGTATGCAGCCAGTATGAGCGGCGCTTTTACTGAGCACATTGACTTGTAGACCATAACATTAGGTTTACTAGAGAAGATGCTAAATAATATAAGCTACCCTTTCTTGACTGCCTGTTGCTGCCCTTAAGAATGATGGCGAAATGAATATATTTCTTCCATTTGGAAAGGGGTATTTTCTAAAAGAATAAAATATGTATACATCTCCATGTAAAAATGAAAGTAGAAAAGTGGTTTACTGCTTTTAAAACTAATAAATTCAGCAGTATTTTTATTTTTGTGTTTGTGTCAGGGGTTCAACGTCAGCTCTGATATTTCAGTTTTCAACATGTGAAAGGATCTCTCTGAAAAGGAATTAGCAGTTCCACAGTCACTGATAGGAACATTTAGATGATTTAGACCATTGCTTCTTATGACATTTTATTAAAATCTGTCAGGGGTTCTGCTAGATGTGTTTCGTACCAATTCTGGTTGTCATTGTGGTCACTCCACACACATATCACAAACCTCAGTGTAACTGATCCTGCAGGAGGCTGGACCCACCTGAACGTCCCCTCCAGATGGTGTACGACTACCTGACGTCGATGGGCTACACAGACCCGGTGCGAGTGCAACATGAAGCGGCCAACTCAGACCTCAGCTGCATGATCCGTTTCTACAGTGGTGAGTTTTGTGGCAAAAAGACAACTTTTTGTTTATTTTTCTTCTGCCTGCTTTAAAATATGGACATGTTTTTTGTTGTAAAACCGGCTTGAATCATGCTAAAACATTTGAAAGAGATTACTTGATCTCTTCTGATATAGGTGTACCAAAATTAAATTCGGGGCGTTTTCACATGGTAAGGGAGTCCGTACTCGGATACCGTATTTGGTCACAATCCACTTATTTCGTACCATATGAACACAAACTGGACTGTGCCAGGATACGGCCAGAGAGACCTGCCTTGGAAGTAGTATCCGAGTCCAGGTACGAGCTGCCACGGATCATGTGAACACAACCCGTACTCTGGCCGTACTCAAGACTATAGATGCGCTCCACGCGGAAATGACGACACCGCCGGCCGAAATGACAGAATCACCTCGCGAACATACAAATACCAAAACAACGCGATTCAAGTATCCCACAGCAACACAGCAGATTACAAAACAGCGGGTTTACTACAACACTCACCCTGTAGATGGGTTCAGGTAGCAGTTGACCAGTAGACCAGTTTGTTTACATTCTAGGCTGTCGCTCGTTTTATGATGTCAGTACCTCTCACTCCCTTGTTTGTTGGAGAACTACAGACTTATTTGTATACTGCCACCTGCTGTTTAGTTGTAGTAAAACACTGGATTCTCACTGGCCGTATTCTGGCACGGCCACACATGTGAAAACGGCCTAATACTGCTTAAACAAACAAATGGCATCATCATGCTTGCTGAAGTTTCACTGGCCCAAGGATATAAGTGAATAATAATCATAAATAAGTGTCATTATTGTAGCACCATTAAATGGTTAATCATTTTTGATGGTTAATTATTACGTTTTTATTGGTTATACATACAGTAGATGTGCGATGTTGATCCCTTTAAGTACCATTTATGAACTAAATCATCCATATTAAATCAGTTATATAATCTTCATTGCTGTACATTTTTAATTTCTTAGTTGTTTTACTGTGTATTTATTAAACTAAATGATAGAATTGGACCAACACACCTGTCTGTTGTATACTCATTTTCAAATAATAATAATTTAAAAAAATTAAAGCAACCTTCACTGCATAATAAATAGGATTTTTCACAAAATCATTTTTAGAAATTTCCAGAAGTAGATCTGAAGTTACATCAACATTGGCAAAGATAAATGTTTATCTTTTTTGTGTTTATGAGTTAGAAGGGAATTTTTGTTTGATAAAATATTAGTTATTTATATTAATCAGTAAGGTGATCTACTCTCACAAGGTACCAAACCCAGATGTTTACAGTCTCTGTTCTAAAACCAACCACTGCAGGTACTGAACTTAACAATAGAGGAGTTAATTTTTTTAAGTAATTAGATTAAAGAATTAGGATTGCACAGTGGCACAGTTGTTAGCACTGTTGCCTTTCAGTAAAAAGGTCTGAGAGTCTTTCTATATGGAGTTAGTATGTTTTCCCTTTTTATGTGTTGGTTCCCTCCACGTACTCCAGCTTCCTCCCACTGTCTAAAAACATCACACTTAGGTTAATTGGACTTTGTAAATTGCCCTTAAGTTTGAGTGTGTATGTGGCAGAAAGGTGGAGAAAATCAGTCGCAGTTTCGCACAAATTAATAGAAGACCGTTTCCTGCCATTTATCAAGAGAACATAATTACAATTTGGGAGAGGATTATTCTGTCTTCTCCTACAAAACCTGTAATGCTTGCGCTCAAAACTTCTGCTTTCTTTCAAATATTTTCTCTTCTCTCTCAAAACCTGTAATGCATGCGCTCAAAACTTCTGCTCTTTCTCAGATATTCTCTGTTCTCTCTCAAATTCTATGTTTCCTGCTCACAGATTTTCTCCACGCTTGCAAACTGTATCTCTACGTAAATCAAAACTGTGCTTATAAACCTCTCTTCTCTGCTTGCGGATTCTGTGTGCTTGCTGGCAGATCGAGAAGTGTCGTTGCCTAGCATCTGTTCCAGCCAATAGAATGAGAGTTCTCCTAATATGGTTGCAGCCTGGTTTAGGGTGCGTTTGTTTTCTGCTGTGTGTTGGCCTGTGCCTACAGGTTACTGGGCTGCCCACTAGATAAACAGAGAAAAAACGGAAAATGTATTTGATACATTCCAAATATTCATACAATTTCTATTTGTTTTTCTATTGCACATTTTTTCTATTAAGAGTATAATTAAAAGTTGTAAACTTGTAATATTGTGATATTCTTCTGATGTATTAAATATATAATTAAGCTGTAAAAAGAATGTTTAAATGTTTAATAAAGAAAAGGAAGAGAGAAACAACTTCGGCTTGCTGCTTTCACAAGTTTTGGGGAATCACGATATAGCTTAGGACTTTAATATTTGAATGTGTCAAATACATTTTCCGTTTTTTCTCTGTTTATCCAGTGGGCAGCCCAGTAACCTGTAGGCGCAGGCCAACAAACAGCAGAAAACAAACGCACCTTAAACCAGGCTGCAACCATATCAGGAGAACTCTCAATCTATTGGCTGGAACAGATGCTAGGCAACGACACTTCTCGATCTGCCAGCGAGCACACAGAATCCGCAAGCAGAGAAGAGAGGTTCATAAGCACAGTTTTGATTTACGTAGAGATACAGTTTGCAAGCGTGGAGAAAATCTGTGAGCAAGAAACATAGAATTTGAGAGAGAACAGAAAATATCTGAGAAAGAGCAGAAGTTTTGAGCGCATGCATTACAGGTTTTGAGAGCGAAGAGAAAATATTTGAGAGAGAGCAGAAGTTTTGAGCGCATGCAGTAGAGGTTTTGAGAAAGAAGAGAAAATATTTGAAAGGAAGCAGAATTTTTGAGCGCAAGCATTAGAGGTTTGTAGGAGAAGACAGAATGATCCTCTCCCAAATTGTAATTGTATTCTCTTGATAAATGGCAGGAATTTTCCCCAATTTTCGTATCAGATTCTTTCCTGTGAGATTGTGAACCTGAATTTTGGTGTTGCAATAAAATAACTGTTCATTTTAATCTTATCAGAAGTGTCTTTGATAAAAAGATAAGTTAGGATTTTCCAGCTTGCTGTAATTTCTCTTCAGTGTGTTATTTATTTTAATGAAGTGATAACAAATTCCTATAGACAATGAGAGTTATTTTGAAACTAATGCCATAGCTTAATTTTTCCTAATTTTCTCTTTAACTGATTTAGATTACTGTGCCAGTCCTTCTGGGCCTTCATGTGTCCAGCTTCCTGTTTTTCTTCTCTTTCCAACATGAGAACTAGTCTAATTTGGCTACTGTTGGGCCACATTGGTCCAAGTTAAGCCAGGGCCCCTTGAAGACTTCCTGACTTTATTTATTATCTCATGGGAAAAAGCTTCAAGGTCCAGGCATGTGGGGGATTCAGGCCCTTAATACCCAGCTGGAGCCAAGAGAAAAACGTTCTGCTTTTGACTGTAGAACTGATTAAGAAGTACTTAAATAAATTTTTTAGTTTGCTGTATCTATGATCCAATCTACACTCTTAGTCTGTCAGTTTCTCATACTCCTCACTTCATGGTGGTACAAACTACAGTCTGAAGGTTACAGGACTGGTTTCAGAAAATAAAAGTTTAAAATTGCAGAGGTGCACATTTTCATCGGCTTTCAAGCTCATGTTGTAAGCTTTCTTTTGTTTAATTCATAGCATTACCAGTTTCATAAGCAGCCAGTTGTGTCACATTTATTTATCTGACTATAACAGAACATGCTCAATTTCATTTATCACTAAGGACATCTGGCAAAAAAAACCCATCTAACTTGGGATACTAATATAAGCTCACTCATTCTTTAATTTAATACTTAATCTAGATGTTTATTATGGTGTGTTCAATATTTATTCATCTTTTCCTGGGGAGTCATTGCGCAGAGGTCAGGTTTATTCAAGAGATGCATAGCTACATGTCAGATGATGAATTTCTAGCAAAGATTCAGGGATACTTTTCTCTCCAATTATGTTTTCATTTGTGCAGATGTGACTCTTCAGTAGAAAATGAGTAGTGATTTACCTTTCTAGCAAAACTATGAAAGCTTATATGGTCTTCCAGATATCAGTTTGAGCTGTCTATTTAAATTTGGGAATAGCTACCTGAAAACGTTCTTCTCTGCCATCCTTATTTATTTTATGTAAACTATTTAGAATGTCATGGAAAATTGTTCACACCACTTGATTGTATTTAATTTTTCATTCTTCACGTTATAACAAGAAACTTCGACTCACTTTGATTTTATTTGATAGAACTCTAAGTTAGGGTTTTTCAAGGGTTGCCCTGCAATTAGCTCCATCCATCGTCCAATCACCTCTGACCAGCTTCCCTGTACCTGCTGAATTAAAGCATCCCCTTAGCATGATGTTCGGATAACCATTTCTCACTTTGGGCATGGGTTTTTGTTGTGATGTTACTTTTCTTTAAACCAAAATGTTCTGCATGCAGGACAGAAATTTTGATTTTGGACTCATCTCTTTACTGTCTCCTCTGTATGGTTAGTAACTATCGGAGGTACCTATGTTTCTTATGTTTTTTCAACAATGACTTTCTCCTTGCTACTTGTCCATACAGGGGCTATTTGTGAAGTCCATTTCTTAAAGTTGTAAAACCTGTATTGGGTTTCTTCTATCTCAGAATTATGCTCCACTTTTTGCTGGTCTATCTCACAAAAAATCCTAAAAAAGTATATTGAAGTTTGCTGCTGTAATGGGATAAAATGTGATAAATTTTTAGCGGTATAAACACTTTTGTAAAGCAGCTGTAAGAGGAACTAATGTCTGCTCATTGTTTGAAGTTCTGAAATTTGGATTACTGTACTGTACATTTGTCTGTAGAGGAGTCTGTAAAACAAAAATCTTTCTTTGTTAAGATCTTCATCTTAAAATTTATACTGTTGGAGATCAGATCATCCTTAACTCACCAAGCCATTAAATATCTATCTGCTTTCTGGTCACAATACACATCAGTGCACACATGTCTTCTGTTTAAAATTGAAGCACATTATTTGTCAGCCTTAATTTCTCCAGCTGTTGTGCTTCAAAGTTAAAAGCAGCAGGTGATCCAGAGAGCTTCACCATTATATCCTATTTGTCCAGGAAGCCCCTCTGACATATATGCACACCCACACACACACACTATTATGCTGTGGTGCACCAATGAAATTAAAACAAACACACGCAGGAGTAAACATTTCAGGAACAAGACTTAATGAGGACACTCCTAGTGAAAACAGCCAGAGTTCCGGTGGTTCTGTTTGTCAGCTCGTGCAGCTGCAGATCAAATAAAGCGCGTTGTAGGTTCTGGCGCTGGTCCCCTGGGCCACATTCCACCTCTGCCTGGGTGAAGTCTCAGATCTTTGAGGTCGTAGACGTAAAGCGGCTGTGTGGAGATCATAAGGTCATCTGTCAGGGTTGGAGCAGAGGGAACTACTGTACCGATTATGAATAATCGTCTGGGCAAAAGGCCGAACCCAAAAAAATACCAAGGGCAGATTCAAAAGGTCACTTTGAGAAGGGTAACAGTGCAGGCCAATGAGGGTTGAAGATGGACTGGGTCAGTCGGTTGGTATGGCAGACAGAAAAAGGTAAGTGATTTGACAAAAACAGAGAAATCAAACCAGGAAAAACTGATTAGAGGCAGGAAGCAACAATGCCCAGCTATCCAATGGGAAATGGACCAAAGTTGCAGTTCTGCAACCTTATCGGTCTGTTTTTTTTTGGTTTTTTTTTATCGGCCATAAGATTGCTAGGGGGGAAATCCATCAAGGATATTCACAATCAGTCCGGGGTAATAGGAGTGTGGTCCAAGTTTCCACCAATAAGATCTGTAATCCTAAACGCTTAAGTTGAGGGGTCATTGGCAAGCATGGTTCATAACAAAAGAGGCACTTACAGAAACCAGAGGAATGAGCAAGGGTCAAAAATCATTGAGAGATGTAGTAGTGGGAACAGACGATCGTGCACCAAGCAGCAGGAGACAGGTGCTCAAAATGATTAGTTACCTGGCAGACCAGCGAGGGGGAGGGCTGGCATGGTCTCTGCTGTGATGCCTTTGCCACCTCTACCCTCACCATCCGGTTGAATGTTTCCCTCCACCTCTTTCACCAGAGGAACTGGGGGAAAGGAAGGGCGTTTCTGTGGAGGAGGCGAGCCGTATCGTCTTGAGGCGATGGCTTGTGACTTGCCAACTGAATTATGGTAAACAGAGCAGTATTATGACAGTAACTCATCCTAAAGGGGCGGCTCTTAAGGACCCTTTGGGTTGATCTTGGTGATGACAAAGGAACCCCTTTATAAAGTCCCTAGCCAATATTTGATGAGACGGGATCCAAGTTCTTTCCTATGGACTATAACCCTGCCTGTCCAAAATGTACTGGCTGCTTAGACCTCAATGTCGGGAACGTAGCAGATGACAAACAGCATTGGCTGGAGCCCCATCAAGGAGTTGGATGGGAGGAGGGGGTTTCAAAGGTGGGCACAACCTGGATCATACGACAGGCTTGATTTTGGAGACATGGGATGTACTCAAAGAGACAAAGGTAACTTAAGGAGGACCACCACAGGGTTGATCGTCTTGGTTATCGGGAAAGGTCCAACAAAACATGGAAACCTGATGAGAGGCTAATGTAAACGCCAAGTAGAGAGCAAAATTCACCCCAAAATTTGTAGAAAAACTGTGGCCCCTGTCTGACATGATGTTGCAGGGAATGCCACGCAGATGAAATGCCTCCATGGTCATAAAATCAGCAAGGTCAGGGTCTCAATAATGACTGGGTGGCAGAAAAACTTGTAGCAATGGCAAAACAGTGAGACCTCTGAAATCAGGTTTTCTGAAACAAAGAGGATATTCTTGGGACAATGTATAGCTGTGGGGATCCCTCACACAAGTGCCTACACAGTTTTAGTACCTTTAGCAGAGAGGCATCTGGAAAAGAAGGCACAAGGATGCAACATTCTGTCACAAGCAAATCACTGAGACAGGATTGCACCAACCTCTGTGTCTGAGGTATCCACTTCAACCACAAAGGGATTGCTAGGATTTGGAAAACATAGATTAGGTGCTGTGATAAAAGAGGTTATTCATCCTTTGAAAAGCTTCTTTGGCTTCGGAGGACCACACGAACTGAGTCTTAGCGGAGGTTAGAGGATGGAATGGAGCTGCCACAATGCTGCAATTCTTTATAAAGCCGTGATAAAAGTTGGTGAACCCAAGAAACCGTTGGAGATCTTTGACATTGTTGGGTTCTGGCCAGTCCAACATCGCGTTCACCTTAGTGGGATCCATGCTGACCTTGTCTGTGGAGATGACATGAAAAATAGAGCTGAAACATTATCAGAAAACAGAGTGAGATCAGTTAATGTTATTAAATTGAGTGCTGTTGATTAAAAAAAATCTTTTTGATGATCTGTGCTGTGAAAAGTTTATCTTTGTGACTCTTTCCAATTTGGGAAGTTCATTTTCCATTCATGACATCTAGAAATCCTGACCTCAAAGTTACGAACAACTCCCTTGTTGCTTCTTCCTCATCATGTTAATATTTAAAGGGGTCAGCTTTAGTGGCAAAAACACAAGAAGGATTGCAAAAGCTGAGGTAAAGATTAAATTCTTTTCAGATCTGATCTCCTGCAGGATTGCCCTGGGCAACAACGCTGTGCAGAGAGCAGGCTCTCCATAGTTTCCTGCCAGCTCCTCGTTATGTTCTGTCTCTGTGATCAAGTTTGTTTCTCCCAAGGATTTCCCCTTATCTCTGCTAGACCCGCCGTCCCGGTTTCATGAAGTACGGATGTCCAGCACGTTTTATTGCTGGTGCTAGTAAGCCACCATACAAATGGGCTGTTTTCATGATGTCTTTCTTTAAATGCAGTGAGCAGCTCTGCCTCGTAAGGAGGGCATTCCAGGAGTTAAATTTTCACACCGAAAATCTGCCTGTTAATTTATCTTTTAAATATAAATGTTTAAAAACCACCAACAACTGCAGCATCTGGGTTGTGGGTAGAATCAGAGTTTACTGTCGAAAAGAGCTTTTTGTTCGGAGTCAAATCAGGCTGTGCTTCTGCCTCCACCGACCCCCTACTGCATGCTAATGCAATCTTGAGTAAGACAAAAAGGCTCTGGGAAACAGAGAGTATTGTATTCATCTAAGTGCTTGAGAAATGCCTTGAAGTAATCCAATATAGGAATAAAAATAAGTTTAGAAAATACGGAAACCTTTCTTACCAATAACTGCAGCCTTAAACTGCTCCATAAAAGAGATTTAACTAGAGCCTTTCTGCTGCTCGACTACAAAATACACACACACACACACACACACACACACACACACAGAAAAGGCCTGTTTTATCTTTTAGGATCTTATTTATGTTTTTTGTCTTTGTTGTGAAGGTGTTTAACATTTTTGCGTACAGTGGATTTAAAAAGCCTACACAGCCTTGGTATGCCAGGTTTTTGTGATGTAAATAATGAAAAAGCATTGCATTACTATATATATCTACATTTGCCTTTTCCACAAAGTATTAGTTTGTTAATACTTATGCAACGAGTTTATTACAATTATACCATATTGGTTGTTTTTAGGTGATTTGTACAGGATATATGTACTGGTATATGCAGGGCCAGATTAACACTTTGTTGTACCCTGGGCACAATATTCAAGGGCCCCATCATCACGACCCCAGGATCACCATAATATGGTCATATAAAGAATATATTACTGTAATTTACACTCAATACTTCAAATTCTAACTGTCATCAGGTGTATTTTGATTCATCAATATAATGCTCATAGAACTACAAATGCACTACAATCTCTCATATGAAAGATATTCACTCACATATTATGCTATGAAAACAAAATACATCAGCATATGTTACAATCTGGTAAAATTGACCCACTACTTTAAGGAGAGAAGTATCCTCCATTAAAAAAAGAATTAATAAGCAACCACTTTCAAACCATTGTTTATTTAACAACACTCATTCCCAACAGAAATGTAATGAATTGATAGAGTTATCACAGAAAACCACAGAATCAAGAAACATTTTGGTCCTCCGCTCATTTTAAGCAGAAATCACCCTTACAGGGTGATCCTGTCTCCTTACAATTCAACAAGGCAATCAAGTTATTAGTCCAACACAAACATTTGAAATCTGCCATTTATCCCTCCACAACAATTTGCAGCATTTTTATAAAGCTGGGACCTCAAGGAAAATTCTGACACAATATCTCTCTAGAAGACTATATAAAAATAAATACTGCAAAACCTGGCAAAACACACAATTTTAATCCTAAACAATGAGGAAGTGCATGCTTTAATTTGGCATCTTATATTGGCTTTTTTCTGGACTTTGACTGTGCAAACTGATGTATGATATCTTCAAAATCAAGGCCACTAACAAGTTCATGTTCAATGGCTAAGAGAGAAAGTGCAGAGAGCCGTGTCTGTGACATAGTGGTCCTCAGCTCATTTATGCGCTTGGATAAGCATGAATAAAGTCTGTCAATGATGACGTAATATGTTTCAACTTTAAATTTCAGACTGCTGTCATTAAAGGCTACTTCACTGTCATCAGCAGACTCATCTGCAAATCTTTATTTTTCTCACACGTTGAATGTCAAACTGGTAGTTTTGTGTCACACTGACCGCACGAGTTCAAGCTCTGAAAACTGTTCTCTCAAAGTGCCAACGTATGAAAGCAGTGAGCGCAAAAGTCCAAGAGCAGTAGCTAAATCCATATCACTCTTTTGGAGTCGGTCACTTGTTGCCTTAAATCTATGCAGTACCTGGTCCCACAGCATAGTCATTATTACTGTCTCCAGTTTATCAAGTTTTGTGACCAATGCAGCAGCTTCGAGTTTGGTTTGTGTTTTCTCATCACAGTCTAATGATATTTTGGCTAATATACACTACCGTTCAAAAGTTTGGGGTCACCCAAACAATTATTGTGTTTTCCATGAAAAGTCACACTTATTCACCACCATACGTTGTGAAATGAATAAAAAATAGAGTCAAGACATTGACAAGGTTAGAAATAATGATTTTTATTTGAAATAAGATTGTTTTTACATCAAACTTTGCTTTCATCAAAGAATCCTCCATTTGCAGCAATTACAGCATTGCAGACCTTTGGCATTCTAGCTGTTAATTTGTTGAGGTAATCTGGAGAAATTGCACCCCACGCTTCTAGAAGCAGCTCCCACAATTTGGATTGGTTGGATGGGCACTTCTTGCGTACCATACGGTCAAGCTGCTCCCACAACAGCTCAACGGGGTTCAAATCTGGTGACTGCGCTGGCCACTCCATTACCGATAGAATACCAGCTGCCTGCTTCTTCTCTAAATAGTTCTTGCACAATTTCGAGGTGTGTTTTGGGTCATTGTCCTGTTGTAGGATGAAATTGGCTCCAATCAAGCGCTGTCCACTGGGTATGGCATGGCGTTGCAAAATGGAGTGATAGCCTTCCTTATTCAGAATCCCTTTTACCCTGTACAAATCTCCCACCTTACCAGCACCAAAGCAACCCCAGACCATCACATTACCTCCACCATGCTTAACAGATGGCGTCAGGCATTCTTCCAGCATCTTTTCAGTTGTTCTGCGTCTCACAAACGTTCTTTGTGATCCAAACACCTCAAACTTGGATTCATCCGTCCACAGCACTTTTTTCCAGTCTTCCTCTGTCCAATGTCTGTGTTCTTTTGCCCATCTTAATCTTTTTCTTTTATTGGCCAGTCTCAGATATGGCTTTTTCTTTGCCACTCTGCCCTGAAGCCCAGAATCCCGCAGCCGCCTCTTCACTGTAGATGTTGACACTGGTGTTTTGCGGGTACTATTTAATGAAGATGCCAGTTGGGGACCTGTGAGGCGTCTGTTTCTCAAACTAGAGACTCTAATGTACTTATCTTCTTGCTCAGTTGTGCAACGCGGCCTCCCACTTCTTTTTCTACTCTGGTTAGAGCCTGTTTGTGCTGTCCTCTGAAGGGAGTAGTACACACCGTTGTAGGAAATCTTTAATTTCTTAGCAATTTCTCGCATGGAATAGCCTTCATTTCTAAGAACAAGAATAGACTGTCGAGTTTCAGATGAAAGTTCTCTTTTTCTGGCCATTTTGAGCGTTTAATTGACCCACAAATGTGATGCTCCAGAAACTCAATCTGCTCAAAGGAAGGTCAGTTTTGTAGCTTCTGTACCGAGCTAAACTGTTTTCAGATGTGTGAACATGATTGCACAAGGGTTTTCTAATCATCAATTAGCCTTCTGAGCCAATGAGCAAACACATTGTACCATTAGAACACTGGAGTGATAGTTGCTGGAAATGGGCCTCTATACACCTATGTAGATATTGCACCAAAAACCAGACATTTACAGCTAGAATAGTCATTTACCACATTAGCAATGTATAGCGTGTGTTTCTTTAAAGTTAAGACTAGTTTAAAGTTATCTTCATTGAAAAGTACAGTGCTTTTCCTTCAAAAATAAGGACATTTCAATGTGAGCCCAAACTTTTGAACGGTAGTGTATCTCTAATTGCTGTGTAATTTTCTTTGAGAGCTTTTGTGGAGTCTGCTCTGCAATTCCATCGGGTGGTGCTGAGGGATTTAAAAGTGTATTTAACGTTATGTTCACTATCATTGAAAACTGTATTCCAGCGATGTGTTGATGCACTACAAAATCTATACAGAGACTGTAGCAGTTCAAAAAAAGAGTTAACCTCCTCACAGCAATTATCAACGCAGTTAACACCAACGAGGTTCAGAGAATGGGCAGCACACGGAGTATAATGAATTAGCGGGTTTTTTTTTTTCAAGTGCGCCTGGAGCCCGCTGTATTTGCCAGCCATGTTGCTAGCATTATCGTAACTTTGGCCACGACAGTTTGACAAGTCTAACCCCAAGAATCGCACCATTTCAATCACAGATTCAGCTAGACTGACACCTGTGTGGCTGTGGATGGGCTCAAACCCCAGGAATCTTTCCATTACTCTGCCATCCGCACTGACAAAACGAAAAACAAATGTGAGCTGATCTACATGTGCTAAATCTGGTGTTGAATCAACAATTACAGAGAAATATTTTGCACGTTTGATTTCCTCTGCAATCACTTGCTTAGTTTTTTTTACCCATTAATGAAATAAATTCTTCGCACACAGTTGATGACAAGTAAGATGGCTTACCTCTACCCTTATTGCCATGTTTCTCAAAGTGCTCCTTTAAAAAGGGGTCAAACTCCGCTATCAGTTCAAGCAGTCCCACATAGTTCCCATTGTGCGCAGAGCCCAACAGTTGATTGTCACCTCGATATGGCAGTCCTCTCGCTCCCAAAAATGTAATAACAGCCACAACACGTCTGAGGACTTCCTTCCAGTACTGCTGTTCTGCGTCACGCTGTCGGGTTAGAGAAGCGTCCACTCTGCATTCATATTTAGATCCGTGCAATAAAGACAGCATGTTTTGTTTATGTTCTGCACTCTTTTCGTGATCACTAATCCTCTCTGGATGTTTCCAATCGCAGAATCCGCTGATAAATGCGTGCTTTTGGGGTGACAGAAGTTTGCAGGCATAGCAATAAACTGATCCAGTTGACGGCGAGGAAAGAAGCCATTCCCTTGGCACAATTTGATTGTTTGGGAGCTGGCAGTGAAGCAAATCGTTGGTGAGGGAGCGTGTCCTACTTCCAAGTCCGGACTCCCTTAGCGATGCAGGATACTTGGCGGCCCGGTTCTGGAAAGCCCTCGGCAAATCGCGTCTTCGCGGAGCCGCTCCGTAAGGGCCCCCCACAGTGCAGGATCCCTTGGGAGTAAAGGCGTTGAGATGCAGTGGCTGCTCCCAGACTCGACAAACGGCTCAGGTGGCGGTGAGACTGGAAGACCTGCCATCACCGCTTCCCTCAACGATCAGACTCGCTGCCTCGGGTTTGTTGCTTGACGTTCCTGCTGGCTCCTCGCTCTCCGGGCTGTAAACGTAAGCTGGCGCTGGCCATATAGAGGAGTCCTGGCTAGCTGAGTGGTCCTCGTCGTTGACGGAAGCTGACTTAACAGAACTATCTGTAACATTAATAGGAGTGAAGAAATGACCTATTTTAGGTATATACTTTAAATTTTTTGCATTTCTTATGTCCTTTTCCTTTTTTAATTTCCGCTTCGCGCTCCCGCTTAGCTTCTCCATGTCTTTTTTTTCTCATGTAGTAGCAACGCTTGACGTGACGTAACCCGCTCAGCGTAAACTTTGACCCACCTCATACGGACTGACCAATGAGAAGAGGGTCTAAGAGGGCCTCTGTTCATTAGTCAGTTCGCATACGGATTCTCCAACGCTCCCAACTCACGTTTAAAGTAATACGCAGGACAACGTCTCTCTTTGCAGCGCAAAAGCCAGCGTGGACAGTTTGTTTAATATATAGCGGGAGATTACCAGATACAGTACTTTGCTTGTGTCCTTGCTGCCCTCGGCCCTTTAGAGGTCGTGGGCCCCTGGGCAATTGCCCAGTTGCCCATATGGTTAATCCGGCTTTGGGTATATGTGACGTTAAAGCTGAGTGAATTTTTAAATGAGTTTTATGATGTCATCTTTTTTCATTATGACAATCTCAAATTTTAACAGCGGTGTATGTGTTTTTCGTGTACTCCATATATGTCTAATATGAAATGGTTTATGATTTAAAGATCCAACGTAAGCATATCTTTAGGGATTCTGTACTTACTATTACTTTTTTAAGGCTTTTCTTATGGGATATTAAAAGCTGTATTTAACTTTTTGAGGAATAAAGTTGACTTTATTCAACTTTTAAAGTTGCAAAAATATACTTGCTGTTGGTGGCAGGCTGTTTTAAAGCAGCAATCTTGTTTTAGTCTAAAATGATGATTAAATATTTTAATACTGATGAGCAAAATTGCCCCCACTAGTTTATCTTTACAAACAGAAGGAGCCAGAGAAAATGCAAGCTGACATTAAAAACATTTTTGTTATGGTTAGCAAAATCACAGCTGTGCAGGTAAAAACATTGTAAGATTTAAAAAAAGCAAACTCAGAGGCAGCAACATTTGTCCCTGCTCTGCAAATCATGCTCATTGTTATTTAGCTTGTCTTGTAAAAATGCGAGAAAAGGTATTTTTTATTTCCATTATCTTACATCTATACGTCCTCCAGTTTACATATAATGCTATGTTTGCATTGCTGGACCTATAAAGTATCTGGCTTAGTTCAGACGTATGGATCTGATTAATAGATAATGTATACAGTATAATGCCAATTCATTAAAATTTTATAAAATAATTACATTTTTGGGGGGGTAAATTGGGGATTAATGTTATCTAATCCCAGTTTCCCTTTAATGTCACCCTCATCCTGTTTTCCTCCCTTCCTTCCGCCCTCTTTACTGCTGCTTCTCTGGTACTATTCTCCAGCAAACAGAATTTACCCCTTGTGTCTCGTCTGTCATGTCACATGAAGCGTGATGTCCCAGAAATTTCTTGGTGAAGGCCACAGACACACTTGACTGAAGAGATAAGAGGTCACACGTTTGACTGATCTGCTTCTCGCCTCCCCGTCCCTGGGTTTTTAACACCATCCACTTAAAGGGAGTTTGACCCTGGTTGATCATTAGCTAAGTGGAAGCAGCACGGCGTCTTGAGGATACAATATTACACAACATGCTATGACCGAGTCACCAAACCCCTTTGGAGCTGCTGGGAACGGTCAACAGTATTTATAATCAGCTGGATGTAATAGATTTGCTTGGCTCTCTGCAGAGCTGTGAGAGATTGCAGGAGACAGTATGGAGATTTACCGACTCAGATTGGACTTTGATTTTGTGAGCAACATGTTTCCCTGGCAACTAATAACCCTGCCGACAGTGAGGGATAGCATGTGTATTTGCTTTAGAAGTTGGCTCCTGAAGGCTGGGGCTTTTGCGTTGGTGTTGCGTAAATGTGCCTCTGATTTGCACACAGGTGGTTGTAGTGGATCTGCAAAATAGAAACTACATTTCCTTATAAAAATATTTATTACTTTAGTGTTTTCAATGGAGTCCAATCACAGGCAGAAACTTCAGCATATTTTATTAGGATAGTGATGAAGAGAACGAAAAAATGATACATGCACTTCAAGTTTATTCCCCCAAAAAAAACAATCTCAAATGTGTGCCGTGCATTTTTGTATAAAGCCGCCTTAAGTCTATGCTCTGTAAAACCACCTTTCACTGCGTCTACAGCTGCACATCTTTTGGGGTATCCTTCTAAAAGCTTTTCAGAGACTGGAAGTTTTGTGGATTCCTGCTTAGAAAATAGCTCCAGTTCAGTCAGACTGGATAAAGATTTTCTTGAACATACATTTTCAACCAACTGAATTGGTTTTGTTTGGACTTTGAGCTTTCCATCAATTCTGATGAGCTTTCCTGTCCCTGCTTGACAAAAAGGCTCCCTACAGCATAAGGCAACTACTAACATGTTTTATCATCGTTTCACCATGTGTTCAGTGTGATGTTCATTGTTAGTTTTCCACCGCACAAAACATTTTACATATAAGCTTGGGTCTCTAATTTTCTCCAGTTGTCAGAGACTGACATGAAGCTGTAGCCAACCAATCCTTTGTCAGGCACACTTAGCTTGCTCAGAATCTTTTTTTTTTTCTTTCTGCGGAACAACATGAGAAAGATTTCTTTACGTTTGGATGCCCTTGCAAGATGAAAGGGACATGGAGAAAAAAAAGAGCTGGATAAAATGCACTACAGCAAGCAGATTTCCAGGAGCATCTTGGCAGGAAGTATAAGTTGGTTTGAGAGAAATTTAAAAACAGTGGACAACAGTCTGCGGTGGAATCTTTCTCCTATGAGCTTAATTGGCTTGTCTCTTACCTGAGTGTTCTTGAAAGCTGGCAGAGACAGCAGCTCTGCAGTCTAACGTCTATCTGCTGTGCAAGCTGGCAGAATTTAATTGAACAGAATGACTTTCAATGTAACAAAAGCTGACTCATTTATCCATACATCTAACATCCTTTGTCACAGTAGCATAAACCCCCAACGTTTTCACATATTTTTATTCTGCATCAATGTTTTTTTTTTTTTACTGAGAAAGATAATTTCTGAAAATATATTTCACTGATGTATGCTATGGAAGATAGGAAGCCATTTCTGTCAGGAGTAGTGATGCAAGACAAGTTCCTGGAACAGTGAAACTATAATAAACAGGTGATATCAGACTGATTCGTGACTTTCTCTATGACTTCATTTTCTGGAAACATCTACTCTGTGTAGAGCCTGAACACTTGCCAATAATTAGATGTCTCTTTTTCTCTGAACAGAATTAAGGACTCTTGTGCATTAGATAAATGCCTGTGGGCCTCCTATTAACCTCTGTGTTTTGTTTTTTTTCCTTCCAGAGAGACCAGTGAATGCAGACCAGCAGGAGCGGACCTTGTTGAAGGGTGTATTCAGCGTCCGAAAAGGCAAGACGCAGCTGCACAAGTGGGCAGAGCGGCAGGTTATTCTCTGCGGCACATGTTTAATAGTGGCCTCTGTGAAAGATAGTCTGGCAGGGAAGATGCACATTCTACCCCTGGTGGGTGGAAAGGTGAGAATCCATCAAGTTTCATAATCTGAATTTTCATTGACATCTCAGCCTCCACAGGATAGGGGCTACAATTCTATACTGACTTGTTTAAGAGCAATTTAAAACAGTGATGTCCATCCGTCCGTTTGTCAGTTTTGTTTTTTCTAGATCATAGGGGAAATGGAGGAAACCCAAACCCATCTCCCCTCCCAACGACATTCAGTTTTGAGAATGACACAAATATTAGTTTTCACAAAGTTTGCTGCTAAACTTATTTTAGATCTTTGTTTCAGTTGTTTCTGTGATGTACTGAAATATAACTACAGGCACGTCATACGTTTCAAAGGCTTTTATCGACAATTACATGACATTTATGCAAAGAGTCAGTATTTGCAGTGTTGGACCTCTGCAATTCGACTGGGAATGCTCTCAATCAACTTCTGGGCCAAATCCTGACTGAGAGCAACCCATTCTTTCATAATAACTTCTTGGAGTTTGTCAGAATTACTGGGGTTTTGTTTGTCCACCCGCCTCTTGAGGATTGACCACAAGTTTTGAATGGGATTAAGATCTGGGGAGTTTCCAGGCCATGGACCCAAAATTTCAACGTTTTGGTCCCCGAGCCACTTAGTTATCACTTTTGCCTTATGGCACGGTGCTCCATCGTGCTGGAAAATGCATTGTTCTTTACCAAACTGTTGTTTGATTGTTGGAAGAAGTTGCTGTTGGAGGGTGTTTTTGTACCATTCTTTATTCTTGGCTGTGTTTTTGGGCAAAAATTGTAAGTGAGCCCATTCCTTTGGATGAGAAGCAACCCCACATGCTTCTCAGGATGCTTTACTGTTGGCATGACAAAGGACCGATGGTAGCGCTCACCTTTTCTTCTCCGGACAAGCCTTTTTCCAGATGCCCCGAACAATCAGAAAGAGGCTACATGGGAGAATCTGACTTTGCCCCAGTCCTCAGCAGTCCATTCACCAAACTTTCTGCAGAAGATCAATCTGTCCCTGATGTTTTTTTTGGAGAGAAGTGGCTTCTTTGCTGCCCCTTCTTCACGCCAGGTAATCTTTCAAAAGCCTTCGCCTCAATGTGTGTGCAGATGTTCTCACACCTGCCTGCTGCCATTACTGAGCAAGCTCTGCACTGGTGGCACTCTGATCCCGTAGCTGAATTCTCTTCAGGAGACGATACTGGCGCTTGCTGGACTTTCTTGGACGCCCTGAAGCCTTCTTAACAAGAATTGAACCTCTTTCCTTGAAGTTCTTGATAATCCTATAAATTGTTGATTTAGGTGCAATCTTAGTAGCCACAAGATCTTTGCCTGTAAAGCCATTTTTATGCAACACAATGATGGCTGCATGCCTTTCTTTGCAGGTCACGATGGTTAACAGTGGAAGAACAATGATTTCAAGCATCACCCTCCTTTTAACATGTCAAGTCTGCCATTCTAACCCAATCAGCCTGACATAATGATCTCCAGCCTTGTGCTCGTCAACATTCTCACCCGAGTTAACAAGATGATTACTGAAATGATCTCAGCAGGTCCTTTAATGACAGCAATGAAATGCAGTGGAATTTTCATGGCAAAGAAGGATTATGCAATTCATCTGATCACTGTTCATAACATTCTGGAGTATATGCAACTTGCTATTATAAAAACTTAAGCAGCAACTTTTCCAATATTTATGTAATTCTCAAAACCTTTGGCCACGACTGTACATCTCAGATTGATGCAGAGACTGACCCAAGAACTGAGGGGAGCAGTTTACCTCATTCTGAGTGCAAACCCAAACCTCAGACTGAAAGAAGCTGAATATCATCCTGTTTTACACTTGGCTGGGAGAGACTATAGTACATGCTCAACCTCATGGCTGGAAAAGCAACAGAACCACATCATCTGCAGAAAACAAAGATAAGACCACAAGGCTCACAAATCAGACAGTGTACTATTAACAGCTATATCTTAAAATCGTTAACATGAAAAACAGAATTAGAGAAAAATGGCAGCTTTTTTTTTCCAGGTCTCCAACTTGTATTGACGTTGTGCTGACTGTTGCTTTGATTAAAGGAAGACTTTATAATCTCTACATGGATCCCTGTGACCCAGTACTCCCTCAGCAGGTTGTAAGCATTTTTGAGATCATCAAAACCATGGCAGTCTGCAAGCGTAACGATCAGGTCCACGGTTCCATGTCCAGGAGAGAAGCTACATGATTCCCCTTGGATCCTTTCCATTAACCTGAAATGAGCTTTCCCAAGGAGGTTGAGAATTGTGACCCCCTTATTCTTTAAACAGACTCACTATTTCACTTTCTTAAAAAATGGGATCGCAAAGCCAGCCTGCCAGCCAGGAGTTGTTTCACTCCTCTGTGCAATAATGATGCAACAATAATGAGGGTGCTGTTGTCTCAACCCCGACAGACCAACCATGTCGACAGCTTGAATGAATCTCATCTGCTTTTAGCATCTTGCTGAAAGGAAGCTTTTTTTACCACCCCGACTCTACTACCACTATTCCCAAGTTCTTAAGCTCCTCTTCAATGAAGAGAGGAGATGCTGGTGGGAAGAAGATCCTCAAGAGGTGCTCCTTCTATTGGCTGACGGTATCCTCAGCCTTCAGTTTCCTCTCCAAAATATATAATCTTGGAGACTATTATCAAAGATGAGCAAACAGGAACATTTAACCTCTGCCTTGGTGTAAATGATGGTTCTCTCCACTGATCATTGGAGTTACCATTTGGTTGCACAAACAGCGCTTCATTGGTCTAATTAATAAATAAATGGTCTAACTTATGACAAGCCAAGACTTTTTTATTCACTCATTTTCCCTTATCAGATTGCGTGTAACCAAAGACGAATCGGATCATTTAACTTCAGCTCTATGCAGTCAGTATTAGATGACTGGAAACATATGAGATGACTGAACATCTATAAAACTGAAAAACAAATCTTAACAAGTCAGGAAAGTAGGCAGTGCGAATGAATTCAAATTGGTCAGACTGGCAGCTTGATTGGGTGTTGTAGCTACTCATAGTTCATGGAACATTTTCAATGTTTTTATGGAGCTTTCTACATTTCTAATCTAGCTAATACTGGTAGAGGCT
Organism: Apricaphanius iberus; assembly: GCA_028564705.1. Classification (NCBI taxonomy): domain Eukaryota; kingdom Metazoa; phylum Chordata; class Actinopteri; order Cyprinodontiformes; family Aphaniidae; genus Apricaphanius; species Apricaphanius iberus. The sequence continues at coordinate 2,620,963 of JAPXFQ010000166.1, read as the reverse complement.
TCACTCAGCATGACTATATTGTAGGAATGATAAAAAATAGAGTTGGACTATTTGACATTTTTAACCACATAGACGTTATCTTAAGTTTGCTAACATAATGGAAATCGATAATCTCATTCTGTGACTTCCTCTCTTTGTTCCTTGTGTTGAGGTTGAGGAGGTGAAGCGGAGGCAGCACTGTCTGATGTTCAGCTCCGCCGGATCACAGGCACAAACTTACTTTGTCAATTTCGACACGCTTGCAGACTACCAGCGGTGGCACCGGCAGGCGTCAAAAGTAAGCAAGGAATACAGATCGTGTGGCAGTATGTGCATCCATAACACAAGGTTCCTAATATGGTTTTCTTTCAGTGTCGGATGTTTGTTTCCAGCTGGTCCTGCTGGGTTTGTGCATTCATTAGAGATTTGATGTTGGAACTGCTGCCACGTTCTGGTTGATGGGTCTTCTGGGCATCTCACATGGCTTTACAAATGAGCTGTTTATTAATTCAAGCCCACATGTCTACGTATATGTGGACACATACGTTTTTGTTTTTTCTCTAAAGTCTCTCAGCAGGAGAGCATTTTATCATGTGAGTTACTGGATTAGCAAATGCTTTTTTAGCATCAATATATATTCTGTATTTTTGTCTTACTCTGTGTTTTTCAGAAAATACTGTCAACTGCTTGCAGCTGTTTCTCTTCTCGAAGTTCTGCTCTGCTCAGTTTGCTCTGCACATAATATAATAATTACTGGGTGATGTTGTTACAGCTCCTTTCTGGAGCTGAATGATGCGAAAATCTGAGCAGAGCCAGAGCCAGGAAGCAGCTTGTAAAAGAAGGAGATCAGGAATAGAAATAAAAAAATGCAATTAACTACAGATTCATGATGAGGGAAATTAAGTAAAAGTATTCAAGTAACTAGAAAAGCCTTTTAGTGCACAGGAGTTAGGCAAACGTGCAGGATAAACAGTTCTGAAGCCAAAGGATCATGACTGATGTTCCCCTGAAAAAAACTGATTAAATTAGAAATACTAATTTATTTATTTTTTCAAGTTTTGTGAATCAAATTTTAAGTTTATTTTCATCTGCTTATTAAAATAAATATTTCAGATTTAATTTGAGCTTGTAGTTTGAATTTGCATGCTTCTGTTTATCTTTAACTTGCTGCTGTTACACCTGAAATTCCCCCTGTGGGATAAAAAAAATGATGTTTTTATTCTATTCTATTCTATTCCAGGTTTATACCTGTAAAGTAAAGTTTCTGTTAATTAACTTGTCTATTGTAACGGGGTGGATCTGACTGGGGGAAAGGAGGGGCAATTTCCCTTCTAAGTTTTTTGGTCCTTAAGTCATAATTCTAAAAATTAAATAATTACTTATTTGTCCAAAAAATTTCCCTGTCTTCAAATGAAATATCAATTCAACAAAAAATATAATTGTAAATAAAATTTTAGGTCCCTTAAAACTTACAAAGTTACAGCCCTTAGTCTAACACCGCCTGCTGCATATGGAATGGCAAAATCCTCAAAGTAAAAAAGATTAAATAAAACTATGTGAAATAGATATATATCATAAATGTATAATATATAGCATAAATAATAACAAATACATAATTTGACAATAACGTTTTGAAAAAACTAAAAACATTGTAAGCTCATCAGTATGAAATACTTTTAATTCTCCTTTAAAATATGTTCAGATCTGCCACTGATTGTAAAAAGATACATAAGAACTGTTTTTTTTTTTATTCTGTAAAATGACTGTTATTTTTTGTTGTTGAAGAGGGTCCAAGATACAGACAGGAGTCAGGAATTGTCACAATGAACTTTTAGTTAATAAAAAAATAAGAAAACAGACTTAAAGAAAAAAAAAATCAGGAAACATGGAGAGAGAACATCAAGGAGCAGCATCGCAAGATATGTGGAGGATTTTACAATAATTTTAATAGAAAATTAGGGGTATAAATACTGTGGAGGTGATGATGTGGCAAGATGCAGGGGAATCCAATTAAAAGAATGTGGAACAGCTTAGGGTGAACCTAAAATGAGGCACCAAGTGCAAGTCATTTGTGGAAATGAATAAACACAAGAAAATACAACAAATAACTCAGCAGGATGAAGATGTTAAAACAGGACTGACTAAAATTATCACTAAACAGAACAGGCATTTGCCACCCTAAAAGAAAGCCTTGCCACCACAGCTGCCACCCCAGCCAGCGACTATGAAATCAATAAATAGTTGTGTAAAATCGGACGTTAAGCGCATGAAGCTCCTTTTTCCGACAACAATGAATGCAGCACGACGTAACCGCACATCAACTCCAGACGCTTCTGAAAGGCGGTAAGTGAGAGAGAAGCCAACCTGCACACAGAAGGCAGGAGCACACCAGGAAAGAGGAAACTATGCCATCTTACAAAATATAATATAATTTCTAGCTCTATGCTGATAGTTTTGAAACTATTTGAGGCGATAAAAATTGAAAATCATAATTTTTGCAACATGTAAACTAAGTCAGAGAAGGTGAAATCTTTACGGTTGTCCAGAAAAAAGGTACAATTACTTTAAATTCTACAGAAATGAAGCGACAACGAAGCATCTCAAGGTTTTTCTCACCAAAGACAAAGGCTAGAAAAACAGAGAGTAACCTGGTGAGTAAAGTGGACGGAAGAGACGATGGGGAAGAAGAGAGAGGAGCGACAGAAAAGTGATAGAGGGGAAGGCCGAGATGATCAGAGACAGGAGAGAGTGCTAAAACGGCCGAAGAGGAGGCGAAGGAGGGAGAGAATCACCGAGATGAAGAGGGAGAAAGAGAAAGGCAGAGCAACAGGACAGTCTGAGACAGCACCAAGCACATCCAGTCGAGTTAGTCCACACGGTAGGGAAACACAGCATACCGACTTACATCTTATTTTAGAATAAATTGGTATTTTGATCAACTTTCTTTTTAGGAACACGCCCCCTGTGAGACAATAAATAATATTTCTGTTCTGTTCCAGACTGAACATTTTAGGATGTTTTGCTCAAATGTCTGCGAAAAAAATATTTAAATTCATTTATCATAATTACCAAGTTTACTTTATTTTAGAAAATACAGATTTTTGAGCATTATGAATTAAAAAAAAATTTAAAGGGAGGGCTCTGATGATGGCTAGATATTAGGGTTGTCAAACAATATTTTTTTAAACCTAATTAATTCCAGGGTAGCTGTGAAGTAATCCGGACTAATTAACTTTCCTACATATGACTAAAAAACCTACAATTTTTAGTGTAAAGGGAAATGCCGTAGCGCTTTTTCATGAAATAAAGGAGAGATTAATAGAATTTTGTTTTTAACTCCATAATCACATTCATACATGGCCCTTTTAAACTATTGCTATACACCTTGGTCCGGCTCTGTCTAAACCCGCTGCTCTTCCATAGTGTGTGTGTATGTATATATATATATATACTAGCATATGGTGCCACCCCAGAAATATCCTTGCCACCCTCTTGCCACCCCAGAAATATTTTTCTACATCCGCCCCTGCTCTTGTTCAAACAACATTCAGACCAATCACAAGCGTTCATGGTGTAGATTTCATATGATGACACTGCTCAGCCTTACACCACTGTTATATAGCCCTAACTCAGAGTTCTGCAACATGAGCAGCATGTGGGTGTTTATATAGGCTCATACAAATTGCACTTAAAATAAAGGAGAACAAGTTTTTTATTTACAGGCCCTAGGAAATAGTAGTTTCAGGGTTCTTCCATCTTAAAGTTTTAGTAACAGTTTAATAGGAATGTCATTAGGGTGGCTATTTTGTTCTCTTTTTTTGAAGTGAGAAATCCATCGTAGCTTTTAATCTTCATTGTAATGTTTGATGTGTTTAATGTAAAACCTAAAAAAAAGAATTAGATATAATAGATTACTTTAGAAACAAAAACATTCATAAATATGTATTTATAAAACTTGATAAGTTATCTTTTTTTTCAGCCATCAAGGATTTGTATGACTCTAGAAACATTTTATTTAATTATTTATATTCTTAGTTTAACAGTGTTTCCATTAAGTGTTGCTGTGGTTGTTTCTATGTTTGCTTCTTTATTAATAAATTTTCATCCATGCACGATATCCAATAGAAATCAAAAAGGGTCAAAGAAGTTTTAGACAAATGATCATTTTAGCAAATTACTAAATTACTAAATTACTAAAAGACTAAATTTCAAATCTTTTCTGCAATTTTATGGAAACCTCAGATGCTACATTAAAAAGAATAACATGAAAAACAAACCTAGATACTGTATGTTTTCGATTCACATTGTGATTTGACCACTGTTTACAGTAGCAGAACTTCAGTACATGTTGTTAGAAAATAACAAAACAGATCAGACATTAGCTTAAATATTTCCCTTTTTCCGTCTTTCTCATTGTGTTTGTATTTTTGTGTGCAGGTGGTTTCTCTGACAGTGAGTCTGGTGGACCTGTCCTGCTACAGCCTGGAGACGGTGCCTGAATATCTGTTTTATTGTCAGGATCTCACCCACCTCAACCTGCGGCACAACTTTATGAGACTGCAGGGACCTGGAAGCCTCCTCAACCTCCCCAGGTATTCTGAGATTCACACATTTTCTGAGGATTAGACATCAACACATGCCAGCTGGAGAACCCAGCATGATAGTCACATGATGGTTAAAAAAACCAGGAACTGAAAAAGAAAGAAAAAAAAGTTGTCTTATATTGCTAGCGCTGCATGATTGATTAAAGGATGTATTATAACTATGTTTTCTACTCCTACTGAGAAATTTTAAGTTAGGAAAATTACTAGAAAAATCCACAAAAGCCACAACTTTAAGTTGTAGTTTCTCATCAACTCAGATTTCAAAGTCTTATATGGCTGCCTTGCACGTAACGTAGTTACAGCCATAGCAAACAATTATTTGCTTTTTTTGGATAATTATGTTCACATTGTGTGTACTTTATAATTTATTGCAACATGTTCATTAAACAAGAAAGTAAAGAAACATTTTTATTAGCTTGCTAACAAGGCTAATTGCTATTAGCAGTTAGCCTGCTTACAAATGGTTGTCAAACTTGGAACTTGAACAAATTTAAGTCCCACATCTAAGTTCTCTCCTTAACTGTAAATAGAGCCCAGACGAAGAAGCCACTGTTACTCAGTAGGTTTAAATGACAGTTTTACTTTTTTTTAAACTCACTTTGCTCTGCCAATGCTTCTAAAAAGTAGCGCTAAAGGCACCCCAAGGATCACTGACATGCACCACTGTTTAAGAATCTAAATTTAGCACACGCTTAACCAGCTTTTGTTATCATCATCATAAAGAAAACGATATGATCAGTTAACATTATAGAAGCATGTTTAATTGTTTTCATAACAACAATTCCTTAATGTTACATTGTGTTTTTGGTAAGATAACAGCAAGTTGTTTCCACAATCACTTCATTTTTGACTTCCTACATATTCAGATCATATAGATTACTCTGTTTATGTTTATAATAATTTGTATTTTAGCCTATATAGAGCATGAAACTCCCTCTGATCTATAACAGATATGTGAAAAGTCTCCCTGACATCCATTACCGAGGACAGGAGTTAAGCAGCTATTTGTTTCTGCTCTGGTTATTCTTTGGTGATGTGTCATTAGAGAGGCTGTAATTAATCACTAGTAGCCCTTTTAGCTCTCATCATCTGCTTTCAACACTGGTGGTCAGGTCCTTGCTTGTAGATTTTACCATTAATTAATACAAAACATTTCAAGTGTCACATTGAGCTTTTTGCTGAGAGCAAAACATAAACATTTAGGTTTTACTGTCAAATAGGGCTGGGCGATATTCCCTAAAAAGTAGTAAAATAAGTCTTCTATTTAAATTTCGTCACATCACAGCATTGCATCTCAACTGGGAGATTGGATTAATAAGGGCATTTAGTAATGTGTGTCAGAGCCGCTTTGTTTAATGTTTGAGTCAGTTTTAATTTATATTCAAAGGGTTTAAAGGTATTAGTTCTGGATTTTAATGTTTATATACGCTTTTAAATGCCTCATTAAGACTACTGAGCTGAGGAGTATCCTTGAAGTTTTTAAAGAGGGCTAAATGGGGGCCAGTAATTATCTTGGGGTGTCAAATAAATAAAAACCCAAACAGGAACCAGGATTGCAAAAATAAATAAATAAGGGGTGGGGGGAATAAGTAAATAAGGGGTGGGGTGACAGTGATTACACTTACAACATGAAGCTCAGAAATTGATGTCAACTCAAATAGAGACAACACAAATAATTCTGAATAATTTAAGTTTTTTATCTCCCTACTCAAGCTGTTATTCATTAAAAAAGTATTATCAACATAAGACTTTCTCATGAGGAAAGTTAGAGGGGGTTACCTAATCTGAGGTGCACTACATTTTTAATATTTGACGTGTCAAATTTACACTTACATAGATTGACTATAATATATTTCCATTTGTGGGATATTTTTAGAATGTAGGCACCATCGCAACACATCCAAAAAGCTAGCACTTTTAGAGTCAGAAAACAAGAACAAAAAGCATGCACTTTGTTTGTTTTCTCATTGTCAAGCTGATAGAGCACATGGCTGTATATTGTCTCTGCCAGTAAATATGTAATTTTGTAAAAAATATAATCAAAGTACAAATAGAGAATTAAGCAAGAACAGATGTTATTAAGGCCACACAAGTACTCTCCCCCTCCCCTTTCCTCTTTAGGTTTTCCCAACTGAAGATTCTGAACATATCTCACAACCGTCTGGGTGTGTTCCCTGACTGTATCTGTGAGATCCTCACCCTAACCGAACTGAACCTCGCCTGCAACAATCTGCACACCCTCCCGGCCCAGATTGGCAACCTTCAGAGGTTAGAAATACATCTATGGCACACATAACATAGAAATAGCATCTGTACGATACACAGTAGACTGGAATATACTGTATTTGTTTGTAGATGCTGAACATAACAGAATGCTTACATTCAAGTACAATAATAAAAGCACGTAACCTCAATGGAAATATTGATTTAACTAATAAAAGGAAGCGAAGAAGATTAAAAGCTCTTATCAAACATGATTTTTGTGGGATTTAAACAAGTAATGTTTTACTGATATAATGTTCTGAGATCAAAGTTACATCAATCACAACTCTCTGCATTAACAGATGACACATTTTATTGTACATAAACTGATTCCTGTGAGTGTTTATGCTAATTTGGGGCAAGCTTTAATCTTTCAATATATATAAATGTTATACATCTGGCTTTGGAATGATATTTATTCTGTTTCAAAGTGTAATCAAAGCTGTTCTGTGAACAAGAGGCTATGGCTCTGGAACACTGATTTGTTATCAACTCTCTCTCCTTCAGCTCCTTTGCTTCAAAAGCAATTAAACATAATCGCTTTTTAATAATGCTGTTGCCAAATATACTCTGTATGCAGTATAAAACAAATTACACTGAACTGAATGACACATAAATGGTAAAATATTTTTTAAGTCTGGCTCCTGACCTCTGAATTGGCTCAGTATTGGGAGTTGCTCAATAACCAAAACTGTACATATTTGTAAGTATTTTTAATTATTTAAATATTTTAAAGTATACTGCCTTGTTACATGTTCCAGTCTGGATATGCCACTTTATTTTTATTTTTAATAACTGCACAGTACTAGCGTTTTTGTAACTCTGTCCATAATGTACAATACATATTATTCTTAATTCTTAAAATTCATTTTTTATACCTCTTCTTCAGAATCTGAGTGTTTGTATTTCATACCACTTTCCTTGTGTTGCAACTGAATTTCCCCTTGTGGCACAATAAAGGGTTATTCTATTCTATTCTATTCATCTCAAAGCCTGATAAAAAAGCAAACAACGCTGTTTTACCCTTTCCATCCCATAGCCTGCAGACACTATGTTTGGATGGAAACCACCTAAGCTTGCTACCTGAAGAGCTTGGTGGTCTGTCTCAACTGAACAGCTTGGGACTCTCCTTCAACAACTTCTCTCACATCCCCATGGTGTTAGAGAGGCTGTGTGCGGTGGACAAGCTGGCCATGGCCGGAAACAGAGTAGAAAGCTTGGAGCTGTCCACGCTGGCCAGATTGATCCACCTGAGGAACATTGATCTTCGGTAGGTTCTTCTCTGTATGTCTCTATCTTCCTCTTTGCTGTCTTAGCCACAACGGTTTAGGTTGGGTTTTTTTCAGTGCAAGATATTTAAAGGGAATCTCTGTGTGTCCTTCAAAAAGTTTTTATTCATAAAAAATAAATAAATTCAAACCCTTAATTGAAAAATGAACATCCTGAACTACAGATGCTCATGTGTTCCTCACAACTACTCTAAGCCTTTTTTTTAAGTCTAACATTTATTTATAGATGCCAGATGTGATATGAACAATTGCCTTTTACTACATTGCCCCATTTCATGCCTACATTCACACCTGGGAGCTGCCAAACACAGCTATTCAGCATCCTACTGTTCTGCACATAAACAGTGGGATATTAAGCACCTTACTTACTGGGACCTCTGGGGCAGGTAATAAAGGAGATGAAAGCTGTTCTCAGTGAAAATCCTGCAGCTCCGGGGATTAAACCAGCAACCAGCACTGTGGCGACAGCCAGATAATGACCTAACCTTGGAGCTTGAGCTGTGGTTTGGCCCCTGCAGGCTGCATTTATAAGGACAAAGGTGCCTATGTGATGGATTAGTGGGCTGCAGCTTCCATAAAGGACAAGTTGTTGTTTATGAATATGAGTTATGGTATCTACTGAGTGCCTTGCCTGAGTGTCTCAACAGGCAGTGTTGAATTAAATAATTATCATAAGTAATTCAATGCATGTTCAAGCAGAGACAAAATGGAGCCAATTTCCAGTTTAACATTTATTTTGAACAGATTAACAAATTGCAGTTTTACAGAGGAACTTGCCCCCGTAATTTCCTCTGTGGTCCAGATTTAAAGAAATCTGAACAATTAACTGATCTTCATTTCACAGCTTTATAGACAACCGGGCCTCTAGGCGTTTCTAATCTCTCCAATCAGAACATTTTCATACAGTGTCTTAGCCATGATTTGCTGTCAGAGAATTCTGGAGTCAGAAGATGGGTCGTCTCTGTTCTGGGTCAAAGGTTCATTATAAAGATTTATGGTTTTATGGCAACACCCCAACTCTACAGACATCCTGTTTTTTACAGCTTGCAATAAAACTCACCCCAGAGTTTTATGACTTAAAAGCTTACCTGTATAAACAATAGTGACAGACCCATTTTTACAACCATGCAAACTATATAAACAGTCTTTTACCTTCTGAATAATAAAAGTTTAAACCCTATGCAGAATAACACCACAGCAGCCATGCACCCTGAATTTCTCTATGTGTTTAAATAGACTGAGAAGTCATAACATTATGACCACTAACAGAGCATCATGGTCTCCGTGGACTAAGGATGACAAGTGGATGAGTGTGATTTCCCGTCACAAATATTTCGGTTGTTGGAAAGTATTTTTTTCTACTAAGTGAAGAAGTCATAATTTTTATGATTCATTTGTGTGTTTATTTTCTTGCTGTTATTCAGCTCCTTTTTGTTATTTCGTAAATAATCATCTAATTTTGCTTCCCTGCCATTTTCCTTCAGACGTGTTAAAGCTTCCTATTCTGTTCAACATTAAGCTTGTTCTTCTGTCCGGCAAATGCAGGCTGAATGGGCTCAGGTGTGTTAAATGTGAGACCCCAGATCCAGTGAGCCATGTGACCCAGCTGGACTTGCGGGATAATTGTTTGGACTCGCTCGACCTGAACTCTGTCTGCAACCTGGAGACTCTGTACTGCCAGCGAAACCAGCTGGGGACACTAACACTCAGCGGTTTCACACTGCGCATGCTTCATGCCGGCAGCAACTGTGAGTCAAACAGAGCGTCAACTGGCTGCCTTTATAAACCCCCCGTGTCTTTCGGGCCCTTTGCTGTGATGATGCATTCAATTCACCATGCCACAAGAGAGAGAAACCTTGCAGATATTTCACCGAGCATGATCGATGCCTTTATCTTCCTGCAGGCCTTACAACAGTCAACATCTATCCAGTCCCGAACCACCTGGCACACATCGACCTCTCACAGTGAGTTCTGCACAGGAATAAGAGGTGGATGTGGAGTCTCACGAATTTCACAAACAGCTCTTATATTCTAAAATAACAACTTATTTTCTTATTCTTTTACTTAGTGTGGAATTGCATGGCGTGTATGAGGAAAATTATATTTAAGAAAATATTCAGTGACTAATTGGAATTTATTGTTTCAGTTGGAAAAATCTGAACTTTGACATAATGTTTCAGGTTTCTTCACATTTTCGTTAGTATCTTTATTTTTATTATATATTTTATACAACTAATTATCTTTCATGTCTTTTCTCTACTTTCACAAACTTTGATAATGTCTTATTTTTTATTTTATTTTTTTTTATTTGGTTCATTATTAAAGGTACAGTTATTTAATCTTACCTGTAATTGTTGACCAATTTTAACAAACCTCTAACTTTCGGGTAAATATGTGAAGCCTTTTGACATAAATAGTACATACCTTTCACATGGCAACATTAGGAGCATTATAAATGGTTAAGCACCTTTGTAAAAACTATCTTGTTGATGGCATTTTTTTTTCCCCCAAATAGGTGGGGGAAAGATGAACTTTCTCTAAAAGAAAAAGAAAAATGTAATACTTACTTGCTTCACAAGTCATGCTTATGAGATCTAAAGTAATAATTTATATTTACTACATTTGTGGAAGAATTGAGAGTGTGAAAGTCCAAATTACTTTTTACATCATAGGTTGGACTTTATATTTTCTCATTTTGACCTTGTATCAAAATTATGACTTTAAAACTAAAATTATGCTACAAAGCAGCTGAACCCCTGACTTCGTTTAATAGTTGCCTTTGACAATACAATGTATAATATTAACTGGAACATCATTACTTTTAGTCTGGAGTCAAGCATTCCTTTACTTCTATTTTATTATACCACTGCAATGTACTCATTCATTTTTATGTTTTCATCTTACAAAGCACTTTAAGTTGTCTTGTTGCTACAAATAAACTTGCCTTGACTTTATATCTCATAATTATGACCTTAAGAGTCAAATTTAAGTCTTTAAAACTCATTATTATGACATACCACACGTGTTTTCTTTTTAGAGGCAGAATTAATTTCCAAATTCAGTATGAAATTAATATAAATAAGACATAGACTTCAGTTAAATTTATTTATATAGCGCTAATTCACAACAGATGTCATTTCAAGGCCCTTTACAAAAAAAGTATTTTCAATACAATTATACAAATATTCCAATCAGTTAATAGTTTTCTATGTAAGGAATCCCAGTAGATTGCTTCTATCTGGTCCTTTTCCTCCAACTTCGACTTCAATTAGTTTCATTGATAATGGACTCTATTTTATTAAACTGCTTTGGTTTTTTTATTTTTTAATTCTTTAATTGTTACCATGTCAGTTCAGATGAGATTTGGCATGTAGTGTTTATTTCTTTTTTGAGAGTCATCATAGTGTCTAAAACACACAGTAATGCCAAATAACTGCCAGAAAATGAAAGTTAAAACTGTCTTTTAAAAAGGGGCAAGAGCATTTCTACAGCCATAAAATTTAGTGACTTGTGTACAATTTTGGTCATAAGAGGGTTAATGGTGGAGTAAAGCAAAACACCAACTTATTGCTCAGTCTGAGTGTTTGTGTATGTGTTTTTATGTGTGTTGAGACAGGAACCTGTTGGAATACCTTCCAGACTGGGTGTGTGACTGTCGAAAAATTGAGATGCTGGATGTTCAGCACAACCTGCTGTCTGAGCTTCCCTCCAGGTTAGAAAAAAAAATATGAATAAATCAGGAATGTGTACTTTTTCAGTGATCATATTTTATAATTTCATAATCTAAAATCATTTTAGCTCACAACTGGAACATGTTCGATAGACATAATCAGGTAATAAATTGACTTGGCTTGTCACCTACTATCCAAGTGAAATATACAAAAAGAAAGCTGAACTACATGCATAGTGTCTTGCAACATTTTTCACACCCCTAGACTTTTTCACATTGTTTCACATTTCGATCATAAACATTAAGTAGTGCATAATTATGAAGTGGATGGAAAAGGATATGTTTTTATGCGAGAAATTGTTCTGAAAAATACTGTATAAAAATCTGTGTTATTACATAGACATTTTTGAAAACTACTGTATAAATATACAGTAGTTTTCAGAATCAAAAACAGAATTTTCACTTTTATTCGTATGTCACTTGGATGTGGTGTGAGATACTTTTCTCTCCTCATGAGTTTCTGTATCCTGGGTTATTTAGTGGCAACAGATATAATGATACACCTCTCCAGTTGAAGTCTGTTTCTCTGTGTGGTCTTTATGTGTCTCAGAGGTAATTAATTATGATTTGAATAGTTTGGCACAAGGTGTATTCAGTATTGAAAGTTTTCACAATATTTTAATTTTCTGAGATACTGAATTTATGAATTTCATTAATTGTCAGTTATAATCATGAAAAAGAAACGAAAAAACACATTTAAAATATATCAGTCTGTGTGTAATTAATTAATCTAACATAAAGGTTTCCCTTTTTTAATGCAATTACTGAAATAAATAATCTTTTTCATGATATTCTACTTCTGTAGTTTAGGTAGATAAAGGTCTTGGGCACATCTGAGTAAAATAATGTTCTATAAATGTCGGTGTGTTTTATTGGTGGGTGGCACTAAACTTAAAAAGGTGCATTTTCCGCCACCTACTGTATCGGAGTGTGAACCAGCGTTAATCCCATAACCTAACTTTGAAAAAAGAAAAACCATTAAATTAAATTCTTCCTATAACCCCAGATTCCCTCAGTCCCAAGTCCTCAGTCTACCAGTCCCTGATTCTGTAATTCCCTTATTATAGTTCTCCTTTGTCTTTCTCCTTATTACCAAACCCAGTGCACTGCCCATTTCCTTCTGTTCTCTGCAAATAATACAAATGTCTTCCAGCTAGCAATCCCTTCCAATGAGTCTGCCATTCTGCCATATTATTTATTTTAATCAGTGATTTTGCTTCTATCAGAGGATCTTAAAAAAAAAAAAAACATGTTGAGAAACACTGGTCTAGATGAGGTGTTATCCACAATTCTGGCCAGAGGCAGAACACCTATTCTGCTTGCTACAACTTTGGACTTTATAGAAGAATAGCAAATTAACAACAGTGTTGAAATAATGTAGGAAGTATAGAATAAGGAAAATATTTAGAAAAAGAAAAATTAAAACCGTGCATCACTGCACATGCCACATCCACAGTAAAAGATTGTAGTGGCAGTGTCATGCTGTGAAGAAAATGCTCTTCAGCAAAGACAGGAAAGAGTAGAATAGAATAGGACAATCCTTTATTGTTCCACAACTTGAAGATTTGGCTGTAACAGCAGCAAAGAGACGGGTAATAGAAGCATTGGCTTCACACAAAAGTATAAAAAAATAATTAAGATTGCAAAACAAAATACATAAAGGACAAAAAATTATAAAACCAGATTACTCTGAAGCTTTAAAAATAAGATGGGGTGCTTGGATTAGAATGTGAAACTGAGTAGGATAATATATATGTATATTTTTTTATTTAAGAGTGTTTACAGAATTGGCTTGGGTAGTTGTGCATTAAAAAGTAAACATATTTCCAAAAAGTTAGCCATATATAAATTGTGAAAAAACAGAGGTCCAAATAACAGCAGCAGAAATGTTATTTGGGTGAGTTAAAGTGTGGAATTTCAGCAGAGGTGTAAACATCATTGAGTTTGTTAGGGGGCAGTTTTGATTGTAATTCTAACAGCTGCAAGGAGAAAGGACCTACAAAAATGCTCCTTCATGTGTCTAGGATGCAGCAGTCTGTTGCTGAAGGAGCTCTGTAGCTCAGCAACATCTTCATGAATTGGGTGGAAAAACTCTGTCCATCAGTGATGTTATTTTGGCCAGAGTACTTCTGTCTCCCACCACCTGCACTGGATAAGGGGGCATCCACAGAGTCAAAAGAATGTCTTTTGGAGCTCTCCCTTGACTCCAGAAGACTTCAATCTCCTCAGCAGGTAGAGTCTGCCCTGACTCTTCCTGTAGAGAGCATCAGTGTTGTAGCTCCAGCCCAGTATATTGTTCAGGTGAACACCCAGGTACTTATAAGATTCCACTACCTCAATGTCCACTCCCGGGATGTTCATCAGTGTCAGTGTGGTGGGTGTGGTGGATGAAAGCCGGTCAAAGTTGGTCAGGAAATTGATGGAAGTAAGTACAGTACTATCTTTGAAGAAAACCTGTTAGAGACTGCAAAACACTTGAGAGTTTGCAGTGGTTCATCTTCCACCTGGACAAAAAGGCTAAAATAGAGCAATTGTTGTAATTGAGAGGTTCAGATAAAATCAGAATCATGTATTTTAAAGTCAAAACCTAAATCCATTTGATTCTTTTGCAAAGACTTTCAAGTCTGTTTGCAGTTGGAGACCGTCCAGTCTGATTACATTTTAGCAATTTTGTAAAGAAAAAAACAGGTAAAGATATCCTCCTGTATATATTTGTTACTGCTGTAAAAGGTGTTTCTGCAAATTGTTGACTAAAGAGGACTAATATTAAGATTCTCTGCACACTGTTTATATTTTATATGTAAAAAAGGAAAAACCCTCACAATTGTGTTTATCACATATGATTAATTTAAAACACAATTAAATTTTTTGCTGTATTGTGAAAAAAACATGTTAAAAATGTTGCAAGGCACTGTATTTACTTAAAAATTCTCATTGGAGCTCTGCAGTTATTGTTGACCTTTCATGACCTTTATGCCCAGTTGTGAATACAAGGATGATGATCAGATGAGAATAAATGATTAGCATCTTCATCTGTGGCTATATATGTATTTGTCGTGATTTCTCTCTTTGATGTCTCCAATAGGTTGCTGAACAGCTTAAGTCTGAGGAAGCTGCTGACGGGCAACAATCGTTTGCAGAGACTGCCTGACCTCCTCGACCATATCCCTCTGGAAGCCCTTGACCTGCAGCATAACAAGCTAATTGAACTTCCAGAGAGTCTCTTTTACAAGGCCTTAAAGTTAGTCTCCCAACCTTTTAAGAGGGGATTTTGCCCTTAAGTCCTTTTATGATGGAATTTGTAATCTTTAATTCACAGGTTCCTCTGCCTTACAACTGTTAACAGCAGTCTGACACCTGTTATGTTTATGTGTTACTGTAACGCAGCTCCATATAGATTGCATGAAGCAAATGCAGACAAGATCAATGTAGCATTCCCAGCCATATTGGAGCTTATTTTGTCTTCTTTTTTTCCGGTGTGGCAAACCACTTAACACTCATTAGCTGTTGAATTGCTCTGATGCACTTTGCTGCCTCTGATGTGGAGACGTTATGGCAGCGACCTCAGAAAAGAAATTGATCTCCTGACATGTTCTCTGAGAACTGTAAAACGCAACAAATGAGAGCTGTATGCTGGACTAACAGAGGCATAAAATGCAACAACAACAAAAGCCTGTCAAAAGATTATTGTTTGTTTTCCTTTTTTTTCCTTTGTGTAGGTAAGAGCCACACAGACTTTCAGTGCTTATATCTATTCCTCAGCGAAGAAAGTTTAAAAGCATTGTTTTAATATTGATGATTTTGGCAAAAAAGTAAAGAAAAACCAAAAATTCCTATCTCAAAAAATTTGCATATTTCATCCGACCAATAAAAGAAACGTGTTTTTAACACAAAAAAGTCAAGCTTCAAATAATTATGTTCAGTTATGCACTCATTACTTGGTCAGGAATCCTTTTGCAGAAATGACTGCTTCAATGCGGCGTGGCATGGAGGCAATCAGCCTGTGGCACTGCTGAGGTGTTTTGGAGGCCCAGGATGCTTCGATAGTGGCCTTAAGCTCATCCAGAGTGTTGGGTCTTGCGTCTCTCAACTTTCTCTTCACAATATCCCACAGATTCTCTATGGGGTTCAGGTCAGGAGAGTTGGCAGGCCAATTCTGCACAGTAATACCATGGTCAGTAAACCATTTAGCAGTGGTTTTGGCACTGTGAGCAGGTGCCAGGTCGTGCTGAAAAATTAAATCTTCATCTCCATAAAGCTTTTCAGCAGATAGAAGCATGAAGTGCTCCAAAATCTCCTGATAGCTAGCTGCATTGACCCTGCCCTTGATAAAACACAGTGGACCAACACCAGCAGCTGACATGGCCCCCCAGACCATCACTGACTGTGGGTACTTGACACTGGACTTCAGGCATTTTGGCATTTCCTTTTCCCCAGTCTTCCTCCAGACTCTGGCACCTTGATTTCCGAATGACATGAGAAGTTTGCTTCATCTGAAAAAAGTACTTTGGACCACTGAGCAACAGTCCAGTGCTGCTTCTCTGTAGCCCAGGTCAGGCGCTTCGCCGCTGTTTCCCATTTCCTGAACACTTCTGTGCATGGTGGCTCTGGATGTTTCTACTCCGGACTCAGTCCACTGCTTCCACAGGTCCCCCAAGGTCTGGAATCAGTCCTTCTCCACAATCTTCCTCAGGGTCTGGTCACCTCTTCTCGTTGTGCAGAGTTTTCTGCCACACTTTTTCCTTCCCACAGACTTCCCACTGAGGTGCCTTGATACAGCACTATGGAAACAGTCTATTCGTTCGGAAATTTCTTTCTGTGTCTTACCCTCTTGCTTGAGGGTGTCAATGATGGCCTTCGGGACAGCAGTCAGGTTGGCAGTCTTACCCATGATTGCGGTTTTGAGTGATGAACCAGGCTGGGAGTTTTTAAAAGCCTCAGGAATCTTTTGCAGGTGTTTAGAGTTTATAGGTGATTCAGATGATTAGGTTAATAGCTCGTTTAGGGAACCTTTTCATGATATGCTAATTTTTTTAGATAGGAATTTTTGGTTTTTCTTTAGTTTTTTGCCAAAATCATCAATATTAAAACAATAAAAGGCTTGAACTACTTCAGTTGTGTGTAATGAATCTAGAATACATGAAGTCGAATGTTTATCAGTACATTACAGAAAATAATTAACTTTATCACAATATGCTAATTTTTTCAGAACGACCTGTACATACATTCCAGTTTATCCTAACACTTATTAAACAGTGTGTTAAGTTTAGTTCATTGTTCCAATTGTGTTAAACAATGTTGTGTCCGAGAAAACACAGCAGACTGCGTTGAGTCATTGACTTGCAGTATTCACTCCTCCTGGATCACCTTGTATTTATAAGGATTTAGGCCACTCTTGCTTTGAAAGTTTTTGCTATATTTAGCAAAGTTTAATCAATCGATTTGATACAGAATAGGGTGCACCTAGGCTTGCTTTTGAGATGGAGTCACTGAATATTTGTGATCCTACTCACTATATAATTTAAAAGAAAGGTAAAAGCCTGATTATAATTTTTCTTGTTTCTAACATTTTCCATTTTAGGAAGATTGTCAGTGAAAATCTTGCTTAAATAATAATATTTAAAAAACTAAAATCATTCCCTGCATCCACTGCTTTTACTGGCAGGCCAAATCCAATTTTGAATTGCGGTCAGTGATCGCTTAAAATCCTCCAGGGGCCGCACATAGCTTACACGCAGCACTTTGATACTTGTAGTAGAGACTTGTCCCTCAAAACTTCATACTTTGATAAGACCGATAACTTTTAGCTCAGTCCCACTGAGTCTCACAAGGTAATGAGTATCAAGTAAATAATTCAACTTCTATAGAAAACCTTCGAGGGTTGTTGCTGAATCAGCTGAAAGAGTCACACTTTTGTTGTTGGTTAATTAAAGAAATACACTTAAAACATAAAAGTATTTTTTTATTTTCCATTTGTAACTTTTAAATAACATAGCAAGCCATATTTTCCCTACAGATTCAGTTTACTCTTAAGTTTGTCACATATTTCTTTTTATGTTGTTTTTATTCCCAGCCTGAAATACTTAAATGTGTCAGCCAACGCTTTGGAAAGTATTCCCCCCAGCAGCCAATCAGAGGAGAGCCTCAGCACTCTCCAGGAGCTCTATCTGACCAGGAACAACCTGAACGAGCACTGTGGTGCTCTGTTGGTTGGACACCAGAACCTACGGATCCTTCACATCGCCTACAACCAACTGCTCTCCTTCCCAGCTAGGTTTGTTGCTCATCTATCACCGTTAACTAAGATCACAGATGCTGTTTAATGTCTTAAAGAAATAAATTCACCATTATTAATGTGTCGATGTAACTAATTTTGTTACACCAGTGGTTTACTTCATGTGTTCTGGTTGTATTTTAATGTGTATTGCTTCTGTTTCCAGTAAGCTGAGTAAACTGGAGCTGCTGGAGGAGCTAAATTTAAGTGGGAACAAGCTAAAGACGATCCCCTCCACCGTGTCCAGCTGTAAGAGGCTGCACACTCTCATAGCACACTCGAATCAAATAACAGTCTTCCCAGAAATCCTCAACCTGCCTGAGATCAAGGTCAGACTTGTTTCCTCTTTTGTTTCACCGCGGCAAAACGGTTGTCATCAGCGCGTTCCAGCCCTATGTGTGTTTTGGATGTTTTTACGTACAGCTTGTAGATCTGAGCTGCAATGAGCTGACTGAGATTCAGCTACCTGACTCCCTGCCTGCCACGCTACAAGAGCTGGACCTGACGGGCAACAGCAGCCTCACGCTGGAACACAAAACCCTCAACCTTTTCAGGTGAGCCAAGGCATTCAGTGCTGCTGACAGCGTTTTCCGAGTTTTAAAAGCCTGACATTAAACACTCTGGATTCGGCACGTTTGAGGCACAAATCATAACACCAACATAAATAATAGTTTCAGAATATAAACAATGAGGAAAGGAAATATTTAAAAAAAGCCACATGAACAGTAAAACGAAAACATAGCTTGAAACAACGCAAAGAAGTAAAACAAAAACCACAACAGCATTTTCCAAAACAGCTTTTTTTTGTTCAAGTTTTTATGCATTTATTACAGACCTTGCTCTGCAGTGTTTCCCAACTATTTGTCTTTTTTCTCCTACAGTCACATCACCACGCTGAAATTAGACCAGAAATCGACCTCGGCACCTGGAGACTCTCTGGTCTCATCGACTCTTTGGGAGCATGGTTACTCTGAGATGAGAGGCCAAAGAAATAAGTGTGTCCTACTTTTGTTTTTCCAATATTATTTTTATTTACATGAAGAAGAGGCCATTACCTTTTTCGATGGCATTATTCTGACTGAAACTAAATTAATCATACCGCTGTAAATAAATCTGCTTTTGTAAAGAACACAAGTGCATATGCATTCTAGCAATGTAGTTTCCCTCATCAAGTCTGTATATGTCAAGCTTAATAATTTTTCCTTTTGAAGTACCAAAATATCAGTCAAATCTTTAACGAGGGCATTGGACCCTAATTTCCTCTTTTTTCCAAAGAGCCACACATTTTTCTAATTATTTAATGTGGTGTTCATTTTTATTTCTCCACACTTTGTGAATGAGAGGTGGAGGTATGCACTGGAAAAGAGAGGAAACCATATTAGTTGCAGCAAGATAGAATATATGTGTGTAAATGAGAGGGGAACTATTGGGAGTAGAAGAAAAGAAGATGGGGACTTTAAGTACTTGCAGTCCACAGTCCATAGCAACAGAGAATGTGAAAAAAAAGGGGGGGGAAGCTGGCTGGAATGGGTGGAGAAAAGTGTCAGGTGTGATATGTGATCAAAGGGTTTCAGCAAGAAGGAAAGGAAAGACATGAGTGAGACCAGTGAAGTTGTGTGGTTTAGTGACAGTACCAATGAATATCGGGAGGCAGAACAGGAGGTTACAGATCCAAGAGGTTTAGGCTCTATTTGGGAGCGACAAGAATAGATAGGTCCTGAAATAACTACATGAGATGGACAGCTCATCCTAGATGTTTTTGAGAGGCCAGATTGAGACGGTTTGGACATGTTCACAATGATTATATCCCTAGATGGATGCTGAGGTTTGAGCCACAGGGCAGGAGTCAGACAGGAAGACCAAAAAGAAGATGTATGCACAAGGTGAAAGAGAACATGTAGTTAGTTAGTGTGTGGTTAAAGAATGCAGAAGATATGACTAAACAGAGACAGATGATTCGCTAAGGCGACCCCTGAAGGCAAAAACTGAAAGAGAAGAAGGTTCTGTTAGCATTCTGCAACAAAATAACCTGTTTCCTGTGTCAGCCATGAAATATAGCGATGTAATAGGGCAGAAGAAATTTGTCAGAACAAAAAATGGTTAGTTTGAAAAGTCAGTTCTAAAATTAGCAAACAGGAAATAGTGGGAAAGAGGAGAAAGTGACCAAATTAGAAAAAACAACCATAAAATCTTTTAGATAAATTGTGTGATTTCACAGCATCCTGTTTAGATTGGGGAACCCAAACGCATGGTTTACAACTTGCATTTAGAGGATTTACTGAGGTCAAGTCCCCAAAGGTCTGAGGTCGATGTAACGATCCTCCTGCAGGCTAGTCACATTTATTCAGTGTTTTAAATGAAATGTGCAACATCAACATGCTGCATGCATCAGATTCTGCAGAGCAGCCTCTTTCTCAGAAATTCAGAGCTAACATTATGGGTTGACTTCAACCCACCAATATCAGGCAAGTGATTCAATGGTATGCCTTTCAGTTGAAGGGAAGTCATGAAGAACATCCATAGATCACACAATTAAAAAGGATCTTAAAGGGGCAGAAGTGGTAAATCTCTCAGATATGCCCAGTTCCAGGAGATTTGAGTTCAAATAGATTAGCGTCTTCACAGACATGTAAAGCATTTAGATGCCAGTCAAACCAGAGAGCAGACGGGAAACTTCAACCTTGGAACTCTCGACAAGTAGCAACCTCCAACTGCAAAAAACACGATACTATACAGTTAAGTGTGAACCCCAAATAGTACAACAGGCATTAATGGTCAATATGTAATTCAGATTTTGCTGCTCATTGAGTTACTTTTTTAATTTGAGATCTTTTTAACTTTAATGGTTTTAGTAGAGTCCCACACAGTATTTCTGTCAACAGTTCTTACAGTTTACCTGTAGCATCACATACTGCAATTTACGGGGGTCACTGAATCCACCCGTTGTTGATATGGATCTGCTTGTGTGGAACAGGTTGTGTGTTTCTGTGCTTGCTGTGGACCGTTTCGGAGACGGTGGCGAAGGGTGTTACGGGATCTTTGATGGTGACCGCAACGAGGAGGTACCACGGCTCTTGCAGTGCACCATGGGAGATGTGCTTTGCGAAGAACTACAACACTCGATTATTGACACGGTGTATATGTGCAACACGTTTCACACCTCACACAGGTAAGACAAACAAACTGTTTATTGTGTTTGCTGTTTGGCAGAACAGATTATTTGGAGCTTCTTTCCTATGGAACAGGAAACTTGGAATGGCTGGACAGAAACTCGGTGCCTCTGCCTTGTTGTGTTACATCCACCGTGAGATGTCCGAGCCAGGGGGCTGCTTTAGCCTTACGGTGGCTAACGTAGGCACATGCCAGGCAGTTCTGTGCCGTGATGGAAGGCCTGTAGAGCTCTCAAAGGTTTTCAGCTTGGAGAACTTTACAGAGGAGATGGAGAGGGTTAAATTCAATAAAGCCATTATAACCGAGGTAACACATTAGCAATGCAATAGATGTATATTTTATATGTAAAGATGTGATTCAATGTTCCTGTGGCACTATTTCGTCTCTAGGATAACAAAGTGAGTGGAGTGACCTGCTGCTCCCGCTTGTTGGGCTGCTCTTATCTGTCTCCCTGGGTGATTCCAAAGCCCTGGGTGCACACTGAGCCACTCTTTGCCAAGGATGAGTTCCTGATCCTGGGGAACCGAGCCCTTTTTGAGCGAGTGTCTTATCAGGAGGCTGTGTACACCGTGCAGGCTGTGAGGGATCCACGTGCTGCTGCCAAGAAACTTTGCTCTCTAGCCCAGAGTTATGGCTGCAAAGACAACATCGGAGCCGCGGTGGTGTCACTGCATGTTGGTGAGGACAGCTGCACTTGTGAGTTGCCAGTGTTGAACGATGAACTGCGTGGTCCAGGCCCTGCTCCTATGTCGGTGTCTGTGACTCCATGCCCCAGCGATCCAGGAAACCACTCGTTTAGTAGTGGTATCGGTACTGAGCTCAGCAGTGAGATGTCAGCCTCAGAGGTGGGCAGTGAGGCGGGGTCCACCGCTTCAGATGAGCACCCATCTTCCGGCTCTGCGTCTCGCCCAGAGAGGCGCTGCAGTCTGCATCCTGCTCCTACACTCTGTGGGATCATGGTGCCAGGTCCAGCTGCAACAGGAACCCACCCCGGTGTTTTTCAGCGCCAGCCCTCCAGTGCTAAATTCTCAAGCAACCAGTCTGACAACGGCTTGGACAGTGATGATGAAGCTCCAGTGGAGGGTGTCATCTCTAATGGTAGAAAATTAGAGGTGGAGGTAGACATCCACTGCTGCACTTTCCAGCTACGCCCAGGGGCCCCTGAGAGCCATGAGGATGTGAATCTTGCAAATCGCAATGGTAAAATGCGCAGACAGAACAGTGTGATTGTGTCTGCTACAAACGGCTGTCTGCTGGCTGTATGCGGTAGGGAGAATGGCGACCTCAAGAAGTCACCTTCGACGTCCAGCCTGTTTGGTAAGAAACTGTCCAATGGTTCTGTGGTGGCCCCGGAAGACAGTCATAATATTATTGAGGTGGCCCTGGAGGCGCCTAAGAAAAAAACCGGTTACTTCACCGCCCCGGCTCAGCAGGACCCAGAGGACCAGTTAATTGTGCCTCCTGGTCTTGAACAGGAGGTTAGGGAGCAGCTGAAAGGCCAGAACCTTCCTGTCTCAGGCATCTCCACACCGCCAACACCCACTTGTGTAAAAGATCCACTGTGGGATCAACCACACCCTACTGCATTTGCCTCTACCTTAGTTCCAGGGCCAGGCCTCGCTACTGTCCTGCAGCAGGAAGTCTATGATACAGCCCTCTAGGATGCTGAGACATTTGGCTTCAGTTTGGATGGTGCCATTCTGGAGATGTGAGACTATCTCCTACAGGTGGTTTGGTTGGAAGAAGTTGCCATTTGAATATTTTTTTGAAAAGATAAGAAAAGCCTTTAGAACTCTGTCAATAACTGATACTGTGCCATTAAAGAGAGATAAACAGAATACGCTCTGAGTATCCAACGCAATAGGGCTGAACAAGATTTCCACATGTCCAATATGTCAACAGCATTTCCCTTTACTTGGAAAGTTAAGCAATCTGATGGGTGCAGAAAAGATTGTGGTCAGTTTACCCAAAAGGAGCCCAAAGGTTTCTCAGGTCCTGCAAAGCCTGATTAATGCTGAAGCTTGAAAAAGTGCCTACTACGAATGACACATCAGAGAGCTGTATGCATCCAGGTTAAGTGTTGGGATGAGAGCTTGTTTTAGTTGCATTCAGACAGAGCACTGTCTTTCCAAACACTGGACGCTCATAGACGTCTTTGTATGGCTATTATAAAGGTTGGCCCGTTGTTGTCTTTATTTAGCACAGGAAAATATATTAAAAACTTGACTTTTTCATTCCATAATCTATCCAAATATAGCCCAAACAAAGTCGAACTTGTTTAACCCCAGACATATTTCAACCACATTGCATCTCAAGACATCTTTTCACCATTTACTTTTCAGCCATAAATTAATGCTGTTCAAATGGGTAACAGTGTTACAATATCCACATCGCTTTACAAAAAATTTGCCTGGGGGGGGGGGATTGGCTGACAGTGAGATTCTGTATTAAAGCTTACACAAAGAGAACTTGGGGTTTAATCTCTTTAACAAAATATCTATTTCAAGAATAATACCCCTATGATAAAGAAATGCTTCTTTAGATCAGTGGTTCCCAAACTTTCCACGTTGTGACCCATATAATAAAAACGTAAATGGCTCATGACCCCAACTTTTGGTTTATTATTCAAGCATTTTTAAATGTAAATGTGTTACATGACATAATCAGCATTAACAGCCAATGCATTGGACATTAGTTAGCTTTTTTAAATCCGTTCTTATATTTTTTTTTTCATCATTTCAACATTACAAATCCTTTCTCATGATTTTTTTTGGTATTTAGGTTAATTTCTGAAGCGAACCTCATAACCCCAGAGTTACATACTCGTGACCCCAACTTTGGGAACTACTGCTTTGGATGATTGATTTTAAAGGAAGAAATCTAATTTCTGACCAAAATGGCACAAACTGTACCTTTAGATTTGAGAGTATTTTTTTTTATTAACTGAAGGAACTCAATATGTCCTAAACATGTGAAGACAAGAATAACTCCCCTGTTGTTTCCAAAAATTGTTAATTTTAAAAAATGTTTTGAGAATCTTACAAACTGAGTAAATTCTTTTAGAAAACACGCTGGCTACTAAGGGATAACCATGGAGTACAATACATAGCCCCTTTGAACCATTTGACATTGAAAATGTTCAGCTTTACTGAGCTGAAGTACTTGTGACAAAAGAATAACCAGTCATCAATAATAATCACCTTAACAGGTACATTCCATTGGGCAAACTTAAATTTAAATTTTAATGTATCCTCTTATTTGAAATCTCTTCATGTTTACACATATTATTCTTATTTATTGATATTTGGGACTGCCGATGTTGGTCATATTATATAAAGAAGCTATGACCAAACATGTCCTCTATGAAAGATGCATTCTCACATTTAGTCCATGCATTGAATCAGTTCTTCTGTCTTTGTGCTTGCTCTGTCAAATATCGGACTTAAAATCAGCTTTGCTTGTACCAAACTGTGGATGGTTAGGGTAAATGCAAGCTAAAAATTTGACTAACAAGAAATCGGTCATAGCTGAATGAGAGACCTAGAACTCACATTGCATGACCTAACAATGTGCAAATCAATCAGAACAAATACCTTGGGTGAACAAAGTTTGAACAATGTTTAAAGAATCAAAATAATCTGTACAATCTTTAAACTATTTGTTGAAGATTAAATATTTGGCATAGACCTTTTCTTGATATTATGTAAGGTTGTTTTTTTCTACATACATATGAATATGTGCCATGTTTTTATCATTGGTTAATGCTTAGATCAACACAGAATATATAAAATGAGGGCAACTGCAGTATATGGTATTGAAAGATTTTCCTTATTAAGTCTCTTAGAATATGTAATCAGTTCTTCCTTATACAAAACATTAGAAGCATGTAGTGTCATATTACGTGTAGCATACACAAGACATGACAGTTGTTGAAAAAAACTGGAAAAAAGTTACTTAATTTAAAAAGCCTCAGTTATGTATAAGAATTGATGGGGTTCCCAGTAAGTGTAGAACTAGCAGTTTTGTAAGATAATTATTTCTCACTATACTAGACCCCACAGAATACGTGCACTCAATTAAATTGATCTTTTTTCTGTTTGAAATGATGCTGCTGAAAAACGAACTTATTTTGTTTGATGATCTTTACCTGCAATTACAATAAACGCTGAGGTTGTTGAACTGAAGGATATAAATTATAATTGTATTAATAATATCTTAATTATCAGAGGAAGCTCAGTTCTGTGGTGTTTTATCCAGGCCTGAATACCTCCACCTTGTCTTGCAAGCAGAGGCAGCTCAGCTGTGCTTCTGTGTTTAGAAGTCAGTGTCAGTGATTACTACATTAGTTTTACCGTTTTCGTTCTACTTTGACCCTAACTTCAGTAGTTTTAATATTCCACATCTGTTGCATAGCTGGAACTATAACTTTTTGCCTTAAACGTCAACAAAGTAATTGTTAAAAGGAGAAGTCCTTTAAGTTGTCCATCTGTGTTCTGTTTTTTAAGAATCGTCTTTAAATGACAATACAGTACGTACTCTAAAAGATCAGACAAATTTATATATTTTTTATTTAAGTTAGTCAGAACAAGAACAAAGTCCTGCCTGACCAGCACATTTCTTACTTCAAAATAACTCAGCTGCAGAAATCTTAAGAGGTCCCTACCATTGCAACTTTTTTGTATAATGCTCATCAGACTCTATGGAAGAAAAAAGTTATTCTTCTTATAGTTTAAGAACAAACTACAAGAAGTCCCAAACCAGAAACAAGAAATGTCTCTGTTTTTGCAGAGTATGTATAGGCCTTAAGTCTGCTGATGTTGTCCATGAGGAATCCTCAGTTTCTTGTTTGCCAAGTTTTTGTACCTTCAACAAAAGCAACACTGGTATGAGCACTTTATATAACTGTTTATCGCCAGGTTCCTCTGTCATACATCCTCTCTTCTAAATCAAAATACTAACAGTTAAAAGAAAGATGGCTGAAAGGGATGTTAAATTAAGGATAGTTTTGGCTTACTTTTCACAAGACATTTCATTTCCAGAACTTGTTTCTGTTTCTTTGCAATTATACATGCTATTTTTATGCCGTCTGTAATATTTCTTATTATCTACACAAATCAGACATACATCAACATATTCTGTTGCTTTTGTCCATGGCTAAGATTTGATTAAAATATGCTGATTTGTTTGGTCTTCAAGAGTTTTAAAACAGATTGTGAAACTAAAAAGCCCCCAAAAAATAATACAGTAAAAATTATAGCTTCAAATTGTATCATGCATTATATTAAAGTCCTTGAATTATTTTTGTAAGACTGTAAAAGTATACATTTTACCTACAGAGCACTTTGATAAAGGCTAATACGGTAATTAATTCTTGTCACTTTATTGACCTGTGTTGGAGATGCCAAACACGTGGGATTCTGTGGTTCTGACGTCCATGATTCGCTCAATGCGCTCAGTCTGGACTGAAGTCAGTGAGACATTCATGGACGCTGCAGACATTCTGAGACAGATTATGATTGTGCAAGTCAACAGAGGAGCGCTTGAACTTTCCCAGAGGTTTCACAAAACGGTGTGATCTTTTGAGTTCTCGTGTAAAATATGCAACATGTCAAGTGTAAATATAAATGTGGTGCGTGTGTCACTTTACCACCTGAAACCACATAAATCCTGTCACTTAAAATGTCTTAATGTTGAGTGCTGTGTGTATGTATGATGTAGTTGGGGTTGTGCTTATATGTTTCATAGAGCCTTTTTTGTGATTCTACCCCTTCCCTTTAACCTGCTGTATTTGTGGTTTGTTGCCAGTCTGAAATGAATATTACATTTCTCTGTAGTGTTCACCAAACCAACTAAGTCCAGTTTTGACACATTTGACCCTGTTAAACTGTGGCCGTCTTCTGTTTGATGCCATTTTAGATGTCAACAATTTTTTCCAGCTTTGGGTATGTTTGATTTCTGATGAGGCGGTCAGTGTGTGGTGATTTTGTCAGACTGGCTGCACAAGCAGGGAGGGGGAGCTTTGAAGAATGTGCTTTGGTTCAAAAGACAACACTTAGCACAGTATTCATTAAACATTTCTCACAAGTAAGTGGAGGGAATGCAAATTAAAGCAGACTACAGCGTTTTTCTCACGATTCATTTATTGACTTCGGAGGAGTACTTCCTCTTTGCACATCTAAACTAGCTTGCAAAGTATCTGTGTTTCTGTGTAGTGTGAAGTGCATGCATGCCTGTGTGACCAATGGTTTGACTGTAACTGTGTGAACTGTGAAAGAAAACGATCAGAGGAAGCTCCAACTGTATAACACATGACCAAAGCTGCCACTGTTTAATGTCATGTTTCCTTTTGGCAGATTGTTTTTTAGAAAATGCTAGATTTTTTTTCTCAATGCCAAGAAGCTTGATGTTTATTTTTGTACTTTGTTGTATCATGCAAATTTCTATCTCCCTATTCGCTACTGAATTGATAACTATAGGGATTCCTCAGAAAACTGTCACTCATTAAGCCACCAACGAAGGTACTAACTGTAACTGTATTTCATATTGGAAGCATGTGCTAAATAGAAGTCCACTGAGAAACATATAGTATATACAAAATATGATTTATTTGTATAAAAAGAAGCATATCCAATATTTTTTTTCTAGCATGCTGATTGCTGCTAAATTTCTGTTGAGTAATAAACAATAATCTTGTTAAGGAATGGAGCTAACAAGGAGCACTTTTGCCGTTTTCACAGACTTATACTCTTATGAACCTTCTGTGAAATAAAACATGATCATTTTTTATTTCAGACGCTGCTATTATTATTTTTAGTGTTTAATTAGTTTTTTTCAATTACTTTAAGCCAAGTAGCAATAAAACTTTTTACTGTGAATGGTTTTGTCCAGTATTCATTTTAATTATGTTTTTGATAATATTTACCTGCTAAGTCAGTCAACAATATGCCTGGTGTTGTTTACTTCATGAGAAATATCAAATGTTTGAAACATCAAATGTTTGAAAAATATGGAATAAAAGGGAAGGATGGTTTGTATACGTGTCTCCTTTTACATGTATATTTAATTTTAATACAATTTATTACCAAAAGACACTATTTAAGATGGAAAGAATTTTTTTGTTTCTCTATAAATTGTGGTTTAACATGTCCCTAAAGAGTAAGTAATGCAAAAAAATCAGTTTAAACTCACATGTCCAGTGTATCTGTTACCACTGGTTAAAGGCCGTATTTTGTTCATTAAAGCTTTTGACTTGAAAAGGTACATGGAATTAGGCTTTAGGTTTCTACAAGGGAATACCATAAATATTCATTTGATTATTTCTCTTTTCCATAAAGAAATAACACTTTAGTTATGTCAAATTGCAAGATGGTAAAAAGTATTCTGCAAACTTAAAGACTTATGTCGTTTGAACACCTTGCTTACACCAATGTATCTATTTCATACAATCTGAACTTTCAGATACATCATTAGCACAGGCTATTAGCAAAACACTAAGTCTTCACTAAGAAAAATGTACTGTATATAATATACATCCTGGTATTTCCGACATGTAGTTTTCCTTAGGTAGTATATTTTGCAAAGAGGTTACTTTCTATATAGTTTATTGTGCCGAAGCACCACCATGTTCTCAGAACTAACATTTGATTCCACTTAAAACAGGGATGTCCAAAGTGCGGCCAGGGGGCCATTTACGGCCCTTGACCAGCATTTAAGATCGATACATTCAACAATTGGCATCAGAACACAAATGATTGATGAAGATGGAGACTTTCTTTTTTTTTTGTTGACAAAAAAGGATTAGAAAATGTTCCATGGCACAAAACAAATTATTTAGCTTTTAACATTTTTTTTGCTTTCTTTTTAATTTCATTGCATGAATAACTAACACAAGAGCAGATGTAGAGACAACCAGACATTGCTAAAAATAACACATAATTTCAAAGCAACACTGACCCAAACCCTGTTTTTTTTCCGCTGAGAAAACTACCCGCTCTGTTATATTTAAAAACGTAATGATTTCTTTTAAAACGGCAAGCCCTGTGTTCTACAATCCCTTAAAAATACCTTTTCTACATGACTTCCTACTTTGTTTCATTAAAATATCACATGTTTAATTTAATGTTAAGCAGGTAAAAAAAAAAACTAAAAATTTTTTTTTTTTTTTTTGTGGCCCATGGCCCCTTTCGACTTGATAACTTTGGCCCTTGTAGAAAAAAGTTTGGACATCCCTGACTTAAAGCAAAGTTGGTGCCACCTGCTGGAGAACGTTAGAAATGCACTCTACAGTCCGGCAAAGGTATATAAAACTCGTAGTTATAAATGTACATCAAAGCAACAAAACCACAGAAAATAATCTTGTGAAAAATATTTTAAACCACAAGAGAGGGCAAATATCTGTTTCACTGTCAGAGTTCATAAAAGTTTATTTCATTTCAATATCTATTTTAAAGGTAGTGGTATGAATAAAACCAATCCTGGTAGTTATCAATTTGAGCCCTACTATGACAAATAAAGAAATGTAAAACTTTTTTTAAGTTATGGATGTTAAATGCAACAATGCACTGATTTTTCTTTTATTAAAGACTACAACAAATGTGTCTAATGTTCACTTAAGTCATTTCAGTCTGTTTTACCCTGTTATGTTCAGTTGTGGATGACCAGGTTTGGCCATTTATATCCAGCTCACAAAAAAAAAAGAATAATACACTAATGCAATGAGTTCTACATTTATTTAACCAACTCCTTCTCTGCCGAACCCATCAAATAGCAGCTTATGATTTTTTTCCCCATGAGGCTAAATGTTCTATCATACATCTCACATAAGAAAAGTTATTTTTCAATTACCTGTTTTTATATGCAAAAAAATTGTATACAATGTTCAGGTTGTTTATTATGCAATTTACAAAAAAAAATATGGTCAGTAAAGTACATAAGTAAAAAAAAGAAAGAAGTGAGAAGAATAAAAGTATTGCAACTTACATCAAGAAATCATTGTAATAAAAGATGTACAAGGTAAACATAAAATACTTTAAAAGAAGTCCCTTCCAATCTGTTTAACTTTTGCGCTAATGTGAGTGAGAAAAGCCTGGTTTAAAAGGATTCTCTTCATTTGTACTTTCCTTCTTCAGCTCTCGCACTGATCTGAAGGCTCTGATGGCCAACACCCCACCAAAGATGAAAACAAAGATCCCTGCCACCCCAAACAGTCCTCCGGCGATATCTGCACCATTAAAGCGGCACTCAAACCCTTTGTGTCCTTTGCTCTTATACATTTGCTCCCTCTCCTGACAGATGGGGTTTTGGTAGGTTTCTTGTATTTTAATAAAGTAGAACACCAGTCCAGCGATGTAACCCAAGCTGATCAGAAAATTCACAACAGCCTCCCCAAACAGCATGGGGGGCCACCGGTAAGGGACCCGGAAGACCCCCAGGGAGAACATGACACAGGCATATATCATCAATATCCCACCGCAGGCTATCGCAAAGACATATGGAGGCCGCTTGAGCTGGTTGAAGAGACTGTCTAGCTCCATGACCCTGTCTGCATCAGCTCCAGTGAAGGCGTTGGCGCCTCCAAAATAATAATAGTAAATTCCTCCAAGGCTGGCCAGGTCACGGTAACCCCCGTTGTTGCTGTACGGCACTCCAGCGCATATCATAATAAGGAGATTCACGGAGATCTCCATGAGCTGGCAGATACCTGAGAGACATGCAACAGACCTCAGTGAGATTAATGTTCAAATTAAAACTCGACAAGTTTTCTAGAGACCACTTTTTCTCTGATGAAAGATGTCCGGTTTACTTTAAACTTTTACTTGGAGAACTTCAAACTTCAATAATTTTTTTTTTTTAAATCAGGTTCGAGGCAGTTTCAGTCTGTCATTTAAAAATATTCAGTAAATTATAATGGAAATACAATAAAAACCAGAAAAGTTAACAATCAATTGAGTAGTGTGTGAGACCCCATAATTTTATATTTAAAAGCATTCAAACAGAGTAACTGAAAAAAAAAACATGTTTTAAAGCATCTTTCATTTCAGGTCTGTTGCTATTTTGTAATATACTGAAATGTTGAGCTGTGACAATTTTGAGCTTGAGCATCATAGAAGAGCCTCACTAGTGATATACTTGCCTCTAGCGGTTAGGGCGTATCTTAAATTGTACAGGGCTTGTTTGTGCTGCTGTTGATGCATTTCATGGTTATACACTGAAGTTTCTCTGGGCCTGCAAAGACAATACTGTTTTTTAGAGGTGTAAAATTACCTTCATTGCAACTTGAAAAGACAGACTGTATCACATGTTTTCTTACATTGTTATGGGTCCTTCAGAATCTATATATGCAACTTCCCCCTTGTGAAAAGGAGGACTTCTAACTTCTCTCTTTGTGTTCTTATTGGTTCTTCTGTCACTGCTGATTCGCTCATCCACATCTCTTGGGTTTTGGCTGTGTCTCCAGGTGTCATACAGAGAGTGCTGTACCCTGTGCGAGTAATCCCTGCTCTTGTACTCTGCGGCCACATCACCTCTCTGATGGTGTCTTCCCCGGTCTGTCATCCTCCTTTGCTTGCTGGAGAAGATTATGAACATAAATCCTATTATTGACTCCCATGGTTGACTTCTGTCTCTGTGCATGAAGAGGTAGCTTACAAAACACTACAAGTAGCAAAGCAATAGGGAGGACTATCTATAGTTAAAATCAGATATTATATATTCTGTATAAAAAGAAAAGAAAACAACCTTTACCGTTACCATTTTTCTCATTCGACATTAAGTCAGACTAAATGTTTTCTTCTTTAGGTCTGTTATTATTTCAAAGATATTTTTTGTTTTTTTTCCCTGATAGTAGGATAATGAAAAAGAGACCTTCCTGCATTCCAATTTTTTTGTTGTTGAAATATTTGGCAGAATTACCTTTAAACTTTATGATTTAGCTATATCATTACAGGGCTTCTCTGTGTTTTGGAATTTCCTCCCCTTCCTTCTGACAGTTTTGTAGGCTGCTTTGCTCACACACAGTTTACCCAGTCTAACCAAAAAGGTTCATCAACACAGAGTTTAGGGTGTTGCGATGGTCATTAAAAACACTGGCGTTGTTGACCTTAAGCCATGTTGTAACTAATTTATCTGTATGCTGGTCACTCTCTATTTGAAAGACCAATCTGTGCTCAAGCTTTAACTACCCGTCTGACATCCCATCATATTGCCCTAATATGTTCTTCTCAGGAACTTCTTTGCATCCATTAGTCATTACTCATCACAAAAAGCAGATATCACATGTGGGGTCCCCCAGGGCTCAATCACAGGGCCCCTCCTATTTAGCATTTACATGCTCCAATTAAACCAGATTATAACAACAAATAACATCAAGTACCTCATTTATGCTGACGACAATCAGCTTTATATTTCAATGTCACCAGACGATGTTGAACCCGTCCACACCATTAATAAATGCATTGAGCAAATTAACAGCTGGATGTCCCATAATTACTTTCAACTGAACAAAAACAAATCTGAAGTGCTTTTCTGTGTGGTCTATTAAATATCAGTACACAACTTCAGTAGGTCTAATTAGAAACTACTGACCAGGCCATGAAATCTAGGTGTAATAATGGACTCAGACTTGAACCTCCAAGGTCACATAAAGGCAATAACAGCATAAGGTCAGCTTTCTATCACCTGAGGAACATTTCTAGGATTGAAGGACTGATGACAAGAGGAGACCTATAAAAACTCATCCAGGCATTTATTTCTAGCCGCCTTGATTACTGAAACAGTATCTTCCCAGGTCTACCCAAAGAAAATCCGACAGCTGCAGATGATCCAGAATGCTGCTGCTCGTGTTCTCACTAAAACCAGGAAAGTAGAACACATCATCCCAGTTCTAAAGTCTTTACACCTGTAGCTCAGAGAATAGATTTCAAATTGCTTTTATTAGTCTATAAATCATTGAATAGGTTAGCACCAGAGTACATTACAGATCTGCTACTGCGGTACAAACCATCCAGATCACTCAGGTCCTCCAGGTCTAGTTTACTGATCGTCCCGAGAACCAGAACCCAGCATGGGTAAGCAGCTCTGAGTTTCTATGCTCCTCACATCTGGAATGCAAAACTGCAGAGACACTGAACTTTTTAAAATCTAAAATAAAAACGTACCTATTTAGACTTTCTTATGAGAAACTGATTCTATTATTGCCAATACTATTATTAAATGTTTTTATCCTAAATTGTTGTCTTTAATCAAATGCCTAATGTTGTCTTTATTGTGTCTTTTATAAATGTTTGTTTATGCTTTCTTTTAGTGATTTTATGTTTTAATTATCACATTTGTCATCATGTAATGCACCTCTAATTGCCTCGTGTTGAAAGTGTGCTACATAAATTAAATTGCCTTTCCTTGCCCTTTTCTGAAGTGCAGAGTTTTCTGGATGATGCTCATCCACACAGGTGGGATGGTGTTTCCATTTTTGCAAAAAAAAAAAGGTAGTTACACTGGTCAAACAACTACATTTTTGCTTTGCCATACCCATAAACAAGTTTTTTGCAAACTGTAATCTGGGTTTTTAGGTTATCAATCCATCCATCATCTTCCGCTTATCCGGGGTCGGGTCGCGGGGGCAGTAGCCTAAGCAAAGAGGCCCAGACTTCCCTCTCCCCGGCTACTTGGGCCAGCTCCTCGGGAGGAATCCCGAGGCGTTCCCAGGCCAGCTGGGAGACATAATCCCTCCAGCGGGTCCTGGGTCTTCCCCTGGGTCTCCTCCCGGTGGGACGTGCCCAGAACACCTCACCAGGGAGGCGTCCAGGAGGCATCCTGACCAGATGCCCGAGCCACCTCAACTGGCTCCTCTCGATGTGGAGGAGCAGCGGCTCTAATCTGAGACTCCTCCGGATGACCGAGCTCCTCATCCTATCTCTAAGGGAGAGCCCAGCCACCCTACAGAGGAAACTCATTTCATCCGCCTGTATCCGCGATCTCGTTCTTTCGGTCACCACCCAGCGTTCGTGATCATAGATGAGGGTAGGAACGTAGATCGACCGGTAAATTGAGAGCTTTGCCTTTCGGCTCAGCTCTCTCTTCACCACGACAGACCGGTACAGCGCCCGCATAACTGCAGACGCCTTACCAATCCGTCCATCGATCTCCCGCTCCATTTTTCCCCTCATTCGTGAACAAGACCCCCAGATACCTAAACTCCCCCACTTGAGGAAGGACCTCATCCCCGACCCGGAGAAGGCACTCTACCCTTTTTCGGCTCAAGACCATGGTCTCGGATTTGGAGGTGCTGATCCTCATCCCAGCCGCTTCACACTCTGCTGCGAACCGCTCCAACGAGAGCTGTAGATCACGTTCAGATGAAGCCAACAAGACCACATCATCTGCGAAAAGCAGAGACCCGATCCTGAGGTCACCAAAACGGATCGCCTCAACACCTTGGCTGTGCCTAGAAGTCCTGTCCATAAACATTATGAACAGGACCGGTGACAAAGGGCAACCTTGGCGGAGTCCAGCTCTCACCGGAAATGAGTCTGACTTACTGCCGGCAATGCGAACCAGACTCTGACACCGTTCATATAGGGACCTAACAGCCCGTATCAAAGGGCCTGGTACCCCATACTCCCGGAGTACCCCCCACAGGACACCCTGAGGGACACGGTCGAATGCCTTCTCCAAGTCCACAAAGCACATGTAGACCGGTTGGGCGAACTCCCACGCACCCTCCAGGACCCTGCTGAGGGTGTAGAGCTGGTCCAGTGTTCCACTGCCAGGACGAAAACCGCATTGTTCCTCCTGAATCCGAGGTTCGACTATCCGTCGGACCCTCCTCTCCAGAACCCCTGAATAGACCTTACCAGGGAGGCTCAGAAGGGTTATCCCCCTATAATTGGAACACACTCTGTGGTCCCACCACCCCGGTCTTCCAATCCAAGGGAACTTCCCCCGATGTCCACGCAATATTGCAGAGCCGCATCAACCAACACAGCCCTACAACATCCAGAGCCTTGAGGAACTCCGTCCGAATCTCATCCACCCCCGGTGCCTTGCCACCAAAGAGCTTTTTAACAACCTCAGTGACTTCAGCACCAGAGATTGGAGAGCCCGTTCCAGAGTCCTCAGAATCTGCTTCCAAACAGGAAGGCGTGTCGGTGGGATTGAGTAGGTCTTCGAAGTATTCCATCCACCGACCCAAAATGTCCCACGTTGAGGTCAGCAGCTCACCGCCCCCACTGTAAACAGTGTTGGTGGCAGACCGCTTCCCCCCCCTGAGATGCAGGATGGTGGACCAGAATCGCTTCGAAGCCATATGGAAGTCGTTCTCCATGGTCTCTCCAAACTCCTCCCACGCCCGAGTTTTTGCCTCAGCGACCATCCGAGCCGCACTCCGCTTGGCCTGCCGGTACCTATCAGCTGCTTCCGGAGTCCCACAGGCCAAAAAGGCCCGATAGGACTCCTTCTTCAGCTTGACAGCATCCCTCACCGCTGGTGTCCACCATCGGGTTCGAGGGTTGCCGCCGCGACAGGCACCGACTACCTTACGGCCACAACTACGGTCAGCCGCTTCGACAATGGAGGCACGGAACATGGCCCATTCAGACTCAATGTTCCCCCGCCTCCCCCGGGACGTGTTTGAAGTTCTGCCGGAGGTGAGTGTTGAAACCCCTTCTGACAGGAGACTCCGCCAGACGTTCCCAGCAGACCCTCACAACACGTTTGAGCCTGCCAGGTCTGTCCGGCGTCCTCCCCCACCACCGGAGCCGACTCACCACCAGGTAGTGGTCGGTGGATAGCTCCGCCCCTCTCTTCACCCGAGTGTCCAAAACATGCGGCCGCAGGTCCGATGAAACGACAACCAGGTCGATCATCGAGCTGCGGCTTAGGGTGTCCTGGTGCCAAGTGCACACATGAACACCCTTATGCTTGTACATGGTGTTTGTTATGGACAATCCATGACGAGCACAGAAGTCCAACAACAAAACACCGCTCGGGTTCAGATCAGGGGGGCCATACCGCCCAAACACGCCTCTCCAGGTCTCACTGTCACTGCCCACGTGAGCATTGAAATCCCCCAGCAGAATGAGGGAGTCCCCAGAAGGAGCACTCTCAAGCACCCCCTCCAAGGACTCCAAGAAGGGTGGGTAATCTGATCTACTGTTTGGTGCATAAACACAAACAATAGTCAGGACCCGTACCCCCACCCGTAGGTGGAGGGAGGCTACCCTCTCATTCACCGAGGTAAACCCCAAAGTACAGATGCCGAGATGGGGGGCAACAAGTATGCCCACCCCAGCTCGGCGCCTCTCAACGGGAGCAACTCCAGAGTCCAACCCCTCTCGAGGAGACGAGTTCCAGAGCCAGAGCCATGCGTCGAGGCAAGGCCGACGATGTCCAGTCAGAACCTTTCAACCTCGCACACCAGCTCCGGCTCCTTCCCCACCAGAGAGGTGACGTTTCACGTCCCAAGAGCCAGCTTCTGCAGTCGAGGATCGGACCGCCGAGGTCCCCGCCTTCGGCCACCGCCCATCTTGCATTGCACCCGACCCCTATGGCCCCTCCCACAGGTGGTGAGCTCATGGGAAGGGGGGCCCATGTTTCGTCTTCGGGCTAAGCCCGGCCGGGCCCCATAGGTGAAGGCCCGGCCACCAGGCGCTCGCCAACGTGCCCCACCTCCAGAGGTTTTTAGGTTATTTTTAGATTAATGGCTTCTTCTTCTCTGAGTTGCATATGATGAATTTGATTATGAATTATGATGTCTTAGAAAATTAAGCCAGTGTCTTACAAGGCCGGGCATCATTATCATCAGAGTTTCTCAAATTATGGCTACATATGTAACCTGACTAACTCACACTGAAAACGGTAATTAATTTTTTGTCTCTATAATTATGCTGGGATTATAAAATATAAAACATAAATAATTTTAGTCATGCTAAATGATCAAAAACAGGAAAACTGAGTCTAATGAAATGACATAAAATGGGGGAAAATATGTTATTTTGAAAATTATGTAAACACATGGTTTAAACTGTTAAAATAACTGCAGAATTATGCAATGCATACAGGACATTTCCTTGTTAAGGAAAACCAAAATTAATCTCAAGTATACGGCAACAAAATCACAGCTGCATGTATCACGAAACTCAACAAATTTAAAGAAACAATGCTAGCAAACTGGTATTTTTATGTTACAGCTCATACAGCGTTCTGCAACGCTCGCGTCGTTACTGAAACAAAACATCCGCTCAGACTTTTTTTTAGCTCTTCGTTTTAAAACAGGCATCAATTTGGTTTTCTGCAGGGCTTAAAACATACCTTGTTTTCGTCTAAACCCCGTTTGAACCTTATCTTGTTTTTGTTTAGAGCAAAACAACGTAGTCCACCTGTAACTTCCTGTTGGAGATTTCCTTCTTCTCTCACCTGTTCTCTGCCCACGCCCACTTAATTTGAGATTTTTGTGTGTGTGTGTGTGTGTGTGTGTGTGTGTGTGCGTGTGTGTGTTGGTGTGTTTTATCTCAACTGGCAAGGACTCAGTCAGGGTCAGTGCCTCATACGTGAAACAAAAACACATTAGTTTAGTATGACCAAAAACAGTTCTGAGGTTAAATTATATGACAGATAAGGATTAGGATAAAATGAAGTAAACTGACTTTTATTCTCATAGTTTCGTTTGGAAAAACTTTGAAAACTACAAAAAGCCTTCTGTACATATCGTGACTGTTGATTAAAGTTACTTGTTTTAGATTGAAATAACTACTAGTGCAGATTTCTGATTCACGCCACAACCCGGACACAGAGCACGAGTTCAAGGGCTGGTTCCTTCCGCCGAGGAAAAGATGCCTTTCAGTATAAATATCAGAATGCGGTCATTTACATCCTTCTTCAAATAATGGAGCACTTCCTGACGGTTTTGTTTGTATATATTTGCATGAGTCAGCACCTTAAAAGCAGCGTGAGGTCTCTGTGTCTTTGGATCTGCTGGAACGGATTTCCTTTCATGGAAAACAATGTATTATTTAATTATAAGCCTGATAAAAAAAATAATAAAAAACTTTTGCATGTAAGCTATTTGTGGTGATTTTAAACTGCTTTCTTGAGTCACACCTGTCTGGTGACTCAATGTTTTTGTTTTTGTTTTCTCAGATACCAAAAGTAACTTGGAATCCTACACATACATCTTCTACATGTGAAATCAAACACTACCATTTTACTTGTTTTTTAGTTGATTGGGATACCCTTTCGACACCGTAATTTAGAGTAAACTAATTCTATTAACAATTTTAGTTTTTGAAATTGATATTTTTCTGGTCCCATTTCCCATAACTGAATTATACAAAACTATAGAAAGATAGAGCTATGAAGGAGCTTGAGAAACTATCAAAGTAAAAAGTTGGAAAGAGAAAAAAAAAAATCATGGAAATCCAGCAATCACAAAAATCCAGTAGAATAGAATTACCTAGACCATTATTTGATTCTGACATTTAAGTGAAATCACACCAATCTATAATAAAACTACTACTAAAAATAATAATAATCTAGAAAACTCTGTTAAGCAATTGATGCTATTTATATGACCCAACAAATCTGTTTTGTTTTTTTTTACATTTTCATCGCTTGTTTTTGTAAATAATGGAAATGTAAGAAAACAGCTGATCAGCAGCAACTACAAGTCTATCAGCGGAAAATTTATGCTTATCGGATTTTTCAATCTGAGGGGTGGGGATATAAATAGGTGAAAGAAAGTCCAAATAATATTTAAAAAAAACAACTGAAAAAAAAAAAAGAAAGAGAAACAACTGGCTGAAAATCATTAAATTTTTTTTTGCTTTGATGTATTGGATGACCCCCTCGAATGTGATATGTCTCATCTCAAGGGGTCAATCATCCCTAAAAAGATGTGCTAATAAATAAATAAATAAATGAATAAATAAATAAATAAAAATGCTTCATTAAGAAAACTTTCAATTCCGTAGGATGTTTTTCATTTGTTGGATTTTTGTGTAGCTAACTAATCTAATAACAGTTTTATTACTAATACAAACCTAACCCTATAGCTTAGCAAGCTATGAGTGAGTGTTAGCAACTGTTACATTGTCATGTATAGTCTCGAGTAGTTATTTTACTTTATTTTGTTTGAAGGCAAAATTATAAAGATAATCGTTAGAGTGGCCAAGAACTAACAACTTTTACGTTTAAATATATTTAACTAGTAATCTAATGCAGTCTGTGTAAGAATAAAGGACACCTGTATGGGCGGAATAACCTACTGTAATTGGTTCTGACCCAGGGGCCCACAGCCTCCTAACCTCAAGCCTGATTGCTGGTGAATTCTGACTTGTCAACCTGACGATAACATTTGTGTAAGTATTTTGTGAAAACAATGTGTACAATGAGGGAAAGAAAGCTTTTATTTTGATTCGGAACATTTTATTGTGTTTTTTCATCAGACACTAGTCGTCAGTTATAATAACAAAAGGAAAATGATTTTATTTTGAAAGTTGGAGTCAAACAAAACCGGAAGTATTTGCCGTTACTCGCAGGGTCACGCTGCCACTACAACCAACGGAGATGGCGGTGACGGCCAAGCGAGCAGCGTGAAGTGCTGATGCATTACATGGATTAAAAAACCCCGACAGCCAGTAAATTGTTGGACAACTGACAATGACGTCGAAGTAGAGCACCGTTTGTTGTTGTCATTACAAACCCACAAAACCTTCCCGGGGAAGTTTTCATCTCGTCGGCGGAGGAGTGAAAATCTCATCGGGAGCATGGCTTCTTCCAGCAATCAGGTAGCTAAGCTAGTTAGCTCATTTTAGCTAGTGCAACAACAACAACTCCAGATGGATTTGGTGTTAACGGGATGGAAAGCCTCACCGATGCCTTTCATTTGTATGACGTTCTGAAAAAAATGTTTAACAGAGCATAATCTTTTTTTATTTAGTTAGATGTTGTTGTTTAAAACATTAAAGGAGTCGTGTCATTGAAACTGTGAGTAGAGAAAAGTGCTTGCTAATGCCCCCCTGCCTCTCCCCCCCTCCTCCTCTCCAGCCTCATTAGGGTAGTCACAAGCAGCATGGCAACGCTGGCTAACAGGCCCCATGCTCCTCCATTCAAATGAGCCAGCAATGGTCTTTCCTGCTGTTCTTTCAAGTTACGAGTACGACATCCAGTTTTCAGCCGAACGGGACACAAACGCCTATAATACCAACATACAGTAATTATATTGTTAAATCCCCTTGGTGTCATGAGTTATTTATTAGGAAAAAGTTGTAGAAAATTGCGTGTTTGCATTGCCCACCTGCTCAGTAGTGACACGGGCCTTGTTCTTTGCTTTATTTTTCTAAACAATCCTACTTTCTAAATGTTTTGTTTTTATTTTATTCAGTTTAACAATCTTTTTACACATAATGCTGCATGCCAGTGGTTGATGTTTATCAGTCGTACGCTTAATGAGAAACCCTTTCGATCAAATGTAGCTGTTAGCAAGCTAACATATTTGCACAGGTGGCGTGCTCTGCTGTCAGCACCTTTAGCTAAATGCTGTGCGACAGCGTGGGCTTCGCCTGTTCAGTTATTTATCCTAGAAGAAAGATAAAGTAGTTTAAACGTGTACGCGGCTGTATGTGTTGCTAAGCAAACCGTTTTAATGGGGTCTAACTTGGATTGTGGATGACTTTGCAAGTTTGGTGACATTTCTGTGGAAGCTAACCGTCATGTGAGAAGGCCCATTTTGAGTAATGCATCCAGTAACTCGTGGGAAGTTTCTTTTTATTGAATGTTAAGATTTTAAAGGAAACGCCAAGCGATTTAAATTAAAATGCTGAGGTTTTGTGTTGTTTTTAAACAGTTGACAAGCAGAAATTGAACTGCACTATGAGGAGAAGGAGGAACTTAGTTACTGAATTTGTGCATGCTTCCACCATTTTTGCTCCCGTCCCCCGCCCCCTAAAACGAAGCGTTTCTCTTGGTATAACAAAAGTCACACACAAACTCACCTTTGAGCTTTTACATAGTTGCACTTTAAAATGATTTGTCACACTCAGATTTACCTCGCCACAGAAGGCCGATTTGTTGCCTCATATGGGTGACAGTGATTGCCTACATGCTTCTAAATTATTATTTGTTGGCAAATAATGAGATCAAATGTAGATTTGGAGCAGTGACAGCTGTGTTATTTGCTCTAATTAATTGGCAACCACAAGTCTACAGCTTTACAGCTCTAGATTATTTGTATGACTATGAAATGTTGCTGTCTTAATTGGTTTTAAAGAAATTGCCTGTTAGAAAAAAAAGCACACATTTAAACACATAAATGCTTAATAAAAATTAGATGCTGAAAATGTGAAATTAATGATCTCGTCATACTTTTTACGAATTGTTATGATTTTTCTTTTGGCGAAAGGGATGCACATTTGTTTGCTAGAACAAATGTAGCAGCCAAATGATAGGCAAAGCAAGAGCCACTGCACTAGAAGATAACAGGCCTTACTCTTTTGGGTTGAAACTTAGCAAACAGGTCATGCTGGAAAATCTGAACAGTGTGACTTTTTACCTCTACTTGTTAATGATAGCAGATTTTGGTATGCACGCTGCAGATCAACTTGTTCAGGCATTGGCTTGCAAACAAGAGCTAGAAGAGGTGGTAAACCCGTATTTTTAACATTCATCTGTGACACACTTTACTGTTCACCATAAATGCGTTTTTTTCTAAACTTTTACAAATTTTCCTACGCGAAACAGCTCAGCATTCAAATACATATTAAAGATTATTGGTTTAGTAGAGAGCTCAGTGTTTGCTCTCTGCAGCTATGACATGTTGTGCTTCTCACGTCCATGCCATAAAAACTATGAATTCCTTTAGTTGCCATGCAGCTGTTTCCTATTTACATCAACTAATCCACACCACATAGTATTTTGAATTAGTTCTTTTTTGTTGTTGTTTTTGCTTAACGTGTTAATCAGTATGTTATACAGCATATTCTGTACATTATGCACAGCACCACATGAGCTACAAATGTATTGGTGTTTAGGTTTATTTAGTTTAACAAGGAACGCTTGGTTAGATCAGACACAATAGTTGGCAAAAGTTCAGTCCTTTCAGGTCTCTGGTAAATGTACCTCACAACATGATTATCAGTGGGTGTGGATTAAAATGCTTAATACAATCTTGTTCTATTATCTCGTAGGCATCATCGGCCTCCGATTGTTAAAAGCGAAAAACATTTCAGTTTTATTGTTACAAGCTAAAGCCAGTTTCAGTGTTGGGGGAAGTTTGTTTCTATTTTTTAAGTTGCTTTTTGTACTTGACAAAAAGTCTTGGGTTCACTCTTGTGTTTTAAAGCCATGCATGTTTATTTGCACTTCTCAAATCAGATGGATAAATAGTTGTAAGCTATAGTTCATATAAACAGAGAGAGGAGCCGGTCTGTGTGGCACGCTTACAGAAAGAAGCAAAGCAACATTCTTTCTGTTGTGAGCGTATGAGCCGTCCTGAAGCTGTTGGATTACAGCTGGCTGTTTGTCACTTGGAGTGCCATTTCAGCAATGTGGGCCCTTGTGTGGGGGGCGTGTTTGCAAAGAGTCACACGTGCTTGAGCTGCACTTTCTTTTCTGTGTGCCTCCCCTTTTCACCGTTTATAGCTGTGGGAGGATTAAGGGCATGTTTAGTGGGTTCATTTCATCTTTTCTTAGTTGCTTTGTTTCCCCGTGTCCCATGTGGTCACTCGAGTTTGCACAGTGCATTATTTCCTCTGAAGTGATGAGGATTACCTGACAAGGGATTAACACGGTAAAAGTAAATTACCTGTGCTTAATAAAATGAAGTCACTGAATAATGGCAGCAAAATGTTCGTAGCACAGTTGAGAAGGGTAGGGTGAAATAGTTCTGTTGGACAAGCGTTTTTGTTTCCGGGCGACTGGAGCTCTGGCGATAGGAATTTGTCCTGTTGCCTTTGGGTTGCCAGTTCAAATCCCTGCTCTGCGCATCTGTCGTGTCCTTGAGCAAGACACTTTGCCAGCCTTGCCTGCTGGTGGTGGTCAGAGGGTCCAATGGCTACTGCGTATGACAGCCTTGCTTCTGATGGTGTACTCCTGGGCGCAAATATTGGAAATATCCATGGTTAGGGGGCAGCTCCCTCCTTTCTCGCCTCTGATTGGCTAGGCTGATTGATTTTTATTACTAACCCTAACGTTTGTAGACCATTACCTTGCTCATTTTCTAATCGTAATATCCGAGGACCAGTGCCTAAATCTAATGTGATCCATTTATAAATAACCGTTCGGACCAGTCCCCAATCATGGAAATTTAAAAAGCCACCCCCCCCCCCCCCCCCCCCCAATGGTAGATTGTGTAAATAAATCAATCAGTAAAATAAGTTTATTGTAGTATTGTAGTATAAAGGTCTTTAAACGATGGGGCCAAGTTTTCTCCAGTTGTATAGAATAAACTAGAACCCCCTCCCTCACCTGTTGCTATGCATTTCCAGCTTACACCAAGATAAATTTGGCTATCTGGAAGTGTTTTAAATTCAGAAAAAACGGTCGTTGCATGAAAAATAAGATTCTACCCTCTTCTCCCGTAGTTAAAGTTGCACTGTTTTAAAACTGAAGTTAGCAAGGTACGGGTGTTTGAAGCGTTCTGCTGCGGACTGGCTACCCCAAGGAGGAACTCTGACAAATTAACTAGCAAATATCAGCCTATGACATGTGTCAGAGAAAGAGCCAAAATATATAATTTTCAATTAAAAATACTTGACACTATATAGTGAGTATTTATAATTTGGTCTTTAAGTGTAAGTATGCAAGCCAATATGGATCGTAGTACTGTACCTCCTCCGTTTCATAAAGTAGTTGCATATTAGGGCTGGATGATATAAAAAAAAAAGCATATCTATAAAGGAATAGTCATAAAGATCGACATTGATAATTATCGATAAATATCACCAAATTTAAAATATATATTTTAAGTGTCTCCCCGGTCTTTTTTTTATTCTTCAATTAACTAATTTTTACAAAGAATTAAATTAATTAATTTTTTAATTAACACTTCTTTTTGTCATAACTAAATTTGTAAGACACAGAAACAAATCAAGAGACCTGAGTAACATCAGTAAGTACTAAGAAAAGTAATATTATGAACCATTATATTATACATAGTTTTTTTAATTGTTAGTCATTTAAATTAAAGGCTTATCTTGATGCTTTTTAATCTTG
Source organism: Apricaphanius iberus (assembly GCA_028564705.1). Taxonomy (NCBI): domain Eukaryota; kingdom Metazoa; phylum Chordata; class Actinopteri; order Cyprinodontiformes; family Aphaniidae; genus Apricaphanius; species Apricaphanius iberus. The sequence goes on along the minus strand of JAPXFQ010000166.1, from coordinate 2,576,452 downwards.
TAAACATTTTATGACACTTTATAATATTAATGGTTGAGACCTTTGGTTTAGTTTGTCAATAAAGTTTATTCAAATTCACTTTAGCTCTTGTTCAGCTTTTGGCTAAAGCTAACCAGCTAGTCATCGGCGTGTAGACAGAACCCAGAACACTGCAGTCCAATCACCGAGAGTTGAAGCCGGCTATGTTTTTAAAGCGTTTTTCGCTTCTGATGACCGGGAGAAGAACCGAGGGGACATTTTAAAGCCACGGGTGGTGATGGCAGCTCGGCCTGGTAAGTTAGAAGAGCCCATATTATCTTCTGGCTCTCAGCAAGGACGCACGCTTTTTCTCTCCCTCCTCCTCCTGTGTCTTATCCCACTGCTCTATGTCCTGTGCCTCTATCTGGAGCACACACACAATGTCTTGCTGTCTCCCAAGCTCTCCTGCCCCCTCGGGTGGCAGGTCTGGCTGTGTGCTTAGAGTTGAGCGCTGCATGCAGATTGTCGACCAGGTCATGTCATCATTGTGAACGTTGAAATGTGCTTCTCTGTGTTTTTTGTGTGTTTTTGTTTTCTATTACCTGTGTTGTGAGTCCGTATACGGACCCAGAACACAGTTGAGCGTTTTTTTCCCGTCACCGTGAAACCCTCCCCCCTCCTGATGTTTAACTCTTTCCTGAGTAAAAAGGGAGCGCCGCCTGCAAGCGGCTGCACTGCCCAACAGTGACCTGGATCTGTTTGTTGACTGTCTGTTTGTCTGTAATGATCTTGGACAGGTTGTACTGTAAAACTGAATTTCCCCTCGTGGGACAATAAAGGATTATTCAATTCAATTTCCTGTGTCTCTCTCTGTAACAGATTCACAGCGAAAAGGAGTAGGGGAGTCCTGGTTAAGATAGTTGATCATAGTATTATATTTTGTTTATTTTTGCTATGTTTAGTGTTTTAGTGCATCAAGGATTGTTCAAAACAAACATACGTTACGTTAGAGTCTAAGTAACCAATAACATCATAAAAAGTCACTTTATTTGTCTCTAGTCACATTTTTCTGAAAAACAGTCGGTGGATGAATCTAAACTCTTGCTAAGTATAGCTACACAGTAGCTGCGTAGTAGTGCCTTCCCATCAGTTTGGTATTATTGCCTCTGTTTGTCACATGGCTGTGCGTAGTCACGTGACTCAATGCAAAGCCGAATTCTCAAAGGGACCGGAGCACCGATAAGCTAAAACACATCTTTAAAAATCTTTTTTTTTTACATACTGAATTTACCAGCACGGGTAAAAATGACGGTAACAGTCATATATTTTGGTATCGGCAAATTTTTTGGTATACGACCCAGTTCTACTCCAGAACATTTATTGCTTTATAAAAGCAGCCGAAATGCAATGTTCCGGTAAGAAGTTGTCTTTGAAAAGACAACTATGGTTAAAGACCGGATGGAATTGTCCGCAAAATTTACGGAACATCCATCTGAAAACCGCTTAATAGGAACGTTAGTTACTGTGGTGGTTAGTTACTCTCTTCAGGTCATTGACCAATTTCATGTTAACCCAATGAGGTGAGATCTTGCTTGGAGCCCCAGGTTCAGGGAGGTCATCAGTGATCTTGTATTTATTACATTTTTTCATAATTGCTCCAACAGTTATTCTCTCCTCACTAAGTTCATTGTCTATTGTACATCGACTTATCCTAGTTTTGTGCAGGTGTACAATCTTGTGGCTTTCTTTCAGGTCTTGGCCATGGGGGCGGTTGGAGTGTGTTTGAATGTGTGGACAGGTGTCTTTAATATAGATGAGTTCAAACTGGTGCCATTAATACAGGTAACAAGTGGGGGACAGAAAACTTGTGTAGGAAATAAATGGGCTGTGAAGACAAGAAAATATGTACTCTGTACCAGTATACTACCCCTATTCTTTGTCTAATAGTTGAAGTGTCCCAATGATGAAAATTACAGACCCCATCTTTTTTAGTGGGAAAACTTGCATAATCGGTGGCTGCCAAATACTTTTTGCCCTACTGTACAATGATAATTTCATCCCTGCCTATTCTTAATGATAGCTATATTTAACTAGAAAGATGCTTATGTTGCAACATGTCTGGAACCAAATATCGGACTGTAAAATGAACCTTGTTTTATGTTTGTTCTCTGCAGCATAGAAGTTGAATTAACTAGTTATTATGTTAAAATTCTCAGGAGCCTACCTACACTGTCTTGATGACGATGTTATTGGTTTTAAATGCATTGCCAGAATGTTAAGATAAACCAGACTAATATACTTATTTCAGGTTCAACATGATGATAATAAACTAGAAATGCTACTCTTCTATGCTCTTCAACATGATGATAATAAACTAGAAATGCTACTCTTCTATGCTCTACAAGATAATGTTCAGGATTACCTCTAAAGCTGAACATTACACGCTTAAATGACATCGTTTAATGGCACCCTGTTACACCCTAAGATTCTATCTTGTGCTTGTGTAAAAGTAATTGAACTGAAATTCTGAGATTCAGATAGATTAAGTTCTTAGTTTATAATTACCAGCCATTCTGTTCTCTTCAGTGACTGCTGATTCATCTTGTAATTATTGACAGCGTATTGCTGTTGTAAAGTTATTTATTAGGTAGATTTTCCTTTCCTATGTAGTGAAACACATCTTTTACATCAAAGGTTTGTCTGAAACTTTTTCTGTCAGAAGTTAGTTAAATGACCCGTCTTTTGCTTGTGCAAGAGACGAGTGTGCTCTTACTGTGGCTCATCACGATTCCCTTGGAGTTTATGCATGTTTATGTTTAGAGTTTATGTACTCTGTGACTCATCATTTTACCATTGGTTTACCTTTGCGTAAGATAGGATGACAGTATTTGCTGAGTGATGGTAGACTCTGTAACGGTCAAAGTACCTGAACAATAACCAGTCCATGTGAATTATTAGATTCCTTGCAGATTTTTATATATATCTATATATATATATACACACTTTATGCTCGGTTTGTGGAAACGGGTAAGTTTAGGAAAATTTTAGATTAACTTTTCAGTTTTTTGTTATTTTTGATATTACAGATGGGTTTAGATAACAGATATGATTTTATTTTTCTCCCACAGTATATCTTTGGGGAGTTCAGCCCTGATGAGATCAATCAGTTTTTCGTGAGTCCTCGATTTTATGTTGAGGTAAGAAAAGGAAAAAGTTGTTTGCGAGTAAATATTTAAATTGTGAAGACTTGTAAATATTTTTTTTCATTGCAATGATATTGTAGTAGATGTTGGGCATAAGATTTTCTCTACTTCTATGTCTATAATGTTTTATTTATTTTTCCTAAAATTCACGATTTTGTTCTACTTTTTACAGCTTCCTCCATTCAATGACAAAGTTCAGTGTGCTAGTCAGTCCTCAGGTATGTACTTTTCTTATGTTTTAATTTTTGTCTTTTTTTAGTTATTTTCCTGAAAGTTATGGGATCTAAACACCCTACCGTCTGTAGCGATGGCTTTCCTTCTTTTTGCTAAAACCAATATTTATTTTTTAACTGTAAGATTCAACCTTTGCCATGATTTTACCCTGATTTTCCCTAATTTTGTTCATGCAGTACTCAAAGTTTGGCGCTAGATTATAATCATTCAAATTATTTTGAGCATAAACAGCTTCCTGTTAGTTGTTTTGAATCAGCAAAACAAAAATGTAACAGCAGCCACCTTGATTTCAGTGGGTGACCATTTGCACATAACATTTGCCTTATCTTGATTTGTATTGATTATTTAGGAAGTTACTGCACTCCTGCTGTGCCTTTTATTATGGAGTCTATGGGACTGCAGGTTTGCGGTGAGTTAAAAGGGCTCACACCCTGTGACTTGAACTGGTTGTTGTACATTGTCTGTAAGAACTACAAGTCCAGGTTTCAAAAACTGGTGGCTTTCTAAACTATGCATCTTTATCCTTTCTCTTGCCTGTTGGTAAACTCTGTTGAGCTTTGCATGCTCGAGATACCTAAAGTATCTTCTGTTGCATTTAATGCATTTGCACCACTGCAGGGCTTCAGATTAACTGGAATACAATTGAACTTTATGATTTAACAATGACCGCCTATTTACTAAGGGAATAGTGATGGTTTCTATGGATGCTAACGTTTGTCTGTAAAGGAATCTGTGAATTCTGAGTTTTACAACTGAATGCAGTTTACTCTAATGAAGAATGATTTCAATAACACTAAAGGAATATTCTTTAATCCTGGCTAAAAATGTATCTTCTCTTTAATGCCCTCTTAACTCCTGCACAATATTAGTTTATATTTAGTGACTTATAACCTGATGAGTCACTTGAATGATTTTTCTGATTTGCTTTTACTAATTTTTCCTGTTTATATTCACCCTTGCACCTCTTGCTGCATAATGACTCTTAATGTAAGGGCATTTGTAAATTATGTACAGTTACTTTAAAACCTGTTTTAAGCTGCTGCTTGAGTTTGTGTTGTTTGAAAATGCTGTTTAGAAGTATGTAAAGACTTGATAAAAACCCCCAAAAATGTTCGGTCCACTGCACTTGCGTACCTTTTCAGTGTATTTTTTTTCATAAAAAATGTACATCAAATATTAGCGTGATCTTAAGCGCAACTAAACAAAGTTCCTAGGCGTTTATACACGGACGTTATATATAAATACACGAGCAGCATCGTGGCAACAGCAAAAGAGAAGCCAGACCTTGAAGGTCCCCCCACCTCACAACGGTCTCCTGTTTGATAACACTTTGGCTTACCTGCTAAAATTCATAACTGGGATAGACAAATGGATAAATCCAAAGTTGTATGTTGACATTGTTCCATGGAGATCAGGTATGCGGCAGATGACACATGAAACATGTTAACAAACTTCAAACGGCACCATGCAAATGTTAATCACTTCTACTAAGAAGAAAAGCAACCCTGTGCAAATACCGCTAACATCAGCGTTTACTGATGTCATGTAGTTTGGATCAGCGAAATTTTACCAAAAATGTAGTTTTCATGTGATAACTATTAGTTACAATGTTTGATTATTTTAAAATGTTAGGGTTAAATAATATCACCCAAATGGGTTGCTTTTCGGCAGCTTTTTAAAATAAAGATTTTGTTGTTTTTTTTTTAACCAAAACTTTACCAAACCGAGCCCTTCAAGACACTGTACCAAACCGAATATGAGTTTAATGCACCGTTACATCATATATATATATATATATGTATATATACACACACCTTTAAACCAGTTTTTGCTTGAAACTTCTTGCTATCTAAGTGATGTCAGGCCCCACATTTTCCCAAGATTTCTACCTTTTTGTTTGTTTTTGTTGCATTGATTTAGATGCAGGCTAATTTTTATTGGAAATGTACACAAAAATGGAAAACTTTCCTTTCTGTGCATAACACATGCAATTAAAACAACCTTGTTCCCTCAAAACTTTCAACATTTTTGGATCATCATAAAATGATTCAAGGTTTTTTTTTTTGCGCATATTTTTTATTAAACTCTCTTGCGGTATATTGGATTATGATGTTGCGACATTTCCACACTGATGGGCTGCTACCTATTGCAGTAAACATTGTAAATGCATTAATAAAATCTATAGTCATTAGTATTTGGCCCTATTTAGACTCTATGTATAGTTCACAGAATTCATCTGTATACGAAATCTAGTCAGCAATTTCAACTCAGCCTAGTTAAGGGTCTTGTGACAAGTAATTTAAAAATGCAAAATGTGAAGTATAGTTTTTATGTCAAACAAATAACGGTTATCTGTATTTTTAATTGACATATTTCTGCAGCAGAAGACTATCAGCACATTGAGTTTGGGGTTGATGAAGTGATGGATTCCAAGTCGGTTAGAGCAAACGATCCTTTGTGCCGAGTGTCGAGCAGCCTCAACCCTCAGGCTCCAGAGTTCATCCTGGGCTGCCAGGCGGCTCCGAAGGCTCAGCAGGCGGCTCCTCCATTGGCTGACGTCCCGGACGGAAGCCACTTCAACTCCTTGGACGTGCCGGACTCTGAGGTGTCAGCCCTGGACAGTAACCAGTCCTGCCAGGACACGGACGGACTCCCCGGCAGGCTGGGACAGCGAGAGAGAAAGAAAAAGAAAAAGCGGCCGCCTGGATACTACAACTACCTGGACCCATCAGATGGTGGAAGCGCCAGCAGCGCTGTTCCTGTGACAGCACTGGTGAATGGACATGCACTTGAAAGCTCACACCACAGTTCTGAGGATGTGGATAGTAAGGCGTTGTCAGCGGATGAACTTAGTACCCCTGGACCTGCTTCCAGTGCAACATCAACCGCGTCTGGGTTTGCTCCCACATCCACTGCCAATCAGAGGACTTGTGATAGCCCTGAGAACTTATCTTTGGACCTAACAGGTGGAGCTGCCTCTTTATCTGATGGTAACAATGCAACTTCCTCCTCTTCATCCTCCTCTCAAAGCAGAGAGATGACAGAGTGCTCAAGGACTGCAGATCAGCAGCAGGATCATTTGGCTCCACAGAGCCCCGAACTGTCAGATACCCCACACAGCCCCCACTCTAAATCCCCTCCTCCCCCCTCAGCTGTTGCGGCCACCCCCTCGGTCTTGACTTCCACTATGACTACTGAACTAGAGGGGGCTGGGGCAGCAGATACGGGAGGGGCCAATGTGCTAGAAGAGACCAGTACTCCTGTCAGTTCAGATGGACACAAAGAAGACTGTGACAGTGGGGAGCAGTTTCAGCCTCTTAACCCAGACTCTGTGACCCAGCCTTTAGTAACAGAGCAGGCAAGCTCTGCTGCAGCTCCTGCTGCACCCACTGCCAATCTTCCCAAATCCTGGGCTAGCCTGTTCCACAACTCAAAGCCTCTGCCTGGCAGCCCTCAGGCATTTGTAGAGGTGAAAAATATTGTGGAAGCTGCATCTCCCTCCCCTGCAATATCAGAGCAACCGGAAAAGGTTGGGGAGATTAAAGAAGGTCCTGTACATGTATCGGAAGATCCAATTGCCCCAAAACTTGCAGGTATTGTTGAAAACCAAAGTTCACATTGTGCCATAATTTCCTAAGTATTTTGTGCATTTTTTGGTGTCCCTTTTATCTCTAGCCCCTTTTGAAGTAATGTTAAAAGTAAATACATTGAAGGCATAGGTGAGGTTGTAATTTTAATGAGTTGAAATTACTAGACCACAACTAAAGAAATTAACACTAGATGGCAGCACTGTTTTCTACATAAGTTTTGAGCTATATTTGTAACCCAGTTTTGCTGCATTAGTGTGCAGCAATGGAAGTAGTTCAGGAATCCCTTCTGGGCCTCAACCTGTGAGCACAGGAATATTTCCACTTTGACACATGTGGATACATTCTGGGTAGCATCTTATTCAAAACACTTTTTTTGGAAGTTATTTCATGTGGTAATATAATGTAGCACTTTAGACAGATTTAAGTTTAGATGCAAGTAAATGTAACTGATGAATATCCAAATATACCTTTTTTTTTTAAAACCAGTAGGGACGCACTGCTATGAGAATTTGGGCTGATACCAGTATTAGTTTTATAGCTGATATTTACTGATTATTTGGCACGGGCAATATATTTTCAGTTAGCTGGTGTTTCATACAGCTAATTCTCACCAGGAAGGTCCCTTAGTTTGTTCGTTTTAGTCTGGACTAGGGATGGGGGAGATGTGGCCTAAAAATAAAATCTGTGGTTTTATTTTATTTTTATCTGATTAACAATAAAATAAAAAGTCATAAGTACAAACGGCTGACAATTGTGCCAAGATTCGGCTACAGTTAGCTGTTTTTTTTAGCTAAGGTTTGCTGGTCACTGGGGTTTTGTTTGTCATGGAGAGACTGGCATTTATTTGAATAGGTTTGTGGTGCTGTGGGTCTTTTGTTCCACATCTGTTGCAGTAAATTAATTCATTCAATCAATGTAATTTCTTTTCTTTTCTTCTTTTCTTTTTTTGACCAGGCCTAGTCCGGACCAGAAGTTTATTTTATTTTTTTTGCTTCAGAATCCAGTGTCGCTGTGGGTTAATGCAGCAGGAAAACACTTGTGTTAAGTATTTTCCGCCATTGGACAGTTAAGTGTGTAGGGTAAACCCAGGGAGCCGTGTGAAAAAAGCTCAACAGATTTTCCGTATTTGGCCATGTCTGAAACCGGTGAAGGGGATAGTCCCTTTTAGCGAGGCTTCAGAATGCATCAGTGTCTGTACAGGTGGCACAACAGACTGGGGGTGACAGATCTTTGCGGTTTACTGATACAAAAAGTGCGCGTCCATGGGGATTTTTTACTGCTCAAGCAAACAGAAAAGCCCCTAGTTCAGAGAATTTTGACGTGTTCTGATTTCAATTGGAAAAATTTTCTCTGATTTTTAAATTGAACTGAATTGGCGCTTTAGGCTCCATTATGCACATGTGGAGCAGTTCATCTCCTGGGAGCACATTCAGGCTGGTGAAATGTTCATACATGCAGCTTATTAATCTGCACCATGTGTGATGACATGATTTGGATTTTCTGTTTAGTTTATTCGGCTTTAATTCAAACTAAAATGAATAAAAAATGAACTACTGAATATGTTACTGTTTACATTGTTTAAAAAGTTGATGCAAAAAATTTGATTATAACCAGATTTTTATCTTGAACTGTTTACTGGGTTGGATAAAGTTCAGTTGCATTCATACCTGATTTTCTTCGCACAAGGGTTTGTTTCAGCTGGGTCTCTGTTTGCTTGTTTGGTGTGCACCAATTTTCACTGGTTTGTGTTTACACCGAAGAGAATAGTTTGACACCTGTAAATTTTTTAGCTGAAGCTTGCGAAGCGCGTGGGTAAACATCTCTGGATGCTTTAAACGATGGCAAATCGTGGTTTGCTAGATAACGTTGACGTCGGGTGACGTCACATCAGTCAGAAGCTCTTGATTGGTTGACGTGCTAAGTCGAGCTTCTAAAGCTCAGCTAGCTGAACTCCTGTGTTGCTGGCTTTGGGCGCTTTGTTGCTTGAAACGCAGGAACGTTTCAAGAAATCGACGTGGCCAACGAACACATAGCGCCGCAGAGACTCTATCCCTCTGACTGCCTTAACCATGGACTTTGTGTAATCTTTGCGGTAGTCGTTGACGTTAGGGAGGTGTGAACACACCATCAGTTTGTTTGAAGCACAGTAAACAAGGCTGGTTACGATACACTAGTGATGTATATTGGCAAGAATCTGGCGAAACGTATGTATAATGATACAAAGGGGACAATATGATATATTGTGATATATCACGATACTATGAGTAAGACTCTATATTGAGATTTTTTTTTTTTTTTACAACTGAATTTAACAACATTCTAAACACTCCAACCTGTTTTAAAACTAGATCTAGTTGATCCACTGGAACAAAAAGGTGAATACAACAACCACCAGCTACCAATCATATTTTTGATTTTGACAAAAATTACTGTAATTATGAATGGTTTAATTAAAACTCTTAAAAGGTGAAAATCTATACTTTGTTTTGAATATCTATACAATATTGTGACATAAAATATTGCGATATCTATTGCCATATCGATATTTTCTGACATCCCTACGATACAGCCATAGTGTTTTCCAAGCTGTGTCGTCAGCACCTCGTATGTTGAACCTTATGACCAAATGAAGTGGAGATGCAAAGCCTGAGAAATTTCACCAAATGTTAAAGGAAATATTGTGTTGAAATGGCGTATATTATCTAAGCGTTCATCCTTCATTTGTTTTCAGTTAATCTTTTTAGTGAACCCATTTTATTTGTTCTCTTAAACTCCACTTCATATGGAGTCTTATGTTTGACATCGAAATATTTTAGTTTTATTGGTTTCTGTAGCGCTATTGCATCGGTTTTTATTTATACTGTGTGTGACTTTCTTTGCTTCACAGTCATCAGTCTACACCAAAGTGTTTTAGATCTCTGGAGGCATGTGTTTCATAAAGTGTCAGGCCTGAGTTTATGCTGGGTTTTCTAGTGGTACACTTTTACAGCCACAATGTTACCAGTAATGGGATTACATACAGCTGGAACCTCTTGCATAATGTTGCTTAAACAGACCAACGGGTCTGTTTAAAACAATTCGTTTCCAACGTTGTGGACTTCTGATAATGCTGAGAAGGCCCGTATGAAGCTGTACTTAAAGGAATTTTTTTTTTTTTTTTAACCCAGACCTTATTTTTTTTTATAGCAAATATTAACTTAATTTACTCACCTAGACAAGTTTGGAGCCACCTCGAGACCCTAAGGAGAAGTTTATATCCAGTCGTGATCAGCGTAAATCCATATAATGGTAGTCAATCAACATACACAATGATGTCGCAGCTGCCTGCCATTACAGCTGTAAAGGAAACCTTTGGAAGGTGAACTTAGTCCAGTTTGGTATTCGGTTAGGGCAATTGGGAAACACGCAAATGTTAACCATGTTGGTTTCTGCAGTAGCAAGTTCTGTCTAGCCGACTGCTGTAGAGCACAGAGAAAGTCCTGCTCAGACTACAACTGGGATGGAGCACTTCTGAGACGTTCTGACCTCAGAGGGGAGTTGGGCTAACGTTTAATAACAAAACATGGTTAAATGAAGGATTGTTTGTACAGCTACTACCTTATTACAGTAGGCATATCTCCTGCCCTAATTTACTCCCATTATATAGATATATGATGATCAAGACTGGATATAAACTTCTCCTGAAGGACTCAAAGTAGCTCAAAATTTGGTGCTAAAAATCCAGGTTGGAAAAAAAAAAAGTCCCCTTCAAGATATTTCTCTAAGTAATTGCTTCTACTTGTAGAACGTAGTTCCTATCTGATGGTGTTTGTCACCAGTTGCATCTATACCATTGCTGATTTTACTTTGTACATTTCTTACAGAAATTCATCCACGTTACCATGGAGGCTGTGTTTTAAATGACAGTCTTCCTTCCTAGGCGTGGTACAGCAAACTCTTGTTCTTATTCAGATGGTCTCTGCTGATGCTGTCGTCAGAGCCAGGAATAAGAAAAGAAACATTAATTTCCAAATAGAAGTGTGATTTTTTTTTTTTCTTTTTTTTTCTAATAAAGAATTAGGATATATTTATTACCTGTACTTTGAGCTAATAACATTAAAGTTGAACGATTTTGGTTTGTTGTAGTTTATTGAAGCTGCTTGTTGAAGAAAATGTCTGTTTGAATCCCCAGAAATAATTGAGAATGTGAAGTTGATACATAAACCAGTGTCTTTGCAGCCGAGGGGGCTGATCAACAAGGGAAACTGGTGCTACATCAACGCTGTATCCTTTCCCCTGCCCTTTTTAATGCACATGTTTTTCTATCGGTATCGTTTTCTATGTTTTATCCGTCAGTCGGTTTATCTTCCTGACTCTGAGCTCTCAGACTCTTCAGGCCTTGATTGCTTGCCCGCCCATGTATCACCTGATGAAGTCCATTCCTCTGCATAATGAAACCCAGAGAATGTGCACCTCCACACCAATGATAGACAACTTGTAAGAAACCCTCCTGCAAATTGATCTGTGGTTTCTAAATGTGTTCTGCTCTGTAGTTAATGTTTTTTTCCACCCCTCTGGCAGTGTTCGGTTGGTGAATGAGTTCAACAACATGCCTGTGCCCTCCAAAACCAAACAGCAAAGTAAGAGTTTAACCACAACAAAGGTTTGGTATCATTTACATAAAATGTCTCTGATGTGTTTTTTCTTTTTGCGTATATACAGCTGTTGGTGATAAGGTGACCAAAGACATTCGTCCTGGCGTACCTTTTGAACCAACGTACATCTACAAACTCCTTACACTCATCAAGTCGAGCCTCTCTGAAAAGGTGAGATAAGCAGCCTTTGGATCTACTCCATATTAACCACGAAGCAATTTGTTTGGGTTTAATGATTACACTTTGTCTGGAACAGACAGTACTTCTGTATTTCTGTTGCAGAGACAGTTTTGTTGTAATTGGTTTAACTCTTATTAAATGCGAAGAATCTTGATTGCGTATGCTTTTTCAAAATGCTCCTCTTCTGATATTTAATGACTCCTCCTGCTTACACTTCCCAACTGTTACCATAACACAGTAGTGTGCGCACGTTGTGGTTTTCTTTATTTTAATTTGGTCAGCAGGTATTTCCAGTGTTTTTTAATTAATGAACCAATCCGAACCAAACCAAATTTTTTCTTTTTAGGGCCGACAAGAGGATGCGGAGGAGTATCTCGGGTTTACCCTTAACGGACTCCACGAGGAGATGCTGGCACTGAAAAAACTAATCTCGCCTCAGGATGAGAGTAAGCAGCTTTGGAATTTAACTTTTGATGTTTGGTTACGAGGTTGGAGGAATTAAACTTATTTGTTTTATTGACCTCGATCTTGAAATCTCATTACCCTTTTGGTGTGTCGCTAAAACTCCAAGTTTGTATTCTATGTTAAAAGGGAAATGTTACTGAGCTGTTGAAGTTTGGTTGGTTTAAAAAAAAAGGCAATGTTAAAACTAGGTTTGAATTTCTCCAAACGTATGTTTTGCTCATTATTTAGGGTTTCAAGTTAATGACCGAACCCACACATAAATCCACACTAATTCAAAACTGACATTTCATAGCTTTTTGGTATAAACACTCTTTAAAAGATTTGTGTCTGTATGCGTTGGTGGATCATGGTGTTGCTTCTATCCGTTTCGACGTAGACGACGGAGAAGTATAAACTAGGCTTTAAATGTCTTCAGGTTTCCCTGATGAGGTTGTGTGCAGGTAGTGCTTGTAAGAGAGTTAAAAAAAATCTGTAAAATAGCCGTATTTTTAGGATGCAGGGTTTGAAGTGTGTGAAAAAAGTGGCTTATAGTATAAAAATGACGGTAATGTTTTCATTGGGCATTTGAACTTTTAACAAAATCACATTCTCCTTGTTTTTGAGGTTTTATCTCCTCATATTATGTTAACTAGTAAGTTAATGGGGCAACTGGCTCAGTGGTAGAGTAGTTGGCTTAGTAGGTTCGATTCCAGCTTCCTCCAAATGTGCCCTTGGGTAAGGAACTTAACCCCAATTCTACATCATCCTACCATGTTGGCTATCTGTGTATGAATGTGAGTGTGAATGTGGCTTCAATGTAAAGCGCTTTGAGTCGTCAGTATGACTAGAAAAGCGCTATACAAGTTCAGTCCATTTACCATTTAATGCTGGGTTGGACACTCGAATTGAGATTTAGTCCCCTTGTCATGTAGCTCAGCTGCCATTATAAAGTAATCAGGGCATATATTTTCCCTTTGCATTGCTTCCTACCAGAAACTCCAACACCCAACGGGCCAGAGTCCCACCCAGGTGGAGAGGAAGATGGAGCTGAAAAGGAGGAAGAAGGAAGTGAGGACGAGTGGGAACAAGTGGGGCCCCGAAACAAGACTTCAGTCACGCGTCAGGCTGACTTTGTCCGCACACCCATCACTGATATCTTTGGTGGACACATAAGGTACATGAAACATCTGTTATTTAGCTTTTTATTTAAAGCAGTTATAATGTCTTAAACTTCTGATCTATGCTCTGTGGTCTGGTTATGTAGCCTTGTTAAGTTTTACCTACATTCAGGGTGGTATTAAGAATTGCTTTGGCATCTCCAGCTTTTTCTTTAAATCCTCTGTAGTTCTTTGTGGTGAGAAGTCTGGACAGTGAGATGTTGAGTTACCCTCCACAAACAAAACTCTTAATAATAATTGGAAAGTAAAAGTATCAGTTTTGCCTGTCCAAATGATATGTTCTGTATAGTTCTGGTCTAACACAATGTTTTTACACTGTTTTACTGCACCTTAAAGGATCATTTTCTCAGAAATGGTTGTTGGGCCAAAGGGAGAGCATGTAGGAAGGCTTTTATCAGATGTAGTTTGCACACCAACCAAGCTTGGCTATAAACCACAGACTCCTTTGGGGATTAGTGAGAATAATTACTTTGTCTTGAGTTGCTACTACAGTTATTGTTAAACTGTTTTCATACAAATCTTCAAGTCATGTTTTACATTTTTCTAAATTCTAATTTTCGGCTTAGAATTTTGATCCGAAGCAATAGGAAAGGACTTGAGCTAAACGGGGAAACTTTTGTATTTTCATTGTTTTGAGCAATACCCCCATCCCATAAACCTGTTCTGTTAAACATCTCAGTTATTTATCGGTAATAAGTCGTTTGGCATTTTTTTACAGATCGGTGGTGTATCAACAAAACTCTAAAGAGTCGGCCACCCTGCAGCCTTTCTTTACCCTGCAGCTTGACATCCAGTCTGAGAAGATCCGCACAGTTCAGGAAGCTCTTGAAACGCTGGTGGCCAGGGAGTCTGTCCAAGGCTACACCTCCAAAACCAAGCAAGAGGTAGGTGAAAACTACATCCTCAAAACTCCCATTTTGTGCTTTTGTTGGTCTTATCTCATGCATTCAATGAAGATTGACATTTCACTCAAAAAATGTAATTTGAATAAAAATGTGTGAATTATCAGGAAATTCTAAATCAAACTCTGCAACAGTACACAGCAAATCACCTTCCACTTGCGTCACCCCTCGACAAAAGTGGAATGCTTCTTGTTTTTTTTTGTTTTTTTGGGTCCTTGAGTTCATTGAGCTTTCTTTAACATATCTTGTAGTTTAAAGCCTTTAAGGACCTCACAAGTACTGCTAAAAATGGAAAACTGAAGGACAGCATTGCTTTTAAATGTCTGATTCAGAGAGTATATGCATCCCAGCTGTAAATGTGTCTTTAATAGGTGTTCTTGGGGTTGTGAGCGACGGAGGATAACCTGTTTGGTCATTCTTGACATAAGCAGCTTTCATCTACACTTTGTTTGTGATGGTAATTAAAAAAGCAAAATAATGAGATTTATGACTTACTTCTTTGAAGGGTTTCACAACCTTTTCCCAACACAATATTACTGCTTGTTCTGTTCTTTAATCATTTTTTCTTTTGAATAATTTAATTTGTGTTCATTTAAACTACAGGTAGTTTAAATGGCCTCTATACCTCTGAGAAAAGGCTTTTTATGCTGAGCAACACGTGACTCCTTCATCCCTTTCATCTTTGTGTTTGGTTTCAGATTGAGATCAGTCGAAGGGTAACTTTGGAAGAGCTGCCACCTGTACTTGTGCTCCACCTCAAAAGATTTGTCTTTGAAAAGACTGGAGGTTGCCAGAAACTCACAAAGAACATTGATTACCCCATCGACCTGGAAATCAGCAAAGGTATGAATAAACCAACTCTATAGAGCCTCTCTTGATATTATTTTTCAGATTTTAAATGTTTTTTCAAATGGAAAATATCTGAAACGGGCTACAAACAGTAAAACTACTGCTGTCCTTTAAAAATGTTGTTCGAGCTCCGCCTTTCACCAGGAAGACACTTTGGAACAGAATCTGTTAATTATAATTTATGCAATTGTAAAATCTTGATTTATGTAGTAAATTTGTCCCCATTAACTTTATTGCTTTCAGATCTCTTGTCCTCTGGGGTGCGAAGCAAAGTTTTGAAAGGCCAAAGAACTTACAGGCTCTTTGCAGGTTTGTTCTTTTATTCCATTTAGATCACATGGTTTAAACCGTTTGCAAAATTATTTTCTGTAAGTCACTGTTACTGCAGGAAGCAGTATTTACTTTCTTTCTTCGTCATAATGCTCCCTAGGGACTCTTGAGAATAAAGCTTGACCCTCCATATGTCTGCTGTCGAGTATCCTTGACATAGAAATCTTGAGAAGCTTGTCATAGAGATTCTGATGTTTTTATCTGCATCAGTGTGCAAAATATTCAAATCAAAGAGGAGTACTTGGAACACAATATTTGTTGGCTACTATATGTTGGGCTGCACAGTGGAACAGTTGGTAGCACTGTTGTCGGGTTCCCTCTGGGTACTCCGGCTTCCTCCCACAGTCCAAAAACATGACTGCCAGGTTAATTGGTTTCTCTAAATTGTCCTTAGGTGTCAGTGTGTGCGCGCATGGTTGTTTGTCTTGTCTGTCTCTGTTGCCCTCCGGCTGGATTGGAAACCTGTTTAGGTTGTACCCTGCCTCTCGCCTATTGAATGCTGGAGATAAGTACCAGCCCCCAACAACCTCTAAAGAATGAGCGGCGTACATAATAGATATATTCCAAGTGTTAATTTATAACTTTTTTGCATCTAAATAAGATGTTCAGCTTCTATAATGGAGTTGAAAGCCTAGTTTATACTTCTGTCTACATCGAAATGGATTGAAGCAAGGGCTCTTCGTCACCTACGCAACGACGGAGTAGAGGTTTAACTATCCGTCAATGGAGAGCGTTTACCTTTGATTGGTCAGCTCAACAACAGCCATAGTTCGTTTCAGAGCGGTGCGCAATAGTCACTGTAATCAGTAGTCAATGCAGCGTTTGGGAACTACATGCGTTATATTGAAAGGACAATTTATCTAATCTAGTCTTTTGGTTATTTTGAAAACAAGGTGTAGAGAAACAACAAAACAGAACGCTGTGTTTTGTTTCCATGCATTTTTAGAGGATTCTATGAGCTGCTGTTCTAGTAACAAAGTTTTACAGCTTAATCAAAACTTACTTTCTATCGTCAATTGCTCTTTGAGGGGGAATACGTTCACTAGTTGAAGAAAATATACTAGTTAACCAGAAACTACACTGAAATGGCAGGCAGACCCGCCAATAAAAGTTGGCACCCCCTGGTGTCCTGGTCAGGAATTGCTTTGCAACACTGAAAATCAATGGAGAACTATTAACAGAAAAAATCTCGGTCAATGCTTCTGTGTTTATGTGCAAAATTGCTGATGAAGTATAAACTACGCTTAAGTGCAAAGATATGGTGGAAAAGGTCGGCATATTCTTAAAGATTTTAATATTGAAGACTAGTAAGAAGTGGGATTAATAAAAATGGCAATCTTTTTAAGTGTGCAGCCCTTTTAAAATAGTCATATTTATCAATATTTCTTTGAAAAGAGAAAGTTTGTTTAAGCAGCATTTGACCAAACTAAAGAGGTGTAGAAATTGGCATTTTGCTCATTTTTTCTAATTTTACCATCAGTATTAATCAATCCACATACTTGAAAACTCGTATCCAAATTAGATCTGCAACTCTTTAATTCATTCTGATGTATTTATCGTTCCTTGTCTTGGTTCCAGTTGTTTATCACCATGGAAACAGCGCGACAGGCGGCCATTACACCACTGATGTCTTCCACATTGGTCTTAACGGCTGGCTGCGCATCGACGACCAGGCAGTTAAGGTCATCCACCAGTACCAGGTGTTGAAACAGACCGCCGAGCGCACCGCCTACCTGCTGTACTACCGCCGCGTCGACCTGCTGTAGAGACACCCATTCACTTCCTTCCACACACACCGGCGCACACAACCCAAACATGCCCAGAATGCACTTGCTCACAATAAAGTGCTTCTGCATACACACAGACACACACACAAAACATAAACGCACCAAACTAATGAACAGGAACACTGCCCGACTTGTTCTCTTGCAGGATTTTCCTCCTTTTCCCGCTTTTCAGAGAACCAGCTTTTCCGAACGCCTTTTTCCTTGTCACTTTTTTTTTTTTTTTTAGAAGACGAGAAGCAAGCTGCATTCACAAAGATTTCCCTGTGACTGCTCTCTCTTTGTTCACCACTGCTGTTTTTGTTTTCTTTTCCCCCATCTTTTGTTTCACTTTTAAACCAACAAGGAAGGACTGTTGAACAGACAGGTGGGGGTGGGGGGGTGGGTTGGGGGTGCACAGGTTGGGACCGGAGACTCCTTGGACTGAGCCCACAGCTTGGCTCTGATGGGGAACAGTGAACTCATACAGGAGGAACTATCAATACGATGCAAGTGGACTGCAGGAGAAATTCTCTCCTTCAAATTACCTTTTTTTTTAAATGAAAGGAAATTACCTAAAATATCAGTGTTTGCCTTCTAGCAAAGGAGAACCGTCGGCCTAATGATTGCAGCAATTTCAAAGCTTGCTGTTTCCCCTTGTGCTTTGAAAAGGCCCAGCACCAGCAGTATCACCAGTCTCATTCCCCCCTAAAAACCAGATTGTGTTCTTCTTCTGCCACCACCACCTCTTCCTCTTCTTCCGTGTTCTCACTTTTATGATGCTTTTAAACCTAGGTACAACTTGAGCCATAAAAAGCAGAAAGGAGTGTAAAAAAAAAAAGGTGGTGCTATGGATAGAAAGAGCTTCCTTGTTCTTGAACGATCCTTGTTATGGGATTTGGGTTTTGATTTAGAATATTGTTGAAGAATCTATTAATGCGCTTTAGAATTTAATAAATAAATAAATAAAAGCTTCTGTGCAAAAAGAAACTGATGTGACAGGCAAATGCATATTTTACAAATATTTAGATTCGGATGTATAAAAAGAGCTCATCTGGTCGACCGAAAACGGTTTAGGTCCTCGACGACTCCCCAATTTTTAAATGCAGTTTCTGTTCAGGGGAATAAGCAAAATGAACAAGACAGATTCCACCTGCCCTGTCATATTTTTTTCCTTTTAATTCCTTATTTGTTTATCAGAGGTATCCACTTGTGTGCTTGGTGATTTATAAGTGTAGTATTGAGCCACACAACGCAACTTCCCTCCTTGACTGTGGGCTAAGTGGTATTTTTTCCACTCTGTGTAAAACTCTAACATTACATCTATGAAGAGTTAAAAAAATCCCAGCCTTTTCTGTGTTATATTCTCCAGAGATCTAATGAGTCGTGGGGGGGAAGTTGAGGCTACATCACTGCAGAGCTTTGCATAGAGACCTCGGACACACGCACAAATGGAGATCATGTTTGCTTTTGTTGAAATGTTTTTTGGCTGTGGCTCATTTTACTGTGATTTCTTTTTCTTCATTATTTTTTTCTTTTCTTTCCTTTTTGTCATTAACTAGATGTATTGCTCTTGCTCCCTTTAGAGAAAAAAATGCTTTCATTCAAATTGATGTTTTCAGAGAAATTTAAAAGTCTAAAGCACAACAAAAAATAAAATTAATAGTTCATTGCTTGATTATTGCTTGTCCTTTTCATTTTCACCCATTTCATTTCAGCCACTAGTGTCACCTTCACAACCCAGCCCATCAAATATTTTCTGCATGAGTGTGCAATCCAAATCTTTCTCATGTTGATTTTGCTTTGGATATAATATCAGTCTGGATACTAAATCAATGTGTACAGGTCAGACTGTTCAGATGTTTTTTCAGAACCTTTGCTGCAGTGTAACATATTTTCTGTCTTTCAGAGGTATTTATGTTTAAAATGAGCTACCATGCCTTTTCACTTAAAGATTACACACTCTTTAGAATTGCTGTAACTAAATTGTAATATTTCCAAGCACTGTCTATTGGATTTAATTTGCGTTCCGGTCAATGTTATATTGTAGGTTATGAAATCAAATTTTTCCAGGTAAACCAAAGGACAAAGTTATATCGCCCCTGCTGCCTTTCATCGACTTTATACTCCAACTCTCTTTTGCCTTGTCCACTCAAGGTCTTCATTGCACACAATGGCATGCTCCGCAAACATTTGGTCCATCACAACTTTCACTTAGTTCAGTTGTGCTGCTGGCTTTTATTTGTGCTGAAAATTGACACCCTTTTTACTTATTAACCCGTTTCTTAAAATAATGTTTTCCTCTTGGGGACTTGAATCAGACACCTAGTTTTCTGTTGTACGCTTATATCTTGGTGTCCTGTTGGCTGGTTAGGAAATGTGCTGGAGAAAAGAATCAATGTGTTTTTTTTTTTGTTTTTTTTTTGTGTGCTTTGAACATTTTAGTCTGCTGGGAACTGTTAGGAGCTTCATGGGGAAACAAAATCTGTTCATTAATTTGAAGCCTTCAGCATTCTATTTTGTTTATTGTTCAATAAAGGATTGTGCAAAAAGCAGCTAGCTAATCAAGCGTAGTGTGAAGAGTACCTGGCTTTCTTATGACGGAAACCCTTCTGCAGCTTTTAGACCTTGGACTGGCCAACACAATGTGCACAATAAACCAAAATGTTCTAGATTCTTGGTCTACCGCACATCTTTAATTACCTTCCTCTTGTATGTCTATGTGTAATTGTCTTTTGTTATACCACCTCCTGCTAAAGTCGATGTGGCTGCCTCTGGGCCCACGGTATTTGTTGAGGTTGTGGCTGAGCTCGGCTTGCTTTGCTGTAATGGGAAGCAGACCCATGACTAAAAAAATGTGCAACGTAAGACATTTTTGTCCTATATTCCATAATATTCCTGCCTTCCTATAGTTTTCCATTGCATTGAGTTGTAGCTTCTTTTTAAAACTTCTAATCAATTATACCATATTTAACATAAAAAAGCACTCGTTAACTTTTAAGGACTAGGGAAGTAAATTGCTTGTTGGACTCTTACAGATCTATTTTCTATATTCATGTCTAAATCTTGTTGGATGTAAAATGACTTCAGGCCTGTTCAATACTTGGGTGGTTTGCTTTTTCCCCCCTCTATAAATGGAACATCCACTGGGTTTATAACAAATGTCTGTTTACAGCATGGCCTAAGTGAAACACTGCTGTGATGGAAGTAGTTAGGCCTTTCCATGCTTGTGGAAAGGTTTGAATATTTATATACAGGTGCCCTTCAATAATTATCAAATGTTTGATAACCTAAGTAAATCACCCCAAAATATGTTTAAATGCAGTCCATACCATACAGTATGTCCATGTACTGTATGGTAGAGGCACTCGATAGTTTAGGTTTTTTTTGTGTGCATGAACTACCGAATCAATGCAGAGATTTACTTTTTCCTCTTGGTATGCTTTGGTCCTGTGATTCTTTTGGCTAATCAAGCTATGACAAGTCATGACTTTTAAGCAAAGATCAGTACTTTGGCGGTGTGGGTGGAGTCTCAAGTCCTGCAGAAAGGTGCCAGCATTTCCATTAAGCTCATCAGTAGGGGGATGCATAAAGTAGGCTACTCAAAAATGTCTGACGTTTGCTTTTCACTTTGGACTTGACTTGAACTAAACCAGCAGATTATATGGTACCCAAATTGTCACCAACTGTGGAAGACTTCAGGTGACTCTTTCTCCAGACTTTGGGACAATAACCATTTGGAATCTTTAATCTGGAAAGAGAAATTTGAACCAATGAGCAACAGCTAATTTCATGTTCTCTTTAGTGCAGGTAAGATGCTTCGGATACCTCTGGTTCAAATGTTATCCATCATAAGAGCACATTTTTTTTATACCACACATTTTCCTTTCAACTATTTAAATTCAGTTTATGTATATAGGTCAAAATTACAGCACGTCATCTCAGTGATTTACAAAAAAAAGATAAATTCAGTTGTACATACTGGGAAAAGTCAAGAGTGTTGGGAAGGGTCATCCAAAAAGTGTGGCGATGGTGCTCTTTGGTGGAAAACGGGGTAATCAAAAAAGGAAAAATCAAAGGCACTCTACATATAAAAAGCCTTCATTTTTAAATGGCTATATCATATAGAAAATGCGAATACGTGGGTTACATCCCACATGTGTCTGCCTCAGCCTTCATCAGAGTGCAACACAACACAAAGATACTGCTTAAATAGGATTAGATTCACTTGTGTTGGTAGAACAAAGACGGCATGATTTAGCAAATCATGACCAATAGATGGCGTCACTGGTTATGACAGAAAACCCCCACATTTTATCTGTAATGACAATGAGATTAGTCACAAAAAGACTGAAATCAATGTCTTAATTTAGTCCTGGATAAGTAGTGGCTTTCATTTGATATAGAACGTCTCTCTCTATAGAAGTAATGTCTGTCACCACCTTTAATGTTTTTCTGTTTTGGGATGCTTTCTAGGCCTTCAACCATAAGTGAACCTTTTTTCTGTTATAACCAGTGTCGCCATCTATTGGTCACCATTTTCTAAATCATGTCTTTTCTACCTACCCAGGTGAATTATCGTACTTAAACAGAATATCGGTGTTTAGTGTTGCTACTGATGAAGGCTGATGCCGATACGCGTGGGCTGTAACCCACATGTTTTAGCATTTTCTAATTGTACATACATTCCAATCAAACCTTAATTTTATTAGTCCAATGAATTTAAAAATGTTATATGTACTATCCAATAATATACTTTGGATACAGCACTCTATGAAACAAACAGCTTTAACAATGGCTACCTTTCTTGCAGTGCGTGTTGCTGCCAGTTGGGCAGCCTTTAAGTCAGTACTCGACCCTTATGATTGTGTAGAACTTGAAAAAATTCTGTGAAAAATTGGCTCCAGTAAAATTACAAGAAATGTACACTTGAAGTATGTAGGAAGCAAGAACACCAATACATAGCATTTTTGGCTGCAATTCCAGATTTACAAGTTTCGATACAAGTGTGATGTGAAAACACACCTTGTTAAACTAATTTGTCTTAAGTCTTCAGTCGTCACATTTGTAGAACATTTTTCCTCTGACACTGAAGTTGTTTCGTTTATTCTGGCCCCCTGACTGTATTTTATGCTTTAGTTTCAGTCATTGCTTTCTAATCGGCCTTGCTATGGCTATCTATCCCTACACCCTGTAGTTTAAACAACAGTCCGTATATGGTGCTCTTGTATCACTGATCTCTCAAAGTGGTTTTCCGCAGAGTGTAACATTTAGACACAAACATTTGCAGATAAGCATTTTGAGTTCCGAGTCTCTTTTTAAGAGCAAAAGAAGCTGGAATCAATCCCCAAATCAGCATTTATCACAAAACAACTCTTTCCACTGAGCCAATGTCTTTCCACAGTTCTGAAATATTTCATTGTTAAAAATCTGCATGGCACCGCTGACCGTCATGGAGTGCTCTGTGTGGCAGATGTTGATCTTTAAAACAGCATTTTTGATCCCAGCTGATCGTCATGTTAAGTAAACATGACGATGCATCGGTTGTGTAACCCTCCTGGTGTCTTCAGGGCAAAGTTCTGAGTTTCCATTTAGTCTGGCTTGATTATACATCAAGTTTGATGGTGCTGAGAAATGAGTCACTGCTCTGAGAAGAAAAACAACCAGTTTTTTAAACAAAATTTTCAACATCTGTAAAAACCTGCCTGGTCAGGATTATCAGATGCACAATAAATGGATCTTGATGTAAAGTTTCACCAATAACTAAACTGTTTACACATTGCGGGATCAAATTTTCTCCGACTTCTTTCTTTTCAGTCTGGTTATTTTGGATTGTGTCCTCTATCAATTACAGGTATGCACTGCATTTTTCTGTCATCAGGGCCCCATTGCATTTGCGAACCTCATCCAGCTCATGTGTGTTCAGTTACTCCAGAGCATACTTTGGTTGGTTTCCAGCTGGGCAGCTTTAAAGGCCAAGTGTGGTTTGATCTGACAAGAACCGGCCTTCAAAAAATGGCTTCAAAAACAAGCGAAATATTTCCCCCCCCATATTTTCTTAACTCTGTTCAAGATGGCATGTAAACATACAAAAGAAAACTTACAAAAATAACACCCATTGTCCTTTTAAAAATGCTTAGAATATATTCATTTATGTCCCTTAAAATTAACCGTCTGATTGTGGGTGACTTGTTTAAAGAGCACTGAAAGAAGGTGAGCCACAAAACCCGTTCTGGCAGAATCTGTATGGGAAGAAAGGGTTAAAGATTCTGTTTTCTGGCATTAAAGGGGACCGGCCATGATACTGTTAAGCGTGAGATGTTTTAAAAGGAATCTAAACGCATGGTAGAGGAAAAATATGAACTGTTTGGGTAACACAGCCGCTAGCTTTATGCAGGGAGTGATATGAAACTGGGTCATCTCCTCCCTTCTTTATCTTCTGTCCAACTTCCTAAGACATTTTATTATTTTTTTTATTTTCCTGCTAAGAATCCAGTTTTCCTTCTTTGACAGAATACACACAGCTCACAGCTTGGATGAGTTTCTTATTAAAAGATTGGGAAAATTTTACTTATTTGATTATGAGCAGGTGATTATAGATAAATGTTGCACGCAACACTTGTAAAATACAGTCAGTTATATCAGTTACAATTATAATTTCCCCACTAATCTTAAATATGCTACAAACATTTCTAAAAGGTGCCTAGGATTTATTGTAAGACTGAGAGGTAGGGAAAAGTGTAGCACCCCCAACCCAACGCCCCAATACTGCAGAGGACCTGAGGCGACCTGGGCTGATTTTACACAGCCACAGGTCGATTGCCATTATATGACAGCAGTGCTGCAGTAAATCATGCAGAAGTATCATTGGTAGGCCAGCATTTTTGTATTAAAAATCCTTGCATTATTTTAATGTAATTGAATTTTCTTAGAAACTCAATGTTGGCTATTGAGGAGCCATGAATAATTAAACATTGACAGAACTAAAATCTAGAAATTCATTATTGGCTGTAGTTTGAGTTTCAATTCAACAACTGAATTATTTGATTAGATTCAAATGTATCGAGATGCATCTATTAGATCATTTACTTATTCTATTCTGTTTATATATGTATATGTTGTATGTATATTGTTTTATGTTTTCTTTGTCTAAGTTTCTAAAATAATTCAAAGTAATCCTTGTGATCAAGGTTGCTGCCTAGCTAGTTAATAACATGCGACATGAACTAGTGTCTTTTGTTTAATTTGACATAAAGCATACTAATGCACTTATAGATATACAGCTATATCAGCCATGTAGCTAGTAGATATGCGTATTGAAGCCTGCTGCTTAATCCTTTCTGCTCCCAATGTGAGTTCTATTAGCTTTTCTTTTTAAACAAGTTCTTCAAGATTTGAAACTTTTCAACGACTCGTCCTCGTGTGATCGGATTTGAACTGCCTGCTGTTGATTTGACAGAATACTCACAGTTCACAGCTTCTTTAGTTTTCCCCCGCAGACACCCGTGAATGTTAAACCCACTGTGTGCCAAGAACAAGGGGCAGGCTGGGGAGTGCGCGGAGGAGACGCTGTCTCTTTTTTTTCTCTCTCTGTTCATCAGGGGTCTCCTCTAGCTATATAAGGCACTCTGTTTCACATGGGTAACAGTTAACTACGAGCCTCGGGAAAATCGCCAAATGGCAACAGCAGCCACAGCAGTCTCGTTCCTCTATTAAGGAAACAATCCGCCTCTCCACTGCGCACTAGAAGCTCCACCGATATATTCCAGCGGCTGCTAGAGACACCGAGGTGAGCCAAATGAGACTTTACGCACATTTGCTTTTAATGTATGGGCACGTTTAATGTCGTGGCTGTAGTGCTTGTGAATGAGTGATGTGTTTCATTTGGGAAAATTAAATTTGATATTTTAGGTGTGGAAGCTATTAGACACTGATAGTTGTTGCCTACAGCTGGAAAATTTATGGAGAAAATAACACTAAGTTGCTTAGGACGAGGAAAATACCATATAGTAACTACTAGGTGTAAACCTGTGAAGTAAGTAATTTTAAAAATATGAATTGTTTTGTTTAATAAACTTTTGATAATATGAAAACAAAATAAAGATAGTTAACACTTTGAAAAATACCCTAAATGAGGGAAAAAAGCACACATTTAGCTGTATTAAATTTCCTGGTTGGATAAGATGTTGAGGCAGAGGTCCTTCTTGGTACAGATTGCAGCCCAGAAGTGGTTCCCATAAAAGAGATGTGCATGTTTCTCTGAGTCCTTCTCTCTCTGTCTGTCACTGTGGTATAAAATTCATGAAAGCCATGAGAAGGGCCAGACAGAGAAGCTGGTGGAGCTTCAGTGGGAAGACATGGCACAGGCTGAGAAGAAGGGTGTGGTTCCTGGGCTGCTCATTGGCTCTTGGTGCCCTGAGCTGGCACAGCATGTTGACACACAGCCGGCGCCAGACCTCAAGCTGCCTTTTGAGCTAGGGGGAAAAGGGTGAAGGTATTCAAGGATAAGAGTAAGCAGTGAAAGCTGGAGCTTGGTTTATTTATTTATTTTTGTTCTTCTCCGATCACCGCCCGACTGCCTCCCTGCTCTACAAAACTTTGTGATGTTTGCTTTGGTATGTTCTTCTCTTCAGTTGCAGCCTGGCAGAAGAAACTCATAGGCAAAATTAGCTCCACGCAGAAGGCGGGAGGTATAAAGTGTTCTGCCCAAACACGGTTCACTCAGGTTAAAACTAGTGAATATAAACTCAGGTTGTTCTCCCCAGAGACTAAGAGTACGTTTAAACTGTTGCCACAAATCCATTTTTACACTTCTTAACTGGAGAAAATCATATTATGCAGAATTGCATGTGGCTGTGTAAGAGATGAGGTAAGGTTGTCAAATCAAAAGGAAATATGTTCATTCAAAACACATTTTTCACAAAGATTACATTGTTCATGGTGCATCACAGTACTGTTTGCACATGAATACAGACAATCATCCATGCATACAACTACTTTGTTTCAATTGAAAGCATGGCTCTATTTAAATGAAAGAACTATCAAACGTGATTTAATCAATAACACAACATTCAATTTATAGCATCATCAGTTTTTTAAAACATTTCAGTAACTGACTCAGACCTTTTAACCATATGGCCAGACAGAGATTCAAAGGGGAGCAGCAAAAGCAAGTTTGGTGGAAAGTAGTGCTTGCCATCAACTGATAGTTTCATTCGTGGCATGATACTGTGGAATGTTGTGTCTGCTGCCTGGATATTGAGCTGTCAACATGTCATGACAGTAATAAGACTGTCATACAGCAGCAGTCCTTAGTCAGAGGCTTCTTCAGATTTGTTGCAAGACTGCCTGCTACTGCTCACAGCATCACCTTCCACAATGACTCTTTGATGATACTTTAATACTATTTTACAGCAACATTTAATTTATCTTTGGTATGAAAATTATTTTTGAATTAAATTTACCCAAGTAAACAAATCTCATATACTGCAGTATATTGAGTCTTTGCTCGCAGAGTGATATATTTAAAGAGTTTATGTCTTTTCGCTTTGATAAACATGGCTTACAGCTGATGAAAATCCCCAATTTATAGTAATTTTCCCTGGAAATTTGAGTGTTGTTTTAGAGGAGAGCAAACCACAATTGTTAATTGTTAAAGAAACTGATTGATCAAAGAGTGCTGTATCCAAAAATATAAAGAGTAAGTTGATTGAAAGAAAAACGTGTGGTTAAAGTAATTGGTGGACAAGCTCGGGGAAAACTGAAGCCTTCAGAGGACTGAGAAACAAATCATATTAGACTGAACTGTTGCTCACTAAGAAGATGGATGGATGGATGGATGTTGCTCACTCTCTTTTCAGATTGCAGTTAATTGTGTATTTTATTTGGTAATCAAGGTCCCACTGTCTGGAGGAAGAATAGAGAGGAACTGTATCAAAGAGGTTGCTTGAAGCCTAGAAAGTAAAGTTCCTCGAGTCGAGCAGAAATTGGGTTATGCATTACTCCTGTTAAGGATGGTTCATTGTGTTTTGTGAACTCCAAAGGCATCCTAGCTGGCTGTCTGCAAAATTTAGAGCATCAGATGTTTCCCTCTGATGACAGACATTTCGAATGTGCTGGTTTCATTCACCAGTAGGACATAAGACCTGCCCACTCCGTCAAAAGTGCTAATACTTATCTTGACAGAATCACCAAAGCCTGCTTTTAAAACAATTATGTCTTCCTTAACACATCAGCAGAGCTGAATACCGTCATGCTGCATTGAAGCTATAATTAATGCAAAAACAGCTCTAGTCAACTATAAAATGTATAAACTGCACACTATGTGGCCATAATTTTCAGTAGGGTGACATTTCGTTGTTAAATATTCTTATTAGACTTCTATGCTACCCTAATCTTGTGTGAAGCCAAATTGAAGTGGTTTTATTAGCTGTAAGACATAAAATTAACAGAAATAAGAGCTTGAAAAAGATACCATGAGTGTAAATAACTAACTGAAAAAAGGTTAATCTTCTTGATAGAAGAACAGGAGGGAATAAAAAAATCTTATTGCCTAAATCTACTTGTTTCACTTTGTGCCACTGAGGAAAATATATAGAGAACACTGTGGGAGAATGTGGTGTTGGGGGAGATTTTTTTCTGCTTAAGTTAGTTTTGACATTTGTTAAAGGTAGCAGAGTTTATAATATCTCTGAACATATATTTTAATCTGTACCACCGATCTGTCCGATCCAGGTTATTTGGACTCCTGAGGAGCACCATTCACAGAAAAGCTGTTCAAGGCTGAAGATTTATCCCAGAAAGCTCGAGTGTCAGAATGACCCACTCTGCCACATCTTGCCTCCTCTTCCTCCTCATGTATTGCGTCACTGACTCGTCGTCCCTCTTCCTACCGAATTCCAAGGAACTGCGGCAGCTGCTGAGCCGCTATGAGAAAGAAGCAGACCAAAACAGCATTAGCCCACCAGCTGGCAACAGGACCAGACGTGCCATCCCCTGGTCCGACCGTGAGGAGATCCTCCAGCTGCACAACAAGCTGAGAGGCAGTGTTTACCCCACTGCCTCAAACATGGAGTACATGGTGAGATCTGCCACATAAACTTCAATTACATTGCAAAAAAGATCAAAAGTCTTCAAGTTTAATCTTCTGGAAATTAAAGCGTCAGCAGAAACAAACACTGTAACACAGTTTGTAATTAGGGTTTAAAGGCTTTAAATTGTCCAGAAAGGTGGAGGTGGCGTAAAAACTATCGTTTCTCTCTGTTTGAAACATGCAGTCATAAAGGTTGACCTAATGCCAGCCTGCTGTGCCAGTCTTTTACAGGGAGCGCTTTAATGCTGACTCCGTCCTACCTGCATAACAGCTCAGCTTTGAAGAACACAGGAGGGTAGGGGAGAGAGGAAGAGCCCGACGGTGAAATCCAGGGACTCATGGAACATTTCTGGGTGAAGCGGGAGAGGGATTATTGTTTCTACATACAGAGGATTAGTCAGAAGCCTGTGTTCCATGAGGTTGAGGGAAGAAACATTTGCCTGTGTGTCTTGGGACTGTGGTTATGGTGTGGAGGAAAGTGTCTGTAGACCCACTCTGCTCTCTCATATTCCAGGGACCAACCAGTGTGTCTTAGCATTGGTAAAGGGGTCCGTCAAGGTTACAGTGGTGTCTGTGTGTGCATGCTCTGGTGACCACCAGAAGGCTGGAAATTTACTGAGGGGATGTACTTTGAGGGCCAGGCCGTTGGGAGTCCTCGCTGCTTCTTACTGTTGGAGTCAGTTGCCGTCTGTATTTCTTTCCTCCCTTTTCCATCCCTGCGAAGGATCCAAATCAGGAAACGAGGTTAATTCGGCTGTGATTGCTGTGGATTTATTGGGGTTACACGCCAGCAGCTAAACTCAAATATCATTACAGGTTCTCCTTTGAACTGTATACAGCTCAGTCATTTCATTAGGAACAAAGGAAGTGCAATGTTAGAGGTCATGAACAGATTGAGGTTAATACATTTCAAAATCAGAACATATTATGGAAAATATGGACATCAGTGAAACAAAATTAATTGTGTCTTGTCCCTTGGATGCAGGTTTGGGATGATGAGCTGGAGCGATCAGCTACTCACTGGGCTGAGGTGTGTGAGTGGGACCATGGACCTCAAGACCTTCTCATGTCGATAGGACAAAACCTTGCTGTTCACTGGGGGAGGTGAGATTATATCAGACTGACAGCTTTGCTACTTAATGCTGCAGTTAGATGCTTACATGAACTGCTCGAATATAATATTAATTTGAGGTTATTCATGGATTTTTGATTGTTGTTTGTGATGGGTATACAATGTATAACATTGAATAGCTTAGCTAAGCAACTATTTTTTCATCGACACGCTTCTCGCTAAATTCTGAGTTCATATTTCACAACTGTTTTTTGGTATGATCATTAAAGTTAATTGAAGTTTTTGAAGCTTAATGTTAGTTTACATCAATTTTAATTTTTTTTTATTAAAAACTGTTTTGATGTGCTTTAGTAGTATTATCCTTCTGGAAGGTCTAATCCAGTGGTTCAATTGAAATTTAGTCAAATATTTTGATGGTAGCCCTCCTTGGTCATTATTCTGTGAGTTTTGTGCAGTGCACCAATACTACTGCCAAAATGTCACTTTGGACCACAAAGCTGGTGTTCAACTAGTTTCCAGTTTATGGTAGGCTTGAGCCTTTTTGGTTCTTGGATTACTCCTGAAGACCCCAGCAATTATTTTTTCAAACTGTGGTGGACAGTTTTGGTGTTCTTCCTGAAGCTGACCCGGTGACACTAGATTACTTTCAGTAACTCAGATAGTTATTTGAAATGATGGCTCTAAAAATAGCTCCAAAAAACGTGCTCAGTTTGAGCAAATCAACTATTCTTCTTACATCCTGATTGGATTATTGTATCTTTGTCATTGCTCCCACTGAGTGTTGCTCAGTGGTCACTGTCAAAGAAATCCTAGTTATGCCTTCAAAGAGAAACTGTCAACTGCAGACCATAATGCTGATAGACAATAGCCTTGAAAAAGTTAAAGACAATGTTGAACCCTCTTCAAAATTTAGTGGGTATGAGTAAAGATGAGAAAATTCAAACACATGCACAAAGTTCTTGTTTTAAAAAGTCATTTGCAGCTATATATTGTATACCGGTAATTGTCCCACCCTGGTAAAAGAACAGTTTATGTAAATCATTAAAAGCCCCAAATTAATATAGTCTTCTTAGCTATAGTGGGTGGATATAAACTTTTGACTGCAGCTGTGTCTAATGGAACATTCAGACCGGCCAAAGCGTCCAGGCGTCAAATAGCTCAAATGGACAAAAGTTGCTGCTTTTAAAATTCAAACCCAGCTGCTCGCACATTTGTACGCATCATGTAGGTACGTCAGTGAGCGAGTGGGGGTTTCTCTATTGCTAGTTGTTTAAAACATCTTCCACCGGGAAACTAGTAGAGTATATTTAGTAACCGTAGTGTCCCTAACCAGGTTTGTTCTAGCGTTACATAACGTAACAAGACAGTTAAAAGAACATATTTAACTGCTTATCTGGCACTCCGATATCTTCCATCAAATAAGGCCTGATCACTTCCTGAGTATCCAACTCCACAGCCTTTCAGCTAGATCTAGCCGACTCCACCTCTCTAATCACTGTGCAGACCTTGCTCGTTGAGTAGCTCCAGCCCATGCTCGTCCTCCATCCTCCCCGCTCCCCAAGTAGCTCCAGCTGACAGTTTGGCTCGTCCTCCGTCTTCCCCGCCCTTAATGCCGGCATCTCATCACTGATTGGTTGCTGCCCCGCGTCTGCTGCCTCAAAGTTGAATTTTCCCAACTTCACGCAGCAGCTGCGCGGACACCTTGATGGACTGTCCGAGCAGCAGCTGCATTGACATGCTGATACCTACTCCGCCGACGCATGTG
This sequence comes from Apricaphanius iberus, assembly GCA_028564705.1. Lineage (NCBI taxonomy): Eukaryota > Metazoa > Chordata > Actinopteri > Cyprinodontiformes > Aphaniidae > Apricaphanius > Apricaphanius iberus. The sequence goes on along the minus strand of JAPXFQ010000166.1, from coordinate 2,545,258 downwards.
ACTAGCTGCATGGCAGCTTGGCGCAGCTTGACCACCACATGCTGCATAGGTACCATAGACTTTGCATGACACCTTGGCTGGTCTGAACGTGACATAATGTGTAGTATTTAAGGAGATTAAAAAGGCTAGCTCTGTGGTCGGCATGAAGCTGGACACTCTGGCGACAGTGGCAGAGAAAAGGACACTAAAGAAATTGCTGGACATTATGGACGATGCTGGGCATCCTCTGCACACGGCCATAAACAAGCAGAGGAGTCTGTTCAGTGACCGGTTGCTTCTCCCCAAGATAAGAACCAACAGACTTAAGAACTCCTTTGTCCCACATGCCATCAGACTGTTTAACTGCTCTCTGGAGGGGGAAGGGAGGGGAAACAGGAGGACAAACGAGGGGGGAACAACTAAGCTGTAGTGCCTCTTCACTTCACTGTGTAATACTTCCTGGCAATTCTTTTTCTTTTTGTTAATAGTCAACGGTGCAATAGACGTCAATATCTATGTGTCAACGGTGCAATAGACGTCAATATCTATGTGTAATTTAAGTGCAATTTCCTTGTATTTTTTATTTTATTTTTATTATTCTATCTATCCCTTTGGTATATTTTATTTATACATGTCTTGTATTTATATATGTGTACGTTCTGTAACTTGTCGGTGCTGTGCTACTGGAAACCGAATTTCCCAGAGGAACCCGCCCGAGGGATTAATAAAGTTTTATCTATCTATCTATCTATCTATCTATCTATCTATCTATCTATCTATCTATCTATCTATCTATCTATCTATCTATCTATCTATCTATCTATCTATCTATCCATCTATCCATCTATCCATCCATCCATCCATCCATACATCCATACGAATAATTGTACTTATAAATAGTGTGATTATGATCAAACTGTCAAATTTCGGTTTTTAAGATAAAAACTGTGTTATCTGTATCTTGACCTTTTTAATTTTCAACTTTTTCTCAGTTTCATAGTTTTATTCATACTTATGTTTACCTCCAGACTTATATTTTTATGCAGAAGGATGTGATCATTTATATTTTATACAATTTAAAATTTTGACACCTGATTAGATCAAAATAACTTCCCTCAAAGAGATATTGTGTAAACTAGAGTGACATAGCCACATTTTCTTTTAGCAAACTAAAGGAATCTTCTTTGATTGCTTAGTTATCAATGCTTGTTGAAAATGCTTCAAAGCTTGGTAAAAAATTCTGAAAATTTCATTAAAACCACATATAACTTTTTTGAGTAATGTTGCTAGCAAACAGACAAACCCTGGACAAAACATAACCTCCTTTGCGGAGGTAACAACAATTTGCAAGACCTCTGCACCTCTGCAAAGGCATTTATGCAATTCTTTTGTTGTTAAATCTCTCCAAAATATTTAATCCCCATTTTAACCTATTTGATTGCAGAATTTAATGCTCAAATACCTTCCAGGTGAGCTCAAAGAAATATTAAGTAAGCTTGTACATTATGCACCTGGGTGAAGTGGTGGGTATAGACCCCAGTGTTGGATATTTATGGGTTATCCACCTTGAAATGCTTATATCATGAAGTGCAAATTCATCCAGTGGACCTGTCTGAGTTCTACATTAAAAAAACTGAGTTAAACATATGCATAAATCCTCTCTTGGTTGCCACAGTGCTCTCCAACATGGTAGTCACCTGAAACATATTCCTTGAGTGGTTTTCAAATATTGGACAGTGGACACTGTCCAATATTTTACTGGCCTAGGCTGAGTTCATACCTGCAATTCATCCAAATTTTGTGGAAGAATGGCAAGGAAGTGTGTCTTTGAATAGTTTGACACAGTTGGCCTCTGTGTAACAACACAGGAATATAACAGCAGGTGCCTTCCAGGAATCTGCTCTGATTCTCTCAAGCTCATTTCCCCCCTTTTTTTTCTTTGCCAACAAATCCTGACATTGAGTCATTTTTTTCCGCTTTCCTTCTCGCCTCGGTCAGCACTTTATTCTCTAATAAAAGAGATGTTTATAATAGGAGCTTTAACTGATTAGCTAGGAAAACGGTGCCATGTTTAATTTGACTTTTTCTCCCATTTTTTCAACTTAATTCAGTTTCCCCTTGTTACGTGTGACCAGCCTGCAGTTCTTTGCGCCAGGTCAAATTTGAACTCATCTTCCGAGGAGTGAAGGGAGGCAGGGAAGAGAGATTTATGCAGTGTTTCTCAAGACTAAGCCAAAGCACCTGGCAGCTCCCTCAGATATTTCCCTTTTGCCCCGGGTAGCTGGACCGGCTGTGACTAAACCCACTGTTTTTTTCTGAATGTGGCTGTGTGTTTGTTTCAATGTGTCTGTGTGTGTGCATTGGCCCTACAGATACCGCTCACCTGCCTTCCATGTCCAGGCATGGTACGACGAAGTAAAGGACTACACATACCCTTACCCTCAGGAGTGCAACCCGTGGTGCCCTGACCGCTGCTCAGGGCCCATGTGCACCCACTATACTCAGGTAGGAGAAGGCAGACCCTTTTATTATGAGTTAATTGCCTCTTTAATATAACAGTCATCACTTTGACAGGTAAATAAATTGACTTAACTCATATGGTACTTTTCTAGTCATACTAACCATTTAAAGTGTCACCCACAAAGATACACATATTTACAGAGCTTGGTAGGCAACTTGGGGTTAAGTACCTTGCCCAGTGTCACATTAAAACCCAACAGAAGGAAACTTGAATTCAACAGCTAGGTGAAGTGCTTACTCGAAACTGTGAATGCAGCATTGAGGGTGATCCCTACCACAACAATTGATGAAACCAATGAGCTGACATACAGGTCCTTCTAAAAAATTTTGCATATTGTGATAAAGTTCATTATTATAGGTCTGAACCCCCTAAGCCAAATCATCAACAAGACTGGCTATGCTACCGCCTCAGGAATGGGGCTACGATCAGCCACCTCCTCTACATGGATGACATCAAGCTGTATGCTAGGAGAGAAGGGACATAGATTCCCTTATCCACAAGACCAAGATCTACAGCAATCAAATCAGGGTGTCATTCAGGCTTGACAAATGTAGTAGGACTGTCACAAAGCGAGGCAAAGTTATCCACACTGAAGGGATCTTACTCCCAGAGGGAACAATAGCCGACATTGAGGGTAGTTACAAGTACCTGGGAATACTACAAGCGAATGGCAACCTCGAACAGGCAATGAGGAAGCAGGAACAACCAAATACCTCCAGTGATTGAGCCAGGTTCAGAGAAGCCAACTCAATGGCAAGAACAAGTCCAAGACCATAAACCACTACGTCTTATCAGTGATCAGATACCCTGCGTGAATAATAAGATGGGCAACGGATGAGATACAGACCACAGATGTTAAGACACAAAAGCTCCTCACCATGCATGGTGGGTTCCAACCCAAATTCAGCACCATGAGACTGTACGCAAGCAGGAAGGAGGGAGGCAGAGGAATATGAGTGTGAGAGCCACTATCCAGGATGAAACATTCAAGCTCCATGAGTATATCAAAGAAAAGGCTTCAAAGGATGAAATACTCAGTGAATGCCTTTGACAATGGTGAGATGAGGAGCTGCTGGAGGTGGGACCATCATTGGGGGGCATGCCCCTACATGGGATGTACCACCAGAACATAACTGACGTGGCTGATCTCAAGAAAAGCTACCAATTGATAGAGAGGCCCTCATCCTGGCAGCGCAGGAGCAGGTTCTGAGCACCAGAGCAATAGAGGCCCAGATCTACCACACCAGACAAGACCCAAGGTGTAGGCTGTGCAAAGAGTCATCTGAAATAATCCTGCAGCTAACAGGAGGATGTAAAATGCTGGCAGGGAAATCGTACATGGAACGTCATAACCAAGTGGATGGCATTGTATACAGAAAGATTTGTGTGATTTATGGAAAACAAATGCAAAACTTTACAAAATCATCTATTTCATGTTTAACTTCTCCATAAAATTTAGATTTTAAGGTAGAGATGATGTTGCAGTAGACATTTTATAACCTTGAGTTAGATACCAACTTTAATGTCATCAGCAAAGTGCAGTGGGGAGCAGCTGCTGTCCATGTGATGTCAAAGATGATGCACCTGCCCCCTGATGAAACAGAAAAAATGTTTGGGCAGAAACTAAACACACACACACACACACACACACACACACACACACACACATATATATATATATATATATATATATATATATATATATTATATGTATTTGCAATGCACTGTAGTTTCCTGCGAACATAACAATTTCATTAGAGTTTAATAAAAATACCAAATCAGTTTAGTAGCAGTTACGTAATCGACAGTTAAGTATAATTACATTCTTAGCTGGATCAGCAATTGTTTAGTATACTATCTTGCGCAAAGAGTGATGCCGTAAATAAGTAAATGTCTAAATGAGCCTAACCAGGATCCATAGAGAGAAGAGCTGACCTACAGTCGCATTCAAAGGTGTTGGGTTGACTATACAGAAATATTCACACTCTCCTCTTTGCTTTCACGCTGAAACCTGATCACTTTAATCTGGCAGTCATTTCCAGACCCAGCAGACATCCTGCACTGCCTGACCTGGGTTCCTTTGAAGATGCTGCTGACAGGATCAGGAGGGGTAGAGCCATCACCTGACTGTCTGTCCTCTGTTTGAAGAAGCATTTGCCATCTAGGCTGTTGCACTCTAATGCTACCTTTTGATTGCATTGTGCTGATTTAGAGACACATGTTAGTCTGTGTGCTGACTCACAGCTTCCAGCGGCCTCTAAGCATACAAGGAAAAAGATGAACATTCCTGAGGAGGGGGAGCAGGCGTGTGTTTCGGAGGGAGGTATTGGGGTTTGATTTATCTGTAGCACGTCTACAGTTGCATGTTTTCATACATCTTTTGAATATTTTGACATTTAAACCTAAGCAGACCAGTTAAAAAACATATTCAAAATGTTTAAAAAAAATAAGCACTTCCTTCCTTTTAATAGGGTTATGAAAATATCACACCAGACTAAGGGAGAATAAAAGACCCTAGCAGGTCCCTGTGTCCATGTTAATTAAAACTTTCATTTTAAGTGTTTCTTCTTGAATTAATGACTGTGAGAAATCTCAGTCTAGAAATATAAAGTCTTTTCATTCAGAAAATCCCACTTCTAACTTTGGCCCTTTATTTATTTTCCCTCATTTCAGCTGGTTTGGGCAACCACAAACCGAGTGGGCTGTGCTGTGCACGTCTGTCCAAGGATGAACGTCTGGGGAGAAATATGGGAGAACGCTGTTTACCTTGTGTGCAACTATTCCCCTAAGTAAGATTAGTAATCCTCCATGTTCCACTGTTCATTAACAACCTCTAGACTCATTTGCATTATCCTGTACGTGGTTAGCAAATGTTAAAAAATGTATGTTTTGACACCTGCTGGTATTAAAATGTATCTAAATTTAAGATTTAAATTACTTCAATATTTCTATTTGTTATGTACAAGGAGTTTCCTGTGATTATAACAAAGCCACCATACTTTAATGATTAATTTTGCCTGTCCGTGCAGGGGAAACTGGATCGGAGAGGCCCCATATCAACATGGTCGCCCTTGTTCCCAGTGCCCTCCAAGCTACGGAGGAGGATGTAGAAACAATCTGTGCTACACAGGTAAAAGATTCCTCTGTGATTATGAAAAGACATAAAAAATGGTCAGAGGAGTTACCTGAAGTTAAAGTTAGAAACTCACAGTCCATAGCAAAAGTGTTGTCACTTTTCAGTGTGTTTTGTTTCAAAACTTTTCTTTAAAGTTTTTCCACATATATGTTTCAAGTGCTTAACCAGGACTGGTGCTAGAGCCAGATTTTTACTGCTATTAATATTTTGGTTTTTGGGCATTAAAGTAAACAGACAGCAATAATAATAATATTATTAATAATAATACTACTACTACTACTAATAATAATAATAATAAAACCTAACTCAGGAATTGAAAGCATAGCTTTTTGATTGGTTTTTGGTTACCCTTCCCTAACCTCAAGCTCCTGCTTAAAGTCCTTCTTTCCTATGGTCCAGCTCAAGGTTGGGTGGGTGGCACCAATTTATTGGTGCCAGAGCAAACGGTGGTGGAAACAGAAAGAATTGATGTTAAGCAATGCACAAACTGAGCACTGGAAGTAAATTGGTGGAAAAAAACATCAGTGACTCAGGTCAATGTAATTTTAAATGCTTAAACAGAAGCAGCTGGACTTTTTTCTTAGTTCTGAAGATGTTTTAAATTAACTGCAATTGAAATGCACATTTACAGTCTGAATGACTTTTTTATTAAAATAAATTTAAGCAACAGGTCACATGTATCCATTCACACTTAAAAAAAACATGCATTCACAAACCAATCTGCAGACGTTACCAAGGTCAGCTTATGACTAGGGCTTCAGGGGGAATCTGAATTTTAATTTCCAACTCTCCCTCCCTTTCTCAGTTTGTTACTGATGACTCTGATTAAAAGTAACACTATATCAAAAAAGGGATGTGAATGCAACTATAACATCAAAAATGTCTGAAACTTTGCCTCAATTTTGGAGTGAAGAGTCTGACTGAGACTTGTACCTTTCTTGGGGTTGGAACGTGGACATCTGACAGGGGAGGAAGATGGAATCAAACTCTCTGTTTTACAATTGCAAGAGTTCCTGCTAGAATCTGTTGCAAGCCTTCGAAATATACGTTTACAGATGCTATCTATCAAACTTTATAGATGTTAAGCTGCTTTGTAGAAACCTTTGCATAAAATATTTTCTAGAGGCTTAAATCTTGAAGAGACAAACCCAGAAAGTCTTCTAGCTGTAAGTTCCAATGATTCCTGTTTCAGGATGAGTTGGTTCTGAAAGTTGGTTTTGACTTAAGGGATTTAAAGACTTTTTATATTATTAGACCTTAGCTTATAAGAGAATTTTTAAGACCAGGTGGCATTTTTCTTCAACTTCACAGTTATCTACTACATTCTATTTGATAGATACAGAGGTACAGATAAAATGTGCAGCAGCAATGCACACTAAGAGAGACATTAAACAGCTCAAACCCAATCTTGTAAAATTCTTAAATTTAATTGCCAACGTATTTTTTCTTCAATGAATACCTCATCCTATATGCACTCTACCAGACACTCAGCGCACGGAGACAGAGGACATGAATGAGGTGGAAAAACCTCAGGTTCCTCTCCCACCTCATACTACCTCCAGGCCAACCCCCAGACCTCCAAGGAAACCTGCAAGAAAGGCCTTCTCCCCCAAACCTGTCACCCCAAGGACATCAACCCCAAAGAATCCCAGGAACCCTTATCTTGGTACACACAGGAATAGATTATATATACATATATACTTCTTCTGTTTGGTATTTAATTCCAATATGTCTCATTATTGCAGCTCACAACATTAAGTGTGAGACGAGACTGCGGGACAAGTGTAAAGGAGCCACCTGCAACAGGTCAGGACATGAGGATTTTTAGTGGGAAATTACTGTAATTAACTTGGAACACACTTCTCTAATCTGCACCTGTTTCATTTTTCTGCAGACACAATTGTCCTTCAAATTGTTTAAGTAACAAAGGGAAAGTTTGGGGGACTGTTTCTTACGATGTGGTGAGTCGAAAAAGAAGCACCTTGCGTCTTACAACAATTTATAACATTGATGAAAACATTAAAGTGCACTTATTCTTGTTACAGCAATCCAGTATTTGCCGAGCTGCTATACATGCTGGCGTCATCGACAACAATGGGGGGCTGGTTGACGTCACAAGGACAGACAAGTTGCCATTCTTTGTCAGATCAACAAAAAATGGAGTTGAATCTCTCAGGTAGATACAGATACTCTTTCCAACTCCATTTTGAAATGAAAATGGCGCTATAAATAGTGCTCAGAAATATCTGTAAAATAAAACCAACTAAATGCGAAGGTCAATTTTGAATCAAACTTATTGCACCAGAGCCCTATTCCATTAGTGGAACCAGAAAACAAGATGCACGATAGCAACATTTACCACTCATGAATATGAGACAAATTCTTATATTGATTGATTGATTGATTATATATCATATATTTTTTATCCTATCAAAATAATTTTATGTTTGGTTTTTAAACTTTATCAATCAAAACACAAAAGTTAATGCATCTCTCTGTTTTTATAGCAAATATAAACCTGGCAACTCCTTTGTAGTGGCCGAAGTGAAAGGTGAGTAAATCAATATTTATTTAGTAAAGTAGTATGTGGAATCAAAACGGCTGATAGAACATGGTGAATATTATAATGTATGTTAATATGGTATAATAACTAATCTTCTTTTCTCTCTGATTGACAGAATACAATGCTGATTGCTACACCACAGTGGCTGAAATCTGCCCTTTTAAACAACCATTCTCACACTGCCCAAGGTGCCTGCACTGGTTTTTATTTTATTTACTGAATGAATTTCTTTAAAATGTCAAACGCCTTTAAGACCCTTAAGAGTTTAATGCTGCGAACATTTAAAGTTTTTAAGATAGAATTATAAGATTGATTATAAGACTATAATGTGACTTGAATGATGTTATCATAAATCCTCATACAGCCACTTATTGTTCACAAATGAAACATAATTTGTAACTCTTATCTAATTCCGGGGTTCTTAGAATCATCTGTCCAGCCGGCTGTAAGACTCAGCCTACCTACTGGTCGCCTGTGGTTGGAAGCAACATCTATGCAGACGTGAGCATCAATAAATATTTACAAACATAATCATAAATCCAGCTGAAAGATCTTCAAAGCTGCTCTTGTATGCTTTTTACTCTGGGCGGTTTGTACATTTAGGATTCTTGTGAAACTTAGTAAGAGCTCCAGTTCAAAACTAAGTGGACAAAATGATGTAAACCTTTAATTTCTCTTCACATACATCTTATCATGATAACTAATACTTCTTTGCATACAAATGTTTTTGTAAAATACTGTTTTACTCTTAATACTGTGTGCAGGTTTCTGATCTGAGTAATACACACCAATATGTGATCAAACATCTGTAGAACAAACACTTCTGGAAAGCAGTCAAATTATTATCTGGTTCTGCCTTTTTGACAATTTAAGGCAATTACTTTAGGTTTTATAGATTTATTTTTATTGTAAAGGACTTTGGTTACCTTGACTTTAAAAAAATTTTTTTTTTAGAGTTGGTCAGTAAATCAAATAATATCAGAATGGTTCACTTAGTGGACAGCAGCATGATACATATAGGTTTCAGTCTCTACAACTCAAAGCCGAAGAACTCAATGCCTTAACACCAAGACACATACCATTAGTGACCCAAACGCACAAGTAAAATCCATTCTGGCTTTCTCACAAAGATGAATAAAAACGTAATATTGTCAGGCCTATGAATCAGCTGTATTTTCACAAGAGGAATAATGGAGCTGACACTGAAAAGGTCTCTGTCCCTACAGAGAAGCATGCCAGTTTGGTTGAATCATGATCTGGGAAAGCTTTGCTTCCTCATACAGAGGCAAATAGCAGCATTTGAAGGAAAAAATTGATTAAGTCAGCCGTCAGCAAATCCTGCGAAAGAATCCTGTATGTGAAGAAGTTAGAGCCTGGGAGTCATTGAAACTTTAAACAGGACAATTACACTAAGCATATGAAAAAGTCTGCCAAAGTTGTTTTTTTGGAATAAGTTAAAGACTGCAGGATTGAAAAATAACCAATTAAAGTGTGCAAACTCAAGAATATTAGTGAACTAGAAGCCTTTGCCCAAGAGGAGGGAGCTAGGAAGTTCTTTGTCTATGTTTGCAGCTGATCATAACAACAAAGAGCACTTTATTAAGTACTAGAGATGTTTGTCACAAAGGGTTCAATAATTTTAAGACTGAACTAGTAATTCAAACTTTACTTTTGCGTTTTATTTAGATAAAACACCTTTCAATATTTGCTGCGATTAACTATTTCAATTGTTGGATCATTGGATCCTTTAAGCTTCAAATGTGTGTATGTATTTTTTTTCTTGAACTGAACATCATATTCAATTGAAGGAGGGGAATTGTTAAGCCGCCAATCTGCACAGCCACACAGGATTATGCAGAGTTATTCATTGATGAAGCTACCATTTATTTCTGTCCACTGTGTAGAGATTACAGCACCAAACAAGGCCTATAGCTCTTAACACGGCGTTAGAGTATTTTGCAAATCAAGGCACACAGATATGTTTCTAAAGTGGTAAGGAGGCTAAATGTTGGTTAAACATGGAATATAAAACCTCTGGTTAACATCATTGCATGACTCTAGAGTGTGATCTGTGTTTAGATTAGAATTGAATAATTATACTCTGCTGATAAGAACTTTTGGCTTGTTGTGCTAGAGCCAGACTTCTGCACACTCCGTGTGTGTGCGCATGCTAGGTGTTGAAAGAGTTTTTTTTTTAAGAATGTAAAAGTTTTCTCATCCTTTCCATTCTTTACAGAGCTCTAGCATTTGTAAAGCAGCAATCCATGCAGGAGTCATCAACGCAGACGGTGGTGTTGTTGATGTTTTGCCACTGGAAAGAAGAAAGAGTTATAATGGAGTCCCAAAAAATGGCATCCAATCTGAAAGGTATCCGCACTGTTTAGTACACTAACTTTCTTCATATTGGTGTTCTATTGAGGTTGTTATTCATTTATAAAATACACAAAGGTAAATAAATGTTGCCTCCTGTTTAAGTTGTTGCAATTTACTTCAGAGATTAATTAATTTAGTTTGAATACTAATAATAAAAAAATAAAAAACTGCAAAAAAAAAAAGCATGCATAGCTAAATAACATTCAGGCCAAGTGTTCAGTAGTTGAGAAACCACCTGGCCTCCTTGGCTGTAAAAACATTTAGAGAAAATTTAAACTAAAGGTTATTTATTAAAAATGACAATTCTTCTTTATTCTGTTCACATTAGAAAAATCTGAAATCCATATTTCAAAATCCCTTCCTGCTTCTAATTCAAAACATCTATCAGTCCATTTCCGAAACTTGCTTATGTTGCCAATCTCCACAGGATGACAGGTTGCATGTCGTTCAAGGCAACACTGCGGAGCACAAAAATGCTAGCACCCACACTAAAGGGTGATTAGAAATGTCTTTTTTTTTTTTACTTGCATGTTTTTGAACTGTGGGAGGACACCAAGTTACCCCCTTCCTGGGTTTTTTAACCCTGGACCTTTTTTGCTGCAAAGCAAAACTGCAACTTCTGTACCATGCAAATCTTTACAGAAAACAAATAAAACAATTTGCCTTACAAAACCAAATACATTATTTTAATATTTGCAGAACGTTTAAGGTAGCACCCCGCTTTGGACATTTTAGTTTTAAAATATAAATATAAATGAGGTTGTGTAGGGTGATATGGCTTAAGTAGATAAATAAAGTATTTCAGGTTTTAATTCAAAATACAGCATTATACATGGGTTGTTGTACAATTTGTTGATATTTAATAAAATCACAGTCAGCTAAATTTTTTATATGAACATTAAAGCTGACAAGTAAATTTGACGAGACAATGCAGACCATGCCAGAGAAAGCTGCTTGATCGATGTTCACGGTAACAGTGCGTGCAGTGGTCCCTCTGCGTGCACGCCATGTTTCAGAAATCACTTTCATGTCTTTGGTTAGCTCCACTGGACTAAGCTCAGGCTAGAAACTCCTCGTGGTCAGCCCTACTGGCAAATGGGGATGGAAGAGTAATGGTGTGGTTTGGTGTGTGGATAGGCCACACACTGGCTGTTTGCTTATCCATACATTTCAAATGACTGAGCAAAGTGCTGAATAGCTAAATGCAATTCAAGTCTGACTGTTTGAAACCTAATGCAGAGCTGTGAAGGCCGCACTCAGGGCATTGGGACAGGAGGTCAGTAAGTGCCTGTGGAGGAGTTAGAACCATGTGCCAATATCATGGCAGCGTGGGTAATTTGGATTGCTCTGTGCTGCTGCGACTGTAATTATAGCATATACAATTACTTCAGATGGAGATGCTGTCAGCCAATCTGCCAGCTTTCCTACACCAACAATTATCTGACTTCAGTTACAATTATTGTAGGACTCCGGTTGTTCTACTCTATCGTGGTTATTGATCGTGGCACAGCTTCAAGGTCTTTCTGCTAATGAGCTAATTAATATCAGTGAGTGGGCTCATGTAGGAACAAAAAAAAAGTCACACTCAAGAACACTGGTGCAGTGAGTCATTGTGCAAACAGCAGTTTCATGGAGGTTTCAACCCAGGATATGAACTCGTAATTTATTTTTTGATGGATTTCTTTCGTTCTTGCGGCACCTGAAGTTGTAGTAAAATACAATATTTGCAATAATACTAGCTTCAACATCCCACAGAAGCTGCAACATTCATCAGAACCAAATAGCATACAGCCAGAGCTACAATGGAATGATTGAGATCTAAGCATTCCTGTGTTAAATTGGCCCAAACACAACACCTATTATCTGTGGCGATACTTGGAAATTAACATAATTTGAATGAGCTGGAGCTAATTTTAAAATAGAATTTGGCAGAAGATTCAGTCTGTAGCCATACAAACCCTGTTAGAAACATTACCCAAGAATCTAATTGCAGCACAAAGGTGGTTCTACAGAGTAATGAAGCATTGAGGCTGAATACAAATGCACTCCACTCTTTTCAGATTTTTATTTGTAAATAAAATGTAACACATATAATCCCTTTAAATACATAGATGTTTTTAATTGTAAAGGTGTGAATACTTTATCTAGCCAGCATAGAGTTATGGGGGTTCCGTAAACACAGTTAATTCACATTTCAGATTTCCTAGATGATGTTTAGATCTCTAACAGCAAAGATAACAAATTTTCTTGTGTCTATCTTTAGCAAAAGCAACACAGACGGAGGCTCCTTTAGACTCTTTCCCGTGAAGGTGTGACGCTTTTGAAGTCTGAGGAAAAAGCAGAAAGTGCCCACTGGTTGGATACCATGACTCTTGTGCAGACGAGTCCTAAGATACATAAAAGCTTTTTGTCTCACCATGAATCACTGTAATCTCCAGTAAAAATGGTTCATTATCATCTTGGCATATAGTATTTTGATGGTGGTCTTTTTATAGGAATACAAAATCTGTGAATACAGAACAGTTTATAAATATTATCATGAATTGAACAGCTGGTGCTGAAATATTTTAATTACACAGATATAATTATGTTTACAATTTTTTTTTATATTAAAGATAGAAGTTGGTTTTCATACACAAGAATGTATACTGATCCCACTGTATTTAATCCTGTACAGATTACTTAATAATTTGGTTTTGAATAGTTATTACAATATATACATTTGCTTATGATTTTACAGATACATTTATAGAGATTGAATGGGTTATAATTTTCCTTCTACTTATGAATATTTAGACCACAAGGTACCAAACATCTTAGTTTTTTTTTTTTACCAACAAATAACACTCATCCATCCATCCATCCATCCACTGTCCTCATCTTATCCAGGGTCGGGTTGCGGGGACAGTAGCTTAAAGGTACAGTGTGTGATTTTCGGCCAGTAGGGGGCAGTGCATACCTAAATTATAACAAGCATGCGGCATCTGTGTCTTCGAGTATGAGACTCAACAACGGAGGTCCAACTAGTGCTGTTTTCAAACATTCAATTCCCTGAGAATTATCTATTTGCAGAAACATGACGAGCACATAAGTCTCTCTTTCATCGCTTGGAACTAGCGAAGAGGTAAAAATGTATTTATGGCGAAACTTTTTTTGCGTTTTGAGTGAAAATCAATGTTTTAAAAGCGGGCTTGTTCCGTGCGCTTTGTCCATCCGGGCTCTTGTAAAAGTAAAGACGTCATTTAATATGGCCTTCCCCTGAAAAGAGGACACGCGCCTATGTATTTTAAAACGGATTTTTAAAGTCATATTTTATAGTATCGCCAATATATTTATTACATAACATTTTAATGGCTATTGTCAAAGATGTACTGCAAAAACTATACCTGTCACTTTAAGCAGAGAGACCCAGACTTCGGTCTCCCCAGCTACTTGGGCCAGCTCCTCAGGAGGAATCCCAGTCACACAGACACATCACCCACCATACTTCCTCTTTATGTTGTTTCAAATGAGAATTTTAAAGGCCCAAGATGCCCCCCGTTACTCAAGATAGGCTCTCAACCCACAATCCTGCCCCCACCTATGACTGTTGAATGTGTTGCACGGTTCAAGTACAGAGATGTTTCTATGTTAATGGTGCGAGTACACGTAAAAGATCGCAACACTGAACTGTAGTTTGTGCACTTTGGAATGGCCGAGGCTGTGCAGCACAATTAGAGGAGACACATATGTTTGTCACTATGTTGATTTGCATTAATTGTTTTATTCTAAAAAAGGACATGCTTCTTCACATTAATGATTAAACAAATAGGTCTTGTTTTGTTCGCCTGTTCAGCTATGGTCTTAAAGAACAGTAGACATATTAAAGCACCTTTAAGCTTTGTTGCACCTCTGCTTTTAAAATTTTCTAACGATTAAAAACATTTATATTTATAGTCAGAGTGATAATCTGGAAAAACTGCAGCCTTGTGTACTCCGTCTTTCTATTTCTATATTCTACCTCAGTCCTATTGCTTTGCTCAGCAGTATTTTTGGTCAGATTTTTGTTTTTATAGGTTTTGTGAAATAGTTTCAACTGTAAATAATATGATCCTTGTTTTTAAATGTTCACTCTCTAAAATATGATGAAAACATGTGTGTGTGTTGTATTTTTTTTTTTTTACAGATGTGGTGTATGTCCTGTACTCTTTTGCACAATCTGAAAATAAAGTGTGTTTTACAAATGCAAATAGAACATTGAGTTTTCACTTAGGACAAATTGAAATAATGTTTTATTCCCCCTTATATACCCAGTATTACATGGGAACAATGTTTTAGGTATTTTTTTTAGGTATTTTTTCTTCTTCTGTATCAGATTCAGAATTGACTGAAAGCCTTTAAGAAATGCAATTTTTAAGCCGTATATATGTATTACCATACTGAAGATATAATTTGTAATTTGGTGCTTTAAAAATGTAGTTGTCCTCATAAAAAATTGTGCATTTCATTCATAAGTGTATTAAATGTACTTTAAACGGATTATTTCTGAGTAACATGAATTTCTATTGAAAGTCCACCCAGGACTCGATTGTTGTGTTTGGAGGGGTATCGCTGATCACATTCATGTCACAGCTCTGGTTCTTGTGGGCACACACGTGTCCAAGAGGAGGGGATCAACAAGCTGTAACGATCACTTTTCAAAAACCACATTCAGTATCTGCCAGCAGGTCTTTCAGTTGTGTAGGAGTAGAGGCAGGAAAAAAAAGAACTTAAGGATTTGGAAAAGATCTTTGTTGTCAATGTAAAATTCACATTCATGAGAGAACTGCTTGAGATAAAGTCATCATATAGAGTACATGCTGCTGCTTAATTTACAGTTTACCGAAAATGACTTGTTTGGGCTCTAAAAAGCCCCTCACACTCCAGGATTTTTCACAGACGCAGATGTTCAGTTTCAGTTAAGCTCTGGTTGGACAGGACCCTGGACATGTTGCTGATTAACAGCTGCAGAATTACTGTTTTACTTCCATTGTCCATGAAAATAAAGATTTGTTTTCCCTTTCTTAATCTCTAAATGGCTTTGATTAAAGATTTTAAGCTTTTTTTCAGTTTTAGAATCCTCATGTATCACAACGTGCTTTTCATAATAGAATGTTTTAGTCATGGAAACAGCTGGAAAATATTGGAATTATAGAGAAACGGCAGGAAATACCTTGTGTTCAGAAGTATGTGCTTTGTCTACATAATCTGTTTAAACGATGTCGTTTGGTTATTGTCTTTTCGGTTTCAACTTTATTAAAGGGACTTCAGTGTTTTCCGTTAGCTTTTCCCATAATTTCTGAATACACACATCAAATATGTGAATATTCATGAAATGGAAAACTATTAAATAGGACAGCGGTAAAGATGACCAATGAAATGTAATACACATTTAGAGAAAAATGTTCTTTGTCTTATAAATCAAAAATGATTTATATTTAAAATAATGAGACATCACATGTATATACGTAAGTTGGGCTGATCATTTAAATGTAAATTTAAAAAATATATATATTTAAAATGTCTGCGCCCTAGAATCTCATCATAAACAACTGAAATCTGAGGTTTCACACACTTTTAACTGTAACTGGCTTGAAAAAGCCTCTGCTGGACTCTTAAGGTTGGACAAAACAAGCTGTGGTCCCACACTGATGGCATTCCTCCTGAATGCTAAATGAGCATGAATATTATTTTAACCCTGGAGTGTTTTGCCCAAAGAAGTTTTTCTGAATGTATGTAATTATATGAAAAATCATGAGTATATTGTTGCTATTACTGTGGAAACTGAGGAAAGGTTTTTTTTTGTTGACTGGATGGAATGATCTTGAGTAGAAAACCGCCCAAACATTCATAAAATTGGGCCAGGCAAATCAGCCACTTTCTTCCGGCTGAATAAAGAGTTTTAGGCCCGCTCTCCTACAAGGATACCCTCATCCTGTCGTGGAACCTAATGCAGTTCACTGGGAGACGAGAGGAGATGAGATCTACACCACAGTTAAAGTTTCAGCTGTTTCAACTAAGGCCGTTCTGACCGGTTCAAGTTTCAAATTTTAAACTTTTTTTCTTTTATCAAAATTTCCCCCTCAAATTAGCATTGTTTTAGAACTCGAAACCACGTCGAAGCACTATGATAAAAGTTTGACTTAAAACATATTTTCCTTTACTTTTTGTTATTTATTTTTGATAGGTAAACACATTGTGGATCTTTCTACTTTGTTTAGCATTATAAAACATCTTTGAATGCTACTGGTAATAGTGTTGTTTTGATGATCTTAAAGTTTGCAGCACACATTTATTTAAACTCCGAATAATTTTTGCTAAGCTCTTATGTTGATAATGGGTAAGCCAGGTTAATGTGTAATATTTCAAAGATCCTCAACAGAATTTAGGACTCGACACTTTTTGGGTTGGATACATGTCTGAAAATACTGACTCATACTCCCTGAACTTCCTAGAACAATCTCAGACCAATGAATCTTGGTTTCATCATCTACTGGTAAAACCATCTCACATAGATACAACAGATAACAGGAAACATCTGTTACCTACGAAACATTTGAACATTTGAATCACAGCAACAATTTCTAAACAGGAATAAGTGTTTGTTAATCTATGGCTAGATTTTAGTGCCACATCATTTCTATGCTCTTGTGTTTTTGAAAAAAAATCACTATTTAAATATGACTGATACAATCCCGTACAGCAGTTTATGATGATCTAATCAGTTTTTATAGGTTTTGGGCCATTAAAAAAACAGATTTACAAATTAAAGTCTCATGCAAATATGGCAGGGAATAAATGGGGATTTATAGTCTTTTAATCTCGCTGAGTTTCACAATAACTTCATTTTCAACACAGTCTTTGTGGCAAAAATTGGGTTACATAAAGTCTAAATAAATCAAGTCTAAATACTCTTCAGCTGAGCTTTGATGTGAAGTTTTCTGTTGTTATTGTGGATGGGTCATGTGCTCTTTTGTATTTCGTTAGCAAGGAAGAAATAAGAAGTGGTATTCAAAGAAGAAAGTGATGAAAAATTTAAATATAATAGAACAGCACATTGTTTCAAGAAAGACTTAACAAAGTCCATATGGAGGAATTTTAAATTTTTTGACTGAAAAACATCATGGTCCAAGACAAAACGTAGTTAACAAAGTTAACTTAAGTTCAGGAGCAGGCCACGCTTAAAACTCGATTCGTTCGTCCTAATCAGCCATAAACTTGCCTGGGTCCTGCCGCCTCCTCTTTCTCTCTCTCTCTCTCTGGGTCCTGCCGACCCGCCTCCTCCTTCTCTTTCTCTCCCTGGGTCCTGCTGACCCTTCTCCTCTTTCTCTCTCTCCCTGGGTCCTGCCGACCTGCCCTCTCTTTCGCTCTCTCTCTGTGTCCTGCCGACCCTTCTCCTCTTTCTCTCTCTCCCTGGGTCCTGCCGACCCGCCCTCTCTTTCTCTCTCTCTCTGGGTCCCGCCGACCCGCCCTCTCTTTCGCTCTCTCTCTGTGTCCTGCTGACCCGCCCTCTCTTTCTCTCTCTCTCTGGGTCCCGCCAACCCGCCCTCTATTTCTCTCTCTCTCTGGGTCCCGCCGACCCGCCCTCTCTTTCTCTCTCTCTCTGGGTCCCGCCGACCCGCCCTCTCTTTCTCTCTCTCTCTCTTTCTGGGTCCTGCCGAATCGCCCTCTCTTTCTCTCTCTCTCTCTCTCCGCCCCTATTAACCCCTCCCCCTTTCTTTCGCAGCATCCACAGTTCGCAGCATCCCGGTTCCACGCTTTCGTTCACTCCTGTATCACCCTTCCAACATCTCTCTCTTCTACGTCCTGTCTGGGGGGGGGGGGGGGGGTTTGGGATCTGAACAGGCTCGGAAAGACGATTTTCCTGAAGACTGCGCCCCCACACTGAGTCTTCCTCCGGGTCTCCGATGATATGTCTCCCCAGACCTTTCGATCCTCCACGCCTTCAATAAACTGTTCAAATTCAGAATCTGTAGCATTGTCTTTGCTCATGAATAGTTAATTCCATCCATAGCGTGGTCCTGGCTAGTGAACAAAGTAGAAACGTGGATGTTATTAACAGAGCAGTGTTTTTTTCAGCTGTTTTTCAATCAAGTAATAAAAAAATAAAAATAAATAAAGATAGCTTTTCTCAAAAAATTTTATCTGAAGAGAACATTTAAACATAGTTTGCTTTTATTTTCATACTGGGGATAATTTCTTAACCAACTATTTACCAACTAAAGCTGGTGGCACAAAACTAAAGGGTTAGTTTTGGGTCATGCCAGTCATCACCAAGATGGAAGAGGACAGTTTTCAGTGTAACCTTGAATATAGCGATTTTGCTTATCTACTGAAGTTCATGTAGACGTGATTCCACAAGAACAGGTCCTGAAAGATGACAGCTCTGTCTGTCATTCTAATTTTAACCCTTTTAACTCATACTGTCCTGCAAATTCTTATCACACCTCTCCCTGCAGCATTTTTGCTCTGATTTATATTTTTAAAGTACATATAATCATGAAAGCTTAAAAGTAACAAAAGCATAGATTTAGTATATCTTTTTTAAACACACAGAAATGTTTTTCTTTTTCTTTTTGTACGACGTAAGTGACATGAAAAAAAAATACTAATTCAAAACTTAATGGCCTGGCAACATCCTATCGTCTTCAGGATTAATTTGAACAAAACATTATTTTTGATCCTTGTTATTTTAAAACATATCTATTTTTGATAAAATGGTACAGAGAGATGTTGGATGAGCAAAACAGGTAGTAATAAGGAGCATACAGTTTCAGGCTAATTGGTCCAAGAATATATTTCTAAATATGTAAAAATCAATGTTTGTCATCTTGGTCATTTATGTTAATCTAAAGTTAAAAACAAAGCAGGACCTCTTATTTGATGGCAAAATCAGTGACTGTGGGGAAACTCTGAGTGTGCAATCAGTGTTTGATTTAAAATAATCACCCAATTATTATGATAAAAAAATTAAAATCAATATAATAATCAATTAAGTCTGAGTTATCAATTATTATTAAGATGATTGGGGCACCACTTCTGGTGGTAGGGAGTAAAATATGTCCAAACATGGAACAGATGAAACAAAAACCTGGGGGAGCAAGTAAAAAGGATATGGGTATATGGTAAAGGGTCCGCTTGGAGGTCACAAAAGCAGCTATTCGATATCAAAAGTGAAACCACTGAGCCCTCCTCAAAGAACTGTCTTGGATCAGTTCAAACTGCCAGCCAGCCATATGCATAAACAGCTGAATAAACAAACTTTCAAGATTTAGAATGAGAGTTCTTCCCGACCAGCAGGCCAGAACAAAAGGGTAATTTCCAACCGGTGAAATAAGAAATGCCCTTTGTGCAGAGGATCTCCAGAGAATAATTTGAAAGGCGTTCACCCATCATTTTTATAATGATGTGATGTCATTGCTGATGTCACTATCTGTGGCAATGGACTAATGGGAGAGCTTTTAGGGCCACAGCTAAACCTGCCAGGAAATGCAGTCTGCTCAGCCCATTCCAGTGAAAATGGCTTCCAACAATCCCAACAGTATGCTCAATGCATTTGTGGAAAATGGCACCTAACAAAACACAGGGACTCTTCCACAAGCATGTCAAGGGGTAGCAAAGATCACAGGATTTCAGTCATGAATTGATTATTTAAAACAAGGATGCTTGAAAAAAGAACAGCATCCAAGAACAATTGCAGGTGGGTTGAGATGACTGATATTGATAAAGGTGTATTTTTTATCTTTTGTCATTTGAACGTTTACGTGTTTGTCCATCAACACATACTCTCAAATATTATTGTTGCAAAAATTAGCAGCGTTTTATCCATGTCCGCCATCAATTATACCTTTCAGATGCGCTAACTGGCTCCTTTGCTAGGTATACCTTGCTAGCAAGGGTTTAAACCACTTTTTCCACTCTGAACCACCATAATACATTATGGCACTGATTCAACAAGATGAATATAACATTCATGTCTCTATGGACATGATAAAATCACCTAGTTGGTGCATATGTTTTTTGGCTGGACATCCATGATGTGAAATTTTCGTCTCATCAAATCCTAGGACTGAAACTTGATAGGATTGAGATATGGTGACCTAAACAATGCTGTTGTGTTTGAACAATGCATAGTAAGTACTGAAAGCTAACGTGTGCCAAAATATATTGCCCATATCACCACCATAGCATACTACCACTAGCCTTGACTTTTGATAAGCATTATGAATCTATTCTTTTATATTGTCTATTCCAGATTCTAATTCTACCATTTGAATATTGCTACTGAAAATGGGACTCGTGGGAACAGGTAGCTTTTTTCCTAAATGTTGTTGTTCAGTTGGTAAGTCTGTGTGGGAAGTGGTTTGCTTGCACAGAAGTCAGAGTAGACCAGCCTCTAAAATACTCAGACCAAACAATCAGTTACCGGCAACCAGGTAAATCGCCTGCATTTGTACAGCGCCTTTTCAGTCAGAGGACCACAAAGTGCTTTATATACGTCACCTCCCAAGTTACCTAAATCCTCTTTGTTCCTCATTCTTAAGCTCAGTATGAACTTTAGCAAATCATGTGCATCATATATAAATCCATAATCGAAGTTAGATTTAGCCATGTGACAGGATGAGTCTTTCATTGTGTTAACATGCCGATGGACACAAGTATCTCATAAAGTAGCCGATTTTGTGCTTTTTGGCCTCTCTAGCTCTCTTGAACGAAATTCCCTACCAAAAAAGTTATTGACACAACAGTCTTCCCTTCTGTCTAAACATCATTTATGTTTAGTTAAAAACGACAAGGTTGAAAAGAAACTCTAGGCTGAATCTGTTTTCTGATGCTACATAAACCTCAAAAAAGACGTCCATGTGTGACCAATTTTTGGTGGAAAACTGTGTTGCTTTTATAATAGTTTCCAATTTTATTGTTCACATTAAACAAAGGAAGATGCATCTGCATTTGATATCTCTAAGAGCATAACAATTCTGCAAAGCTATTTACCAAAAAATGAAATGATTAAGTATGCTCTGAATAAGCCAATGCATTTATGGACATTTTATGATGATGCACCATGAAGCAATACATCCCTACTGATGTTTTAATTCTGTGTGATAGTCTGCATATTTTTTGCCAATCTTGGAGCCCTTACAGCATATCACTGTCTGGGTTCTCTTTTTGGAATTTGTTTGATTTCTGGCTCATAACAAAGAAACCCCCAAAAGGGAAAGCATATTCTGCTTTATGAGAGAAACAAAGAGCAATCTTTGCTGGAGTTGTGCTTTGAGGTAAAGTAAATCTATATGTGTCATATAGTAGCTGAAATGTCCCACAGAGTTTTTCTTTCTTCCTTGTAATGCACTTTATCTCTTGGAAAAGCTGTTTCAAAGTCCACAAGATGAGTGCTTGCAGATTTATTTAATCAAAACCTTATATTTGGCATAAAACAGTCATCTTGGCTTAGAAGACTTTTTCTTGTCTCTGTCATGACACCGCAACTCATCCAATTCACTATAACATATAACAAGTCTACAGAGGTTAAATATTTTGGCACACATCTTTTCTTGATCACATTGATAACCAAATATTTAGTAGATAATAGACAACTTTCAGGTTAGTGGAAAATAAATGTTCAGCTATATTTAGAAAAACAGTTAAATCTTTGAACAGTTTGATTGCAATAATATTCAAACTATTGGTATTGCTATTGTTCTTCTTTCTTTTATTTCATATCAATGTCCTTGGTCAACTTGGTCAAAGTCATCTAAACCAAGTGTTTCAATACTCCACATAAAGAGCAATGTCTTAACAAACATCAACTTAATTATTCTGTATTAATTTACACTAAACACAGCTGTCTGCCATTATGTTATCCTTCATTTTTCAAATAAAATCTGGTTATTGAAGTAGAAAGACATTTTTATTTGTTCATAGATAAAAATAGAAAATATGCCAAAAATAAAAGGCAAAAAAATTTTTTAAACTTAGTTTAGAGAACAGTTGGTGGAGCTGTTGGAGTTAAACTAATATGAATGTGAAAGCATTTTTTCTGCAACTATCTTACACTTGGAAATGAAGATATATCCATAATAGTTCTGCTCATAACTCATTTCAGATCCTTTCTATATTCAAAATACATCAGTGTAGATTTGATCAACAAATATTGGAGGTATTTGTCTCTTGTAATATATGTTGCACTGTATATACTGTATATACTGTAAGTCCATATTATCCTGAAATACAATCATGAAGAGATTAAACTGTCTACTGGACTGGGGCCGTTTTTATTGACCATACAGAAACACTCAAACATGGGCACCAATTCTCCAGTCTCTAAAAATGTTGTTTTACAAAATAAACTACCCACTAAACTTTTCCACTGAATGCTTTACTTGATTCCTTGAAGTTGAAAATAGCTCTCTTGATCAAAAGCCGCCTCATTAGCGTAGTATTTGTCTGATGATAAGTTCATAAAATGCTGAACTGTTTCATAAACCAGCTGTCAGAGGCAAAGTCTAAAGATGGAGAACCTCGTTATAGATGTTATAACAAAGGCCTCACTCATAGCTGAGTTTGGGGTCTATCATCAAACAGTGAATTTGACACAAAATCACAGGCTAGTAATGGATGGCTGCTTCTTTTGTGCCTTTTCTGCATGGTGAACACATGAATCCAATGAGTAGCACAAGAGTTTGTCGGCACTTTGTGGAACAGCTAGAGAAGCGGAAAGTTCAGAAGAAGTAAACAAAGCTTGAGTGCCAGTGGTATTGTCTGTTTAAAAAGCTCTGTCCTCAAAAGGTTTGTGTAAGAGCTAAACAAGTACTACAGAAAGACTGGAGCCACTGGGCTACATGAGATGCATTATGGTTGTAAGATAATTGTTCTAATTCCTTTAACAACAACAACAACTGGACAGTTGTTCCAAGCTTGTTTGTTTTAGATGGATTTTTATCAGTGACTCCAAGGCTATGATATAATAATGAGAAAACCAACAAAAACAAAAACAGTGGCAACAATAGTGATTGACACTTTTGTAAAACAACTCTAGTGTAGCAAACAGAGAAAAAAATAGCCTAATAAAAAAAAAATCTTATGACCAGCTCGTTTCTTTTCAACTTCATTTTTAAGGGGTGAAAAGTACATTTAGGAGCTCCAGTATTTCTTTTTCCATTGACTGTGGAATACTATCTCCAGATTAACTTGACCATTCTCGTTTCTTGGAAAAAGAGATTTCCTACCTAGAAATACCAACTTCCACTTAATTTGGCAGCCATTAATTATAAAGGACTCAAAAAAATATGCAGTGCAGATGTGAAGCATCACTCACACTTGGGGAAAAAAAATTAAAACAACAACAAAAAAATTGGGGGAGATTATGACGTATAATTGAAATTTTTTGGCGCTTTCTGGGTTTTTTAATTACTTTAAAGGTTTCTGTGAAAACTTTAAAATAACAGCATATTTTCTGAAAAAATGTAAAAAATTTTTGGATCCGATGTTTTTATTGATCTAATACTGAAGAACTGTGACTTCGGGTCACTCACGGAGAGTATACTTCAAAAATATATTTTATTAATGTTTCTACGTGATTAAACTCTATCAACACATTTACCTCTCATTTTAGTCTTCAATCAATGATTGATTGTGTCTTGTTTTTTCTCTTTCTCTTTCCTCTTTGCTCTTTTCTCTAAGAGTTTGCTGGTATAGTTCAGTCAGAGGCTGAAACTGGAAGTTATTTTTCTTTCTTCATAGTGGATGTCAGCCCTCATTGTAACCAACAGCTGAACAACAAATGAAAGTAAATGCCCAATCATTCAGTCCAAAATACATTGCAATTTTATCATTAGTTTGCTTCTTTTATCCTTCTTACAGACTAGCAACGTTAATAGACAGTCTACACTCTAAAGTATAAGTCCATGATAAAAAATATAAATTTCATGCTTCTGTCTAGGCCAGATCAACCCATGACTTATCAATTTAAGGTATTTTTTCAGCAATCAAAAGTTAGACCAATAACCAAGAAAAAAGTTGCTGATTAAGTATTTCTAAGAATTTGGCCGCGTTCTGCTTGTGTGTGTGTGTGTTTTTACTGTTTTATTTTGAATATATCATGTAGATGTCTATGATATAAAGATCATATAGAATTATGTACATTTGATTAAAAAAAATATTTCATGTATATCTTTCAACATTCAAGCAAATAGTTATGATGTGACCATATTTAATGGAAAAAACCATTTTGTTTTGTTTTTACAGTAAAGAATGCCTTGTATTCAACATATTATTGGTGCCTTTTCTTGCATAAATATAAAAGCACAACTCATATAAGTAAGCTACTGTTATGTTTCTTTCTCTTTATTCAGCAACTTAATATATCTTTATTTTATGTTTAGTGTATTTGTAATGTATAAATCTCGGTGGGTTTTATTTGCCTATTTGCTTATGACACAGTGAAGTTCCAACTGAAGCATGACCATCTGGGCAATTTAGATTGTGGGCTGCAGCTCATTTGAATTGATATGAATAATCGTTTATTGTCCCACGAGGGGAATTTCATTACAGTACCACCCGATCAAGAGTAGACAGGTAGATACTCCACCTCCCCAACCCCCAACAAACAACATCATAACACAGACAGATAGAGGCATACTGTGGTATTGCAGCCAGCGTCAAGTGGCACACCACATTTCAGATATGAAAACATTTACAAGAGGTTTGGGGTGGACCAAGGGTGGAAACAAAAGCACTCAATTTTAACTTGATTCCTTATCAAGGGAGCAAGACCCAGACAATAGAAGAAAAAAAAAACACACATCAAAAACATTTAAGCACAGACTCATGCAGTCACGATAACACACCCGAAAGGCAGGGGGTTGGAAAGCTTCAGTTCACAAAAGTGGAAGCGCAGCAAAGAGCGCGCTAAGCCAGAATTGCTTGCCGAGGTGGGAGGGAGCTCAGAGGAAGCTGCCAGGACCGTGATGCAGGTGGTGCGTTCATATGTAACACATGTGTGTGTATGTGCGTCAGTGGAGAGTTATTCACAGGGGTAGGGAGGAGGTGAAGGATAATCTGTTAACATTCTTCTCCCAAGGATTTTGTTGTGGACCAGTTGAAGGTCGCCATAGAGTCAAAATACTAATTGTTATGGTTAGCAGGAAGAGCAATTTCTTTCTTTCCTTTGAGTCTCTCAGTGGTCCCGTATGATTCTAATCTGACCAAATTGAGATTCAGTTCCATTTCATTTCCATTTCCACCAAGTCACACTGAAAGTTTCTTCAGGTTAGAAGACACTTTACATATGAGTCTTGAAATATCAGCCAGATCACTTTTTACAGCCTCCAGCCTGTGTTCCAGCTCACCCAGCGAGTAATTTGGAGCCCCAGCAGCCCAACCTAGCCCGTCGGACAGCTCCTTCAACTTACCAATCCCTTCCAGAACTGCCTCCCTTTTTCGGTGGAACAAGTAGTCGCCCAATTAAATCAGCAGGAACCCGATCACCATAAATCCGAATATACAAATGTCTTCTGAATCCTGCTGAGACAGATAGACAAAACGGCTGCCACTGTTTCCAAGCGTCGAACTCGTAGCCACTCACATAAGTCTCACAAGGACAAGCGGGATCCCCTATCCCACTGTGTAATCTTGAGTAGATTTGATCAATTGCACTCCGAGACCAGCATTCAATTTCCATTGTTAATTTTGGTTTGGCTCCGGAGAAAAATGCAGAGAGATGCTCCGGACAGAATACACACGCATAGAGCTATGGGAGAGACACAGTAGCGAGGGAGAGAGATAAAAAGCATCCATCCTCGCCGAGTGCCAGAAGAACTCTGAAGAAGAACTTATTTTGTGTGTGTGCCTCCCGTTGGCAGTGTGTTACGTCCAGGTGAAAACTATCCTTTTTGACACTCTTTCTATGTACATATTCATATTATACATCATTTAATAAGGGACTGACTGAGGTAGGTTCAGGAGTTTTTCCCGAACGATCGCTCTGTTCTAGATTGGTGGTCAGGATGTTTGTTTTTGTTCTCCAAAAGGAGCCGCAACTTAGCCACTGTCATGACCCTGCTGTGTATCGGCTTGTGTATATGAGTGAGCCATCTTAGAAGATCATTGTTGCTCAGCAGGAGCTGTGGTTAAGTCACTGCTGATTCAGAGGGAAATAAGCTGACGTCATCAAACAACTGACTTTGTAAAAATCAAAAGAGTTGTTCGCAAACCAGTTAATAACAGCAGAAAATACAGCAACAAGCTTTGCTTCTTCCCTGTCGGTTCTCTTCTTCTTTGCTGCTGCTTAAATCAGTGAGGCTACTCGCTGCTGAAACTGTCCTGATACATTGAAAAATAAAAATAATGTATTGTCCAACTCAACAATTCTTAGCTGAACCTGCATATCCACAGAGGCATCATCTCAAACAAAAACAATCATTTTATTTCCAGCCAATGTACTCCAATAAAGTACTTAGTCTGCAAGTCTTCCTCAAACCAACTCTGCCATTAAAAACTGACTACCAAATAGGATGCTCTTAGTAGTGCGCTTCTTCTACTTCTTCTTCTTCTGCTTGATAATTATTCACCCTGGGAATCAACGTTACAGCCATCAACTGGTAAGAAGTGTGGACCAAAATCTCATTTAAGGATCATATTCTAGAATTCAACTGTGTGTGACAATTGTTCCTTTCGGCAAGGTAGCGAAACAGACTTCCTTCACAAAATACATGAAGATGAAGCTGTGGTGCTTTGTTTGACAAGAGTCAGTGATGAATCTGAGTTTTGACAAGTGAATTTTTAGATTTCTATGCATTTTTTATGCAATTTTTATACAAATTTTTTTACATTAAATCCTGAAGATGCTGTCTTTTCTGGAACCATGTTGGAACTTATTGATCTCTAAATAGAATAATACGTGCAAGGTTCACCCATCCAATGAAAAGCCACTTTTAAAGCATGGATTTTTAGTAAATAAATAAGCAGGTATAAAAACTGCCGATTAACTATTTCTAAGAATTTGGCTGAGTTCAGCTTTAGTCCTGTTGTGAGCTATAAAACGGCTATCAGTGTAACAATTCAGGTATTATAAGGAGGGAAATTACATTTTTTTACTGTTTTATTTTGAAAATATAATGGAGATGTCTATGATATAAAAATCATATGGAATAATGTACATTTGATTTAAAAAAATATTTTATATATCTTTTTCAACATACAAGCAAATAGTTATGATGTGACCATATTTAATGGACAAAGCTTTTTTTTTTACAGTAAAGCTTTTATATGCCTAGTATTCAACATATTATTGGTGCCTTTTCTTGCATAAATATAAAAGCACAACTCATAGTAAGGTACTTTTATGTTTCTTTCTCTTTATTCAGCAACTTAATATATCTTTATTTTATGTTTAGTGTATTTTTAATGCATAAATCTCAGTGTGTTTTATTTAAATACAATTTTTTTCTATTACTATCAAATGAAGAATGGGTAAAGGGAACACTTCATGCTTTAATCCAACAGTGTGTTCTAGTCCACTACTCCAATGTAAAGCCTCTTTAAAAGCATGGATTTTTAGAAAATAAATATGCAGATATAAAATGTAATATTTACCCCTGTTTTCAGGATCATATTACTGACAGTATTAACTGAAAATAGCACTGACACCAATTCTGTCTGGAAAATGTTTTTTTCTTTCTTTCCAAAAAGACAACAGCCATTCCTCTATTCAAAATGATTCAAAAACAGATTAAGCTTCAATATCTTTTTGAAACATTTTGGTCAAAATCTGTAGGACTTAAAACAACAACAACAGGTAAGTAAATAAAAACATTTTTATGTAACATTTCAAATGAAATAACCAGGTTGTTTGTGCTTCAAAATAAACGATGAGAAACATCTTAGAAACAAATCCAAAGTTATAATATAATATATGTAATATATAACATTGTGTTTGAAACTATTTAGCTTGAAACTTGAAAACAGTTTCACATCAACTACTACTGAAAAAAATAAGTTTTTGGAAGAATGCTAAACATTTTTAATATTTAAGCTCTTTCTTGCACAAAACTTACACATAAATGAAAACAAGCTCTGTGGAAAATCCTTTATAAAGCATTAAGAAACTCAAATATGGGATTTTCAGCTTGGTCAGGATGTTGAGAATGCAATGCATGGATTCATTTGTGACATCTTTTCAAGGTCATGAGTAAATATACCCCTGGCTGTACTGGCCTGTAACCTATCACCCTATTTTTTTTTTTTATTATAATTTAAATGTATGATTATTAATTAAATATATTTACAATTTTGAATTAAATAAAAAATGTAAATTGTTTTTCAATATTAATCGTTTGATTGTTGTGTTATAATTGTTACAACCTGGTCCTTTACTTTAACCTTTCTATTTTGTTTGAGCTTCAGATTTAATCAGCTGATATTCAATTACCTCTTTTTTTTTTTAAGATCAACTAAATAAACTCTGCCTACTTTCCCAGATTAGACCAAATCTTGCTTGAAACGCTGTTATTGTGGGTATTGGCCTTAACAGAAAGCTCCCCCCTCCACCCTGCTCTAAATATTTCAGGGTTTATTAATGTTACAAAGGTCTTCAGTTTTGCCAGATTGCGCAGTTTTCTGCACAAGTGCGTGGTTATGATTGAAATGTAGCTGATAAAATGAACTTAATTTGGGTGGGTTTGAGTAAACCCTTTGAAACTAATTCCAATGTTTTTTTAGTTTATATCAATGACCTCTGACCTGTTTCCATTATTGATTGGCTATTGTCACTTGCCAGGGCGTTGAAAACATAGACATGTACGTAGTTTTAGCAGCAGGTGAACTGCGAGGTAAAGCTAAAGGGAAAATGCCGAAATTGGCGAAATATACGACTGTTTTCAGGAGTTAACACTTGGCGCAGTTAAACTGCACACCCTCCGGAATGCTTTTCCCTAAGTTACTCTGCTTAACGATGACTACAGAAATTCACGGACCTGTCGCTCCTGTCATGTCTGATTGATGGATCAACACAGAATCGATGGACATCCACAGAAATCTTTCCTCCCCGACAGTTACCTAGGAAATTTGACTCAACCTAGTCGATTACCGATCACAATGGGATGTATTATAGAGGAGAAGAAGAGGAGAGACTGAAGAGGAGAAGAGGACTAGTCTGCAGTTCAACATTCCATCCAACAGTCAATGCTGCGTAAAGGTAAGAACTCAAATTCACCATCGTAATTTTCTTCAAATGGTATAGTTATGCGGAAGTAAGCTTTGCATTTGTGCGCACTGAACGTAGTTATGCAAATATTATTGTGGAACGAGGAGTAGGATAAGTGGTTGTTGAGGCCTTCTGATCTACAAACCTGTTGGAAGAGGTCTCATCTTCATTGAATCTGAGTTTACTGTGATGGTTTATTTTTTGTTGGAGCCTATTAAAAAGGCGTTGATAAATGTGCTTTTTAACTTACTGCTGGTCTGCATTCATTAGGCCTACAGTAAACGGTATAATAGCCGATTAATTGGATAGTTTTTGCGTGTTGTGGCGACTTTAAACAGATTTTCGGGCTGGGAAATCTGGATTATATGGCATCCCTGCTTGCCATTCCGTAATCATTGACAATAGGGTTTTACATTTTGGCTTTGTTCTCTCATGTTAGTTTCAGGTTTAGTTTGTAAATACTTTTGAGTCATAGTTTAGCTTCTTTTGTGATAATTAGCCTCCCTCCCTCAGTTTCCCTGATTTTATTCAGGGCACATCTGTTCCACATCTCCTTTGACTATCTTACTGCTTCCTTTTTTTTTATTTCGCCCCTTTTTCTCATTGCACCCCTGTCTTGGTGTTTATGATCCTAGATTGCTACTGCTATTTGCTGGATATTTCCGTTACACTGCCTATGTTCCATGACCTGCTCCTCCTTTGATTTTAACCATCTTCAAAGTTCTCCTTATCATTCATTATCAAAGAACTCAGGGCTTTTTTTTGCCACAGTCAGTCCTTGCACTTTGGTTCCTTCTCTTAACCATGTTGTGACTATTTCTGTGTTGCCAGTTGTAGTTTTTATTACCCTAAGTAAGACCACTTTTCCCATGCTTTTAATGTCATCTGCTCTCTTGCCGGCACTGACCGCTCCTGCCAAGACAAATGTCAGCCTGAGCATAACAGCCCAAGTTCAAGCTGGTGATGGTGAGTTTGTTGTAGTGGGCTCTGGAAACTCCCCCTGAATTGCCTCTCACACAGTCAGACTGATTGAGGCCTGGGAAAGGTTTGCTTCCCAGACAGATAGGTTGAATGTTGGTGTCTTCTTCTCTTAAATGTTTTGGGAGGATTTGCAAAATGCTTTCATTTGATTTCTCATTAAACAATTGTAAGATGTATTAAAATGCCAAACAATAGTTTATGGGTCATTGCTAAACAACTTCTTTAACGTTCTCTTTTTGGCTCGTACTGGCATTGTTTTTAAGTAGAGACATTACATTTAGACAGATGTGATGAATGTATGCTATATTTGCTTTTTTTATGTAATTGTGTAAAATGTTGTTTTCACTCTATAGAAATGTTTCGCTTGCTGTATGTGGACTTTATTTGACACGGCCTGTTTTTTCTCAAGGCAGACCGATGATTTGTTATCATAACATAAAACAAAAACCAGAAACATAGTTTAAGGACCATAATAATAAAGGGTTAAGGGATAGTTGTTTATAATAAAACCTATTTTTAAAACTAGGTTTAGTCTCCACTCAAAGAGGGGAATAGAAAAACCAAACTGGAAACAAAATAAAGCTGTCTCTCCACAAACCATAATTCATATTTATGGGGTGGTGGCTGCAGTTTGATGTCTTAGGAAGCTGTCAAATTGACTCAGTGTGGTGTTTTCCTGATGTAGGGAGTAACAGGAGATAAAACTGCTGACCAACAGTGAGACCATCCGAACAACTGACGCAATTCACTTGCAAGTAGACCTTAGCTTACTACTGTAGCCGTGATGCTTTCCTGGAACTGTCGAGCTGTGTTGAATGAGAAACAAGTGTATTTAATCTCAGCTGGGAGGTGTTGTCCTCTGTATCCGTTACAACAAATCTCTCACTTTGTCTGTGTTTCAGAGAGATTCTCAAAACAAAACAGACAAAAAAAAACATTCATGCAGACACAAATAGTGGCCATGCTGGGTGAAGGAGGCTTTTCATATATAGCACTGTTGAGTAAGTCAGTGTTTTTTTTTTTTTTACAATAGTGCTCTGTTGAAAAAAAAAAAAGGATTCTGAATCGATCCGATCAAAATCAGTTTAATCGATTTACATTGTTTGCTAGGGGTGCCGGAAAAAAATCTATCCACTTCAGAATCTCGATTCCTATTTAACAAGGTTTTGGATCGATCCAAATGTTACAGTTTTGATTATTAAAAATACTTTTTTTTTCAACATTTACAGTTTTATAATTTGCTGTGTTTGTCAGGCAACGGCCTCCACAGTGTCTTTCCAGCACGGAGCAAATCTGATGCGCTGTGTTAGCTAACTAGCTGTAGCTGCTCCATCTTCACTGGAGGCAAACGTGTGGGCCATGTTAAAGGAATTCTCCACGCAAATGAGCAACCACTAGCTTCTTTATCACTTTTTTTTAAAAAGAGCAATCTTTCTTTTGTAAGTCACACACAAACACAGACCCGGCGCCAGAGGGCATTACCTGGGGGGGCAGTGGGTTTTTCTGAGGTGGCATTTCAAAAGCCACCTGCATAGGAGTGGGAAGTGCAAAGGTTCGCTGTTACTGTGTTGTTACACTCTCATAATGCAAATTTAATTTATGAAATAGGATAACCAACAGCTTGAATATAAATGGCTCAACATGCAATATGGTGCATTTAATAAATCTTCTACCAGATCAAATGCACTCCTGACCTCTGGATATGACACTGTCCCTGGCACTGGAGTCAGCCATACTGATCATTTAATTCTTTAGCAATTCTGCAGTAAAATTACATCAAAAGTATAACATGCATCCTTTAATGCCTGTTGAACCACATGACGGTGAAATTTGCTGATAACATTGCATTTAGTGGATTTTGAAGCCATTTCAAAAGCCACCTGCATAGGAGTCAATGTGATACTGTTATGTTTTTAAAAAGTCATAAATCCAATATACTGCAGTGAACCAGTTTCATAATGTGTTATTTTCCACAGGAAACATGGACCAAATCTAATCATGTCTTTGTCATTTTTTCGTTGTTGCTGTTATAATATGAAGGTTCATTTGAATGCACCGCTGCTGCCACAGTCAAACCCGACTTGCCGTAATAAGTTGAATATACGCCTATGTCATTTTTTAATGGCGAGAAGCGGGGATGGCGTGACCGCGGTGAAAAACGCACGAGAATATGCCTGGTGCGGGCTTAATTTTATTAACTTTTGCATTCTTGAATTTTAAAATAGTTTAGTTTTTTCCCCAAACCATATGCAACCTGAACCCTCACACCCCCTTACCCAACGTATCCCCCCCCCCCACACACACAGCAATTAACACATGAAAACATTTATGGAAACTGCCATGGCCACGTGATGAGCCAAGTTAAGGGAATCTGCTAACTTAAACACAAAATTAGGCCTACATTGGAACAAATTCTGTTAAATTGACATACCTGAAATATGAACACAATTCTGTCGCGATTTAAGTCCCGGGCAGAAATGTTTAGGCGTTTTATGCCTTTGTGAAGACTAAACTGTGAATCCATCAGGTCGTGGCCGCCACCAGATAAACAATTGAGAACGTCAATGAGCGCGCGGAAACTTTCGGCGCGTGCATTCACTTGCACCGCCCGGTCTCACCTCATCTCATAATGGTACAATCCAAGACGAAATTGAAATGAAAAAAGGTCAATTACATATTTTTATAATAAATGAATAGGGCCATTTGCCGACTATAGCAGACACAGTGAAAATCGAAAAGACTGCTCAATTTTCTATTTGCGGCTGAACGAGTGAAAAATGAAAAACGAAACGACTGCTCAATTTTCTATTTGCGGCAGGAGGTGCTGCAAATTGAATAATGAACTGACAAGCGTTACACGGACCTGGCGAGAATACATGAAGTCATTTTTTACCAGCAGCGATAAAGAAAAAAGAAGCACACAGCTAATGCAGCAGCATGCTAACTAGTATTTTTGATGTAAAAATTACGAGAAATGCGGCAAAAAGAAGAATTTACTAAAGTTTTAAGCGGCAGGGCAGGATACAGAGGAAGACTTATGGACTAAGTACTTTATTAAAGACCATTAACTGGACATAAGGATTGTTTTTGTTTGAGATGACTCGGTGATGTGCAGGTGCAGCTAAGAACGGTGAGTTGGACATATTTTTCTTAGAGACTCAGTAAAAATGGTTAGCCTACTGTGTCTTAATTTTTGTTTGCATCTTTAATTGGTATACATAATTTGAATCAAACAATGAATACTCTTAGCTTTCCAGTAAGGTATGTAGAACAAGTTAGTGACACAAAACGGTAGATTTGACACGGAAGTATGTGTATGTAACGTCCACCAGATATATTTATAAACATGCAAAAGGGTTAATTAAAAGACAGTTTACTGAGCCCCCTCAGAAAAACCCACTGCCCCCCTATTCTATTTGCGGCTGAACGAGTGAAAAATGAAAAACGAAACGACTGCTCAATTTTCTATTTGCGGCAGGAGGTGCTGCAAATTGAATAATGAACTGACAAGCATTACACGGACCTCGCCACCTGCTGGAAAGAAGTATGCACCACCGTTTTTTCTAAACGGAAGATTGGGGGAAAAATCTAGCGTTTTATTTTCAAAAAGATTATTGAAAAACAGTTTCAAATTTGATATGCTTTTTAAAACATTTTAATCAAAAACACAGCAGCCACACCTGTATTCAAAATGGTTCAAAAACATTTTTAATTTTAATAGGCTTTTTAAAAACATTTTAATCAAAAATTGTAGGACTTTTTAAAATCCGAGCAAATAAATAACTGTTTATGTGGCCTTTGAAATGAAATATCCTGGTTGTTTAACAAAATAGTAATAACGACAAAAATCTTAGAAGCAAATCAACAGTGTTAAACTATAGTAGGACTATATGTAATATATAATATTGTGTTTAAAACAAATTTACTCTAGAAACTCGAGAGCAGCTTTACACAAATGTCTACTGAAAAAACAATGTTTTGGAAAGAATACTAAATATTTTAGCACATCAACACCTTTTTTGCTCAAACCTTAAAGATAAATGAAAACAAGCTCCGTGGAAAACTCTTTATAAAACATAATGGAACTCAAATATGGGATTTGGGAACAGTAATTTATGCTGGTGCTGCTGCCACCCGGTGGCAGAATTACTGTTGCTTCAGGTGCAGAAGCGCTCGTAGCAGAAGTGCTTGTTGAAGCAATTTCTGGCTGCACTTGCCCTCTTGATGTATTATCCCTACTTGTGCTGGGATTGCTTTTCTGTTTGCTAAACCAAGCTCTAATGTCCATTTTAGCAAGCTGCTGTGCCAAACTGCCAAAGGATCTTCTTTTACCGAAACTAAAACTCCTAATTAGTAATCTAGAGCGCCATCTATTGTTCGTTTTGAGCCAATATATTCACATGAAGTGTAATCTTTCCTGGGCGGGCCCGTCCTCCAGATGGGCGGGCCCGGCCCGCCCAGGCCCGCCCATGACGCCGGGTCTGCACAAACATCTGACAAAGCTGAACATGTCTGGCGCTTTCAAGGAAAGTCCGAAATATATGCTGAGTTCAGAAACATGACTTTTAAAACTTCTGACTAAAACAGTTAAAATAATAACATAAACTATAATTGTCTATTTAATGACGGTTGATACGCAATGTTTGGTGCATACAAAATATGCCCAACTTATGTTCTACTAAATACTAAAGAAAAAACAAAAGCTATATTCTTTTTTATTAATTTTTACTTCGTAAAATATATTAGCATTTTTTTTCAGGACTAGAAATTTTGTTTAAAAGGTCTTTGATGTCGAGTTGCAATTTGATATCTTGTAATTTTTTAACCAATTCTCTTCTCAAAAACAGAAGGGCTGAACAATTTTGGAAAATAATCTAATCTCACATTTTTTCTTTTTATTGCATTTGCGCTTTACCTTGCGATTATTTTTTATGGGGCAAGCAAGAAAATCAATATGTATTTTCAATTGGGTTGAGGTCTGGAGACTGGCTAGGCCACTCCATAACATTAAATGGTTTTTACATTGCCACTCCTTCATTTCCCAAGCTGTCAGTTTTTCATGCTGGATATACACATGACGAGTGGCGTTTATATCTAAGAGTTCTATTTTGGTCTCATCTGACCACTTGACATTCTCCCAATCCTCCTCTGGATCATCCAAATGGTCTCTGGTAAACCTTAGAAAGGCTTGGACATGTAGTGGCTTAAGCAGGGGGACTTGCAAGATTCTAATCCATGATGATGTACTGTAGTAAGGGGTGGGCGGTATGGCAACATTTTCATATCACTGTATTTTTTAAAAACACAACGGTATTACGGTATGTTTTGCCATACAAGACCGTTCATATCCACATTATCTTATAAGAATGAAGAATATATAAATGTGCTTTAAATAACCCATGTTACTGCCATATGGACTGCATATTGACACCGGTGAATGATATGAAAATAATGAATGATTATGATTCTAGTAGACATTCTTGATGTTCTAAGGCTGAATGTATGATTTTTTAAAAACCTCACATCGGCGCAAGCAACAAATTGCATCTTCTAATTGCTTTACATGTAGTACTGAAGAATCCCGCTAGGGGCAGAGTATAGACTCAGACCGGATTTTGCCAAAGAAGAAGTAGAATAAACATGGCGACCGTAGGAGATTATTAGCTGGTTAATATTCAGATAACAGCAGAAAAAAAGACGGCAGAAGTTTCATAGATGGTATGTAAAACATATTCACCGCTATTTTTGATTTCTTTCCTACTGGTTTTGCCGTTGTTGACCGCGTTTACATACAGACGGTCAAATAGCGCTCAACACTTCCCCCTACTGGTTACTCTCAGTAGCGTTTATAAAAGGTGTGCCGTTCGGTTCTCGTTTGACATTTTAAAGCCGGTTGAACTTTTTAAACTATAGATGAGGCTCCTCTTATTTGGGATTACTTCATCAGAATTGTGTGGTTCGCTCCTGCCAGCAGCTGCATTTAGTTAAAAACTTTATTTTCTACACTGTGGTGAAAAGCGCGTAGCAGAGAATTCGGTCCTGGCTGAAACACTTCCCCTCTTTAAACGTTCTGAAAGTTATCCAAGCTATTCACCGGTATAGGGGTATAATAAAAATTCACATCATAACGAAAATAAACACCCGTTCTTGTTATGAACCGGTATACCGCCCAGGCCTAACTGTAGTGTTTTCATAATGCTAACCTTTGTTACTTTGGTCCCAGCTCTCTTAAGGTAATTGAGAACTTGCCTCTCAGATTGTCAGTGATCTTGTATTTATTCAATTTTCTAATAATTGCTTTAACCATTGATATCTTCTCACCAAGTTATTTGTATATATTTAAAAAATACACCCACAAATGTGGACAATTGATTGCAAACATATTTGTTTATTTGCACACACAAAAAATATATTTTTTTCCTCACAAATTCATTCAAGCCCATGTTGCAAAAATGAGTACACCCCAATTATAGTCCTAGGAGAAAAGCCACACCTAAGACTACAAAACAGGCATTCAACCAGAGATGTGTCCAGCAGACAGGTGACTATAAATGGGCATTACTTAACAAAGAAAAGCCCTTCCCATTTCATGCTGTCAGAAATGGCTACCCATGGAAGAGAAATGTCACAAAATCTGAGAAAGGAAATCATTTCTTTACACAAAATAGGTGAGTGCTACAAGAAGATCAGCAAAGCTTTACATATCAGTCAAAATACTGTAGCAACAGTGATCCAAAAATGAAAGAAATATGGAAGTGCAACCATCTTACACAGGCCGTACACAGAAGTTAACATCTCGACAGGAGCGTTTTCTGAATGAGAATTTTTGAAGAAAATCGCCATGCAAGTTTACTGCAGTTAGCTAAAGCAGTAAAAAGCTAAACTGGAGTGACCGTTTCCTGTGACACCATAGGATGCACACTGCAGAGGAATGGCATGCATAGGTATCGTCCATGAAGGAAGCCTCTCCTAAAGCCCATGCACAAAAAAGCACGCCTACAAATTGCTTGGGCCCATGCTGAAAAAGACGAAGACTACCGGGACTCTATACTGTGAGTGATGAGATCAAGATCACTGTTTTTGGAACTAATGGTTTAAAAACTGTATGGCGTCGTACAGGTGAGGATTTCAAAGAGAAAAGCATGTTGCCTACAGTGAAACATGGTGGTTGCAGTGTCCTGATGTGGGGCTGTATGAGTGCTGCTGGTGTTGGGGAGCTGCATTTCATTGATGATATCATGAACTCAACAATGTACTGCTCTATACTGAAGGAGAAGATGCTGCCATCACTCCGTGCACTTGTCGTCGTGCAGTTTTCCAACACGACAATGATCCAAAACACTAATCTAAAGCTACTGTTGCAGTTCTGAAGCAGAACAGGGTGAAGGTGATTCAATGGCCAAGCTTGTCTCTTGATCTGAACCCAGGCGAACACCTGTGGGGAATCCTGAAGTGACAAGTTGAGAATCCCTCTCCATCCAGCATCCAGGTTCTAAAAGTGGTTATTCTTGAAGAATGGAAAAAAGATATATGTTGCAATACTGTATGTCACCAACTTGTTCATTCCATTCCTAAAAGACTTGGTGCCAAGCTTAAAAATCACAGTGCTCATACAAAATACTAGATGTAGTAGTTTTTGTTGTGGGTTGTATTTATTTTTGCTTCAACCAATTCTAGTAAAACTGAAGATTTTGTGATCTAAATTAGATTATTAACCTTAATTTCATGTTATGGAGTTAAATAAGTGTTGAATAAAACTCGACCTTGTGAAAAGTTTGGAAATTGTTCTTTTGTTCATTGAGTTACTGATTGAATTCATACTTTTTAAAAGGGGTGTACTCATTAATGCTGGGCACTGCATATTTTGGATAATTACTCAACAACTCATACACAAATAGTTAATTAGTACTGGCAAAAATACAATTAATATACTTTATTTAACAAATTACAGTAAATAGGAAAAACATCTGTTTCGAGTCTGAAGCACACATACATTTATTATTTTTTTTTTCTCAGTGCCTGCCTTTTTTCCAGCCTTTCTGTTGCAGCAGTAGGATCTTCCAGGAAAAAGAGCATAAGTGTAGATTTGTGCTGACAGTTATGGTGTTTTTGTGACTTTTTCTATCCTGATATACTCTGACATGGTACAGTCTATCACCTGCTCTCAGTTTATGTAACACAGCAACACAACGGTAACAAGTTCAACTTGACTGTCATCTTTTTTTTACAAGTTTCTGCATTTATTTATTTATATATTTGAAAGCTTATGTTTGGGTATTTTCTTGTGGTTCTGAGAAGCACATATTTGAATAATAACCATAACAGACATCCATTACCGAAATAAAAGTTATGGATTGGACTGAAGGAGATTTTTTTCTGCAAGTTATTGTGAGAATCTTAATTTAAAAAACTTAAACCTATTGAACTATTTCTTACACTTCCTTATAATTTAAGTTTGTATGTTACAGTCATAGTTTTTACGTCCAGAGAATGGTGCTTGTAGAGATGATTAAAAAATTCAAACATGGAAGGCAGGGGATTGATGGATTCAATAGACTTAGGGGAACTGAATGTGCTGCAGAACCCAGACGGATAACAGAAAAAGTTCAAAGTACTCACAACATCTTTTAAAATAGCCACAAAAAAATAACTAAACAAAAAACATCACTTGGAAAAAGAGCCTGGAGGGTGAGACAAGATTATGTATACACAGTCAGGATGAAAAGACACAGTTGGAAACAATGAAGACTATTACATGTGCTGAAAAACAGAGTTACTAAAATAGAAGATAACAAATACTACTAAAATAGAATGAATTGAACTGAACAATTGGTAAATACAAACTACATGAAGAACCAAAAAACTAAGCTGGAACTTAACCAACTAACACCCGACATTACATGACTCAGAATATACAGGAAACCAGGTTTTCAAAATGTACAGGTGCTGGCCAGTAAATTAGAATATCATCAAAAAGTTTAATTATTTCAGTAATTCCATTCAAAACGTGAAACTTGTATACTGTATACTTTCCTTCCACACATAGTGATATATTTCAAGTGTTTATTAATTTTCATTTTTATTTTTACAACTGACAGCTAATGAAAACACCAAATTCAGTATCTCAGAAAATTAGAATATTCTGAAAAGGCCCAATATAGAAGACACCTGGTGCCACTCTAATCAGCTGATTAACTCAAAACACCTGCAAAGGCCTTTAAAAGGTCCCTCAGTCTTGTTCTGAAGGCTCCACAATCATGGGGAAGACTTCTGACTTAACAGCTGTCCAAAAGACGACCATTGACACCTTGTACAAGGAGGGCAAGACACAAAAGGTGATTGCTAAAGAAGCTGGCTGTTCGCAGAGCTCTGTGTCCAAGCACATTAACAGACAGGCGAAGGGACGGAAAAAATGTGGTAGAAAAAAGTGTACAAGCTCTAGGGATAACCGCACCCTGCAGAGAATTGTGACGACAAACCCATTCAAAAATGTGGGGGAGATCTACAAAGAGTGGACTGCAGCTGGCTGGGCAGTTGCCTGGGCCAAGGACAAAAAGGACTGGACTGCTGCTGAGTGGTCCAAAGTTATGTTTTCTGATGAAAGCAATTTTTGCATTTCCTTTGGAAATCAAGGACCCAGAGTCTGGAGGAAGAGCGGAGAAGCACAGAATCCATGTTGCATGAGGTCCAGTGTAAAGTTTCCACCGTCAGTGATGGTGTGGGGTGCCATGTCATCTGCCGGTGTTGGCCCACTCTGTTTCCTGAGGTCCAAGGTCAATGCAGCCGTCTACCAGGAAGTTTTAGAGCACTTCATGCTTCCTGCTGCTGACCAACTTTATGGGGATGCAGACTTCACTTTTCAACAGGACTTGGCACCTGCACACAGTGCCAAAACCACCAGTACCTGGTTCAAGGACCATGGTATCCCTGTCCTTGATTGGCCAGCAAACTCGCCTGACCTTAACCCCATAGAAAATCTATGGGGTATTGTGAAGCGGAAGATATGCAATACGCTAGACCCAACAATGCAGAGGAGCTGAAGACGACTTTCAGAGCAACCTGGGCTCTCATAACACCTGAGCAGTGCCACAGACTGATCGAGTCCATGCCACGACGCATTACTGCAGTGATGGAGGCAAAAGGAGCCCCTACTAAGTATTGAGTGCTATACATGCACATTCTTTTCATGTTCATTCTTTTCAGTTGGCCAACATTTAAAAAAAAACATTTTTTTTTAATTGGCCTTTAAAATATTCTAAATTTTTGAGATACCAAATTTGGAGTTTTCATTAGTTGTCACTTATAAATATCAAAGTTAAAAGAAATAAACATTGGAAATACATTGATCTGTGTGTATTGCATGAATATAATGTACAAGTTTCACGTTTTGAATGGAATTATTGAAATAATTCAACTTTTTGATGATATTCTAATTTACTGGCCAGCACCTGTAGAATACGTCTGTAACTGGTAAGTAACACAGCGTAGTAACTGGCCTATATATAGTTAACTTCACAGCCTACTGTAAGAAATAAAGTATCATGTCATAATGTTTATCTGTACATACTGTAGAAGTTGGAAGTTTGAGCTGAGAGTATGTCAGAGGACAGAACAATATTTATAAATTTTGCAATGACAATATCAGCTGGGATATTTAATTTTTTTAATCCTCTCTTTCTCATCTTGTGCTTGTCCATCACTCTGTGACCTTTAACATTTTGAGCTCTCAGTCGTGTCTGGTGTGAGACTCTACTAACATAGAAAAAGCAGGTTCATAACACTTTGAACACATTAGCCAAAAACAACAGCACTCCAAACCGTGCTTTGTGATATATTTGCAATATATCGTGCAGACCTAATCAGATTTGGTGATGGCTCCTGTAGGTAAATGTTTGTTTGCTCTTCTCATGATGTTTATATCATTAAATCCATCACAGATTTTTGTACAGTACAACCACTGGTAGTGGACATGCTGAATTGAGAATTATAAACTCAGGATTGCAATAGTAGTTAGCTTAGTCATGCACTGATGAATAAATCTCACTTCCTTTCTGACCAGCTACGGGAATATGTTTTGTTGTTGGAGAAATCTATGAGTATTCTTAGTTGTATTGCTTTTTAGTTCATGTGAAATGGGAAATGTCCTTGCCAGAATTTGTGCATTTTCCTACATCCCTTGCAAAGAGAACAAATGTATCTGTTTTTGTGAAGTATGTATCAGCCTATAGGCTTGCATTCAGATGTATTGAGTTCAGGCTTCTTATTAATCACAAATTCACTTTAAAGCTTTTGCTTTTTTCATATTTTTTTACTACATTTTTGCTTTTAAGCAATAACACTTGCCCTCATAGTTTTTGCACACAGTCAACTAATTTTGAAGAAGTGATATCTATTTAAAATCTATATGGGTGAAAAAAGTTTTAACCAGTTAAATCGCTTGCAACTTGAAGTGTGTCATTATTTACTGTTGGTTTAGATTCTCAGTCATCCAGGACATGATTAAGAGTTAAAAGTGAAGGCAACTGGACTTTTCTTGCTATGTTGCAGATGTTTCACCTCTCATCCAAAAGACTTCTTCAGTTCTGAAACTTAGGAACAACAGGCTTATAAGATCATTATCGTGTCATGATTTGAACACAAAAATAAAGAGTAGTGGTTGTAAAATACAGTAGCCATGAACAAAATGATTTTAACGCATGCAGTCAGTTGTACTATGTGGCATTAAGGTACTAGACTCATGTTGACAATGAAAGATTCTCCCTGTAGCTTTGAGGCCTTAATGGAAAAATGTCTAATTGACAATGATTCAAGTTTGGGGAAATTTTTGTTTTCCCCACAGTGCAGACCAAGTGTCCAATCAGTTTATATATAAGACAGATGCTGCTCAGGA
Source organism: Apricaphanius iberus (assembly GCA_028564705.1). Classification (NCBI taxonomy): domain Eukaryota; kingdom Metazoa; phylum Chordata; class Actinopteri; order Cyprinodontiformes; family Aphaniidae; genus Apricaphanius; species Apricaphanius iberus. The sequence goes on along the minus strand of JAPXFQ010000166.1, from coordinate 2,502,593 downwards.
AGCAGCTTTACCATCTGGAATGCAGCCTCTGGTAAATCCTACAGGTGTGCAAAATATTTTAAAGGTGGCTGTTTTTTGTATTACAGCAGAGCATTATGGGAAAACCTTCACTCCCTGTAAAGATCGTAAAGGTTTTCCTGTTTTTGGACACAGTTATGGTTCAAGTGAATTGCGTTTTGTTCTTGTTGGATTTTCTTTTTCTTGGTAGGTATCCAACTGTCACTGGTCGTCATCTAACATTGGCATCAGCAAGTGTTGAAAGGGGGCTGGCTGTCAAAAGTATGCTGTGCATGTTTGTTTAAGGACAGTGTTATCAGAGGAGAGCCAGATTCAAATAAATATGCTGTCTTTCTTGCTCTTTCATCAGAGGTTTTAAGTGGGAACAAGATATTCAATCCTGTAAAAATTCTGCTTAACTGTTGGTAAAATTTAAAAACTTGTTAGTCATCATTAGTGAGTGTAATGGGGAAAAAACAACCATTTTAACTTTCTGCCTATTTCCTATCTGTGTTCCCATTGGGCCCAGTCTAACGGGCATCTACCATCAGTAACCAAACGGCAGAGGTGGAAAGAGTTCTCAAATCTTCTACTCAAGTAAAAGTACTCCTACTGTGATGAAATTCTACAATAGTACAAGTAAAATTACCAGTCTAAAGATTTACTTAAGTAAATGTAAGAAATAGCTTACTTAAAATGTACTCAGAGTAGAAGTTCCTCACCTTTTTTCTTTTTTTTTTACAGCAGTTGCTGAATAGTGACAAAAGAAATGGGACATTAATCCCAAAGTTGCTTTTTCACACATTTTTTTTCAAAGTGTACTTGCAGGTTAACTAGAAACTAATAAATTGAAATGGCTAACACTGACAGTCACAACCGCTGTGACTTTCCCCAAATGATGTTGGGTAGCATCAAAATATAAGACATTTAAGACAAAACTATTTCATTTTTTTATGAGACTGGTTTAAACCTTTCAGTTATTAGAACATGTTAAATAAACATAAAGTTTGTTAAATATAGCAGCTGCTAAAAAAAACAAATTTTCTCAAAATGTCCTTCCTCCCTGTAATGGATTGGCGACCTGTCCAGGGTGTACCCCGCCTCTCGGCCGTTGACAGCTGAAGCTAGGCACCAGCCCCCCCGCGACCCCTTGAGGATTAAGCGGTTCAGAAAATGGATGGATGGATGGATGTCCTTCATCCCTACTTCTAGATTACGGTTTCTCTTTTGTCTCCATCCATAGTGTTGCTTTCTGAACCTCTTCTTAATTTTGAGCAGCGGTTCATTTTTAAAGTTAGTAGAGTTAATCATTGCTCGCTTTGCAGTAAAGTATTTTTGTATTGAAAAATTAACTTGTAACATCCCAATATCTATAGGATAGTTTATTTTTACTTCTACATTTTGTAAACCCTTCTAAAAATTCCAACAAATCTAACAGCATTAGTAGCCTGCTTGCATGCTTGATGAAAAACAATAAAATTGGAATGTTTAATTTAGTTGCAGATCGCCAACCTGAATGCACTTTACGCCCCAAACAGAATGTCAAAAGTGAACCGGTCATTGAACAAGATGTTTAGTTTAATCATTCAGTGATTTCTTTCATTAAACACAGCACAGCCTTTAATTAAACTATGGCTTTACTGTCATAGTAGTTTAGTTTAACTTACCTCACACGTAAAATCTGCGACCTCAGTCTCTGGCCAAACACATAATAATGCCATAGCCTTTCTTGAACTGAAGTCGAAGTGGTCACTCACGTATGGATTAACATTGTTTTTTGTTTTTTTTTGTTTAATTTTATTCTACGGTGTCTCTTTCCGATCTCAGCCGCTTCCCTCCTTATTCTTATTGGCGCCAGTTCTCATATCCATCATGCATTGCAGTACTTCCGGGTGAAATATTTTAAATCATATTTATTTATTATTTTTCTACTCAGTAACGGGGATATATATATATATATATATATATATATATATAAAAACTTAAGTAAAATGACTTAAAAAAGTACAATTACACAAAAAAACCTACTCAATTACAGTAACGCAAATAAATGTAATTCGTTACTTTCCACCTCTGCCAAAAGCAAACCAGTATTGAAATAACATCAAACATTTACAAGAATAACTAATATGAGGAAACTAATGTGCACTTTACAAGATATTTAACTCTCAAAATGGGTTACAAATTATCCAGTTTTTTGTTATGCTTATTATATAGTATTTCTATTGCAAGCTTGGTGTCTTTTTATTGTGCTTGCATCCAGTGGTAAAACTCAAACTTAGTAGTTGGGTTGAAGTTTTGTCCCGTTTCAGCATGCTTTCATTTGTGTACAAAGGGGCTCTAAATCTTGTTACGATTTGCTGGCACCTTTGCCTTTTTTATTATACAAAGAATCTGACTTAAATTCTGTATTGTGGAGCTCTTGGAAGGCTATAGAGGACCAAACCAAACCATATCTTTGCCTCGTCTCCATAAACACAGCGGTTTATGCCCACATCACTTCTTTCTGTCTGAACTCTCTTGGTTAAACAAACCCAACAGGTCGGTGCTATCCTAACTCTGTAAGAACTAATTTAGAGCTCAGACTGCTCTGGTGAACATTGTTGTCTGTGAAGTTTGTGACTGATGTATTTTAATCAGCAGATCCTGCCTGTGGAAAGATCAGACAAAAATGACAAGCATATATATGGCATACGTTTAGGCTGGAATCCTTCTATACATAACGGAAGATATCTCTGTGAAATTATATAATGGTAAATTCACAGCTGTCAGAAATCTACAATAAAGGAAGTTTGCGCTCCCACATTTTTAAAAATCACACAACAAGCTGTGTCAGACGTTGTACTAGTATATAAAAAAAAAAGAATTATGACATGCCTTTTTGTTTTTTAACCATCAGATGCGGTGTTAACTAAGATAACCTACTTTAGTATCCCCCCCCCAAAAAAAAAATTTGAACTGAATTTTTTTATTTTTTTATGACAGGACAAAAACTGTTGCTAATGTTAAGTAGCAGTAGTAAAATTAAATATACAAATAAAACCTCATGATATAAATGTCTGCATGAATAAATAATAGACAAATATATAATGTGACATTGAAATTGTGAAGAAACTGAACTCATATGAAATTCTAAGCTCATTATTATGAAATATTTTTCATTTTTCTTTAAAAAATGCATTATTAATATAAAATATAATTTAATCATAAAAAACATTCTATAATAGGTTTTTATTTTTTCTCCGTCATATTTATTTAATTAGCTTTTTTTCCAAAACATCTTTTATTCACTAAATCAGCTTTTATTTCACAATGGTGTTTTTCCCTATGGCTCATATATTTCCAAAGCCATTTATCCGCTGAACAAGATCCTCAGCCAATCAGCGCGTGGGGCCTGTATGCTCACTGGCTGGTGCTACAACATCAATCTTTATGAATAGCCGTTCTCACTCAAATTGAGCAGCCTGTTGTAAAGCTAGCATAACATGCTAAGTAAAGGCTTAGTGATGCAGGAACATTGTCCAGCTCCAGTTACTCTGGCTGATTTAATTGAAATAAATAATCATATTTATGGAATAATAATACATTTTCAAGAATACCATCCATTATGAGTTGTTTGGATTATATTCTTGAAATGATCCAAGGCTCAGCACGCAGGACTTGCTGTCCGACACATCTACCAGAGCAATTGCTGCTGTTTTCTGTGTCAACCAGCATACGTCTGAGGAGAATGGGGGAAGAAGCCCTGGTTGGTGGTTAGATACAGACAGTCGGTTAAAGGGAGAGTTATTTAAACGCGGTCTGTGTTATTTGTGAATCCTTTTATTGATTATATCTAAACTCTGACTAGCACTTCATTCGGCAGTCTTATCATAGGCATGGAGCCGCATGCAGCTTTACTTTCAGAACACCGATGCAGCACCAGCTGATTTGATTTAGACAGCCACATTAAAAAGTTGGTTAATATTCTGCAAACATTATGAGCATTCGGGTAAAGCCATACATGAAATCAAACAGAAATGAAATTCAATAATAGTATTAAACAACTTTTGCCCTTGCCATTCTCCTCCTCGAGGAAGATCAATGTTGAAGGACCAGCCAATGAGCATGCAGGTCCCACACACTGACTCTGATTGACTGATGATCTCCTTCAGGAGATAAATCCCCTTTTGAAATAAGCTATTAGGGTAAGTACCATTATGAAATGAAAGCTGATTTTTTGAAAAAAATGTTTTGGAATAAAAACAAATGAAATTAAATCAAAATGACAGAAAAAAAACATGCAATTGACTGTTTAATTTTTATAATGCATTTTTAGAGAAAAAATAAAAAAATAATAGCTCAGAATTACACAAATTGAGTTTTTTTCACAGTTTAATTGTCACATGTATGTCTAATATTTATTCATGTAGACATTTATATCATAGTTTTATTTAACAAATTTTGAGCACTTTGGTGTTCCATAATTTTTTTTCCACTTCACTAGTTCAGTGGTGCTCTTTCTCTTTCATATAAGTCTTTCGTTCCGCTTTATGCTGTAGGCAAAAAAATATTCATTGAATGCAATATCTTTATGTCTCTAAAATATTACTAACACATGGATAATCATCATCCTAGAAGCCGACTTAACCTGTACTCCATCTGTCTGCATCTGCTGGCTTATGGGTTGATTGGTGCCCATCTCCAGTGGATGAGAGGCAGGGTAAACTCTTTGATTCATGAACTTGGACTAAACTTTTCACTCATGAATGTATCTGAAGAAATAGGCTTTTTAAAATATTTACTACAGAGTTAGTAATTACCACACCAGATCTGGTGTATTTTTCTTATGTAAGTGTAATTAAGGTTTTATATATATATTTTTGTTGTCATCAAAACAGGCTTTAATAAATGATATCAGAGAAACACAAAACAAACTCATTATCACCCCCCTTGAAAATTTGCCATTAAAAGATTTGGGGTTAATCTGCAGCAATGCAACCATTGTTGTAGTCTGTCACAGTGAAAAAGCTTCTAGCCTTAAAGTGAGCTTAGAGAAGCTGCTCCTCTCCATTGTTCAGGAATCAGTTGTGGTTCTTTTGCATTTGATCAGCAGGTCTTGTTGGTGCCTTCCTTTGGAGTATATATTCATCCACTATTATTTTCTTATTAATTTCACTCATTGGGCGTTTAGCTTAGTGTTGATATTTGACCGAAATCTCAGAAAGATTAGACGGTTTTGCTTATATGCAGTCTATGAACACTCAGGTTTTGGTGAAATCATAAATTCTTAATTTCTGGACCAGGAGAATTATCTCTGATTAATTTATGTGTTAATATATTAAGCCAATGTTTTGAAAATGCCCTCAAAACAATATTGTAGTGCCCTCTGCTGGACAAGACAGATTTGTACACTTCAGTGCAGCCACTCCGGTGCTCTTTTTCTCTCTCTTTTTCTAGATAATGTACTAAGTATTGTCAGTTCTCTTGTTTAAGGATTCTTGCCATTTTAAAACTTCATGTTTTAAATTATTTAAGTAAAAAACAATATTTAAACATATCTAAATAATGGTTTATTTCTAGATGTTTGTGTTTACATTCAGTATCAAATACGCAGTTTCTATATGTATTTTTCCTAAAGTTTTATTGGACTCCATTCCTTTAGTTGATTTGTTGCTCCTTGAGATGTTCATTTGTAGGGGATGTTGACCTCTGGTACATTGTGGGCACACTGGCAGATTCTCCATGTCTGTACACATCAGTGCCACTATGTGTGGTCAGCAGGATGGCTGCTTGTAAGAACTATTAGAAGTATTCGTGAAATTGAATATACTAGAGTTATCTCACACTGAACCTAAAATGTCAGAAAACCTCTATAAAATACAGAGAGAGGCATATTTGCGACCTTGATATTAGAACAGGGGATTTGATCAGACTAGGGGACAAAATGAAATCTTTATTGATCTGATACTTCTGATCTGGCTGAAGCACATGAGATGACAGAGGTGAAGGTAGCAGGGGAAGAGCTGAGGTCATTCTGATCCTCAGGATTCAAGACACTACCTAAAAGATGTAGGAGACATTTGGGACGTGAGCAGCAAAGCCAACTGTAATTGAAGCCTGTCGTTCATTTATTAAATTTTATTTTATGATATATTAAATACAGTGCAGTTATTTTTACCTGCACACTGACTTTGTTTGTTTGCAGTTGCCTCTCCAAGCAGCATTTCCTGCAGCAGGCTGTCCATTCTGGCTTCACCGAGCAGCTTCGCCAAATGCAGCGTCTCCACCATCTGCCAGGCAACACTCTGTAGGGGAGGAAGGATCAGCAGAAGTTCTTCTAACCTCCCTCGTTGATTTCCTCTAGTAGAACGTGGGCCTGGAGACGCAAATATCGGATCACCTGAGGGTTTTCAAGTCCGGGACAGCCTAATGGAAAAAGGTAAAGATAATTAAACATAGGTATAATAAGAGACTGAATTAGGAGAACAGGTTTTAAGAAAACTACTTTAGAAGTTAAATTAATACTATTGCTATGGTTCACACGAACATCTCAGACTTGGGGGTTCAACTTTGAGAACTGGTTTTCATTCAGGTCCCATTAAAATGTCCGACCAGCCAGAACAACAACTAATTCTATTTGGCGTAATGGAGTCTCCAAAATATGAACATTATGTTTTTGTGACCTTGACAGTAATCATCCTCATAAAAGTTTTTTTTTTTAAATGTCTTTGCTAAATCAGAAAGTTTTGAATTAATCTCTATTTCATTTTACTTTATATGTAAATCTTGAATATAAACTTTGATTCAATGGGTTTTGGCGACTATAACAGATTGAGAATGTGGACATTTAGAAATATTTTTTTAAATTAATAATGTGACACATCTCTGTTACCCCACATTTCATTCAGATCGGTTGATCAATTCTTCCTGAAAACACTTTTTCCTTTACATTATTCACAGACAGGAAATTGGGCTTTGTATTGGACAAAAACAGAACCAGCGAACCAAAATACAGTTATAATACAGTTTATATTTGGAAAAAAACCAAGTGGTAAAACTTTCTTGCCTTAACTTTCCAGAGACTTGTTGTAATCAGGTTAGATAACACTTTGCATGTTTTATCACCTGATCATTAAACTTTCCACATTTTGTATTAGTTTATTGAGGAGAATTGGTGTTATCTTTATTCGTTAGACGTTTGCTGTTTATGTATTTACTGGCTCAGGTAACAATTGGTAGATATCAGTTTTATAGACAGATTTTAGCTTTTTATTAACACATTTGTTATTAACACATTTATTTTTTATTGCGTCACTGTCTCCTGATTTTCTTATCTTGTCTGTCGTGTTGATTATAAATATATCCAGATCCTGAGATAAAAAAACAACCTTAACTCTAATATAAGTAGCTAAGATTGTTCATTGGCAAAATCGAAACTATTTCCAGTTGCATATCTCATATATAAAACAGTTGCATATATCATAGATTTGAAAGGATTTTCCAAAAAGCTTATCAGTATACAAATCCAACAATACAGTTTAGCTTTAACCTTCAGAGGCTGCTGCTGAGGTCTATGAGTAAAAGTTCAATGAAATGTGAAATCATGGCCACAGATGGACTAACTTTGAATACAGAGAAACCATTGCAGTGATTCGTTGCCTGTTCTTTGGGTCTTCGCTCTCCTCCTACTGAAAAGACCTGAGATCAGTATGCCACTAATCTCAGCAGGTAGCCAAATCTGCCTGAAAGTCAAGAACTTCAACATATCCAAATGTTTTACTCCTAAAATCCACTTTAGCTACGCCACTCTGAAGAAAATCCGAGGGAAAAATGGCAAGAATATAAATAGACTTAAACTGAAAATGAATACTTTGTGATGCCACAGAAAGTTTTAGAAAATAAATTATAATGCATAGAGATTTTAAGAGGTAGGGGCTGACCTGGGGCAAAGAAAACTATGGCTCTGAGGCAAGCAAACTCTTTGTCTGTAATGTCCAGTTCCCTCAGAGGCTTGACAAGCTCCTCCTGGATCCTGAGAGCCCCTTTGGACACCTCTAACTCGGCTCCTCTCAGGGGGATCACAAAGTCATTGCCTGATTAAGTAACATAAACACATATAATAAGTATTACTGCAGAAATGGATGGTCCTCTGAATGACAAGGAGTAAAATAAGTACATTGTTTTACCTAGAAGAATAACATCGTTATAAGGTAGCGACCTTCTTGCTACCCTGAGAATAGGATGTTCAGCAGAATGTGTTCGTAGCAGAGTTACCTGCAAATGGACATGCATGCAGGATTTATATATTATACTAAATCTGCTGGAATTTTACTGTTCACCAAACCTTCAGGTGAAACCATTGTTTATTGATTCTGCTTGTGTATATAGAAAAAGTAGCTCTGAGAATGAAAGCACTTCTTACCCTGTCATCTATATGAAGGCTGCAAAACTCTGGGATGTGTTTTGCCCATTCCACCAGCAGGAGGAGCTGTTACTTCATTGATTCAAACACGTCTCCCACACAATCTATTTTGTTGGTGCCGATAATGTGACTCTGTGGTGAAAACAGAACTGGTAACTAAGAACAAAAAGGTAATTGGGTCAGATAATTTAACCCTGAGTAATGTTACTGTGGTCAGGGCATCTTAACACTATATATATATATTTATATATATATATATATATATATATATATATATATATATATATATATATATATATATGGTTCATTTCAAAGCTGGATTGCAAGAAAAAAAATTAGATAGATAGATAGATAGATAGATACTTTATTCATCTCCAAGAGAAATTCACAGTTCTAGCAGGGGGCATGCAGGGAGAATACAATATAAAAATTTAAAAGAAGAACTAAGGTAAAATATAATGGTATAAAAAAGTATAATGTCTGCCAGTCCAGTTTGAGTGCAGTTGTGCAGATGTCAGTATGCAAAAACAGTTGTACATACTTAGAGTCCAACTTGTAGATGTGTGTGTATGATAAAGTGCATGTGTGACCGAAGGTGCATGGTGTGATTAGCATTAAGTCCAGTGTTCTATGGTTGATTTTATCGCCCTCCCCCTAGAGTTGTTGAAGAGCCGCATGGCGTGGGGGAGGAACGATTTCTTCAGTCTGTCAGTGGAGCAGGACAATGACAGCAGTCTGTCACTGAAGCTGCTCCTCTGCCTGGAGATGGCGTTGTGCAGTGGATGGTGTGGACTGTCTATGATGGACAGTAGACTGTTCAGAGTCCGTTTCTCTGCCATAGATGTAAGGCTGTCCAGCTCTGTGCCAACAACAGTTCCTGCCTTCCTCACCAGTTTGTTCAGGCGTCCAGCGTCTTTCTTCTTGAGGCTGCCCCCCCAACACACCACTGCGTACATGAGGGCGCTTGCAACTACAGACTGGTAGAAGATCTGTAGCAACTTCTTGCAGATGTTGAAGGACGCCAGCCTTCTGAGGAAGTACAGACGGCTCTGTCCTTTCCTGTACAGGGCGTCTGTGTTGGCAGTCCAGTCCAGTTTGTCATCCAGCTGCACTCCCAGGTATTTGTAGGTGTGAACCACCTCCACACATTCACCTTTGATGTTGACAGGCTCAAGGTGCGGCCTCATTCTCCTAAAGTCCACCACCATCTCCTTGGTCTTTGTGGCGTTTAGGAGCAGGTGATTAAAGTCGCACCACGTGACAAAACGTTGGATCAACTCCCTGTATTCCTCCTCCTGTCCACTCCTGATACAGCCAACGATAGCTGTGTCGTCCGCGAACTTCTGCACGTGGCAGAGCTCCGAGTTGTACTGGAAGTCGGACGTGTACAGGGTGAACAGGACCGGAGAGAGCACAGTTCCCTGCGGTGCTCCAGTGTGGCTGGTAACAGTGTCGGACCTGCAGTCCCCCAGTCGAACGTACTGAGGTCTGCCGGTCAGATAGTCTGTAATCCATGCCACCAGGTCTGATCCTACTCCCATCTCTGTCAGTTTGTGCCTGAGGAGCAGAGGCTGGATGGTGTTAAAGGCGCTCGAGAAGTCCAAAAATCCTCCTGTAATCCTCACAGCACCACTGCCTCTGTCCAGGTGAGAGAGAGAGCGGTGAAGCAAGAAGATGATGGCATCCTCCACTCCAACCTTCTCTCTGTAAGCAAACTGCAGAGGGTCGAGAGCGTGGTGGGTCTGTGGACTCAGGTGATGGAGCAGCAGCCGTTCCATGGTCTTCATCACATGGGACGTCAGGGCGACCGGCCTGAAGTCGTTCAGCTCCCCAGGATGTGGTTTCTTGGGGACTGGAATGATGCAGGATGTCTTCCACAGCTGGGGGACCCTCCCCTGTCCCAGGCTCAGGTTGAAGATACGCTGTAGGGGGTGTCCCAGTTCCTGCGTACAGGCCTTCAGCAGTCTGGGGGAGACCCCATCTGGACCTGTAGCTTTGCCGGGGCGTAGCCTCCTCAGCTCTCCACATACCTGAGCTGCTGTGATGGTGGGTGGTGTGAGCGGGGGAGGGGAGGTGTCCTCCTCTGTGCTGGAGATGGCTTGTGGGGTTGGGTGGGTGGGGGTTGCTGTGCTCGTAGGTGCAGGGAGATCAAACCTATAAAAAAACTGGTTTAACTGGTTTGCTCTTCCCACATCAGCCTCAATGGGGGCTCCTTTCTTTGAGCTGCAGCCAGTGATGGTCTTCATCCCCTCCCATACCTCCCTCATGCTGTTGTTCTGCATCCTCTGTTCTATTTTCCTTCTGTATTGCTCCTTCCCCTCTCTGAGCTGGACTCTGAGTTCCTTCTGTATCCGCTTGAGCTCCTGTGTGTCACCATCTCTGGAGGCCTTCTTCTTCTGGTTCAGGAGGCCTTTGATGTCACTGGTTATCCAGGGCTTGTTGTTAGCGAAGCAGCGCACAGATCTTACTGGAACAACAACGTCCATACAGAAGTTTATATAGTCCGTTGTGCAGTCAACCATCTCCTCCATGTTGTCATTGTGAGACTCCTGCAATGCGTCCCAGTCAGTGGTCTCAAAGCAGTCTTTCAGAGCCTGCTCATCTTCAGGAGACCACTTCCTGAATGAGCGTGTGGTTATTTGTGACCTCCTCACTTTTGGTGTGTAGTGAGGTTTGAGCAGGACGAGATTGTGGTCTGCTTTCCCCAGTGCAGGCAGGGGGGTGGCACTGTATGCATCCTTTACGTTTGCATACATCAGATCTAAAGTCTTATTTCCCCTGGTGTTACAGTCCACATACTGGTGGAAAGCAGTCAGTGTTTTTTCCAGTGTAGTATGGTTGAAGTCCCCAGAGATAAGCATTAGAGTCTCAGGATGCTGAGTTTGTAGTTTAGCTGCAGCGCTATGTATGACGTCACACGCCGCCTCCGCGTCGGCGCGCGGAGGAATGTAAACAGTGACAACAATGGCGTGGCTGAACTCCCGCGGCACGTAGTAGGGACGTAAACTTACAGCAAAAAGTTCAATGTCCCTGCAACAGTGGGATATTTTAACGCTCACATGCCCAGGATTACACCACCGTTTGTTTACATACAGTGCGAGTCCTCCGCCTTTGCGCTTCCCGCAGGCTCTAGCGTCTCTGTCCGCTCTGACTGTGCTGAAGCCCAGTAGCTCCACGTTAGCATCTGGGATGCTAGCTGTTAGCCACGTTTCAGTGAGGCACAGTAAACTGCACTCCCTGTAGATCTTGACATTCTTTGTCAGCACAGCCAGTTCGTCGATCTTATTCGGTAGTGAGTTAACGTTTCCCATGATCATCGACGGTACCGGAGGCTTGTATCTCCACTTTTTTGCTAGCCGCTTAGCTTTTAGCAAAGTGCCGCCTCTGCAGCCTCGGTACGGCTTCCTTACCTCGTCAGGTAAACATGGAACCACACCGATGCGGGACTTTGCTCTCAGAGCGTGTAGAAAGTTCCTCGAGTAAACGAGTCTCGGCTTAGAAGAGTCCATATCCATAGGATAGAGTAATACCTATCTAGAGAACCAAGAAAGTAACAAAAATACCACGAAATAAAAAAATAGAAAGGAGGAAAAGTATGTGAGTACACGGAGCTGCTAGAGAGGCTGCCGCTCGTGCTGGCGCCCAGGCTAATAATTATGAACGAATTGTTTTTTGGTTGAGTGAAAAGAAATGACTCCAGATATTGTTAGTCTCTTCGAATAGAAATCTGATTAAGTTTAGATCATCAAATCAAATAATCAAATCAAACTTTATTTATAAAGCACTTTTCAAACTACATAGCTTCTCAAAGTGCTTTACAGATTAAAATGACCCCACGAACCCCACCCTTCCCAACCTAAAATAAAAATCAGTATCACAATTTACCCCCCCCCCCAATCACCCCCCCGTCCCAACCCATCTCCCATGCGCACACACACATAAAAGCAAAAATAACATAAAAGCAACAACAGGCAGAGTATAGATGAGCCAGGAAACGTCAACATCTGCATCGGCAGCAGCAGAACAACAGCAGAAGCCAAGGCACTGACCCAGGGCGCCCTGTGGAGGGAGGATTGTCACCCCCACCTTCACCAAAGCACTACCTGGAGTGCTCCCAGGCAGCTACAGCTGACCACCGCCCCTGATGCAGAGGGCTCCCACAGAGGAAACACTGGACAGATGACTAGAATAAGAAGTTAAAATATTAAAATAAACAGTAGAAAATAAGATTAAGTAGTAAAATAATGATAAAAATGTTAAGACTGATAGCATTTTTATTATAAAGTGTAAAACAATGATAAGATATGATCAAATAAAAATGCAAAGCAGATAAATAATTAAATAATAGCCAGTTAAAAGCTAAACTAAAAAGTCAATCAAATAATACATGCAGAGCAAATAAAACAGATGTTAATAAATAATAATCAGTTAAAGGCTAGGCTAAAAAGGTGAGTCTTGAGCCTGCTCTTAAAAACATGAACGTTGTCTGCGGCCCTGATGCTTAAGATATTTTTTCTGTTGACCATACTGCAAAATCTATTTAGTGAGGTTTAGGGGTTACTGGCATAATAAAGATAAGTAATGAAAAGTTGCAATCCAGACTAGAATTAATGATTATTTGTCAAAGGCAACTTTCAAAAATGGTTTTAATCTTGATTTAAAGAAACCGTTTTTCAGCAGTTTTGCAGTTTTCTGAAGCTTGTTCCAGATTAGAGGAGCATAAAAATTGAATGCAGATGCTCCATTCTGATTAAAGGGGTTGCTAAAAGGCATGGAGTTAGTATAATAACAGATCCTCCACATACTGCTGACTAATACCCATTGAATTTCCGTTATTACTAATTATTATTGAATGTCTGTTGTTACTAAATAGGTTTAATTAAGGTTTACATGGTTCATTGTCATTTATTTCCAACCATTTCCTATTTGGATAGAGCTGCACATTGATTTCCTTGGTTTTCATTAGAAAACTGTTAAGGCAGTTGATTGTTAGATATCATCACTTTTCACAACAACTTGTAAGTGTTTCACTTCCAAGGCTTAATATGAGCTAACAATAGTATCTACATTATACATGCTCAATAATTAAATTACTTTCATTGTGTTGGCACAAGTATTTCAGAGATTTGACTCTGTCTTGGGGGAGCATATATGGTAACAGTAGAATCTATTTAACTCGATTTAGGTTTAAATTACAGTGAAAAAATGCTTGACCTTGAGTTTGTTGGTGTTTCTCTGAGAATGCCGTGCTACCTCGTCATGTTCCTAAAGCAACCCAAAACAGAAAGAAAGAAGCCAAAGATCGCCTTTTCACAAAATCCTTGGCAACCATAAGTTATTTTCAAGCATTCATAAATAAGAATAAAATGATTTAAAGCCAGCCCTTTTGTTATAGATGTTGCATTTCTCAAATGACATGTTGTTGTATTTTTTAAATTGCCTGCATTCTTCCAAATCAGGTCTAAGGGCTTGTTTTTTTTCTGTGCATTCCTTTTGAATGGTAAAACATATATCTGGTTGTTATTATGTACTTGAAGGCAAAGACCTCAATGCCAGACCTCTCGGTACATCAAATGGGTCATGATTAGATGAGGTCCCAGTGCAATTTTGTCCTTTTTGTCAATTAGGAGTAACTAAATCCAACCCGAGGAGAGTCTGTCTAGATTTAGTCTCCATCTCTGACCTTTATTTAAGTTGTTCCCAAAAACAGAAAGGGATCATTTAGCAGTCACGGACAGGAGAAGAATCAGTATTCATCAGAGATAATCTGAGATCCTAAGCAGTGTTTAACCTGTTGCACGCTAATCTCTGCCTCCAGCAACACGTTGATGGACAGATTTCCTACTGGTTGTCCCTTCGTTCTGTGGGGATTGATGCAGTCTCGCTCATTCTGAACAGCTGGAGATCAAAACCAGGAAAACTTTCTACAGAATATTTTATTAGCTTTTCTATATACAGGTCATATATTCTACACTCCACAGTATACTGTAAAGTTAGCCCCCTTTTCAAAGTTTTTCTATCTTCAGGTTAGATGCTGTTGTTTCAAGATGAATACAACGTAGACTACAAAAGAAAAGTTCATTTTTTAAAACTACACTGCTCTTGATTTTTTAGTGTTAGGTCTATACAATGTTAAGCTCTGATTAATTTACATGTTAATATTGTTACAGCCTGTCAGGTTTGTGCGTGACCAAGGGGAAAACTCGGCTGACAAAGATTGAAGCCTACCCTAGAGACAAAATTACAGGTAGCCCTTCATGTCCTAGGGGCTTGCTTCAAAAAGCATCAAGTTCCCATTGAGTCCCATGTTAATAAAGCCAAATTCACAGCAGAAATAAACATGTTTACAGCCTGGTTCAAAAAACTTTTTTTTAGGTTTAAAAGGGTCAGGTTTACTTTCATGACAACTCTAAAGGGTTCAAATGTTTTTAGAACTCATTAAATTAGATGTAATTTAAGTTTAAAATGATAAATAATAAGGGGTTTTTCCTTTTGATTGACATGTGTCAGATGCGCCATCATGGAAGGCCGCATCCTCGGCTTCCCGTAACAGCCAAAAACATTTCGTTCCTCTGAACTTGACCATCAGCTGCATCCAGTGTTTGTTCATGTTTGGATGCTAATTGTGTACTTATTGGACAAAGATGGCTTGCTGTGGTATTGATTGCATTAAGAGAGCATCCAAGAAGTCCCTGGTCCATGTTTTTCTGTGAGTAAAATAAAATTCTATTTCTCCTGTGCATTTGAGATAATGCTGCTTACTCAAAAAATAGGTTGAAACGATCACATTTTCTTATTTACATATTGGTTATTACAACTTATTTTAATTAAAGCTGCTGTCTAGGGTATTTGAGCAAGATACTGTAGATTTTTTTTATTCCAAAGTACCAAGGCCCCCCCCAAACCCTCCTCTCCCCCTGTTCCCTCTAGCCCCACCTTTAGAATTGGGGACATGCATTACCTGTGATTTCATTGTGTACTTTATTAACAAATGTTATATGGATTTACTTTATTTAATATATGAATGTCTTACCTGTTTATGGAGAGAAAATAGACTCAAAATACCTGAATTGTAACTTGTGTCAGCCTGTTTGTGTAACTTTGAGTACTTGTATGTGTAAAACCTGATTTTGTAAACCATAAAATAAATGTTGTGTGTAACTTCGGGTACTTGCAAGCGTTTGGTCAAATGTACTCACAAATATCAATACATTATGAGTACAAAACCAACTACGCATGCAAATCATTAAGCACATATGTACCAATTGCCTGATACACACAGACAAAACCACATTTACGCACAAATGAGAGTTACAACTTTTGTTTTGAGACTCATTCCACGTATCGAGATTTTTGTGTACATGATGCGTTTAAATGCTGGTAAAATGCTGGATCATCTGACTACCCCCCCCCCCCCCCTTCAAGTCAGTGTGTATGCCACTTTTGCTATAATAATAGCACTGAGTCTGTGTGGATAGGTCTCAATAAGGTTTACACATGTGGAGAATGCAGTTTTCGTCCATGCTTCCTTGCAAAACTGGTCAAGCTCACATTGGCCACACATCCTTATCAAATGGAGGCCTGGGCTTTGACTAGGCCACTTCATATAATGAACTTTGTCTTTGAAACATTTCCGTGTAGCTTTAGCTGGAGGCTTCAGGTCATTGTCTTGCTGTAAAATCAATGTTCTCTGAAGCCTTTGTAGGCACTGTTAGATATTCAACCCTTATGATTACTCCTTTACATAATAACAGCTAGTGTTTAAATCCAATTTTTTTTCTTTTCTTTCAGCTCAACTACTTAGAACAGCTGTTTACATAAGTTCTGACAATAAAAGCAGAAGTAAGGCGTGGGTGCTTGTTGCTTCTCTTGAAGCAATATCATAATTTTTTTATAATTTATATGCACGAGTCATTATGAACAACCATCTGGACTCTCAGAGCAATCATTCATCAGAGCCTTGGAAAACATTAATCAGGCTACATATGAAAGTAAATGAGCTCTTGCCCCACCCCCATTGAGATAAACTGACATCTTGCCTTTTATTTCACATTTTCTAAAGGATTTTCTTGTGGGTCAGCAGTGAAGTCTAGATTTTTAGCAAACTGTGTTAACATGCTCAGAGGTCAGGTATAAAATGTCCAGCACGGTAGAGTCTCGTGAATTGCTCAACCCAAGCTGTGCTTCAAGCTTAACTCTGAAGTAATGTTCCTGCATGTTATGGAAATGAGGCAAATTAGTGAAGTACAGATTTAAATTTTTGCCTCTGGCCTTCACTTCAGAGTGTTGGGAGAAACAGAATTCCAGGAAAATGCAAACCAAATATTAGTCCGTGCTAAGGAATTTTAATTATTCATGTGTGGAGAATAGACCTTTCCTCCCTGCATATCTGTGTCAGTCAGTAAGAGATAAGGCTAATGATATGCAACACACACAAGCACTATACAAAAATGAACAGTGACATGTTGGAGATCGGAACAAGTTCCTTTGGTTGAGTTGAAGCAAACCTTAATTGATTTTAAACAAAATTGTTTTAAGAAGAAAATTATAATTTAAAGCATTTATGCAAGCTTTTGTGGTTTAATTATAGAGTTCTGTCTGAACACTGAAGGCATGTTTTCTGTTTGGAAAGAAGAGGTTCTGACCTTCCATTCTCATTCCAGCCTTGAAACATTTACGCAGTCTGCAGTAACGACACTGGTTCCTTTTGTCTTTGTCCACAATACATTGCCGGTTGAACCTGAAAAAAATGGATACCATAGTAAAGTGCAGGTTTTCAATATGATAAACTATGACCACATATGCTGAATGAACATGTTTTGTCTTACATCCTCTCTTAACTGGCTAATATGTACCTCCAGTTTGAACAGGTTGTCCTTGTAGTGGTTACAGGTGTAGACAAATTTAACTAGCACAGTTATTACGATTTAGTTAATTTGTGTAAAGCATATTCAAAATAATGGCACTGATGGCCCTTTGCAATTTATAATATGGGAGCATCAATTGGTAAAAAAAAGTTTGATCTGAGGAAATCCAGCCAATTGCATCAACTTGCTGACTTTGAACAAGCATTTAGAAACATTGGATTATAAAATTTCATTGAGCTGTTGAGTTCCATTGTTACCATCTTTCTAGATTAATCCACAACACAACAAGGACTAGAAATTAACATTTTCATACGGGACATGCATGTTTTGACAATGGAAAAGGGAAAATGTTTTTTAGTAGGGAGAAACCAGGCTGAGTGTGAGCGCTCTTCAGATTTTCAGATCATTAACTCTTTTTCTCTCAATGATTTCTCTAGGGTTTGTATACCTCTGTTCTTTCAGGGTTACTTATGTAGTCAGCTTCATTAAAAATTAAGAGGCCGCATGGATGTTGTACAATGGAACTTTAGTTTTTATATTTAGTCTTCCAACGCTGACTCCAGTGACATCAACTTTGACACTTTATTAAACTTAACTGGTTTCCTCCTGGAGCCACTAAAGCCTTTATTAAACTTTCATAGCATATGAAGTGGGCCTCCCCAGCGCCACTAATAAGAGTTTTACGTGGTCTCTTATAGAATATTCTGGGTTTTTTGTACTGAAGCAGAAATTTTAGCGTGACCAAACTCACCTACAGCTGTATGTTTGGTTGTTGCGAATGCTCCTCCTGAAGAAGCCCTTGCAGCCGTCGCAGCTAGATGCTCCATAGTGTTTACCCGTGGCTCTGTCTGCATATATAAAGCAGCGACTTCCACCACCATCAGTATGTGAAGCTGACAATGTAGATAATGGCTCGGGTGAATTCACAGATTATAAAGTAGCAGAGAAAAACAATACCAGGTTAATAATAGAGGTATTTATAGTAAACATTCCTAAAGAAAAAAAAACAACTTCACTCCAGTGGGATCTCTGTTGTAACCTCCTGAGAACATCAGCTCTGTTAGCACCAAACCGACTCCAGGATGGAGATTATAACTCTTGATCCCGTTCATCAATTAGGGGACGTTAATTCTTATCTTCCCCGTGTGAAAATGAATACCTTTACTGTATGTAGGGACACAACTTTAGAACATCAGAATCATCTGGCAGTATATTTAATCGTTCAGTTTGGTTCAGTTTGATGATATTAAAAGCAGGGTTATACAGTAAGAAGACTTATCACCGCTTTGTGTGTGAATGCCAAGGGCCCTCAGAGGAGCTCTGCCAGTTATTTCTCAGGAGGAGAAGGAAACTCCCCATTTAATTAAAACAGCTAGAGGTCAATGTGAAGGAAAGTCCACTACTCTCCTTTGGCTAATTTCAACATGGGCACGCAGACCTCCCTTCCATGTTTCTCTAAACCACATGCTGCCAGTGTTTGACTGCTGCTGTGGAGACTGTACAGACCCCAGGCAATAATGTCTGTAAATTGCACACTTCGTTTAAGCAGATGAGGCAGCTGGGGATTACGATTTAACAAGGAAAAGGCTTTCTGTGGTCAAAGATCAGTTAGATTGAATTAAGAGATTAGAATACGTTTGCCTCGCAGTTATATGGATTTGAAGAGCAGCCTGGTGATAAAAGTGCTCCATTTAAAACACGAGAAAGGGCCTGATTCAGCACCACAGAGGCTTAATTGGAATATTTTTTTATTTAGATCAGAGAAGAATTATGAAATGTAAACTGATGATAATTGATGTGTAATGCATTTTAATATAATAAACTGAAAGTTTTTGCCATATTACAATTACAAGCTTATTTATCACAATTTTTATGTGATAGACAAATGTATTGTAAAGGGGAACCAAAATTATTTTAAATTTTTTTAAACTAAGTTATAGTGAGCAAATGAAAGAAGCTGCTCCCCACAACTTTGATATCCTTCAATAAGTCCAGTACAGCTAATTACTTTCAGAAGTCTACCTCTGTGTGCAGTCGTATACTACCATAAATCCAACTGTTCTGTGAAGTCTTCTTTAAAACCAAAAAACACAGTTGACAGGTGAGATAAAAATGAAACTGAAGTTTTTAATGTAAATGTAGAATGCAGTATTGAAGGAAAATGATAGGCATGCATGGCGCTGCACATGTCATCCCCACTGCAAAACATGGTGGCGGAATCCAGCTGTGGAGATGCTTTGAAACAGGACAGGGTAGCGGCTCTTGGGACGATAGACAAGAAAGGCAATAATGGAAGAAAACCCTTTTAAATTTTTGATCAAGGCAAGGCTATTTCATTTGTATAGCACATGTTCAGCAACAAGGGAATTCCAAACGATATAGGCTTGGAAATATTTCCACCTTACAGCAGAAATACTTCAAACATGCATTCATATCTACATTGGAACAGACGGAAGCAGATTCGGACTGGCCATTGGGAGGACCGGGTCATTTTATTTGGTAGCCTTACTGGCCGATGATCAGGTCTGGTCATGCTTGATCTTCAATTAAACAATCCATCCTACATCTCTGCTTTTATTGTCAAAAAAGACAGCAAGGTCAGGGAGGGTATGCATGGTGAAAATAGAATAGTCTGTGAAAAAATATAAATGACACAAAACGGATTTCGAGGCTAATTTTCACAGTATTTTCACTCCTACCCATCCTAATTATATTTCAAAATTTACTTTCCACATTTTAATATCTTCATTACCACACTAGAAAGATCAGAATCAGGGAGGATAAATAATACCAGAGGTCAGCAAGATGGGAAATAATGCAGAGTCTTCACAGGTAAGGAGAGAGTTGAATTCTGAAGAGGTATTCTGTCATCGCAGTATCAAAGGGTGAATCGCTGGTGTTTCAACATACAGCGTCACTTGCTCCATGTGTTCATTCACCAATGGCGCATGGTGGTACACGCATCTTCCAAGCAATATAACATTACTATTATTAAATGTTCATTGCTTGAAACTAGAAGTATCAGGAAGAAGGAAAGAAATCTGCATAGGCTAATTGGACTTCATTAACTTCAGATGCCTTTAGAGCCACATAAATAATTATTTCCCCAAGTATTTACAAACTTTACTGCTGTTTACAGAGTATGATGACCGGATCCCGATTTGGATCATACACTTTGAACATATTACGATCTGACACAATGAGGGGAAATAAACTCTATGTCCGACGGTCAACAAAAACTAAGGCTACCCAGCTCTCCTCTATTTCTATAAAAAAAAAACTATTAGTGACAGCTGCTTCTTAATGTCACCGCCTGTACCCAAGTGATTCCTCTTACCATCACCATCCCAACCAAACAAAATGTAAACCCAGTGATTGATACACAATATATGTAGTCATGGCTCATACATTAGTAAATGTCTTCTGCAGTCTTCAAACTACTCTTAAGCTTATGGTTTTTGTCTCTAGCAATTTTAAAAACGAACTGACGCCCTTGTTTACGCAGTATAAAGTATCTTGTGCACACATGTTACTAAGTGGTGTGCACCGCTTACTATCTTGTGCGCACAAGATAGTTTCTCATGCGCACGAGATGGTAAGTTGTGCGCACAAGAAACCAACATTTTTGTTTTGTTTTTCCATCTCCTCTTAGGCTTAGTAGGTTATTGCTGCAGAGCTCATGAGTAGCCTTTGTTTTATGTTACTCTCTTATGTCTGTAGACATCAAACTCGCTCTTAATGCTTTGCGTTAATTGTGTGGTGGTAGAACTGTGGTGGTATCAAATTTCCAGTCTGAATTATTGTCCCAGTCCATCCCTGGACGAAGCATGTTCAAATGTTAGAATAACCCAGTCAAAGACCAGACACCAGTTCAATAGAGAATCGAAAGACTTGAAAATTGACATTCAGTAAGATAATTTGCAAAGATGGATGGACAAAAATGAAAGTTTCTAACTGTGCAAAGCTGGTAGGAACATGTCCTAGAACAATTGTAGCTGTAATTACAGCAAAGTGTCTTCCTATAAAGTTTTGATTCGGGGGTCTAATTATAAATGTAACTCTTTTAAAGAATGTATCTTTTTCACCTCCAATTCATAATCATGCTGCATTTTGTTGGTCTACATCATAAAATAATAAGATGCAGTCTGTGGCTGTAGCATGGCAAAATGTGAAAAGGTTCACATGTTTGGAGCATCTTATCAGCAACAGTGATTTATAACAAGCTGGCCTATTTTTTGAGCAAAAACACCAATTAGATTTGACATGTGAATGGTGAAAGAAATATTCTAGGACACAATGGCCTGTTGCAGCTTAGAAGGGAATTTTGGGATTCTATACATAAGCAAGTTTAGTATTAGTTTGTTTTCTGACGAAATTCAGAAAGCTTAAAACTGGTTTAAATAAAATTATCGTACCTGTTGTCTTTCCTGGTTGTAGGATCAGCAAAGAACCATTAAAGTCTTCCGTGGTTGCTGCAAAAATGATTGTCCCAGTAAGATTCATGATTCAAATGGTTTGCTGCGTTTCAAGCCTGATCTGTAAAACTCCACCGTCAGCTAGAACAGTAAGGTTATTCATTCAGTTTGGCGCCTCTTATAGTTCTTCACTGTATCAGTTCAATCTTCCTTTATTTATTTGCCTACTTTTTTATCTTCTGAGAAGGTTGCTAATCCTATGGTGGAACTTAAAATGTTCTTTTAGTGGAGAGGCTTCTTCTGCGGTGTCCCACTTTCATTGACCTCACTGCTGAAATTTGGTCCATTGTTTACTTCTTTTTTTCACATTTGGTACACAAATAAAGGGAAAAGTTCAGAGACAGATAAGAGCTTCCATGAGGACAACAAACAGATAGATATGTGAGAAAGAACTGTGGGTGGTATGAGACAACTCGACTGTACTTTCTTTTCTTTGTTTTTCATAGTTGGAAAATGGGATTTTAAAATGTCAATAAAGTCAAAAAAGCATCCAAAGTGTGCCTGCTGGGATGTTTTCTTTTTTGAATTTTAGCTAAAAATCTTACTGGGATTCTCTTAGCTAGAGTAATCGATATCACACTCGAGAGTTTTTTGTTTCACAAACAACAAATACAGCATCAGACCGTTGAGAAGAGTGTTTGTGATGTCTGATTAACCTTTTGTTTTATCCTTGAGGTTTGACAAAGTGCCTCCTTGTAGGGGGTCCGTGACATTTGTTTAAAGTGGATAGCTTTTTTTTCCTCCCATTGATAAAGGTATTTTAGCTCTTTGATGGAGAAAAGCTTTTATTCATTTTGACTCATAGGCATATCTTTGCTAGAATTGATCAACACAGCAGATAAAAAAAATCTACACTGCTGTGATTCAGGTGACAAAAATATATATACGTATATATTAATCTGTTCAGTCATTATTAAATCCGTCCTTTTTCTGCAATTTGAGATGTGTAAATGCCACTACAAAAATACATAAAATTATATTCTAAGATACACACAGAATACTGTTGTAGCTATTTTTGCTACAGGAGACATCTGGGTGACATTTAAAAGGGGTAATAAAAAATATTTATGCCGTATATTTCCAATTGCACTGATATATTTGTACATTTCCGTACACCCTCAGCAATACATAAGCAAATGTTAATACTTAAAAAAAAATCGAAAACTGGTTGATCCCAAATGCTGCATGAATATAAAAAAGGTCCTCCAAGAAAAATAAATGGAAACAAAAGACAAAGATAAAGTTTAACATAGATTTTTATTTTTACAAATTATATCAATTTAAACGTCACTCCACATATGGGCTTCCCAAGTGATGAAATCCATCATACTTTAGTATAATAGGATTTCCTGGGTGAGTGGTACTCTTTCCTTCAATGTCATGCTAGGCCGCAGGTCAGACCTCCCCTGGCAATAGCTCAGGCAGTCGAGCTATATTTAGGTGATTGATAGATCGTAAAAACTACCAAGTCATAAGAGCACTGCAAAATGGGAGCATCTAGTCTTGGAGGGGGTTCTATCATCGGTAAAATAAAGCGATCTATGAATACTGATTGCATAGCCTTTAACATCCTAAAAACACCAACTAAAGATGCCCGTTATAGCGTGAGATCTGCAGTCCAAGTTTAAACCACAGATTTTCAGCTCCTGTAAACCGAATGTCTTAGTTTACAAAAGTTATACTTCAGTTCAGCATTTATCACTTAAAACAAAAAGTGCTCTCTTCTACCCATTTATTTATTTCTCTAAAATAAGTAGGATTAAATAAAAGGATTAAAATTTATTTATTTAAATGTATTTGAATAAATGTATTTCCTTAAAAGCAACTAGGATGTCAAAGTTTGTCCGCTAGGGGGAGACAGAGTACACTTTATGCAGACACATTGGCCTCGATTTTACACCTTTTTAAAATTTCATTTGATAAATTTGCCCTTAATCTTTAAAAACAGTTAAGAAAAAATAATTCATACTTGTGCCTGGTGTCGATTAGACTTTTCTTTTTCTTTTTTTAACTTGGAAAAACACATTTCTTCTGAAAGGAAGACATATTTTGTAGTTCTCTAGCCAGGGTATTTTAAACCTGCCAAAGTATTCTATTATCCTGTTACTGACAGTTTGAATCTTCTCCGGGTGATTATTACACAATTTAGTATCAACGATGAGTTCAGCTTGCCCTAAAGAAAGTAAAATATAGCAAATTGAGTCTATTGCTAAATTTGGGATTAAACATATTAGAAAATGATGCCCCTACGAAATCAAAAAGACTTTAAGATCATCCCTTTAGAGAGGGCATTTAAAAGATGTCATTTTAAGGTTGTCTAAAAGTATATAAACTAAATTATGTTTAAATAAAGGCTTTGTGGAAAAACTTGACAAAACAAAGTTACTAATTAACTTTCATGAAAATCTATTGGGTCTGTCAAGTAATCTGGGAATATGGCAATGTAATGAATGGAGACGCAGAAATCTAACTTCTGCTGAAATGTTGGCACTTTGATACAGCTCGCTGTCACTGCAGAATAGGAGGATTTTGGTGTAAAAGAACAGAGGTGGGACCAAGTCATTGCTTTGCAAGTCTCAAGTAACTCTCAAGTAACTCTCTTGTAAAAATTCGTAATTCAAATAACTACAAATAGGAAGTCTCATATATGACGTCACAGATCTAACACTGGCTAGCTCTTGAAATACTTACAGAGACCTTCAAAAGCTTTTCCCATATGCCAGCTCTCTCCCCATAGCTGATACTTTCCACGTGGCCAGATTTATAGAGGTTTTCTCCTTGTTTAATGCCAAGCAAAGCTATCTAAACTCACGCCCATCTTTCTTCTTCTTCAGTTGGAGTCTACTACTTGTTTTCACACAAAACATAAATTACCTTTTCCGCCGGTCGAAAATTACCATGTTCTCTGCATCAAAATGTGTCTTTATAAATTCACGGACATATGTTTCAAATTATTTTTCTTTCTGAGAATTTGATATCAGCAGTTAAGATTACATGTTTGATTGGCATGCATTATTGAAATCACAAGAATCTTAGCTTTCCAAGGATGTCTAATACGTATATGTTCATAGACAGGGTGTCACAAAAAAGGCAGATTTGTCATGGAAGTACATAACGTTCCAACTGCGGAAAGTAAGAACACTAAGAGGAAAACTTTAAATTTCCAAACGACACACTGAAATTTTGAGATTGATTTCACATATTCTCCACCCAGCAAGAAGGTTGTGGGTTCGTATCCCGGCCCTTTCTGCATGGAGTTTGCATGTTCTCCCCGTGCATGCGTGGGTTCCGGGTACTCCGGCTTCCTCCCATCTGGATATTTTCAAAAGTGTAGCCTAAGTGGTTCATGCCACTTTTTTCCCGGATCAGAACCCCTTTTACTGGGTTCAGACTTGCCGTCTATGTCTCCAACAGCAGAGGCTGTGGGGAAGAAGCTACAACATTGCTAGTAGTTCTAGTTGGTCTCATTGAGAAATTGCTGCATGAGACCAAGGCTATGTTGCAGCTTCTTCCTCACAGTCTCCCATTCAAGACGTTCATGGCCTCATCTGAACCTGAGATAAGTCATTTTGATCCAGGAAAAGAGCTGCATACAGCTATCACTTAGACTTTCGAGCATTTCCTGATCTAGTAAATTTAACACCTAAATGTTACAGGAATGGCATTTCCGATCGGAAAAAACAGATTCTAAGTCTCATCAAAATTCAGAGTTTTTTTCTAACACATATTAGAGTTTCTATTTTATTTTATTTTTCAAAATTTCTGACTGTACAATTTCAGAAAATATTGTAGTTTAAATATCGAAAATGTATGCCTTTAACTTCTGAGTTTTTTCTGGAAACATATTTTAAATTAATCTAAAAGAGTTTTCTAAATTTGTTTTTTGGGTGGAAATGTGCTACAAAATATTTTTCTTTTGTCTACAATGTTTCTAATACTCGGTCGTAATATATTATGTAACTCCAAAATAATAACTAGCATGTAATCCTTTGATGTGCTCGAAAGACCGGATATAAAATGGCATGACAAAAAAAGCATACATGTTAAAGCCATACTGTATTATCAACTTAGACCAGAGAAAATTTGCTTATAAAATGAAGTTGGCTAAAGTCAGTTCTGACATCAGTAAAAAAAAATGGAATTAATGGAAAGAATTTACTCTTGTCGTTGGCTGCAGCGACAGGGGGTTAAGATGGCTTCGTTTTCTAAATCTAGCAATTTGAATAAATTTTGTGTGGTTCTCGCACACATGCATACACAGATGGTCTCCACCTGTTAACACTGGATCAGCGCGACCGGATAAGTGAAATTATGTAAAAGTGTTCAATTTTGAAATAATAAAGGTTTTAAACTTGATTTATTGGGTAAAATACCAAGTCCTCTCAAGTAAACAGATTCAAGTCCCAGGCCATGGGTGTAAAATTCCAAGTCAAGTCTCAAGTCATAAAATTAATGACTTGAGTCTGACTCGAGTCAAAGTCATGTGACTCGAGTCCATACCTCTGTAAAAGAACACTGATATTTTTTTTTTAGAAAAGTGATTTCAGGGTCCTGACCTCTGTTAGAAAGCATATGCTCTGCGACAAGTGTGAAACCCATGCCAGGAGATCCAATGTCTGATCAATTATACAAACAGACTGTGATCGAATGTACATCCAGAACTTTGCAAACAGGCTGTTTGCTGTCAGCTCATTGTAAACATGTCCAAAGACATTAAAACAGTTACAGTATAAGCTTTACTTATGGATGTTCATGACTTTGTCATGTTATCTCCAAAATCCAGAATAAATTCAAAAGCATTGCTAAAAACTGGGGTAAACGAGTGTATTTTCTTCATATGGACTTACTGTATTACATTGTAATGTACTTTAAGTCCTTTAACTTGGAAACAAAAGTTCAAAAGCTTCTACGTCTTTTCCAGATGGACACTTGCATCCTTAAATGGCTTGCATTAATTTTGCCCTTGTTAGTCTCTGACTTGAGTTTTACATTGATCCTAGGAGGTCATGGCTCTTAACTAAAAAGATGGCACATCAAATTTGGGTAGAGGCAGAAGATGAGAACAAACAGAACAGAGTAATGTTATGAAAATGTTGCAATAGATGGCAGATTGATGCAAGAAAAGATCCAAAATGCATAAGGAGACATTGATTTCTTACAAAGAGCAACATACCCAATTATGCACACACACACTTATACACACACACGAACACACCCACACGCACACAAAATTGTTTTACTATTAGTAGTGAGGGCCTTTATTGACTTCTATTCATTTTAGTGATCTGTATTATGCCTAACACTGACCCTTTTTCTAACCCTAACCATTGTTTAACTATTCCTAACCCTAAGACTAACTAAAACCTAATTCACACCATACCTCTAAAACCAACCAGTAGAGCTCAGCAGCGGTGACCTAAAGTGAGTACCTTTGTATTAAATGGTCCTCACTTTACAGGTTTAAACCCTGAAATGGTAAAAATTGGTCCTCAGTCTGAATTCTAGACAGGTACTCGTGTACACACACACACGTTAACTTTTTGCAAAAAACGTTTAATCTGAAATTTGAGACTATTACTTTTAGCTGTAAACTGACCAAAACATTCACATTTTAAAGCTAGGCTGAATTTGTTTGGACTAAGACTGACAACTGTCTTTAATGTTCCACGAATAAATTATTTTCTATTTAGAAAGAATGATTTACAATCACTTGGAGATAGACTTATAATCTTTCGTAGTCTCCTAGGACATTAACAGCAGTGTCACCCTTTATTTTGTCTTGGTACTTGTTTAAAACTACATGCTACAGAAAAGCAAATAGCTTTCACTGCTTTCAAAATAGCTACACACATTTGATGAGGATGAGAAAAATCTATTTGTTTAATTACCAGAATCTAGCCTCTATTTTACCTTTTTGGGGCGACCATGGCTCAGTAGGTTGAGTAGTTGTCTTGCAACCAGAGGGTCGTAGGTTCGATTCCAGCTTCCTCCAGTCACATGTCGTTGTGCCCCTGGGCAAGGCACTTAACCCCACATTGCCTACTGATAATTGTGTCAGAGTATGAATGTGAGTGCGTTTGTGAGTGCAAATGGGTGAATGTGGCTCCAGTGTAAAGCGCTTTGAGTGGTCAACATGACTAGAAAAGCGCTATATAAGTTCAGTCCATTTACCATTTACTTTTTAATCCTATGTAAATGGAAATTAAGTATTAATTTTTCGCACACAACTTTTCCACATTTGCCATATCATCTTTGATAAGTAATAATTGTGGAATCTGTTGACACTGGGCATTAGACTGAAATAATTTTAGAAACTTGAAAAAAAACAAAAAAAACAATTTGAAGGATAAACAAAAAAGAACCTGCTAGTTAATGTAAAGCTGAAGAAGAAGAACCTATGTGCTCAAACAACATCATAAGTTTTAAGGAAATTGTTTCTATCTGCCACACCACAATAACATAATTTCCTTTCTTTTCATGCTGAGTGATTAGGAAAACGTAAAAAAACTACAGTTCATGCATTTGTTTTTCATTTTAAACATCTGCAATCCTAGTTACATAAACGTTTACTTGGACACATTAAACTGTCTCTGGCAGCAGATATATATGGAGCTTGCGTGCAAAATCTCAGATGCTGTATATCAAATGAGCGTTGAAGTGATTCTATGTCAGATTCTTTGGAACTGAAAAGCATCATTTTTTAAAACTTCTTAGTACAGTTTGAGAATACATTGCTGAATACACAAGCATACTTTTCTTGGTTTTGTCAGTTTTTATTCTGTATACCCTTCTCATTTTGTCTGCTTTTGTTCTCTGTAATTTTGCATGTAGAAAGGAACAGAGCCAATGTGAGAACCCTAAGGTTATACCGGTACTTTACAGAGGCTCTGCAGGTAGTCCAACTCCTCCATAATGGCACATGAATACATACAACTGTCTGCTTTGTTGTGTTTCCCAGGAGTAATGAGAGCATGTATTTAATCCAAGCAGACCGACAAATGTTCTGAAAGAGCTACACAGGGCAGCAGAAGGTCTGTTAGCTTAACCCACTGGTATGTGCTTGTTTGTGCAAGGATAGACAGAGTAAGAGTCCTTCATAACGACATCCACTGATGTGAGACCACTGATGTGAATTTCTCTGACAAAAGAGTCAGTAACAGATTACATGTGGGTACTGTGAGGGAGGTAGGTGTACATTCGCCATAGAACTGCAAAATTTCCAGGTCTGCCATTGTCTTCCTGGATACTTTTCGCTGACAGAAATCAGGCTGTCCTGAATGTGTAAAAGACAACAAGAGATGTCTAGAGAGGTTTAGAGAAGCTGTGGAGAATCTTATGGTGACTGTAATGTTTCATTTTCTACAGGATGAAGGAAATGATACCGTTGACTGACCCCCAGACCGAAGCCCAATAGAAAACCTCTCAATCCAATGCTATCAGATACCTAAGTTGTCCTGAAGCTCAGTGATGCCCTGTTTGGGATATGTGATGAGATCATTAAGGCCATGTCCCTTATCTTATTAGGAGTATACTGTATCATTGTGAGGCATACTGGGGTGATACATACTAACGAGTACCATTTTTTTGGGTTGCTGTGATCACATTCAGTTTATGACATCCCTACAAATTCTGCCCCACTTTTTCACTTTGATTTGTGATATTTTGAATGTAGTCCACTTTGATTTAATGATGTGAATTTATGAATTATATGACATAATTAATTTACTAAAATAGTACTTTATGTTTATCAGGATAAATTACCCGCATTATTTCCCCCCCACTTTGAAACATGTTTTCAAAGTGTTTCTTTAGTTTTTTTATTTTTATAATTTTTTTGGAGTAGACTTCAAAAGTCTTGTTTCTTACCTAAATCCCCTCTGATGATGTTGCCATGACACATTTTTATTAAATAGCCACTCCTTCATTAATTAATTCATAATTAAGGTTTTAATTGTAATTCATAATTAATTAATGTTTTAATTGAATGAAGTGATGAAGGGGACTGGGTATGTGATTAACTCTAATTAATTATATTTATCAGTAACTGTAATTAATCAGTGTATATTGCTGAGACATTTTTTTTCTGCAGATTTAAGATTATCTTTCGTAGTAGTCAAACATCTTTAGTCAAATCACCAATTTGTTTTGGGTAAAAAATCTTCAGTGACCACTTGTTATCAGATCCCATATTACTTAAATAAACAGTTATATCATGACCACTTGCTTAAAAGTAAGAAGCTCCTCCATTTTGTCATCTTGGCCATTCTCTTATGAGACAAACGTAGTAAGATGAGCTCCCCTGCTGAGTCTTACATCTAGATGAGGACCACTATGAAATGAGTTGTGGGTTTAAGATTCTCTGTGGAGTGGCATTGCTTCCCAAAACTTTGCTCTCATTTTAGCAAGTAGAGGTGATGCCCGCCATGGGGTTTCACTTTCACCAGCTGGGGAGTGTGAATTTTTTGTAAAAATGTTTAAGAAGAAAATTATCGTAATCACCTTTTTATTTTGAACACACTCATCCATGGGCGCCGTTAGGGGGGAGGTTAGAACGATTCTGAGGGCCCGGCACAGACAGGGGGCCCTTCGAGGGTTATCAATATGTATTGTCATGTGTAAGTTTTTTTAATTAAATATTTCATTTAATCTGTTAAAATAAGGAAATTATATATGGTTGGGATTCAATATAAAAAAATCCTCGAATTATGTATTATATTATCATTTCACCCCTCTTCCTTACTGAATGGTATCATCTGACACTGGCAGCGGCACATGCGAAATGTGTACAGCATGCTTCGCCTATGTGAACAATTCCTTCCCTTCACTGCTGTGGAAGATCTTTTCTGTCAAACTGTTGCTTAATTTAGGTCAAAGTAGGATTAGCTTCTAAAACCCAGTGTTACAACTTTTCAGTTTTGTGTGTCAGCCACTGTGAGATACAGGAGGATGTATGGATGCTGAACTAGCCACATTGCTACTGGATTGGTAAGTAATAAATGCTTGCTCCTGGGTTATTTGGGCATGATGATGCGATACAGTGCCAGGAAAATTGTTTGATGGTTTACCAACTGGCATGCATACAGTTTGATGTTTTGTTATTTTAACTGTACTTGTAAACTTGTTCAGAAGATTTCCACATCTGCTTCGGCTGTCGGCTTGGTCTTGCTGATAGCCAGCAGCCCCTATGTCGAGATGCAAAGAGTATAAAACCACGGCATTTATGGTTGTTTATGCGTTTTGGTTCACTAAATGGTTTCAGCACATTTTGTAGTGAGTTGCCGCTGCATTAAAGTGCGCATTATTCAGTTAAAATTATGTTTTCGGACTTAAACTAGTGCTAACTCATTAGCGGAGTAGCTCTGTAGATCTTCACGTCATGGTGATGGGATGCAGTAGCTTTGCTCAAATTTCTCCACGTTAGCTCAAGAACCCCCCTTTTTTTCTCTGTTAACTTATAAATGCAGTCAAACATAAGATGTTATATTGACTATCAGTTGACCTTGCCTCTGTCAAAATGAGGTCTTGATCATTCTGAACAGTCAAATACACTTAAACATTCGAATGTGCAAGGCAGTGTTGAATTAAATAATTATCATAATTAATTCAATGCATGTTCAAGCAGAGACAAAATGGAGCCAATTTCCAGTTTAACATTTATTTTGAAC
Organism: Apricaphanius iberus; assembly: GCA_028564705.1. Classification (NCBI taxonomy): domain Eukaryota; kingdom Metazoa; phylum Chordata; class Actinopteri; order Cyprinodontiformes; family Aphaniidae; genus Apricaphanius; species Apricaphanius iberus. Next base: position 2,471,185 of record JAPXFQ010000166.1, on the reverse strand, counting down.
AGATTAACAAATTGCAGTTTTACAGAGGAACTTGCCCCCGTAATTTCCTCTGTGGTCCATATTTAAAGAAATCTGACAATTAAATGATCTTCATTTCACAGCTTTATAGAAAACCGGGCCTCTAGGCGTTTCTACTCCCTCCAATCAGAACATTTCCATACAGTGTCTTAGCCATTATTGGCTGTCAGAAAATTATACAGTCATATGGGTGAGACGTCTTTTCTTAAAAGCTAATTCTGAGTTTTATGGTTTTATGGCAACACACTAAATCTACAGACATCCTGTTTTTACAGCTTGCAATAAAACTCACCCCAGAGTTTTATGACTTAAAAGCTTACCCCCATAAACAATAGTGACAGACATATATTTTACAACCATGCAAACTATATAAACAGACTTTTACCTTCTGAATAATAAAAGTTTAAACCCTATGCAGAATAACACCACAGCAGTCATTTTGACCCTTTTGAAATATGCATATTAAATAACTTTGTCAAATTAAGTAATGCAGCCTTGTTGGTCCCTGAATTTTCCTAAAACTATGTGAATTTTAATAAAACTATTTTGAATATTTATCATGTGAATAATAATATGATCATTTCTACAAAGGATTTTGCGCTGTTTCAATTTAGTTTGCAAACATTCTGGATCAGATAATATAAAAGTATTCTGTGAAGGGTGGTTGGCAGAGATGGATCATACTGTATTTGACAACATAGGGGATCGTGTAGTAACACAATTCCACATCTTCAAGAGATGCACTGAAACCTCCCGAACAGCTCAAAGTAGTTTGTACAGTAGCTGGCAGAGGATTTCTATCAGAGTTTCTGCCTGCAAGGAGTTGCCTGCAACCAGGAGTTGAGTATAGATTTACTTTTTTATTACAGGTAAAATATTTAAGTCTTCTCTGGTTTTAGTATCTTTAGTTATAATCATTCCCAAAGATTGTATCTCATTTTAACTGGAATCCCATATAAGTCAGTTTGCTCTGTATCATGTATGGACACAAGCTCAGATTTTTTAAATGTAAATAGAATCCTAATGCTTTAGAAAATATTCAAATTTTGTTATAATTACCAAAGGGATCTGGACAGTTTTTTTTTTATATATAGCTAATAACTCAGCAGCTAAAATAAATAATTAGGGAGAAAAGGGACACCCCTGCCGGATTCCACGATTGATAGTGAATCCTTTAGGTGTTCCTTGGGGGAGAGAAACCGAGCTATTAACATCCTCATACATTATATGTATCGCTTTAATAAACTCTGTACAGAATCCAAAATATTCTGAAGTTTTTATAATACATGTATGTTCAACAGAATCAAATGCTACGTAAAGATCCAAAAATTAAAATGAAACCCTTATCTTCAATCAAAGAATTATAATTTACTAAATCAAGGACTAATCTGATTTTATTATGTATAAACCTATATTTTATGAATCCTGATTGTGTTTAACCATCTGTCCAATACCACTTTTCAAACAATTTGCAAAAATAAGAGTAAATAATTTGTAATCCACTTACATTGCTAGTGCAAGCACAAAAGAATGGATTTAAGGTGGTCTAGCAGTACAGAAGCAGTAATATATGATTCACATAAACTCTGATTGACTTAAATAAATGAGAATGATAGTAAAAATACCATGAGGTGCATAATTTTATGTAAATTAATATGAAAAAAATCTCAGCGGTGTTGGGGGCCCTGCCAAGATTCTTGTCATGGGGCCCAAAATTCTATGCAGCACCCCTGCACTCATCCATTCAATTATGGTGATTTGATATTTCAAAACCTGTGCATCATTTTCACCTACTTATTGGTCTTCCCTGTAAATCATGAAAAAACTATTTTTTTTGTAAATATATTCAGTCACTCTGAGTTTAATAAGGATGCTGCATCTGAAAATGTTCTCTAAATCCTATTCCCTGTATTAGCTACACAAAAAATAGAGAACAAAACAAGTTAGTCAGAAAAAGCCAGTCCGTTCTATGTCACAGGGAAAATTAGTACTCATGATCTTGCCTACCTTGTCTAGCAACTGTTTTTGCAGCCTGGAGAGAGCAGAGCATGTCTCTGCTAGTAGAAGCTAGGGGCCAAAACTAACTATTTGCACAAAGGTAATTGTTTGCTAATTGTTTCGGCTTGGTTTATTTGTGGACATAGCACATTGGCCTTACACTTTTTACGTAAGAAAGAGGTGCTGAGGCAGAAACTGTTGGAATTTGTCCATGAATACCACCAGCAAAGTAAGATCAGTTAATTATTTGGTCGAAGACACAGAAGAGTCTCATTGCTGTCAGCCAATCGGAGAAAATACTTTTGCATATTGTGAACAATACTGAATTAGACTGACGTTTCACCCCACCCTCTCCTCTGACAAGCTGCAAAATCCTGAACAAAGAGTGAGACAGCAGTTCAAGACATAATTGGGGATAGACCATAGGAAAACAGCCCTTTAAAATTACTTTAGCAGTCAGCTCTACAGTCATGGCCAAAAGTTTTGAGAATTACATAAATATTGGACATTGGAAAAGTTGCTGCTTAAGTTTTTATAATAGCAATTTGCAGAATGTTATGAACAGTGATCAGATGAATTGCATAATCCTTCTTAGCAATGAAACGCAGTGAAATTTTCATGGCAGTCATTAAAGGATCTGCTTAGATAATTTCAGTAATCGTCTTTTTAACTCATGTGAGAATATTGACGAGCAGAAGGCTGGAGATCAGGCTGTCAGGTTAGAATGGCAGACTTGACATGTTAAAAGGAGGGTGATGTTTGAAATTTTTCTTCCATTTTTAACCATGGTGACATGCAAAGAAACACGTGCAGCCATCATTGCGTTGCATAAAAACAGCTTCACAAGCAAGGATATTGTGGCTACTAAGATTGCACCTAAATCAACAATTTTTAGGATTATCAAGAACTTCAAGAAAAGAGGTTCAATTCTTGTTAAGAAGGCTTCAGGGCGTCCAAGAAAGTCCAGCAAGTGCCAGGATCGTCTCCTGAAGACGATTCAGCTACGGGATCGGAGTGCCACCAGTGCAGAGCTTGCTCAGGAATGGCAGCCGGCAGGTGTGAGCGCATCTGCACGCACACTGAGGCGAAGACTTTTGGAAGATGGCCCAGTGTCAAGAAGGGCAGCAAAGAAGCTACTTCTCTCCAAAAAAACATTCTGTAGAAAGAATGGTGAAAGGACTGCTGAGGACTGGGGCAAAGTCATATTCTACGATGAAGCCTCTTTCTGATTGTTTGGGGCATCTGGAAAAAGGCTTGTCTGGTGAAGAAAAGGTGATTGCTACCATCAGTCCTGTGTCATGCCAACAGTAAAGCATCCTGAGACCATCTTTGTGTGGGGTTGCTTCTCACCCAAGGGAGTGGGCTCACTTACAATTTTGCCCAAAAAACATAGCCATGAATGAAGAATGGTACCAAAACACCCTCCAACAGCAACTTCTTCCAACAATCCAAAAACAGTTTGGTGAAGATCAATGCATTTTCCAGCACGAAAAAGTGACAAATAAGTGGCTCGGGGACCAAAACATTGACATTTTGGGTCCATGGCCTGGAAACTCCCCAGATCATAATCCCATTGAGAACATGTGATCAGTCCTCAAGAGGCGGGTGGACAAACAAAAACCCAATAATTCTGACAAACTCCAGGAAGTTATTATGAAAGAATGGGTTGCTATTAGTCAGGATTTGGCCCAGAAGTTGATTGAGAGCATGCCCAGTCGAATTGCAGAGGTCCTGAAAAAGATAGACCAATCCTGCAAATACTGACTCTTTTGATAAATGTCATGTAATTGTCAATAAAAGCCTTTGAAACGTATGAAGTGCTTCTAATTATATTTCAGTACATCACAGAAACAACTGAAACAAAGATCTAAAAGCAGTTTAGCAGCAAACTTTGTGAAAACTAATATTTGTGTCATTCTCAAAACTTTTGGCCACATCTGTATGTCTGAAACTCCAGATGGAATGCATTTAAAGTAACCAGTATTGTTGCATTGACTCTGGAGTGTATTTACATCTATTTTCCTGTCACAAGTGAACTTAGACAGTCCCCTTGTGACTCGATCACCGACTACATAGTGGAGCCCAAGCTTTTTTGTACCCTGTGCATATTTAGATTTTAAGTTTTCTTTTAATTTTACCAGGATGTTTCTTCATATTGGACATAACGTCTTGAAGGGATCTGAAGTGATTTAATAAAGAATGTGTGGAGAGCACTAAAGAATATTGTGATGATGAGGAGGCCTTACAACCACAAAGACTTTGAGCTAATCACCACAGAAAGTGATCGAAATTCGAGCAGACACATGCAAGAAAACTGGTCGGCAATTATAATCAGGGTTGGGTTGCTTTAATGCATATCCAGATTTTTTTCCCCATGTTGTTCAAAATGGGTAAATAAAAATGTATGCTCTATGTCTATTGTTCATTGGAATATGTGTTCATCATTTTTTATGAAACCTTTTGGTCGACTAAAAATCATTTTAAATTTATATCTGAAAGGGCTACAAACAGTGCCGGGCTTAAATTTACATATTTATTATGGTACCAGTTATGCATATACACTTAGCTGGTGTGCTATGGTAACAGTAGTACAGTCAGTTAACTCGTATGTAAATGTTTAAATACCTCTTTCTTACTCAGCATGGTACAAGTTTTAGTTTGGTGTCATGGCTCAAATCTCATCCCACCATTGCCATACTGCTCATGAGGAACATGTCTTCCACATGTTGGGATATAAGGAGAGGGTCTCTGACCTTGGAGCCTAAGGGAAATGGTGGAGGGGCAAAAAGGCACCAAGCAGAAGCTGGAAACAGCAGCAGGTAAATCACATGTAAAGCAGCAGCATAGCCCATCAGCTCTTTTACCACAATCCACAAATCATTGGCAATAAACACTAAACTAGTCTGTTTTTACCTTGTTGGAATATATAGGAGTAAATCATAGTCCACATGTGAACGCCCAGAACGGTGAGATTATTTGCATCGTTTGCGCATGCGTCACCGTCCAGATGCCACTTGCCAAATGCGGCTCTCTGTAACACGGTTTTAACTGGTTTTTAATTATTTTTAAGTGTTTTCTTTTTGTTTTTTAATAATTTTCTTATGACTAGTTTTAACCGTTTTTAACTTTTAGCGATTTATCTTTTATCGTACGCGTTTTTAATCAGAGCACGGACTACTGTTTCTTTTATCTTGCCTTCACTTACCTCTCAACTTCGGGTGTGATGGTTGTGTTAGGCTAACGAAGAAAATCTTGGAATTGGAGCAGAGGATCTCTACTTTACACCTGATCCAGGACCATGAGCCCAACGTGGACATCATCTTCGGGCAGACTGTCGCTGCTACCACCAGTGCCCAGCTGGCGGATACAATCCCCTCCCAGCCCGATGAAGCAGCGAAGGGTGGAATCCATCGCTAGATCTCCTGGCGGACTCAGACAGATGAACGCAGACAGCGGTATAACATCTATGGCAGAGGAGGAGCGCTTGTTCCAGCAGGGGGCTAAACCAAAAGCCCCCCTCAGCTCCACTCTGGTGCCCCAGGGTGCGTGGTTGATGGTTGGGCCTGGTTGCGGTGCAGGCGCCCGGAGCGGCTGCCACCGTTTTCCTCCACCCGGCTTTCTGCTGTCGAACCTTGAGGGACGACTTTCCTCCTCTGACTGTCCCTCCGACCGCGCCGAAGCCCAGCAGCTCTGCAGGACTGCCGCCCATCCCCTCCCAGCAGCCGGAGCAGCAGTCGGACTGCGGTAGCCAACCTCGTTGCGCCAGACCCAGGTCTACGGCTGGGACCCGCCGATATGTGCTCCATTACACCCCCAATCCACGGAACATCGCTGCAGTCCTGTGGAAGCCAAGCTGCCCAACATCCAGCAGGTCCTGGACACCGAGGGATCTTCTGCACAGCAGCAGCCTGCACACCATCCTCCTAGCACTCTCATCATTGGAGATTCTATTATCCGGCACATTAGGATTAGAGGAGCTGTTACGCTTTGTTTTCCTGGAGCTACAGAGCTACAAGGACATTTCCGAACAGATTCTGGACTTCATCCAACGTCACCCATCCGTGAGTAAGGTTATAATTCATGCAGGAACCAATGACATTCGTAAACAGCAGTCTGAGCTCCTAAAGCAGGATTTTATTCATCTTTTTAATCTTTTAAAAGACAAACCCCTATCTGTTTTTATTTCTGGCCCCTCTCCCACCATCGGCAGATGAATAAGTAGTTTCAGCAGGCTCCTGAAACCTTGTCCCCCACACCTGCTGCTCATGCCCTCTCTGCCCCATCGACAACATCCTGATGTCCAGCTTGTCCCTGTTCCTATGAACTCACCCCTGATTTTAACAGTAACTCACTTATCGGACCTGGACCTTGCCCCACTTTATTCATACCCGTTATTGTCAGCAGAGAGCGAACAAATAATCCTGAACTAAAAAAATGCAACCCAAATAATCTTCAACGGTTGCTAAAAATCCCATCATCAGTCAATCATACAGTCACTCCATCTCCAACCACTATTAATATGGCTCTTTTAAATGTTCGCTCTCTGCTGAATAACAGTTTTATTATAAATTACTTGATTTTAGACAATAATCTACTGTACATTGTTTATTTTTAACGGAGACATGGCTGAGTGCAGATACCTCTGCTGTTCTTACAGAGGCCTCCCCACCTGCTTTTAACTTTTCTTATTCAACAAGGAGTAGCCAGAGGGGAGGCAGAACTGCTTTTATAAGCTCATTAACTCTGTTTTTAGCACTCACACTCACAGTTTATAGGCCACCGAAAAGGAATTCCACTTTTATTACATAGTTTTTCAGAGTTTTTATCAATTTTACACAACTCTTATGAAAGGATAATTTTAGCTTATGTTTTGAATCTACACATAGATAACCTTTTAAATCATTTATCAAGAGGGTTTTTAAATATTTTGAATTATATGGATTTTAGCCAGCATGTCATGCAGCAGACTCACAACAGAGGAAACACCATGGATTTTTTCATCACGTATGGCCTGTCCACCAGTGTGTCCTGTGTTGTTGACTGGGCTCTCTCTGATCACTACTTTGTGTTTTTCAAAGCCACCAGTTTTATCCAATTAGAAACCTCTGTGAGAACTATCAGGAAGCGTCATCTAACACCTGAAGTGGCTGCAGGTTTTATTGAAGTTTTTAAAAAGTTCCATCCTATACCTTTACCTTCCCCCTGTGATTTTATTGTGAATCTGCTCTTGACCAGCTGGCTCCACTTAAAGTTGTAAACATATTTTCAAAACGTACAGTACCATGGAGAAAGAAAGCTCTTAAAAAATTAAAGAGAAGCTGCAGGGTGGCAGAAAGGAAAGGTACTTTATTCATGCCAATCAAGGATAGGCTACAATTATATTTGTACACACAGAGACAAAGACACACCCCTCCCCACACCTCAAAAATGGATAAAAAGTGCAACGTACCCCAATGTAAACCAATAAACGTTACAAAACCGACCCATCTCAAACAAAAACTGTTGTTTTACATCCATAAGGGCCAGATTAAAGTCATCCAATAAAGTGGATTGTCCACAACAATAATAAAGTTCATAAAAAATCTAACGAACAGTGAAAATAATTTCTGCATACTTGTGCATTCTTCCGCTCCGTTTCCAAAAGACGTCATAATACCATTCTGATGCATCCACTTTTACAGTAGACTACTTTATGTACGTCTTCCTGTTCTTCGTCTGAACCGGCATCTGACTCAAAACTGTACAGCTGGATAGCTCCAATAATTCTCACCAAATTGTCTTGCAAAAGTAATGTTAGATTGGGTTGCAAGGGGCTGTAAACTAGTGGGAGAGCTAGCGTAAGTAGAGAGCTCTCAGCAACCGCCATAATCATAATTTAAAGACCAACGAGAATACTTTAAAATAGCCAAAAAGATTCTGGCCTAGAAACCAAGATCTGATTTTGCAGCTGGTTCTTGTTAGGAACAGTCATTCACTAGCAGTGTTGGGAGTAGCGGCGTTGAGGAAAATGGCATTACTAACGGCGTTACTAACGGTATTATTTTTAGGTAACTTTGCAATCTAATTACTTTTCCTGTAAACACAAAAAATGCTGGGTTATTTAAACAAACCAACTGCTGGGTTATGAAATGTGTGACTATGAACAAATAACCCCAACATTTTTTATAACATGTTGCTTGACATCCGGGGAACATGACAAACCTATTTATTAAAATATATATAAATAAAAAAACATGTAATATATCTTAAAATTTTACACTAAACCAATGTTTTCTTCAATACTTTCCAGTTCATGTGACAAGGGGATACCAAATCAGCCCCAAAATGTTTTACTACAACCAGTTGGATAGTCCTCTGTTTACTGTGCAATATTACATATACAGATTTTGGCAAATCTTAAAGGGACTATATCCTGCTATTTTACAGCTTTAAACTTCTGGGATATATATGACAGATATATGATAAAATGTTAACGTTCGTGTTATATAGTATTAATTTGTCCTAAAATTTAACTTGCACCCTGTAGTTAATGTTGGATCACAAAGTAAAACGGCTAGTTTCTCTGTAATCCAGCCTCCTGTGTCTGTTCTTTGATCCAGCTGCTGTTCTTTAGGAATGTAGAATAAAGTCCTGTAATCCATGCAGTCAAACGGGCGTTTTCACAGAGAAAGTAAAATTCCAACAAAAAAGGTGGTTTCAGCTGCTAAAACTGGAGCACTTACTTGTTTTCGCTTAGTGACGTAATATACGTCACAATTTGAACACGTCGTTTTCTAGGCGAGGGCGGTGCAGCTGCTTAGAGAGCCGGATTCAGGAGTATTACTCAGACATGTGTGAATTAAGCTAGAAACCACTGGTGGGGTTTTTTATGAGAAAACTGCACTACCCGATAGTTGAAAACTTGATTTTCCATGATATAGGCCCTTTAATGGATTTTCCTTTGTTTCTTTTTATCCACATTTGCCTATCTTAGTTTTGTACCCTAAACGAAAAGTGTGTGATTATGTATTTTTTCAATATTTACTCTCTGTATATTTTTATATTTTTGCATAAAAGATCCAGCTCTCCTAGCAGAGAATTGCTTCGTACCCCCTAAAAAATGTAAAAATAAAATGTCCGTACAATAGATTTATATCCCGGTAGACAAGCTTAAGTGTTCAATGTATTTTTCAATCCATCCATCCATCCATCCATCCATCCTCAACACATTTTGTTATGTGACAGGCCTATATGTGGTACAATAACCATCCCTGCCCCAGTAAATTGTTTTTTAGATGCAAAGGAATTTAGATCTAGGTTGACAACTTACAACTGGACAACTGACATTTTAAACAATTTTAAACTCCTTTTGAAGATATGAATGTAGAAAAATGCTTTAGGTTTTAAGTAATTGTTGTTACTGACTATAAATGCTCTGTGACTGTTGGATTGGTAAACTGGACAGAAGACTACTTTTATTCCTGCTTGATGTATTTTTAATGTGTGGATGAGTGCACAACTGCCAACAAAAGAAAAACAGAGCACTGTGAAGAATGATTAAAAAAAAAAACGTCTTTTTCCATGGTCTTTTGTGAGCCAGTATTATAATTAAATCCACTTGTTCCCAAACCTGTGCTTAATGTTTCCCATTGGTCACATTTGAGGGATTACAGACTGCACCAATGAAAGTCAAAGATTAAATGGAAAATGCAGATGTACGAACAGCAGGGCTTGTTTTACAGCTATCACAGCTTTTCAGCAATTCCGAAAAACGTAACTTGCATCGACAAGGTTCACAAAGTCCACATATAAACAAAAAAGACATTCTTCTGGAAAGGAAAAATCTGGAAATAATTTTTTGTTTAGTTGCTTCTTAGAAGTTGGCCGATTTCACAGAAAGTAACAGCATAACCAATTTATACATATTATACCCCACCATGAGGAAAATCAGGGTCATGCATTGTTCTGTAGTTTTTCCATCCTAATGAAAAATGCCACGAGTATCTTTGGCTCAAACAAAAGATAAACAAAAGGACAATTTTTATAAGGCTTCGTGTTGATCTGGTCGGTCAGATATCCAAGCTGCACTCTCATTTCCTCTTATGGGTAGTGAATTAATTTCATGTCATAAACAAATACTAATAACCTTGGTTTATTGTCCTTCACTGTGTACCATGAATCAATATAGAACTCCACATAAAATAAGCATCCTCTCATTCACATTTCAATTTTCACTACTATTTTTTTCAAATGTTGAAAATAAAAATCCACAGGGCCTCTGTCATCCAATTGAAGCAGGGGCGATTCATGAAAAATAACCATTGTGGGCAAGCATCTGGTTCTTAAATGTGACTAAAGATTTACACGTTTTTTTTTGTTTTTTATTTTTTTTTTTGGGGGGGGGCAGTTAGAATTTGTGAAAAAACTCTGTAATATGTGAATAATAATACAGCTCAAGTTTAACAGATCTTTATATTTTTGACTTGTCTCAATTTAAGGTTGTCTAGATAACAACAAAGTGTTTTTTACTAACCAAACAAAGATTTCCAAATTCTAAGCTAGGCTTAACTTTATCTGTTTAGAATATAATTTTTCATTTTTTTTTTCTTCAAACTTTTATTTGTCAGGTGGGTTTTATTTCATTCAATTTTAGACAGAAACTGAGCAGCTCATTATCATAAAATTAACCATGAATTATATCATGTATCATAGGTTGTATATGGAACATATGAGACAATTTGTGAAAAAAAAAAAATTAGAGCTGTAGCAGAACTAGACCCTGTTACTTGACACAAATCCAAAGCATCCACAAAGGACTAGCTGAAAATAAAGACAGTGGAAGTCTTGGGGTCAATAGAAGCCCAGATTTTTATCTCAGTGAGATGCTGCTGGGTGACTAGAAACTGGCATGCAAGACATCTTCTTAGCTGAAAGTGAAGGGGGTGGCAAACCTATCTCAAACCAGTTTCAGGGACTTGGTAGATGTTTTAAAGAAGCGTTTAACTGAACTTATTCCTGTCAAAAGGGTGTAACACTAGCTATTAGGAGGCATGGTGTCCAAACTTTCTCCTCAGCTGGAATAGCTGCACATCTTTGTTCATATGTCTGTTGTTTAATGAGTAAAACAAGACAAACTTGGGTATTTATCTATAGGTAAATTAATCTTTTCATCAAAGATTAGGAAAATATATATTAGAGCTTTTCTTGTTCAAATAACTAAACATCATGATTTTGTTTGTCTTTTTACTAAAAAGCTAAAGATGAAGGTAACATCCAGCACCTTTATCTATTAGGCTGCTGTGGTTTCTAAGATATGACTTATAAGAAAAAAAAACTATATGCATGAAATCATGGTGTTTTCTTTGCAAATCTATACTTACAGCCACCTTTTGTGCCCCAAGAGGAAGATGAAAATGAAGACAGACAAAATATCAAAACATGTTTTAACATGTCAAGATTTTGGCATTATTGCAGAAGCAGAACATGAAATGACAGATACAAAAAACACCTCTTATTTCCATTAACTTTTTTTCCACAATAACTGAACCTTCATACATATTTTTTAAATTCTGAATACTGATGGAATTATTTATTTCACAATGTCCTGTCTTGGGTTTGAACGCATATACTTCACATTGCCATATATTGGAAAAAAAATTCCACTTTTCATGCATATGATTTGCAAATTTCTGCAAACAGGAGTTTACACGAACTTTCATGTGAATTCATATCGTTGAAAATTGACGAAAATCCTACTCTTCATGCAGTGTAAAGCTGAAATGTATTTTTTTTTGTGATTATAACTGCATACTGTTCAGTTGGCAGATAAATATAAATGATAAACTACTATGGACAAGAAAAGAAATTCAAATAAAAATGGTTTGGAGTATGGAGTGTATGTCCAATTTCTCAACTGAGGAATTATTTGTTGATTACTCAATTGTTTAAATAATCATTGGTTATAGCCCTAGTCATATGCTTCTTAAATTTTGGACACAACCCCAGGCTACCTACTGCACTTTAGATGAGACATATGGTCATACGAGTACATTTCAAATAGAAATGTTTAAAACCAGTTAAAGTAGATCAACACTAAATCTGAGGAATGCAGGCTTTAATGAGTATCTTCCAACGCCAGTTTTATTTAGGATATTTTCATGTAAGAACCAGAATGTAGAATACATCATGATATCTTGAATTAAACTACTCTGTACACAGTGACATCTCTTTTTGTTTCCTACACAAAGATAAAACATGGGTTCCAGTAATGATTATCAAACATTTTTCCCTAATTTCTTTGTTAATAGTTGAAGGTCATGTTTTCCCACTGACTTGAACATCAAGAAGTAACCAATTAGAATGACAGTTTGCATTGTAGTATATGCAAATGCCATGGTGGTAAGTTTGATGCCTTGCTTGTGATGATGGCAGGAATGAAGGCAGTAACTCCTGGAACAGAGAATGTGGTGCTTTTACTCTGCTCAGCCAAATGTGAAATAAATAAAAAGAAAAGAAAATGGCTGCTTCCCTGCCTTTACTTGTGGTCCCTTGCTCTTTTTTAAAACCATATCTAAGCTGCTCCATTGCCCCCAGCAACATTAAATCCCATTAAATTCACCTTCATTAAAGCAGTCCTCTAGATTCTTAGCTGCAGCCCTGGTGCGGGCCTCTCAAGGACAGAGTAATAATGAGGGTGGACTGGATTTAACCTTGAAGAGTACAGGTTTTCATTTCCAAATCAATAACTTATGCTTCAAAACTGCCATTAGATCCAGGCTATAATTTTCTAGCTTTAATTGTGTGGATTAGGTTTCCACAGCAGCAAGAATGTATTTCTCTTTAAGCAGCAGTGTGGAGATGAAATTTATTATATATATTTTCTCATTTCCTAAAAATTGACAGCTTGCACATTTTGTGCATGAATTTATGTGCATGTGTACAGTGTGGGGAACAGATGGAAAAATTTAAGGAGATTACATTTCAAAGAGTTTGTCCAAATATAAGTTATAAGGCGCTTGGTGCAATTTTCTACAGACAAACCAAGGAGAGGACAGTATGCAGCATGGACTTTTTTCTCTCTCCCTTTATCTCAATCTAGTATTGCAAACAGTGTCATCATTTACTATGAGAATGCAGAAATACAAGAAATCTTCTGTCCAGCTATGTAAGACAACATTTTACAGTCACCTGCTGTCAGAAAAAGCAGGAGGAATTATGTATAAAAACTTACTCTTGGCTGATAGGCAGGCAGCAGGGATGATGGGAATGCAGGAAAAAAAAAAAACTGCTTGACCTTCAGGGAAATGGTTTAATCTCCTGTCTTTTTGAATGTTTTAGTGGGACACTCTCTCTTTAGAGGGGTTTGCTGTCATCGTCACAGGATTGTATTGAAAGCATTAACTTGTCCTGAGGTGATCATTTCTAACCCGACATTTTAATAATAGGAAATATCAGCTCTTTTCCCTACATTTGGGAAGACTGAAGGTGTGGTGATCACCAGAGCTTAATTTTTTTAATCAACTTCTCTTTTAAATTAAGCTTTATTAAATTACAAACTCACGCAGCAGGAGTATGACACAGGCAGAGAGTAAAAAAAGAGCTTTGTGGAATAATTAAATAAAATTAATAATAAAAATGCCATCTTCCAGCACAGAGTGAGGAGAATGGGAAGGAGACAAAACCCACAAGCTATTTCATGCTTCGCTTTTCTTTTATTCTTTCTCATTAGTGTTTCAGGAAATTTACCATGTAAAATTATGAAAAGAAGAAAGGGATGCATTGTCTGCAAGATATTGATTCAGGCTAAATGGAGACACATTTTCATTCAATTTTTTTCTTCTCCCAGCTATATTCAGTCGGGTGTGTACTCTGGTTTGAATGGGCTCATTGTTGCTGGTGTGGCAAAAAACCCCAGAAATGATTATGTTTGGCCGAACTTTGGTATCTTTGGTTAGTTTTGAGGACTGAGAACATAAACCAGATTTATAAACAAGACAGTTTTTTAACTGTTAGTCATGACTTCAAGCAGACAGATATTTAATCTATTTAAATGTTTGTTTTTACAATGAAGGATTTGGTTTCAGTTAAAACTTGTAGGAGTAAAATGAGTACATTTTCATGAGCTGGAATATTAAATAAATTTGCGATTAAAAACTCTGGTATTATAATTTGATAACCAGTTTCTATCATACATCATGCCAGTGATACAATTAAGGCATGACTCTTTTCCTTTCTGTTTCTTACATGCTGTGTTAATTCTCTTTCCCTCTACTGGAATCCTTATTTTTTTCCCCTCCTTCCAATTAAACTAGCAATACTTGTTGCAGACACAATTCTTCAAAACAAATCTGCTGACCTTTTTCAAATGTTAGCCATGTTTCACCTTCAATAAGTGTTTTTCATTAAGAAAGTGAAAAAAATTTACTTGACCATTTTTGTTGATGTGGTCTTTTTATTTATGACTACAGTGTAGCCACTTGTTGGGGATTTTACCAAGAAAAAGTTATGGTCTATCTGGTTATATTGGGAATATTACATTAATAATTCATATATTATTAATTTAATTATTCCTTCAAATGATTAAAAACGGTGCACCAGCCAGGAGTTAGCCCGGCAAAATGTGTGTTTTCAGAGTTTAGCTCTACCAAACCAGCAGCTATGATAAGTTAATTATCAATGATTTACCAGATATTATTTGTCTGAAGGCTAAGCCCTTTGCAGTGATTCAAACACACACTCAAAATAAAAGAAACAGAGTTTTGATTCAGTTGAACAATTTAATAACTAATTCTACCAAACAAAAAAACAACCTAACTTCAACTACCAGCTAATCGATTTGGCTAATTGCTAAGCTAGGTGGCTACAGCTACTTGCTACATAAACAAACTACAAAAATGGCCACCAGCCAGAAGTTGTGACAGCCACGTCCCTCAGGGGCTTCCTGTATGCGCTCACAGTGTAGCACGCACGTGCACGGCGCATACGCGTGAATGAGTCACGCTGAACAGTGGGGGGGGGGTTTATTGGAGAATTTGCAATGTGGTCTCTCGAGACAAAGAGACTGCGTGGTCCTTAACTTAGTAGCTTGGCTAACAAAGGCTATGACTACAAACTGCTTAGCCTTGGAACAGAAGGGTCAAAATTGACTATGTTCAGCTGGTACTCGCCTCTTGAAAGCCCTCCGGTCCGTGGCTTACCACAGACAAGAAGATGTTACAGTAACCGCACCAAATCGCCTACGATCAAAACAAGCTCTATTTGCCTACGACTAAATGAAACAATGGCTCAACATACAATTGCCCACAATCAGACAAAACTCAGTTTACCCGTACAAGAGTAAAAATGGAGGTCAGTTTAAATGCTATGTATTTTATGGAAAGTGACTCAACTAAATCTAAGTCACTGCTAAGGGCTAGGTACAAAATTAATGATACCATTTATTTTATTAGATTGAGTTTTTGCACCTGATGTGTTCAAAGCCTGCACTGCACACTGGTATTCAAGCATTGTAAAAGCAACTGAATTTTTTTCAAATGACAACCTCTTTCATATTTTCTTTGGTTATAATCTGCTGTACAGTATGACAACACAATATGCTTTTCCCCAAAAAAAAAAAAAAAAAAAAAAACTTTAACTAGAAACTTTTGTACTTCAGATATGTCTTGAAAATTTTAAAAACACATTTGTGCACTCTATGCTACCAGCTCATCCAACCCTCTGTAGCATGACATCTAATGCCTGTCCCAAAATCTTTGAATGGACTTCAAAGCCTTAAATATTGTAAATCTTATTACACCACCTAATATTGTACTTATAAGTCACCACAGAGCACGTAAGCTGGAGTAATTCAGTTATCCCAAACCTCTCCCAGCAAATTCTCTGAAGTTTTACACTTGCGCACTCTATGTTATGAAATTTCACTTTTATGTCTGCCTGTCAAACATTTTAATGCTCTGATTTCTAACCCACTTGCAGTGTTTTATTATTATATTATACTGGAGGAATAAGTAGAGTCCAGAATGCCAATTTGTGTCCCAGACTGTGTCAAATTTGTTGTTGCGTTGCCGCCACAAAATGTAGGTGAGAGCAGAGAAAGTCCTGAGGCAAGGAGCAGATGACTGCTGCTTGAGTATTTCTCTTCCCCCTCTACTTCCCATCTCTGTGCGTTTCAGCAGATATCGAATGCATGTAAAGAAAGATAAACAAACGTCTCTGCAGATCAACAATTGCTGTTAAATGCAGATATTTTTGCATAAAGAACAGCAATGACTGTGAAAAAACTGTAAATCTACTTTATAACTAGGACTTTTTTTTATTATAAATTTTCTGGAATTTAACCAATATTTTTAAAATTTAGGAATGCAAATTAAACACTTTAAAATACTGTGAAGAGATCTCTGTTGCATGTTTCAAATGCTTGTTTTTAAATACTTCAAATTCTGGTTTGTATGAGTACATAATTGAGAGCGAAAATACTTACCTTGAGTTTGAAAAATGTAGTGGATCAAAACAGTGAGCAGCTGCAGGTAATTAGTGCAGGCTTGGGATTCAAAGTAAACATGGACGATTTCCACAATCAACAACCTTTACAAATGTTGGAGAAGGAAGCTACTGAATTTGTGAAGAATGTGCAGTGGGAATGGTAAACACAGAGCCATGAAGCCAACAGATGTTGAAAATCAAATGCATGTGTCATGTGGCTAACAGGACTGGGGCCTTATTCTTCTGATGAGGGAATGTAGAGCTCTTGAGGGCTCAAAGACAGCTGCTCCCGGTTAAACCTTACAGGTTAACATTTAGCGAGGCCTAGTCAAGAGTGAAAAAAAGGTTTCTTCAGGGGAAAATGATTTCAGTTTTGTATACCTGTGCTTGCTACTGTTGTTTGTTGAAAGAAGTCTTATTTTTAAAACTTGATCAAAGGATCGTAGGAATTAGCTGGACTGATTTACTTTAGAATTACGGTTATGCGAGAATTAAAGTTACAAGAATAGGTCAGATTTTTTTTCTAATCCTATTATGTATTTTGAGTTTAGGAGAATCTTTCCATCTTATTGCATCAACTTCTTGGCTGCTATATAGTAGCTCAACAATACTAGTGTTGTATATGTGGGGAGAGATAGCTGTATGAATCATTGAAAAGTAAAACCGGTGCAGATACTGACACATTGAAAGAAAATAATCTTTAAAAAAAAAGAAAGAAAAAAAAAGACTGCGTTCCCAAACACAGCCACAGACAGTATTTCCCTCAGAGAAACTTTCTGAATGCCTTTATTTTGAATCTTGTCTAACTAACAAGAGCAGAACCTAGATCACTGACAAACACATTCAATCGGAAATATTTAATGGAGGTCAGTTTAAATGCTATTCTGTGAATGCTTTGTAAAACTGCCCAGGAGTTGCCTTAAAATGAAGCTAATTAAAGAAGTCCTGAAGGTCTTTTCAGCTTTCATGTGTTTAATATCTTGCTTTGCATGATTATGTATCAAAAATATGGAACTAGAGTTGGGACTTATGTATTGTGACTTGTATCTGCTTATTTGTAACTTGTACACGTTTTGAAAAATACAAGTACAGATTCATTTAATAATACAAGTACAAATCAGAAAATACAAGTACAAATCAAAGATACAAGTACAAATCGGAAACACAAGTACAATCAGACACAAATACAAATCAGAAACACAAGTACAAATAACGCTACTCCCAGAACCAATCAGATTTCTCGATTCCCTAACCAATCACGGAGAGAGGAGGGCGGTGTTCTTCTGTGTTCACAACCAAACTTGACTCTTGGAAAAGTGCAGCAGAAGTCCCGTTATCCTTAGTGAAATTAGTTAATAGCAGAGACATGTCTTTCAGTCTTCAGAGAGAAATTTTTGTTTATGACAAACCGACTCACCTTCACAGAACTGTGTGTGGTGATGACAAACGGGACTTCAGCTGCACTTTTCCAAGAGTCAAGTTTGGTTGTGAACACAGAAGAACGTCGCCCTCCTCTCTCCGTGATTGGTTAGGAAATCGAGAAATCTGATTGGTTCTGGGAGTAGCGTGATTTGTACTTGTATCTTTGATTTGTACTTGTATTTTCTGATTTGTACTTGTATTTTTGATTTGTACTTGTATTTAGTGATTTGTATTCCCTCATTTTAACTTGTATCTTTGATTTGTTTTTGTATTTTCTGATTTGTACTTGTATTATTAAATGAATTCGTACTTGTATTTTTCAAAACATGTGTACAAGTTACAAATAAGCAGATACAAGTCACAATACATTAGTCCCAACTCTAGTTCCATACAAAAACACTTGTTTCAACTGATTCCTTTTGGTAAAAATTAAGTCCTTCTTTCCCATTTTTTTCCCTCCTTTTTTTGTTTTTTTGACAGTGCATGTGTATTTGAATAAAGGGTTTATAATGCACACTGATTCTGGTATGAAGAAAGGACTGATTTACTATTACTTTGATGTCAACATTCTTGTAGTATTACTTAATGATAGTCTAACCCTCTGGGGATGAAATTCCAATGCATTATGCATATTCCAAGTGCCCCCAAGTGCTCAAGTTTTAATACTAGTTAGTTGAAGTATTAGACTGCCTTCCAATCTAGAGAGACAACCATGTACAAAGATTAGCACAACTCAAATGATTTTAGATTGGACGGTTAACATAAACACACAAAACCTTTGAGTTTGGGAGAAGACTGAAATAGCTTTGAAATAACAATTTGAACTATTAGAACATGCAAAAAGATAATCTGTAAGTGAATTGAACCTTGGACCTTGCCAGAAGGTAAGTGTGTTACCATCAAAACCACCATATAGTCATAAAAAGTACATCTGGGTGCAAGTACAGTTAAATAAACTAAATTCATGAACAAACATTAAAGAGCATGCAAAACAAATGCAGTTGGACAACAAAAAATTCAAGCAGAAAGTATTAAAGCAAAACCAAAATACCATTGATATTTTTCAGTATTTCTGGAGTGGAGTTTAGAATTTGTTTAAATGGTCTCTTCGTACGTATACCTCGGTAAATGTTAACACCAAGTCCAAAGTTTTTTTCCCCTTACCTGGTTTATTTCTAATATTTTATAAATAGCTGCCTGAAACTTCTAAAACAGTTATGTTAAATGGCCTGTACTTGTAGAGCACTTTATTTAGTCTCTGCAGACCTCAAAGCGCTTCACACTACATACACGTCACCTGGCTGCCCTAGGGTGTCCTGACAGAGGCAAGGCTACCAGACACTGGTGCCACCATTCCCTCTGACCACCAGCTGTGGGTGAAGTGTCTTACCCAAGGAGACAACGACCGAGACAGTAAGAGCTGAGGCTTGAATCAGCAATCGTCCAATTACAAAACAAATTCCTAACCTCTGAGCCACAGTCGCCCAAATTATAATTTGCTTTATAATTTGATGTTCAGTTAATCATTCTAACAGCTTGATTTTGATATCTGAGCTGAAGTCTAAAGGAATAATTTGACATTTATTATTGTTTATCCCCATGTTTAAAAAAATGAAAAGATTCAGACAATGAAAGATTTTGAAATAAATAACTAGTTTTTGTTTTTTGTTTTTGACAGAGCAAAATCTTATGATTTAAAGACAGAAAAGTTTGAGAATAAGCCTAGTGATAATTCCTTTACCTAATGCAGATAAATAAATTAATTTAACATATCTGCCTTTATGTTACTGGTGGACATCTACTCTTCATTTCACAATATTTGATGAACACCCATGCACATTGTAAGGCTAAGGCCAGTTTATGCTTCTCTGTTTTCACTGAGACGGATTGACGCAACGCCATTATCCGTCGACGCAAGGGCTCTCCGTCAACTACGCAAGGATGCACAGAGTATAGCCCCACTTTTAATCTGTCTCCATCAACAGAGAGCTTATGCATCTGATTGATCAGTTCAATAACAGCCAGAGAACGGTTCACCAGAACGGTGCTCTATAGTCGCTGTAATCAGTAGTTAATACAGCATTTGGGCACTACACGCTTTATATTGAGAGGATAATTTATCTAATCTGTTCTTTTGGTGATTTTGAACTCAAGGAAGTGTAGGAAAACAAAAAAGGCTGTTATATTTGTTTCCATGTGTTTTTAGAGTATTCTATGAGCTGCACTTAGCTTTACAGCCTAATCAAAACTTACTTTCTGTCATTCATTGTTCCATGAGGGAGAAATGCGTTCACAAGCCTAGAAAAATCTGAAACAACACTTTGACAGTAGGCAGATACGCCATGAAAAGTTAGCACCCCCTGCTGTCCTGGTCGAGCAACGCTAAAAAAAAATGCAGAGTAGAGAAAAAGAAATGGAGAACCATAAACGAAAAACGTCTCCGTCAATACCTATCCGTCTGACTGCAAATTTGCGGTCGGACAATTATAAACTAGTCTTGTCCCTACTACCTAACATATTTTGTTGGTGATTTAACCCAGCAAACAGAAGCCTCTGTGTGGTCACACACTTCAAGTAGTTAGTACTTTATCGTAGGGCAAAATGAAAATATTTCTGAGAACATGGTGGAAGTCTTTTTTTAAATCTCAGAGTACGTATCCAATTGAGAAAATTAGAAATTTCCTATTAAATTGTCTTAGAATTTAGATTATATTCCCAAAAACTGGTCTAGATTTGTCGGATAAGAAGGTTCACCTTTGCTGTATCACTTCCCCATTGGTTTCACTTTTTGGGAAATATATATTATGTATTTAATATTAAATCATTTTTAAAGTTAGTAGCAGGGATGGTTGAATGGTAAAATCCACATTTAGAGAACCAAGGTGCTTTATTGCCAGCAGGTTACTGGATAGAGTTGAAACCCTACTTATCCCCACAGGTGGGCTAAGATCATTAGTTTTAGTTTTTGAAGTGTTTGGCCTTTTGATGTTCCTATTTCTCTTTAGGCTTCCCAGCCTGCACGATATTTAAAATCTAGGCTAGGAAACTTGGTCTGTATCTCAAAGTACAATATTCAAAGTACAAAACATTATGCAACAATTACCCCAAATTATACAGTAATGTTGCAGTGTATATATATAAATACAGTGGACTTAAGGATGTAGCTATTAATAGTTAAGGTAGTGCTTATGGCAGTCAATGAAATAAACAGTTTATGAAAAATTATTAATATTCGGGGCACCACCTTTATCAGGAACTATTTAGTAGCTACATGTCTATATCAGTCTCATAATCTGAAGAAGTGAAGTCTTTACCGTCTATTGATCATGAAACCTTGCCATATGTGTGTGGAACAAAAGGGACAAAGTGACTTTTCAAAATACAAACGTTTATTTAAAGAAGAAGAAAAAGACAAACCGTTAATCATTCTAACTAGTAACTAACATCACTGATCAAACTAAATGAAACTCACAATAAAAGAACACGAATGGATAAAAATGCAATAAAAATAGAAATAATGAATTCTGATGTGCTTTGAAATAATCTGGATGCAAATCAGGGCTTGATGGGTTGATGGGCAGATGGTGAAATGAAAGCTAAATTAGTTTACCAACTGTGATTAATTTTCACTATTTAGCACCATTGATATATGTGTAAACCAATAAAACAATGTAATGAAAACTAAAACATTCTTTGGATTAAGAAATGTTGGGTTTAAAATTATCTGGGTGAAAGTAATTAACCTTTGGAGGATTGCTTTATTTATGGATTGATCACCACAGTAGTAAGCCTGGCGACACGCCAACGACCGTCGTTAAGACGTGGCGCACAAAGGTTCCAATGACATAATCTGTCTTGTAAAAGCCATCCAAGAGTTTAAATAGCTGAGTCTCCACACCAGTCAGTTGGACGAGTCCCAGTCTGGTCAGCGGTGAGCATGAACTGATGAAGCCTCTTGGATGAGAGGTGAAATGTCTTCCAAGACAAATTCAGTCCAGTTGCGTTCGATTGAAATTTCCTTGAGATCACCGCAGTAGACAATCTAATTCCAGTATTTTCATAAAAGAAGGAGAGTTCACACACGGCAAAGAAGATTATGTTCTCTTCTTAAACAATCCATTTTAAACAGAGTCCTGTTTGAACCAGTTATGAATTGCAGGGCTAAACCAACACATGGGCTTGTTTAGCTTAGCTCCCTGAAACACACGTGGAGTGTTTGAAGTGGCTCAAATACATCTATTAAACATTAAACAAAGAAAGGAAAAACTCCTGTTTGATTGAGTAGCTCAAATTGCAGGATTTAAACGACTCTTTGTCGTGAAAAGTCTTTCGAAAACACTGATTAAAATTTCAGGCCGAGGCCTGGTTTACCCAAAGACAGCAGATGAAACTTAAAAAGTTAACAACAATAAAAAAGGAAACACCTTTAAAATTAGTGATCCTAACTAATTTGCATCTGCTCAAACTGACCTTATGAACGATTAAGCTCCGAGTTGCTCCGTGGTTGATGAGGAAAGGAAATGAGGCGACGTTAGCCTAGCAGCTAACAATGGCTCTATTCTGGTTAGCGGCCTAGCAGCATGGGGCTCCTGGCTCTGGCTGGCTGCATAGCAATCGGCTCCGGCACTCATTAGAACGGTACCTTGCTGGAGCTCTCCAGTCTGGCATTCACCTCTTATCGGTTCTCTGTGACGGCAGAATGTAGATTCCAGCTGGTTCTGGCTTTCGAGGATCACACGGTGTTTTGTTTATCAATATTTAGGATTCACCCGGTGGTCTTTGAGTTCCTTGAAGCGAGTTTCTGACAGAAACCCGGCCTTCCCTTCACCAGTGAGGGGAGGTAGTTGCGTTGGTCTCCCCTGGAGGGAGCCCGGCCGATGGCTTACGTGAGGAAGAAGAAGCGGCTGCTGGAGCAGGCCTATTTATAGATTCTGCTCGGCTCTCCTTCCGGTGGAAGAGAGCAGATTAGCACCACCCGATGGCTGTGTGTGACCCAACATATATATCTATATATACAGTAATATACACACAGAACCAACAACCATAAGGGGTGAGAAGCGAGTGATTTATCATGCCCGTACCAAATCCAGAAAAATACAGAGGGTTGTGTCAGGAGTGACATGTGACGTGAATGCTAAGCCAAATCACATGTGAATTAGGGCTGGGCAAAACGATTATTTTTGTTATTGATTAATCTAGCGATTATTTTTTCGATGCATCGATTAATCTAATGATTAATTTTTCAATTCGAGTCGATGTTGATTCTATTCGATTATCGATTATTTACCCATTATTTAATTTGTATAGAAATTTAACATTTATTAATTTATGTATTCCAATGAAATAAACACATTTATTAATTTGAACACATTTTAATAAAAAATAAAAAATAAAGTTGTTAGGGTAAAAAATTGTGGTTTAACCTAGAAAGAATCACACACAGGGGTCGGAGAGAAATTGAAGTTAAATGAGCTCTGCAGTGGGAGATAGAATAAAGTAAAGTTCTGCAGTGGGAGACCAGGAAGATACTCTGGTTGACCGTGTGTCTGTTCTCCTCTCAGCTTCTCAGACAGTCTCTCAGCTCTGTCTCTTGATCACACAGCTCTGTCTCCTGGTCTCAAAATGCCCTCCCACTGCAGTCTCTCTTTATATGGTCAAACTTCATTAGCATCTTAAAAGAACAGGGTGTATACAAAGGAACATATGGTTGAAACCAAATGACATTTAAAAAGTACATTTAAACTATGTGATAAAGAAATATACCCTAAGAAAATAATAATATATTATTATTTTTCCCTAACAAAAGTTGTAGTATTAGTACAATCTCCTGTTAGAGGTTACATTTAACAAGAAGTTACATGTTGTGCAACCAAATCATATGAATAAAGGAAAGAAAATACAAAAAAAATATTAAACAAAATTTAACATTCACTTAATGCAAACAAGTGCTCTTCATTTATAAAAAAACATTTACTTTGCTGCATTTTCTCTTGTTTCTGACATGCGATTTGCACAAAAAAGAGAGATAAACAGGGAGAGAGGCACTGTTCATTCCAATAAAGTGCTGCACATTTTTCTAGTTATTAGATGGCAACTTTGAATCCAACAAACTGGAGGAGCATGAAGTAAAAAAAATAGTATTCAAACAGGATGAGGCATTATTAAACCTCATAGTCAAGAGTTTTTTGTCGGTTTGCTTTTGCAAGCACTTAAACAACATGTTGTATTAATGTCCACGACGACTACGTTTAGCGGGTAGGTAGTGCATTACCTTTGTTAACAAAACTGTTTACCGCGACAAAATAACACTCACATTTTCGGCTTTTGCTCATAACCAGTCTGTGCGCATTCCGACGCATTCTGCCAACACGGGTCACAAATAAAAACCAACCAAACAGATCGCAGTAACATACACCAGACGCAGCTGTGTATGAGTATATGCCCTCTATGTGGGGGTGTTTGGGTGATTTATAGGGTAAAATACGTAGCGTTAGTAGAAAAGTTGAAAACTTACGGTGTTTAATCATTTGCTGGAACTGCTCCTGGATGCTGCTGTTTGAGGTGCTGGTGCATAGCCATCGTGCTTTTATAAGCCATTTCCATTTTGCAAAGCCGGCCGACGACAAAATCGCTCCCTTTTATTTTAAAATAGTTCCATACCTTTGAACTTCGAGTTTGGATGGAGGTATTTTTAAGTCAACTGACTCACTCATGCTGCAACTACTGGCTCCCGCCATGTTTGTTTTGAAAGTGATGACGCATCGACGCACATTTTTTGCGTCAACGTATTTTACGTGTCGACGTAGTTGATTACGTCGACGCGTCATCCCTAATGTGAATCACAAACATGAACTCCATACTAGATTTGTCGAGGGCTGGGTTAACAATGACCACAACTAGTGTTGTTGACTCACACGGTGCCGGTGTAAATTGGGCTACTGTTGATCGATGGAGGGGAGAAGGAAGGCCTGTTGGTAGGCAGAGAAAGAAGAAGAAGTTTAAGAGTGTGGAATTGAGAGTAGGGACGTCAAATGTTGGCTATCAAATGCTATTGGAACTGTTGTGTAGGGTAACTGGACACTCAAGAATTGACCACAATTTAAAGTCTTTGTCTGGTAATCCACATGCCTGTTCTTCAGTATTTTATATTTTTAAATCACTTCAGGCCTTTTTTTTCTTAACTTGGTTGTCCCTATTCTATCATATTACAGCACCAATGCAATTAACCTTAAGAAAGTTCATTAAAACATTTGGTAAATCCCAATTATAAATAGTCTAAAAATAGTCCTCTTCATGTTAAATGGATCAGTTAAGGTCTGAATAACTGATATGATTTATCTAGTGCCCTATGACACATTGTGCCATAATGAATATATTTGTTGTTTTACTTTAGACAAGTTCCATTTTTTGCATGACAATTTTCAGTTTTCATCAGTACAACTCTGTGTGGGTGGAAATTGAGCTTTTTAAAGTGCCATGATTTTAATAAATAATTTTCCACTGATAAGTGAGCTGTACTAATGAACCAACTGGAAAATGTTAAATATTTGCTATGTTATTATAGAGAAATTCTTATGGTTGAGAAGTTTTAAGAAGAAAATGAATAGTAATGAATAATATTATAATATGAGAAAGTAATTACAGTCAATAAGATATTGATGAACAGCATTAAAACAGACAGATAATTGTAGCAATTAAAGTGCAGTTTAACCTGAATGTAAAGAATAAGATTGACATGTTTTAGATCTTATTTCATAGAGACACCCAAGAAGAAATGTTATTGGGTGCAGAAAAATTCAGGTCTATAAAAATATGTCCACTGATATACATATGTGTTGATCTGAAACTATGACCAGTAGGTTTTGAGGTTACTTAAATTACAAGTTAATAGTTTCCTGTTGTTTTACTGATAGTCATTAATAGCCACAGGTATAAAATTTTGTGCATAGGATGTGTACGTCTGTTAAGAGATATTACACAATTTGAACTATAGGCTACAAGTCTTTATTTCAAGATTAATGTTTTTATTGTTACAGTTTGGGACAGCGTTTAATACAGCCTTTTTACAGGTGAAACTCAAAAAATTTGAATATCTTGCAAAAGTTAATTTATTATAGTAAGTGCACTTAGAAGGTGAAATGAATATATGATATTGACTCATTAAATGCTAAGTTAGATATTTCAAAGTAGTGATGCACAGATTTGGGTATCGGGCCAGATACGATTCTAATGTACTTGTATTGGTATTGGTTAGTCAACTGACACCATGAACCAATACTTAAAATGTGGAAACTCTACAATAATTTCACAGAAAGTGATTATTTTTCCACTTGAAATTTTTGTTTTTTGGTCATTTTTATTAATATTTTTTTTATCTAATTCACCACCATTTGTTGTAAAAGGCAGAGAAGAAAATAAAACCTGTCTTCCAATTCAAAGCATTGTATGGTAGAAGTATCGGGGTCCAAAAGGGGTCCAAACACGTACTGAGTACATATGCAAGACTATACTTTACAGAAGTCAGAAAATTATCAATTTAAAATCCTTCTTTGATTGATTTCATGTGATATTATATTTTTCTGATATTTTCATTTTGAGGTTTCATAAACTTTAAGACATAATCATTAAAATCACAACAAATACAGGCTTAACATATGTATCCCACTTTGCATGTAACAAGTCTATATCATATATTAGTTTAGTTTTAAGTTGAATAACTAAAATACATTTACTTTGGTGCGATATTCACATTTCTTGAGTTTCAACTGTAGTTATTGTTTTTAAAACTTACTATGAATTTGAATTGTCTACCTAAAAATGTTCGAAAGTTGACAATTAGTCTCAAAGAAAGAACCAGCAAAACAGTACTACTAGAATAAAAGTGCAGTTGGCCAGGGCTTAAGGAGAATTCTTGTTCTATAAATACATACATGCCAATGACAAGATCATAGCTGTTACTAAGGTCTTAGTTCAATCTATAGCCTTCTTTGAAACAGGAATAATATAGATACAGGAAAACCGGGACAATGCTGCTACTTCACACTTTCTAGTTCGACTGGACTTTAAATAACTCTATAACAGGTAGTAGTTAAACCGTATGATGTAGCGGCTTTATCCTCTTTACTTTGGTTTTCCTGGTCCTGGGAGGAGACAGTGGAATAGGTGAATGTCCTGTAAGTGAAGAACTGCAGTGGAATAGGCTGTCAGACTCTATTAGCCTAAGCCATCTCTATCTTAGAGGGGAATGTAGCTAGTGGTTTAAAAGCAATTCCATTACCTGGTTTCATTTTATTAACTTCCGTACCATTACCAGACGACTTCCCTTTGACAGTTGTTCCTCCTCTCTGTCTTGTCTTTCTGAGAAACCCCTGTGGGAGCTGATTGTGAAACTTTCCTTTTCCTGTTCTCTTAAATTCACAAAGCAGTGTCTCAGCCATCTCCACAATTGGGTCAAATGTGTATATAGTGTGCTGCCAATATTAGAGCTGTTATAATAACCTTCTTGACATCAAAAGCGATGCAAGTGTCCCACAAAAATGGCTCCTCTATAGGTTTATTGGTATTTTTTTAACATCTGTAATGGGAAATTTGCAGTAGCCAGGCTATGTTTCTCTAATGGATCGAACTTTTTTTTTTTTTACTGTTAAAAGAGCTGCTGAGTTTTGAATCAAGTGCACTGCACTAGGCTGGGATAATCCTGCTGAACTGAAAAAAAGTCAGGGATATCCATTTACTTCTTGACTCCAGTGCACTGCTGCTGATAAAATCTGCTATCCATGAATAAGATAGGCTTTTTTTTCAGCCCAAATGGAGAATACTAGCATAAAACTTGTGAGGCACCCCTCATCTTTACTACCACTTGGGAGCAAAGTGAAATGGAAGAGGAGGTGAAAGGCCAGGTTTCTGCCACAGCATTTAATTAGAAAGACTGGATACTTTGTGCTCTGTTCAGCTGCTTCAGGCATTCTTTAATTGCCCCATTCCTAATTTCTTCCAGCAGCGCCATCTGTAAAGTTCATTAGTATTCATTCTACATGTGCATTTGGGAAAGTTGATTTCAAGGATATTTTATTTAACAATTTTTACAATTAATTCCCTCACTTGCATTTATATTACTTCTGTTTGAAACTCCTTCTTTTTCCTGCCATTACATGTGAACCCTCTTTTGCTTATGCAAAGATATTTATGATTTAAAGTGAGAAATATTTCTCAAGCTATTAAAAATCTTTAAAAAAATTTTTTTCCATATGCAGCATTAATGAAATAACATCCAGACATATTCAACATTAGCAGTAAGGAAATTAAAGGAAAATCACAAAATGTTGCAAGAAACAAAAACCAGCATAAATGTCCCACACTGCTTGTACTTAATTGTTGATGTTTTAAGTAAGTGGCGGTAGAAGTACTTATTAATTTCTGAATTCATTTAGCAATCTCTCAAATCTGTTGGGATTTGGTTGGATTTTTTGATATAATAAGCTGTTAATTGTTTTCTGAATAAAAAAAATGGTAGAATGAAATCTTATTTGAAGAATGTGCTGAACGGAAAGCCAACTAATCGTTCAGTTGTCTTTTCTGGTGCTATTAATACAGCCCAATAACACTGGCCATTTCCTGTTTAAACTGCAATTATGTGTAAAATCAGATTAACAGAAGTATTTGAAAAGGTTGGAAGAAGACATAGAGGACTAATTATGCAGTCTGAAACATGATTTATTCTTCTTATTAGTTCTGGACACACATCCCACCAGCACTACGAGCTGCATACACTACCACCTCTTCCCTGCACTATAATATCGGGTTTATCTAACCACTGGGAATGGTTAAATCCTTCATGGTAGAACCACTCTGTTGGTAGGATTACTTTAGTATTCACCCACCCTTTCTCTTATTATCACTTTTTTTTCACCAGGCGAGCTTAAAGCCAGTGTTTTAATGTTCAGCTCAATCCAATCCCAGGCATTTACACAGGCTATAGTATTTATTTT
Organism: Apricaphanius iberus; assembly: GCA_028564705.1. Classification (NCBI taxonomy): domain Eukaryota; kingdom Metazoa; phylum Chordata; class Actinopteri; order Cyprinodontiformes; family Aphaniidae; genus Apricaphanius; species Apricaphanius iberus. The sequence goes on along the minus strand of JAPXFQ010000166.1, from coordinate 2,442,299 downwards.
AGTTAATCACTTAAGCATTATGCTGAGCATAATAACTTTACTGCTTGGTAACAGGATTAGATGTTTGGTGGTTAAAAGTCAGGCCACAGATATACCTTTTTAGATATAGTTTGGTACAAAAGTTTGACTCTTCTTTAAACATTAAAACATATTTACTAGTCATAGTCTGTTTGTTTGACCAGATTTGCTTTGCACAGACAGAACTCATCTTTACAAATCTATGAAATTGGAAAATCCTTTTTGCCCCCTTAAAATATTATACATTTTTATTCAATACAGTGTGTTAGAAAAGACACATGTAACATAAAAAACTGCTGTGCTGTTAATTCTTATTTTTTGGTGTACATTTTTTTCCCAAATCTTTTTTCATAGCCTGAGTCTCCCTTGGATGATTCACTTAAGAGTGGACTCTGCACCTGCTGTTTAAAAGGTTCATTTTGAACTTATAACCAAGGCTGACACCTGAGTAACCCTGGCTTTGATTGATTGCTGGGACCATTGATCTAATTTTGAAGCCTTTGAATTTCTTCTCTGCATCCTTCCTTTTTTTCCAGAAAGGTTTGGAGTAAAACTAATTTCCTTGTGCTTCATGTGGAGCTTAACTCTCCATGGTGGGAAACCAGAGTGAATAAATAAATAAAAAAGCCCAGGAAGCAGGGCTTTCACAGTGGCACAGGGATTTTTATAGACTGGATCGATTAAATTTGTCTTATTTGGAACAATGGGACATCGTAACTCGGTAAGAGGTAATGTGGTTGAAAATGCTACTTGCTGTGCAGCCATTAGGTGAAAGAATGTTACCATGAGACTTTTTGCAGGGATTTACAGAGGCATAAGACTGGTCTTAGCTAATTAGAATCAAGAGCAGCCTAGATAGCAGAAATGTGGGTGGTCATCCTGGGTTATCAAGACCTGCTGCGAGAGTGAGTGGGGAAAGAAAAGACTCCAGGGCACGATGGAAAGCAGTAGTGCTTCTGAATGGAGAGGAAAGCTGCTGTCCTTTGGTTCTAGCAGTCTATTAACATACATGATCATCAAGGGTTTTCTTTCAATGCACATCACTATAAGTAGAAAGTGGAACTATTTAATGATCGGTGTACAGTGATGTGGCAAAACATAATATGCAATCTTTTTTAGCAATGAAATGCATTAAACCCAATATGGTTTAATTTCACCTTAAAATCGATTTGTTTATATAAATGTTGGCAGTGTTCTCTGCCCAATCCTTGCCTATTTGTTTTAAATAATGCTAGGTTAGACAGACTGAATAAAGAGCATGTGTGAACAGCCATTTAAAAGTATTGTCAGACCTTCTTCGTTAGATTTAAGTCTGGACTTAGACTGGACCATCCTAACACATTCATATGTTTTAATTTAAACCATTCTGTAGCTCTGGCTGTGTGCTTGGGGTCGTTGCTCGGCTAGAAGGTGAGCAGCTGCCCCAGGTTTCAAGCATTTTGCTGAATTATCAGAGTTTCTTCCTGTATTGCCCTCTATTTAGTTACATCAATCTTCCCATCGGCTATGACAAGAAGAAAAACCATTCACACAACATGATGCTATCACGACTAGTTTACTGTTAGTATTGCTGCACTTCCAGTAAACACAGCATTGTAGGCCAGAAAGTTAAAAGGTCCTCCTGTTTGAGCATCTTCTTTGACATGTTTGTTGTCCCCTACTTGGCTTTTGCTAAAAAAATGAGGAATTATTTTGCCATCCTTTAAACAATCTTGTGAGTCTTCCATTGATGTCATATTTGTGGAAGTATTTTATGAAGTTATAAACTGATTAAAAATAAAAAGCACATGCAAAAATATTTGGTTCTTATTTAAACAAAAATGATTGGGATGAGCAGGACTGACTAAATCAGACACTTTAAATAAGAAAGATGATAATTGGCCATTGGGGCTTATTTGCTTTAAGTATAGACAAAAGACAGGTGTCCTGCACTAATTCTCTCTAGCTTTAATTTCCTATTTAACAACCCAAATGCAGGTTTCTTCAATATTTAGTTTACCTTTGGCATCGAAACATAAATAGGCTGAACGGTTTATTAAGGCAAATTTAAGCTTTGGTGGTACATATTTATTTTATGTTTTGTTCGTAATTTTACCGTAGGTTTTTTGTTGTTGTTGTTATTGCCTAAATAAAAAATAAGTATATCCGGTTTAAGCAAAATCATGCCCCCTTTAGTTTTCTTTTTTTTCTGTCCTATGAAATGAATCTGTATTTCCTTTGTGCTCTTGTGTGTATGTGGCATGCATGTATGTGCTTGTAGGAAGCACTTTCCTGTAAGTGTATTCAGATGTGTTACTTACTATGTCAGGGAAGGATAGAAACACAAAGTGCCTCAGGACATTAGAACAAACTCCCTTGTGCCACCAGCTCCCCCCGACACAATTACCCACTCATGTCTAATTGGCATTTGAGGATTCTCTGCTTGATCGACCATGGCCACATCAGCATGAAGTGGCAGCGCAGTGCTTGCCAAACTGTGACTTAACTGGTATCACGCTTTGTTACTCTCGTAGCTACTTACATAATTTGTTGATGTAAATTCACTCTGCCTAATTAGCATCGTCAGCCTCTCATTTAATCTGAGCAGACGTGGGATGCAGTCAGTCTCTGGCGCCACTGTCCGTTTAGCTGATTTTACTAAGCAGTTGTGTACAGGCCTGTCGGTGTGCTTTGTGGATCGTTGCTTCGTTGCAACTTGGCAGAACAAATTCGTTTCTCATTCAAGTTTAAGCTTGAGGAGGGGCAAACTTTTAAGAAGTGTGGTAAATTAACTAAATGTTTCCTGAGAGCTTGTAACATTAAAATAATTTAATGAATAATGAAAACAATTTTTCAAGCAGAATTTGTAAAAAATTTCCATTGATGGTGTAATGGAAACCCAATGAGTCTTTATCAGAGTCCCTTTTTTCACATTTAATTGGCTTTAAATGAGTTAAGTCATGTTGTCACCGTGTCTGTTTTTTAAGTTATTTATTTAGACATCTTTAGTTAATCAGTTTTTTAGTGCTACCAATAATAACTTGTTTGCCCCCTATGCACCATCCATCCAGCATTAATCAAATATAAATTTAAAAGACTTTATCAAGGTAAAAGACTGATCCACAGTTGTTGGTTGTGATGCTATTGCAATTATTTTATAAAGTCAGAGCTGCAACAAAACTCACAACAATCTACAATAGATGTTATTGCATTTTTGTTATTGATGCTCTATGATTAGGTTGTATTATAACTGAGTGATGCTTGAACGAGAGCTTCATGTCAGCAGAACTGGTCTGATGTGGACCAAGCCTCCCACTCCCTCAGTCAGTCAGGATATTAGATCAGACTGGTGGTTTGTGATGGTGGCAGGGTCAGTGAGCATCTCATTCGCATATCCCAACCACCAACCCTACCCCACCCCCACCAACCCCGCTCCCTTTGATGCACACCCATTTGCCTCTCTGTTGCACTGCGGGGTAATCAGGACAGCGACACTCTATGAGAGGAAATGACAAAAGGATTTACACACAAAGCCTGTCAGTGGAACAAACCTTATTTGCTTTCAGAGTTTTAACTTCCATGCCTAAGTATTTAAGTTCAAAGGAATGGAGTACATTCAAATAACTTAATTGTTTGGCTTCATTTCAATCTCAGTATGTCATGTGGATATCTGCATATTATTTAGATTTAAAGTGTTATATTTTTGCTGCTGTATGCATGGTAAATGATTGTATCATTCTAAATTCCTGTCAAACATTCTATAATTTCAACTACTTTAAAACATTGACAGGCTTTTAGATTAACCTTTTTGACTAACTTTTCTCGATAGTCGCATGTAACCTGGATATGCATTAACTTAACTACTGCTGTATATAAGGTACTTACAGATTCCTTGATTCACAAGATCTCCTTTATGGACATATCCTGAATGGAGGTTCAAGAACGCAGAAAAGAGACACACCAAACCCTTTCGCTACAAAGAACATCTAAGTATAAAATATAAGTCAGAAGACAAACAGGCAAGGGAGTAAACAGTTTTAGCAGCTGTGTGTAAGCTTAGGTTATAAGGTTAGAAGAGGCATACTTTTATATTGCTTTTAAATTTTTCTCTTAATATTTGAGAAGTACAAAACATCTGCTAATGTCTGCAAGCAGTGTTAATACCCAGTGTCACAAAGATCCATCACATGAGCAAAAACAAATTATTTTACTCCTTGTTTGAGCCAAGTGCAGGAGTAAATGCTTTCAGATACTAATTGTATATCTATATTTTATTTTTCCGTCCATCCACTACATAATTGGCATTAGTTTAAAGCAGTGTTTCTCAATTATTTTCTGCCATGCCCCCCCTAACCCCTTAAGCCCGAGGGTCCCCCAAATGGGGGAATTATTTTTTTAATAGGTTTGAGACACACCTCATCTGACAAAAAAAATAGTAATAATGCACATCTAATTAAACAGAAGACCACGCACTACAAGGCTATCTAACCTATTTTTACCAAACACAAACTCAGATGCGTGAAAAAAAATCTGTTCGCTAGCCCCTTAAGCCCTAGGCCTATTTTAAAGCCTAGCTCTGGAAAATTGCTTAGCCAACAAAAAATGGTTGTATTTCAGCAACCAAAAAGAGTATTTGAACAATTTTGGTGTCATTGTAAAGGTAACATTGAGAAGAATTGATAGATGTGTCATTATGCATGTCATCTGTTACTGGTTAGGAGAAATTGAAGATGGAACACAGCAGAAATGTATTTCTTTTTTTGCTCCGCCTAAAAAAAACATAGTTCTATATTGAAAAACTATGGATATTGCTTGAATAGCAGTGATTACTCAATAAAATATAAATACAACATGTGGACATTATCTCTGCAAAAAAGTTGAAAACAGTCAATTTGCATGAGTGACACCTCGCTGGAATCGTAGAAGCCTATAGAATAACGACAAAACTTGCAAAACAAGATTGACAATACAGTCAGCCAACCAGGGAGCCGAGAACAGAGCCTAGGGGAAAAGCCTGTCTCATCCGTGAATTCACTGCAAACATTTCCTAGGAACCAAAAATTATACAGGAAACACCTGGAAGGTTTTAAATGGTGCAATAGTGATGAAATTATCAGAAAATAGCGTTTATTTTCCCAAGAAACATTTTTTACACGGCAAAACAGCAAAGGTAAGGCTATATTTTCAACTGTGATTCTGAAAAGCGATTTTTTTGTTGTGTTATACTTTAGCTTATATGTCTGCGGTGCTTTGGCGTAGCGTTTTGGGAGATGTATCTTTGGAATTGGTAGAGTCTCTGCTTGCATTTGAGTGGTTGATTGTGCGTTGAGCAAAAAGGCTTGCTGCGGTAGAGGCTGAAATGTGGCGGCTGGGTTGACAAAACTATGATAATACGATTTTGTTTACAAATATTTATTTACGTGGCATCTGAGTTTGTGGTTGGTAAAAATCGGTTAGATAGCCTTGTAGCGCGTGGTCTTCTGTTTAATTTGATGTGCATTAGTACTATTTTTTCTGTCAGATGATGTGTTGTCTCAAGGCTGTCAAAAAAATGATTCCCGGAGTCCCCCAATTGGGGGACCCTCTGGTTTAACAGGTTCAATTCATTCATATGGTGCCAGTTTGTTAGGTCTCCAATCTATTTCTCTTTGACAATATTTTTCCCAATGTCTCCTGATTTCTTCCTCCTCGTAAAATAATACTTGCTGCAGACTTTTCTATCACTAGGTTTGTTTTGGGTGGACATCGATGTCCCATTGACACATTGAAGTCCAACTTTGGTGTTCAAAACATAAGCATGACACTCTATGACACCTTTCGGCTGTGTTATCCTGAAGATGAATGTAAATATCCAGCGCTACAAGACTAAAGACAACTACTAAGGAAAAGTTGTAAATATAATTAATAATTTTTTTTCACATTATATATTAAACATATTATAAGGAGTCCAACCAAATAAAAGATTTAGTTGCAAACAACCTCATTCCTAACTCAAATGTTGCTACTCTTAAACTTTAAACTTGTATGGTTTAAAGCCTATCAACTGTGGAAATTTTTTTTTGCATGTCATGTGGATCATCATCATAATCCTTGCCATGATATTGAAATTCTGCTGTTAACCTTGATCAGCTTTTACATTTTGAGAAATAAAATCACATTTACCTTATTACCAGTTTTATCATTGTCTGCCATTTTTCGTTGGCTCAGCTTGAATTCTCTTAAAATTATGATCACTGCATATCAAGTACACTTGTTGACTTGTTCATGAAGTTAGATTTATATCAGATTTCTAGTAATGCGCCCTAATACTTCATATTTCATAGGGAGGGCATATTTAACAGGGCTTTTTGAAGATCTCTGCTGGGCTTCCGCACTGACTTTGGTCAGTAATAAAGAAAAATTTCCCTCAGGGTAGGGCTCATAGGTGCTGTTTATTTTGACCAATGGAACCACAGCCTGGAAACCAGAGGAGCAGCGCTGTTGGAATTGAAGCAGGTGGGTTCTGGGCTTCAAAGACCCAAAGATAATCTTGTAAAAAAAAATCTAAAGCCGGGCTCAGAAATGTGCTGAACATCTACGAGCTTTTGCTCACAAAGACACAAGGCTCATCATGTGGTTTGAGCCGGTCCAGGAATGCTTTGATGCTGCTGATCTCCGAACTTTTGTTAGTTTATTTGACTGAGTTTTAATGTATAATATGTATTCCAAATGCCAGCTCCTCTTTAAAGAACTTAAAGGAAATCCAGAAGAAATAACCTTGGAGTTGAGAGCTTGTGCAAAAGCATCAGTTGATTCAAAGGCTCAGTTGTAAAGTCGTCTATAACACAAAGGGAGAAGTGGTTGGCCAATAGGTGGATAAACTGCTGCAAAAGATGGCACCACGCAAGCACAGAGGATTTTTTTTATTTTTGATCAGGCTTATGTACTTTTTAATTTTCTTAGCAGAATGATAATATTCACTGACTTGAGTACTTCTAAAAATTATACTATTTTATGGAGAACCATGTTATTTTTCTCAATGTATATAAAATAAGTTATATTTTGCAATATTCGGTAGTAATCATGGACCTTAGTTTTGAGACATATATAGGGTTTTTTTAGGGAAAAAAGTTGAACAATTAATAAGACTACCCATTATTCATAATGATTGTGCTAATAGGTTAAACATTTATTTAGACTAATTGTTCTTAAAATAAAGCATGAATATATACCGCATCATTTAATTAAATACTTCTTCAGTTTTTTCCCCTATATTATACCATGCCAACTTGTTTCCTTTACACACCTCTGGAGTTGCCCTGATTTATATGCTAATGATGTGGAAAAATATAATATATCAATAATATAACAGGATTATTATCTGAATTAAAGCTATTGGCATTCCATTTTTTTAGATTCACAGTAAATTTAAACAAATGTCAAAACTATAGGAAAAATGTATATGTTTTACTTGTTCTGTTGATACAATATTCTAACAGTGTTATTTTAATGACTTGGAATGTACAGTCTCTAGTTTTTTTTTCATTTGCATGAAACCTTCCCTTGACTGACAAAAAACTAACACCACTAACATAGTTATAACAAGGCATGTATGCGATCTTCAAGGCAGAATGAAAAAACTAAAATACGAAATGGAGAGACCTGAGTGATTGCTTCATACATTTCTAGTAATACACAGCAAACCTTTGATAGTATGAATCACTCCCTCTGCTTGTTAAAGGGTGTACTTTTCTTTGGTTTTTAAAGTTGAGCATGTTGAATGGTCTTCAAACATAAAATTAGCAGGAATAAAAAATAAAAAATAAAACGTTTAGTCATATTTTAGTGGGGAGGCTTTCAAAGAGAGTAATTGTTTTTTTCTTGCCTGCAGAGGGTGATATTGGCCTGGAGATCAACTTGTGTTTTTAAGTAACTGAACAGCAGGCACTGATTCCCCCAGATATCTGCCTACATGTGTATTGTAGGCATGCATTTCATTATAGGTTGATAGCCTGTCTATTTGAGCAGCTGTGTACTGTTTTACACCTATACCACCCTTTCTTGCACACAAACATTCAGGGGATCACATGAGTCCGTCTTTGTTCATCTAACTGTATTGTTCATGCAGCGACTATAAGGGCTACACAGTCAAATGAACTAAGAGCTAGTTTTGTAATTTACCAGAACATTAAACAGAGATTTAAAAAGTTAGGGGTATTTAACAAATCGTATTTGGTAGAAAATGGAGCAGGTGAGAAGCTGCTCAGCAGACTGTTGGATGAAAACAGTCCATAAATATGAGAAATAGTTGAGGTTGAAGAATAGGCTATGGAGGTGGGAGATGAGATAGCGGTGGTTCAGATGGGGCCCCCCTCTCGATGCCGTCCGTCAGAAGGAACGAAGTAGCCATTTTGTGGCGAGTGTGGTGGTGCGGCAGAGATGAGATGGTTAACACCCTCCTGCAGTATAGCTACCCTCCTCTCTCTCCCCCTCTAATTTTCTCCCTCTTTCTTTTCCTTGCGCTTCGCTCAGTCGACTATGAAGACACTTCATCTTCCCTGACAGCATGACCACTGCTGCACGTTCTGATGCGTTCAGCATACCTTCATTGCATCATAAATAAATCAGAGAAATGACTTTTTCTCTTGCTTTTTTTTCTCACATGTTCCTTTTATTTTTTCCCCTCCTTACAATGCCTGTTATCTTGAGGGGTCTCTGGGAAATTGGAAAAAAAGTGTGTTGGTCCATTTCCTGCTCGCCTTCCCTGTTTCACTGGTCTTACTAAATGCGCAGGATCATCACCCTCCAATCCCCTTTTACATTATCTCAAAGGAACACAATTTTTTTTCTTCTATAATGATATTCAATTCTTGCCATGACATTATCTGCTTTAATTTTAATTTAAATGTCATTGGTTTGAGGGGTTTTCTAAATTAATGTGTGCACAGGACATTCAAATACAAAGTTGTATAATGAAATCAATGTGATATCCTTTCTTTTCTTTTTAAAATAAGTTTTAGGGAGTGCATTGTGTTTAGGTTTACCAGCAATATGGGTGATATGTTTTCATACAAAAATAAAATAAATAAATAAACCACACCCACCAACAGGACTCCATAAAATAAAAAGTACACCCACCAGCAAGCACATCTGCGCATTACTACAGGTCTATCACATGAGCTGGATAGGTAGATGGAAAATAAAGAACCCCCCCCCCTTCTCCACAACCCTTCCTGTAATCTCTACTCCTCCACGGGTAGTCTCAAACCTTGTGTTCGTCCACCACCAACCAATTACCTGGCAACCCTGCCCTTATCCCCAGCACAGGCGTGATGCTGCTGCATGATGGGGTTTTTGTATATTGAATTCCATCTCCTGGTGAGATAAAGGGTGTAGGAACAGGGCTCTGCCGCTGTGCCAGATAAGTGTTTTTCACAAACCGTTCCTCACTGCTTCTTCTGACACTGATTGTGGAGAAAAGAGACATTGGGGATGGGGGGTGAGCAAGATGTGACCGAATTCTCAGTCAAATTTTTTTTTTCTATTTTCTAATTTGTCTTGACTAAACTGTGAAGTAAAGTTGTGTCTGCGTGGAACATGTTTTGTTTCCAATGCTTGTAAATGTCTGTGTCACTGTTGAGGCAAATATTTAAACATTAGAAGAAAACTATTCTTACCAAGCCCCAGATGTTACTTTGGGGATTAATACTTTATCTTCATTTAGTGCTACAGCTCAATCTGCAGAGGTGACAGTTATGAGATGAACATCTCTGTGGAGTATCAGGTTTTATTCTGCTTTATCCTTTTCCTCTCAGTCCTATTTGTAAACTGTCCTGAGTAGCGTCCCTTGGCGCCAATGGCTTCACCTGGGTCCAGCTATCTGTCTTTTGTTCGATTCTCTGCAGGGAACCCTCAATGGTTGTTCTTGTGATGGACCAGCGTTCATATGTCAAATCTGCTGGCCATTTGACAGGCCACGACTGAAACTTTGGAAATAATGTATGTACCAGCAGATAAAAATAGACGACCACAGATAAGTGCTTGCAAAGTTGAGGCAAAGAGCTTTTCTGTGTGACCCTCCCAACCCCTGTTCCCCTGCTGTTTTAAGAGAGTTAATGGAAGCTGCCTTGAGCGCAGTAGAAAAGATGTTTCCAGTTAACTCAAATGAGTGATATTCAACTGCTAGGACACTAATATGCTTCAATTGAATTTCTCCCTTTGTCAGAGGGAAGTCTGTCCCACCACAGACCCTCCCTCACAGCTGTGCCCTTGCGTCTCTGTCGGCTCAAGCATCACTGAGCCAAGCTCCTCAAAGGTCAAGTGTTGAGGGTTCAAGTTTAACCTGAAACCAGACAGAGAGAGAGAGCGGGGAAGGGCTGAGGTCACTACTGTGCTGCATACTGCTCTGTGCCACTCTGTGTGTTTGTATTCTTGAAAGATTTCATTTCACATGGAGAGTTGAAGCAATAGCTGGGTGTAAAACACATTTGTAAGATAATATTAGAATGCTAAATATTTTGTACCTTTACTTCTTGCATTGTCTCTGTTTTTTGTGTGCAAACGTAAGAGTTATGAAAATCTAATCAGACTGGATGACTGAGAGGAATTTGAGGTTATGAGTGAGCTGGAGTCTTTTTGAGCTGTATGTAAGAAGCATTTCTATATGGATACATATCGGTGCTTCTGAGCAAGGCAGCCTACAAGCCTGTCTTATTGCTTTCACATGCTTTGAGCTTAACAGAGTTTGTGTTTCCCTTCTGTTTTAGTTTTGTAAATTGCCTGTGGATCTTGAATCTGTTCCTGTACATAAACATCTGCATCTCCCACTTGATTTTTCTACTGTCACACACCCTCCCAGTGTGAGTCGGGCCACACCTGGAACAGATAAAAGGTCTTTCATGTTTGCAGGGCTATCCTGAGGTCAAAGAGAGCTGGTGTTGAGAGCTAGTTTTAATTTGAGTGAGTGTAGCTGGAAGACAAATGAAAAGAAACCATATACATCCAGGTGTTGTAGAGGTAAGGAACTTATATTAGTTGCAATTTCTTCCTCAGTTCCTTCTTTCTACCCCTATAGAGATATGCCCTTGGCATCATACCGTACCTATCGATTGCAGAGTTAGCTCTTCAGGAGAAAGATAAATGAAAGTCTGCATGGTGCCTTGTGAATTATCAACAACCTAGTACATAAAAACAGTGTACGTCTCTTGCTTTTCAGTAATTTATTGGAGATTTTGTGCTCTCAGTTTAACCCTCCATTGACTATTAAAGTTTATGATACACCTCTGTCTGCAAGGGTTTCATCTGGCTTTAATTACAGAAGATCATATGGGAAGGTTTCTTCTCTTCAAAGTAACTTTGCCAAAAAAAAATGTCAAATGGTATACAAAATGAATACAGACTTGTTGATATACTCATAATCTTAAAATCTTTTCACATTTCGCCACAACAAGTAAAAATACTTTTTTTGTGTTGTCACTTCATTTTACTTAGGAGTATCAGAATTAATGGGTCTGAAAACAAATGCAGTGTTATGGTTTTACTTCGGGACAGGTAGATTTAGCTTCTTTTATTTGAAACCTGTTTTGTGTATTTAGCTAATGTAATCTCCAAGGGTGCCAATACTTTTTTACAGTGCTATATGTACTCGTCTTCTGATATGCTTTCTTTTGGTCACTTCCCAGCTAGCCATAGGGGTAAAATGTCAAATAAGAGTGTTTCCAGTATTTTCTTATAGACCTGTTTTTCTTTGAATGTCACAGCAGTGGACATAAACACTGAGTTGAGCTTTTATTTATGTGGCTGTATGAGTGCATGCTTTAATGTGAGTTACTGAAATAAACAAATAGGACCTTCATGGCTCTTTTCTCCCATGTCCTGTCTGGAAGAATGGCACATGGCACCTGTATTCTTGTAAAGTTTCTGTTTCAGGTTTAATTCCCTGTAAAGCTGTATAATTTACTGCCCTTTTGGAGCGCTCTCTGTCAGGGTGTGAAAATCAATAAGATGGTGCAGAGGGATTGGGCACACAACGGCGGCCGTTAGGGTAATTCTGTAATGGCAGGGATGAGGTTCAACCTATGCAATGCTCTATCCGAAGCAGATAAATGCTTTACAACACCACCGTTTAACCCACCCGGCCCACTGCATCCTGCCTCCAATTTGGAGGCTCTATCCAGGGACCGCCCCTATAGCTAAAGTGCATGCCGTGATGATTGTAATGGTGTTTCACTGAATTTATTTACGTGGGGATGGTTCACCCGCTTTTAACCCTGGGTGTGCATTCAAACTCTTTATAGTGTAAAACCTCATAAAGATGGAATGTATGCTAAAATGCCTCAGGCTATCTTGAACCCCTCCAGAGTTATTTCTGTGGGAAGTCATGTGGAAAACAGGCATTGAGTCTTACAAGACAAGTGCATATATAATGTAGAATAGAGTCGGTCACGGAAACCAGTGGATGAAATAATCCTAATTTGCTGCACCCCTTAATATGCAGAGTGTATGGTTATCCTCATACCTAATGAGAATGGTAAATATCATCAGTAGAGCTGATTGTTGTGTAAAAGAGTGAGGGAAAAAAGTCACCTAACACATTTTTCTTTAATAAAAGTGAGAAGTGAAAGTATTTGACTCCATGAGAGCGTGATCATTAGGAAACGGCTGAAGAGGGAGATCCCATGCAGAACTGCATCTCAGTTTGTGTGATGTGTCTCCACTTTGACAGGGATGCGCAATCTATTCTCTGAGAGTGGCACCGAGAGATCTCATTGTGCCTGCTGGGATTGGCATCTTCAGCAATCACTTGTTTCTGATCTATTAGATAGCCAAGGAAATTAATTTTGATTCCAAATGCAAGGTCGGAAATTAGATTGTGAAATTGTGTGAAAGAATCAGTGATTTTCGCAACCCCTCCCTCTTCTCCACCATCCCTCCGGAGGTACTGATAAGTGCTGATCTCAGTGACACCATTAATGAAAAACTTATTCAGATTCAGAAAAGAAGAAAAAAAGTTGTTGGCAATGTTGTAATTAACTTTCCTTTCTCTCCAGCCCCTTGAAGTTATGTGAACCACCCATTAATAGCCTTCTAAAAGCTGGACACTAACACTCAGGTCTTGGTTAGGAATGGACCTTAGAAAGTGCTGCCCTCCATTTTTGCTTCCTGTTTACACATGCAGTATTAAACACAAGAAGCATAAGCATTGTTGGATAAGATATCTACTGTGCAGTGCAAGGATCTATCATTCATATTGTCACATAACAGTTCAGTCTTACTTTGGATGATACGGTATGCCGGTACATTATGTTTTAATGGACTGTATATGAGTCTTCGTACTTGTTTTTTCTATTTTTAGCTTTTTGCTTACAGTTTATCATTATTGGCTAATTATTAGTGTGAAACTAACTGTGCCGAATGGCAGTTCTCACCTTTTTGTTCGGCTAGGCTCTATAAACAATATTCACAGGAAAGCAAATAAGAAATAAGGAAAGCATTTTAGTGTTTAGTCATACAATTGATCCAACTTGTCTGAGCAGAACTGAACTGGACTTTCTATCAAGTTATTGCAGATTTAGAAAATCCGCCCCACCAACCGATAAGCCCCAACCACTAGCACATTCAAAGTTTCGTCAACTTTACGTTAATATTTTGCTCTGTCTCTTCATCTCACTATTGAGTGCTTTATGGACTTTTTTAAGGTCCATAAAGACCTTAAAAGCGACACTGCTTTCAAAAATGTAAGAACCAGCCCTAAAGATTGCTTGGAGCTTTTTATAGCGGTACTAACTTCGTACAGTCTTGCAAAAAGAGGTTGAGATGGTGGGTTTCAACTGGTTGCAATCTGCTGTTTTATACTATATCCTGTACATAGCTTACAAAAATTCTCATATGTTGGGTCTTTGCTATTTTATTCAATGAGATTTTAGTTTCAGTGTTCTGTAGAATGGATACTTGTTTTACTGTTAATAGACACTGAACTCAGAAGCAAACTGATTTGTTATTAACTACATTCTGTGTTTAAAATTCTTGTCAGACTTACATTTAGATTGCTTAACTCTAACGCACAACATCATATGACTATTAATCCATATGATCCCCGCTGCATATTTGATGTGGTTTACAAAGCTCACTGTAATTCCCATGTCCAAACCATCATGGTCTTTCCCCAACATTTTCCACCATTAATATCCCTTTGCTAATTTCTTAAAATCCTTGAATGCTGAGTGTTTTTAAGGACTGCTTAAATTAATAACTCCGGTTTTATTTTGTTACAGAAAATATCGAAAACTACTAATATTAGTCTAAATTCTTCTGCATGCATTAGAGTATCCGCATTTCTGTTTGCTTCTCTGCCTGTTTGCTGATGAACCCCTCTGCCTTTGTCCGATTTGTCAGTTCCTGAAGGTTATATTCTGTATCACTTCTAATCATTGCGGGTCTTCAGCCTGAATATGTTGTGGCCCTCACCCTCAAACTCTGTGCTTTTTATTCTTTGGCCTGCGTTATATATTCAAGTCTTTGTTCATTCCTCACCATACATGATGCTGTGATAAATTAACATGACCTTAGAAAATAGAAAGGTTGGAGAACAACATAAAACACCTTTTATGAATTTATTGGTCTCATGCAGAATGCGTTTAAAGGAACCGTAGTTAGTCTTTTAACAGCCATTTTTATTTAAGCTTTTAAAAATGTGGGTGATCACAGTTCTCAGTCATGCTCATCAGGTCACCTGCGGGCACGTCCTCACTACTGCGTTTTTGTTTAAAAACTGAGACCATTTGCTATGTTTGCACCTCCCATCCACACTAAAACGGCAAAAACGGAGACCCAAAATGGAGAAGTTTAGAAACGCTGCCGACCCCGTTTTTCGTTTTGAAACTACGGAGGACGTTCTGGTGTGGACGTCTCAAAACGGAGGACTTTAGAAACGATGACGCAGCAGATCACACTCGGCTCTATGATTGGGTGTCATCGGTCATGGTGTATCCTTCCCTGATTCGTCAGCCACCCATCACATGACCCGTCCCCGGAAGATAACATACAAAAACAGCCTGGAGTACATTACGTTAGAAACTGCAACATGGATAACGAATTACAAGCATTACTGGCTCTGATGTCTTTGCTAGCAGTCGAGGAATAGTCAATCTGTTTCCTGTTAATACCGGCGCGCGCATGCCGAGTGTTGGAGAATAGTCACGTGATCCGCGTTTTCAGTCATTTTAATGTGGATGGAGATCAATTCTAATACGCAGGGAAAATGCTAGTGTGGACGGAGATAGTTTTCGTTTTAACTCTCCGTTTCTAAACGAAAACGCAGTAGTGTGGACGGGGCCTCACGCTCCCACTCTACTCTCCTCCTCCTCATTAGTCAACTGTAGTTTAATTTACCATGTGATTGTTCTTAGTGAAACACCATTGTGTTACTGTTTTTACCATGACAGAAAGCAAGTTAGTAGTTAAATGCTTTGTTGGTGTGCACCAACATCTGTTTTTTTTTTCACTACCTTTATTTCCTGTATTCTAAATTGAAACTACTTTAGGCCACTAACACTGGATGGATCTCTAGGTTTCATTATTTAAAGGTTGTTTCTTGCCATATACTTGCTCAGCGGGCTGGATTGCTGTGAATTCAATGACTCAAACAATAAACTAAGGCTCTTTATATAAATACAACTTTTTATCAACTGTCATTGAAGTAAAACTGGCTGCATTTTACAGCAGTTTCAATATGTAATTGAATTTCAATCTGTCAGTCTGGATTGTGTTTGAATAATTATTACTGGAGAGATGGAAGAACTGAATAGGAATATGCTTGATTGTCCCTCAGTGGGGAAATTCAGGTGTATTCAGAAAGTATTTTCAGGAAGTAAAAATAAATGAACAAACAAGCCAGAAAAACACCAATAAGAGACTCCACAGTAAGGGCAGAGATCCGTTCTTTTCTGACAACACTGTGTTGTAATTCATAAAATCTTGGTCATTTTCAAGTGGCTGTATGTCTGCTAAAGTGAATAGTTTGCTTACAAAATCCCTTTAGAAGAACGCAGAAGTGTTTGAAATTTCTGATGAGAGCTTTCTCTACACATCTTGCACGGGTAAGTCTGCAGTACCTATTTCTGGCCAGTAGATGGTGGGCCTAATTCAGGTTTCCCTGGGTTCCGGTCACTGAACGTTGCTTGCTCACCCGTGACTTGTGAAAGTGCTTTGGGCTAGGCCTCCCCAACCTATCATTCTGCTCCCCCTCTTTCCGAGCCCTAACCCCCTCATCCCCAACATCCACCCCCCTACACCCCTCTGAGCACCCCTTCCATCTTTGCCATCTCCCCCATCCTCCCCCTTTCCCCCTCCATCCAGGGGGCAGAGTCACCGAGGTGGCAGTTCTAACAAGCTGCCGGGGACCGCACCGCTTAAATGAGCCAAATCAAAGAGAAAAGGGGGAGCGGGATTGGTAGCACCATCAACCCCCTGCAAAGAACAACGACTCTGATGAATATGAAATGAATTTGTATTGCTCGACACGATGAGCCCAAGGATAAGCCTGTGCTTAGTCGATATCTTTACCTCAACATCCTGCTGACATTAACAGATTGTCACAAAATTATCAACAATATGGTATTGTTTTAGCTGACAAGCTTGAGATTGTTTATTTTTCTGCATAATTTTTCCTTTCCTGAGATCATGACTGCTGAGAATATCCTGGTGCTACTGAAAGATGGATGATGCACACTGTGCAACACCACAAAAATTTGTTAGATTCATTGACTGCTGGATTGACATTAATAAGAGAGGACCCCTGTATTATTTTCTGTTTATCTGTCAAATTTCGAATTTCTTGTCCCCTCCCGCCTTCCGTCTTCATTTCCTCTGCACCTCCAGGATGTCTTTAAGGTTTTGTGGCGAAGTTGCTGCCCTTCAGCATTACTTGTATTTGTCTAAGTCTGTCTTCTTGGAATTGGTGTCTGTGATAAAGCTGCTTCACTTCTGTTTGGATAATAAATAAATGAAGCAATAAACAAATAAGGAACAAAATAAAAAAGTACACTGTCATGGACAAAGAAACACCAAATCGTGTCCTCCCCCATCCTTTCCAGGGCCCACATTTAAACGTGTGAGTGACCATCAGCTCCCACACACATAAAGGCTTATTTTTGCGTGCACAAACCCTCATGTGGCAGCTGCACACTTCATTTAACACATACAGATGCAGCCGCTTTATGGTTTTCTTGAAGACAGAAAAACAAGGAAGTGCACAGAAATTGTAAAAGCCTGTGTTATCATTTGTGTTCACAAATGCTCTTGGCATGGAAGAAAAGCCATTGAAATTGCTCATCCACGAGAAAGGAATAGAATACGTTATGTGTAATAACGTGCATCGTTTTTTTTATTTTTCAGCCCTGCTTTGTCTGTGTGTGTGCAATGTGAACCTGGATTTTACAGTGATTTTACAATATATAAAAATGTAATGCATACAGAAAAAACATGATCAAAAATGTTTCATTCCTATCCTTCTTTTGGTTTTTTACCGCTATCTGAAGTCTAAGAATTGCACAGCCAATGGGTCTTACCTGCAGTACAACTATTACTTATTTCTAACAGGATGTGTTTTTTTTAATCATTCCCATCTGTAAATGTCCTTGTTTAATAAAAGTAATTTAACCTGCTGGTATTTTCTTCTCTTGTAAAGCAGTAGAGCTAAAAATTCTGCTTACACAAGAATATTTTAGAACTGTTACAGCATTTACTTATTTGTAAGGTTTTAAAAGCGTTTGTTATTTTATTCTCCTTACAGTTTATTTTTACTATCCTTTATTTTTATTATTTTTATTTTTATGATTTTATTTACTATTTTTGTTAACTATATGGATAAAAAATACCTAAAGTTTTTGAGGAGCTTTTAAGGATATGTAATATAGGTATGATGAATATATTGTGTCTTTGCCTTCCAGTCTAGTTTTAGATGTGACCGTTATGGCTCACTACCCAGGGTGCCTTTGTATCAGGGAGCAGCTCGAGAGCTGGGGGTGGGTGGAGAATAGTCAGTTGCATCCTGACCAAGTTTTCTGTTACTTGTTATTTCGTTTAAATATGAAGTGAGTCTCCCCTTGTTTAGTAAACAGTTTAAGCAATATAAGGAAACATTGATAGATTAATACTCGTGTCTTATCCAAGAGCCCCTTTTTGGTTCTAAACCTGTTTTAGTAGACTATGCTTGATCTGCTTAAATTCAATATCTAAAACTGGTAACACCTCATCTTAATGATTTAGTGGTAAAGAAGACCATTTAAAAATCTTTTTGAGATTCATGAACCCTTCATTTTGTTTGTGAAATTATTCCTTTTAAAGATTTTTTTCCCAATGAGGGAAAAATATCAAACCAAATAGTTATGTATACATACTGAATGTACTTTTAGAAAAAAAAGATTCTTAAAACAAAGTTTGGATCCTTGAAAACAAATAGTAACAACAACAAATCCATGAAAAAGTTACATGTTTTTATGTTTGCTTTAAATTTTGTTTGGGTCTTATCTGATCTCTTCTCTTTTGATTTATTTTTTATTCAACCACAAATTGTGTATTTTATTGTGGACACAGAAAAAGGAACCCACTATTCCTGCCTGGTCTGTGAATGCATTAGCCCTCACATGAGAATTGATGATTATGTTTCTTGTTTTAGACCCATCATGCTCAGCATAACGCACCTCCATCATGCTTTAAAAACTTTACCTGGAAGGAGCAACATGTGTTGACATATTCAATCATAAACAGCCAGATATTACTTAGAAAAGCAGAGCAAAAGTGACCCATTGTTTGCGCTGTAATTCTAGTTCGTAAGTCATTTCCTCTGTGCTTTTGTGAGCATTGTCTCTGGTCTGGATGCTGGAGGTGTTTTATTTTTTTGCTTTTGGTTTTCCTGAGTGGACACAATAAAAGCAATTTCTCCATAAAGCCACTCAAATGTGGAGTGATCGGACAAAAGGGATTGGAGAAAATCTGGGCCACAGCAGAATCTGGCGTGCCCCTCCGCTAACCTCCGCTCAAGCGCAAACAGCAGCCATTTCCTCCCTCTGTCCCTGGAGCCCCTTGCCACTTGCTGAAGAACCAATTCAGGGCTGCTGCAGCACAGGTGTCGTGATGTTTGTCGTTTTTACCCTCATTCACAATGTGGTGAAAAAGCGTTTTGTCTCAGGGTGGCCACATCATTTGTGTTTCTTGTGCTTGAAATTCTTTTTATTGCTTGTTGAATTTAAATGTACAAAAGCTTTTCTTAAAACGTAGCGTGTGTCTGTATCCATCAACATTTTTGACTGAATAAAAAGCAACAGCATACTATTGCCATGAATAAAATGTACTATTATACATTTCTTTAAAACATTCTCTCTTTTTTTTTACTTAGAAAATATTTGGCAAGTTAAATATAGTTTTCAGCTAAATGTATGGAGATTAAAAAACACTAGAGTTCAGTTTAAAAATATTGAAATTTGGTTACATTTTATTAACTTACTTTAATGTGATCCCCCCCCCCCCCTCATGTGTTTTCACATTTCATGTTTTATTCACATTTCCCCCCTAAACGAGAGCAAGGTTGTATTTTATGTTCAAAAGCATCTGGTAAAATTCTGCCGGCAAAGCTGAGGAAGCTAAACGGGAAAGGGGCTGTTATGCTTCAGAACAGGTCGAACTGCAGAAGTGGCTGTCCGAATAAACTACATCCCAGGCGTGTCTGCAAAATCAAGCATGGAGTCATCACTGTGCAACGCCAAAGAGGGAAAAACCACACCACCTAAAAACCCTATAAAAAAACAAATAAAGGCATGAGATATTCTGACATTATTTACATAAATTCAGTAATCTTTTTCTTACACATGCATATATATTAAAACATCAATTATTAGAAATAGTTTTTACCACATGACATATGTTTGCATCGCTATTAGCTTCATTTAAATTTAGAAACCAGTTGTTGCAGAATTCTTTACCTGCATTTTTGCCTTAATTTAATTAAATATATACATTTTTTTATTTTTATAATCTACATAAATAAAAAAATGTGTGTGTCTATATATATATATATATATATATATATATATATATATATATATATATATATAATTCATTTACTACTAGTGATAAAACCATAGACTATGTATAAAGGTTAAAACTGAAATTGATATCTTGCACTGTTATAAAATAATTACTGTAAAAGATTTCAGATTAAATTATATTTTATAATAAAATAAAAAGAGTTAGTAAAAGCAAAAAGAAAAAGGTAGTGTGCTTATTCTTTTTCTTATCCTTTTACAAATCTAAATTGCTGATCTCCTTGGGAAGAAATGCATAAAAGATTTATTTTTTGCAAAAAAAAACCTTTTTTTTTTTTCCTTCTGCCAAGCAGTTTTTCCTCTACTGCTCTGATAGCCATGAATCTTGTCACTCATATTTTTCATCAACTCATGTCCATGGAGCGTGCTGCGGCTCCTGAAGATGGCCGCTGAAGCTAATGCAATGGTCAGAATACGGGAGTCACAAAGCAGACAGAGGAAAGACACAAACACACCCAATATATATATATATATATATATATATATATATATATATATATACACACACACACACACACAAGACCAAGCTGCATGCCTGTTCTGGCACACAAATATACCTATGGCAACAGAGATTTGATTAACATGACAGCAATATGTTGTCACTTCTGTGAAAACACGTGTATCTGTGTGAAATGATTTGATTGAGCAGAAAAAACTGGAACAGTTGACAAAAACACTCATTCGCATGGACTTTAGCTTCTCCTATCAAAATATTTGTAAGCCGTGCAAGAATTTGGTAGGAGGAAAATCATGTTTTCTTGTGAATGCTGGTAAAGACAGCAAAAAAAAAACAAGGAAGCGGCCGAGTACTCTAGTTTACTCCAGGTTGGATTCTCAGATGGCAGGAGCCATATCAACCGCTCTCCTCTTTCCATCTGGGCTCTGCTGCCTGTCAGCTCTGCTGCTGTTGGGTTCATATGTGAGCCATGTCTCCTTTGGTGCAATTCTTTCTGCCTTCCAGATTCTTTGTTCTTTCAACCTGAAACTGACATTGTTTTCCCTGCTTATGTTCAAGGCTAGTATGATTGGCTGTGACAAAAGGGCTCTCTCTCCCTCTATCTTCAGAAAAGAGTGATGGCCTCTCAGACAGCTGTCATTTACTATTAGTCTTATGGTCTCCCCTTCATTTAATGCCATTTCATATTGTTTTTTAAGTCCTACAAAAATGTGTTTTTCATAAATACAAAGCAGAATTTTACATAATCTCTTATCTACCCATTAATTTGTCTGTGAATGGCATAATCACTTGTCCTGTAGGCGTTAATTGTGATTTAATTGGCCTAATTACTTCATTATCTCATGCATGATTAAGATAATTAGCTTGGTGTTAAATACTGTGACTTTTTTCCTGTTAGACAGGATGAATTCCCCTTGATTATTTAATGAGATTAATTACTCTCACAGATAGATCAGGTATAATAGTGCAAATTCCTACCTGTAATTTCATTTTCACTTCATTAATGAAAATTCTGTGTGAATGAAGACATACACGTGTTTTAATCAGTTAATTAATTACAGAGGACCTCTTACACAGTTTAAATGTGAAATATGGATAATTCTTATATGGAAGATGTATTGTGTGGTCAATTATTCTTTTGTATGAATGAAGGATTTCTGTCTTTTAAATTAAGCAAGGTTTTTTTATATAAATATATATTTTTGTGCTTCATAAATTTTTCAGATATCTTTGCCTTGATGGACCTAAATTGTAATTGCTTGATAAGCATGAGGCTGAGTTTGAAAAGTGACCTGATATCTATCTGCCAGATGAGTTTGAAATTGATATTAGGCCTGTTTCACAGAAACTGTAGCTTGAATAAAGTCAGCATGGGTTGAATAAGGCTGAATCAATCAGCATGGTTAGCCTTTAGTGGAATTTAGCAGCTGAAAAAAAATATATAACAGCGAAGGCTGAATATTGGATGCAGCTGCAAAATCTGACTGAGAATCAGGGTAGCAGCTTAGTCTGTCTGTATTTTTCTGTTTTCTCTCTCCACCCTCTGTGTCTTTCTGTCTGTGTGTCGGCACTCGGTGGGTAGAGTCAGTTTTACTGTCACTACCTGTGAAATTGCATTCCATGAAGATGGATGCTTTCTCTTATATTCATGACACCCAGGGAAGCACAGTCACCTCTAGAGCTGTTTAATATGGATGCTGTCACGGCAAAAACGTATACACCCGCGTGCATATGCGAACTCAATGCATGCATGCACATCCACAGCAAAGCATGCATAGGCATGAGAGTTCTTCTGCAAACCAGCATGCTCACGAACACAGGTAGTTTTTTCCCCCAAAGACGATGCATGGTTGGTGTTTCCTTCTCCCCCTGATGATGAAGAGTGGTGGTGACACTGCTGCTCTCAGTAGGGTTGATGCATTACAACACAGTGTTGCCATGTTGTGTAAGTTCTGTGTGTCTGCACATGAAAAACATTGGGGATTCTTATCTAGCGAGGGGTACCACTGTGCTTTAACTTCCCTGCTTCTCAATAGGATTATATCTGGGGGTTTGGTGTGAACATTCAGTCTCTGTTGGCAAATTACACATCGTATCAATGCAACAATGCAACAGTGTTGATTTTGCTCTTGGATGTGAAATTGCAAACATGGTATTGAAGCCACCGGCAACTACCTGACCATACTTGGTTGACCAATGCAGAGTAATCTGCACAGGTTTGCTTTAAGACGGTAGCAAAGTGAAGATTGGCTGAGATGCAGATCATTTTCCCCTTTCACATTTTTTCCCCTTGTAGTTTTGATAGTGTTGCACCTGCAAAGGTCAGGGGCCATCTACCTCGGGATCTTGTGGACCAACCATGTTGGCTGGGAAGCAACTTTCTCTGTTCTACTAGTCTACTCCAAGAAAATGTGGCTATGTGACAAATAAATGATATCGATCAGCAGACAGTCAATTAAAGTAATTATGTTTTGAACACTGTAACTACTCTGTCATGTGACTTAATGGACCTTGAGTGGATTTACTGCCTGCGTACGTGGAGTTGAATATTTTTGTATTCCCCTGAAAAAGAAAAGACAGAGTAGTGGTGGAGATGGATGGGTGGTCTGTAGGTCAAGAGGGCAGCAGACTCATGGTTAAGGGGTTTGTGGGCTGCAGCCACAGAAGTGTGCAGATTAATAAAACAACACTAAGCACAGTACAGGCCTCTTAAGGGGCACCAGCAGACCCCCTCTTCTCTCTCTTTTTACACTAACCCTCCCCTCACTCTTCCACTATACTACCCTAATATAACCAAAACATACATCCCCAGGAGTGCTTGAGAGTTGGGTTGGGGGGGTTGAGGTCCTGATGTGGGAGCATCATTATTTTTCTTTGGGCTTTGTTTTCCCTCCCAGTGTTATTTTATAGTATGTGGCCCACACCCTGCTCCTGTACGCTGGAGGCCAGTCGGGCTGTCCATGTGTACAAGTTTGTCCTTCACCCCGGACCCTTCACTGTTCTCTACTGACACCCTCATACAACACGAGAGTCAGCTGCTGCTCTTTACAGAAACAAAAATACTCCTGCATGTGGACCCTTTCAGGAATATCTCCACAGAGAGGCTGCCTGAACAGTTACAACGCTGCAGCATTTCAGTCTATCGCTGCCTCCTTTGGAAGAGCTGTTGTTTTAGAACTAAACTTAGGCGATATGCAATACCTGCGGGTTGTGTGGAGTTTCTACACCTTGTTCTTTGGTGTGGGGGAGGAGAGGAATCACAGAGTTTGTAGGAATAGGGGTTCTGCTCAGGGGTTCAGAGGAGAGGTTTTTGTGTAATCCTATGCTAAATTCAGCATCAGATCTTTAGGGGAACTGTGTAAAACCAGTATGTTTTTCTTGTCTTTGCTTTTCTGGCGCACCTAAAAAATGATGATAGCACATGGCTTTTCAGCTATCTTGCCCTCAAGGCAAAATGTATAAGGCTGCTAGGCGGCGTTAACTCTTCCTCTTCCTAGAGACAGCTAACTCCCTCAAAGGATGCTGATGTCTGGAGAAGGAATGCCTATGAGCGGAAATTTGGTCCATGGAGGGGGTATGATGGGTTTGGGTAGGGTGAATAAAAGAGAACAAGGAGGGAGGGAGTATGTGTTTGATTCCAAGAGGAAAAGAACAGAATTTTGTCCCCCTGTTCTTTGTACAACATTTGGCTTTGACCCTCCTTCTCTGCTCCCTCCCACCATACCCCCCCAACTGCTCAACCCTGGCTCACAAACGGACAGATGAGGTCCAGAAAATCTGCGGGATACCACACCAGCGAGCATTTTTGGTTTCCTCTCCACTGAAATGGAAGCATTGTGATATATATCTTCACAGTATAGTGTGTGTCCACACTGTTGCAACAGGCAGACACTAAGGGAGGAGAGAGGGAAATACAGAGAGAGAGAGAGAGTGACAGGAAGGGAGTGAGGGAGGAAGAGAGGTAGAGGGAGAATCAGACAGGAAAAGGGAGGGGGAGAGCTTTATATGTTGGTTTCATGTTTATGATACAGGAAAAAAATATATATATAAAAATTGTGATTTTGCTTTTCTTGGGTAAAGTTGGAGATAGATTCAGAATGTTATATTTCTGGTGAAGTTGTCCACATAGCTGCAGCCAGAGCTTCTGACCAGACCTCTACTTGTGCTGAGCAGACTGGAGGCGACCCTGGGTAAGTTATGGGCTTCTTTCTTTCTCTCCCTCTCTATGCTGCTGATTATGATGCTGCTGATTGATTGGTTAGAGGCTGTGGATTATCACGGGCCGCTCG
The DNA here is from genome assembly GCA_028564705.1 of Apricaphanius iberus. Lineage (NCBI taxonomy): Eukaryota > Metazoa > Chordata > Actinopteri > Cyprinodontiformes > Aphaniidae > Apricaphanius > Apricaphanius iberus. Next base: position 2,417,475 of record JAPXFQ010000166.1, on the reverse strand, counting down.
TCACCAGGTACCTGATGATGAGAGGAGAGAGAGACGAGAGGGGGAGGAGGAGGGGAGGGAGGGTTTGGAGGGAAGGACGGAAGGAGGGGTGGAAATAGATGAGCATGGCCAGCGCTCGCATCAGCCAGATCTCACTAACTCCCCTTCTGATTTCTGTTTACTCTGGCATTGCACATTTGTATACAGAGAGTGCAGAAATTGATTTTGTGAATTTGTGTGTGTTTGCGTATCATCTGGGTGTGAGTGTGTGCTCCCAGCCGGCACACGTTGCAAGCTCTCTTGCTTTTCCCTTAGTCAAACCGGCGTGTGCTGGTGAGGCCGTTGGGAGGGGTTTGCTGATAAAGGGAAAGTCAGAGGGGCCTTTTTGGTAAATATGCAGATGAGGGGCATGTATAAATGGGAGTGGGCTCGACACAAGCGCGTGGCACGTGCTTTACTGTTTATGTGTTCTCCATAGGGAGCCTGATCCTCAACAGATGCTGGCGTTTGGTGTGATCTTGCCGCTGCTTTGTGTAGTGTATTCACTGACAAAGATATAGACAGCAAAGAACAGAGTCAGAGAAGGAAAGAGTGAGAAAAATATATATTTTTTTTCTTTTTAAAGAGAATGAAAATGGGGGTGGCATGGCAGGAGGGGGGTAATGGTAGAGTAGCTTAAGGGCATATTTTCACCCCGATGACAAGATGTGATGATTGTTGCTTTGCCCCATCCCCCCTCCCCTTACCTCCCCAGACGTTTTTCTAATCCATTTGCATGTCAAAGCAGGGGAGGCCACTGCACAGATTAGTATGAGATGACATAATGATGTAATGAATTAAATACTCCTGTTTAAGCTCTGCGCTTAGCTGTGTACAAGGCAAGGGCACTAGGCTACTGGGGAAAAAAAGCAGTGCCTTGTAAAAATGCTTATTGAAGTAACATTTTTAACTTAATTTCATTACTGCTGCTTCTGTGTTTGTAGTGACCTAAATCCTGTTGAAGTTTTTAGAATATGCATGCTCCATGAATGTCACAGTCTCTACTAAAGTGTATGGGTGTTCATCTTTTAAATATATATCCCTAAACCTGGATATTTGCATGCTCAACTGTAAAACACTCCTGTTTAACTTTTTCTCATAACGTTTACTCATTAAAGTGAACTTAATTGTCCCCTAAAAAAAAAAGTTCCATACTTTCAGTATATAGATTTAAAATCAATATGTTTAGCAGCCGTAAAGGTGTATAGGTGATACCACTGAGTAATGTATGGATGAAGCAGTGTTTCCTTTCAGTTCAAAACAAAAATATTTAAAACACACTTAAAGTATCACTATATAAATATACTGAGATGGCAATATCAGGGTGTGCAATACTGTTATTTCAATGGATTGTTTGGAATGCAGATAATTATTTACTAATATATGTCTCATAAGTAAACTTTTAGGGTACCAAAATTATATATTCAGGCTGCTGGAGTTTCACCGCAATAGGAGCCTTGCCACAAAAAATACAGTGCCCAAGACAATAATATCACGATAAGAACTGAAAGCATGGATGAAAGAGAAATGTTTGCAACACATGACTTTACTCAGATTGCTTAACTAGCTTGGAGAATCATTTTCAGTCCAACAGAGGCAAGAGTTTGTAACTTTGACACCATAGGCAAAGTGCAAACATACACACACACAGACGCACACGCACCCACACCCACACACACAAGCATGGATCCAAAGAAATCTAGCTTTCTAACTTTTTCAATCTTTTAGCTACCTTAATATTGTTTTGTTTTTTACTATAATTAATAAAAAACAAAACATTTTTGTTCTCAAAAATGATTTACTATTACACCAGTGGTCAAGGTTCATTCATGGTAAAATTTCAACATGATACTGACTTCAAAGATTTATGTAAAAAAATAAAATGATTTTCAAATAGCTGTATAATAGGCAAAACGTATTTTCTGCACACACGAAAAAATGCTTTAACTTGTAGTCTCTAAGATATTTTAATTTCCTCTGCTGATCAACAATGAGCATTGTTCAAACATACCTTGATACTTTATGCATAAATGCACTGCCCTGCATGGACCCTGAGCCATGTCCAGGCGGGCGTGGCTGCGTGGATTCAGCTGGCTGGTGCAGAGGGTAATGAGTATGCACTGTGACAGCTGGGATAAAGTGTATGGATGTGTTTGGTGGGAATAATCAGCTGCCGACCACAGGGTGCACCAGGATGATGTAAGGCTTTATGACTGCAGAGCTTACACCAATACACACACACACACACACACGTACATGGAGGTCCACTGGGACTGTATGCTTTGCCTCAACCTGGTACTGGACATATCCCAGGCTTTCCAGTTTGTCCTTTTTGGTTTTGGGAGAATATTAATTCGCTTTGTTCCCACCCTGTTAATCACTGCTCTTTGTTTAGCAAACAGGAGATACATTTCTCAAACAACAGACAATTAAAATAAGAATAAAGTAAAATAAATATTTTTTAAACTGCATAATGATGTGGTTAAATTAAGTAAAGCTGTATTTTGTGAATGAAGATAGACTCTCTGATTGTTAAACAGCATCAACACATTGAATTTGCTTTTGTAAACAAATGATTTTCCAATATTTTAGAAGAATATAAATAATATCATTGTATTTTTTTTGTTGGTGCTGTGGTGTAATTGTATTACTGAACAAATTTGCTTTGTTACAAACCACATTTCAATGCAGCTGTTTGGAGTCTGTGGTTCCAGTGCTTTGCAAATAATTGATATAAACTAGGCCCTCATGGCAAATGAAATTGAACACACTCATACATGCATGAAGAAAAAATAAATATTGGCCATCCTGCGCATCAAAACAAAGTGGTTTTGATTTGATTCTCGTAATTATCATTGTATTTAGAGCAATCTCTGGCACATTTATATGTGTAGGTAAGTTTTTATTCTAAAGCTTGTATTTGCCTCAGTGTTGCAATTTAAAAAAAATAAAATACTGTCCGAATTTGTGAATGTGTCTGTAATACACTGATTGCGAAAGTAAAAGTTAGCACCCTTTGACCTGAACTCCTTGCCCCATCTATTTACTGGGTTTTTACCCTGCTCCTCTATGTTTTCTATCGTCAATGAGGAGAATAGGTGGGAAAGAGGATTATTGGTATTGATCTACCCAGGAGGATCATTAGGCATCACTATCAATTCCCAGTTCCAAGCGCACAGCACCGGGCCGCACAGACATTGCCAATTTGTCCCTATTAGAGGTCCCAGTTTCTGTGTATGGGCTGTAAGGGGGCTGCTCAGGCCACGCCACGGAGCAGCCGTTCAGGCCCTGCTTTGGCCCTGACCACTTGTTGTGATTGATATCTAGAGATGCAGCATCTTCAATCAGATTTGTAGTTTTTTTATCGCTCTTCTCTCCATGCATGGTCTGTAAATAAAGATTTTATTTTAGGAAACAAAGAAACAGATTTTTTAACTTCCTGCCAGTAGCTTCCTCTACATGCCAATATTATTTACTAAAGGATAATTGGCACTGTAATAGAATTCTTCAGCAAGGCTTATCCATACTGGCCCACTTATCTGTGTAAGCTGGCTGTTGTGGAGACTAAAGCTGCTAGATCTGTTGTCGCTGACTTTAACCCTGCGCTGGATTCAGGTGTACAGGCAAGCAGTGCTGCTGCTGCATATTGAATTGGTGGCAGGTAGCACAAGTCATTTTACACAAGCACACTAAATCCACCAGTGATTCTGCTACTACTACTAATAATAATGTAAAATAATTTGATATATTCATGAACAACCGCTTGTACTTTATGAATGATTGTGGATTCTGAGGCCTTGACATACATGCACAGTATATTGCTGATTCAGACATTGCAGAAAAGAGGAAAATATATTTTTTTTAATTTGTGATTTCTCACCAGAATATCAATGCATGGTTTTCTGTTGTTGCTAAGAGAAAAATTATCCAAGTGGGTAAAAGAGTAGTCCTTTCTGCATTTCTTTAAAACAAGTGTTGAGGTTTTTGTTCTTCTTCTGCTTGTGAACTGACTCTCATGTTTATTTCGTCGCTGTGTTTAACGCCACCCTTTGAAAAAATTTGGGCAGCACTTGGATGGATGGAGAGATTTCTTTTTTTACAGACAACACAATTTAGCTCACAAATCCAGCTTGCAGGGTTTAGCAGACAGAAGATAGGACTGGGATATTTCCTCCCTGGCAGCATACAAAAATCACAAATTTGTCTGTGAAAATTGATCTTACCCTTCAACCTGACAGTCTGGTAAAACTGCCGGTCGAATCCTGCCTTTTTAAAATGTATTTATTTATTTTTTAGTCGCAACGTCTCTTAAAAAATAATATTCTTAACAAAATCTTGAGACATGTCTTGATTACTATATGGGTTTATTTATAGACTCAGCCTGCCTGTTGTTGCTACCTTACATCCAATGCAGAATGTTGCCACTTTTAATTAGCAGATCTAAACCACAACACATTTTTACATTTAATATTAGCATCCCTTCTCTGCCAGCAAACAGACTTTTATTTGCCTAAGTTTTTTTTTATAAAATTGCCCCATTTTTTTCTGTCCAATTTGGACACATATGCATAAAATTATGTTCCCTCAGATGAGCAGACATGACATGAATTAAACGTTTGTTCCCTGTAATACAGTAGTTTGCTAACTTGTGGCATCTACTTAGGGAAGACAGGAATATTGGTTTCAAATTGGGAGGATCGTAATGTTTTGCATTAGTAGTCAATATTTGCATATTGAGTTCTGTTTTAATGAGCAGTTATTTTGCTTACCCCTCTCATAATAAGTCACACAATAACCCAGACAAAGCTTGCCTTTGACCATGCAGGACAGTAGTCAGCAGGTGATATTTTTCCCCTCATGCCCTTTAACTATTTTTCTGACTGCTCTATCTGCAGCCTAATAAAACCACAGATATGCAGAAAATATTAGCTGCACCCCTGCTATAGACAAATAGAGCATGGATTCATTTCAGATAGTAAACTTAGAAAATCAAAGCTAAATCTTTGACTTTGTAAACAGTATCATGGTTAGTGGCAACAGTATCAGTTCACACTGTGGTCTATTAAGGGGTGAGCTATGTGTGAAGGACATCCTGCAGACCTTTTAAGTGCTCTAATAAATCATCTTCAACACATTCAAAATTCATCAGTGCTAGCACTTTGCCCTCTGTCTTTCCGAAACTGCTCCCAAAGCCAGACAGCCAAAACCACATGAACACACTTAGTAGAAGCTGTGCTCTGAGGGAACGACACATTGGACTTCAACCTGAGGTTTTTGCATGTGGAAATCAAAGCTTCGCTGGTAATGACTTCAGTCTGGGCTATGTGTGGGGGTCCCTTTTGAGCCTGCTGTTCCCCCAGCCATATCCCGGCTTTCACACATCCTCATTCACACGCGGTCCATAGGATACTGTTAGGTTTTGGTCAGCAACCACACAAATGACATATGGAGCCGGCTTTGAGTTAACCAGTACATTCAGTCACTCACACTCAATCAACATAAAAGCAAAGGAAATACTTGTAAGGCTACATCATTAAGAAGTAACAAGAACTGGTTATGGAGAAAACATAAAATGGATGAGTAATAAAAGATGGAAGATGACATTAAAATAGGGAATCTAATTGTTGTTTTATATAAACTCAACAGCAATGTCATTGAGCTGCCAAGAGAGGGCAGTGTGGCCTGCCCATCAGTGTGGCTGGCAGCTGCAAATTGAAGGTTGGAGCATTGTGATCACCTGACACAAGCAGACAGGCGCACACAAGCACTTCGGCTTCATGTGCCCCATCTTCTGCCTGGTTGCTATAAACATAAATGATGTACAGATATCCACAGGGCTTGTTTTTTCTTTATGTTGATGTACATAATCTTTCTGATCTTCACTGTGGCTCACTTGCCTTTCTTATAGATTAGGGCTAATTTAATCTCTGTTCATTTTAAATCAGTGTTATTCTGGGAATGAAATATCAAATGCAGAGCTGTAGTTGAAAAGCCAAATTATTTATTTACAACATTTGATAAATAATAACATCCTTTTGGAATATTATTAGAAGAAAAAGCGAAGCTGCATTTTGTACATTTAACAGGCTATATGCTTGTGAGCCAGTTTGTTCCCATTCTTTATGTTTTTATATGAGACACTGGAGGCAGACTGTCTGGGAGTAATCGGATAAAAACAAGAATCATTTGTGATGCTTAAAAATGTACAAATGATCATACTGAGTAAGTGGGAGGGATTTTCCTAACGGGGGTCATTCATTGGTGGATCTCACTATTAGAAAGTCCATATTTTCTAAATATGGTTTGCTTGAATGGCTTGTTACCGATAGATGTGGCTGAGTGAAAGAAAGGGAGAGAGAGAGAGTTTTCTTGGATGGAAAGAGAGGGTGAGCGTGTGAGCAAAGGAGAAAAAACATAGAAAAAGGAAAAAGAGATGGATGAGGGCAGTTCGGGGGCCCTGGGTGTTTTAATTATCCACTGCTCTGTCGTTGGGTCAGAGCTTGCTATCTCTTCCTGGCTTTATCCCTGTCTCATGATTTGAGCAGTACCTTTATCCCTAAGCCTTCAGCTCCTCTGGCCAAACAAAGAAAAAGGGAGGGCAGAGAAAGGGTATTAAATCAGTAACCATGCCACATTTACCATTAATATCCCCAGATGTTCTCTTTTTTATGTTACACAGAGCTGAATAACCTCAATAAAATGACCCTAGCTAGGCCTGGTGGTGTATTAATATAGCTGTTGGGATGGAAGATCCTCTTGCACTATAGGGAAGAGCCGGTCTAGTTCGGTTAAAAAAGCCGAAGCTAAGTACTGGCATCTTTCTAAACAAGAAGGGTGAAGGAGCACATTTTTTTTTATCCTCTTACTTCCATCACTCTTTCTCCCTTTTTTATATTTTTGTTGTGGGGAAAGATCGTTGAAATGCCAAGCATTCCAGGAACAGTGTCTGATAACACTATTGGCTGAGGAATGGTTACTGTGGATGGACACCATGGTCACATGACATAGTTGTCGAATTTCCCTGAAGCATTTAGAGAGCTCTGCCAAGCAATGGAGTCAATTTTTCTGTCAATAATTATTTTTGGTTTATTTTCATTGAGAAGACTTTTTCACTATGAGGGCTAAGATATTAAATAGAGAAAATGGTTGTCCACTTCCTTTACAGGAAAATGTTATTGTTTTTTCAAAATGTAATTTTTTTTTACATCCTGTCTTTTGTAATTTGTAATCAGTATGTTTATTTTGTGATCAAATTTCTCATTTGAAATAAATCGGCTTTGGAAATAATTTTTTTCTTCTAAGCAAATATTTATTTACCAAATTTGCAAAAAAATGAAAATATAGTTATAAATAAAATTAGAAAATTAGTTTTTAATTGATGCAACAATTTTCACTGTCGTTCCTGGAGTCCTTAAACATTTTACAAACATATTTTTTTCAAAATGAACAAGTTGCTTTTCCATACATGTTGTATGACTAAAAATCCACAAAACACATGTTTTTCTTGGGGTGTGCATAAAGCTTGACAGTTTATACTGTATCTCAGTTTCTTCGTGCAACTCTGTAATTTCTGGACTCTGCTGTATCTCCATGACAACCTGGTTTTGATCTAGGTTCTCTTCCTGACATTTCCCCGTTTGGGGAGGCTCGTGAATTGCATTGCCTCTCCTTCAGTCAGCATGTCACATTAAAAAAATGTGTTTGGGGTGTGTGTGTGTGTGTGTCAGAGTGGGTAAGGTGGGGATATATGGGGCGGGGGGGGGGTAGGCAGTATGAGGAATCTAATGGGCGTCTGGTCTGATTGTCCTCAGCCGTGGCAGAAGAGACAAAGCAGATGAATTGTGCAATGGATTCGAAGAGATTGGAGACAAGTGCATGTCAGCGGCTCCTCCATCTCTCCTCCTTTTCCTCCCCCCATCTTCCAGGATCCTTCCCTCTCCATCTCTTCTCTCTTTTTTTGTCTGACATTCAGAAAAAAAAGCAGGCATGACAGCATTGCTCCGCTTGAGCAAAACATTGAAAACAAAATGCAATCCTCACCCATTATGTTTTTGTATTAGATATTCAGTCAGACAGACAGTGTGTCGGACTCATATTAATTGTGAAGCACTGCATGGGGAATTTTTGTAATGTTAATCACCGAGCAAACATCAAGGACGTTTGTGATTCATGACATCTAGAGTGCGAGAAATAAAGCACAGCATTTTTAAGAAACACATTTAGAAGATAAAGGCACTTATCTAATCATCCTAAAAGAGGCACACTGGGCTGAAATCTGATAGACTTTTCCCTTGAATGTTTCTGTCTCTCATTCTTAGATTTTGCAAAAAAAAAATGTTTATGAAGTGTGATCCCGTTTAATTCTTTGCGTTAGAAAAAAACTGACTACACAGTGTCTGACCGCAATAAACTCTTTTCATAAGACTCTAAACTCCAGGAAACTGTTATGGCACAGCAGTTCAACCTTTATATGATCATTCTCACTATCTTTGTCATGAAAGGTTCTGGCCTGTATCACAGCTTTAGCTGAATGTTTTGTGTTAGCTGAATAGTGTGAAGATCTCCTACAGTAAGTTTGTTTATGTATTTCAGACAGCTACTGTAGCTTTGAAGTATCAAAGATGAACCACTCGGGGATCGCTTTTCTTCTACAACACATCTTCTGAGGTCGGGTTAGCGGTGCTTTATATATTTCAAGATGTTAAAGTAAAAAGTAAATTCAAGTAAGATCTCTAGGAAGAGTGTTGAAACTGAAATCTAACTGTTTTTGTCCTAAAATTGCATGAATAGACAAAAAAAAAATTCCATAAAGTGACCACCATGGCAGCACTGGTCTTCCAGCTTTTGTTTTGTGTTGATTGTATTTATTATTCATCTTTACATCACTCTGTATTTTAATATGAATAATGGAGGAGGTATCAGAGGAGGACTGGGGATGTGAAAGAGGGATGGCACACAGCATGTGTCCTTGGCTCCTCTCCACTTCTGCTCCACTCAGAGAGGAGCAGGTGGAAAGAGGGTGGGGGTACAAGGTTTTAAGTCGACCTGAAGGGGCTCAAATTCTGGGGTCTTGCTCCTCTGCTTCTCCCTACCTTGTTCTGCCTCCCTACCTGGTTGTCTGTCTTGTTTGGTTTAATGACAGTGAATAAATCAAAAGCCTCCAAAAGTGATCATTGCTCTATGGATCTTTTTTTATTGTTATAAAACCAGATCAAATGTGGGTTGAAAAGTTGGTTGTTTTTTTACGGCACCTATAAAGCTTGTTGCCATTGTTATTTTGTAAGCAGATTAAACATTTTGTAGAATAAGACCACGTGTACAGTTACATCAAACTTGGCTGTAAAACATCGCTGCAAGGGCAAGTGCATTCTTTCTTTGTATGCACACACTGGAACACACAATACATGTTATTTTCTTGTAATAAGCCCAGGAAATTCAAAAGCTTTGTGTTTTCCATTTCTTTTCGCCCTGCACCATAACAATTTTTTTTCCAAAGCAAAGAATATTCATCCTTGAAAGTATTTCAAGCTCAAAGAATGGTCAAAAACAGAAGTAACAGAAGTATGGATGATATGCCTCTCCACCTGCACAGCCTCAGCGGAAGCACAAACAGCCTGCATTTGTATAGCACTTTTTTAGACAGACGACCACAAAGCACTTTACACTGGCTTTAGCCATTCACACACACATTCACACACTTGTGGTGGGGAGCAACATAGTTGCCACAGCTGCCCTCAGGCACGCTGACAGAGACTGGCATACACACAGGAGGCACTGGGCCTTCTGACCACCACCAGCAGGCAAGGCGGGTGAAGTGTGTTCCCCAAGGGACACAAGGGCTGGGATGAAAGAAGCAGGAGTTCATCCGGCAACCCACTGGTTTCGGGACCACAGCCCACCAACTGATGGTAGCCTCACTACTAAGAAAAAAATTAAATAAAAATTCTAAATCAGTTAGTTACATCCAAACACTTTCTTCAGCTTATTTCTAAACCCAGTCAATGAGAACTGAGCAGTCCCTTTGTTGGTGTCAGCACAATAAGAAGATAAAGCTGGACATTGATTAATCGCATGGAATTTGGTGTCTAGTTCAGTACTAAATCAAAAGGCTATTTTACAACTTTTAAATTAATCTAGACTGCAATAATTCATCAGTTTAGAATTTAAAATACTCTGTGATTAAACCTGAGAAAGTATTATCCTACAGTGGATGCAACTGTTTTTTTTTTATTTTTAGATATAGAGTTTCTTTTTGGAAAAAAAAAACAGCAAGGAAAATTATGAATAGCTTTTGGACACTAGGAATACGATAGATTAAAAACATTAATAAAAAACAATGGTTAAATTTAGGGAAAAAATATGCCACACAAATTACACTACAAAAATTGTGTTGTACATTGTAAAAAATATACATATAAAAAAATACCTCTCAATTTGTCCATCCATCCATTGATCAGTCTTGGAATAGGGTACCAGAGGAAGCCTCTCCTGTATGTCATAATTTCAAACGTGTGTATAACTGTTGTTTTTAACAAGACTTCCACAGCTAAAAGAATACAAACATCTGTTTAACATTCATTTGTGTATTTAGTGTCAAATGTGGCTTATGTGTTAAAGTTCTTGCTGTAACACTTGATTAAGTTATCTTTTCTAATATTACACACAAACTTAAATAAACATGTATCTGAAGAAGTAGAAAGGGAAAAACAAGCGCTTTTGTTCATTGGCAGGTGGATTTGGACTTTTTGTATCTGATCAAAATCAAGAAAACTGTATCATACAGCTTGCAAGCAGAAGAGGGCACTATGTGTCGGCAGTGTGCATTCTCTGGCACTTTCTTTCTGTGTTTCTCCCTCTTCTTATCTCCTTTTGCTTTGCTTCCGTCTGTCTTAGCAACAATTTGCCATATAGGCTGTATTTGAAAGCCATATGCTGCAAGAATTTATGTCAGCTCTTGACGAGAGTACATGAGATCATATGCAGTAAAACATGGGTCAAAACTAAAGATGATTAATAGCAGATTAGACTCTTATTTGATGTAGATGTATCTGTGCATAGCATCTCTGGGTAGTTAAATGACCATATGTTCATATGTCATATAATAAATCTTTTGTATAGTAATGTCCAGTAATCTGTGTATTATTTTAAACAAAATATCCTCTCAATTTAATGTTGCAAAGGTTCTCAGAGTATTTTAAGGAAGCTGTTTAGCTACACAAAGCCTTTGCTGATAAATGTTAGATCATTTTTTATTTTTTTTATCAAAACCCAATTTAGCATTGATATTTATTTTTAATAAATGGTATCTACAGAAGATCAACCTAACCATACTCAGAAGTATTTGAAGCGGCTTTCCGCATCGTCTTCAACACGCTTTTTTGTGTTTGTTGTCGATCCTTTGTTTGAGTGGAGACAGAGCAGCTCTTTGATTATTTGTCCTGCTCGAAAAGCCAGATAATCATGGCGCCGATACCTGAGCACCATGTCCTCTGCAGGCAGGTCAGAGTAGCTCCCATCACCCCCTAGTGTGTCTGCCTCCTGCCTCTGTTCTTCCTGCCTCCTTTCCTGTTGCCATCGTGGCCTGCCATGTTAGCGCAGGCCCCCGCTGCTCGGCCCTCTCCTTCAATAAATCTTCATATGTGCTGGAAGGGGAAGGTGGAGAGTACAGACAAGAGTAACCACCGGTACTCTCCATCAAAGGGTTATCTGGCTTTCACAGGCGCACTGACAGACTGCTCTCTGTCATGAAGCTGAGGCCAAGAGCAGTGTCCCTGGTAGATGGAGGTCATTTATTTAAACTTAGCACAAAAATTCTAAATAAAACATATTAAGTTAATTAAGTCTTTTAAAGATATATTAATAATTTCTAAAATCTTTAATGTGTGGTTAATTTTTTAAAAGTTCTCAATGGGGAAAAAAGGGCCTACTTTAACTTTGGTAGAGGAAACCAATCTATTCGTGAAGGAGATATTTAAATTTCTACGTTGAGTTGCGGTGGTTTGTTCTTCAGCGCTGTGCTATTGTGTCAGCAGGAAGCGCTGTTATGAATTACCAGTCTCAAATTTCGCAACTTAAAAAGTGGGAATGAGAGTAAACCTTTTGTTTATGTCACCCATCATCTTGAAATATTTACCATTCTGCGCCTCTCAGCTCCCTGTCTTCCTCCGGTGTGATAAAAGGTTGCCGGCTCACGGTCTTAACCCCTTCCTGCTTCGTTCCAACTCTGGATCCAACATCACACAAAACCCCATCTTCCTGCTCAAATCTGCTACCTCCAATTTTTTCCTTTTTCTGTTTTTCTTCTTTTTCCTGGGAGGAAGTGGTTTATTCAGGGTGGTTCCTTTGGGAATTATATGAGCATTTGACCAGGTGTCTGTGTCACTTTTCAATATTTTATTCCAGAGCATGTTTGTGTGTTTAGTTTGTGCATTTGATTTGTTAGGTGTTTGACTACTTAGTTTGGAAAGAAGCAATACACACCCGTGCTTATGCTCTTTGTACTGCATTGCTTGTGCGGTGTGAGGGGAAGGTGTGTGCAGTGTTTCTTTCTCTTTCTTAGTTTTAAGAGCAAAGGAAATGAAATTCAATGCTATATGAATTATGGAGTATGTATCGTTACCTACTGTGTGTTGTTCAGAGTGTGCGGGTGAATAGAATTCATGTATGAAAGGTGCAGAAATAAAAACAGAAAAACTGCGGAGTGTTGTAGACATAGTGCCGGGTACTGTATGAATTGCCTGCGGTTACCTTGCAGGAGTGATACCTCTGAAATCCAACATTTTTCTCCATTCACTTTCAACAAAAACATGTCCCCCAGCAAGGGTGCACCTTCACTGTTTTACCACCACTTTTCAAGAGAAAACAAAACTGTGCGGAATGGCAGCCTGATTCCAGGTTTTGTAAAGATGTTTTGTGAAGTTTTCAAAGCTAAATTGGCATTGTGCTGGAGTAACCTTCCATATATCATGTGTTTTCACTGTCAGAAGCAAACCGATGACACCAAACATTACTGCACATGACTGCAGGTGAAGCACTTTGTGTGAAATTATTTTGTTTCTCCAAGTAAAACATCTGCATATTTTTCTAGAAATCTCTTGTCAAAACAGGAAGATTTCAATGGCATCTTCTATTGCAGAAAACTACTTGGGGTGTAATTTTGACAGAGGAATTAGTTTTTTTACTGTCATGAAATGCACCTTTTAATAGGCCTGTCTGCATTTGTTAGACAGTTCAGTATGTTTGATCTTTATACAGTTTTTTATCCTGCCTGACACCTTTCCACCTTTGTAAATATAAGTTCTTATGGGAATGTTTTAAACAGAACCAAAGGAATTAATGTCAATATTTAGATTTATTGTGGAAAAAATAAGGCAGATTTTGCATTTTTAATCTACTGTATTGGTTATTTGTATTCTCTTCTTTGTATTCTTCATGTAGGTATGAGTCCCTTTTTCTTAATCCCATCAATTTTATCTCTGCATTTTTTGTCATTTTTTTTCTGTTGGATGGTAGGATCGTTTGTTGGGGATATATCAGGAGAGGTGATCATAAATATTAGGGGCTGCAGGGAGACAAAGGGGCTAAAATGGAGAGGCTTGGCTGAACGAGGGGACCTGGCCATGTCATGCACCTCAGTCATTTTTCTTGTGTGCTTAGAACTCAGTCAGGGGTTTAATTGGAATCCAGACTTCAAAGAAACGCTTGGTCCATCCAGCAAACCCCCCCCCCCCATTCTCCATTCCAGCTCCTAGCTCTCCTGGCTGGATGGATCCGCTCACATTCACAACACATACAAACAGAGCATGGCCACTACAATATCAGACAGAGCATCACCATCCTCGGCTAAAATTGACTTTGCTCATATTTGCACAGGACGTTTGGGTGTGGGGCGTGGATTTGTGTGGGTGTTGTTTGTGCTTACAAATAGATGTTCCCAACATTACAAAATTGTGTGCATTTTTATCTGTTTTGATAACCAGTACAAAAGGGGAAAAAAAAGCAAATAGACAAATTTTATTTTTACGTTGGGAACTGAACAAGTATAAGGCTTTCACACTGTTTTTCAGGGTTCACATTTTGTGGACATTTTAATCATTTATTTAATTTCTCCTTTTTAAAGTAGTCTTAAAAAATGAAACTACTATAGGGATTTGTTCCTTTTATGCAATTTAAGTTCCTTTTATGCAACTTTAGATGATTATGTCTATCAACTAATTAAAATTCAGTTTTTATATTACATAAGACCAATGAAAAATACTTTTTTAATATGGAGATGCTTTAAACCATCAGAGTTGGGGGAAGACTGCAAACTTGATGGTTGTCCAATGTGTTATCTCCACAAAAGCAAAGAAGCTGCTTGTATACACATATACATTTCCAATCATTTTAATGGAAGGTTGAGTGGAAGGAAAAAGTGTGGTAGGAAAATATGCACTAAAAACAAATATAAGAGTTTTGTTGAGATTATTATGAATCAAATGCCATTCACGAGTTTGGAGGAATTCACTCGCCATGGATTGTAGCTAGAGTAAGTTTCTCAAGACCCACGGCACACAGACATACTGTAACCCAGACATATACAATAGTTGTTGCCTTTCTCAAATTTCCCATTTGACTTGTAAATGAGGGTCCTAGAGTCTAAAATAAGTGTAAAGAGCCAGATATTTCAAGTAATGAAATGCTTTATGAAGCTTTTTTCATTTTCCAGCTGGACTTTTCATGAGCTAAAATCCACATCCATCCATCCATCCATCCAATACCCCTTATCCTTGCAGGGTCATGGGACGATGGTGCCTGTCTCCAGCAGTTATTAGGCAAGAGGCAGGGTTCAACCTGGACAGGTCACCGGTCCATCACAGGGCACTTTTAATAAAAGAGGAAATAGAAATTATAATTTAGCAAATAATATTTTAGCTGTATGCCACTATCCAATAAAGCAACAGAGTAAATTCCAAATAATATATAATCAAATATAGAGAAAGACGATAATTGAATTAACTGGATAGCTAAATCAAATACATTGATATCATATTCAGTTTATTTGGTGAATTATTTTTCACAAGTTTCAATTTTTTGATCTAACAAGAAATCTGACAAAAGATGTAAAGGAGGGTTTTGTTTTGATACATTTATGTGCATAGATAAAATAAACTTTTCTTGATGTGTTGAGATTTTTTCAAGAAGTCTGTTTTTTAAATCACTAAAAAACCTGAAAGTGTAAATATCAAGCTTAAACCACACTTTTTAAAAATATTTTAAAATACAGCACAGCAAGAAAACCCCCCCCCCAAATATATATGTAAAAAAAATGATCTTTTCAGAATCTATACCACATAATCTAAACTGAATGTGAAAGAGATAAAATCTTTGTCAGAGTATATCTCATGAAGGATTAAAAATCTTGGAAAAGAAATAGTATAAGAATTATACTGATACCTGATACTGATACCTGAGTACAATTACTACAACAGTTGTGCAATAGTTAAATAATCTTACACAATTTCTTTTCTTGTGCATTGTACTTTTTTATATGGACATATTTTAATTACATAGAGTATACATAAAAGTAATTCATTTACATTTGTCTTGTCATACATTAATCCTAAAAAAAGTGGATCTGAAAAGCACATTCATTTTTGCTCTTTGGCTCTTTTTTGTGTGGGAGTTATTTGCGTTATTATTAGCCACAACTAGAGAAATTAGAAGTCTGTCTGTCTGTCTGTCTGAATGAATGCTTTTAGAAGTCTCAATAATTGTATAACTTTTTTTCAATTTCTACTGTGCAAATTAAACAAACAAAATAAAAATCTAAATCAAATCAATATTGGAGGTAAATACCTTTTTCCTTCAAACCAGCATCTATCCTTACACAAACTCAGGGATCTTATAGGATTAGTCAGGTGTACGATCAACCAATTATACCAAACAGGTGCTTTTGACCATCAATGTTACACATAGGTTGAAACACAGTCATTAACTGAAACAGAAACAGCTTTGCTGTAGGCTTAAAACTGGGTGAGGAACAGCCAAACTGTACTGTACTGGTTAGGTTGTAGAAGATAGTTTTATGTCAGGGAAAGATTGAGTACAGCAACAAGACACAAGGTAGTTGTACTGCATCAGCAAGGTCTCTCCCAGACAAGGATTTCAAAGCAGACTGGGGTTTCTAGATGTGTGGTTAGAGCTCTTTTAAAGAAGCACAAAGAAATGCTAGCAATATTGAGGATCGTAGAGGCAGTGGTCGGCCAAGGAAACTTAGTGCAGCAGATGAAAGACATATCAAGCTTATTAGCCCTCGAAATCGGAAGATGTCCTGCAGTGACATCAGCTCAGAACTGGCAGAAACCAGTGGGACCAATCTACTGTATGGAGAAGTCTGCCCAGAGGAGGTCTTCATGGAAGAGTTGCAGCCAAAAAACTAGACCTTCGACGTGGAAACAAGGCCAAGTGACTCAAGTATGCATGAAAACATAGCAACTGGGGGGCAGAAAAATGGCAGCAGGTGCTCTGGACTGATAAGTCAAAATTGGAATATTGGGCTGCAGCAGAAGGCAGTTAGTTTGTCAAAGTGCTGAAGAGCGGTACAAAGAGTGTCTGTAGGCAACAATGAAGCATCGTGGAAGTTCCTTGAACATTTGGGGATGCATTTCTGTAAATAGAATTGGAGATTGACAGTGTTCTCACTGCAGGCAGATACTTATCTATCATGCCATATCATCAAAATTATTCTGCAGCTGTGCAACAACCCCAAACATACAGCCAAAGTCAATAATAACTATCTTCAGCATAAACAAGAACAAGAAGAAATGAAACATCCTACCAGCCGAATTCCTTTGATCCTTTTTTGAGGGGAAAGGGTGGTCACAACAAATATTGATTTGGTTATTTCTCTTTTTTTCATTCACTACATTTTATTGATTGATGAAAATAAATGATTAACACCTGCATTTATGAAAGCATTCTTTGTATACAGCATTTTTCCCACCTGCCAAACATTTTTGTACAGTACCGTATATATATTTCTTAAAATAAAAGTGAAAGAAGGTTAACGTAATTAAAAGGCAAAACATAAAGAACATGGGCTTAAAATGAAATGGATGTTGTGAAGTATAATTAACACTGGAACAGCAGGAGCTGATAGACTGTAATACATGTCTGTGTAATTAAGGTCTGGCCTTTTTGAGTTTCAGCAGGCCTTGCTTGCAACAGTGCTGAAGACACCAGCTGTACGATGTTTCCAAGCTGTAATTATTAGAAGAGAAAGAAGACCTATTTTCAGAACTCTAACCAATCACTTTTTTCATTACACTTGGTAAAGGTGTAAATGAGTCCTCATCTTTTGGATTCCTCAATTTTAATCAAGAAACAGCTGTGTCATCAAAAACACAGCAAGACAAGAATTTAACTCATGATAGACATAAAAAAATATGGATTCAATTCAAAGTTTTTTTTTTACAGAAAGATGTCTATAAGGAAAATGTGGTCACAAAGGGACACTCTAATGATGTACTTTGAAAGGAAATTGACTTGGAGGTCAGCTGATCATTATTTGAACATTTACAAAAAGTGAAACAGAATTATTTTAAAGTCGTTTTTTTTCCATTCCGCTATAGCTTTTTTTTGACAATTTGAAAACAGCTGTTAGAGAGTCTCTCAATCTTCTGTTTATACATCAAGCCGCGGATATACAAGGTTCAGCTTGACCTGCCGTATCAGTCTACTCTAAACGTTAACCAGCGGATCAGCTTAATGCAGAGGAACAAGTTAATAGTTGATGGTAGGAATGGTGATGACTGATTGTTGTGGAAAAGAAAACAAAGATGTATTTTTAACCATCCAACTGTTCTGTCCAAAAACAATAAAAAAGAAAATGTATGGCAAGCGTGGGCTGTGAATGACTAATAGACCTGCTCATACAGAAGAGTTGGTAATGGAGGTGTTAATGACCACGTTCCTTAAAGGTTACCTCTGAGTGCTGTTTTCTTTCTGCATCACATAAACACCTTTATGCTCCCGCCAACGTGTTCCCTTTGTTTCCTATTATCGGCTGCATATACAGCCCAACCTTGAGTTTAACTGCAGCATCCAGTGGATCAAGGGATGACAGAATCAGATGAGAATAAATACAGTAAGGAGGAAAAAGGTGCTGAGGGATAAAAAAGTGCTAAATCTTATAGATTTCAGATCTACACGATTTGACTTAGTTGGACTAGATTTCTTTAACTTCCTTGGCATCAGGTAGAGAGCTTTACTAAATGGTGGGAAACCCATAGTGAATGTTCTCTGCAACCAACTGTTTATGCAGCTCATCAAATGATTGGAAATTCGGGGATTCCTGTTCACAATGGAGCCTCAAAATTGCACGACACAATGAACCTATATGTGGAATATTGTGATGGAAAAAAAGGGGCAAGGATTTTTTGAGAGGCAGATGGAGGTCAGGGGTGATGTGGGGTGCAAAAAGAGGTGGTAGTTTTGAGGAGGCCCAGCTTCTATAGTAATTGCATCTCAGCGTCCCTTTATCAGTTGACTCAGTAGTGGGTCTAATTTTGCTGCAGAGGCTGTTGTGTGTTGCACCCTGACAGGCCACACAATTGTCATATCCAATAGTGGGGGTACAGGGCTCTGCCACAGATTTAAGCCTGTTCTTTATTGAGCTCTGGCGGCAGGTGAAGGTTGGGTTAAATGAAGATACCTGCCAAGAAAACGGTGAACATTTAAATAAACTGATGTCCTTGCCTTAGTACAGACTTCAACCTAGGGGTGGAATCTACGGTTGACTTTCTCTGCATGCAATTTGACAGCACTAGGACTAATCAGAGCAATGGACAACATGAGGTATTCATAGCGATGGAGTTCAGCCAACGGGGCCATCCGTCATACACCATCGAAGAAGAATATGGCAGTTATGGCATCCAACATCAACGATTTCTGTGGTTTTTGTCAGAAAAACATGAGAATCTCTGGTGTACTGATAACAGATTGTTTAAGCTGGGCTTTTGTCAGGAATTCTCAAATAAAATCTGGCATCAATTGAAAAAAACAAACAACTGTGAGAGAGCACATTACAAACGCCGGAATGAGTGCATTTGCAGTAACGTTCATCAGACCTGAGTGAGTTCAGTTCACGTTTACAAAAAATATGAACGTATTCATGAACCAACGTTTCATTAATTTGTTCAGGTACAACGCTGTACTACAGCATAAAAATAATTCAGCAACCAGGATATTGGAACAGTCTACTTGTTGAGAATTGCAATCACAAGTGGCTGCAAGATGTCATAACTGTATTTATAGTTTAATTTAAAGATTGTTAGTGTTAGTATGAATTTAGTATTCATTTCTTTCTGTGAAATAAACAGGATTCTGCAAGTTTGCATACAGGCTTCTATCTCAGAACCTCAGTAAATATATTATATATTTTTTATACGTTTACCCTTAGAAGTACCAAACTATGTCTGTTTTGGTTTTCAACAGTGTGTACACCCACAGAAGCAGAACAAAGTGCTTGTTGTTATTGATGGTGCTTTAACTATATTTGACTTTCAACTTCATTTCAGTGCTTGAGAATCAATTACGCTTTAGACAATTACGCTTGGATTATAAAATAATCTACAAGTGACTGTTACTAGGTGTATTTCCACTAGCGGAACTTCAGGGTAATTTTACCAGACCTTCATGGTATGCTTGTCTCCATTACATTGGGCCGGGCAGACAGGGACGTTTTTGGGGCCATTTCAGAAACCAATGGAGTAAAATGGTAATAGTAGTGCTTCACACTTCATTCAGTCATTCACCCTTTCATACATTCACTACATTGCAGCCACAGCTGCCCTGGGTCACACAGACTGAAGTGAGGGCCAGGTACCGAACACTGAAGCTGCCGGTTTCTGTGACCACCACCAGCAGCCAAGGTAGGTGAAGTGTCTTGTCCAAGGACATAACAGCATGTAGCAGGCAGAAGCTGGAATGGCACTCATGATTTCTGGGTCACAGGCAGACAACTCTACCACTGACCTACAGCTGCTTAGTTTGGGTTCGAAAAAGGTCCGTTAGAGTCGTTGGGCGGGAGATATGGTTAACTCACTCTGATTGGTTGTTATTCAGATGGAAATGAGCATATGTGGGTAAACATCTGGCTTTGCAAAATAATTTGAATTAACTTACTGGAGAAACGGCTTATAGCATAATTTAGAAGAGAAACACAACAGTAGTCCCTGCTTCTTGTCTATGTCTTGATTTTTCTGTTGCTGTGTGCCATGGAAATCTGGGTGTCTGAGAGGCCTTGGATGAGAGAATAAAACAAAAGTGTCAGCCATATTCGTACATAGTTTATTTTACGTGCACGGAGGGTCTCGTGATGAGAACCCTAGAGCTTCAAACAAATGCATGAGTTTATATAGCAGTCAGCCACACCCTATTGAATCAGCTTCTGTCCGATCATTACATCATACAGTTATGATAGGATAACCACAAGACCAATCACAGAACAACATGGAATAGGTAAACACACGATGTGTCATTAGTAGTCAGCAGTAAACAATCAGGAGATAGTTTCACTGGGCCGTCAGAATATAGATAACAATAAGGGACACTTAGTATAATGCTGAGAAAGACATTCACATGATTTCTCATAAGTGTTACACCAGATAATAACAAGATTAGTCATAAGTCAAAATGAGATGTTTACATACAATTGGTTCTTGTTTGTACCTTAGAATACGAACAGCTGTCTAAGAGCTGAGTAAGACAATTAAACGTTTCTTAATGTCCTAGCATGATAAAATTTTCTGTCACACTGTGCATGCCTTTTGGAGCTGATAAGTGCTCACTGCTTACTGCAGGGAATGTCGTGATATGTGGCCGTCTGTATGGGGCCAAATCAGGATCAGTATAAAGTGAATGAAAGCAAAAGATTGTAAACCTGAAAAAAAACCTGTAAATTTGAAAAACAAAAATATATTGTAAATTTGAATAAATGTTGAAAACTTGAATAAATAATCTATAAACCTAAAAGTGTAACCAAATGGGGAAAAAAAGGTTATTTGAAACAACACCTGTTTTGTATTTTCAATCTTTTTGGCCAGTTTTACGTTTCTCTTCCCCTTTGCTTTCAGTCCTCAGTTTGGAGTTTCAATTCAGACTTTTCATTTTCGGAGTTGAGCCTAATTTTAGAGCCCATTGGCTACTGGGGACATGATCGGTATCGGGTGAAAGAGTTTATGTTGACATAATTTCCGCCCCGGAACAGCGTATGTTGTTGGCGCAGGAACAAACGGATCACGAACCCTTATCTGATTTTTTGTTTTTGGTCACAAAACGAAAATGGAAAAAAACGGATAACGAGAGCTCATTTTTGATTTTGGTATTTTTGTTTGAGGCGAGTGACCTGACCCGGAAGTTCTCTCCGAAGTCGAGGCAAACACTTTGTGTACAGAGCTGTTCGTTTATACACACACTCTGCCACAATAGACAGACAGCCTGACTTTTCATATGTGGATTAAGGACAACGCAAGAATAGAGAAGCGTTAGAGATAGGTGTTTTATTTTACTGATAGCCAGTTTACGATCAGGGAGGTCTGCTTTAGTGAGTGGGGTGTATGTTGCTAGGCTACACATTTAACAATTGAGGATACGATGGTGATGTTCAACATACTTCTTAGTCAGCGGCTTTTGAATTTGAACCGAATTTGTTACGCACTGGACCTTTTAAAGAGTAACTCACCCCCCTACCAGAGTATAAACCCACCCACATTTATTTTTGAAAAACGGCTCAAAAAGAGGCGTTGCCTGGCAGACCAGGAAAAACTGGGGGATGAAGGGCTGGTCGTGGTCTGGGCTGTGACTGACATGTTGCAGGAGCACAGCGCAGAGTCACAGACAGCCAGAAAGATGGAGAGAGCCGTAGTAACGCAAGCTCCACTGCCCCAGAGGGAAATAATCTAAAGGTTGAGTTTTTTCTCTACTTCCTTCTCCAGAGGGAACAGAGTACAGGGTTTTGTGGAGGAGGAGCGAGGCGCTTAGCCATATTGTTTCGGGCCGTTGTCTCGTTCTCTACCCGGGGCAGCAGCAGATGCCGAGTCTGTAGCGGCATTGCGGCATAGAATGAGCTCCGTCTCTGAGAGGTATGTTGTTGGCCAAATCTAGTGCTAAATATAGATTGGCTCAGGTAATTTCGTGTGACTCTGCCTCGACACTTGCACCTGTGGCCACTGTACGTCATTGTTCGCAACTGAAAATGTGTGTTGCTGAGAGATGCCCAACATATAAGTATCCAAGCATGATGAGAAAATCCTTCAGGAATGTGCAAAAAAAACAAACCTTTTCAGACAATCACATTTATTGCATTAAAAATGAACTCTTAGCCCAGATTTTATTTTCCATTTACTGATTTATCAGTTATTCCCTTTTGTCATTGGTAATGAGCAAATGTCAGCAAGTAGGGGTAACCACCTGCATAACGGAGCACCCAGGTTATGAGCCAGTTGTGCTGCAGGTAGTTAATGGCACCTCGCTACGAAGGTGTGGCCGAGACCGCATGTGTTATATACCCCACCACGGCCGGACTGCTGTCGTCACTAATCAAAGCCTTCGTCAGAAACCCGAGCTGAGTCGTTAGCAAGGCAGGATTCCAATTCTAGTGAATTCCAGTGCAATGTAATGGTTTAACCACTTGGGGAACCAAACAGTTTTTGGTACAAAATGAATATTTTCACTAAAATGTACTAAAATACGTTAAATAATCACTAGACATGTAGATATTGCTATTATACACTCCGTTATAAGGTTTATCAACAAAAAAGTTGATTTTGGGGTGAGTTGCACTATAAAGGGACACTTTTGTAAGTAGACATGACGGCTGAAAGGAGCAGGCTAAACGATTTGTCCCAATGAGGAAAGTCTGGACAAATTACCTTGAAGTTCCAATTTTGGAATTGTGGCTAATAAAATCAATTTCAAGACACAAGATTATTCCGGAGGTTGATAATAACCAAATCTAACCAGAAATAAATAATTCTAAACTATTTTGAAAAGCTGCAAATACGGCAGAGAATTTTTGCATAAAATAAATAAAAGTGGCCCATTTAGGTCATATCTTACATAAATTGCTCTCTTTATAATGAAATACACATTTTGAAACATTTTCAAATTATAATCAAATACTGAAATTACTAGTTACAACCTGAAAGCTTTTAACACAGCAGCAACAGCTTCGGCTTGAATATCAAGAAGCTAACTAGTATTCACGTTTAAAGTTTTTTGCTAAAAAGATTAACCTTTCCCTGATCCAAACTACTTGACAGTTGTTTAAATGCTGATGTTAATGGTAGTCGAACAAGGCTGCTTTTCGTCTTAGTAGAAGTGATATTAAATAAATTAATGGAAATTCTATATTTTTGCATGTTATTTGCTAGTAATAAGTAGTGATGTTTGCACACCTTCAGACCTTCTGTTATTACAAACTTTTTATTGGGAGACTTGATGGATATGCCAGGTTCTGGGGTAATGTTGCAGAAATTAGCATTCTCATGCGCCTTCCTTCTGCAACGTATCAGGACCTTATACACATGTGAAATTGCTTAGAAGAGAGACAGAATAAAACAAATGTTGGTGTTCTGGGTGCAGATTCAAAATTAAGTTAGAGGTGCATCCAGCTACATGATGTATTGATGACAGATTTTAGCCTAGACTTACAGAGAGAGTTGACAGAACACTGCCACACTACTCAGCCAGCAAACATAGATTCAGAGAAAGACAAAAGCTACGTCAAACAGCCTTACCTGCCTCTTGGCTGTGGTGTCAACAGAAGGCTCCACTGCTTTATCACTGTGGGGAAAACCTACACAAAGCATATATATATATATATATATATATATATATATGTATATATATGTATATATATTTTTATAGGCCCCTAGGCCTTGTGTTTGGGCTGAGCCCACATAGATGCATTTTTTAAATAAATGTCAGGGTAACTCACAGCACTAAATCTTTCAGCGATAAATCTGTCTTGATCACACTTACGATGGTACTTAAACACTATGACTATACTGTCTGTACCAGAGTTGCAGTGGAATTATAGTTTTTTGGCCTTTTGTTAGTTGGCTTTTAAGAGCATAGTATTCCTGCCGGTGCAGAAAATCAAATCGCATATATTTTTTTAATTACTGCTGTAAATGCAAACAAAATTATTAAAATAACTTTAAGAGCAGAATTGAAACTTTATGACATAAATTAATCACAGTCTGTGAAACTGTCATGAAAAGCTATCAAATGGTTTGTAAACTGGGACACAATTTATACACATGGCAGTCATCCAAGACCCAGTACTTTTTCCACTTATTTTGTAGACTAATAACTTCATGTTTTATTTTAGGCTGTTCGATTTCTTCATTCCTTCTATTTTAAATTAGTTGTATGCCTCAAGGGCACCACAAATTTTGTTGAAGAAAAAATGTTGGTTGTTTAAATCTGATATTTTAGTTTTGAGAAACAATGTCTGACCCATAAATAAAATAATTAGATTTAAATAATATGACTGATTTTTTAATATCTAAATAAGTTCTCCGATTTTAAAAATCTTTCCCAAATTTGGACATAAGACGATAGTCTTAGTGGGAACGGAAACTGGGAAAGGAAATATCCACTTCATCATTGGTTAAATTTTTTATTTGTTAGACATTCATCAAAACAAATTTTTTGCAAAAAAAGTGCAAGAAAACAAAACATTTTTAAAAGAAGATAAAGAAACTTTTTCTCCATGAGTAGTTTATCCCTTTTTGCATGCAATCATTCTTTTTTCCCCCCATTCCTTTATTTGTTCAAATTCCATATCAATTTTAATGTGGTCGATGACAGAGCAATTAATCTTACTGTAATAACAACTTCTTATAAAAGTGTATGCTGGTTTGCTGAAGCTGTGGATGTCTTGGATACCTTTGAGATAACAACATGTTTTCAAGTCTATTGAGGTATCGTTTGTGTTCCCTGCTGAAACCACAGGCTGAACCCCCTCTGCTGCTCCCGTGGTTCTGTGTGGTAACAACCTGCAGGATTCAGGCTGCAGCCTGGGGGATTAGGCCTACCATTGGTGAGAAGCAGAGCAAAGGCTTGTATTCTTAACGTAGGAGTGATCCTCTCCGCTGGTGGCTGTCGTGGGTGGGCTTTCTGAGATAGTATTGCACACTTTAGCTACTGTAGTTATAAGGCTAATAAAAAAACGTCTCTTGTTTTCTAAGTATTGTGGTTTTTATTTATAGTTGACATGCCCCAAAAATGCCCCTAAAGACTGCAATATACTTACCATAAAGAATGGTGTGGAAATTAATTTGACCTCCTTAACCTTTTCATTACTTCGTGTTTTGTTTAATACCAACATGTCTTAGCATTTTCTTCAATGTAGTCGCAAACTTCAAATTTAACAATAAAAAACCTAAAATTCCAAACATCACTGTAGCAGGGAAGGCAATATGCCAGCAGTCCTGCAGCAAAGCCCTGAGTTCAATAAAAGCCTTTAATTGGTCTTCTAAACATTAGACTGTAATTGACTGTGGTGAGCCTGAAGAAATCTGTAAAAACTCTGTGTGTGGTGTTTTTCTCCACCCTCTCATCTGACTTTTTTCTCCTTACATCTCCTCAAAATCTAAAAACAGATTGATTTAAAGCTTGGAAGTTAGTTTAAATAATTTATTTTATGATTTTCAGGAGCTTAAAAAAGGTTCTCATTACTATTTTAATAAAAGAAAGAAAACAACTTTTATGTTTTTTTTATTTTAGTAATGTAATTTGTGACTGCAATGGATTTTACTGAGATTTTATTTGGAACGGCCTACACAAAGTAGTGCATATTAGCCATCAGAAAGTGGGTAGTTGTGCCCCTGCTTGTACTAGTATAACACAAAGTTAGATGTTTGGGTTTAACCCTGCCTGCCCAGCAAGGGTTTAACTGCTGGTGGAAACTCTCCTAAATATGTTGGACCACTAAATATTCAAAATGTGCTATTTAACTTTCAACAGCAAGGTCATTCAAGGGGCTTTATTGACCAACACCCCCATCCCCTTGTAGATTCATTCCGCTTCCTGGGTACTACCATCACCCTCAGGGACAAACAGAGACTGTGGAGTGTTGTGCGCTCTGCTGAGAAGGTGTTTGGCTACAGGTTCCCATCTCTACAGGACCTGAACACCTCCAAGACACTGGGTCATGCAGGTCGGATTACAGCTGACCCTTCTCACCTTGGACCCAAACTTTTTGAACTGCTTCCCTGAAGCAGAAGGCCCCAGTCAATTTGGACCACAACCTCTTGTTATGAGAACAGTTTCTTCCCCTTGGCTGTTGGACTCATGGAGAAAACCCTAAGACTGTTCCCATCACCTGCTCCGTCTCAAACACAAACTCTGTGTTGTCTTCTCTGCATCTGTCTGTTTTTATTTTTATTTTTTTGCACTGATGTATACTGATGTATTTCTGCACTCATGTATACATCAATCTGTTTATCACATTTTATTTTTATTTATTGCATGCTTAGAAGCGTTTGTCTTATCATATGTTTGCACAAAGCACCACAGCAATTTCCTAATGTTGTAAATTTGCTCAATTTTTGGCAATATAACGTTCTGATTTTGATGATTTGATGATAAATTAGCAAACAACACATATGATACATAATAAAGCATTAAAAGCATAAAATACTATCGAAAGTACAAACCGTAATTAAGCATTAGGCACAGACAACATATGTTACTCAATAGAGCATAAAACACATACATATAACATTAATCAGTTACTCAAAGACAGCTCTTAAAATGAGTTTTTAGTTTGGATTTAAAGTATCTCAGTATTTCAGCAGCTTTGCAGTTGTCAGGAAGTTTGTTCTAGATCAGGGGATCATAGAAACTGAAAGCTGCTTCTCAGTGTTCTCAGAGCTACTACAGACTCCAGGTTTGAGGATGGTTTAGTCAAATACCAGATGTGAATCAATTTGAGAATCTACAGAAAAGACTAAAAATATATATTTTAATGTGTGCTCTTCATCTAATCTGCCTGAGCTTAATTTACTTTTCAAAGAAGAAACAAATATAAGCCACAGTTTTCAGATGTATAATGATGTATGATTTTCAGTACATTAAACAATTATGCACTACTTTCTGTGGATTTTTCACATTCTAAACAACTATTGGATTTTTTGGTTTTAACATGCCAAAAAGTGCAAATTTTCAAGCAATATACATTTTGAAACACACAGAGGGCTTCACTTGTCACATACTTATTAATTTCACACATTTTGTACAGTTGTGCAATATGAAGGTTAATTTTTGTAGACCTCATCATGAAGAACTCTTCTAACCCAAAGGGTAATATAAAGGGAGTGGGGGGGAAATCAGATGCAGAAGGTGAAAGCTGTCTTGATTCGGGTCAATCAGTTTTCTTCTGGTCTCCATCCCCCTGACTCTCTCACTGACTTCATCTTTTTTTTTTTCCTCTGGAGCACTGGAAAGAGTCACAGTAGAGTAAAAGTTGGAGTTCAGAGTGGAGGACACAGGAAAAAGGTGACACTTATACTTTTAATGAGAAAAGTTGGGGTCCTATGCCTGTTTTTTGCCAGTTGCTAATTTTTTGTTACAGAATTAATGAAAACTGGTTCAATGCTAGAAATGATAGGCCAGTCTGAAATTAAAGGCTCCTATTACCGATAAAACTAAAATTTATTAATGTTAATGTTGTTGAATATATTCAGACTCTCTCTCTCTCTCTCTCTCTCTCTCTCTCTCTCTCTCTCTATATATATATATATATATATATATATATATATATATACTGCTCACAAAAATTAAAGAAACACTTTTTTTATTGGGCCTGGCATGAAATAGATTAAACCTGTCTGATAATTTTCTGGTTGGTTAAGCAGCTGAGAGCATCGTTAATCTCTTTCAGCTGTGTTGGTGTTCATGGACTTAACAACAGGTGCGCTACAGTGGCAACAATTAGAAAACCCTCAAAACAGGACTGGTTTTACATGTGGAGGTCATTTCAAGTTTCTCCCTCTTGATCTTTTTTGGCTGGTTTTGACTTGAGTAATTATCTCTACTGGCAGTATGAGTCGATTCCTTAACCCTACAGAAGTTGTACAGGTTGTCCAACTTCTCCAGGATGGCACATCTACATGTGCTGCAGCAAGAAGGTTTAATGTGTCTCCCAGCACAATCTCCAGAACATGGAGGAGATTTCAGGAGACTGGTGGTTATTCTCATAGAGTTGGACAGTGCCGTAGAAGGTCCTCAACCCATCAGCAGGACCGATACCTGCTCGTTTGTGCAAGGCGGAACAAGTTGAGCACTGCTCGTGCCCTACAGAATGACCTCCAGAGGGCCACTTGTGTGAATGTCTCTACACAAACAATCAGGAACAGACTTCATGAGGATGGCTTAGGGCCCGACGTCCTGTAGTGGGCCCTGTGCTCACTGCCTAGCACCGTGGAGCTCGACTGGCATTTGCTCAAGAATACCAGATTTGGCAAGTCCGCCACTGGCGGCCTGTACTTTTTACAGACATGAGCAGGTTCACCCTGAGCACCTGTGATAGTGGTGAAAGAGTCTCGACAAGACAAGGAGAATGTTATGCTGCCTGCAACGTCGTTCAACATGACAGGTTTGGTGGTGGGTCAGTGATGGTCTGGGGAGGCATATCCATGGAGGGACGCACAGACCTCTACTGCCTAGGAAAGTGTGCTCTTGACTACCATAAGGTACCGAGATGAAATCCTTGAACCCATTGTCAGACCCTACGCTGGTGCAGTAGGTCCTGGCTTCCTCCTAATGCACGACAATGCCCGGCCTCATGTGGCAAGACTATGCAGGCAGTACCTGGAGGATGAAGGAATTGAAACAATTGAATGGTCTTCTTAAACCGATAGAACATCTCTGGGACATTATGTTTCGGTCCATTAGGCACCGCCAGGTTGCACCTCAGACTGTACAACAGCTCAGGTATGCCCTCACACAGATCTGGGAGGAAATGCCACAAGACATCATCCGTCGTGTCATTGGGAGCATGCCCCGACGTTGTCAAGCATTCATACAAGCTCGTGGGGGCCACACAACATACTGAAAAGCATTTTGAGTTGCAGAAATTCATTTTTTGGAAAAATGGACTAGCCTGCCACATCTTCATTTCACTCTGATTTTAGGGTGTCTACACAATTGTGCCCTCTGTAGGCTGAAAACTTTTATTTCCATTAAAAGACTTGGCATCCTTTTGCTCCAAAGACATTGCCCTGTCGTTATTTCTGTCGTTATATCCAACTTCATATTGAGATCTGATGTATCTAATGTGTTTCTTTGAAATGCTCCTTTAATTTTTGTGAGTAGTATATATATATATATATATATATATATATATATATATATATATATATATATATATATATTCAACAACAAATTAAAAAACTATCGGTGACCAATATAGCCACCATTCGTTTCAAAAAACAGCAATAAGCTTGTGTCAGTTTTTTTATCTCTTGATGATCAACCTTTTGTGCAACAACCACCACAGCCTCCCAGACACTGTTCAGAGAGGTGAACTGCTTTCCTTAAATGTAAATCATCGGTATGTATCTAGGGGGCTGGCATTCTGCAACTTCTAAATGTTCCTCAAATAACAAGGTCATTCGTATAACTCTGGAGAACTTGACTATACACTGAGGAGGTTATTCAGTGAGTTGATTCAGGTGTGTTGGAACAGGAAATATCTAAAAATTGCAGGACACTGGCCCTTGATGACTGGAGACTAGAGAAACTACAAAAATAGGCTTGAGTACTCTCTAAAGCATTAATAAAAATGGCAAAAAGTTTGAGGAAAAGATGGGGTTAAAAAAAAAAAAAGAATGATTGTGATCAGCAAACATTAAAATGTTTGAAATCTGATCATAGAAAAACAGCCACAGAACTCAAGTCTGTTTATTAGTGAAAGTAAGAGCATTTCCATTATGAGAAGGGAACTCAAGGAATTTAGTAAATCACTGATCTTTACTGTATAGAACACGTAGCAGACAAGGGAAGGTGAATATGAATTTTTTTTTTATGTTGGCTGTATATTACTGTGTCTTTGGCAAGATGTGATACTGCATATGTATTTACCATTGTATGAGAAATGATAGCCCTGACATTCTCATGAAAAGATTGCCCTAATATGGAATGCAATTGCTAAGCTGAAACACTGCCACATTTTTCTTTTTATTATTACTGTTGAGGGTTTTCTTTTGACGCAGGTGAAGTGGTGTCCTGTTCTGTTATTACACCCAGAGAGCTGATGGCTAATGTAGATACAAGATAGATAGAAGAGGTTTATCACAGCACGCTGCAGCCACGGCAATGGCTGCACACTCCCAGAGGGTAGAGGTGCTTATTATGCATCCCGTACGCAGCCACGGTGTTTGCTCATAAAAGCCCAGTCTGGATAACGATGCTTGAAAACTCGCTCTTATCTGATTTCATCTAAAGACTAATGATGAGTTTGCCTTCCAACTTCATTTCCTCTCACAGTGAAGCAGGGTTTTGCCCGATGATGAAGCGTTATAAAACTACTGACGAAGTATTTGAGATACCGTGGCAAAATGAGGTGTAACAAGTCCACCTTTTTCATGATGGAATGAATTCTTTAGAGTATTCTGCTGAGTTAAATTTGGAGTGACTTTGTCTATTTTCCATTCTTCTTTGTTCTAGTTCCTAACCTCCCTGTGTTTTGTCAGTGACAGCTTGAGTCTGTGGTTTACCTTTGTATCCTTAATGTCATACTGCCTCTAAAACACTGCTGTCTAGATAGAGATGGAAGTTTAAAACAGGGAAAACTACTCTTATTATACTACATCTATTTTTTTAAGTTGTGTATTAGCTAAAAAAGCCTATTTTTTATTTTTAAACACTAATAAGAGCTCTGTTAATTTACATCTAAGATATTTCACATCTTACATATTAAAATTAGCTGAACAGAAACAGAAGTTATTGTATCATATTAACTGAAGTATTGTTATCCTATAATAGCTTTAAAACCTAGTGAAATGTATCCAAATAATCAAGATACTAAATCGCAAAAGAGGAATGAACATTAAATAACAGCAATAAGCAGTTAAAGAAAAATACACAACAAATATAATTTAAAAAAGCTCAGGAACTTTTTGCATGTTGACAACTTGGTGAGGTTTGTGCCAAAAAAAAGACCTGCATTACATCAAACCGAGTGGAGGCAGCATTCTCCTCTCTGACAGGGATCCAGCTAAAAGAAAGAACAAAAAATACAATATAAAAATTCAGTTGATTCTTTTTGTATTCAAATTTGAGCTGTTCTGAAACAACCCAATAATTAAAACTGCTAGTTTGAGTGTGGGACGTAAGAAGAATAACAGAGGTTGTGGAGCAATAATCTTTAATTCATAGTAATGAACTGGCATTTTAAAGCTATATAAAACTTTGATACATAAATGCATTCTCCACACAGCTGTAATTGATCAAAATCTGCTGATAAAAACGTATCTGTGTAAAACAAAATTTTTGACATACATTTTAATATATTTCATTAGCATGTGTCTAAAGGTTGTGTGTTCAGAAATTTTAATCCTATTTCTTGTTAACTTTAAATCCTATTTTCTCATCTCTTTTTAAATATGCAACAATCGCTGCTTCAAGAAATCATACTATTGTATGATTTTTTTTCCATAATGCTAAAAAAATTCTGAATGTGTCTCTATCAATATACACCTGCAATCACGAGTATAATGACCGACAGAACATGTACAGCAAAGGCAAAGGTTTAGTGTATAAAATGTTTCAAACTTACCCTTTAAAACACACTGACCAAACATATATTTAATTATACCTAAAGCCCAATATTAGGGTTTTAGGGTTATTGAACAGAACTGTTGGAAAGGCAGATCTAAAAACACTTACCTTCAACAGGTTGGACCTAACAAAAAAAAAAAGAAAAATGAAAAAGGTTTATAAATTCATGAACATATAAATATGCCAAGCATATGTTTTTATCTATTTTATTTATTTCCGAAACATTTTTCTATTGTTTTTGTTAACCCTCTGACAAAGAATAATGTTTTGAGTTTATTTTTGATTTTATATAGGTTATCTATTGTATCTAAAAAGTACAAGTGATGTATGTTGTGCACAAACAAACACACACACATAACACACAAAGAAGAGTGTTTGTTTGCTCTTGCAGTTAACTGCGTCTGGGCAGCGAAGGCTTGCAGAGGCTTCAGTGAGACAATATTGTGTCCCATCCCCCACTTTTCTGCTTCCGTACTTCTTTTCAGTCACATATGAATTTAATATTCCATGAAATAAGGCAGCCCATCAGGCCATTGTGATCACATCAGGTTATTGAAAGAAATAAAATTATTCTTGCTTATTTGTTTCTCTCCCTTCTTGTCACTTTCTTAACCTTCTTTTTTCTCTCTATCCTGCGTATATTTGAAGGCGAGCTCTGCCACAGTGTTTTCTTTACCTCAAAATTCTTTATTTTGCCTCTCTAAGCGTTCTGATAGTTGTTAGTATTAATCCTAAATGGCAGAGACAGTTCCTTTTAAAAGTGAAACAGTTGATATTTAGGCATTCATAAGATGTTCATTATTTTAAATAAGTTTTGTTAATTTTTTGTTCTTTATACATCTTTCTTGTTCCACCAGCTTGCTTTCCAGGCTTACTTTGTACACACACTCACACACTCAAGCATACACACGCCAACATGAGTGCACTCTGTGGGTGTCAGCCTGTCAGGGGTTCCACATGTCATGTAATTGTATGTATCACCTGCAGCATTCCTTCATTGTAAAAGCATTCTCCTGCAGCTTGTGGCCTGCTGTTCTGTTGCGACGGTGCAATGCCACACATGTGACACCCCCACACTGCTCCCATCGCGCTCTTTATTACTCCCATCTTACCTCCATCAAGACCTGGTCTGCTGCCATTATGTCACCTGAAGAGAGAGGGGGGTAAGGGTGAAAGAAGGAGAACAGTCACACTCAAAGCAACATATGCCTGATGGATTGTCTTCTGAACAGGCTGGATACAAAAAGTATTTCCTGGCAACCTGCTCCGAAACTAGTGTTCCCCATTTAATGTAAATTGACTGTTTTTCATTATTTCAAATCAAAATCTCACTTGCTTTCTTAGATAACATGGATTTTTATCATTTTAAAAAGGGAAAAGTGAAAAGCTATTTACATTTTGAGATTAATCTACCTAGTTTACCTAAAAAAATATGTTTCTAAAGCCAGGCATGAGAACAAATGCCAAAATTCACTGTATCTGTATAAGAAGGGTCCAGTTATGCAATAGCTGCAGTGATTATATGAAAAATGTTGAAACATTTAGTCAATTTAAACAAAACTTAAAGAAGATATAGTGAAGATATATAAATCAATCAATTAGATTAATTATGAGCTATATCTGTATTTTGTTTATAATGAGTTATATTTTTTATGCACTGAATAATGTGCCTTAGTTTCTGTTGAAATGCTCTAACAGTATTGCTTTAAAATATATGTTATAATGGATTGAAGAGTTTTGGACTAGATAAGTGTTCAACTTTCTCCAATGTCCTTTTCCCTCTTCAAATTGTGTTTTTCAACAGTTCCACTTTTTGTTATTTTGGTTTGAAATGAATAAAAAAATGTAATTAAAATTTGGATTAGATACCGTTTATGATATGAAAAAGATTTTAAATATCAGCACAGTAGTAACAAATTATAAAAAAAATTTGAAAAGGGTTTGAGCATTTGCTGCTTTAAATAAAGGGCTTTCTTTTTTTATCTTTCACAAATCTCTTGCAGTAAACCCATGAAACGTGTAACACAAAATTTTACTGAGCCCAAATCTAAATTAAAGTATGTTGAACTCACTTTTAAAAATAAAATACAAATAAAATATCAACTCTGTACCAAAACTTAAACATTTAGGGGGAAAACAACCCCCAAAAATCTAAAATAAATGGTAACAACAAATATTTTACGAGTTTGCTGACATCAAAAATTTTTTAGCAGCAAAGAAAAAAAATATATATATATATATATATATATATATGTATATATATATATAATCTGTTTTTGCTTTGGTGCTTTCAGTTTATGATAATTTTTAAATAACTGTAACTGTTACTGGTAAACCTATGCCTTACCCATTTACATTTCACTCTCCAATAATTTACTTTGGCATTCAGCAATTCTGAAATATATTTAATAGTTTGAAAAACGTTAAAACAATTTAGTTTCTACTTTTTAAGAAATACACAGAAACATACAGCCTTTGTGTTTTCCTATTTTACTACTTTTTGCAGAGTTTCTTGTTATCATGTAATGTTGCAATTTGAGTGTTTGTATGGGGGCGGGGGCATGGGGGGACAGAGAAAAGGGAGACAAGGGGTAAGATGGTGAATGCTGATTTATAGCAAGGCCAGAGAGCAAAGCCCTGAAGCAGCAAATGCTGTGGTTCAAATAGAGATTGCTGGCGGCCTTTGGTGTGATCGGTGACCCAAGGTGAGACACTTAGTGATTTATCTCCTACATATCTCCTCATCTCTCTTGCTCTCTGGTGGTCTGGGGTGTAGGCTAAACATGTAGCACCTCACTTGGCTTTGGCCCCAGCTTCAGCTCTGACTGGCTCAGGAGCGGAGCCTAGCTAGCCTGGGAAGTACTGCCCCTCACATTAGGGTTAGCCACACTTATGTCATGGGTCAGAGCTAGAGAACAGGAGTTGCATCACCTCTCAAAACTTCCAAACTGCCCCTTGCTTTAAAGCTCCCTAGCTGTAATTTGATTGGTTTAGCTTTTAAACTTTTTACATTCACAAATATTTAGTCTTTCAGTTTTTTAAACTACAACTATTGCACAACACTATGTCTGTCATCTCAGATGCACATGAAACTTTTTATGCTAAACTTTATATCTGCCATGAAAACCACTGAGTATCACTGTTGTCTAAAGCTGAGTCTGCTTAAGTTGGAAATGTCTTTGCAGTTGAGTGGTCCTAATGTGATGAAGGAAACCTGTAGAATTAGCCAAACTGTATAAAGAGCTCTTTTCCAATGTAATCTTTCAGTTTCAGGGCATTTTTTGACATTTTCGTGTAAACTTGTCAAATTCTATATTTTTTGGTCTAAAAACGTATTGGTGCTGCCACTCATGGTAATCGTGGGGTACTACATTTGAATTTTGTGATTGGCTTAGAGCTGGACATCTTTTCCATTGTCTACGTCACAGGCACA
Organism: Apricaphanius iberus; assembly: GCA_028564705.1. Classification (NCBI taxonomy): domain Eukaryota; kingdom Metazoa; phylum Chordata; class Actinopteri; order Cyprinodontiformes; family Aphaniidae; genus Apricaphanius; species Apricaphanius iberus. The sequence continues at coordinate 2,382,191 of JAPXFQ010000166.1, read as the reverse complement.
GTCTCACAGAGACGCCCTCCCTCTCTCAGGCACACTTGCCCTGCCCCGTGGCGAGTTGAAACTGCTTATCTTGTGCGCTACGTGCGCACAAAGAAGCATATTGAGAGAACCAGAGGAAGCTGAAATCCGTATATCGCACTTTGGAGGACCACAACGTCAAAGTGGTTTAAAGCCATAAGTTATGACCTATTTGTTTAAACACACCATGAATAAGGAAACAAAAGTTGAGTTAGTTCCCTCCGAAGCTACTTAGCATCGGTGCTAGTGCTAGGCTCTCTGTGCTTGTTTGCTATACGTGCTGCCAGCTTCCGGCAGCGCTGACCTAGCGCCCTGAGCCAAAGGTTCGAACTGATACGCCGTTTGGCCATTTACCTCCATAAAACCTCTCTTTACTTATGGTGGATGACGGAGAAGATACTTAGTCTCTTCTTTTGCTTTTTCAGAGCCTAAATGAAAGACAAGGTAATTTTTGTTATGGTGATGGTCCCACATGGTCCATTTCAAAACCATTATTGCATGGGATCTGCTAGGAGTGTATTAAGATTGATTTTCAGAGCAATTATTCCTGCCAGCAATGATTGGAAGATCTGCCCTGTGCTTGGATACTATCTTCATGACAGGGCAGCTGCTACACAACAAAAGAGGTCCATTTTCAACAGCCAAATATAATCCAAGGGAAACCAAAAGCACTGATTCTCCTTGGCTATGAGATTAGAGTAGTTGCAGTGGTTTACAGCCAGGGTCGCACATGGTGGTCAGGACAGCAGGCCACTCACAGGCAGCCGAAGGTGATAATGAGCCTATGTGCTGAGTGTCAGTCACCGGTATGTTCTCTCTTTGTGATGTGTGAGGGTATATAGGTGTGCAGTGATAGTTTTGCTGTTGTAATTGGAAAAGCCAAGTGTGGAGGTGCAAATGACAGCATTGCTCTCTGGTAGGTGATCGGATGACGTCTGCACTCATATGCTGTGAGCTGGAGGATGTTATTCTGTCCGGCTTAATTACGTCAAATCGACAATTGCAGCAGATGATTAAAAGCGGGCAACATGTTCGGGCAATATTACAAACATTAATATACTGTTACTCAGATACTCACTGTTCAATTATGTACTATGTTTGTTACTTCTGTGTTAATGACCCTAGTGACTTTTATCTACACACTGGTCTAAGGTTGTGTGTCTTAGCACCATAAATTACTCATAAAAAATGTCTTGAGCTCTTACTGCTTCAAATACTGGCAGCTAATGAGAGATGGGCAGTCTCCTGCACAATAAAGCCACTCACCAACACTGGTGGAGGAGCCTGGGTAATAAAGAGAGGAAGGGTGTTGAGGACAATTTGATCTCTTACAAGAAGTGTATTACCTCTTCAGCTGCCGTGTCCATGTGGCGTCCATTTTAGCTGTCGTAGGGTAGATGGGCCAGTTAATGCACCGGCACATGTCGCAACAGAGAAAAGGTGCTGTGCAGAGACTCGAGTACTTCTTGCTAATTTCACAGGTATTTCACAGAGGTTCAGATGAACATTTCTGTGTTGTGTCGCCGTTTTTAGGAGATTAGGAGAGAAGAGACTTTAAGTCACTGTGAAGGAGTTTCTCTTCCCTCACACTCTTAGTTGGATCGCCTGTATGTCATGCTCAGTGTTATTTACACAGTTTAGTCAATGAGGTTCATATTTATAATCTTTGGATTTTCATAAAATCAAATCAAACCCCATTGTTCCCCATCTCCTACATTTAATTTATTCTCATGAATTCACATATAAATGTGCATTAGAGATATCTAAAATAGTTCTAGAACAAAATCCTAAATTAATTACTGAGAATATCACCAAGTTTTAATGTGGTTATATAATGCAGCAGATTGTGCTAGATGCATGACTGATTTATTAGGACTCTTCATGACAGTTTTTTTATTTTATCCTATTTAATTTTATCCTGACCACTAGCTTCTTCAATGCTAATTTTATATGAAAGGCAAATGCTGTGATGTAAAATATCTGCAGGCAGATCAAAGTCACTCATACATTCTTTATTCAAAAGAAACAAAACATTTCAAAGACAACCACCTCAAAGATATTGTATACAGATAGTAAATGCACTGAACTCATGAAGAGCTTATAGACATACTGAAAGCTCAGAGCGTTTTTTTAAAATGCGTCACTTGCACACACTTAAATGGTCATACACAAATTAACAAGCAACTGTTGGTTCAGTGTCTTGCTCAAGGCCTTTTTTAACATGTGGTGGGGAAGGGATGCTGGAATTAAACCCACAAACTTCCTACTGCCAAAGGGCACTGGCAGTCTTATAACTGGTGATCACAGCTACACTATCAAGATGGATTCCATGTTTTATTTTAGAATATAGCAAACCCAAACTGACTATTCATCTAGGGTAGAGCATCGTTTGCATTTTATCGATTCCGAATCTCAGTATCGATTCCTGTTCTACATGGTTCCAATTCTTTGAGGTGCAAGAGAGAAAAAACAAAATATTTTTTTCATTTGAAAAAGCCTTAACACAGGCCATTTTTATTTGTTCTGTCAATCTATCAATAAAGTTGCACCTGAACCGTTACTGTAAATTCATTTAGGGGTAATTAAAGTAGCTACCAGCGAAGTTACGTAGCTTGAAGTTAATCTTACTTAACATTACTTAAATGTGGGCGAATCTACATCGCTAAGGGGTTTCTACCTTTTTACCACATACGCCGTTACTTTTCTGTGGCACTCTGCAATTTGCTTCACTGACAGCTTTCCCCTTGCTGCCATGTTGAATGGGGTTTGTCTATTTGCTGGCCGGGGTCTCTGTCCGGTTAACGTAGCAGCTGCATCTGCAGCAGACTGCCATATGCTAGCGTCACTCTGAAAGGGTTTAACAACTATGAAAAGATTTGATACAGTTTTAGCAACTGGTAGTATATTCAAACTTAAGCTAGTCTGTAACGAATAATACAATCATAAATGTCATGTACGTGATTCCGTTTCCAACGCCGAGTTGCTGGTTCATGCCTGACTGTCCAAAGTAGAGGAAGCGAGGGGAGCAGGAGAGCAACGCGCAACACATCAAACAAGGAACACTCGTTACCACACTGTATACCACGCAGCTGCCGAAGGTGTTTTTTTCCTGTTTGTTGTACATCCTCATTTGTAGCTAATAAGTTCATTACAGGTGTTGCACTGTGCGAATCCATCCTTTAGTAAATTAAAATGAAGCCAGACTTTCGAGCCAGGTCTAAAGTGTTGTTCAGAGTATTATACAGTATTTGGTTCAGATAAGTGACATTTGGCGGGGCTCGCTGGGCGGAGTAATACCTAATACAAACCCCAGATACAAAATTTTGCAGGGCCCGCACTATTTTTTTTGCTCACACTGCGGGTATTTAGGAACCAAAAAAATAATCGAAATTCATCTTCTTAACGGTTCCGGAACTGGATGTTAGGAAACAGTTCCTATTTAGAACTAGTTCTCCGTACCTAAACCTATACTCATCTGTTTGTTTTCTTTTTAGATATTTTTATATTACAAAGTTTTATACAACAAAGCACAAAAGCAATGCTTATTAAACACACACAAACACACGCTAATGCACAAGAATACCTCTTATACTAATGTTCAACAAAGTTGACCAAAGGCCGAATCGTATCAAATTCCTCTTTCCATCCTCTAGTTGTATAGGTCAGTCTTTCCAGCACAACTTTCACTATTAGTATTTACTTTGTATCTGGAAAGAGCTGAATTGTCTTCAAGATGGTTAGACTGGATATTATACTATCATATTTAAAAAATATATATGTATCAATTGGGCTTTTAATTAAACATCTAATGCTGTCCCTTAACAGGACTGCATGATTTTCAAATTGGTGTTACCACTGTGAATTCGCTGATAACTGAACCATACCAAACTGTGTGGAACTGAAATAAACCAGGCAGTGATACTCCTTAATAAAAAAATGTTAAACTAATCACAGAGCACTGTTAAATTTATCCATCTATTTCTTTTACATATGCCCAACCCCTTAGGATACTGAAGAGCAGGTCATCTCCAGCAATCAGAGTACACCCAGGCCAGGTTGACAGTCTATCACAGGTCCAGCACAGTTAAATAAAAACAAGCTTAATTTAATTATTCATATACTCACTTATACCAAAATGTCCTTCTCAACTAACCAAATAGACTTGTCTCTGGACTGTGAAGAAATCAGAGTACCCAATGCATGTCAGAGAGAAAACCAATGCATGTAGCATTTACAAGGACATGAAAACTCTGAAAGCTCTGAAAGGCTCAGGCAGAAAATTCCAGGAATGTCCTAAGGTTCATGGTGATTGAAAAAAAAAACATACCTTTTGAAAAGAGTGTGAACACAAATACACACAAAAACAAAGACGCTAACAAATCCACATAAAGATTGCTTAGTGATGGGCCATTGCATTTAGCTGACTTTCACAATGTGCCCTGTCAAGATAAATAATACAGCCAAAGATGCTTTTTTTCTGTCGCTCCACGCCATCAGCCCCAAATGCAGAGGTTGACAATTCAGCTGAAAGATATGCATTATCTACTGTGGACACAGGAGGGACCGGCTCTCCCCATAGGGTCCACATGTGTAAAAGCATGGAAAGGCGTCCCCTGTTACCTCTGACAGCTCACTTTTACCTGTGCCCTTTACAGTCATGATCACAGAAAAGCAAAGGCAGGATGCATGTTAAAACCCCTCATGCACAATGCCATGTTTATCTGTCAAGGTTGTGATTAGCATGAACTATGATCTAGTCTTGCACACTCATGGACATGCAACACTCACTCCTGTCCTTTTATGCAAATCACCTCCAATGTTCACACACCAACTCTCCCTCCGTCAATCTGCTTAGTTCGTCATGCAGTCAACAAAGAAAATCAACTGTTTGGTTCCCCTGCTCTCTGTCACTATTTATCTAATGTCTGGCATTACAGGAGGAGCTCATGAAGAATTCTGATAAATTAACGGTTGTATTGTTCAGCTGCCATGGTCGTTCTTGATCAGGACACCAATTATGGAGGGTAATTTTCTTACTCGCCCGTTTTCTTCCATATGATTCCAACAAAAGAAGGTTTCTGCAGGGTGGATCAAGTTGACACTTGGTGACAGATTCTTTTTAAAATCCTTTTTTATAATAATATTTCAGTGTTATGATGGCGCTTACTGTATTTTTATAAATACTTCCCCCATTTTCTTCTCTTTCTCAGGGGTAAAGCACAAAATACAGCTCATCTGACTCAATTGAAGATGTCACCCAGGAATCTTTAACCTGAATAGAATAGTTTTGACTCTCCTTATGAGATGTGACAGATGAGGACGCAGTCTGTCTTTATTTGTAAAGATGCAGTCAGACAAGTATGCCTGTGCCTAACTAGTGAAAGTCTAAAAATCAGTAAATAAACTAAAATGCTTGAAGGCAGGTGAAGGGAACTTTAGCTTTTTTCATAAACAATATATGAGGGCTTTTTGCAAGTCAAATCCTTAAAGATTTACTGCTAGCTCTGCTCTCAGTGCTTTTAAAAGAGCAAAAGTGTATGCATCTAGAATGGGGAGGAAGAAGTGGTTTGGGGGATTGGGGGGGGGGGGGTAGGGTTGACAGGCTGTTAAACAGAAAAAAGATTAACTAAATAAGAATCGCGGAGTAATATGAAAATTGAACAAGTTAGACCGTATTGTGTCCACCATTAAATTGTATTTGTTGTTGAACCAAAATATCTTAATCAGCTACCTCCATTCTGAGCTTGCTGAAAACTGTGACTACACCATTTCAGGGACAGTCTGTGCAGCACAGTCAAACAGTGACCAGTAATTAAAAGCTTTGGTTTCCTGCTGCATGTTATTGCCTTAATAGTCTCCAGGGTAAGATGCTTTTTGACTGCTGGTTGTGCAGTGACCTGTACACATCAAGCATTTCTCTGCTTATTGGGTTGTCTTCTTTCCACACTAATGGCCATAGGGGGCTTCGTCCAGGCTTCACCTGACCACTGCTCACAAAGCTGGGTCTCTGGAACCGACAGGCGGAACGGAAATCACATTAACCCGACTCAAACCGAAAATAAAATCCTACATTCTCTTGTGCTATATTCTAAACAAAAACAGGAGAGTGTCTCTGTGTTCCCCTTTCATCAGCAGCATGTGTCAGTTCGGCTCATTGTTGTTTACTGGTGCTTCACTGAGGCCGTCTGCCACCCACACCTCCTTTCCGAGGGCACTCAACAAGCACGTTGTGAGGACACAATTTGGGTTGAAAATCTATAACATAGTGAGGGTGATACAAGGGATGGACCTCTTTAGACTGCAGATAGAAATTTCATCTTAGGCATATAATTAATTGAGTTAGTTACCAGTTAATCTGTTATTTCTTTAATTCAGTTTGGTTATTCAAAACTCTGATGGCTGCTTCCTTGACTGGAAGACTCTAGGCCGCTGCAGTCCAGCATATCATATTGCCTTCAGGCTTAAAGGGCAAGAAATTGAAGGTGAATTAAAGCTAAGTTAGTTATCATAGAAGCAGGATTAAAAAAAAAAGATTTTGCTTGATTTTTATTTTTTTTGTGAGTCTCCATGTCTCTCATCTTTCATCTGTGGTTGCAGCTCTGTGTCCAGAAGGCATCTAGACTCATTTCTTTTCTACCCTTTACATTGCACCTCATCATAAACTCCCCCTGCACGGACAATACTGGGGAGAATAAATCGGCAATATTTCCCCGCTGATGCTCCCTGCCAGCTCTCAGTCCTTTAAAGGGGGGGAATCAGATGCATCGGCAGTTTGTTGTTTTTATTTAATGTGCTGCTACTTCTGTGTCATATTTTCTCTCTTTAATTGATGCCATGCCTGTACTGTTGCCTATTGCACCACTGAGAGGATACTTTCTCCTAGCAGGCCCTTATCTTTCTCTAATAGGCCTGGCCCTCCTCTGAGGCCTTCAGCTGTGTCTGGCCACTGCTGCCTCACCGCACCTACGGTTTGAGCTGTTGCTGTGCTGCCATTAGTTCTCTCTCTAGACGTTTCTATTCCCTGTGCTCACCCCTCTGCTACATCCATCCCTACCCCACAGCTTTCCCATCCCCATTTTTTAACTCTATCTCCTTTCTAACCTGCAGTGTTTGATCAACTATAATATGAACTTTCACAATAAACATTTTCCCTCTTGCTCATTCTCTGGTCTGGTCCAGCCTGCAGGGCTGGACACAAATTTTAATTGTTTTTGAATATTTTGTTGGAGGGTATGCAAACAGTTATCACTATTGAAAATCAGATTTAACTTTTGAAAAGTGTAATGAAGAAATTAAAATATTAAATTGCAAAAAATGAAGAGCGCTGAAAGTGAAATGCAAATAAATATGATAATTTTTTTATTTGGCAAAATTCTATTTACTGAATTGATTTTGAAACAATAAATGCTGGTTTATTAAGTGTAGGGAAAGCTTAAGACTCACATAAGAGGTAGTCTCTTAATTAACACTAATAATCAAACATCGATAGGAGTAAATTTTCCTGTAATCAGAGAGCCTTCTTATTGCATGCCTAAAAGAGAAATATAGCTTTTATATCAATCTATTTGAATTTAAAATTACAATATTGCCTTGAAATTAGATTCAAATGAATGTTCGAATTAGTCACTTACAGAATCAACTTGTAAGCTGCTAGTAATCACAATTATATATTTTAATGATTAATTAGGTAAAGAAACCAAGCAAAAGGTAAGTAAAACTAACCCAACATATAACTAGTAACTACTTTTTCACATTACTTAACATTTCTCTCTCTCTCTCTCTCTCTCTCTCTCTCTCTCTCTCTCTCTCTCTCTCTCTCGCATATTTTGGGGATCTAAATAACTGACTTGGTTAAAAAGAAAGCTGGAAGGTTTTGATGAGAGAAGAAAAAGTGAAGTTAGAAGTAGGAACTTGTAGGTCCATTATTTCCCAAGAGAACAAACAATCGGTTTACTTTACCATTTACTTTCTCAGAACCAACTGTTCTTACACCTGTTTAGAGATGGAATAGATACAGTAGATTAATGATGCATTTTTGACAAAAAAAAGAGTGGGTAGTGGACTACATACCTGTCAAATGTATGGCTGATAGATAATTAATTACTAGAACGTCTGTGAATGATATTGTTCGATTGTCATTAATAAATTCAATACAGGTGCTGTTTACCAGAGTCAGACTTATTAAAGCTGCAGCTTGTCCAGAACAAGGCTGCTTGATGAGTCTTTAGATGTCAATATTCTACTGATGTTGAAATGCACCACATTTCATGGCCTCTATTAAATGTCATGTTGGAGAACAAGCTACTCATGATGATAAAAAAACAAATTCTAATAATTAATAATAACTAATAAAGATCCAAAAAATAAAAAAATAATAAACAGCATACTGTAACTGTCTGGTTTATGTTGATTAGATAGCTAATTACTATTGGGTTAGAATGTGTGTGAATTATATTTATTTGTTTTCAAGTAATAAACTTAAAGGGGATTCTTTTAAATATAAATACCTGGACCTTATTTCTTGCATGCATTGTGTTCACCTACTCATCCAAACAAATTTGGAGCCACTTGGAGTCCTTCAAGATAAATTTATATCCAGTCGCAATCAGGACTTTTGCTCTGTGCTATGCAACGTTTTTAGTCCACTTGGTCATTTTATTTGTGCAATTTGGAAACACACAAGTGCAAACCATGTTCATGTTTGGTGGATGGTGGCGACGTCATTGAAATCGCATTTCGTTGTAAGCTGGAATCAGTTGGGGAAAAAGCCTGTGAATACCCCAGAAGTCAAAAAAGAAGCACGTCTGAGATAATGACTTATTTAGAGGAAGCACTTGCCACAATTCTAATTATATGCATATACTCTGATTGCCACTGGATATAAACTTCCTCTGAAGGACTCCAAGTGACTCCAAACTTTTCTGGGTGAGTAAATGAACATAATGTATGCTAAAAATAAGGTCCTGGTTAACAAACAAAACAAAAACCGTGGTGGTGACCGTGATGTTGCAACTTTAAAACATGACTTTCAAAGGTGGTAAAAATAGGCGTTAAGAATGCCGTTGCAAACAGTTAAAAGTTTGATAAATGCCATTTTGTGTGATATACTTACTTGTTTGGATTTTCTCCTCCCAATATTGTGTGTCTTCTGACAGAAGCTCTCATATTCATAAAGGGGTAAAAGTGCTAAATGGAGTGTGTGCATCTTGCTGAAGGATTTAACAGGGACAATACTCTCTGCTCCTGCTTAGTAAATAACCTGCTGCAAGTTTTTGTGCCTGCTGTGAGGTTTGCGTATGTTTTAACAAGCATAAGCGTTTGATAAATCAGGCCCTTTTTGTATTAATCCATATTTAAAGTTTACTAATTAAGTGTTATTCGAAATCTTTCTTAATTTCTTAATGAGCAAGATGAGATTGTTAACATAACAAATTGAAATAAATTGGAGACATCCGTACAATATATTCTAAGTATATGAATGTTGATGCTGCACATATTTTAGATTTTTTGGGATTTCACGTGCTTGGAATAATAAAATATATAGGCTAGCCCCTAAAGGTTTGGTAAAGACCATTTCAATGGACCAAAAGTAAAACATTTGTGGTGTCTTCAGGTACATGATTTCTCTACGAAGCAATTTTCAGCATAAAACCTATTCCATTAAGCCACAATGTTATCTATGCTTTCACCGCTAAAGTGAATTTTTTGTTCTCGTTTAAAATGTTTTCAATCCATTCATAATGACAACACAAGTAATGGTATATTTAAAAAAATAATAATTTCAGTTGTACATAAACTCCACGTTTCAGTTTACTTTATTTTTGCTAATGAATGGTGGTTTTCCCATTTCATAGTCAGTGCATCTTAAAGTTTTACTTTCACTATTGACATTACCCTCTGGAAGAAATCAGCATCAGCTGCTTATCATTTCAGCTTCGCTGAAAATGTGTTAAGACAAGCATGCACAATTCAGCCTCTGTTTATTATGTTTATTTGGCTGAATGTGATTACACACTGTGTGGTTTCATTCATACTTACAATGATCGAATATTCCATAAAATTTATTGGAAACCCTGCAGTAAGAAAACATGCAACCTCCTTGAACTATGGACATCTGGGAAGTAAGGATGATGCATGTTACAATACGTTACAGCCTTTGTTTTTGTTTTAATGAACTGATGTATGTGATGACTTTGTTGAGGTAAGTGGAGAATAACCTGCAATTTGGTGATATCTGGGTGTCAAGGTAATTACAATGCAAACAGGTGTGAAAATGCTTGCAGATGCTTGATTTAAGCAGCCTGTGCTTGCTGTTCAAAAAGAGAGAAAACATTCTTTGGTTTTTAACCAAAATTGTAAGAATCTGTTATTACAAGTTGGGTTTTCTGGTTTTCAGGTTTTTTACTTCCCACAAATCATTTGAAAACAAATAATAAATTGTAAAATATTTTCTGTGTGTAACAGCAGTATTCATAACTAGACTTTTGAAAGTACTTTTTGGCCAATTTTTTATCGTTTATTAAATACCAAATGCACGATAACAATACTGGTACAACAACAGCATTGCAGCAACAACAAGTGTAACATAATTAAACTTACAAAATGTAATGTGCTGAAACGTTATCGTATTCTATTTCTTTACTCATTGTGCATATCCTCCTTTTACTTCGTCTGCTCCACTGCCGTCAACATGTTTGTACTATCTGGCCAACCAGAAGAATGCCAACATGAAAGGGTTGGTGTTGTCAAAAACCACTCAATCAAAAAGTCTGTTTTCTTACATAATACGGATAAAGGCTCCAGATCTGGTTAAAGTATTAGATCGGGAATTACCTTAGCTTGTGTTAGATGTGCACTAACTGCCAAGGGAAACTAACTGCCACAACTTTTTGAAATTGACTGACTGGTTTTCCCTCTTTTATATGTAGTAGCAAGCTGGATAGGGAAAAGAGGGACACTTTCTGGTGAGTTTGAGTTATATACAACTCTATCACAACAAGCCTGTTGTGTCCATTCCTTGAAAACCTAGAAAAAACAATCCTAAAATGTATCTCTGCTTGCTGTTGTGGCTGCATACCGAGTGGACCATATTATGAGGACATAGATCGGGGTTAGAATAACTTTGGAGAGCAGTTTAGATTCAAGAAAGCTTGAATGTCAGTTGATAAACATAGATTTATCAGATCAAAACAGTAATTTTAAAGGGATTTTTGTACATCTGGAAGAAAGTCAATGGATTGAATCAGGGGTATTAAAACTTTCCTTTAACTTGAGACATTCTTGCCCTACCATTTTATTGAAATTATCATTGCTTAATTCAACAGACAAAAGACACTTGGTCTTTTTTTTTTTTTTTTTTGCAATTTGGAAACACGTGAGCTCGAACCATGTTGATATTTGCAGTAGCAAGTTCTGTCTAAACTCTGCCACTGTACAGCACAGAGTGAAAGCCTTGCTCACACTATCACCGTCATGGAAGAAAGCAGTAACGTAATTAAGATTGAATTCTGTTGTAAGTTGAAATCAGTTGGAAAAAACGCCAGTAAACACTCTGGAAGACAACAAAGAAGCTCTTCCAAGACACTCCAAACTCACAGGGGAACAGCACTGGTGAATAAATTAATAACAAAACACTGGTGAAATGATGGAATTTTGTGGCAGATAATGCCTCATTTAGATGCGGCACTTGCGGTGCCCATACAACTCTCATTATATGGATGTACAGTGTTCTGTACTATACGCAGATTGTGACTGGAGAATAAAGTCCAGGTAAAAAAAGAAAAGAAAATAAATTGCTGAATTCCACAGGCCAAAGAGACTTTCAGCAAAAACAATTTTCAACAAACATTTTTAAAGCTGCTAATGCTTATAATAAACCAATGTTATTAGAAACACACATGTTAATGGTATTTTTGAAAGAAACTAATTTATAAAGGTGGATATGAAGGTATTACAAAAATCATGACAATTGGAGTGTTGAAAATAAACAATTATTAATTTTCTTTATTAGCAATAAAAGGAAATATTTTCAGCTTTCTTAATCACTACATTATTTTGATACTATATTATGCACATTTCGTACATCAATTAAAATAATCCTACTCAGATGCACATTTTATTTTATGAAGGTTTTGTGGCCACAGTGGCCTTTCACATAGAACTGGGAGAGAGAAGTGACAAGCGGCAAAGGTCCACCAGACAAGACTCGTACCAGGGACCTTGATAAAAATACAAGATTCAGGGTGTTATCCATGTCCTTCTAAGCAGTTAAATATGACACTGTGACACTGACAAGTAGGCTTTCTGGGAATTAAACAGTGTGTAGGCATTGATAGATTGACAGTTTGTTCAACCAAATTTAACAATGATATATCATTATCACAACTTTTGGGAAAATCTATAAAATCAATGGGCCTGCAGGAGGAGAAGGATTAGAATTACTAACACACTAAGAGAGCGTTAAAGTGCCTGAGTATGGATCTCAGTTGTGGCTTGGATCAATGACATTTGTGGACACTAAGCTCAATAACAAGCCATCTAAGAACTGGTTAGAAGAAGAAAGAAATAGATGTGAAAAGCAAATTTGCTGGTAGAGAAGCTAATATCCTGTGCGCGCCTGGCTGAACATAAGCTACGCAGCTGCTGCAGGAGAAAACAGTGAAGAAAGCTGAAGAGGAATAGATCCTGCTGCTGAAACGATACAGATACAAATGTAGCTGCCTTTATTGATATTCCTCCATCACTGATATTGGCAGACAGTGGTGAAGAATGTAAAGATGCATTGATCTTAAAGGGTGGGAAAATGCATTGAGTGGCACAATTCAATTTGAGCATTGAGTGTTTTCAGAAAGACATGTGATAATGTGGTGTTTATTGAACAAATGTATAACAAATTACCTAAAGGTTTTGGTTTTCGAAGGAGTTAATATCCTTCAAATGTAGATATTTTTGCCTCAAATCCCAATCTGATGGTCTGAGTTTTGTTCAGTAAATAATAAAAATAACACAAAAAAAACGAGTTGGATTTCCACAGCTCAGCAGAAGGTAGTAAAATAGACTTTAGAGTTGATTCATTTTTATTTTTATTCAAACTTCCAAATACAAGTTAGAAATGTAATCCAAAAACACTATGTAAGCAGAACACCTGAAGTGTCTCTAAAATTAGACTTTCTTACCAGATTCTCACTTTTTCACAACTTAACTTTTTTGTTAAACAATTATTAGTGCAAATGAAACATTTTAGGCACCATTTATATTAGAGATGCACCGATCCAACTTTTTCAGTCCCGATACCGATGGCTGCATTTTGTGTATCTGTCAATACCCGATACCGATTCGATACTATTTGTGACAGTGTGGAGGTCCTGTCACTATGGCTCCGATAGAAGATGTGCCCTGGCTGCTTGGCCACAGGGATATCCCTTTGGCTGACTGGTTAGCGCACATGACCTTCACCTGGGAGTCGTGGAATTGAATTCCGCCTGGGACCTCGTTGTGTACCTTGCCACATATTGTTGAATTAATAAACTGTATAACTTTTGGTGCCTTTCTTGAAGAGACTTAAGGCACCAGACTTTAACAAACTAAACATAACTGAGACTAAATAACAGATGTTAAATACAAAATTACCACAAAAATAAAATTTCAAGTGAAAAATTGATTTTTTTTTTGTGTGAATTTGTTGCAGATACCAGTACATTAGGCAGTATCAGGGCCGATACCTCCCTAATTTATATTTTACGCTCAGTGAAAAAATTTTGTAAAAAAAATATTGTGTATTATTTGCACAGCTCTTCAAACAACCAGAGATGTCTTAACCGCCTTTTACATCGTAGACATTCATACATTTTTAGACCCTCCATCCATCTACCCACTCAGCCATCTGTCCGTCCAACCAACTAACCATGCAAAGCCAGATGTCTCTTTTCTCACCAACACTACCAACCTCAATATAGGGGATCATAAAGCATCTACAGGTCAAACGGGATATATAGTTCCTCTAGCAGGGTTCTGGGTTTGTGACTGTGGTCTCCTCCAAGTGCAACAGGAACCCTAACCCAATACTATTGTAACATATCCTCTCAAAATACCTTGAGCGACACACTCATAAGTCTCCTCCAGATCCACAACATGCACAATATAAGTTGATCAGACAATCAAACTGCCATTCCATCTTCAGCAATTCCCTTTAAAGATCTTGGGTCTCAGTTATAAAACTTTGTATGGAATCCTTACTAAAACCGTACTTCAACCCAGCAAAAAAATGTTTTCCCTTTTGTCAAGTAACTTTCAGATCTATCAAACTTTGATTATACACAGCAGCACATAATCAAATTCTTCCTAGAAATCTACTAAGGTGTTATTGTATCATATCCAGCCTACTACACATCCACTTTCTGTCATTCCCAAGTGCCTAATGAATATTCTGCATAGACTTAAGGCGGTTGATATGGGACATTTCACTGGTAACCATGGCAACCAAGAGGGGAAGAATCTGCATTCAATGGAGACGGATGATCGAGGGGTGACTGAGTGACAGAGGCACAGAAAAAAACTTTTTATTCCATTCAATCAATAAATCAACATTTATCTATATAAAGCTTCACAGCCAAAAGGCGACCAAAACGTTTTACAACAAAATCACTTTGGTCAATAATATTCAAGTAAGCAATACGAAAATGTGTAACAAGACGACAAGAGCAACGAACGTCATTTAAAAAAAGCAGCAGCAGAACCAATAGAACAAATAAGAACAATAAATATAAAGTTAGAGTTATATGATTACTTATTGCAGCAACAATAAGATTAGAACTGCTTAAGGGAATCTACATCGGCGTCCTGCATCCAGATTTTGCCAATGCCATTATTTTAAATGAGCGTCAGTGAATCCATTGTGCAGGATTATGGAGGAGTGTTACTTTAGTATTCATATTTGTACTTCACACAATTAATGCACCGACGAGTGCAACTGCTGTATAATCTGAAGACATACACGTGAACCTACTGTGATATCATTATAAATGCAACATATTTTCATTCATTGTAATTCTCAGAGATGGAGGGGTGAGTGTTTGTTTTGTGTGTGTGTGAGAGACTCTACAACTCAGTACAAGTACTACAAGTACAATTCAAAATTATGCTCACATTTTCTGCCACACTTTTTTCTGTAAATGCCAAACTTGGCATAGAAAATGAGTTATGCAGTTTTCGGATCCTGTTTTGTGTGTGGTCAAGATTTACAAAATGAGACCCCTGGTTCACTACTCCACAGCCAGGATGACAGGCACATATGTATCTTTAGGACATATTTACATATTCTAATTTGGAAAAAAAAAGATTTACATTCCTTATCTTAATCTCAATGCGCATGTGCTTTTACTGGGTGATTGCATGTGTAATGTGGATAAATTCTGGCTGAAAAGAGAACAGTTGAGAAGGTAAAAGGTCGCACTTGAGCTATGGTCAAACAAGATCACTTCCCAACGATTACAAGTGGGCTTGGGATAACAGCAAGACAACAGCTCAACTTATTGGCTTGGAGGACAACACACTGGTAATAATGATAGATTGAGCAAAAGAAAAGAAAAAAACAAACTGTTCTGTGAAGCACAAAACAAGGACAGCTACAAAAGGAAGGGAAGAAGTAAGGGCAGCTTGTTACAAATAAAGGATGGGGCGGGGGGGGGGGGACTCATGGTAAACTGGGAAGCTAAGACTCCCTTTGATGGGACTAGTTTGATTCTTCCATCTATTTTTACTATGAGAGCTAAATGGAGTCAGGTACAAATAATGCATAATCAAACATCTTAATGAGTCCAGCATTCTCTTTTTGTCACACTTGCAACTATTTTCAATCTGGAGGCCTGGTTTGAATGTAGAAAATCTTCTCTTTCAGAGATGTCAAAGAAGTTTCTGACAGAGCAGTTATCACAGCATGTCAAATTGCACCAGCTCAAGAAATAATTTGGATTTTTTTTTTCTTCTTCAAAGTGTGCTACAAAACAAAAGCCTCCACCCCTCCCTGATTTGCCTTGGCAGGGTCCTTCTGGCTGGGGGGTCTGCATGGAAAGAAAGGGTTTTACCAGAGGATTATAGGAGGAGAGGGGGTGAGAGGAGATGAGAGAGTATGGATGTGTATGTGTGGTTGAGATGAGGTGTGGTGGTGATGGGCTTGCAAGCAATTTTATCCAAAATGCTGCAATTGTCCCCAAGATTGTACAGTGCAGAGTGGTAGCACTCATTTTCTCGTCTATTCATTATATCCTCTATATTTACTTATCTTTGTCTCTCAAGAAGAAAAATAATCTGTGTTAAAAGGATTGCTTTTATTCGGTAGAGGGTTTTTAACAGAGCTTTATCCTCTGACGTTGAGTTAACCCAAACTGTAGCTATCTTATGAGAGTGGCATGAATAGCAAATTAGTAGTTTTTGGGTTTCCTATAGTAATAGACACTGTTAGATTCCTGATTTCTTCAAATTGCATTTTCCTGCTGTCTCACATAGTGCTTTCTTTTTAAATGAAATTGCCAATTTTGTTGGCTCAAATTAGAACAGTAAGAATTTGATTACTTTATGACTGGAAGATAAATAAAAATGATATGGCGTTTTTATATCATGTACAATAGGAGTTTGTGATTTTACTTTTCTTTGAAATGTAATCCCCCTCATAAATGATTCATATTTGAAGGGAGTTCATATGACAGAGAATAATAAACAAATACTGGCTGTCGTATTTAGATTCAAATAAATGCAGGCAAAGGAAGTTCATATGAAAAGATATTCCTTCTGTTTTTGTTTTCCTGTAAAACATAGTTGTCATTGTCCATCTCAATGATTGTCAGAGTGGATTTACAATATTGTCTTGCCTGTATCTTAGAGTTTAAAATAATGTCATTATTGTAGATTCTGTCAATGTTTTTTTATGTATATCATATTAAGATTCATGTAGAAAGCATGTTTTTCTTTAACACTACCACTTGAGAAAGAGTTATACTTGCTGATACTGTGGTGTATTATCTATCTGTTCTAATCCTAATTACAGAACTCAAAACTGCTAAATAATTACTAATTGACGTCAGGAGAGTAGATTCTTAATAATAATCAGTAATAACCAATAGAACATGTTTTTTTCAGTTTTAAACATAAGAATGTTGTTTGTTTTATACAGTGGTGACTGTAGCTACAAGAAAAAAGTATTTTTTTATAATTAAATCTAATAAATGATGTCTAAAAAGGCTGATCATGATTTAAAAGTTAGAACTAGTCAAAAAAAAACAGTGAATATGAAACAAACGTACATTTCATGCCAAATTCAAATTTTTACTGATAACAATTTTCTGTTCAGTTACATGTGGGGGAATAGCTCATTGGGAATAAGCCCCAGTGTTAAAAGATGTTAAAGCGTGGTTATTGATACAGTAGAGTACCACCTCTTCATTGCAGATAAAGTAAAGTCTGCAAGAGAAATAACCAAAAGAAAGACCTCCTTAGGGCACTCAGACTAACCAATCTCTTTGATAGAAAAATGTCCTATTAAAATCTCCTGAACAATAAGATTTTTTTTTCTCCCTTCCAACTTAATTACTGATATTTCTCTTTAATAGGTCACTGATTTGAGGTAGATAATTAGATGGGATATTGAACTGGACCTCCAGGGGGCTCAGGTCTAGTGGATCAGCCACATAAAGATCAGTGTAAAAGTCATCTTTTCAAATTATTCTGGGATACCAGTGGTCCCAAGCAGCTTATACAGCTAAGGCTGGGTAATTAAATTATAATTTAACCTGCTGAGGGTGGAATGGCAGGACTGGACTGAATTTGGGGGGTAGAATGGTACTGACAGGATTTACACTTAATGAAATAATAAAGCAACACCAGCAAGAAAGCTGGCATTGCCACTTGGCTTTCTCTTTATCATCTCCTCAACGCTGAGGGAAGATTCAAACCTAATGAGTGGGTCACCTGCTCCTTTACATTTTCTTCTTGTACTCTTTCCTTTTCTTCTTTATTTTTTGCCAAATGGATGATGGTAAGCTTTAGTCAATAAAAAAGTTGTATAACTTTTTTTCCTTCATGTATTTGCTATGTGTGTGTGTGTGTGTGTGTAACGCATGTTGATGTTATTTGAAATGTAAATGAACAATATTGTTTACACAGATTTATGGGATTTTTAAAGATAAAGTGAAACAATGCATATATTATACGCAGGCAATGTTGACCTGTTCTGTCCTATGTGTCTACTTTGTTCTGAAAAGGAACTTCATTTCTTTCTCTGCTATTTAGGTCTTTCTCATTTACAGCCTCTATTGGTGACCACTACACTGGCATGTAGAGTGCTTTGCAACAGTATTCATACCCCTTGAAGTACAAATTAAACATATGAAAAGTATGGCATGCATTTGAATTCATCCCCCCTTAATAAGTACTTGATAGAACTACGTTTTGTTGCTATTATACTTTTTTTGGGCAAAATATAAGTACCAGCTTTGCACATATAGAGGTTTGTTCAGGCCTTTTGGCAAAATATCACAAGCTCAGTTAGACTAGATGGAGACAGTATTCATCTCTGATTATCTACTTTCAGATATAGCCTATGCTGAATGGATTTATTCAAATTAAAATGTTGACCAGGTCAAAAGAGCACATGGATATGCTTTGATCAACAGGCAAACTCTGCTGTCCAGATTTGATCTCATCCCAAAGTAACAAATATTGCCCCCACTGGGGGCCAGATTCCAAAAGTTCCCAATGACTCGAGTGTTAAAAATGGCAAGTTCAGAGCAGAAATAAACATGTTTGCAGCCTGGTTAAAAAAACAACAACATTTAAGGTCAGGTTTACCATCAAGGCAACTTTGAGGAGGGTGATTTTTTTTTAATAACTCATACATTTATATGTAATGTAATAAAGACATTATGGATAATTAGGAGTGTCTCCTATCAACTGACAGGTCTCAGGTGAGCCGTCAGCCCAAGCAGCTAGTGGCTTGCTAGTGGATGCTGATCAGTGATGTTACTCGTTGTCGAAATGGTCACGATATGCTGACATCTTACAAAATTCCTTAAAGGGCCATTTTTATATGGAAACACAATGGCTGAGCGGACCAGGCCAACAGGTTTACCTCATCTGATTTCAGTCACAAATGTCCTGGAACTTGTCTAGTGGAAATGTGCCTAATGTGGTTAATAGAAACTAATTCCTGACTTAAAAAAATTAAACAAAAATAACAAATTGCTTTTTTGATCTTTACACAATGAATTGAGCAGTGCTCTGTGAGATTGCAGTGCTTGGGATATGTCATTTTGTAATCTAGCTTTACCCAAAAAGGGTTGCTTGTGGTCGTACCCACAGCTGTCATTAAATGCTTGGCACATGCAAGTCACATTATATGGGGCCACGATGGGGTGCAGCAGGGCTTGGCCTGCATATTTGGGCTGCCACCTGTGGCCCCACAATGGCCCAATACTGTGGGGCCCACACGTGCGCCAAATTTCATGGCTGTTCCCTGGCCTGTGCATTCAGGCTTCCTGCTGTGGTCCCACAGGTCTGTAGCTATGAGGCTCAGATGTTTGTACACTTTGTTTTTTTATATTTGAGTTTTTGATCTTTTGTTTATCAATTTCCTCTTGAAGTCCTCTGTTTTACTTGATTTTTTGCCTTAGGATTACTCTGTTGAGGTTAGCTTTGTGTTTATACTTATTTTGTCTACGAGTTCTCCATCCTTCTTTCTCACCCTTAAGTGTTATTATAAATTACTTTGGTCTCATTTCAATTCAATTCAATTCAAAATACTTTATTGATCACAGAGGGAAATTAACTGCTGTTGTAGCTCAATTCATTTATTTAAGGAGTAGTTGTAGACAATGATGGCTGTGGGGAGAAAGGATTTCCTGTAGCGGTTTGTGTTGCAGTGAAACTGAAGAAGCCTCTGACTGAAGATACTCTGTTGCTGTAGGACCGTCTCATGAAGAGGATGCTCAGGGTTTTCCATAATCTTTTTAATTTTTTGAAGAATCCTTCTTTGCATCATTTTCTCCAGTTGTTCCACAGTCGTCCCTAGAACATAACCAGCCTTCTTTATCAGGTTATTGAGGCGTTTTAAGTCCCCAGCTCTGATGCTGCTACCCCAACAATTTTAAGTTACTACTTGGCACTATATTTCTTCGTAATTTTGCATCTGGATTATTATTTGATTAAACTGTTTTATTTTTCTCTGTCTTATTTCCTTCTGCCATTCTGCTGCCTTCCCAGCTGCTTCTGCTTTGATCTCACACTTGCATTTAATCATTTTGATTTAGCCTCACTCTATGGCGTTGTTTACACAAAGACAAAACAAGTAATTTTAAAAGAAAAGTTCTGTCCACACAGCTACTGAAGATGTTGTAGTACCATGCCGGGCCACAAAAAGAACACTGAGCATGTGTAGTCAACCCAGTGGCAAACACTACAAATCTATCTTAAAATAAGAACTTTACTCAAAGGCATGTGGTATCAATGGTTCCCTGGTTCAATTTTATTTTTGCTGCTGGTGATAGAGCAGGGACAGTAAATTATATTCTTGGATTCATAATAAGGTCAGTATTTGCTTTATCACGACTGGAACATGGTATAGCACCATGTTTGTTTACTTTATCACAGAGTTGAGCATGACCGTTAAATATAGGAATAGGCTGGCAACCTCATCCACTCAGAAAAAAAAGACCAGAGAGTTCATACTCACGGAGACAACTGAGCCGGCGATAGTTTACTGTGTCCTGAAACTGGACAAGCTGGATGAGACACCTGTTTGATTAAATAACTTTGCTACTACACCTGGTTTTGTCTTTGTGTAGACAGGGCTTATATTCAAATCAAATCAAACTTTATTTATAAAGCGCTTTTCAAACAAAGTTACTCAAAGTGCTTTACAGATTTAAAATAACCCCACAAACCCCCTTTCAAAAATAAAATCATCAACGCAAATACAACCCCCTCCCAACCCAACCCAACAGCCATACACACACACACACACACACACACTTAAAAGCTACAAAAAGCGGGATGAGTACAGATGAGCCAGGAAATGCCATCGTGGGAGCCATCTGCATCGGTAGCAGCAGATCAACAGCAGCAGCCAAGGCACTGACCCAGGGCGCCCAGAGGAGGGAGGGGCAGCCACAGTCGACAACCGACCCCCGATGCAGGGGCCTCCCAGAGAGGAAACACTGGCAAGAAAGATTAAAATAAGTTAAAATATAAAGTTTATAAAATGAAGTGCATAAAGTATAAGACAATAAGTGTAAAACAATATTAAGATAGATCAAGATAAAAATGCAAAGCAGATTAATAAATAAACATATCTCTTTTCAAGAAGATCAACTTGTTTACTCAAGATCTGTTGAATTTTGTACTGCTCATTTGTAATATTTTAGGGTTTTATTCATGTTTGTGTAGTTTCTTCTCAGAGGTTTTTGTGGATTTGACAGTTTCATTATCATTGGTTTGTGTGCAATGGTTGCCTCCCTGTCCATTAAAAATATGCATTTAACGTACGAACACATTTCAAACAAAATAAAAAAACTGCAAGATAAGGTTATGAACTGGAATTCACGCTCAATTGAAATAAACAACAAATACTTTCTCTAAGATATGCTGTGAGTGATTTATAGGTTCCTCACTGAAAAACAAAATATTGGTTTTTAGTTGCTTCTTTCTGAGGTGGTTGAAGATTGAAAACATTTCCCATTATAGCAAACACAGCTCACATAGTGATGATAATTATTAATTTCACTGATTTTATATCATTGCTCACACAGAGTTCATAACGTGATGACAATGTTGGGATTTTTGTTCATATTTTTATATGCTGATTTTTCTCTTTTATTTGAGCTGAAATTTTAACAAAGCAAAAATTTGAAAACAATTGAAATACTGTGAAAATGTTCAGGCTTTCTACAATAGTCACAATGTGCAGGGATTATTTTAGTTAGAAAATTCTATTTCTAACCTGATGAGGGATATAGATCACTAAACTGCTGGATTCTGCATATGTCCTGACTCTCACAGGGGCCATTGTGGGTTGTTTTTGGGCAAATATATTTTGGGCATGCCCACAGAAATAAACAGCGTTAACACAAGTGCAAACATCCATTGTGGACGCGAACCGCCATGTTTGCTGGAAACCTGTTTTCTATATTTGTTGGTCTTCATTATGCTGTATTATTTAGTGATGTTATCTATTGAATCTCTGAGACAGATTTATATTGTGATTAGATTACACAGGCGGAATTTACTAGTTAGATGCCTTCCAGCAATTGTTTGGACGGGATTTGATTTAGGAGTAATTAAAAGCAACAGCTTTCTTTAAAAAATAGCTTCACCTTACATATTCTTATCTTGACATTTGCGTGTGTTCCTTAGCCATAGACAACAATGACATTTGCTTAGTACTTTGAAAGCTACAAAAATCTCAGAATACTATACCTCTGTGTTGTTTACGTCATTATGGTTCGTCCTCTAGCATCTGTTGTCTCTGCAAATCTGAAACAAACAAAATGCACCTCCTTTACCCTCAGACAGTCACTTGGATTACATTATATAAAGTACTCCCTCAATTCAGAATTTATTTATTTTTTTCAGAACACAACAGAATGGCAGTGTGGTGAATTAAAAAGGGAAGAGGAAAGAAGTGAAATGGAGTGTAAATGAGAGAATCTAACAAAATTATTAAAACAACTATGAGGACAAAAGAAATGTGAAATTGACTTCATCTGTTTTGGGCTGCTGCATCTTCTTCTCTTATTCCCTTCTCTCCTCTTCGTCCATCTCTGCTACAGTTAAGATGGATGCATCACAGTGGAGGCAAGCAACGTTCCTATAGCGCCTCAATGCCGCAAGCTCATTACATCCCTCCCCTTCATAATCACTCCCACCCTCACTCATCCCCGCTCCCACCACTCACCCAAGCCCAAATCTGCCTGCAGCCTCAGCCCGAGATCCAGCCCCAGCCAGCATGACAGACAGGCCCAGTTAACAGTCCCTGTAAGCGGGGAAAGAAAGCCAAGCATTGAGGTAAAATGACTGGACCGCAAATGACAGGTGTAGTTAAAATTGTGAGGCGGAGAAAGGCTTGAGGACAGAGATCCAGGGCAGCGCTGTAATAAGCAGGATGAAGGAGCTCAAGCATTGCCTGAGTTTTCCTCTCTCATCTACTAACATCCTTCCTCAGGCAAACAAAGGGAAAATAAGTGAAAGTTAACTTTTTACCTTCTGATACTTCTCTTCATTTGAGTCTCATGTTAGTCCTGTCTTAAAGGAAGGATGCTAATTGAGCCTGACTGACAAAATGCAGAGTTTTTCCATCACCCCATGCTGCATTTTGGCGTTTGGCTGCAGGGTGGCTGAACAGTTGACTGAGTGGAAAAGAATAAAATCAACTAAGTGAGTTGAAAGGTGAGGTGTAAGATCATGACTTAACTACAATTATCTGTCTTAGTAAAGCTCAATTCTTGTCTATTAAGTGCAGAATATCCATAAAAACCATAAAAGCCTGAGAAAATTTTTAAAGGTGTACTAAGTGAAGAGTGTCTAACCACAGATCACAAAATGTGGAAATTTGTGTTTCTATTACAATAGTATACACTAATAATTTGTTATTGTGATTTATTAAATGCTTCTTTTTCTGCAAGCCATTCTAATATGAAACAAAGATTTTGTAAATGAAAAAAACCTCTTTTTAAAATATGATTTTGTTCATCAGTTGAAGAAATTCTATTCAAACCAACCTGGC
Source organism: Apricaphanius iberus (assembly GCA_028564705.1). Classification (NCBI taxonomy): domain Eukaryota; kingdom Metazoa; phylum Chordata; class Actinopteri; order Cyprinodontiformes; family Aphaniidae; genus Apricaphanius; species Apricaphanius iberus. The sequence continues at coordinate 2,358,406 of JAPXFQ010000166.1, read as the reverse complement.
CAGTTGTGAATATTTTATTCCCCAAACTTGTTAAATCATGAATCACAAATGAAAAGCTGTAATTCACCATATATTTGTCTCCATCTCATTGGCCACACTCGGGTCTAATTACTTTCCGACCTGTAAATCAATAAATCACATAAAGTATATAAAAATGTCCTGACATAATGAAGTAGGCTAAAAGACTTTAAAAGACATGTCATGTTTTATTCTAAAGGTCTTCATAAATATGTGAGAAACAAACAAACCACAGAGAGATATTTTATTCACAGAGAACGTAAACATGTAAGAGCTGTATCTTTCAAGAAAGGGAAATTCCTCAAAGAGCACATCAGCAGCTCACACAGGCAGTCACAAAAGCAACCTCACTGTAACTGATGGAACCGTAAAATTTTGCTCTCCTGCTAAATATCCTGAAAGAGAATGTATGGTCAGCAAGTCATGACATCTAGCTTAAGTCCACTGCAGCAGGAAAATGATCTAAAACCCATAAACTGCGTCTCCATTACCCATGTCATTGCGTAAATTGAAGTTGCGAAAATAAACTGCCTAATGGAAACATGGCAATTTCGGGGAAAAACTTGCCTTTTTCGCTAAAAAGTTTTTGCATTTGGATGAGGTGGTTTTTCAGGCATATAGAAATTGATATATTTTGAAAAACAGCAATGGAAACACCTTTTTCAGATCACACAAGTCACATGATCAACAACCAGCTGTTACTACGAGCGAAAAAGACGTCAACGTTGATGACATCGGAAGTAGTAGTAGTAGTAGTAGGAGGAGAAAGATGGGGCAGCAATGTTTGGGTTCGCGAAGAGACAGAGGTTCATCTTTTGCATTTGGTTCAGGATGAAGGCATAACTCATTTATTAGATTCAAAACAGCAAAGAAACCCTCACATTTACCAAGACCGCTCCCATGCAAAAGGGGCTTGTTGCTACAATGCTTCTACAAGCCGTCTACATCTCCTCTGATTGGCTGATAATGCGCAATAGAGCCCCACCTGCAATACGAATATACCTACTGTAAATGTTCACATCCGTCACAATTTATTGCGTGAAAACTTGTGATTTAAACTGAGTTTAATGGAAACACCGCAATTGCGAAACTGTTTTTCCGACATTTAGAAAATATCAACAAAGTTTTGCACATATTTGTAATGGAAACGCAGCTATAAACTAGTTCACAGAGCTGCTCATGAGAAAGAAAAAAAAAATGGCTTTTACAGTGGCCTACTCCAAGTCTGGACTTATATCTGACTGGAATGCTGTGGCATCACCTTAAACAGGCAACTTTTGCTCGAAAAGTGTCCTACATGGCTGAATTAAAACAATTCTGCTTTAAGAGTGGCTCAAAATTTTTTTAAGAAATGAAAAAAATACTAATCTTTAGTTATCACAAATGCTTGCAGGCAGTTGCTGAAGCCAAGATTGGCACAAGCACTTATTAGGAACTCACTTTTTAATGTAGGCCCAGGTTGGTTCGGATAGTGTCGCCCCCCCCCCCCCATAAATTACATTATTGTTTAAAAAGCTGTATTTTATATTACTGTGGTTATTCTTCTTAATAATAAAACTTGTGCGATCATCTGAAACATTTAAGAGTGCTGTTCAGAAGATGTATTCAAAAATGTCCATACAAGACAATCCCCTCAAAATGACTTGCAGTAAATTGGTATCATGTCTTTGAATGAAAAATACTACATAAACAATAAGTAACAACTGAGGTGTGTATCGAAGACACTTTAGAAATCCGTGATATTGGACTGATTTGGTACATTTGTTTTTTCCCAGAATTGTTTTATTTATTAAGTTACTTTTTATTATTCAAAAGCACTTTCTTTCCTATCCTTTCAGTTGCCCTACTTGACACAGATTTCCCTGCCTGTCTGATTGGTATTAACAGGATTATCAATGCTGCAGCCATAATGAAAAGTAATGTACCACAATTACTGATATAGATCTAGGGGATTAAGCTTCATAATGCAGAGTTTCCTTTAGGGTAATAAATCTAATGCGTTTTGAGCATCGACTTAGTTGATGTTTGCATGCTACTGCTGTTTCCACAAGACTCATTAGATAATAATTATTGGCTCTCAATGTCAGTTTTGAGCACCTCAGGTATCATACAAGTGAGTCAATCACTCTTCTGTTATATTTGTTGCTAATTTCTAGTCAAGGTGATATCACAGTTAAAGTACCATAAAACAAATAAGCTTGTTGTTGACTTATTTTTTTATTTAGATCAAAATATAGCTACCTATCATTGCCTACCTGTGTGGAGGCTGGCTTCTACCTCCAGCAGTCACTGGACGAAAGGCTGCGTACACCCTGAAGAGGTTACCACTAAATCACAGGGACACAGAAACACACAGAACAGACAGATATGTGCACACACACTCATACCGCAGGACAATTAGTAGAGACCATTTCACCTAACAATCAGGAAGCTGGAGAACCAGAGAGAATCCACACACGTAGAGGGAGAAGACGTTTTCAGATCCCCGCACCCACAATTGCTGATTTGACTGATAATGCTGCAGAATTAAGAAGTCAGAGCACACGACATATTAGAAAATAAATCTTAGAGGATTAACGAGAAACACAGTAATTAAAATATAAGCTCTAAAGATATCAAGTTAGTATTATTATACTCTGAGAGAAAATAGAAAATCTCTCGACTTTTTATTTATTTTATTTTTTTTACGTGTCCTGTCTAGCAGTATGCCACTCAGAATTGGTGTCTGAGTACCAAGTACAAGCCCAACAGATTTACTTTCCCAAGCAAAGTATTAAAGCTTCGCTGTAATACTCCACTTGATGTATATGTATGAAAAAATCTTTATTAGTGATTACTGAGGGTTCAATTTCCTGAAGTCATGGAGACAAAACCGAGACAAGAAGGAAGAAAGGAAGAAGGTGAAGAAAAGAAACCGGACCAGCAGAGGCTCGAACTGACAACAAAGAAACAAAGAACACAAGAAAACATCCCAGTCCTCCGCCTCTGCCGGACAATACACGCCGTCGCCACCCCGGACCAATATCCACCGCCAACAACCCGGCCCCCCCCACACACCTATAGTCTATAAGAATTCTGCCCACCCAAAGATCTGTTTCTTCTTTTTTAAGAATCTGTTCTATCTTTCACTTTTTACCTGTACTAATGGCACCTTTTTGATGTTGTTATCTGTATTAAAGACAATTGTCCACAATGAGACTTCAGCCTCCACCATGACCAAGACCAGAGAGCTTATTTAAGAACACCAGAAACAAGATTGTACATCTGCATAAGAAAAGGATGGGCCAATCTACAGTAGGCAAGCACCTTGGTGAGAAGAGATCAACTGTTGGATCAGAAAATGGTTCATTGACAGTCTGTGAAAACTGTGAGAAAACAGCGCAGAATTAGATGGGGGGAATTGGTCGAAGACTGAAGAGAGCTGGGACCACAGCAACAATGGTTACTATTAGTAACATACTACGTGGTCATGAATTAAAATCCTCCAGCACTCGAGGTTAAGCATTACATGTCCAGGCCTGTCTAAAGTTTGCCAGAGACCATCTGGAAGACCCAGACTAGAATTGGGGGAATGTCATGTGGTCAGATGAGACCAAAATATAATTATTTGATATAAACGCTACTCGCCGTGTTTGGAGGGGGAAGAATGCTGAGTTGCATCTCAAGAACACCATGTCCACTATGAAGCATTGGGGTGAAAATACTGTGCTTTATGGCTGCTTTTTTGCAAAGGGGACAGAACAACTGATCTGTATTAAGGAAAGGATGAATGGGCCATGTATCATGAGATTTTGGGCAAAAACCCCTTCCATCACTGAGAGCAGTGGTGATGCATGATCTTCCAGCATCCCAAACATACCACCCGGGCAATGTAGTGGCTTCTTACAAAGGTTCTGGAATGGCCTAACCAGTCTCCAGGCCTCAATTCAATGGATAATCTTTGAAGGGGATTGAAAGTCAGTGTTGCCTAGCGAAAGCCTTAAAATATCACAGCTCTGATCTGCATGGAACAATGAACTAAAATACCAGCTAGTGTGTAAACCTGGTAAAGACCTACAGCACATGTTTAATCTGTGTCATTTTCAACCAACTCAACATTAAAAAGTATTTAGGTGAACTTTTATTGTTGACCTAATACTTATTTTCTGCAAAATTATACAAATAACTTCTTTATAAATCATACAATATGATTTCCTGATTTCCTAGCTGCCAAATACTGTTTCACCTCTCTGAAATTAAAAATACATATTACAATAAATGAAAGTGGAAATTTTTGTTATAACATTCAGATCTAATGTCCCAGAATGGTTTTATGTGTAGCAACACACTTGGGTGACAGGATCTAAACTCCTTATTCCACAGATAGTCACATACATAGTCTATTAAGCACAAGTTACTACATTTACACATGTATATCAAAATGTTGAATCATAAGTTTATCCACAATTTACACACAATGATAGGTCTTTCATTACTTTGCATTCGTAGAGATATTGTCTAACATTGTATGCAAATTTTAATGCTCTTTTTGGTTCAGTAACCATCTCTGCATAATTAGTGATTAATAATTATTATTTTGACCTAAATGAGCTGGTATAGATGAAAGATGCTGTGTCTTAAAGTAAAAGAATAATCAAACTAATTATACATTCAGTGATTATACTCATGTCATTCATGAGTTAAGCTGACATTTTTCCTTCCTACATCATGTGAAAAATAAGCTCCATTTACACACAATTGATATGAATTGCAATATGAATTAGCTAAAATACACTAAATGTATTTCAAATTTTATTTTAGATATGTAAAAATGTCATTGATAATTATATAAATGTTTTGTTTGATTAAATGCAACAACATCCCGATTTATTGGCACCTTTGTGAAAGTTTTCAGAATAGTTTTTAAATAAATTCCTCAGCTGTTGTTGTAGTATAATCATATTCTCAAATATTTATTGCAGTTTATCTTGCAGGTGCTGGCCAAACACACAATTTGACACCAGTAAACATCCAGGGAGACAGGGGACTCATATAGGTAGCTGGGTGTTCATCTGAACAATAAACTGATCTGGAGCCACAACTCTGATGCCCTTTACAGAAGAGTCAGAGAAGACTCTTTTCTGCTGAGGATACTGAGATCTCTTGGAGTACAGGGACCGCTCCTTCTATTCTATGGCATCACCTATGTTCTATGCTATATGAAATGGGTGATGCCATAGAATCTATGGGGCTGTCTGTTGGAGCAGAAATTTATCATCAGATGAAAGGAAACAACTTTGATTTTGATGTCATCATTAAGTCCAGCTCTCTGCTAGGATGCACATGGTGCAGATGGTGGGAAACAGAAGAACTCAAAGAGAAAAAAAAATATCACTCTTGGACAAGGTCTTCCACCCCATACATGAAGCTGTTACAGAACAAAACTTGTATAGTGACAGACTGCTGCATCCTAAATTAAATAATTGATCTTATTACATTTGCACATTACTTTGAATCTGCATGTAATATTTTTCATGACTGTAGGCCTATAGCTTTTTACATTCCACCTTACTGTACATTCTCTATATTATTATTTTTTGTTATTATTGCTCAATTTGATGTCTATCTGTGTTGTTCCATTTGGCTTTCACCACAGTCTAAAAATGTTCCACCCTGTCGGTGTGCTTCAAAAGTATTTATTAAGGATGCACCAATACGATACCATTCTATGTACTTGTATCAGTATTGGTTAGTTAACCGATATAATGGACATATACTTAAAATGTGGAAAATGTTAATTTTTCACTTTAAATTTTAGTTTTGTGTGGTCATTTTTATTAATATTTGATTTTTAAAAATCTAATTCAGCATAATTTGTTGTGACAAGCAGAAAAGAAAAGAAAACCTGTCTTCCAATTCATTGCAATTTTTTATGGTGGAAGTATTGGCACTGGTACTTGGTATCAGCAAGTAATCGGATCCAAATATCGGTGTCGTATCGGTTTGTAAAAGGTGGTATTGTTGCATCCCAAGTATTTAGTATTACATCTGGTTGAAAATATATTCAAAAACTGTAGAAATATAGCACACCTTTTGTTCAGCACTAATTTGGACAACAGTCCCGCTGATTTAAAATCAAAATTTGAAAAAAATCAATTGCACATCTCAGAAAATCTTTTTTCTGACAGTTGGTTTATCTTTATTTTTTTCATTTTATTTCTCTGTCTCATTAAGTTGCCTTCTCTTCTCTTGCTGCTTCTCCATATCATCCAAGTCAATCGAAAAGGTCCATTTTCAAGGTTCTTGCCCTCAGCGGATGCATTGGGTATCCATAGTTTGCGTTCTGACCCTGGTGCAACCCCTCACCTGACCCTGTGGCTCCTTTCGAACTTTGATGGTAGTGTCCATATCTATGTCACCAGTCTGACACTGTACTACATCAATAAACATTTAGGGTGGGCAGATTTTTCAGGGCTGAATAATTTATAGCCCATGATTAGAAACTCTATCCTGAGTGACGGGTCTGGTTGCTTGTATGTTTGTCTTGGATCTTTACAATAAAACATGACCCAGTCTGATTAGAAACTCTGTGGCTTCAGATATCAGTGTGTTTGTGTGTCTATGTGCAAAAATATCCATGAGAGACAGAAAAAACTGGTGTTTTAAAGGATTAAAAAGGATGACTGAAGTAGCCAAAAAGTATATAAAACTGTAAAGACTTTCATTTTTCAATTGATTTTGTCCTCCTGATAAGGACAACCTTGCATTGGACGCAATTTAGTTTGACACCTTTAACTATAGTAAATACCAATTTCTGGACAGCAATGGGAAGATTCAATTTATCTTATTTTTATAGCTCCAATTCAAAACAGATATCAACTCAAGGCCCTTTAAAAGAAAAGTCATTTAAAGTCAATCATGCTAACTTTGCGATCAGTTTCAAAGACTATGACAAATTTTTATGTTTTGCGCTTGCGAGTGTACCCTCAAGGCAAACGTGTAACTGCAGCCTGAATGGAAAGCTCGTGCATGAGGCTCAAGTCAGTCCCGTCCTGGACGGTTTACAGACTTACAGGCATGACTTCAACTGAGGTAAGAAATGTTACTGTAGTGTAAGTGTAGTTGGGGTCTGGGTTGGAGTTTTGCTGCTGCTAAAAGCTAATCTCTTCTTATCCTCAGCTGAATCTATCCTACAAAAGTTACCTCTCGCTCCGTGGCTGTTTATGATAGAGATAATGAATGCTACTGAGTGTGAAAAAACCTGCACCAGAACCTGGGTCAGTAGGAGCGGCCATCTGCCACAACCATCCGAGGGTTTGAGAAGATAGAGCAGAGACACAGAAAGCACAAAAGAAATGTTTTAAGAGTACTGTCTATATCAAAGAAAGTAAAAGGTTCATAACAGGGCACAGAGAATGAGCAGTTACTGGGAGCTCCATCCCAGTCAACGCCCTCCCCTCACAAGGTACCACAGCCAAGCAGGACGCCAGACCAAGTGTAGCTTCTAAGGAGAGAAAAAAAAACACTATCTTTGCCTTTCTGAATACCAGGTTCGGCTCCACCCGTACAACCTCTGTACATTTTTCCTGAACTCACTGGTATGAGTAAATGTAAGCTAAAGTCTTAAATTTGTCCAGCTTGTTTCATCAGCTGGTTAATTGGAGAAAATCAAATATTAAACGGACTGAACTTAGCACTTTTCTAGTCATACTGACCACTCAAAATGCTTTATATTGGAGCCATATTCATTCATTCACTTTCACACATTTATACACTGATGAGCAGATCAGTAGGTAACCTTGAACTTGCGGTTAAGTACAGGTGGAATCGAACATGCAGCCCTCCAAAGAAAAAGTAAAAGAAGATTTTTCTTTGTGTGTTCTGGCCTTTTGTTTCTCCATCATTTGTTCAATTGAGGCTAGTGGACACTTAATGGACAGGTACAGCTGGTAAAATGTATGTCACACATGTTTTACAGTCAAGCATACAGTAAAGAAGACAAGGACGTATGAATTTGAGTATATTTTTAAAATTTCTGGAAGATATAACTTGGAATATTGTTTCATAACTAGCCCTGTTTATTCTACTTAAAAGAAAAGAAATATTCCTGACCTGTCTGGTTTGTTATTTGGTTGTTGATGGTGTTTGTTCCCCTTACAAATCTCCATGTTCTTCACATAACAGTTGGATTTACTAAGTTCTTAATGCGACTGGTTGCATGTAATCGTGTTAAGGTTTATCATTGTAAAATAAACTGAACTTATTTTTTTCCAATTTGTTTAAACATTTTTATGCCTAAAAAATACTTATCTCCAGAGTTGCACAACTTTCTTTTGTTGTAAAAAGTCAAATAAATTCCGATGGTAACTACACAGAAATCTTACTTTGATCACTTTTAAGTGTACATTTTTACACAAACACAATAGACAGAAATTCTAAAGCCCCAGTTTTTACCTTCACTATCTGACTATTAAAAGTGATACGTTTGTTCCATGCGGATTCTCACATCAGTTTTTACATAATACAGAGAAATATTCTCCATGCTCAGAATATAAAAAATTTCATTTTCATCTAGCTGATAAAAGCAAACATAAGCAAGTGTCTGGCAGGCATTTGTGTCCTTCACTGGGGCCCGCTTTTCTTTGTGGTTCAAAGGGACAGCGGCAAGAACTCATCATGGACATCTCATCATTCAGCATTCAGCAGTCTGTGTTTGGGGTGGGTAGAAGGGTGTTATGTTCATTAGCGCAGTCAAAATGCCTGGGGGCATACGCAGAAGAGGAGTGAGTGAAGGGGAGCAGGGAGGGAGGGATGGCTTGTATGGAAATTGACCAGTGTGCTGTAACTGTTCATCTGGTGTAGGCCTTTGAAGTGAGCTGTTCAACACTGCAGCCGGCCTTGTTCTTGATAATTGCCTAAATGATCTCCATGGAGCGTGGGCTTGTGTTACAACTGAACTAATCCAGGGGCATCCTGCTGATTTGACAGAGAGCTCCTCTGTGCCCACCCTGCGCACCCACCCTCTTCACCCAAACAACTCGCCTGTCTTCCATTCTTTTTTTCTCTGTTTATTGGTCTAAAGCACCAGAGGGTGCCATGCTTGTGTTGCGGGTTCTGGCAGAGCAGGGAATGTCGGAGGGGTCGTGGGGGCTGGTGATGTTCTGTTTGTTGTGGGGTTGAAGCCCTCGACCCTCCTCAAGTTTAGGCACACGCTTAACCCACACTCCTTGACTTACCCTTTTTTACGCCCATTGATATGGAAATGTACAGAGGGCCTTATTTGCAAATCAGAGTGGAATAATTAGTCAGCAGCACTTAGTAACAACAATAAAACACATGTCTGATCCAGGCTGAGCTGCTCTCGCTTTGTCATTTTAGCAGCTTTTGGCAATCTGACAATCTTTCCTTCACCCCACACACCTCTCAGTTGCCAAAAATGCTTGTGGGTGGTTGGGCATCCACATCAACTACAGTGTTTGGCCTTCTTGATCCTCAACAGGGTTTAGGAAACCAGTGAAGCATGGAGGCCAAGCAGAGCCCTAGGCCAAGAGCATAGTGTGTAGAGCAGAGCCTGGGTCGGAGACCTTTCTTGAAATCAGCGATGGTCAGAGCACAGAGTAAAACAGAAAGGAAGTAATGTGGATACCCAGAGACCTGAGCTTCACAGATCCTGAAGGAAGAAAGAGCCTGGTCATATAGGTCCATAAAAACACCAGGCTTAAAAAAGGCTTAAATGCTAAATTTAAGTTCAGTCACAAGTGAGAGAAATACTTCGTAAGTCTAAGTTTCCCTTGAAAAGCAATAGCAAAGAAAGAATTGCAGAAAAAAGATTGAGAAAAACAAAATGGCTGATGGGGTGGTGGAGGATAAATAAATAGCATCTGTTTTTGGAAAACGACTCTGTGCCTTGACTGAGAAAAATAGATTATTTTGTCCAATTTACATGCAGCGATGGTGCTTCAAAGAGCGGGTGTCATGTTAGTGCTCCGGTGCCAGGCGTAATGAAGAGCCCCCCTCCCACTGTCCCAGGACAGGCCCAGTGGCGCAGTATCAGGTAGATGGAGGTCCCATATAAAAGCGGCCTCTATGAATTATAAATCATAGGCCACTGGAGCCACAGCCTGTGGGATACGGAGAGGGTAAGATGGACCATATTCCCGGAACAAAGGACAACAATGGGTGGGGGTAATGTGGAGAGGTGGTGGCTTGTACAGTAAAAGCTAAAGGAGGACAAATGATTTGATACCATATGTATGTCTAAAATGAAGAAAAACATAGTTTTGGTTGTGGCATTTGACACTTAACGAAAGCCACATGTTCTACCTAAAGGTTCATGTTTATAAAAAAGATTTCTGAACTAGCAGGAATTCTGTCCTCCCCACTGGTCAGTCAGTTGCAGGCCTGGTTCAGTCAGAAGTGATTGAATAGAAATATTTTTTTTTTTCCTTGTTTTTTTTTGTGGGGTGGGGGGCATACTGATGAAAGGTTGATTGATATGGTGTCAGGCGCTCTGTGATGGATTAAATTGTGTGTGCAGACGTAGTGGTCCTGGCCAGTCATGGCTGTTGCTGCCTTTTCCGCCGGCTACCGCTGTGGCGGCTTTAAGAAAATTTGATTTTCGCAGCTCAGAAACACACGGCAGCCCCTTTCTCTCCGCTGTCTGACTTCCATTTAGTTTGAGAGTGCACAAGTGATTCTTTATTGGATGAAATCTGCACCGGATTGGATAAAGTGTTAGAGCGCTGAGCCATCTATCATTATCACCGCCCAAGCTCCAGTTTCATTTAAAAAAAAAAGAAAAAAGAAAAATGAATGAAAGAAAAAAAAAAAGAAAAACAGACAGCCATAGGATGTTGGAGATTTGAAAATTAACTGTGGCAAATAAAAAAAAGATCTATCCTCCAACCACTAAGCCTGTTTCCTCTATTGGAGGATACTAAGGTTTTCTCTGTAGAGATGCTTCCATGACTCACTAGTTCCCCAAGCTCTCCTGTCTCTCTGCTGTCTTAATGTCTGTTGACTAGCTCAGACTCACTCTTCTTCACACCTTGCTCCATTGGTATTGTTCACTTAACACCATTGTTGTTTGTTATTTCCTATGTATTACATCAGATGATTAAAGCAACAAATAACGACAACCTTTTTATCCATTTTATCTACTCAAACATGCACTTAAACTTCGTCATTTCTCAGAGAATTAGTGAACAGGTTCTAAATAATACACCAAATTTGAGAAATATTCAGTGCTTCATCAGAAAATGAAAAATGTTTATCACAACTGCAAATCTTACAGAACATGAGGGGTGCATTGTTATGAAAATGTTTGGCTGATATCAATATCCTGTATTAATATTGTTCTTATGACTGATAACCAAAATTATATTCATTATTCCTTATTGTCACATGAACAAACCCCTCCCCTCCTGAAACGCATACACAAATGGCAACAAAACGGAAAAAATAGTGACTATTAATATTGTGCCTCATTTACTTTTCGGGCTGATCGTGATACGATAAAAAATGACTTACATCAGTTGATATCACTGTTAACACCAGTACACTGTATGGTGGATTCTTACAAGACCTGACCATCCACCTAAACCAGCAGGCCAAGAAGGGATTTAATTTATCAAAGAAGCAGCCACAAAATCTGTGGGAACTCAGGAGGTGCAGAGATCCAAAGCTCAAGTGACAGATTCTGTTGTCACAAAATTGATAACGAATCTAGTCTTAATCTGAGAGCGGCAAGAAGAAAGTTAATGTTGAAAGAAAGACTTAAGACATTTATTTTAAAGTTTACCACAACTAATCTAAGCGGTGAAGCAAAAAAAAATGATGCTCTCTTCAGATGAGACCAAATTAAGCATCTTGACCTACATGCAAAATGATATGGTGGACAGAAAGCTAACACTGCATATCACATTGAAGCCATCTTTGCCATGGTTACACATGAGTCTGGGAATATTATGCATCATTCTTCACCAGAAAGAGACACTGGACATAGTTGATGCTATAGGTTAAGCTAAATAAAAAAAAAAATACAATCATGGAATAAAATCTGGTTCAGCCTGTGGCAGATGTTCCCCTTGAATAGTTTATATCAAAGCATGTTCATGTTTAACAATTTTCAAGTCAATGTCCATGGGTGGACATGTTTTGTCCAAAATGACTGAACTTAATCTACCTTGCAAAGAAGGCTGGAGCAAAATTCTTGTCTCTGGATCTCACTGGATAGTGATATGACACCAAAGTCTAGCAACTGTAACAAAAGGTGGTTTTACATAGTAGTGACTCAGGGGAGCCAAATAGATATGCATACCTTTTGTGTCAGATATGTATTTCAAAATAAAATTCACTTTCAATCCACAGCAATGCATTACTTTGTGTTTGTTCTCATATTCCTGTGATTTTTAGTTGTGCTTTTTTTACCCAAAATGTAAAAAAAAATGGTCAAGGTGTTATGCGTATTGTTGCAAGCATCTATCCATTCTCTCATATGATTAAATACCTTTTGCTGTAGCACATACTCAAAAAATAATACATCATTTTAAAGCAAACAACTAAATCAAACTATTTTGCAGTATTTGAAGTCAGCTTTAGTAGGTAAAAAAGCAATACAATATATTCCTTTAAATCAGCGATGCATAAACTTTTTCATTTACGGTCCAAAATTAAAATCTGTCAGAGGGCCAAAGGCTAATTGTAATATCTTAGTCAAACTACAAACAACCGTAATAAAGAATAATAAAGTACTTTTATAGCGCTTTATAAAACGCTTCATAAATAAAGTTTGAGTGATTGATTGATTTATCATAGTTATTTAAGATTCCTCTCTGTTTAATTAACATCAAGCAAAGTGGCAAATAATTTACCTATTTTAAATCTACCTAAAGCTCCTTATTTGTCAGTGAAAAAAAATATTCTTCCTCTCTGTATTTTTTAAAATGTCTTTTGTCTGTGTACCAATGACGATGTTGCCTCATGTTATTGCAGCCGTGGTAATCTGCAAACTTGGAAATAGTTTCATCAAGTCCAGTGCATCATCAAAGGCTCAAGGGATATTTTGGAAAATTATCAAATATGATTATTTGTGTTCTTATAAAGTGAGCAAATGTAAGTGTATCAACAAACCTATTCTAAATACCTCTTCTAATCCATTTTAATACATTTTAAAACCTAATTTGTGATATTTAAATTATAATGTAAGCACAATGCGTGAGGACTACCTGTATATGCAGCCCAATAAATAAATACTCATTAGGCCCATTAACCCAAACAGTATCATCAGTGAAAGAATAATCATATTGCACCTTTAACTGATTTTGTGAACAATGTTGACTTTTATGTTAGACCCATGGCAACTTCCGGTGGGCCAAGTTGAATGACTTTGGGGGCCAACTTTGGCCCACGGGCCCCACTATAGGTATCCCTGCTTTAAATGAACCTGAAAGAGTTAGTGTCACATTGCCATCTTCCATGTAGCTAAACACTGCCTGGTCTATTGTGGAGTTGAAAATTTGTCCAACTTGTTTATTTTCTCACGTCTGACCCTCCCAACTTCATGTATTTTTAAACACTGTTACTTATGTCCCTCTGTCTGTCCATTAGGGCTTTGCTGTATGAGCCAAATGGCCATACATTTATCTCAAGGCGATACACACCAGACCTCTAAACGTAAGAAGAAAAAAAAAGCTAGGGGCAAAAAACCAAAACAAAAATCGGTAAAAAAAATGCAAGACTCCTATGCATTTCATTTTGTCTTACATAATTTAATATAAATGCATCTTGGATGATGTAAATCTGTTCAGAGGCACCTTCTGTTTCAAGCCTTTACCCTTAAATGTCTTTGCGGTTGAAGTGTCCTGAGGCGGTTTGGACCCACCAGCCCTCTCCTCCTCCATTCTTAATAAATCATTATGGCGCAGGGCTGCACTTATCATGCTGGTCAGAGACCTCTAATGAGCACAGAGACCACCAACTCTGCACAGCCCGAGAAATATTTTATTAGGAGCACATTTAAACAGACACCATTCAGGATGTATAACCACTCTTGTGAGCTCTCAGTATGGTATTGGCATCATAAATAACTTGCCTTAAGACTGCGGAGTGTATGTAGATATTGCCATTGTAATGTAACTGATGTTCACTGAACCTGACTTGTCAAGTAGATAACATTGACTGCTCCATTGAATGGTTTTCAGATCCCAATTACTTCAATGAGGTCTATAATCTTTGCTCCTACAATCTATTTGTGACACCCCAATAGGTCAGAAATGTACTTGTATATTATGCCGCTATTATCTTTAAGAGTAAAGTTCTTTTTTTGGTCTTAAACTCTATGGATAGAAATATAAATATTGACCACAGCCAGTCCAAGGTTGTTTGGAGCCGTAAGCAGAATTTGATTCAGGTGGAGCACTTCCATTAAAGCTCATTGCCCAGTAACCCACACAGCATCACTCATGACACATGTCCCTCCTTGATCATCTGTGCATTGGATGTTAAGCCCAAATTGTTCTATAGTTAACACGTGAACCAAAAACAGCAAATGTTTTAATTGGCTGTACTGCACAGTCACAACAGTAACTTTGCAGTTTTTACTTAATGAGGATTATTTAGGATTACATGGTTTTAGCATTTGCAATCTTTAGACACTGCATTGAGATAGAGGAATTCTAAACCCTAATTAGCCACAAGCACAACTTATTTTAATAGTGAAGAGTAAAAGTAAAAAACTTATTAAACTAAACTTGAAAATGTTATTCATTACATCCTTTAGCTGAAACACTGTTGTGATTGGCAGGACTGTGGCCCTCATTGTATGATTGAAGTATCTGCCATTGTGCTTGTAAAAAACTATGTACTTTAGCTTTTCTATTTTTCCTAATGAATTATTCCAATTTAAGCCAGTCTGTAAAGCATTTAGAGCTAAAATGAGAACCAGAAAGAGATCATACTACAGGTAAAAGGCTAGTCTCTTTCATATAGGCGAGCTATCATTAAAGAAATGCTTAGGCTCTTAGCAACGAATCCTCCATTCAGAAACACCTGACCCAGGATAATGACAAGTACATTGTTAATGCTTCATTTTATTAATAAGTTGGAAAATTGCCTAGACCAATGAACAAAGGCAGAATGAGCAAGAGCTCGCTGACAGTAATAATAACTAGTAAGAAAGTCTTTCTCTTACATTCCTTTTAAGTTTTCAAAATCCGAGACTGAAGAAAACTATTTAAAAAAAATCATTACCAGTTTGTTTCATCTGACTCTTTGCTTTGCAGCACATATACACTGGACTAATTAGAGATGACTAAAACCGACCACGCTACGTATCTCCTCTCTTTCCTCCTCCGTGCAACTTATATTTTTTATGGAAAATGGGCCCTGAGCTCGTTTACTCAGGAACAGAAGGGTATAAATGTTTTAAAATTTCAAGTAAAAGAAGCAAAAGAAAGGGAAGAAAACTGACTGGAAGGAGGAAAGGATATCTAAAATAGGAATGATTTTAACCTTAATAATGCATAGAGCAGTCTCACAATTTTTTTTTCTCTGCTGACTGCTGTTTGAGGAAGATGCAAGATTTCCTTCTGCTAAACTCCAGCAAGGTAAACATTGTTTAAGGAAGATATGTTTCTGATAAGGCCAATATATGAGACACTCACCGGGGGGAGTAAGAAAACGGCATCACTCTGTCAGAACATAACAGGACTGAATCAGAAACAAGGTTAGAATGGGAGAAAGGGCCCAGAGGGAGTTCAGTCAAGACAGAAACTCAGACCAAATCCAGAGGGTCACTGAGGTAGCGGCACAATTCTTAAAGCCCCAGTACTCTACTTGCATCCTTGTTTTTTGTTAATTAAATTTAAAAAAGGTTTATTTTTGTTATCCTACTTTCATCTTCACAAACTAGTGTACTTTATTTGCAAGTATATTGAACACAAAACAGTCAAAATGCAGTCCACATCACAAAGTCACATTCAGATCAAATTACATATACAGTTAAATTTGATCTGAATTACAATAAGGTGCAATCAGTCATTTGATCATATAATGGTAGTTAGTAAAAAGAGTCTCAGCCTATTGCATTGAGTCCTTGAGCTTGCAGCAATCTTTCACTCTGAGAACGGTAACAGTGGACAGCTGTTTGCATTGAGTCAATGAGAGTTAAATTGTTTTGTGCGAAATGGAAAAATGAAAATAACTAATTTCTTTATCAAGGCAGGAAGGGAAGGAAGGAAAGTACTCTGATCCCTTTTTAAGTTGTGGCTCAGCATGCTTGGCAACACAGCCAGTGAAACCTCCAGCTCCCCCAGGGTTCAGTATCTGCTCAAGGAGTTCACCTCTGTGAGACTCCTCTGCATAACAGCGAGGCCACAGCTTCTTTTCCATCTCAGTGATCACATGCACGCTCCCCCTTAACAGACTAACATGCTGACACTGAGTTTGAGGAAGTGATCTGTGATAATGTCCCAGTATTGATCAGCTTGCTGTGGTGATAACTGCTGGGAAACAGACCTGAATTTAATAAGTTGATGATTGTTGATACTAGACACGACACAAGGTGGGTGGCTCAGCCCATCTTTGGCTATACTGGGGGGGGGGGGGGGGGGGGGGGGGGGGGGGGGGGGGGGGGGGTTAGAGGGTAAACTCCAGGGTTCACCAAAAAGGGGGTCTCCTTTCCATCTGCAGTGTTGAGAGTCAAGTTCAGCCAGAGGGTCTATGAGGGACAGAGGTCTGGACACCACATCCATCTGGCTCAATCTGCATACACAGGCAAGCTGTCTGAGGCACCAGATCCTAATTAGGGACAGACGAAGAGGACAGTAAATATGGAAAGACTGCAACGAATTAATATGAGTTCAATTTAACTGACTCATATTATGGATGTAATGATGTAGTCAATAAGGATGTAATTTAGAAATTTGCCTGGAAATAAAGTGACTTTAAGCCTTGAAATTTTAGACATAAACAATTACGGAAATCAAAAGTAAAAAAAAAAAAAATCATTTTTAAATTTACATGTCAGAGGTAATATTTCTCCTTTAACCACAGATCTTTGCAAATGTTCTGTTTATGGGTGGACAGTATGCATCTGTTGGTGTTCTTCTGTGTGCATATATAAGGCATTCATGAGATTAGCGTGAACCTTGTCCTCCCTGAAGGTGCAAAGGCCAGTCACACTGCTGATGCTCATATGCATCTCTTTTATAGTCTATTGTGTCTAATCACGGTCCTTTCGCTTCTCAGTGCTAGACTTTTGACCCCTTTTATTTAGCTGTCCATTTTCAGCTGCTCCGCCACATAACAGGCGTTAGACTGCGGAACAGATGTGAAGGGGAAGGAGGGGAAGCTAAAAAATGGTAATGGAGGCTTTGAAACAACAATCTTTAGAAAATATGGCAGAGTAGGAGGCAGAGTTATATGGGCGTGATTTTAGGGGGAAAAAAAGCTTTAATTATGGTTCAAGCTAAAAATCTGCAGCTTCAATGTGTGCCGTCCATCCAGGCTGGACAAACCATGCAACTCCGTTGGCAGTTCCGCCCCGTCGTCACCGCAGAGGCCTCAGTGTGTGTGAGCATGAGTGTGTGTGATCAATCTCACGTGGACCAGTCATGGTGTCAGGGAAGCAGTGGATGTGGCTCTCCCTCCCTCTCCCTTCTCCTTGTCTCACTCCCGTTCTCTCCCGCTCCAATCATCCTTCCCTTTCCTTTCCTCACCTTTGACTGTGGGACAGTGGGAATGCCACACCAGAGCAATACTCTTTGTGGAGGATAATTAATGAATGCCAAGCTGGAGGGCCGATGCCACCACCAGATTTCTCCAAACAGGTACTTTCTGTGGAGCCAACTGCTCTGCTTCATTTTGTCAGACTAAGCTGACTGACTGATTGGCTGACTGCCACTGACTCCTGCCTTCACTTTTTCACATCCAGGCTCTCCCTTCTCTCTAGCTCACACCTCTTTCTTTTTTCCTCTCTCTCCCCCTCACACACACACAGATACCACACACACACATTCATACACACACTTGTACTGTACAGGGTAATGCTCTAGTGTGTACGGTCCCATCACTGAGTAACTTTTAATAGTATTTGCTGGAGTGAGAATACACAGCTCGGCTTCCCTCTACACCATGTGGGTTTACAGGTTTACAAGTGTAGTCAGGGAGGCACATTTTATGCTCTGAGGTGGCAAATGTCATGTGTTTGAAGTTGAAGTGGGTTGTCTTAACTGCTCTGGGCTGTACCAGGCGCTTCTGCACCTCTGATCGCCTCTGATCGACTTCCACAAAGGTTACAGCTCCTCTCTTTACTGTGATTTTTGTGCATTTGATGTGTTATTCCTTGCTGAGATGAAGACCAAAGTATGTGGCAAACTGTGATGATTTTGACGCAGTTAAATCGGTTTGACTGCTTTGCAACATTGTTACTTTGTAGCCCGAAGTGGTTACTGGAGTGTTGCACTTTCTTTAAATGATAAAAAAAGAGTCACAGCAAAAGAAGAAGATATTCTTTTTTGTTTTCTTAGAAGCAGGAAACATTGTTTTCTGTATTTTTTACAGTTATATTAAGTTTTCTTTGATTGTTATTTCTCTACTTTTTGAAAAATGTTGATGACATTGAAACTTTCGTTTAAGAACATTAAAACTTTACTACAAAGCCCCCTTCTTCGAAGTCCTCCCACCCCATTAGTTTTGATGGACAGAGTGGATCAACTTTCAGAGTCCTTTAGGCATGTAGGAAAGCAACAACTTCACAGATTTGAGAAAAGAGGAAGAGGTGTTTCCTCTAAATGTCACTCTGAGTTTAGTTGAAGTGATACTTTTTTCTGAAGGGTCAGCAAGATAATTTTTTATGTACTACTGCTCTGTGTGCTTTGAAAGGGGTCTAATCATCCCCCTTCCAAAATATATTTTTTGACACACTATAGGGTTCTGTGCTCTGATATATGTTAAATGCATTCCATTTATTAGATGAAGCTATGTAACCCATTTAGAAGTTGTTTTAAACTGAATTTACACGTACATCCACCAGTCCAAAAGGTTAATGGGTGACAAATTAACCCCTGCAGCATTATCTTACAAATGGCCCACAGCATATGATAACCTATAATCAATATCACCAATTATGTGTCTGACAGAGGCTGTTGGCCATGACCTGTCTCTCATGAAGAGACTTTATGAGGAAACAGGATCTCCTGCACTATGCAGATCAGGGATACTGTCCATGCTGATGTCATTAGAGACACCTGGGACCACCTAACATCCTCTGACTGCATCTTCCCATCTGATTGTGTTGCTTCACTGCAGACATCCACTCTGCATCTTTTACTTCTTGTCATCTTTATCTTTACGTGATCTCTACCCCTTTTATCCTCTTGTTCTTCTTTTGGTTCCTCTCTTCCTGTTTTGTCTAGGTTTGGTTTGTCTTTGAAAAGTTTTTCCTTTTTTTTTACATTTTATTATTTAGTCATGAAGGCTTTAAATATGTATACCTATAGGTCAAGATGTGCTTATTACTTCTGTTCAAATAAGGAACCCCTGTGCGTGAGGTAATTTAATGCATTTTAATATATATATTGAATAAATTACAATTTTGAAACATTTATATTTTTATTAGATCAATTATAATTAGGTTAGAAAAACTACCAAATGCATATGTTTAGATCTGAAAGTGAATGACACCACTCATTAGTTGAGACTGGTGTGTAAATATCTCAAAAAACAAACAACCGTAATAATGAAAACCCCTGGAGTCTAAATCTAAATAATTGTCGCTAAGTATTACGTTCAGGTGATGATAGGGTCAATCTGTTCAAAGTTTCATTTAACAAGCTTTGATGCAAATTTAGATAAGGCTCTCTTCATTTTTATAAAGGCCACTTGTGCTTATGTAGATTTCTGACTGTGGAATTGTGTGTTGTTGTTCTTTAAGAGCATAAATGAGCAATAGCTATGAGTTAGTGTAGCTTCTTTAAAATGATACTTTTGTTTTCACCCTTAGATAGTTTTTTATGTTTTCCAGTGTATAATAAACAAGTATGACAACAAAACATTTTAAAAGGCAAAACAAGACATTTAGCCTACCAAATTATGTTAATGGGATGTTAATACAAATTAAATTATTAAAATATTTAACAAATAAATGCATAAAATAGCCAAGATTAAATAGTTATACCATATCATTTACAAGTGCTTGATTCAAATTATGTAATGCAGCTCTCAATTTTAATTAAAATTTGTATGTTTTTCACAAGTTGAAATGTTATTTCTTAATCATATATTTGTCTTGTCGTCAGTGAATCATCACAGTAATATTATAACTTGTAATTTTTTTGCATCCGAAAACTTATATACATATAACAAAGAAACGTGTTCCATAAATAAATAAAAAACAAATAAGCAAAGTAAAATACGAAAATAAATCTCCTCTCGGCCCTCAACAAGACGCAGGTGGAAATATATAATAATTTTGTAATGAAAAGAAATCGAAACTACAAAAATAGCGAGAGGGAATATATTTAATGCTTTAATGTTTTGTAAAAAATTTAAATTTAATTCGATGGGTTTGCTAATTGAATTCCGGCATTGGCTCGGCGTTTGTGCTCATCGAAAGTCCCGTTATTGTCGGATATAATAATAATAATAATAATAATAATAATAATAATAATAATAATAATAATAATAATAATAGAGTCTGGAACAGTTGGAGAGGTCACCCAGGCATACAGCACACGCTGGGTTCTCCCCGCTCCGTTAGTGGTCAGTGGCTGCGGAGACCTTGAACTTCGGTTGGCTGGGGCTTCAGACGTGGGGGGTAGCGCACAGCCATATGCCTCCAAGTGACTGTTGTTTGCTTGCGCAGAGGGAGTAATGCTCACTGTTTTTTTATTTTATTTTAAAGAATTATTATTAAGGACATCGATGTCTACCGTTCCTACGGTACCTGAATGTTTATTTTAACATTTTTGATGCACAAAAATTTGTCATAGTATGTGATAAAATACACACCACTGATTAGTATTATCATTAGGTTAAATTGTGTGATAACTTATAATGATCAAAAATATATCAGTTTGGAATTCAAGAAAAAGGCCTATTTTTTGTCATTACGCCAATCTTAAAACTATGATTGTCTCCAAATCAATTTATAGTGATGAAAACGAGTTTTGGTCAATAATTTGACCTTGATGATGGCATTAATCCAAACATAATCATAATTATTTTGTCTTTGTTTCTAGATCACGATAGCAAATCTTGCTGCTTTTCATTCCCCCCCCTCCCAATACTATTTTGTTACACGAATACTAATTGATTAATGATCAAAGATTCTCGGCTGTAGATCATTTTACATCCTGCATTGATGTTTCAAGACTACTATTTTTGCTGCACGTCGATTTTTGACTATGTAAGACTACAAGGCCCTGTATCCTCCTATGTCAGGTTTGGCAGCGTGATGTCTCCTTTCTTTTAAACGCTTTTGTTCTCTGAATGACTGAAGGTATACAGAACTGTAAATAACGCAAACAAAATAAAGAAAAAAATATATTTCTCTCTATGTTGGATTGGGTAGGGGTAGAAGAAGGACATGAAGGCACGTTTATGTGGAAATTGTATTCTTATATTTTGGACTAATAGAAATCTAAAACATATAACAGTATACTTTATTGGAATGCTTTTTTTTATATACAACATTAATGGCTTCTCATCCCTTAAAATATGTTTTATTCTATGAAGACAAGAACATTTAGACATTTTTCCGAACCGTTCCAGTTGTTAAAAATAACTATTTGTTCTGTCTCTGTAGCCTATATTTCTCGGGAGAAATGTATTTAACTTCCCATTTTATTCAGTTTAAACCCTGGGAGATAGACTACCAAACAACATGTGGGTCCCACCGTGCTGATAGTCCCTAATTGGTGTATTCAAGATAACAAGTGTCCTATTAGAATATAATGAATATTAAATAGACGGAATGAACTTGTCAGCTTCAATCGGATCACGCGCCAAATTCCTTAACAGTTGGCCCGCGAGGCAATTAATACAAGCTATTACCGCGTGATAAGGTTTAATTAGCAGCGATTAGCCCAGAAAGGGAGGGGTTGTGGAGAGGGAGTAGGTGGGCTGGGCTGCTAATTGAAAAATCCTGCTTGTATATCGCAGACACGGGCTGATTCTAAGCAGCTCTCGTTGTTAAATGCCATTCACATTCAAATGAGAGCCGAAAAGTTTGGCACAGGAACAGGCACACGTCCGCCTCCCGGCTCTTCAAAACACACACACACACACTCCGCCTTTTGTTACCACGACACGAGTTCTGGAGAGCTTTTTGTTATTGATGCTTCTCGACGGTGGCACTGTGCCCAACAGCTTATAGGAAAGGGGTGGAGTGGGGGCATCCTAATTACAACAAAAACAGTGATTCAAATTCTATCACATTATCTAATTGTCTGATTCTTTGTCGTTATTTATTTCTATTTGAGCTTGCAATGTAAGAGTCTGAATGACGCACAGCCAAGCGCGCGCATGAGCCAACATAGGCCGCCAAAGGGAGAGCAGAAGAATAATCTCATTGAAATAAAACGAGGGGATGATTGTGTGTGCGCGCGTGCGTGCGTGTGTTAAGAAAGGACTTTAAATGCGTTTAAGCTACAGTGTGGAGAACAGAGCCTTGCACCTGTCTCGCACTCGCTTGCCGATTCGCACCCCTCCTTCTGCCACTTGCATTGAAGAGTCGCTTTCTTCTCTTGTGTGTTTGTGTGTGCGTGTGTGTGTGCGTGTGTGACTAGTCATGCATGTCATATTTCTGACCGGCACACACACAAACAACGCCTTTCCTGCGG
Source organism: Apricaphanius iberus (assembly GCA_028564705.1). Classification (NCBI taxonomy): domain Eukaryota; kingdom Metazoa; phylum Chordata; class Actinopteri; order Cyprinodontiformes; family Aphaniidae; genus Apricaphanius; species Apricaphanius iberus. Next base: position 2,335,568 of record JAPXFQ010000166.1, on the reverse strand, counting down.
CATTTGTCTCTTTCTTGCGCATTACAGTGAATATGTGACCTAAATAACCATTTTGTCGTCTGTTCTCGCTTTTTGACTTCTCATAAGAATTATCTGTAACTCTGCACGTTTTGTTGCGTACCGACACCCCACTCCCATTTTTTTTACAGGGTATGGTCTTTGATGAGAGTAATATTAACATGATAAGGGGATGTCAATGAATAGATCTCTACCTGACGGAGCAGAAGGGCCTGTGATACACTACCTCTAATGTAATATTAATGCATGCAGGGCTTGTTTCTTATCGGGGAAGATATCTCTAAAAGTGTCCTCCACAGGGACCCACTTAGACTGAAGCTCGCATAATAGGAAAGATCAGACTATTTTAGCACGTTTCTGGAAATTTCCTTCCAGTTTTTTGTAAAAAATTGACAGGAATTTAAGAAACTTTGATGAACAAGGGCATATCTCCGTGAGTTCTGTTTAATTCATGAGCTACGTTTTTGGTTTTGTGACATAAAGTGAAGAGTTTTTTTATGCTAATCAAAGTAGATTTATTTCCTAAAATTTCAGCTTTTACCTCGTGAAAAAGGCAGACAGTTTAAACTGAGTATTTTTTGGTAAAGCTGGATTTATCAAGCAGCTCCAGTCTTTCATTTTATATTAGATCTATATTAATTTTTGTGATTGTGTTTTTGTGTTCTTCATGCTTATATCTGTATGCATATGTGTATTTTTTTCCTTCAAAAAATATTTAAAATAAAATCTGAATTGAACTAACCAATTTACCAATTCCCAAAATCAAAATGAAACAATTTATAATTTTGCTCAAATTAAAATCACCAATTTTAATACTGCATTTATATATATATATATATATATATATATAATTCAGAAAAAAAAATAAGAGCTGAATGAACTTTCCTACTGCTCACACAGACTGAGATGGATTTAAAAAAATAACCCAGACAGTTGTATGTATATATCTACTGCAAAACAACAAAATATAAATAAAATCGAGTACTGATGTAGCTACCATCTAAGCAGAGAATTTCCAGGGACAATGAGGCATAATGCTGACTGAGACAGGGACCTCCTGTCGAATGAATCTCAAATTATTCCCTAAACCCGGTTAACGTTCTCCTGGGGGCCACAAGGTCAAGTCCAGCACCTCTGACCTCAGGGAGTCTGAGTCCATGGAGCGGAGGTGTCGCAGGAGACTGAACGTGGCCACTCATGCGGCCGCTCCTGCTGCAGATGATGATTATGATGATGTTGGCGAGGGAATGCCCGGGACCTGCTTGTTGTCTCCCTCCAGCTCGCCGTTCTCGGCCCCTGCATGCCTCTCTGGACTTGAATTTTAGGAAAAGCTCCATCTATTATTTAGCAGCCTTATTAAAAGTTGTTTCAGAACCACCAGGTCCATCCAGATGACCTGAGAAGAAGGGGGCCTCCTGAGTAGCCAGACAGTAAATCCAAATGGATGCAGTGAAACTGCTAAAACACATACACTTAAAAAAACGGAAAACACAGCCTGCATTATTAAGAGGTAAATTCACCAGAGGAGTAATAAGAGCTTTTTAATATTTAACATACATGGTCTTAAATATAGAATAAAGTTTAATAAAAGCCAACTTTTAAAAATAATAAAAACATAAAAGCAAAACATTATGTAACCACTAAAATAAAAAAATGAATAAAATACATTTTAATAAATGTAACTGAAATGGTTAGGCTAAAAAAATGTGATAGAGACTTGACCAAAATCAATTTGAACTAATGTATACCTTTTCCAGCATTTATATTTATTTATACCTTTTTAAGCATAGCATCATAGCATGGCTTCTGAATTGATTTTAAATAAAAATGTGAAAATTTAATCAAAGTTTTACGTAAGAGTCTGAAATTGATGAAACGTATGATAACTTGCGAGATCCAAATTATTATATATTTTAATAATTTGCATAGAGTGAGAAAATGACTTTAAAGAGAGTTTGAGGCCCCATTTGAACATTTCTTGAGCTTCAACACAAATAAAAGCTAATCTTTTCTCTGAGGTATTGCATCCTCCTTAAGAGACAGACACAACCCAATACTGGTTTTGTGCTGGCTTCTGCTTGGTTTTTGAATATTTAAATCTTTGGTGAAAAAGCATGACATAACCTTTTCCCCTTAATAAGATGTGCACGCATGCACTTCCCATCTGTGTCCAGAGAGGGCAGGGCTATCGTGGGGGGTGGGGATGGGTAAAAGGAGCGAGAACTGGCCAACGCAGAAAGGTCAGCGGAGGCATGAGACAGGCGGGCTGGCCGACTGCTAAAGCTTTGAACCTAACAGATGGTGAAGGTTAGGTGACGTCCCCTCTTCTGGCCTTTCCCCAGTAATTGAGGATAATTTGAGTACCAAAGAGAGCAGGCCTGTCCACTGTCAGGCCAAGAAAGGAGAGACGAGGTTAATATGAAAATGATTTTGCATTACGGCCGGCTTTGTGAGGCTGGGTGCAGTCCTAATCCTGGCCTCAGGCAGCAGGAATGAAGAAGTGTCACCCTGGGTCCAGGCGCCACGCCACGCACATGAATTCATCTCCAGCCTATCGCCCTGTGCCCCCCCCATTAACCAGCACTCTGCCAGGACTGATTACACACTCCCACTCAGGAGCCGGGCAGGCTTTGGGGGCATTTTAGGGAGGCTTGAGAGTGAACTGACATCACCCCTTATCCCAGAAGAACAAAAGAGGTACAAAAAGATATCAGTGGGGATTTTCTAACTCTTACCACAGATACTATAGCGTTAGACCTGGATTAGGATTACCTTTTTGAAAGTTATTAACTAGAACATATGTTTTTCTTCAAATATTTTTGCTATTGTCTGTCTTGTTATGTTTTCTTTTTTTATTTAAAAAAATATGCAGCTTTGCAACAGATTCGCAGCAGACCTTTGACAGAGCTTTGAGGTAGCACAATGCTTTCAGTTTGCAACTGTGCAGTCACTTGTGTTCACATGGTTTGATGAAGTCACTTAAAACTATTGATCTGACAGTCAAACCGGACATGTTAACCTGAAGAGCCTTGGAGGGAGTTTCTGGGAAAATCAAGGTGCCCTAGGGAGCAGCTCACAGGCTCTAAAGCAAGTCACAGTAGACAAAAGCCTGATTTAGAATGTGCTATGTGGCCTAAGCATCAGTTTTGGGAATTTGCATCTACACATTTTTAGGTCTTTCCTTATCGCTATTTAATAAAATCTCTTTAAATGCTTAATAAATTGAATAATTGGAAAAAGGCCAAATTATGGTTTTCCGTGCAGGTGAATTTAGAGTAGAATTGAAGAGAGCAACCTACAGATAAAACCAGAACCAAACACCTACACAAAAACCAATGAACAGTTTGTTTTAAGGCAACTCATCTATGCTAATGTTTCAGTCATTATGAGATAAAAAAAAATCAGTTTAGTTTGTTTTGTAATCACATATGTAAAAACTGTGCTTCATTTAAATACAATGATATGTACTGATGTGTCCAAGAAGTTATGAATATTCTTGGTAAATCTTTTACATGTGAAGTGTTCAGCGTTCTGCTCTCACATGGAGGCTGACATTTTTCTTTTGTTCGTTGTGTGTAACCAAGTCACCACTGTGCCATGGAGCTGGGTGGCCCCTGGGCTCCCCCAGGTGTAGTCCAGATGAAGGGGTCTTTGCCGGAGAGTCCCTGCTGTGGCACCCTCTGCTAGTCCGTCTTGCTCTTCTGAAGCAGCAAGCTTTAAAATCCCCCCACCCCCACCCCCTTGTCTCCCCAGCCCTGGAGGACAGTTTGTGGCTACAACTCCGGTGCTCATCTTTCTCCACCTGTCTTTTCACTTTGTCTTCACGCAGAAGTCCCAGCTGAAGTTTTTTTTTCATGAGAATTGAAACAAGTTCAGGTTCATGTACTGAATAACACAGAATAGTGATTTATTGGCTCCACTTACACTATTGATTTGGTTAAAAGAGAATAACTGTCGGAAAGATGGAGTTTGTCTCTCGGTCTGAAACGGGGGTGCTCTCTGCCTCCATTTTCCAACTCTTGTCACCCCACCCCCTGAGCTTCATGCGGATTGGTCAATTGGCAGGTCAGTCGCTCTCTCGGATGAAGAAGGCTGAATAAAAATTGTGTGCTGCTTCCCTAAACAATGAGAACGCCTTTTTATGCAGCTCATAAGCCTTTTTCTTCTTACTGCAGCCCAGATTCACATGGTTGCCTACACACACTTGTGCTGTTGTTGAAACATTTTTTTCTATAATGCAGCTCATATTTCAGTAAATTACATTAAGGCAAATATCAGTTGCAGTTAAAATTGTATTAACTGCTATCTCATCATTTCTTTTTCTATACAAATAGAGATTTAGTTGAGTTTTCTGCTCTATTACCTTCTAATTAGTTAACTTCTTTTTGCTAGATTAAGCAATCAAGAAATAACACTCATCATTAGTTCAACATCCACAATCAAGGCAGCATATATCCTTCTCAAAGCTAAAGCAACAACAACAAAAAAGAAACACTTTTAAATAAGATCAATTTTAAACAAACCCAGGGCAGCCCTTTGAAAAGCCCCGCCAAGAGATTTACCGTGCCCTGTGGCAAATAATATTTCTTGAACATGGTTTAAATTTCAAGTGTCTTGGGTTTATGAAAAGCTGGAACAAAAGAAAGCCAGTCTCCGAACAGCAAATATCATCTGCTGGTTTGGCAAAATGTCAGGGCTGCCTTTTTGTTGTCTCAAATACGGTGCTGGATCTGGTATCTGGCAAATCCCAGAAAAAAAAGTCTCACAACATACATCACTATTTACTTGAATTTAGTCAGAACGCTGGGAAACTATCCCCATGTTCGTGTCTGAGGCTAATCTTTTCTCCATGTTGAATTTGAGTCCTCTCAGGATGTCTTTGTTTCTTAACATTTGGTCAGTTCAAATTCACTTTGATATACAGCTGAGTTTTTCCTCCTGCTGTTCAAAGTCAGTTAAAACTGATTTATAAGCGACATCACTGAGTTTCAGAGTAATGTTGCATATCATTACAATAACCTTATTTTAGAAAGTTTCAGCATAAACTTGGATTTATTTGATGATTGAATATATTAAAAAGGAAATGTGCTTGCCTGCTTGCTCTGCAATCTTTTAGGATGATAAACACAGCAATAAGTATTTACTCTTCCTGGGTAATAACAGCACTTGGAAACCAAGTAATGTCCTGTTCCCTTGATCAGTCTCATCGAGCAATGATGAAAGCATGTGGAAATTTGTTACAGGGGCCTGGTGTGACATCCATTACTCCTTAATATCCTGCAATCTTTCTACTCTTTTCTTTCATTTTTCCTAAAATCCCCAATATTGCGAATCTAAAAAAACACCTCAGCACACATGTTCCCAACTCTCCACTCCTATAATGCTTCACATTTAGTCTTTTGTTTGTTTGTGTGAACACATCAGAGAGTGTGAGATAGCTAAGTAGTCATAACAGAAGGCTGCTGCTCTCCTGCTGAGTCACTTTTCTTTTAATTGGATGCAGGTTTATCCCTAAACTCCCTTTGCTTGATGCAGGGAGGAACACCACTGCCTGTAATTTGAACCAAATAAACTCACCGAAGCTCACCGACCGGGCAACCCTTCCCTGCAGACCACTGCACCCCAGCAAGAGATCCCGCTCTGTCATCTGATGTTCCACTCTGCTTATACCAGAGCTATCAGGGGTGGGGGTAGGGGGGCAGATATGAGGGGTGCGGGAAAAAAAAGCCTCATTTTATTTTGATTCTTTTTTTCATCCCTTTCTTTAATCCTTCTGATGAAGTCTGAACAGGCAGAGGCATGCTCTCACAGACAGCAATTTCACTTCACCATATGTGCCTCACACATAGAATGGAAGGAGAAGAGTCTGTCGGGAGCATAACCAGGAGAAAGAGGAGAGGAAGAAAATGCACAACATGAAATCTAGAATGGACAGCAATTTTGGTGCACTGATATCGCATGAGATTCTGTCTGCAGCATACCCTCATTCTCTTTCAGCTACACGTCTGTCATGGAGTCACCATTTTTAAGAAATAGAATAAAATGTCTATAGGACACGCTGCAGAAAGGGCACAAGTCTTACAGCTAATTTTAAAGATGTAAATAAATGAGCCACATACTCACAAAAAGAAAGCCAGGTACCCACACAAAATGGTGGTGAGGTAGTGATGCTTAGCCCCTCCCTGCACTGTGAATGCTGTGCCGACACCCTGATCACATGACTGGAGAGCATCGGAAATTAGCGAGTCTGGTGTGGTTGCTGTCAGACTTCTCTAGCTTGTTCTGCCGTGCAGAAGTGATGCTTTGGAGATTTAGAGGACATTCATTGTTTTAGATACTCAAACATTTGAATCACAGATTTCCAGAAATAAAAATATATAATATTTATAATAAATAGTTGGATGAATACCCCAAATACATTTGAGCTTCCAAAGACTGAAGAATGCTAATAAACCTCAAAATCTAAATGTAAAACCATTAGAAGGTAAAATACACCCCCATATAAAAAGGGAAAGATTTAAGTCACTGTAAAGGGGACATGAAGAGGAAAAGCACTGTAGGTGGAAGCTAAAATAATTTATATATTTTCAATAGACCCTGACCAGTTAAATACAAGGGGAAAATCCATAATTGTTTTTGTTCTTTGATCGGTTTGCCTTTTCATTGCTGAGCAAGCAGATTGCTCCATAGATCTCAGTCCTGCATCCTACATATACATAATACATCCATCTCATATCATTCAGACCTGTGTACAGCAACATCTGAAACATATGTGGACCTCAAGAGGGAAGCATTGAATTTGTTCCCGAGGGGATGGATACGGCTGAGCAAACACTAGGTCACACACTCTGATTGGGTGGTATGTAATTAAGGCTGCATTTGGCAGCTTTCAATTTTGGGCGAGAATTGAAGGGGAATTAGAGTGATTGTGTCTATTACTAAGCTCACCTGAGAGTCCAGGGGCATGTCTCTGTTCTCTGAAGCTCAGACACTGTTAGGATGAGACGCTGTCTTAAGACTCATTCAGTTTTTTATGTAACTGATTTGAACGATTATGACTGATGAAGTTTTTTGACTAAAAACATACAATATACAGCAAAAAAGCCCCATCTGTTCCTGGCTAAACCATTACTTCAAGGCATTATTCACAGCAACACATCACTATCAGTGTCCATGTCGAGTTGGACACTGGCTCCAGTGAATCGTTTTAAATGTATTTTAAATGGCAGTAATAAGACCCGCTGAGTGATTGATTTTGTCAGCAGATTGCGTATACCTAAGCAACCCTGAGCCCAGCAGGTGTAGATCAGCAGCACATTAGACACACAGAGGAAATGTCCCACAGTTGTGGTGTTTTTTTCTTTGAGAAGGCATACATTATATGTCCCTTGTCAGCGAGGTTAGCCTACGTACTGTAACACTACCTGTGCTGGGCGGTCCGCCCACGAGGACCCGCTTATGGCTTTTCCGTTGCTGCAGGGAAAGACTGAGACATCTCAGGATATTGATCTAGTTATTGACATCATTTAATGGTGTCCTTTAAACATATTGTTAAGCTGCCAAGGAAATAGAAGGGAAGTGTTTAGGGAGTAATCTACCTATAATCAAAGTGAAGTCTATATTTTAGCATGAATATTCAAAAAGGGTACTTTCATCATGGGTACAGACAAGGTAGAAAGTTAAATAAATTCACATAAAATTTAAATTGTAGTCAATTATTTCACATTTTCTGTTATGTCTGGACAACTGTGTCAATCACCATAATCTGTAAATTTGAACATTTAGGTTAGAATTTTTAGCTTCTTCCCTGCTTCCCTTCACACATAAAAAAACATTTGCCATGTCTGCTCAGAGCCGCAAGGGCTGGCCTTGACCTTGAGCCATTCCCCAGCTCCGTAGGGGCCACGAAAGGCTCCGAGGGGCTACAAGGAGCCAGCTTTGTGTGACAGACAGACAGCAAATGTTCCTCTGGATTTTGCTGTGGTCAGTTTGGGATGCCGTCTCTGTCCAGAGCTGACCCTCTGACCCTTCAGGATTAACAAGCTGCCCCCATATGGTTCCAAAGGGAGATCTCAATACACAGTCAGGTTTTACTTTCAAATTTAAGAAAATAAATTGTTATGCGTTTTTTTTAAAAATTAGTTTAAGCAAAAGAGATTTATCTATATTATTTGGAAATAATAGCAGTCAGTGAGCATTTTTAATTTAAAGTAATTTTAATGTCGCTTGTTAATTTTTAAAATGTTATTTTTTACATTAATATTTCACAATGTTTTTGTATGTACCGAAATAGCATGCACTGACTGAGTAAAGAAGAGCATCTTAACTGAGAATATTTCACACTTGTCATGAACAGGTGATGATTTTGAGATGGTGCCCCAGTCTTTTGAATGAGGGTCTTCTCCTACCATTCACCATGCATAGTACCACTGTGAGGGGCTCAGAGTCTGCTCCCTGCTGACCAGTTTCAGGCCCCAGGGCTTTCTGTGGGGAATGAGCTATATGCTGACCACTTCGATAAATTTCCATCATCGGCACCATTCAAAATTCCAGTAACCATGTTCAGACTTTATAATGTGACATCTTCTGTCAAATTCTATATCACTGCAACTGAACTTCAACCAGAAATCATTCCTCATTTATTCATTGCTGTGCAGTCCAACATAGCTGCTGATGAATAGAATTAAGTTTTCTAAATTAAGAAAAACACCTTTTTATGAGTTTTTCAAATTAAATGGGTAACAAACGATAAAAAAAAATTATGACTTTGCGAGAGTGAGTCTGACAGGATGATGCTGGTATTTGATTCTAATGAATTATTCATTTTGAGAGGTTTTTTGTATAATTTATAGGTCTCTGTTTCTGTACTGGCCGCAGTGCATAGGATGGAGTCTTTAGTTTAAAATGACGTGGTAATTTATGCACTGAAATTAAATGAATAATTATTTAGGTAAATTTTATGAATTCAAAAATGTTGATCAGATATTTGTTTTTTTAGATGGGTTGGCAAACAGGATAACATCAACCTGTTGCAATAAACAGTATTTATCTTTATCTAATTTAGAACATAATTTGATTGAATTTGATTTGAAACTTATAAATTAGAAATGAATTTATGTCTAATGAGAAAAAAACAGAAGAATGAAACGAGAAGTGATAAGGTAGAAAATAGCTTGGACAAGGTTTCACCTTATGTAAGCTATTGGGCAGTTAGAGTGGAGTTAAAGGAAAGTCACACAAATCAGTTCAAATAGAGTTGAAAATATATATTTTTCATGAAATTTAAAGTAGACAAAGAATCATAAAATGTTTGAACTTAGTTGCTAGTGCTACTTTTATATTGTTTTTAGGTAATTCCAATGGTAATAATATAACTTTTGATTTTTATTTTTATTTTCCTCTTTTTTCCAGATATGTTAACTAAATAAACTAAGAATTTTTTTTTTTTATTTGCTTTGCTTTTGTTATGTGAATCGGTTTGTATATTTGCACAAATTGCTTACATTTTTAAAACAAATAAAAAGATTAAAAATATAAATACAGAGTAAATTTGTTTTTAGTTTTTAAATGTTTACAGTGTTAAAAACTATTGAAGCAATATATCCCCCCTTTGAAATGAAAGAAAACAAACAAACAAACAAAAAAAAATAACAAAAAAGCCCCAGAAAATGGTCTTAGTTGTTGTTTCTGATTTTGTTTGACTCATGAGGTGAATATATTTACAATAGTTGTTTTTCAAAATTAAAAGTAAAACTTATTTCTAACATGAAAAAAGTCTTGTCAGTAAATATTTTTTATAATCTCCGATTTCCATCGTAGCTGTTGCCTTGTGTGAGTTAAAGTTGTTGGAAGCAGACTGATTTACTTCTTCAAAAGTTTTTGATTGACAGCAGTGCATGGATGACCCTTAGGAGCTGTGTATGGTCCCTCCCCTCATAGACATGTGGCACAGGCTCAGGTTGATTTGACCTCAGCCACTGTGTTGACTTTTCAAGATAATGGGAAGCATCTTATTGTGCTGTCTGAGGCTCAGTGATTACTGCTTTCCCTATGAAACTTTCCCCTGGATCAAAGACTCTCTCATGCATTAATAAAGGGTGTTTTGTGAGGCTCTTATTAGCTGTAATGTGCCTGTCTGGTAATTCATGTCTGGTGGCAGCATGCGTCAGTTGTAGGCGGAAGAATGAAAGAGCGCAGACAGTGTTGTATTTCAATATTTCTGCCTTTCAAGCGTGCTGAGGCTAAATTTATATTGATCTGAATTTGATAATGATTCTATTAGCTCTATTAAATCTGTATATATTCGGAGGCTCGGTTACACTGGAACAGAAAAAGAGGCAAACAAAACAAATTAGTGTGTAAAGGTGGATTCTGTTGCATGTAATATAAGAGGGAACCGATGCAGAAGATCAAGACCTGTCATAAAGTTTGAATGGGTAGAGCAAGAGGCTGTGTTTGTGTGTGTAAATATCTAAATAACCTCTGCATAAGCTGTGATTGGAGCTCTTTGTATTTACTCTGGACATTTAAAAAAAAAAAAATTTTTCTCTGTATTCAATTTAATTAAGTTTGGTTATGTAGCCTGATTCAAACAAACATTATGTCAAAGCATTTGACACAAAGACACTAGTAATGAGTATTTTCTATGGGAAAGAAAAAGAGTACACAAAGTAAGAACATTTTATGGAAACAAATATATTGATAGAATACACAAAGTTAATAGTAGCAGTAATCACAAATAAAGGATAGGCTATACATAAAGTATCAAAAGAAAATAGAGTTAGGAAAAATAATTTATAGTTGCCTAAGCCCAGCATTACTGCAGAGCAAAAAATGCATTATTGTAGGTGAACAATCAAATTCTAGGTGCTTATCTGCACTGCAATATTCTGCTCCTTTCTATCTAATTTATGTTTTTCAAAAGTTTAAAAAAGATTTCCAATTTAGCTTCATTGTTGCCATGTAAATCCAGGAGGTATAAGCAAAGCAGACAAATAGGTCACCATTTCTAAAATTCTCCCTTTTTCTGGGTCATCTCACGCACAGACTATTCCTTAAAAATATCGACCTTAGAAATTTATTTCAGCTACCCAAAACAGCAGTTAGCATGTCGACAAGGGGTTCCGAGCGCATCTGAAAAAATATTTAGCAAGATATCGATATTAATGTGCTAAGGGCCAACAGATTTTTTTCACCACTTTTAAATGCGTAGAATTAAGTTAAGGAGTGATAGTGTCCCTGGATTCGCAACAAGGAAGGCATGGTTTTCAGAGGTCATAAGGTCAATTACTATTAACACACTGACCAATTATTGGCACCTTTGTGACACTGGTCAGCAGATCTGCCAATACCTGTCTGGTACTATCATGGTCAGAAAGAGGTCATCATTAGAGATCTGGGTCACCACAGGGACCTTAGGGACCTCCAGCTCAACAGGCCACAAACAGAGACAGGTTAGGTCAAGGCAAAGCCGTCACCCTCCCACTTTAACCTTATTCCATCCTTCTCCTGCTTGTCTCTTTTTTCACTCTTTTATAACTTCTTTAGTTAATTCAAAAACTTAAAGAACACATCTTGATGCCTTTTTTTTAGTTTCCGAGTACTTTGTGACTAGATTTGTAGTGGAATAGGTTATCAACACTGAACGCCTTCTTAAGATTTGCCTATGGCTGTTGCTTTTAACTGTTGAAGCACAACTCATCATTAGTGTTTTCACTTCAACTAGCAACGTGGGGCTGATAAATCTTTGGGAAAACACCCAGTTAGGGAGTGTGCATACATATACGTGCCTGATAAATAGCAATTGTATAATTACGTGAATTAACATAGACATTTTGCACAATCTAAGTAAAATATAATTCATGCATAATTGATTGGCAGCATGATTGCCTGAGTTTACCACCATTTTTCTGTTGTGAGACAAAGTCTTTCCTCAGGCTGTTTAGCCTAATGGGCTTTGGGGATTTTTAATTTAGGGCTGTCCGGGAGCAGAATTCGAGCTTGGGAACTCTCACTCTCCTTTGTGTCACATGTATGGCCAGTCTAATTGCCTGTCATTTTGATAAACTCTATCAACTTATTTAAATAATGTGTCCCAAATCCCAGTTTTAGCTTCAGGTGAGAAGAGAGGAACTTCTTTGAATGAGTAAGTTTGATTTGGTAGATATTTTTGTTTTGTTTGCTCATTTATCAATTTTAATGTATAATTTGTAAAATTCAAACCCTCCACTGACCTAATCATTTGGCTTAGTTGAAGTTTCTGTTAAAGAACCACAAAAATCCATCATCGTAAATGGGTATGAACCATATACCAGTTTTATTCTATACAGTTTTTTAAAAAGCTTAAGACTTATAAAAACAAAATGTCATCACAGTTTAAAGCCCTTTACATGAGATGCCTAGAAAGTGCATGAGTGACCAGACATTTTTCAGCCAATGAGAAGGATAGAGTACATTTTAGCAGCAAAGGATGAGGGAGGCTGGGTGGAAGCTATATGATGCCTTTTACATATGGCTTTTTTATTTAATTTATGGTTTCAAATACAAGGAAAGTCACAGTACGGAAAATAAAAGTACACACATAAAACTATATAAATGACAGACATTATCATTTTATAAGTAGGCCTATTAAATTTAATTTCTGTTTATGCTTTTTGCTTAGGAAAGTTGAATTCGTTTTAATGTCTAAAGTCCAAAAATGTGCAGGAGGAATTACATTACACTTGAAATGCTTCAATCAGAAATCATTGCATGACACAATGGACACCACTGTCTCACCACATTATTGTAGGTTATATTAGTGAGTCACTTTCCTTACCATAATTAGTTGGTTAGTTACTTGTTTGGGTTTAAAGGAATACTTCACCCCTGGAAAGATGAATGTGTATTTAAAGTGGGTCAGATATGTAGTAGAAATTTGAATTTTTTATTTTATTTGGAGCATTCTAGACTGAGAAAAGCCAGAAAATTTATTTTTTACTCATGTGGCTGAAATACAACAATTCCCAGAATGCACCTTAGGGCACTCATAAACCACGCCTACCTGTAACAGCCTCTATTTCTGAGGAGGTAATGTGCTAAGTAGTTTGCAACGCCGTTAAACACTAAAAAAACATTGCACCTTGGCCTAAACCATCAAAGGAGGCTGCCACAACTTCTATCAAAAGTCGATTCTAAAGCCTGCCGCACACGAGAGCTATCTGCTGAGCACATATGTGACTGTTAGCTCTGTTAGCTCAGCAGATAGCTCCAATTGAAATCACTATTTCTCTAAGCCGATACATTCTTTACGTTAATATATTCTCCAGTATAGCAACACTAAAGGTTTATAACAAACAACACAACAAATGTGATTTATAACTTTGATTTAAAAAGTAAATAAAATAATATTAACACTTTTAACACTCAAAGCTCTTCGATAGCTTCAGCAGTTTCCTGATATATCCACAGTATTACCGTCAGGAGCGGGGTATCTGCGTCTGATGTCCAAAACAACACAGGTAGGCAAAACTAGACGACAGCCTTTGCCAAGTCTCTCGCCTTGCATGACCCACTCAAAGTGACGGTAGGCTGTTAGACGATAATGTCTACAAAACAGTAAACTCAACGTTAGCAATGCAAACAATTTCCACCTACAGTATGCTAGTATATATGTTAATGTAACAACAATAGCTCAGCTGACTTTGTGGGAAGAACGCTATGATAATGCCGGGTGTACAAATTCAGTACATGACGTCTTAGTAACAAAAAGAAAAACAAACAAAATACTAACTTTACATTAAGCCGTCCGTTTGTCCTTGCGGGTTTTGGCTGGCGTTTCCAGTTGATCTTTGGGATCCTGAAGTAGGACCCCCCTATCCATGTGTGGTTCATCCGCAACTGTTCATCGGTGTACTGCGGCTCGTATAGGTAGCCGCGAGCATCCGATTCTCGCAACACATCTTCAAAATCCCCTTCTGCCATTTGAACTTCAAAACTACCTTCCATTGTGATTAGCCTACTATTCAAACTTTCTCCAGCAAGAGCCTGTTGGCTTGGCTTCTACAGAAAGACGGCAGACACGACACGTTTACTTTCTGTGAGTGAGATCCCTCCCCATATGGGCGTGGTGAAAACATGCGGAACTAGCACTCAATACTGGCTGTAGTTTAATGCCTCTGGCCCAAAAATCCTCAGATGACGCAAAATGACGATTTTTGCGTCATCTGAGGACTTTTTTCAAGCCAAAAAATTCACAAATCTGTCCTCTCAGGGGGATATGGGAGTAGGGGGCACGGTCATTCAAAAATATTGCTGGTTTTCTACTAATACAAAGCTTAATGCTAAATGCTGAAGTATCCCTTTAACTGCACTACAGTAATGTTGCTGTCAAAACATTTTCCAGAAGGACATTCAGTAGGTTTACCTGTAGCAAGAGAAAGTCAAATTATTGCCTTAGTCCGACTGAAATCAGACTTTTGAAATGCATGTGTACACCTTAGTCCGGCTTGAATCAAACCAAACTGGAATTTCAGCTCGACTAAGCTACCCAGATAATCGATTTGAAATCAGACTTCTCTGCAACCATGCCATGCCAGTCATAACATAGTAGGATAAGAAGAATATGGCGTTGAAGACAAACGTAAGCGTCCAATCGGTGCATGTTTGGACTGAAGAAGAGATGGTGGATTGCAATTGTGAATATCCTGCTTTAACTCCATCTGCCTCACTCCCCCCAGGATCTGTTTACTGCCTGTGTGCAGCTCTACGCTAACCGCTATAAGGCTAAAGTAGAGGCGCATATCGGCATTTATCGTCGGGGAGTCGAACATTCTCCATTTAATAATTCGATTATTTGAGTGACTTGAAAACTGAGACTCGGCTCTCAACAGGGGGGAAGCCCTTAGTCTGATTACTCTAAAAAGCTCGATTTAGATGTGCTGTCCGCCTCCACCTGCAGGTTCTATAGCACACCATTTGGGCTCCAAAAATGCCACTTTACACTAATCCCAGGAAAGTTCAATTACTTGGTCGGCATCTGAAATCAAATTTTTCCTGTTTCATTTAACCTATGAAACCCAGATACAGATGGGAAAAAGGATTCTCTTCTACAACTACACTTCATGGGTAAGCATGCAGGAGGAAGATTTAAAGCAAATTAATACTGAGTTATCAGAAGGATCTGTGGACAGGAGCAGAAGTTTTAAGGGACAAAAAGCATAATCTCAACAACGGAAAGAATTTTCTTGCACATTTACTAGGGATAAAACAATACACTTTTTTTCAATCCGATACAATACCAATACTTGGACCTGAGTACTTGCTGATACCGAGTACCAATGCCGATACTTCTATCACACAAAAAAATGCAATCAATTGGAAAACAGGTTTTTGTTTTCTTCTCTGCTTGTTACAACAAATGATTGTGAATTAGATAAAACAATATATTAGTAAAAATGACCACAACACTAAAATTTCAAGTGAAAAATATTTTTTTGTGTGAAATTATTGCACAGATTCTGCTTTTTAAGTATCGGTTCAAAGTATCATTTAACTCAAACCGATACCAATACAGTATCGGTATTGGTGCATCCCTAACATTTACCTTAGTGGTCTGGCTGTCATCTCCCTGCTTTGGCTTTTTTGTAGTAGCCATGGCATAGTCATATTCCATCATTTTTAAATTGTTGCTTTGGTTAAATGCAAAATGGCACTTATTAAACAATACTAATGCAAAGATGTATCAGCGGAGAGACTGTTTTTGTTTTGTTGAATGCAGAGAAATCTGACAATTTCCCCTGATTATTACATTTGTTGTGAAGATTATTTTTGTTACAAAAGTGATTGCTATATTATTTTCTCTGTGTTGCCAGTCCATCAGCCATTCAACATATGCCCATTAAAAATGGATTTTTTGTCTATTTTCTGTATACAGCCATAGATATTGACAGGCATAACTATGTTGTGGGATCCTCTACTTATATCTTCCTCTGTTTGATGATGATTAAAATATCTATTTTTGTTGATTACAATTTTCATAGGAATCGATCGTAGTGTTACCTTTGCTTGTATAAGTATAGTCTTTTTTGAGAAAGATGGGGAAAAAAAAGCAAAACAATATCTCCTGCTACTGATGGAAAAAAGCATTTTGATGTTGTACTTCAGGGACTGTTTGAACCTCATGGTCATAAGATATGCCCATTTTTGGATGGAAACAGGCGTTGATGCCCTTTTTTGCTCTAAATGCTGCTGTGTGCTTTGAACAAAATTGTTTGTATGTTGCTGAATGTGGTGGCCAGGTTGTTAGAGTAATTTATACCTGTTGTGCACTAGATAGGCTTAGATTGGCAAGATGTCTGTCAAAAAGAGGGTAAGATTAAAGATAGGTAATGCATGGGTAGGGTAGTTATGAAAGGTTTTTCTTTTTTTTCTTTTTTGTAATAAGTTGAAACAGGCTAGAGGCTAATAACATAAATGAGAAGACACAACGTACACTGAACATTATGGATAGATCATTTTCATGTATTTTCACACTTTTCAAACAGAATATAACAGTTTAGGATTATGATAGGCTTCCACCCACATTTGGCAATGGCCCTTTCACAGCTGGTGGACATGGTGAAAGAAACATAACCAAACCCCAGGCTGGTTGCCACTTCATTATCCCCCTGTATCCATCCACATCAGCAACCACCTCCACTACACACTGCTGGGGCCACCGCTACACCGACCACTCGCCCGAAACGAAACGCAATGAACTCCAAAACATGCCGTTCATCTTCCAGATCGGGATGATTTACTGATTTAGAGTGGGCTCCCACCCTGGAGAGCCACTAGAACTTGTCCCCTTCTGCTGAATAAACATTTATAATCTTTAACTTGATGTTCTGATATAATGAAAATAGAAATCAGGCAGTCAAGATGCATTTTGAGCATTCTGTGCTTAACCAACTGATCGAGAAAATGGAGGAAAATGACACGGGAGGAATGGCGAAAAAATGCGGAAATGGAAGAAAAATGAATTTATCTGATTGGACAGCAGTGCTTGTTGGAGATTTGAAATCGTGTTGGGGAGGAATGGAAGTAGAAACTACAGCTTGTCCTGCAGAGTCACATAAAAACAGGAAAGTGTGGAATATTAAATGTCCCTTTTTCCAATTCTTTCCATGAAGTACAGTTGTTTTAGAAGCTTGACTGCACATTTGCAATTTTCTCATCAATCTGATGCAGCTATCTTTCTTTCTTTGTCTCTAACATAAGCGAACATCCACAAGCAGAGTGGGGTATGGAGAGTGACCAGGAAGAAAAAAGGAGGAAAACACGAGTTGTTTGCAGGTGTTGGCGTGTGTTAAATAAGAAAAAACAGAGCGGCAATAGCAATATGCTTTGGGAGAGGGAGGGGTGTGTATTACAAGAGGAGAGAGGTGACCTTTTTATCCTCCCCCAGCTTCTGTGTGGCCATCAGTAAGCAGCCATGTTTGAGAGGGACGCCATTTTCTTGCAGCACTCATTACTGGATTTTATATTCAGCTGTGTTCGGATTGGTTGGTCACTGTTCAAGCCCATGGTCATGTCAGGCGTCAGTTAACCATGTGCAGTGTTTCTGTCAGGTTTGAGCAAGGGGCTGTGAAGGGGGGAGTTAGGGGTGGGGGCGCTCATATTAAACAGGCCGACTTCTGTCCCACCATATCTTGAGTTCATAACGAACAGTTCATGATAGAAAAAAGCGCTTCCTCTTGCCACGTTTTTTGGCGATTGCTGCTAGATTCACCTCTCATCTAATATCACCCCACCTGCGCCTTCGCTCATCCCGGTCTTCTCTCGGGCCTGCTGTGAGGACCAAATTTCTGTAACCTTCAGTCAGAGCCTGTAAGCGTGACCAAACGGCATGCTAACATGTGTGTGGTACCCAGTGCTGTTTTTGCGCCTGTGAAAGACAGAGGCGCTGTTTTACTGGGCATGTGCACAGTGTCAGACTGTGCTCGGAGTACAATACATGGTGACAGAACAACACACACAAAACACCAAATCCCTCATTCCTCCCCCTTCTGCCCTTCTCCCAACACAACCTCCTCCCTCTTTACACCCCTTCATGAGGACATCTGCTCCCCGAGCGTGGCTGCCATTGTGGCACTCCACACTAACAGGGGTTTTAGCCACTGGTGGTGTGAAATTAAACAGCCACCTTGTCCCTTGATGATAAGTGGCGTCCTGTCCTCATGCTGCGGCTATCTACTGTCACACAGCACAAGGTCATGCTTTCAAGGGTGATCATGGGAATTAGAGTTCACTATTGCAAAAAAAAAAAAAAAAGAAGAAATCACGAGGAGTTGAACATTCGGGACGAATAGTTTAGGAAACTATCCTGTAAGGAGAAATTTTGTCTGAGTTTCGTTAGTGAACCTCATCTGATGCTCTGCTGTTCAATCAATAGGGATTTTACCTTGATTTATCTCTTAATCCAGCACCTATGTCTATTTTATGCTCTATTGTAATGGAAGTAAACACACACAAGGCTTTCTGAAACTCCAAGGTATTTTTTATGATTCTATTTGATTCACAGGTACAAGATAATTACTCATTATTCATTCATAGAGAAGTACACTTAAAAAAGAAAGAAAGTTATAGAAGTAATGAAAATGATTTTTTTTTCTCCCATGGCAAATTATCTTTTTGAAATTAATACTTAATATTTCAGTATTGTTATATATTTTTAATTCACTCTTTGCATTTTTGCTATTATAATGTATCTTTATACATTCATTGCGGTGCTGAGCCTGGATGAGTACTTCAAATGTGAATTAAGGCTCTACATTTTAAGAGGAAAATGAGTAATAATTTAAAGATATTAATAAAACATAATAATGTTATTCACGATAATTGAAAGTAGAAAAACAGGAGGGAAAAGGAAGGAAACATTAACTCTTTCAGTGTTTAGTGATGTTTCACGGTTGCTTGTCTGGAATATGATGTACACAAAGGGGAAGAGCAGGTCACTGGAGTGCAGGTTGTTGTCTCGATGGTCCGATGGAGACAATGAGGTCAAGGAGAACACATGATAGGGTTACTTATTTTTAACGAAACCGCTCATTAATGTGGATGCTACGGTTTATGTAATCACAATCTTCTGACTTGTAACATAGGTAGGCAGAGAAATGGTGCAGACAGATGGAGGTGTGCACCATGGACAAAGGAGGGGGAGGAAGAGAGCTTACTCTTTCTCTTTTTGACTTATAACTTGGATTTGCGCTCTCCATTCACTCCCCTTACTTAGTCTCTCTTAATTTAAGATTGTTAAGCAGTGAAAATGAAATTTCTTTTCTCTTACTGGGGCTTTAAAAAATACCACAAGGAAGTTTTTATGATTATGATGGTGTTAAAATGATTGAGATGCACTGGTAATACCACTGGAGTCATTTTCCAGCTGTACTTAAGCCCTAATGTCAGTCATCACATGGTTTGGCTTGGCCTTGGGTCGTATTATTTCTCTTTGCATGTGAAGCAGACTGGCATCCTGTGGCTGAGAATTTGCTGGCTGAAATAAAATGCCGCACACACTTTAGTGTAGTAAAACATTCACAGGTTGCATCACCTGCAAGAACATTAGTTGTGCAATACTTTTAAAGGAGTTGTGTTCACTGAGTAAATCTGCCTTTGTTTCTGTGTTTAGGATTTCAACTTACATCCATTTCGAAGTGCACGATTTATCAGTAATTTTTTGGATAAATATGTTTTCCGTTGTGTTAGCTGCAGCTCCTATTGCAGAAGAAGGGCAGTGCTGATGGTGCTGACAGAGTCTTGAGTGTCTACTCTGCAGTCATGACTTCTGGCTGGAAGTTTAATCACACAGGGGCACAATGCAGCAGCCTGTTGACCAGTGGAGCAACTCGAGCTTACGCGTGCACTTTAAGCCTGTGCCAGATCCCTTTTTCATGACCAAGTCTAAAGATGATTCTGATACACATTTGTCCATTCAAATTTCGTTGTAAATAGTGGGTTCAAAAACTGAAACACAGAAATAATAATAATTATTTTTTACTTTTTTTATTTAAAATTACAGAGTCATTAACGAAAGGAAGTAAATGCTAAAAATTACTGACTGTTTTTTTTGTCTATTTAGTGAGTTATTTAATGTTCAATACACACAGATATATCAAAAGATAAATTTTTTATTCAACTACATGAGGCCATAAGTAAAAAAATTCTGATTGGATTCAGTTTGCACAAAATATGGCAGTGTAATTTTGAATTGCTTGGAGCCATCAGTGATGTCATTAGGTAGCACCTTGAACGATAAGGCAATCCCAGCCACTGAATACATAAATAAATTAAAATAAATTCTTATGTATTCTTTTCCCATCCTTTCAGAACCCTCTGCTCTCGAATCCTGACCCCCTAATCCCTACCCCCTACTGCCCACCTTCCATAAGTACACATATTGCAAATACACCCCTGATGCAGTCGTCACCGCTGCTCCCTTCCCCCTGCGTGTCCACAGGCATATCAGGAGGAAAAAAGATGAATGCAGCTTTTTAATAAATAATGCATTCTACTAATACGCATTCAGGTGGAGTCAGTCTTCGGCCCATCCCGTGCCCATCCACAGAGAGGAAAAATATAGAATCCAAGAAGGGAAAGCTTTCCTCCTGAATTGAAATCGTTGACGGCTCGATAATAGGCTAAAACAACGAGCACAAGAGTGAAAGAGTCAGAGACTGAGAGAAGGATGAGAGAGAGGGAACTGGGGAAGAAGAGGTGAAGGGGGGTAAGAGAGAGGGAGAGAGTGGCAAGCATATTATAAGTCATCCATGTGGATCACCCTAGTAGATTGGGAGCAATCCCTTGTTGAAATTGTCTTCTAAACACTTAGAGAGAAGGAGACAGAACGGAGCGGCCAGCCCATCTCAGTGTGCCTGTGTGTGTGCTCTCACACAGCCTGCTATCCCAGCCAAGGTAGAGAGACCTCTGATAGACTGACTGCCTGTGTGTGTGTGTGTTACACCTTACTCCAGTGTGCGTTGCTCATCTTGTCATGCAGCCAGCAAGTGTGTAAATGTGTGTATGTGTTTGAGCAAGAGGAAGAGAGAAGATGCATCTGTGTGTGTGAGTGTGTGTATGTCTGGTGGTGGTGGAGGAGGTGGTGGGTATTATGCACCCTGGATGTTGCCTCGTGCTTTAAACAGTTGCCTACAAGCCCAGGTAGTGTGTGCCGGCTTCTAAATAGGCAGCACATTCACCGTCCTCTTCAGGACGGGAGGCAAGGCTGCAGAGTGTGAAATCAGACTAATACAGTGGCGTAGGACTGAGCAGGAGCAGGAAGAAGCTCCCGCATGACTTACGTAGACTAGAAGGGTAGAGTGAGAGAGAGTGAGAGAGAGAGGACAAGAACCAGCAGAAGATAAAGAGGGAATTGGACATCAGAGATAAAAGGGGGAAAACAGTAAGGTCAGTATTTTATTTCAATTGATTTTATTTAGTAATTTTTGCTTTCTGGATGCTTCCATTAAGTCTTAACCACTTAGAGTGGAGTTAGTGTGGAGCTGGGACTGAGCCTGTGACTGTTCTGATTTGCTGGAGAAAGTATTGATTGTAAGTTTGTGGGAAGTGTGCTCATTTGATCCTGCCAGGTGAAAGCAGATGGATAGAGTGGAGGTGGGGAGACTGGTGTAGAGTGGCCTAACTTTTTATTTAGTGTGTGTATATGTAAGGATGTGAAGTATTTGTTTTGTTTACATAACTCTTTATTTGTCTAGATATAGTTGTCTGTGTAGAGAATGCACCTGTATTCTTTGAATTTTGTTTCTTTTCTTTTTTTGTCTTCTTTTTATTTCTGGATTTATGTATGCAGATAAGGTAGGTGTACACACACGTGGGGACATGCAGAGCATGTGGGGTCTAGAGTGAACGACACAATACTACAAGAAAAGAAATGGGTCATGATGGGCGGGAAAAAAGGGACTTTTCATCTCCATTTTGCGTTTATGACGTAAAGAAAAGATGCCAGTGACAGACAGTGTGTTAGGCTCCAAACACAGTGAACATTCAATACGTCATGCGGTGACGCGTTATCCAATCAGAGTCTGCGTTCACATATACAGAAAGACCATGTGACCATGGTGCACACACAAGATGGTGTCCACAGTTTCAGCAAAGAAATTTTTGCTCACAATACAATTCTGAAAGATTTTTCTTTCTTGTATCATTACACTTCTTACATCCTTCACATTCTGCCATAGAGTTACATTCAATTTAACCTTGTAATGATAGTTAAAATTGTCACCTTTTCCCCCCAAAAAACAGATTTTTAAGAAGGAGCAAAAAAACTCTTAGAGTACAGATGTGTTCAGCCACACACAGGCACAGGAAAAGTGAAAAAGCCCAGATGACCAAATTGTCAGCAATACTAAAGACATCAACACAAAAATTTCAGCCATCCATCACAGCTGTCGGCATTTTTCTGTGGCGACAGTGATTTATTCCAGGGCTGAAATTATTTGGAGTCTCTTGCTCCCTAACTCACTGGCTCTCTCACTTACATTCAGTGACATACACGTACACACACACACAAACATCTACCATGCACAGCCGCTCTTCCAGTCTTAGTAGGTGTTAGATTTGTCCTGTTGTAAATTTCTAGAGTTGAGATGTGATGAATGTGGAATTATATCTGACCTCTTAAAGAAGATGATTTTACTCCTATCTTCTTTGGTGTTCTGATTGCTGGCTTTCAACAATGCTTATTTTCTCTATGATGAAACCCTCATCAGTGTATAACAACAAAGATTCACAATGTGGATCACTGTTTCTTTAATAGATTGTTTAATCAAATCCATTATCCACAACACCTACAAAGTAACTTTTGGCTTGATTTATTTTCAGTTTCCGGGTAAAATGTTTATATTTTTGAGCACTAATATTTCAATTTCACATAACTTCATTTGATTTTGCTTTACTTCATAAATATAAAAATACGTGTAGGCTCTATAGGCCAGAAAGTTAAAACATCCTAATTGTTTTGTGTATATATTTCATAGAAATCACCCAGGGAAAAGACTAGATTTGGCCCCCAGTTAAGACATAAGATAAAAACTGTTCCAATGTATTTTCTTATAACCTCAGTTACAATAGGTCTGATTAAAAATCTGTTGTTTATTAAAAGTCAGTGTTTCTTTTCTTTGCAACACTGCAATGATGTAAATAAAAATAAATAAGAACAACTGTCACACAGTGGTGACCCAAATTCTAAGCTCCCTTATAAATTCTGCACAGGAAGTGGAAGGCATTTCTCTTAGACTATTTTTGACATGTGTGTTAGCCATGCATATAGCAGAGTAAATGTGGAGATACTAATTAAAAGTGACATGCAGTGTGTACTCTTCCACATACTGCGCCTGTTTGTTTGTGAAAATTCTGAACAAAACAGCTGCCCGCAGCAACGTTAGTTTGACCCCCCCTCCTTTGTTTTTAATACCACTGTCATTTAATTTCCTTTCTCTTCTCCACAGCTTCTCTGGTATTCTTTTCAGATGTTAGATGATAAATTAGGTCTTTTGTGCAGGAGCATTTATAAGTCAGTCCAATGCCCCTAATAACCCCATGCTTCCAACAAGCACACACATTTCTGTAAGCCTGCGCTCTACCTCTAAGCCTCAGTCCAAGCCCTATGACTGCAACCTAAGACTGGTGTGTGCATGTCTTTGTGCAAGAGGATGCATGCACTTGGAGTCACGTGCCGGTGCACCCACTGCTCTAGTTTTTGGTGAATGGGCGTTTTGTTTGATTTCCTTAAAAGCAAAACTGGTTTACCATGTTTAATATTTTCATCCTCATTGCTGATCCGACGTGGTCTGTGTGGTAATGGAGCTGAGCAGAGCAGAGATTGCTTGATTATGTGTCAGCTCTGCTCTGGCCTTTTGTATATCTAGAGAAATAATGTTTGTGCTGGCACTGAAATCGGTCAAGGGGTTCACTCTGGCTCAGTCGGAGACAAAACTCTGAGCAGGCGTTATTTTAACAGAGCGCAGATTATAAATGTCTGGTTTGTCTCGTTCAAAATACATCTGAGGGAGTGAGAAGTTATCAGAATATGTCAGAAAATAAATAGATACTTGAAATTTTAAATTTATCCTAATTGAAAAGAACATTTACTTTCACTGAAGGGAGCCTAACACATAAAAAAGGCACAAAAAGATTGATTATGATGCATATTATAAATCGCACAATCATTACAGCCCGGAAGCAGTGGAAAACATATGAGGCTTTTGTGACAGAGGATGTCTTTGCTTCTGCATAGTGACTGTGCTCAGCCAAAGGTCTGGGCCTTGCCATGATAAGGTGCCAAACTTAGCTTTGCTTCTAAAATCCTGGATTAATGCCTGCTTTAAGAGCTTAACATGGTCATCCATTCAGACATATACTGGATTGACTGGCCTACCCTGGTTGCCTGTTATCTTCTTTAAAGTTTTACAAGAATAGTAGTCTGTGAAACACCGTCACTTACTGTGGGTCTCCATCCTGTCCCCTGCTAAGGGTTTTGTTTAAAGAAACCCTTTAATTTGTTTTTCTAATAAAGTAATAATTTATACATTTTCTCGCACTCTAACAAAGCAATGCAGCATCTTTATCAAATGTATTTTTTCATTTTTATGACAATACACTGATTTATTTCACTTACTTTAACAGGTGACACAACAATTTGCATTCATTAGTTTTCCCCTTCCAGCAGGTCCAGAATTTGGAAGACGTAAGCATCTGAGAAAGAATTATTTTTATGGCCCAACCCACAAAAATGTTTACACGTTAACTTCAAGATATTAGGCCTTGTCCCTATCAAAGTAATTTTCTATGAAAATATATTTTATGCATGTTTTCTTTGAAAATTTCCCTATAAAAACTACTTTAATGCAAAAATGTTAATCAAACCAAAACTATATCCCAAAATCTTACAATAATTATGGCAACATTTGTTATTGTTGATAAAATAAAGGCTAAGAGATGTATCGCTTAATACAGGAGAAATTCTAATATCTGTGGAATCTCTGAGTGGTTGGATGCTATGATATCTGATGTAGCTTTGGAACGGATAAGTTATTTTACAAAAAACAAGCTTAACAAATTTGAAAAGATCTGGAATTTATTTTTTCATTTCTTAAAGGCCCAAAATATTAAATTTACTGACGAAGGAACCTGATAGTGTTATATGGTTGTGCATGTTATGTTTATATGTTTATCTGTATGTAGATATGTACATGTGTATATGTATATGCATATATATGCAGGTGTTTGTTTTTTTGTCTTCATTTATTATTTTTGTTTGTTTTGTTTTTTCCTTTTATTTTACATTGCAAAACTATTCAGTGGCACAGACTGAATATATTTTTGAAGCTATTCCCTTTTTTCTTTTTTGGGGGAGGACTCAATTCTAGGACCAATATTCTACATATTTACATACGTGTAAAGTTAATATTGTACTCATGGGCGTGTATATGCGTGTGAGATTATGGGTAATTGCTTGTTTGTACTAATAGCAAATATGCTAGTATATTTAGTTGCAAATTTCTTTTTTAGTGAGAAGTATGTGCAAGCAAGTGCGCTTACGTGTGGGTGTGTAGGTATCCAAGTTTGTTTTCGTAGATACACATAAATACTAGCCCCTGTTGTCAATTTTATTTTATTCAGCAATGATGCTGTTGTAACCATCAGTGCATTTGTTTCTTGAAAATCAATCAATAATTGTTGAAAAAAAGTAAGTTAATGAAATAAATAAAAAACAAAGACGTAAATCCTGGACTTAAAGCTTACCATAAATTACTCTGACATGCTCTCAAAGTTTAGGCTAGGTAGAGCTAATTTAATATTTTTTTTTTACATTATTGCATATTAGTTATTAGACAAAAAAGTCTAACAAATTTAGAAAAACTTACTGTTGTTTGGAGTTATAAAAAAATAAAATAAATAAATAAATCTTGGGGTCCTGGGCTAGAGTTCCTACATCCCTTTCTAAAATGCCGTCCAGACTACTGGTAATGCTGAAGTTTAATTTACTAGGCAATGCATTGGTTTTCAGACTTCAAAATGAGGTGTTTTTAAAGTCATAACTTTTTATAAGGCTGTGCTGCCCTAAAAGAGAAATTTGCAACAAAATATGCTAGCATATTTGCTATTGGTACAAACAAGCAATTATCCTATGGCTTTTTCCTTTTTAATAAAGTATAATGCATGTGAAACAGCTCAATGCCCTTTCACCTTTTATACATCTGATTTTAACTTTCCTTCTTTGTGTGGCAAATAAGTAAACGGAAGAAAGATATTGTGAGCAGCTAAGAATTTTTTTACTCAACATTTTTCAATAGGCTTTTTTTGCTGATGATTGTTGGTAGTTAAGTAGTTAAGGAGATATTCTTTATATGAATGCTTCTGCTCAGTGTCTGCCATTGATTGATTCTGTGTATCATACTGCTCTGAGGTTCATTATCAACTTTAAATTCCTGACTCACCACTGTGAGTTATACTCTCAGCTACGATGGCTCGCTTTGGCCTGTCTAAGGAAGATTAATTTCTGTAGATTTATATAAAAGGCAATATTCAGATTGCTACCTTCCTACATATGTTCCCTTCTTAATAAGAAAAATGCTGGTTGCTATTTCCTTCATCTGGAAGACTACATGTTCCCTTATGTTACATTTGCACACACTGAACTTGGCAAAAGAGCTTTTGTCCACTTGGCCTCCCTGGCTTGGAATGCTCTGAAGACTGACTGAAAAAAGACAGTTAATCTTATTTGTTGGTTTTAAATCAAAACTAAGAATTCTTGAGGCCAATTTCATCACAAGGAACTTTTTAGTTTAGTTTAGATTGCTCACCATTAAAATTGAATAGTTAATTATTTTTATTACTATTTTTTGTGTTGTCACCTGTGTTTACTTGTGATATTTACTGCTGCCTATCTTTTCCAGATATATCTTGAAAAACAGATTTTTAATCTCAATGGGATCTTACTGGTAAAAAAGGTTAAATACATTAAAGTTACTGTCTGTCAGTGAGTCAGTCTATCCATGATTATGTCCGTTGTTGCACCTCAGATTTTACATGTGCATTTATTTCCTTATATCTATGATACTGACTAAATTATTTACTTATTGATGATGATGATGATGATGTTTTTTATTATTACTCTTTTCTGTTGTATATTATGTTATTCCTTTTTGGGGGACAATAAGATAGGTTGTTCTCTGACGAATAAAGCAAAGTTTTACACTAGACAGGTGGGGTTTGTTACCATTTACAGTTTCACCAGCTGAAGCTTTGAACGAAATAACTCCAGATATTGTACAGGCAGAGTTTGCTTTTCACGGTTTGCTGTTTGTAAGAGTTATTATAGAGGGGTCCCCAGATATGATGACTCCATCTTTACTATTCTGCAATAATTCAGGAGAAGAGGAGAAGGCGGGGTGGTGGGAAGCCAACATTTTACTCCTCCAATCCTCCGCTGCCACCAGTGGAATATAATCCGCTGTCTCCTGACCTTCAAATCATGCAATGCGACAGCCGTTTCAATTGGCCTGGCTGCCATTAGCGTAAAATGTCCTCTAACCACCCTGTTCCTGTTCATGGAAGATTTCCTTTCTCCCAGCATGGCTTCCCTACTCATTCCCTGCTCCCTCTTTCCATCTCTGCTTCGGTTTCCATCATACCTCCTCGATCTTCAAAGCTGTAAAAAGTGGGAACCTCTTGCACTAAGGAACTATGCCACTACATAAGATGCTGCTGGGCAAAAAAAGGGGATAAAAAACACTCCATTTGTTGTTTTCTGAAATGTTTGTATTGCACCAAATGTTTCAGAATATTTCATAGACAATGGGCTATTTATGTTTTCAAAATATTTGAGTGAAAATTTGACATTCAGCCGTGAACCTCTCAACCACAGAGCTTTAAACTATAAGGATTATTGCCTAGTTTCTCAAAACAAAAGAAATACATTTTTATATAAACAAAATATAAAAGCAACAATACTTTACACTTAGATTCTTATCCCAAAAGCATGCAAAGAAGGCTTTTGAATATCATGAGCCAACATTTTGCAGTTTTTAAGCAAGTGCCAATTTTAGATCCCTTCTCATGAGACATCACGTTTATGAAGCAGGCGGGTCCCCCTTCTGTTTTCAAAAAATGTTAAGAAGATGCACTGACTGAAGCATTGAAATCCCCCTCAAAAGCCCAGCATGTTATGTTGCTAGCAGATAGATGGATCAATTATTTAAAGAGGACATATTTGATATGATCTTAATATTAAAAATATATCAGAGGGCAAACAACGTTAATGGCTGCCATCTGATCTGTGCTGAGAGATGTGTGTCAAATCTCGGGAGAGAAGCGCTATTTGACATGGTCAACGGGATTTCTAAATGCTTGATGAGATGCAAGAAGTTTTATTTTTATCTTATTTTTGTCATTTAGTGTAAAATTGTCACTGGTATCTTTTTGAAATAATGTTCATAATCAGTCCACATGCATATTATTTTACCATCATACTCGTGAACACAGACGAAAATGTTTTGACCTAGACAGACATTATGTAACAACTAAATGGCTCTTCACAAACACTAATTTTTCATAATTTTTTTCTCCTGTTTTTGCTGATTTGCTTTTCACCTTTCCACTGTTTATTATCATCTTTGTAACACAGTGATAATTTAAATGTGACTTAATGCAGACATCTGGGTGAATGTGAAATGGTTTTAGTGAAGCATTGCCGTTAGTGAGTTGGCAAAACTGGTGAGACTGGTTTATATACAAAGTCATTGTGTTTCTTGAACACCTACAAGTCCTCATCCTAAAGCTTCTGTGTAGTCTATTTCCAACCACAAGTTGTTATCATGTATAATAAATTTATTTATGATTAATGACTGCATTGGGGTTTATCCATAATGCTATGACCTCAAGGTAAAATTGAAATGCATGCACTGGATGTAGTGCATTTGTATATTATTGCTCAATATACTTAGCAGCCATTACATTTGTTAGCCCTGGTGAAAATAAAACAGAAGGCTATGGGGTTTCAAATCAACAGGGCCACTCTAAGAAATGGACTTATTGGAATTGCATTAAGTTGATTAGACTGAGAAATGAATACTGTTTACAATGGAGCAGTGTTAAACACACTTGTTTCTCCCAGCTATAGTAGTGCATCGACAGTCGGTCAGCATCAATTAAAGCTCCTGATCTGTATATCCTGAGAGGCTGGTCCTGTTGTCTTCTAATAAAGCCAAGCCTGTGGAGGCAGAATGTTTCATTTCCTCTTAGAGATTGCCCTCAGTAATGCCAAGCACTTATCATTGTCCAGGAAAAAGGCTAGAACGACACAACATTCAGATATTTGATGCTCAGATAAACCTGGGGCCAGAGGAGGAAGCTCTTGTGAGCACCCCTTCAACATTTTACATTGAAAAAAAGTCTGACATTTTAGACAAAGATGACCTTAAATTTCATACTGTGCTTCGAATTCTGTAGTTTTAGAAGTTGCTTAAAAAAAATGTGACAAAGTTCCTCACTTATTAGTTTTTAGTTTTTTTTTTCCGTAACTTAGGTTTGGGGAATACAAGGTATTTGGGGAATTTTATAAGCGGTTGTATGTGTCTGTTTGTTCAGATGAAATGAAAAATGGGGTCTGGGAAATACAGGGTTGTGAAGGGGGCCAAGCTGTCCCAGGCCATTCATTCTCTCTGGCCCCTCTGTCTAATTAATGGGGCACATTCATACACGTTATTGCACCAGAGGGTCTGTCACTCATTAATCATGTGACCTTCTGTGGCACATTTAATGACCTTGGAGGAGTAGATCAGCTGGAGATGGCTGGAGCTGTGGAATTAAATTGTTTCTGGAAGTGGTCATGGTCACATCAGGCGCTTTAACAACCTCTCTGCTCTGGCCCTCTCCTGTGTCTCATCTGAAGGATCTTTACCTAGATGAGCAGGGCAACTCTTGGGCTCTGATTTAGTTTAGGTAGGAGACACAACCAATGTAAAAGTTAAAAAAATAGATAAATAAATTCCCCCACCCCTAATAACATGTAAAGAATAAAAAAAGT
This sequence comes from Apricaphanius iberus, assembly GCA_028564705.1. Taxonomy (NCBI): domain Eukaryota; kingdom Metazoa; phylum Chordata; class Actinopteri; order Cyprinodontiformes; family Aphaniidae; genus Apricaphanius; species Apricaphanius iberus. The sequence goes on along the minus strand of JAPXFQ010000166.1, from coordinate 2,305,486 downwards.
GCAAACATTTAAAAGGTTGCAAACAGACACTTTTTATGCCTAGATGAAAATCATATGATATTCAAATGAGTTTTTTTTTTTAACCAAGTTTCATATAGGGATGCACCGATACCAATACTGGTATCGGGTATCTGCCCCAATACCGTCTAATGTACATGTTTTGGTATTGGTTAAACTTAACCAATACCATGAACTAATATATAAAATGTGGAAAATCTGCAATAAATTTTAAAAAAAGGCTAATTTTTCACTTGAAATTCATTTTTGTGGTCATTTTATATCTGTTATTTTGTCTTATTTTGTCTTATGTTTACTTAGTAGATTCTGGTCCCTTAAACCCCTTAAAGAAAGGTATAAGATGGACGTTATCAGTTTATTAATTAAAATATAGTATCGGATCGGTATTGGGTATAGACGGATACACAAAATCCAGGTATAGGTATCGGGACTGAAAAAGTCGGATCGGTGCACTCCTAGTTTCAAACACGAAACATGAGAATATTGTGAATTCTTTGCATACTGCCTAATATATATCAATTTAATTAGAAAACAATTTAAAACAAATGGAAATGCCAACGTTCACTCTGTTTCCATATTTTGATTTGAAACATCGATTTAGAGATGATCTGTTATTACCTCTGGCACAAATTCATATTTATTATAGCTGTTATGTAGATTTGAAATGATCCTGCAGTTAACAGAGGGTCAGAATGAATCTGTATTTTTCTAGTTTCATTCAATAAACATTTTATTGACAATGCAATATAAGATCATTTTCTTAAATCAGATTGCTGGTCTACAACACTTAAAGCCATCCTGCATCTGAGACACAGTTTTAATTGAGGCTTGAAGGATGCAGCTCAGGAGGCTGGCTTAATTTCCTATGGCAGGAAAGTAGCCATTAAGCACACCAAAAAACAGTCTGCTTTTACACAGAGTTTTCAACAGCAAATGAGAAGAGTGGTATGTTTTCTGTTTTTTTAAATCCTACCTGTTTATTTGTGTGTAAAGTCAAAACAAAAATTATTTTGGAGTGAATAAATCTTACCTTAAGTAAAGAAAGCAACAAAATACAAAAGCTAAGATTATATTAAATGATATGTTCTGTTCATTTATTTATACAGCTACAACCCTTGAAGTTTGTTATGAAGGGTAATTGCAAGACTGACTAGTTTATTCATGCAATAATTCTGTGAAAACTTGATCTGACGAAAGCACTGATTTGAGTCTCCTATCTGCATAATGTTTTTGGGGCAAAATCAAAAACTCGATGTTGTTTGCATAAATGTAAATACTGATGTTGTCTCAAATAATTGTTGAATGGAGTTATTAAAAAAACAAAAAAACGTTTGTGTTGTTGTTTATATAGTTGGTCACAAATCAATGTCTGTGCAGCATCAAAATGGTACTTTTGATATTTTGTTGTGTTTCGAGATCTGAGACAAAGTGCAATATCCCATGAAGGTTTGAAGAATTAATTAATAAGAACAACATGTAAAAAAACTCCAAAGATATCAATGCAATACCCCCCACAATTACTGACATCTTTGGCAATGGTGTGTACAAAAACAAGGCAACCAGTGGCATTGACTTAAATATGTGAAACTGTAAAAACGAAAATAAAATGCATTTTAGGAATTGTTTAGAAGGTCAGTATTTGTGTCGTGTGTGCAATTTTTACACACCTTTTTCAGGTGTCACCATATAAGCTAAAATATAGCATGAATTCACTGGATCATAATAGAGGCCACCAGATTTGTAGCAGCTTGATAGACACCACATTTTAATCAACCTTTTAGGGGAAAAAAAAATCCCAATTTCTATATGTCCAAAGTTTAAACGCAAATCTTGTTATGGCTGCCACCTTCTGTTCACAGCAGCAGTGTGAAAATGTTGGCTTTCTTCTCAGTGACATTGAAATGGAAGGATTTTGTTTATCCCCGTCTTTGTTTATTTAACATTTTGCTCAGCGGGGGGAGTTTCAGATAGATTGTTTTCAAGACAGTCCCTGCAGACAGCGAGCAAACACACTACAGCTTCATCAAACAGAACAATCTTCAACTTTCCCCTTCTGCAGCGCAATGGGAAATGTGACTGAGAGGAACATCATAATGGAATATGATTGAAAATGATCGGCGTAATTTTTGCGTGCATCTGTAACAGTATGCTGGTGTTGTTTTTTTCCGTTTTTTTTGAGGATTTATTTAGAATCATGTGTAAGTGTACCCTTACACAGGAAAAAAAGCACAGTGATGGATGAAAACATTTCATTTTCATGTGGCAAACATTTGCAAGTTGGGTTATTAATGGATTCATGCGCGTGTGATGGATTGTCGATGTGCAGGGATTGTTTTATTTCCTTGCCAAGGAAGCGTCAACAGAAATTGTGGCATATGAAATTCAACTTGAAAAACAGGGAGGGAGCTAAAATAAATCTTTGTGAGCTGAAAAGCGAGTTAACCCCCCCAATATGAAATGAGTTCGGAATTGAGTTCATTTCACATGTTTGACTCGTCTTTGTGTAAATGTGAGGAGGGCGAGCGCTGATGGAAGCAGCAGTGTTTTGAAATGTATTTATAACAAAAGAGAAAGAATCTGTTGTCAAAAGTGGCATTTTCAGTGTCAGCATTCAGATGTTCAAAGCTTGCAAGGGACAGTTATGAACTTTTGCAACTTCCCTCATTAAAAAGCATCAAATCAAACACACGGGCTGTGCCATATCCCCCTCTCTCTCCATCTGCCTCACTGCTGTCGTTCGTCTCCTTCCACCATCCCATTGTCGTAAGCGCAGGCCTGATTAATATTTTCCACCGTCCTGTAACCATGGCAATAAGGTCACTGCATATGATACTTAATTGAATCTTCCCTGTGCTTTTGTGTGTGCCTCCACTGTCCGGGCAATAAAAATCTTCCGCTGATGACTCTGAGCCCCTTTTCTGCTCTGATCCGCTCCCCTCCATTTTTCTTTTCATGTTGTGGCCCATGAATTTATTCATCTGCCCCCCCCCCTTCATTCCTGACCTCTCTCTGACCTAGTCTTCCTTGTCTTGGTGTGGTGATTTTCCTCCTCAAACCCTGTTTTTGTGCAGGTTAGTTGCTTGTTAAATGTGTTGAGTCCATGTCTTATTCTGTTGTTTGCAGAAAAACACTTGATGGCTTGTTGCTTTTTAATGTCAGAGTGATGCACAGCAGGTCCTCTTTGCTTGGCCTTTTTTTGCCCTACTCCGATCTTCTTAATGCTAACTCCTTTTCCACCCATGTGAGCATTTGCATACTCAAATCAGTCTCAGGCACAATTGTTAAATTGATTTCAAATGACACTGATGACTGAAGTGGGGAAACAAAAACGCTGAAAATCAGGAAAGCGCTGGGTACACAAAGTAAGCCACTGACACAGGTTGCTCTCCAAGCAGGTGCTCTGATTAATGCGTAACAATTCGGGGTCCTCTAAGATCTGGACATAAGTGGGAGACTTATTTCCTCTACACACAGTGCATGGACCAACATATAAACACACCCTGATCGAGTCTTTGTTCATGCTGTTGTGGGAGGTATTCCAATGACAAGAGAACATGCAGGGTTACATGTCAAAATTGGTGTGGATAAAGAGTAAGGAAGTAAATAGAGAGTAGGGGTTGTTTAACGGGGACATAACTAAAATACTAACACACTAAAAATTTCAAGCATACATGATTGCCTTAAGAGATATATTGAATTTACTTTTCTTCAGTAGAAATGATCATAGGAATACGTTTAAATACCTGTTCATTAGTGCACTAACTTACAAAAATTTTACCCCGTTTTCACAAGAAAGGCAAATGGTGTTTATTCAAAAAATTAACTTCAAACTGCAATGTTTTAATGTTTAAAACATTGGACAGGTTTCTGAATTAGTATAACACATAAAACTGTCTTTGTTCTGGGTTAAAAAAAAGGAATTGTGCTGTTCAGATAGTTATAAAAAATCAAGTATGAGCAAAACACGTGCATTTCCGCTTTGTGAACCTTAGGGTAATTTGATCGGACCATTCCAACTGTATATGCGCATGTCTCCACTTCATTGGGCTGGGGTAGGTTCTCGGAATGGCCCGATCAAGCCGCTTGGTGGAAGCTGTGGTGAAGTCTTGCTTATTGGTTGTAATTCAGAGTAAAATGAGCAGCAAACAACCAGCTTTGTAAAACATAAGAATTGCAGGCAAAGCAGTTTCTAACAAAAGCAAACAGAAAGGCAGCAAAAAGTCCTGCTGCTTCCATATTGATCTCTTATTGTTTCTGCTGCTCTGGGTACCTTTTTGCACTAAAACTGAAGGAGTTGTGATATGCGGATTACTTTAATGATTCCTTAAAGGGACAATTGTTTATGTAGATACGGAGGCTGAGGGGAGTGGTTCAACAGATTACACCGTCAGAAAAAGATCTGGTTAAATTACCCTGAAGTTCCAATAGTGAAAACAAGCCGAAAATTAGATTTTTTTGTGAATTTGCCTCCAGTGTTTATGTAGAACGAAGATCACATCACATTTTAATTGATACCATCAAAGAGCATGCTGTCAGAAATAGGGGTTCAGAATATGTAAATTACTGTGCCTCAAGGTACAAAAAAGAAATTAGAACAGTCGAAAGACAAATATTGGACCTAAGGTTAACTATCCGTACCTTTTTTATTGTCCGAAGGGTGCATACGTTTTTCCTCAGTACTAAAAAGTACATTTTTGTGCCATTTCTTGGATGGTGTAAAATTTCTGGATATGATCGTTTTTACTAAAAAATACATCCACTGGCAAATCACGATTTATGTAAATAGACTTCATAGTTTTATTGTTAACACATTTTTACATTTGATTTTTACATTTTTGTTAAGCAAATAAATAAACTAATGGGTGAGTATTGGCTATATTGTGGTCAGGTGATATGTCAATCATGTCAAGTAATAATAATAATGGTAGCATAGATAAAAGTTACAGACTATAGAGGTACAAATAGGTACCTACAATTAAGGGAACATAATGGTACCTTTGAGGGTACCACCTCAGTGACAAGACATTGTACCCCTAAAATTCAAATTCTGTACTTAAATTTCTGAATGTGCAGGAAGGCCATGATATCTATGCAGTATAGTTAGTGTTGTGTCAGGGTGTGGGTCTCGGCCGCATAACTGGTACGGGCATATGTGTGCTTTTCTAATTGAAACGATGCAGGATAACCCGCTCAAACTGTAAATAGGTGTATATGCTCTTTGACTAAACTTGCAATGTAGGACATAAATAATTATTTGTTTAATTTATTTTCAAATCAGGTTGGAATTTTTTTGTTGCTGTTGACAGCAGCACATATTTTCTGTGTAAGTAGACCGTGTCAGCAGCGCGCAATTGCGCACAAGTGTAGCTTAGGGGGAACAGTGATGTCAAGTGCTGCACTGAGATCCAGAGAGATGAGAATGGTGAAGAAACCAGAATCAGCTGCCATCAGAAGGTCATTGGTGATCTTCCAGAGCTGTTTCTTTACTATGGTGGGGGTGGAAACCAGACTGAAATTGTTAGAGAATACTGTGAGTGGCACTGCGAGGCAACCACTTTCTTAAGGATATTTGAAATAAAAGGAAGGTTTAAAATTGGATGAAGATGATGAAAGTTGTTTGGATCGCTACCAGGTTTTTTCTAAGAATTGGACTAACAGAAGCAGTTTTCAGTGATGAAGGAACAATTCCAGTGCTTAGGGAGGATGATGTTAGTAGTTATACGAGGGACTAGCGAGGAGAGAAAAGCTTTAACTGACACTGTGGGGAGAAGATCAAGCTGGCAGGTGGATGATTTAGATTGTGAATGATATGAGATCCATCAGTTATGGAAGGAAGAGTGAAACTTGAAAATAACTCAACTTCAGAATGAGCAACTCCTACAGAGTGAAGCCGTCAGCGAACATCAGAGATTCTGAAAATGAAATAGGACGTGAGGGAGTTGGAAAAGTCGTCAATATACATAAAGAAGGGAAATGAGTCCAGAGGCCCTGTAATGTTACTAAACAGAGAAAATAGAGAATTTGAGTTACCTTCAGTAGAACATATCAAATCAGAATAGAATGCAGTAAACCAGTGAGAGAGCACACTTTTAATTGACCAAAGTTGAAGTTGAAGTTAGCATTTGTGACCCTTGGCTTAACCAACCTGCCCAGGTGGGCCAAAGCAGCGTGGTTAACAGTCCAGTCAGTTTTTAGTGGATGACGCCAAGTTCAAGACCAGAATGACTCCACTTTGTTAGTGGTTGATGTGGAAGGTTCACTATAAACCTCAGTCGATGTACCTGTGGGTGGGGCTTGAAAGCAATGTCTGGATGGAGGTGAAGAGTCACAGATGGAGGGACAGTCAGGTAGAAATAGAGTTGCAGAAGCTGAGAAGCAGAGTACTGGAGGAGACCTCTTACCGGGTGGTGGATGATTAATAACACAGTGCTGGGGAGCACAAACCACACGTACCCACCATAGATCCACCACTTCAGGTCCAAACACTGAGTGTAGATGTCTCGAGCTGATTTGATGATTTTTGCATTTTGTATTTTCTTTGTATTTCATTTTTTATAATTGGAACATGTGAAAGAACATTTACATATAATGTTAAGATTTGTAAGATGATAATGTAAAAATATTTTGAGTATGTAGATAAAATATATTGTAATTGCAAATTGTACATAATTGACATAGAGTACAAGTGTGTGCATAAATAATAGGGGGCAGATGTCATAAAATTAACCTTCTTACTGCTCCTTTTCATTCAATGAAACATTTATTTCAGTTTGTTGTTTTTTGTCTTTTTACCAATCCTATTTTACTTTTGGAAGAATGAATGAAATAAATATATAAATAAAGAAGAAGTGGGAAGATGTGGAAGGGAGGTTGGCAAATCTGAGCAGTGAGAAATCCGTAGATGTTTCAGATAAGCTTTAACCACATAATTCTTAGTTGTGTGATTTTTGTGTGTGATTTTTTTTTAGAAAATATTCAGTTCACATTTTGGTATGTTTTAATAATTACATAATTTTAAAAAACTTATATCTGTATGAACCTTAAATTAGGCAAAAGAAACATACACTTCCAAAATTGTACACTACATAAAGCTTTAGAGATTAATTTACATCTAAGTAATGTACAAGTCTGAGCAGTGCACTGTATGTATTTTCTAAAAATATATAGTAATCTCTATATTTACTCTATATGTATAATCTCTATATTTACTTGCCCTGTAAATAGCCCATATATTTAGTAATTCTAACTGATCTAACTGACTGCATATAGTTATAGTATTACTTGTAATATTACTCAGAGAGACTGGGGGGTCTCAGATGTCTGTTTAAGAACATTAGTTTGGATAGTGAGCATTGCAAAGGCCAAGAAACAAAGCAAGTGAGGAAAAATGTTGTGGAGATTTTGAGAGCAAAGTTTAAAAATATTCCAAGCTTTGAACAACCCATGAAGCAGAGCTCAATCTATTATGTGAAAAAAGAAAGAGCATGGCACATCTGCAAACCTATCAAGAAATGACTGTCCATCTAAGCTCACAGGAAACGAAAGCACATAACTAATGGGAGACACAGCCAAAATACCAATACCAAGTCTGGAGGAACCACATAAATTTTATATTCATGTAAGACAATGTCTTAGCAGAACTATTAGTCATACACTCTTCAAAGTTGGCTTAAAAACATTGTTTTAGAAAGCAAGAAAAATTCCTGTTTAACATTTGCCAAGGGCCGTTTTGACAAAACAGCAGACATGTGGATAAAGGTACTCTGATCAGATGAGAAAAAAATATCCATCCATCCATCATCTTCCGCTTATCCGGGGTCGGGTCGCGGGGGCAGTAGCCTAAGCAGAGAGACCCAGACTTCCATCTCCCCGGCTACTTGGGCCAGCTCCTCAGGAGGAATCCCGAGGCGTTCCCAGGCCAGCTGGGAGACATAATCCCTCCAGCGAGTCCTGGGTCTTCCCCTGGGTCTCCTCCCGGTGGGATATGCCCAGAACACCTCACCAGGGAGGGCGTACAGGAGTCCAGCTCTCATTGGAAATGAGTCCGACTTACTGCCGACAATGCGACACAGACTCTGACACCGTTCATATAGGGACCTAACAGCCCGTATCAAAGGGCCTGGTACCCCATACTCCCGGAGTACCCCCCACAGGACACCCCGAGGGACACGGTCGAACGCCTTCTCCAAGTCCACAAAACACATGTAGACCGGTTGGGCGAACTCCCACGCACCCTCCAGGACCCTGCCGAGGGTGTAGAGCTGGTCCAGTGTTCCACGGCCAGGACGAAAACCGCATTGTTCCTCCTGAATCCGAGGTTCGACTATCCGTCGGACCCTCCTCTCCAAAACCCTGAAAAAATAAAACCCTGCCAAATTTAACAAACAGCACAGCATGAAGACCACATCATTTAAATGGTGGTACCAACCTGATGCTGTGGGGAGGGATTTTTTTCTAGGGCTGGATGATATAGAAAAAAAACATATCGATAAACGAATAAGCATTTTGATCAATATCGATAATTATCGATAAATATCACATAATGTAAAAAATATATTTTAAGTGCCTCCTCGGTCATTTTGTTATTCTTCAATGAACTAAGTTGAACTAAGAATTAAATTAATAAATTTTTTAAACACTTATTTTTATCATAACTAAGTTTGTAATACACAGAAACAAATCAAGAGAACTGATGTTATTAATATTCTATATATTTTTTCATTATGTTAGTAATTAAAACTAAAGGCTTATCTTGATGCTTTTTAATCTTTTAAACATTTTATGACACTCTGTAAAATTAATGGCTGAAACCTTTGGTTTAGTTTGTTGATAAAGCTTATTCTAATTCACTTCAGCTCTGGTTCCGCTGTTGACTAAAGCTAACCAGCTAGTCACCAGAGTGTAGACGGAGCCCAGAACAATGCAGCTCAGTCACTGTGAGTTGAAACCGGCATGTCTATCCAACCCCTGTTGTGTTTTTTAAAGCATTTTTCGCTTCTGAGGACCGGGAGAAGAACTGGGCCGACATTTGAAAAGCCACAGGTGTTGTTAGCAGCACAACTTGACCTGGATGAGTTTCCTGCGTCTCTTTGTCAGAGATTCATAGCGAGCTGGTAGAGGGGAGTCCTGCTAAAACAGCAGATCGTAGTATCATATTTCGTTTATTTTTGCTACGTTTAGTGTTTTAGTGCGTGGAGGATTGGTTAAAAATGGGACGAAACCTTTGCCTAAGCCACTGAAACATTAATCCGGAACAACTTCCTTTGCTGCTCCCTTGCTGTGACATCTCACTGTGGCGAAGTTACGGCGATGGTTCGCTTAGGGACAATCAAAAAATTCTGTTTCAGCTCAAATCATTTCATCCTTTTTTTGATTTGAAAGGAGAGAGGGGTGGCTGACGGAGCTGCCTGGGTCTATGTTAATGATTTGTTTGGAGTAAGTAATAATTGTTGCATTAAGATACCTAACAGGCTATAATAAAAAATGAGAGGAAACTTTTTTTTCTATCAAACTTTTTTATCGACCCCTTTTTTTCTATTGCATTACATGTCTACCGATCGATATATACTGCAATAAAATTATCGTTTCCAACACCAATAGAGATGGTTGTCAGAGTGGATGGGATAATGAATGGAGCAAAATACAAGACAATCATTAAAGAAAGTTTGTTAAAGGTTGTAAAAAACTTGCAGCCTTGGCAGAGGTTCACCTTCCAACAGAAAAAAAGTCCTATAAAGCCATTGCTTGGTTTTATAAAAGCATCTTAGGTCGGCAAAACCATGGCTCAGTTGGGAATTTGTACTTTGTCTTGTCATTGGAGGGTTGCTGGTCAAGCCCCTGCTCCTACAGTCCAGGATGTTGTGGCAAGACACTTCACCTGTTGCCTACCAGTGGTGGTTAGAGGGTGACACCAGTGGCGTCAGCGTCCAGCAGCCTCGCCTCTGTCAGTGCACCCTAGGGCAGCTGTGGCTACAAAGTAGCTTGTTTTACCAGTGTGTGAATGTGTGCGAGAATAGGTGAATGACTGCATGTAGTGTAAAGGGCTTTGGGGTCCATAGGGACTGAGAAAAGTGCTATACAAATACAGGCCATTTACCACATTGTATTTAACAAGGACTAGTCCAGAAAGTACAGAACTGAATCCAATTAAAAATCTGTGTCTTGAAAAACAATGTTCAAAAACCTCATTCATCTAATCTGGCTATTTTACAAGGATGAATGAAAAAATAATTCGGTAGATATGCAAAGTTGGAAGATACACGCCTAAAACATTTTCAACCATAACTACAATGAAAGTTGAAAGTCTTTGGGGGGGCAAGTACATCGTCATCCACACCTTTCAGTGTTATATTTGTATAATATTAAAAAAATGATTATACCTTATTCTTTTCTGCATTTCAAGAAGTTGCAATGTTATTGTTAATTATATAAAACCAAAAATATCGTTTCTAAAGTGACAAAATGTGAAAAGGTTTAAGGAGTATGAATAATTTAGTAACATACTTTATAATAGTTCTGTGACCCAGGTGATAACGTTATAATCAAACTTACAGTTTTCCATTATTGCTAGCAGGCCATTTTTGTGAAAGGTATATACTTGCTACCATCTCTGCAGAATTAAGAATTCAGTACTAAAACTGTAACAGTGGTTCGGGGTCAATCATTACGCTCAAATTAAATCAACTAGTAGAGATTTTCTGAGGAGGAAAAAAAATATAAATCAGATCTGACGCATGCATCATAAAATAACCATTAGCTGTTACCTGCAATATGAAGTGACAGTATATCAATAATGTCAGTCGGAAAATGGGGCAGGTTTGTTGTTGTCTTTAAATCACCCATAACTCCAGGATGAGTATGCAGGTACTAGAAATGCATTAAGGCTTGATGGTAATGGCCAGGTTTAAAACAGTGGGACACAAGAGAAGCAGGGGAACATCATTCACTCCCCACTTGGTCACAGACTTCAGTCTGCCTGCATTGTGACTTAGTCCTAGTTACAATATCAACATGAAATTCTTAATTTTATATTAATTAGCAACTCTGTATTTAAAGGCTTTTTCTTTTCATGTTACTTTTTATTTAGTAGACTGAAAAAAGTTTCCATATGTGTCAGCCATAAAGTTCTAAGTTACAATTAAATTTCTGTAGCCTATAGTACATCGTAAAAAAAAAATCCTGGTATTAAAATATGTTTTTACCAGTCTAGTTAATCTACAATGTCCATTTAGCATTCACCATGCAAACGGCTGCATTCAAAGATACATACGTAAGCACACATTCAAACCGTGCAAACAAACCCCCCCCCCCCCCCCCCCCCCCCTTCCTTACTGATGGGGCGTTTGTGTACAATCACACTTAATGTTGCATATGGAGGGGCCTCTTAATGAATGGGATATGCACACGGTCTCTGCCAGATTTGAGCAGTGAGAGCTGAGCACAAGTCTTTTCTGCTATTTATTATGGAAGCATGCGGAGGCTATAGTGTGCCCATCTGTTTCCCCCACACACGCTCCTCAGCCACCTAATTTCTGCCATGCGCTGGCGTAACAGGCGAGCATTGTGGCAACAAGTGTCTCTACATTACCACGCTTGCCAGCTCCCCTCACTTGGCAGTGAGCCCGCTCAGCTGCCCTACCTCCTTGTTAAAAAAAGGCTTGATTGTGCCAGAGGGAGAGAGCTGAGGGGGCCCGACTGGGACGAGGGACGAGGAGGGGGAGGGATTTGATTTACATACTCCATATTATGTGGCAATCATCTGATTTTAAACAGCTCCAAAGCAATTAAGGGTCATTAATCCTTTTGTTTGTTAGCTTTTTTTTTTTTTTTCCTCGAGGCATGTTGCTTTAGTGACAGTATCTGAGGCACAGACCGACCTGTGGGGGCTCCATGTGGGAATGTCAGCTTTACACAGGGTCTTTCTCTCAGCCTTCCTTCCCATTCATGCCTACTGACACAGCTGTGCTATGTGTGTAAACAAACGCAGCACCAGCTTGGCACTGCGAGGGAAGGTACTTTGGCAAAGACCCAGATCTGGAGTGTGCAGCTGGTGGCGGCGCGCAGGGGCCATGTGCTGCTTATCCTAATTGTTCTAATTATGACAACAGTTTCTTTCATTTGATATAATCTACAGAATTGAAGCACTTAATTAAATTTGTATCAGGGCAAGGCAAATGGTAGAATGTTTTTCCACTGGAATTTTTGTTAGTTTAGCTTTAAGGGCTGCATTCAGTGTGATGGTTAATGCTCTATAATGTCATACTACTGTGTGATATCACAAATTATGATTCTTTATTTTGATACATATGTAGCAATAATTTGCGTTTTGATTTGTCTGTTTATTCTACTGACCATTAAGGGGAAATGAATAATATAAAATGATTCATAATGGTATAAGAGCATTCTAATGAGTGGATGTGATGGGGTAGGTATTTTAAATAAGACATAATGCAGAAAATAACATTGCCTCAAGGTCAATTGTTGTGCAGTAATGAGGGTTTGACTTGGGATACATTCTTCAAATATTTATTTCTGCATCATCCATTACTCATTCAGGAGGCAGCGCTGTGTTAAGAGACCCTCACTACTGTGAAGATGCATCACAGAGAGCAAAAGGAAGACCGGTATGGCATAGAATCTGAATGTTCACATGTCCATTCTTGTGGTCGAACTACCCTCCTCACTTGGTATAGAAAAACACTTACTGGTAATGTAAATAGCAAAGCAGCATAAATCAGGAGGCACGCGCAGCCTGGGAGAATATTGTGTAATAGTTATAGCGAAATGAAGTGGCATTGGGATCAATATCCCACTATATCTCACTCTGGCATAATGGCACAGAGGGAAACTGGAGGCCAGGGGAGTCTGATCCCTCCACCCCACTATGGGCCTATAAATCTGCCTGACCTGCAGACTGCTTATTAAAGTACATACACAATCGGCAGCAGCCATCCAAAATAGCAAGCTTACTTACTGACCTGAAGTCAACCTTGTTAAGGAATGGAGTTACAGATTGATTGGCATTGTCTCATTACGCTGCGCAGGGAGTTAAGCAGATATTACATCATTTATAATATTTAATCAAAATTACTAAAGTTATTAGCTTATGGTAAATATGGTCAACATGGTTAAATTATATCAAAACAATTTATTCATTAACAAAATTTTTCAAAGTTAAACTCATACCTTTTTTTTTAAATCTTTTTAGAGATGTATGTCTCAGTACCTATGAGGAGCAAACTTCTTAGTTGGATAAAACATTTTTAAAATGTAAATCTAAAACCCTCCCCCATTAAATCAGGGATTACACGTTTTTTAGATAGTGGAGTTCTATCCCACAAGCCAAACCCAGGCTTGATCACAAGAATACAAAAAAATCCTTGAGTAGAACCTGTCTGACAACATGAATTAGGGTGAACAAGTTATAAAAGCAGGTACTGCATGGGCATTATTGAGACAGAATTGCATGAGTGGTTGTCTTAAACCTCCTTATAAAAGTTGTGCCCATATGACAATAAATTCAAAAAGCCACTTCCTTGATAAATGTTTATGATTGTCTGATTTGAAGTCTTTTTCAAAGGGCCACCCCTTCTGCGTGAGTTAATAAAACATGGAGTCTCAATTTTCAACTTTAGATCAGCTTTTTGTGGTCAACAAATAATAGGGACGGTTCAGCTTGCTTTGGATATGTTCCTTTGGATATGAGACAGAATGCATGAAGTCTGTGTGAAAAGATTACGTTGCTCATGACAGTTGAAGCCAGATGTTGACATACACTCTAAATAGACAAAAACACAGTTTCTCACTGACATTAAATAAGACCAAACTTGTTCAGTTTAGGTCAGTTAGAATTACTAGAATTTGTTCTATTTGTTAAATGGCAGATTAATGACATAAACATTTTCAGAAGAAAAATTATATTGATTTCTCCAGCTTCAGACATTGACACAGACTTATAAAAGGTATGACTTTGCTCAGACATTTTGGGAATACATCCATGTTGATAATGGCACTTTTCCCACCTCATCTAACATCTTCAAAAGCTCTTTTACTATTTTTCTGGGGTTGATTTTAACATTTCACACCAAAGCAAGTTTATTTATGGGATAAAGAATCCTTTTCCTTCCTGGACTGCATTATGACCAGACTTTACCGATGGGGGTTATAGTTGTACATATTTGTTTGTGCAGATGGACTGTGCACCTTCTAGCATCTGGAAATTTTCCCCAAAAATATAGCCAACTTGTGGAGGTCCATTTTTTTTTCCTTTGCTGGTTTCTTTTTATTTCCCCACAAACAAGCAGCATGTCCTAAAATACATCCATAGGTATTTCTCTATGCTGTGACTTAACTACCCATAGGCTTACAAACAACATGATTTCATCATCAGCCGCAACAACATCAGCATCATCTTGTGGGCTTGCTCAAATTTTTTATAGCAAACTCTGGCTCAGCTATGCAGCAGGTTCTTGATAACCTTAAAGATATGCCATCAGGAACTGGAGCCAAAGAAATCGACCTAATCTTCCTCAAAGGCATCATGGAGAGCCCCATTGTCCGTTCGCCAAATGTGCCATGGTACACAACGAGGGCCTGGGCAGGGATTTGATCCCACGACTCCCAGGTGAAAGTCATGTGCGCTAACCAGTCAGCCAAAGGGAATCCCCGTGGCCAAGCAGCCAGGGCACGAGATCTATCGGAGCCACAGTGACAGGACCTCCTCACTGTCACATCTCTCCCCCTCTTATCACAAGCACGTCCTCGTGCTCCCGTGCAGGGTGCCACCAATTTTGAATCCATGGACTTATTACCAGTCTCACATGGACCCTGCCAGCAACGCCAAATGTGGCATGGTACACAACGAGGGCCTGGGCGGGGACTTGATCCCACGACTCCCAGGTGAAAGTCATGTGCGCTAACCAGTCAGCCAAAGGGAATCCCCGTGGCCAAGCAGCCGGGACACGTGATCTATTGGAACCACAGTGACAGGACCTCCACACTGTCACATAAACTTCTGACCTTTAATATAGGAATTGACATTTCTAAAAAATCTTTATTTTGTTATTCTTCATTTTAGCAAACTGAAATAAGCTTGGTAATCCTAATTGACCTAAAGCAGAAAAAATTTGTATAATTTAACATCTGATAGTGAGAGAAAAAAAGGGTTATGTGTCTTTTTATACATGTTTATGTGTACATCTGGCTCCAACTGTAAATAAACTGAATTAAGCAGAAGTGCAAAAGTGTCATTCTTGCAATAATATACAATCGAAACAGAAAAGGAAAAGGATGTTACTACTTGTTGCAAATTTACTATCTACAGACTATATACAGACTGTAATTGCAAAGATCACATCGTATTCTCTTGAGATGTTTGAGGATGATCATTTGAAAATGAAATATACATTTTAAACAACTAAGAGTAGTGCATTGGACTGTCTAAAGTGCTGTAATAAAGTGGTCTAAATAATGAGAAGGCCGTCAGTGTATAAAAGACGAGTAGTTTTTGATTTACATTTAGATTTTCTCTTACAAAGAATATATTTTTACAAGCTTTTATGTATTTTTTTTACATAATGTGTTTGTAGAGTGTCCTTTTATCAACCTCAGGTTGTAATAACTTTATTAAAAAAAAACAGAACCTGAAGGCAAAAAGATGTGCAAAATACCAGCATAATAGGTGCCTGTGATTTTTCAAATTATTCAGGTTTTATCCATTTATTTATAAGATCTTGTTGCAAGCTTAGCACAGCCCTGAGGCAGAAAGATGCTGGCAAAAGGTTGTGAATTGTAATTGTAATAAAAGAAAAGGAAAAAACAGAACAATGGTTTACTTCTGTGTATCTGAGATTTTTTTCTTCAGTAGATTAATTTATACACTGCTAAAGACTGTGGACAGTGAAAACATGTCTTGTATTTTACAGGACCATGAAGACACCTTTTTCCTGTTCCATAGTGGGTAAGTGATTCCTTTACACTTCTTTTATTATTGAAAATCTTCTACTCTGTGAAAAATGTGTATCTTTAGACAGACTTAAGAAAAAAAGAATAATTTGATTTGATTGAATCACATAGGATTTGGAGTTTGAAATATGAGTGATGCTTAGGAGAATACTTTACCTAATCAATCCAAAATGTATAAAAACATGTAATCTCTTAAAAAAAAATTCTTCCGAGTCTGAAATCTGAATCTAAAAATAGTAATTAGATATCAATATAATATCTATACCAGTTTAATTGAGCCAGTAACACTTCTTCTTTCCTTTTTGAGATTGTTTTCCCAAATTTTGACTGTCTAGAAAGTCTTAAGAGTTTAATTTTAACACAGTTTATTATATTCTATGAGTATATTTAATGTCCATTGGAAATCAAAAGCAAGGCTTTTGATAAGGCCAAAATAGGTCCAATATCTAAATTATTTGGTGTTAGAAAGAAAAAACTATTTAAAAAAAATATCAAAGGTCAATATAATAGTACAAATACATGGCATACTTAAACCTTGACATGCTTTCATATTTCCTAGGTCTTATAAGTCATTAGACCAGCTGATAAATCATTCCTTCATTTTTTAAATGTTTTTGCACCTTGTTGTAACCCTCGGAAAGCACAGACTATTTTACACAATTCATTTCAAATCTAGAAATTTATATATAGTTTAATACCTACAAAATAGAGAGAGGCTATAAAAAGATATTGAAGCTCTTCCACCATGCAATTTCCACTCTCTAAAATGTCATTAAAATTAGAGGAGAGGTGAATGTCAAAGGAAGATTTCCAAGAAAACTATATATGGTAGACAGAGAGACAGAGGAAAACCTGTAAGGACCTGCTGGAAAACATCTGACATGTAGTTTTTGCGCAGCACTGATGCATAAATAGCTTCAATGAGGAAGATCAGAAATAATATTAGCTGAAAAAAAAACAACAAGCTGGGATCAGTTCACACGATTCGGAGCCTAACATCTGAATTATTACATTAATTTTGAAAACAAATCTGCTGGACACAGTTTCATAGGTCACTGTCTTCACTCAGACAGATTACTTATTAGAAGAAGCAGCATTTGCTGAACAAGTACCTTTTTTGTCATTTTGTATGTGCCATACCTTTTGCACCCTGTGGTGGCAGTAGTTTACAGGACGTTCTGGATAAAGTGGAGGTTCTCTTTTAGCCTTCCAATAATTTTCATCTGGGTGAGAAAGTCTTAAATGCAATCACATAGATGCAGGTTTCCTAGGGTGAGTTAGGAAAAGTGAAGAACAGATTCTCTATAACAACACTACGATCAAATGTAGACGTAAAAAAAAAAAAAACTTGAAGAAATATTAGTTAAACCTTTATTAATGTTGTCCCCATTGCAGACAATCATGTGCAAAATTTATTGTCCTAAATATTGTGCTTAAATCTAACAAAATATGCTTAAAATATATGTGATCTGCCAGTGTCAGTGGAAATAAAAACAGTTTCCATGAGACGAACCCCTTCAAAACAGATGAAAACATCACAAAATAAAAAATAAAAATAAAAAAAACAGAGATGGAATGGAAACAAAAAATATTTATTTTACTATAAATTCTAAAAACCAGGAGACTTTTTGTGAGTAAAATTATTTTGTCTGTGTTTTTGGTATTGTGTAGAAAAATATTTTTGTTTCTTGTGCTAACTTACTAAATGTCTATGCAGAAATACCTCTTACTCATTGATATGACTCACTCCTAATAAAATGTTTATTTTTGTCATTTAAAAACTAAAAATATTCTTCCATTGTTGTATGTCAGTAAATCGAAACATCAAGCAAGTAAATTATTTTATTTTATTGCACCATTATATGCCAGACAGAATTTAAAGCCCATCAAATTTGACAATATCAAGTTAAGTTAAACAATTCATGTCTAAAAAAAACATCAAAATAAAATAAAGCCAAAAATCAATAAACTTCAGTTGGATTTTAAAAATAAGATTAAATTATTTTGTTTGTCAAGCAGGACATTCCCTTAATGATCTGACACTACTACTTCCCATAAAGTAGGACTGAGGGCAAGGCTATTTGATCAATAGATACTATTACTTTTAATTTTATAACATCACAGTGAGATTTATGTTTAAAATAAATGACAAATCAAACAATATTTTCTAAATAGAGTGACTATAAGGAACAGTATTAGATGCTGTCATACAAAATAAAGAGGGTTCAGTCTTTTATTTGCAAAGATGTGTTATGTGTGAACCTGACCTATAACAAGCCTTTCTCACCAAATACACCTATGCACACACAAACTCTAATCTCTCTGCTGTGAGTGTGTGTGTGTGTTTGCCTGTGAAACCGACACAGTCCTTGGCCTTGGCCCTACTGGTCTTATTAACAGTCACCAGACATTGATGACTGTGGTCTCCTTGTTGGAGTAAATGTTTAGGTATGAAAACTGACCTGAAGAGGGGGTGTTTGGAAATGTATTCAAACCAGCCTGCAGAACAGGTACTTTTTTATCCACTCCAGGTGTTACCACAAAATGGATCTGATTTTTGGAAATCACATATAAATATGCAGTCAGACCAACCTTTTGGGGTGCCTGTGTGTGGATCTTTGACCAGTGTCTGATCTATAATCCGCTCCTAAATGATTTGACAATAGAGAGACCTATTGATCTTGTCAGTCCCCCTTGCAAAGGGTCAAGAGCCTGATGTGCAGTGAAGCATTCCATAGTATGTTTAGGTAAAATAGTGCCACCAATACTGAATATGGCACCTTTGTCTTTTCACAACCTGCAGTGTTTGTGCTGTTTCATAAGTGGATCAGGCTTCTGTTTCCATTCTTGGGGCAGAGAGGCTTCAGACGTCAGATCCTACGTCACTTGCTTTGCTGCATTAATAATGATTACAAAGGAGCTCTGTGCAAAAATTGAAAAAAAAAAAAAAAACATAACACATTAGGAGTCATGTGGTAAGCTCAGGAAATTGCTTCTTTTTCTCTTTAACACAGCACAAATTGCTTAAAGTAAAACGTGTGTCTACAAGATCTGGTTACCTATACTATTAAACTTGCTGCTTTAAAAAGTATGAGCAAGAAAAAGAAACTGCACACCCTTTCTGAGAGCTCTCCATACTACCCCTGGGTGGCTCCTCTGTGTTCAGAAAAAGATGCCTTGGCAGCTCCTACATCTGGCCAGACAGAGAAAACATGTAGAGATTCTCTTGCTGACCACTAGTCTCCCCATCCTGCATAATAAAACCATCCCTCTCTCTCTTTTTTTCTGTCTTGCTCTCCTGGATTCTTTTGGAGTGACTGCTAGTGGAGCAACATCTGGAATGAGCAGCAGTTTTCTTTCCCTGTGTTTTTTGGGGGGGAGATTTAGGCCGCCGATAATCCGTCTCCGTCCTCATTAAAGGGGCTGAATAAACACAGGCCTCTTCCAGTTGTTCCTATGAATTTCCTTACCAGGCGTCAGGAGACCAAAGTGGGGGCTACCGGATCAAAGCTGCTGGCAGCCCTGTATGTGCAAAGAGTGAGAGTGCGTTCCGGGGTTGGGCCCATTACCTTTCTCCCCGGGAACCCTGGAGACTCCTAGGTCACTGGCTGTCAGCTCTTTGGCCCAAACTCAGCAGAGAGAAGAAAGAGTAGAGTAGAGAGGGAAAAAAAAGCAGGAAAAAATGTTTAAAAAAATTGCCTACAGGAGATGCACAGATGCTTTATTATATGTGTATTTAAAAAACGAGAACAAATTAAGAAAACAAAGCAGAGAATATTTCAGAAAACTTGAATTTTCTATTTTAATGCTTCCACATTTTTCATAGATGTTTCTAAATAAGTGCTCACTGATTTTTAAATTTTTTTTTGTCATGGAGGTTTAACATAATTTTAATTGCCGTACCTCAGCATGTATAACTGATGATTGTTAACTGGAGACTGGAATCTGGAGAGTTTAGAGATCAGGTCAAAGTTTTGGGGCGGTCAAGTCATCCATGAGTAACTTTTTTAATTTTTGAGGCTGCTTTGTTTCACTGCAAGGTTATTGTTTTGTTGGTGCCCTGAATGTGATGGTTCACATGAACTCCACACCCAAAAGCTTTTTGTATTTTCTTCGGAGTCAAACAGGATATAGAACTCTTGTTCACATCTGCCACTAAAATGATGGAAAAGTCGAGACAAATACACCCATCATGGCACAGATGAAAAAAACTAGCCTTGCCTAGTTTTTTTTGTTTTATATATGGAAAAATTACACGTGCTTCTAAAATTTTGCAGCTTCTTGTAAAGATCTGTAAACGTTAGTGCTGCCACCATTCGTCGATTCGTCACGACGACATTGATAAACAAAATTTACAACAACAAATATAGTAATCAACGTCATAATTTTTTTACTTTGTTTTTTCTCTTAAAACTGTTGATGTAGCTTTTGCTGCTTTTTCTGCCTTTCTCCCCGTGATGCACATGCGCAGTAGTGGCAATTGGGGTCAGTTCTGGAATTACCAGAAAAGCTCAAACAGCAGTATCATGGTAAGCCAACAATGGAGCCCTAAGGTTGTAGAGCATTTTATAGAAACTAAACAGAAGTATGTGTAATTCACAAGGTTGAACCTGCTTTCCATGGCATAACGGTGATGCTCGAGCATTTTAAAAGGAAGCTCGTTGTGGCTGACGATGAAGATGGACGGTCAACTCTGTAAAATGATTAGATTGTTAGTTGCTAACATTAGCATCTACAGTAGGGTCTTGTCCTTTTCCCCAGGACATGTCAGCTTTTCACATTCAGTTCAGGGCACGGAATCTGTAAATATACTTATTTAGGGGCAAGGTTCCACCTTCCATGCCTCTGACTGCCTAGCCTGTTAAATTTATTACTAATCCTAACTTTCGAGGACCACTACCTAATCCTAACCTGACTCATATTTTAATCCTAATGTTCAAGGACCAGTGACTAACCATGACGTGTTAATTTAAGAATTAGTTCTGATCTGTCCATAGCTGTCTTGTTCACAAGAAATCACAACAAATGCGTGCAACATGCAAATAATCAGTTTATTTCATTGTATGTTTCATTGTATGTGCCCAAGATCCCGCTGGTCACATTGACACAAAAGCTATGAAAAGGCTAAGTAAGGTGTGAGATTATCCATTAAATGAAAAATGAAATACTCGAGTTGCCCTTTTTGGAGGTCTTTGTGAGACTGATGCTTATTATTTTCAAAATTACATTGAGAATAAAATGCTTATTTTTCTCAGAATGTAATTTATTGAATGACTTTTTTGATTTTAGATGGCTGGGCATAAATGATCTGTAGCAGTCTGTATTACATGTGTTTTAATGAAGCTTCTGATGGAAGCTGCTGTTCTATTACTTGTTTTGATAGCTATAACTTTAACAGTAATGATGGTAATTTCTTTACCCTTAGCACACGCCATGTGTCTGCTATGACACTAATCTTTTACTTTAGAATTAGTTTATAAATGTTGAACCATTTATCATCTTGATTTTTAGTTTTTTAGTTAAAATAAGGCATTAAATACTTAGAGATATCACTTCAAGCTAGAAGCAAAATATGGTTATATTAGAACAACTATGTGCTGCTGTGATAAGATACAATTTAGAGGTGATCCAAATAGTTGACGAATCGGCTAAATAATTGGTGATTAGTCCATTCTGAAAATAATCACTTGTAGCAGCCGTTGTAAAAATCCGTAAAATAATTTAATATTATATTGCATCTCACACTTAAAACAACAGAAACACAATTTGAAAAGACTTAATGGTACTAAAAGTATATAAAAATATAAAAATCCTGCTTTAATACCAAATTAGGTTTTGTATTAGTGGCCAAATCAGTAAAGAATGGTTCGCTAGACAAAGAACTCAATTATCTGCAGATGTGGGTAGAGTAGCCAAAAATTGTACTCAAGTAAGAGTGGCACATTTTCAGTACATTTTTAATCAACGAGAACGAAAAATTAGCCACACAAAATAATTACTCAATTAGGGTTGTAAATAGTTATGTAAAATGGTTGCTAGGTACTAAGCACAAACCTCACGTCGATGACTACACAATTTGCTGGGATTCCATACAAAGAAAACGTAACTGATTGGAATGTTCCTATAATTGTATTGAAATTACTTTTGTTGCAAAGTTCCTTGAGATGACAGTTGTTGTGAATTGGCGCTAAATAAATAAAAGTGAATTGAATTGAAAATACTTGAGTTGTACTGTTTAACTTGATTTTATTATGAAAGTTATGCAATCCAAAATTATGCAATAAAATCATTTGCAGGTCCTAGTACTCAGAAGGATAAGATAAAAAATAGTAAAAACTAGTCAGATGATTACAAAATAACAATTTTGGTAAAGAACAACAAATTTCCAAATCTAAGTTTTCCACAATAAAACATTTGAAACCAATATGTAAAGTTGGCATATGTTAGATCATATACTTGAGTTGACTATTTCTATTGTTTACTGTATATTTACTTGATCTCCAAATAGCACAGGCTAAACAGATGAAAAAATAAAATTAGAACAAGGATTAAGGACCCCTGTTACCAAACTAAGATTTTGATTGCATTTTTGTGAAACACTGCAACCTACTGAAAAAGGAACAAGAGAGCTGTTTAAAAAAAACAAAAAAAAACAACTACTAAGGCATTAATTTGAAGTAAAGACCACAGAAAATGTTTTGAAATGTTTTTTTGAATGAGACCTTTATGTAGATATAAAAAGTAAGGTACAGTAAAACTACTCCTAGAAATATATTTTTTTCTTTCAAAAAGCTACTTAAGTAAATGTAACTGAATAAATTTAGCTACTACCCAGCTCTCATAACCTGTGTGGGGAACTGAAGAGAAGAACACTTAGGAGAAGAACCAGCAGCTAGAGAGGCTGTTAGATTATGCTTCTCCAATTGAATCAAAATTGGTTTTGAGCCTTTCTATGTATTTTCTCAGGAGTCACAACACATTTATTTGTCTGCAGTTTTTCCAAAAGTTGTGCAAGAGACTTAAAGAACTCTTTCCATTAGCCCTCTAACATTTTTTAAAAGACATGGTGCGAATTTATGTGTGCCTCTCTGATGCAGTGACCCCGGAGTGACATTAATTTTCTAATTCCCTTACACATCCTGGCAATCAACTTATTGGTTCGCTTCAAAAGTTTGCAGTAGAGGCAATTAAAGAAAAACCAAAAAGCTTAGAAATAGGAGCAGGATAATCAACATAGGAAAAGGGTGATGCCTTGCACTGCAATTGTTACTCACTTACTCAGAAAGATGATAAAATTGATCAAATTGCATCCCCCATGCTCCAAAGGGGGAAAAAAATGGCGGTATTAAATGGTCAATGTAATTAACTTGCTTGGCCACTAGCTGCGTGATGGGAGCAGCTGCGGCTGGAAATAGTGTTTGTGTTTGTATATGTGCACTCTGCGTCTATGTGTACAAATGGCCCTGTGGTCGTCATCAGGCGCCCATCAGCCCCTCCATTAGTTACTGAGCTGCAGGTCTGCGTTGCAGCCCACCTGCACTGAATACAGATTAGGGTAGGAGCATGGACTGCAAGCGCAATGAAGACAAACATGCACGTGAGCTCTCACAAAAGACGACATTACCATATTATCTGCTTTGACATTCCATGACATATTTTGAAACACAGGCTCGCAATTAAAGCTGAGACAGAACTGTTGCATCATGGGCTTAAATTAACCGCTAGACCACTCAGCTGCTTCTGTATATTTCCTCTGGCTGACACAAAACATCTGTCACTGAACAAACAGAGGAGCTTCTGGAGACCACTTTATCGGACGCGAGCACATCATAGCTTACACGTTCTGAAATAACGTCACACATAGCAGTGTACACACACCGGCAGCAATGCACAAAGGCAAACATGGCTGCATGCCTGCCGTGTTCTTCTGGAGTCGCAGGCTCGTGAGCTCGTGACAAGAAATCTGCTGGCAGTCATTACGCTTGGCCGTGCAAACTTAGAGCCGCCACACTGACAGATAGTGTTTTCATGTGCTCTGCTCCTGCTAGAAGCAAATGTTCATGAATCTTCAGACACCACCTTAAAATAGACAGAGAATTTCTGAACTGCTGTTTTGATGTTACATTGTAAAAAAAAGTTAATTACAAACAATGGTCTTAATCTATTTCCAGATTTAGATCCATATGTCTAAAGACGAAAAATAAATGCCTGTTCAGAATGAGTCAAGGTTAGAGAGCAATGTTCTGCCCTGGAGTTCAAACAGGACCTGAAAGGCATAGGGACCGGGGGAAGGAGAGAGGCTGTGTGATGGCTTCAGTGTGTCTCTGTGGCAGTGCAATGGGACTCTTGGGAGACCCAGGTCAGTAGCCCCCGCCTCCAGCCCCCCCGTAACCCCGCATTACTGTGCCATTTAAAGCCACCCAGCATCTATTTCCTCCAATAAAAACTAATAACCTTTTCTGTCGGAAATCACGGCAGCCTTTGAGTGCTGGAGTAGAGGCCTGGCTGGATGGCCTGTAATTGCGGCCCTGTAGTTTCCCTTTAGTTTATTTTTTGCACTGTTTTGGATTTGATTTTTCCCCCCCTGTCCTCTTGGTGCTCTGAGCTTTGTGGCTGATTGCCTGCACAGCTCACCCCACACTCAGTAATCAGACAGGAGCTAGAAAGGGGGCAAAACAGCAACTCAATGACCTTTTTCATAATTGGGAGGGATTTGGGGGGCAGTAAGACTTTACATTTGGTGACAGAATTGGTTGTGATGGTGACCACGGATGCCAAATAACAGGCATGCCAAAGATCCTCTACAGTCCAGTCATTGTGAGGCAGCTATGAATAGTTTGGATACTTGTTCTAGAACAGTCCATTTGCCATTGAGACCGGCATATTTGGTAATAGGCTAAAAACATCCATCCATCTACATTTTGCAAATAGATATCTGCACACATTTTCACCTGTCCTTGACTGATACTCCACCATTCATTTATGGTAATATTTTATAGAAAGGCTATTACTATTTTAACACTTCAAAGGGTCACATGTTGGTTTTAGACCTTTTATTTTTTTTTCTGTGTTTTCCGCTTGTTTTGCATCTGCTTTAGCAACGCAAGATGTACATAGGTTTTGAACCATCTCTTGGCATTAAAGGTGCATTTACCTGACTTTGTGACTGTAATATTGTTCTAACCGTTGCAAAGTTCTGCTGCAGAAAACATGCAATGTGACTGTCAGACAGGTATATCTTACTTTAACAAACTCGTCTACTTAACTGTAATGACAAATCCCACTTTTTGCTTGGAAACAGAACTTCCTAACATAGTGCCCAATTTGCCTGCAACTCTTAGATGCCTTCCTACAACACACCTGCATTAAATGGTTAAAATAACTGGTTCCCTCACCAGTTACCTCACCAGTCATCCAGCTCTGCAGAAGGCATTGAAACAAGTCATTCATTTGATGCAGGTGCGTTGGAGCAATGACAAGGTGTTCAAGGAGGTGTAGGCTTCTCAAGGCAAATAGTACGCTGAAGCAATGCCGAGAGAAACTGAAATAACTGAAGTCCGATTACCACACCATAAAGAACCACATCAGCAAAGCAGGTCAAGCTGAAAAATCATGGAAGTAGGTAACGTAAATGGACTCCATTTACGGCAACCATCCAGAGAGCAATGGGAAGGAAAGAGGCCGTCCACAGCTGCTGCTGTGCTGGATTTCATAATGGATGATGGTGAGTTTTTTGTGTCTTTAAGCATATTTTAAGTTGCCTGTCCGATATTTGGTGAGCATACTGTTAACAAAGAAAGAAAAGCTTACACCATGGTTCCCTTTATAAGAACAACAGGGAAACATATTTTTCAACATTTGCTATGCAACTACATGCTGTTTGTAATCTTAAATTGTGTTTTTCCTTTCATCTAGAACCTCTTTCACCATGTGAGGGGTGTTCTTTGCTTAATTTGGACCCTCCAAGCTCCCCAGCCTCTTCCCCCGACTATACCTGGCACCAACACTGGCCAGGCCATTGTCAACGTCAAGCCTCATACAGCGTACAACAGAGCTGCCTGCTGTCCTTGGTGAGAACCAAATATCATGTTTCTTTCTTTATAGTTTGCTTCATTAAATCAATCAATCAATCAAACTTTATTTATAATGCAATTTCAATACAGAAAAAGCACTTCAAAGCATTTACAGAATAAAAATGACCCCAAATATAGTATAACCCTCCCCACACATGGATTTAAGCATGATCACGTTTATACCCCCCTCCCCCCAATCCTGTCCCCATGTTGAGATGCACACATTAAAATAGACATTAAAAAGGACAATGGACCAAGATGAACCAGGTTAGGTAAGGAAACGCCATCAAGGGAGCCATCTGTGCTGGCAGCAGCATATCAACAGCAGAAGCCAAGGCACCAACCCAGGCCGCCCTGAGGAGGTCAGGCCAAGACCCCACATCCACCCAGACACTACCTGGACAGCATCCAGGCAGCTACAGCCGACCGAAGAAACACTGGAAGGAAGAATAAAGTAATAGGATAACAGGTTAAAATATAAAAATAACATGATAATTTAACTCACTTTTATTTATATAGTGCCAATTCACTACAGATGTCATATCAAGGCACATTACAGCAAAAGTTATTTCACTACAATTATACAAGTTTTCTATATAAGGATTCCCAGCAGAAGTTGTTGACATGAGGTTGAGCCCCACTGATGCAGACCTGCAACCACAGCAATCCCTCAGCAATCACTCATACTGAGCCAGCATGAGCAAATACAAGACTAAGACTAAGTAGTTAAACACCTATCAAATACAAGCAAGTAAAACATGTAAAGCAATTAAACAGATGATAATAAATAATAATTAGTTAAAAGCTAGGCTAAAAAGGTGAGTCTTGAGCCAATTATTAAAAACATGAACGTTCTCTGCGGCCCTGAGGTGGAAAGATGCCTCACCGTCCTGAATTTTAGTATGACAAGTAGACGGCTGCCAGAGGAGTGCAGGGACAGCGATGGTTCATATGGGAAAAGCAGTTCTGAAAGATAAGAAGGCGCAAGACCGTTAAGACAATAAAAAAAACAACAATAAAAGATGCTCAAAAATCCGTCCTTAAACATACAAGGATCCAATGAAGTGATTTTAAGGGGATGTAATGGGAGTAATGTGTTCCTGTTTCCTGATCTCATGCTGCTGAGTTTTTTAGAAGTTGTAAATTGGATATGCTCTTTTTAGGAAAATCAGAAAGCAAGGCATTACAGTAATAGATTCTACTAATGTTAAAAACATGCATCAGTGTTTCCATATTGGCCTGAGAAAGAATGGGATGGACTCTAGCAATGTTCTTTAGATGATAAAAACCTGTTTAGGTCATGTTTTTAATGTGTGGGATAAAAGTTAGTTCAGAGTCAAAAATCACGCCCAGGTCATTCACTTGTAAAGATGTTTTATAACACAGTAATTGTAGTTTAGGTAAAAGTTTCTCTCTCTGAGCCTCAGGACCGATGACTATAACAACATTTTTGTGCCGTTTGAGCTGGAGAAAGTTTTCTGCCATCCAGGATTAGATGTCTAAAATGCTGTTAAAAAGTGCATCCATGGTCCTTGTGCCATCAGGAGACACAGAGATGTACAATTGTGTATCGTCAGCACAACTGTGAAAATTAACACCATTTCTTCTGATGTCACTGCCAAGAGGGAGCATGTAAAGGTTAAAAAACACTGGGCCTAAAACTAAACCCTGGCACACACTATATGCAAAATTAACATGTAAATAAACTACTCATCTGCATATTACTTTCAATATAACATGCTTTTTGGTTGTGTTTTACATATTTTCTCATTTTACAGTCTCTTGTTTTATTTTTGTGTAAATTTGCATGCCCCCACTTCACTTTACTGTGGTACTGTAGGGGATACATGTGTTTCTGTTAAACGAATGCTTTTAAATGCATAGTGTTTATAATAATAAAAGTACTTTTAAAACTACAATGAGCCCACTAGAGTTTACTCAGAATCATTGAATTGCTTTTGCAAACTACTCTTAATTACCTGTCATTTTTCTGCTGTTACAGCTGAATTTCTCTTCTGTGGAACAATAAAATATTATTCTATTCCATGCTTTGCAGAACCTTTGTTTTATTCTTTCTGTAAAAAGTTTGAAACTGGACTTTACTTAATTACCTCCCTTTTTGTCTAGGCAAGTGGAAGATGGTCTCCAAACACAACCGATAATTTATTACTGCAATGCAAGAAGTAGACGAACAGTACCAGGACCAGCAGGATCAATACAGTGGTCTGATGCACAGGAGCAAAAAGCTGCCTTGCGAAGGGAGGAAATGACAGAATGCTGCCTTCATTCAAACTTTCCTTGGTTCTTCAGAGAGATAGCACATGCCCTGACCCACAAACATGTGCGACTGGATTTTTGTCCTTAAACTTTTTTTTAGACCTATCCAATAAAATATGTAAGTTATCTGCTTGCATTGTGATTTTTTAGCATTTTATTTCTGAGCATACACTGGTTGGTGGAATCCATTGAACAACCTAAACATTTGCCTATTGAATGTTAATGACTCATCACTGAAACAAGAGAATAGTTCATACTTTCATTTTTGAAAATAGATCAGTGGGACATCAGGGATCAGTAAACTTTTCAAATCAGATAGCAACTTTTTCCCTTGCTGCTATAAAGTATTATTGTCTAGCGCTTCAAAATAAAATAGAATTTTGTAAATAATAAAACCTGAAAAGCCTAAATGCATTTCTATTTTCAGATTATATAGCATGCAGCCACAGGTTGTAGATCCCTGGGATAAATAATAGGATGCAAATCATATGCAAAGTGCTATGGATTCAGCAAACCCACATTAAAGTTAAACTAAATGCTTTCAAATCTAAAGCAGTTGTTGAAGGTACTTTTCTGTCATGACAGCACTTATATTAATCATTCCAACTCCAATATATTTACAAGTAGGATATGTTTTATAATTTTAACATACATCCTGTCAAAGTGCTTTATCTGAATACAACAAAAGTGGAGACATTTTAAAAACATGTCTTTATATCATCATTGCCAACATCCAGAGTAATGTTTACGACAGATTTCTCCCTAGTGGTCTCTTATAAGTATCTCTATGTGTTTCACAGGTTATACAGAGCAGCAGGTCAGCTCCATAGACTTCAGTTGGACACCACAATCATAACTTTTCAGAAGGTAGAGGGAGCAGAAAGCATACTTGGTTGGGGTTTGGGAGGGGCCTTCGTACAAAATAATCCGGACAGCGGCTTTGACTATGGTAAATTATTTTAACACATTATCCCGCTGTTTATGAACAATGCTGGTCTTCAATGATGTTTACTTTGTCAAAGACCGTTGATGCCAGAATAGCCTTCTCCCTCTTAATTTGAAATCTAAATAGTAATTTCTGTTTACTTTCATGTAATTCTACTTTAAAATGTTGCACAAAGCCCTTCATGGTAGATATTATGCCAACCTTACCAAAGGCTCCTAGAAAATCTCAATTGTTGTTGGCTCCAAAACTTGTCAAGAGGCTCTTTAGGAAT
Source organism: Apricaphanius iberus (assembly GCA_028564705.1). Lineage (NCBI taxonomy): Eukaryota > Metazoa > Chordata > Actinopteri > Cyprinodontiformes > Aphaniidae > Apricaphanius > Apricaphanius iberus. The sequence goes on along the minus strand of JAPXFQ010000166.1, from coordinate 2,275,938 downwards.
GATTTTGGCACAGACCACTAATTGTAAAAATGCAGTAAAATACTGAGGCGCGAGACAGCAACAGTTATTAACTGGGGGGGGGGGGGATACCTTGCATACAATAACACTAATGATCCAGCTTGACCTTTTGGTGGAATTAAATGTATTTTATTTTATTGTTTCTTTACTTTATCTCAAATCAATATTTTATGAATATATGACTGATATCCAACTCTTCCTCTGTGTGTATATTATAATTAAGAGTTTTCTCAAAAAACATTGAAGAGTTTGCTTCACTATTTGCTATTCTTAATTGAATACAATTCCCTATAACAGTTTCAGGAAACCGTTTCGGTATAGTATCCAAATACCCTTGCAATCACCTACCTGTTTCAATAGACCATACTAGCGTCAGTGTCATCATTTGTGCCAGCATCAATACCGGCATCAGTGAGCCTTTTGGTGATTCAAAAGTGGTCAGCCTGTGGCAGCAATGAAGCATGACATGACCGTATGTTGCGCCAAGGCATGATCTTAATTCATAAATCTAGTGATGCAGGAATATTCCGGTAATATTAATATCAAGCAGACCGGCACGATTGCCGCACTATTCCTGCGTCACCATGCTGCCAGGGCGCAATCATGAGACACAACGTGCCGGTAGCATTAGCTTAATTTGCTGGCACTGTGTTTCTTTTGAAAACCCCTATCTACACATTTATAGCTTCTGCTTTTGCCTCCATACAACATCATAAGGCTACAGAGCACTTGTGCTCTAGAAATGTTTGACAATAAAACAATATTTAGCCCTCGTAAAACGGTTTCCACAATGTGTGGGACAATTTGGGCATTTCCTTTCTGTGTAAGAAGCGAGTAATGCTTTTATATAGTATTTTTTTCCTTTGATCTTGTAGAGAAAGGTATGTCTGGATAATTAAAATTAAATTAAATTAAAATTAAGAAGTTTAAAACACAGATGTTAATGGCTGCTTTGTCATTTGTGCACAACAAATATTGGTCAGATGAGCTTGATTTGTTGCTGGATATTTTTTCACTTAAAGCAGTAAACTGACAAGAAACTTAGAGAAATTCAATTTGCGAGTTAAACATTGTAATGACAGATCAATAGTAATTATGGAGCCTTCATGCCTGACAAAAGACAGCACTGTGTGTATAAACTACTGCTTGTGACCTGGGCGAGCACAGTTATGAATGTGAACATAGGCTCTTGTCAGTGTGGGTTAATTAGAATTAGAATTGTATAATGTAAGAGTGCATTTTTCAGCCAGATGAAGCCTAATACTGCGGTGGTGTTAATTTATGCAGCTTTCCTTATTTATTCATAAAACTGGTCCTTTAGCATTTAACTAATTCTCCCTTACAAAAAAAAAAACAACTAATGATTGCATCGAAGAGAGACTGCCCAAGACAAATCTTCACAAGAGAAAGGATTTCATTTTCATCTTTTTATTTTTTAACCACCTTAATGCGTTCTATATAGTTGGTCTAATATCATGCTAAAAAAAGCTAAATAACTTTATAACCATATAGCTTTTCACTTTCAAAACTGGTTTAGGTTTGCTCTGTTACAATAAATAATTTCTTCATATCATCATTCAGAGAATTTAATCAGTTCAACAGGTTTATTGTTTGTCACATTAAAGTCTTCACGCTTGCAAAATAAATTTAAATTGGCTTATTTGAAAAAAAGCCAAGATTTTTCATGTGTTTCATGCTTGACTTCTTCAGCTTTGTTGCAATTACAGACTCAGGAAGCATTTCTCAAGAAAGGCATACTTATAACTTACCTTTTTGAGCTTCCCTTACTTATCTCAGCAAATCACAAGTAAAATGCTTTTTAACAAAAAAGAAACCCTGGAGTGGTTTCTAAATGGTAAAAAAAAAGAAAGAAAAAAAAAGTCCCACGGTAATCAGTAAATTGGGAACAAGGAACAAGGAAAACTATATCTGTTCCTATACTTGTACCCATACTTTATGTAAAAAAATCAAATTCACTGCAGCCATATTGTAAAAATACAGGAACAGGGGGACTGTGTCTGTGTGTGTATATATATATATATTAGGGGTGCACCGATCCAACGTTTTCAGTCCCGATACCGATGCCTGGATTTGGTGCATCTGTCGATACCTGATCCGATACTATTGTTGAATTAATTAACTGTATAACTTCGACCTTATACCTTTCTTGAATAGATTAAAGACACCAGACTTTACTAACTAAACGTAACTAAGACAAAATAACAGATACAGATATAATATATAAAATACAGCAAAAATAAAATTTCAAGTGAAAAATTACCCTTTTTTTTTGTGAATTTATTGCAGATTTTCCACATTTTGAGTATCAGTTCATGGTAACAGTTAAGTTTACCGATACATGTACATTAGACAGTATCGGGGCCGAGACCAGTTTCGGTATTGGTATATCCCTAATATATATATATATATATATATATATATATATATATATATATATATATATATATACTGTATATATATATAATTTCTATTCCTGTCAATCTCACGAGTTTGAGCACAAAGACGCTAGTGGTTTACTGTGTGGATTTCATAATAGCTTTTTCTTTTTTTTTGATAGAATTATTATTTACATTCTTAAATGCATTTACGGACTGGATGATATATAACAGAATTTTCCGGAGACATAGTCATGACAACATCGTTTTTGTTTTAAGGTGATACAATTGTTGGTCTTCTTCACAACAAAACTGAAGTACTTATAGTCAGACCCAAAAAAAGATCAGAAATAGAAATATCAGTACACACCTTCAGTTGGTCCAACTAGAAATAATAATGGACCCAGACCTGAATCTCCAAGGTCACATAAAGGCAATAACAAGGTCGGCCTTCTATCATCTGAGGAACATTTCTTGGATTAAAGGATTGATGATGCAAGGAGACCTAGAATAACTCTTGAATGCATTTATCTCTAGCTGCCTTGATTACTGTAACAATAGCTTCACAGGTCTGCCTAAAATATCTACCCGACAGCTGCAGCTGATCCAAAACGCTTCTCAAAAGAACTAGGAAAGTAGAACACATCACCCCAGTTCTATAATCCTTACACTGGCTCCCTGTAGCTCAGAGAATAGATTTCAATGTGCTTTTATTAGTCTATAAATCATTCAAAGTGTTAGCACCAGAGTACATTAGAGATCTTTTATCTCTGTACAAACCATCCAGGTCACTCAGGTCCTCCAGCTCTAGTCTACTGATCGTCCCTAGAAGCAGAACCAAGCATGGGAAAGCAGCTTTAAGTTTCTTTGCTCCCCATATCTGGAATTAACTCCTGGATAAATGCAATGCTCCAGAGACATTGAACTCTTTTAAATCTAAAATAAAAACGTACCTATTTAGACTTGCTTGTGAGTAACTGATACAACTTTTGCATTCATTCTTTTTAATTATTGTTATTGCTTTTGTCAATCACTAAATGTTTGTTGTTTTTAATTTTCATAATTTTACCTACATTTTCTCTTATGCTCTAATCACTAAATGTTTTCTTTCAATTACTGTTATTGCTAAACGATTTAATTGATTCTTGTGTTTCATAATTTTTTTTTATTTTCATAATTTTACATACATTTTCTTTTATAAATGTTCGGTTATGCTTTCTTTTAGTGATTATATGTTTTCATTTTCCCATTTTTGTAATCATGTAAAGCACCTTGAATTGCCTTGTGAAATCCAATTGAAAGTGTGCTGTATAGATACAATTGCCTTGCCTTGCCATCACCCTTGGAGTGACCCTGAATCCCGTTCATCTTTTTAAAATTTGGTGAGTGAGCAAACTCTGGGGTGTTTTTCACCACCACTAAGTTCACTAAATACAACATAGGCCACCTTTCTTGGCACTCCTGTTAAATTAATTAATCCAACTTCTAACTTAAGTTGCTTTACTTAGTGCCGTTAAGAATTGTTTATTATAACATTTCGTTTGGCACAATGTTTGGCAGCTGTCCTATGAATACTTTATACAACCACCCTTTAAGCATCAAGACAGCGCTTCAAAGTCTTTTGACATCTCAGATGGAGCATACAGAGAAAGAGATCTTTGACCATTCCTCTTTGCATGATATCTCTCCAGTTATTTCCTTCAGTTCAGCCCACAGATTTTCTATTAGATTTAGTTCTGTTGACTCATATGGTCTTGAAAGAAAGTTGAACTTGTGTCTGATGAACCATTTCTGTGTTTATTTGGCCAAATATTTCATTCCTTACCCCATTGAGATGTCTAATCACAACTCATGGTCGGTTTTCTTCTATAAACCACTGGATTACTTAAAATAATTCCCCACTATTCCAAAGAGATCTTGATGCTGCACACTCCAGGAATTATCAAAGGGCGTTTGAAAGAGAAACTGGCCCACAGCATTACAGATCTTTCACCATACTTTGCAGTTATTATGAGGTGTTTTTCCACCAATTTAACCTTTGCTTCATGCCAGACCCAGAAACTTGAATCAGGATGCTTTTATGCTCTCTTACCATCTTTCCTACTGTATGTTGCAAAAAATAAACATGGGTCCTCCTTCATTCTGGCCAGTGGAAATGGTTCTCGGCTTCACGTCTTATCTCTGCCACATGTAAACACAATTTTTCCCCCACTGAATGAATGCCTTCAAAGTAAAGTTTTAATATACTTCACCAGCATAACAATAGAAATGTTGCAAGAGATGCAAGGTTCTGAATGCATATCATTATAAAATATGTTCACTTTATTACATACAGTTTTCCTTGTAGTTTTTGTTTAAATCACAATTTCAATCTCTTCTGCTACACTGGTAACGTTTGCCTTGTGGACTAGTATATTTTCAGTTAAAACAAATTAGCATCGCACACATTTTTCTTGGGTTGTAGAATTGACAAAAAATAGTTGCTGACAGCAATTAGAAAGTTACTGTGTGTTTATTCTTAGATAAGTATTTACCTATATACGAAAATGAAGTTGAAGGCTACATTAGAAAGAAAACACTGTATCACGAACTTTAACAATCATATCTGAAATATACAGCCTTGACTGAATATGACATGTGATGCAACTAAGTAAAAGGGTTACTTTGCCCAATAAATCAACCTTTTCAGCTTGCTTTTCTGTGCTTTGTTCTCTCTATGTATTCCTGTTTTTGTGTTATGCACTATCATTGCATGTTTGTCTGCACACTTCCTTAATTGCATTAAGAGGATGACGCACTTTCTTACTCTGTTTAAGCTCACTTTAATTGCCTCTGAATGGTGCTCTGGGGAAGCAGGGACTGATGGTACAGCATGGACATGCAATTAGCTAGCTTTCATAAGATGCTCCGGGAAAAAAAAAGAGGGTTTCAGTTCATGGAGGAATTTCACACACAAGGCAGCAAATGCTATTTTGTGTCACTGATGTGGTGGCATCTTGATGGAATGGCATTTCATTCATCAAAAAATGAGAGTTATAGAAGAACCAAAAGAGAAAAATCCATTCAGGGAGAAAAAGGAAAGAAATTGGGCAGAAAAGAACCAGCTTATATAAAAGGTTAGGTGCATTTAGAAAAGATACATGAAAGATGAGAATGTAGGCTGTTGAGATAGAAATGCATAAAAAAAGAAGAATGGCAAATTTTGGCATAGTGAAATAACAATAATAATAATAATAATAATAATAATAATAATAATAATAATAATAATAATAATAATAATAATAATAAAATAATAATGACTCTTTAAAAAGGTTGAGATTACCGTATGGTTTAAATTTGAATTAACATTTTTTTTAATTCAGATTGTGTTTGAGAAATAAAGTTGAATGAAAAGAAGATGGAAAATGTTTTTTAAGTCTGGGCGCCGCCTGATTGTTAAGGAATTATTGCAAATAGTTTTCAGTTTCAGTTTCTGCTTACGAATACCTGCCTGATAAAGCTTCCATATTAAATGATGGATTGGATGGATACTAAAGGATTTGGGAGGACACCAAATTAGCGTTAATTAAGATTAGTTTAAAACGAAATTAAAAACAACAACTGGACATGTTGGAAACAACAAGTACATTATAAAGTTTGGAATAAAGTTTAAATAATCTGAATCACCGATAGCCTCAGCTCCGGCTTGCCCTAAGGCCGGCTCTGGCTCGACCTGCTTACTTGTAATAACAATGCATAAGCACAATGAAATGCACAGTAAAGAAGAGTTTTTAAATTGTTTTATCCTAAACTAATTCATATCTGCCCAGACACACCTCTTATATCAGTTGTCCATAAGAAAAATGAAAGTTCCCATGAACAAATGTAGCCATGGTCAGAGTGGAGCCTTTGCAGCGTGGTTGGGTAAACCACTTGAGGTTGTGTCATTGGGCTAGCAGCGTCTCTTTTGTGGAATCTATAATTCAATGGTAAATAGCCTGAGCATAGCAATTTATCTAGTTCAGAAGAATCCAAAGCGCTTTAAATAAAATTTAGTTAGTCAGTCATTCACCCACACATTCACACAGTGAAGGTGTTAAGCTACATTATAGCCACAGCTGCCTGTTGCAGAAAGAAGGAAGGGAGGCTGCCACACAATCAGTGCTGCCACACTATTGTGTCCCACCATTGCAGTCCGGTGTTGTAAATAGACCGACTTCCCTTAATGGTAGCATTTTTTGTCAAAACATGATGTCACATATTCACACAGTGAAACTCCTCCCCTTATAAACTGAAAGTGGGTTAATGCAGTGCATTCTGGGATTTAGAGTTTTTATAGAAGTCTCTTTAGAGTTCAGTCCTTCGTGGCTAGGTCCCAACAGCACATTTTACTTCACATCCTTTCCACTCAACAAACATGAAAACCAAATGGAAAGCGCTTTTGAGAAACTATATGCACCTTGAAAATCCAGAAATGCAAAACTACTTGAAACCCCATATGGGTGTTCTTTCTTTTAACTGTTACGGAGCTTGCAACATCTAAAACGTTCACAGACCCCAACTGCAATTTTAGTTTGTTCTGCTATTGTTTTTTACATTTATGTTTATGTTTCAGATAATCAAGCAAATAGCATAAGACAGAATAGCCTAAGTAAATAAAGGAGGCAGTTTTTCAAATCCTGTTTTCGGTTAATCAAGGAAATAAGATAAGATAATAATTCCCATTGTTGAATAATTAACTATGCCTTTAATTGTCATCAAACCGGTACAATCAAAGGATCAAATAGATTCAACCTGTCCGACAATCTGAAGGAAGCTACAATAGGTTAAAAAAAAACACACACACACACATTAAGCACCAATCTAAACGAGATCAGGAACAGATGAGAAACAAAATCAGCGTCGTCTATCACTCAGGAAAGGTTCAGTAGGTGTAGTCTAAAGCTTTAGGTATGTATGATTACTGTATTCGCATAGAGCAGTTTCCAGATTGTCATTTTCTAATAAAAACGGATGTTTATCAAAAATTAAGCAAATACAGAAATACATGATTCCTAATGATGTACATAGAGCGGAATTTGTTTTTACTATAATAAAAATAAATATAAATACATTATACAGTATATTCATATCATATCAAGCTAGCTAACAATAATATAGTAAGTACCTTTGAAATTATCAGTTCAGGGTTTTTTTGGCTAGATTTTGACAAGCTTCACCGCTTATTTTCCATGTGTATCATTTTTGAATACAATGTTTTAAAAGTACAATAATGCACTGAGTTAATGGTATTGTTGGGATGCAGAACAGATACTTTTCAAATCAGATAACGTAACAGTTACCTAAAGCAGAAACACTGTCTCCTTTCTTTTGCTCTTGTAGTCAGTCTCTGTGCCCTTCTCTACACCCCCACCCCCTCTTTTTTCATTTTTCTGTATAACCTCAACACCCCTACCCCACCCTAATACCCCTTCCTACTGTCTTAGACAATCCTTCCCCGTCTATTGCTGTCTTTCCTGGTCTTCCTCTGTCTCACTCTCTCTCTGTTTGTCTGTCTGTTTGTCTGTCTGTCTCATCCCGGCTCCATTCTCCCTGTCCCTCCCTCTGCTCTTCTTCATTTAATAGTGGACCTCGGAACGGTTGCCATGTCGACCAGCCGGCATATTACTATGGCAACCACTCGGAGCGAGACAAGGCTGCTGATTAGGGAGAGATGTCTAGTGTTGCCTGGCCAGTGGAGGGTGGGGGAGAAAAGGAGGGAAACTGTGTTGGGGGGGGGAATGTCAGAGAAGGTAGCGGTAGGGGTTTATTATAGACCCGATCATTTTGTGTGTGTGTGTGTGTGTTTGTTAGAGAGTGTGTCAAACGTGTACATTTCACAACAACAATTTAAAGAGGCTGGTTGATTTCTAAGAGCTAGCAAAAATACATTTTACCTTACATTTTATATCTGCCTGCAATTATTTCATTTCCAAAAGTCATTTTTCTATTTTTAGATAGATTTGAATTAATTTAATGTATTATTGTGTGCAATCTTCTTGTGACCTTTTAATTAATATTCAAACTCACATAATCACATTTATTTTTACACATAAATTACCTTGCTATTTACAATACTGACAGTGGAGTTCATCTGGTTTATTTTGGTGGTATATAGGCTAGCTGAACCAAGCTATATACTCCTTTGATTGTATTGGGGCAGATTCATATCTAGTGTTATGACATGTGAGGGATGGAGCGGAGAGGTTTTTAAGAGCTGCGCCCGCCTCCAAGAACACTAATGAACACTGTGAGGATGCCTGAGACCTCCCAGATCCATCAGAGAAACTAATTACAAGATCCAATTAAAGAGAGAGGGGAAGAAAAATGGGATGAAGAGAAAAGAAGGGGAAGAGGGGTAGAAGATGACAGGGTCCCTTTTTACCATTGACCAAGCTAAGCCATCAGCTCATTCAAGAAAGTAATTATAGCTCATTTATTATTCATCCTTGAGCTAAATAAGAGCATGACATTTCAATAACAATTATAAGGGCAAAAAAAGGCAGTACAAACTACAGACTTACTAATTGCTGTACTCAGAGATTAAACGACTGGAAAAATGTTGTTATTTACCTATTCATAACACTGAGACCAGCCATAAGAGCATTACGAAGCATTTTGCTAGAAATTAGTCTAAAGGGTTCTCTCGTGAGATCGCTCGAGTGGACATAATCCTCAGTCAAACCAGGATGCTGTGCTTTCCTTTACAAGTGTTGTCGGGATCAGTATCACAGGGCAACAGTTTTCTATGGTGACTGAGCCGCGTTAGTCTTGAGTGGAGGAATTTGGTTCTATTAAGCAAAAATGTTTACATCAGACACAATAATGTAAGCCATGTAATAGTAATATAAATTTTACATGTCTGTATTGTGAATATTTACACAGTTATTAGTTTATTGGATAAAGCTGACCTAAAAGACTCTCACCCCCATGTCCCCACTCCTCCTCTTAAAGCTGAACTCGCAAGTCACCTCTTTGCACTGCCAACTCTTGGCCTCATTGGCTGTGGCAGAGGTGAAGAATATCACGAAATCATGAACTGCGCAAGGCATTGCACTCATCACAAATTATAGATTAATTTTACTTTGTGGCAGCCTGGCAGACTATGGCTTAGTTTAAGTGACTGTCATAGGGGTCTGCAGCTCCTGTGTCCCCTTCTTTTTTAAAGCAGCCCTCGTTTCTCACTGCTGAAACTTATAATTTAATTCTGATTGATTTAATAAGACTGCCTGGGCAAACATCTGGAATCTGTGTATTATATATATCATTACTTTTTCTTCTTTTTCCACTATTTAAGATCAAATAACAGAAGTTTGTGGATTACATTATGAACCTAAAGGCCAATCTTATCCAAATTAAGTGAACCATTTGTGTATATCACATTGGAAAATGTCAATAAAACGGAAGTTGAAAATGCAGGACTGGCCAGAATCCAGGTTGTATAAGTCAGTATATCACAACTAAAAGGGAAATGTATTATTCTAATCAATTAACTTTCAATTATGAAGATATTACTTATTGTGTTGGGTAATTTATCTTCCAGGAATGTATTATTTCTAAGTTTGATCATAACAGTTTTATGTTAGACAACAGGATTCAACTATTATGACTTCACCTGGGATATTGTCTTATGTAACATGTAGCAATAGTTACACATTTTTACTGTGATGTGTTTTGTTTGCATTGGAATGTTCTAGAGTAATCTGAAAACCTCTCTATGCTATAGTGGTCTGAAGCAGTATGAGCCTCCAGTCAACTGTTCACTTGCTTGCTTCATTTTCTCCATTACGGTTTTGCCCTTGAATCTTATAGGTGCTTTATTTATTTAGTCAGTTGAATGAAACAGCCATAGATGAGGTGGTGTAAATAAATAGTCATTATTAAATGAGAGGTAAAAAAAAAACATGTTAAAGGGTGAATATGGAACATGTACACAATAGCAATATCTAGTTTGTCCTGGTTGTAGTTCCAACAATAGAAAAATAATTCCAGCCGTTGGGTTGCCCGTTTCACTGCCGATAAATCTAGTGACCAGCCTGTGTAACCGTGTCCAGTGAGGAATGTATCGTATTTAATTTCAACTGGTCAGATATCTAGCTTTTCAAGAAAGAAGTCATGGCTAATTTCTAGGGCCATAAAACTGTGCTGTTTTACTTCAGAAAATTATAACCGCATCACAAAAAAAAAAAAAAAAACGGCAGCCAAAATTCACTATTATTCTGCACTTTCTTGCGGCATTTTCTTTCCATTCCAATCAATCTGTGGCCAGTGTCAACTGTTTTGGATCTCCAAACAGCTGTTTAATAGATCTTCCCCACTAGAATGATGACAATGAAAGACAGCTGAAGCAAGAGCAAGTACAATAAATGAAATAATGGTGGCACTTGCAAATTCCCGGGTTGTAACAAAAAGAATATGCAGAGATCACCTTACATATTCCATCGTCTTCCTGTCGCGGACCTTGCTATCTGTGTGAATATGTGTGCGAATAGCTGAATGACTGAATGTAGTGTGAAGTGCTTTGCGGTCTGTAGGGACTAAATAAAGCGCTATACAAGTACAGGCCATATACCATTTGCTATTAGCCAACTTTGGCTTATTGCCATCGGCTACTCTTTGAGAGCGAAAGTGTAGGGAAACAAGGAATTGTGTATGTAGGGCACACTTCAGCGAGGAGAATTACATCACAAAACAAACAGGAAACAGGAAAACACTAATTTTGAAGAGTGCTGCTGTACCAGTACCCTGGGTAAGTTCCATCTATTTACTCATTGATGCCGTCTATTACCGCATTATTTTTGAAGCTTAAGTGTTTACACTGAGAACATGCTAGGCTGTGAAAAGATAGCATGGAGTTAACTTTCACTATTGGCTAGTGATGTGTCATCAAATGGGCAAATGCCCAACATTAAATTATATGAAAACAGTATATAGAGATATAGGAACAGTCTGCTCAGAAAACTTTTTGAGACACAATTTAGCTTTTGTCTTGCAATTAGAAAAACATTTATTCTCATGTTTACAAAGATATGCACTTCTGCACCTCACCTACACTGCAGCTTTGAGCTTTTTCCTGTCTTGCTCTCATTCTCTGTCTGTTCTAGTTCCATCTGCTGAAGTTCGGCATCTGTATACTCCGGTTTATAAGTGTATCTCTTTGGTGTTGTGCTAAAATAAGTTTCATCATCAGATGTTCCATAGTTAGACATGTAGTCAGCTAGCTGAGCATTCAACAATGAACAGCTGATTGGGAGGTAAGAAACAGTTGACACTGGCTGCAGAACGGATTGATTGTAATGGAAAGAAAATGGTGCCGAGTGATAGTGAGTTGTTAATTTTGGCCAGCGTTTTTTTTTCTTTTTCTAATGCGAATCATTTACGCTACCTGGGACTACTTTCTTTAAAAGCTTCGAACAGCAAGAGGAGGTGATCACAGAGTTGGGTCAATGTGTATGCATTATGCTGCTGGTAAAGATGGGATTCGACTTCATGTCAAAAAAAGGAAAACTATCCCTTTAAGAGATGCATTTGTATTTTTTCAGCATAGAATGTTTAATCGCACAAAACAGAAAATTGTATGACTATGGTATTTTCCTTGGACAGTGTTCCAAAACATTTATCACCTTAAACTGTTTCCCATTATGTCACATTGCAACCATTAAACTAAAATTATTGGGAATTATATTAAAAATTAGAGCATGATTGTGAAGTGGAAGAAAATGAATACAAATTGAAATTGCCTTTAGAAGTCTCCTACCTTGTTCACCTATGTACAATTATGTATGAAAAAATCAGTTCTGTTAAGCATCAAAAAGTACAGCATTATAGGGAAAGTTTTTATTTTTTAACCTGGACCTTATTTTTAGTGAATATTACGTTCATTTTCTCACCCAGACAAGTTTGGAGCCACTTGGAATCATTCAGGATCAGCATACTATATATCCATATAACGGGAGTATTGTCTGCGCAGGGCTTTCACTCTGTGCTATACGGCAGCCGGTTAGACAGGGCTTGCTAAGCAACAATCAACAATCAAAATGGGTTACGTTTTTGTGTTTCCAAATTGTACTAACTGAATGATCAATTGGACAAACTTCAGCTTCTACAGGCACCCTTTCTGCAACCATTACAGCTGTAATAGCGGGCGACTGCGATGTCATTGAAATCCCAGGTTACTGTAAATTGGAATCGGTTACATTAAAAGCCTGTAAAACCCCCAGAATCTAATACCTTAGCACTTCTGAGATGTTCCAAACTCACAAAGGAATATCACTAACTATTCATAACAAAACATGGCTAAATGTAGGAGTTTTGGGGCAGATAATGCCTTGTTAAAGGTGGCAATCCCATGCCCCCACTGTCTCCCATTGTATGGATATATGCTGATCACGACTGGATTTAAACTCCTGAATGACTCCAAGTGGCTCCAAACTTGTCTGGGTAGGTAAATGAATAATAATATAAAAAATAGAATAAAATTTGTTTATAATAAATAAAAAATAAGGTCCATATTGAAGAAAAAAGAACTTTCCTTTAATTAGAGATACATCGAAGGGGCTAATGGTAAAGCTGCAAAGATCTACACCTCTGTTGGCAGGGAGTGGAAAGTGAATAAGAGTTTATGTGAAGATGGATGAAGCTAAATACAGGGCAATTCCAGAAGTGGCTTAAACACACTTTAGAACTGGGTGAATGTTCACCAAACAAGAATACTAGGACTGTGAACATACAGCAAGTTTTACAAGGAATTGTTTATAATAAAAAATATTTTTGTGTTAGTTTAGCCCTGTCTAAGTCCAGACTTAAACAAAAGAGATCATTTGTAGCAACACTTGGATTAGACTTTTTCATATGCATTTCAGCCAACCTGAATGAGAATCAGTTAAAGTTTGCCTGTAGAATGAAACACTAGTGGAGACATACCCCAAAACACATACCACTATAACTGCAGCAAAAGGTGATTCTACAAAGTGTCATCTCAGGGTGGATGAATATTAATGCACATCACATTTTTTAGATTTCTTTTTTTTTTATTAATGTTGCAAAATATGTTGAATTCCTTTCAAATGTACAGATCTATTTTCATGTGATTGCAATGAGCCAACATGCCAAGAAAAAGAGGTGTGAATAGTTTTGCAAGACGCAGTATCTTACATATATGGTGCTGAATACAGTACTGAATTTTACACTTGAGCCCAGTCACTTGAAGAAGTCACACATTTTCTGTTTTTCTTCTCATTGCACTTAATTTTAGTCTTGTTTTTTTTGTTTTTTTCTAGCTCCCCTGAGCCAGGAAAAGGAGATTTTTACCACTTATCAGCTGATACAGGACGTATCCTCAAACAGAACCAGTGATTTTATTAGTTCACTAATTTGTGGCTTTTCCATACAGTATCCTCACATTTATTTCAGAGCGGTTGTGGTGCTTTAGTGAAAATGGTGGGAAAAGTTTGTACTTTTCTGTGATACAGAAAAAAAGTAACTGTGCTGGTTCTTGAATATTATATCATGTTATTCTGTCAGATAAACTGAACAATGATAAAATAACATGGTAGCCTTACTCAGACACAGTAAATAATGTCCTCTTCATTTGCTTCGCTTTGAACTCTGTCACAGAAATGACGCGAAAAAGCATACACACAATTACACCCATTTAGATCATAAGTAGGCGATCACATCGGAAAAACAGACAAACACATTGGTATATTGCTTTCTCAACACCCTCACTGAAACACATACACACTGACCAGATCCTACCCCCTCCGGGCTGTGGGGCTGTGCTTGAGCGATGTGTCCCCAGGGGGCTGATATTTTATAGTTTGTGTCCATCAGTGCTGTAGCCTGGGGCGCAAGAGTTGACAGTAAGTGCTCTCAACACCGGTGACACTGATTCATCTGAGCCATGACACACATGAGAGGGAAAAAGGGCGGAGGGTCAGCCAGGAAAAAATAAATTATGCACAGACAGGTCTTAAATTAAAATTATTTGAGTACATATCCAGTAAAACAAATCATGTTCAGATAGATCATATTATCACCTAACACCAAATAGTGTTATTTTTGTTCAGTTTAAGTTTATTTACTAAAAATCAAAGGTTTGTACTATGATATAGTGGACTAATATGGGCCAGCCTTGGCTAGACTAGGAAGATTGGCTCGAGGAAGAGACTCCAATCTAACATGGCATTTCAATTTCTCATTCCCCGTTATGGCTGTGCTGTGCACTGCTGAGCCTCTTCTACATATATATAGGAAGGGCGTCTCTGAACCCCAGCTTTCTAGATGCGCATACTAAGCAATCAATGTGTCACCTCTTCCCGACAATCCTATTTTTGTTGTATGGGGGCCGTGCTCATTTTTTCTTGTCAGCAGAAGGTAATTTGCTGTATTGTGATTCAGTCCTAAAACTTGGTGACGAGGTGTCTGATAAGTCACTACCTCCCTTCTGTATCCCCCCTCCCCACTACCACCACCATCCCTTCCACAATATGGGAAATATCGAAACGTAGCACCACAACCCCCATTCTATCCACACATCCTGATACACCCCCACACCTCTGTCCCGTTCTTCCTACACCAAGTCCAACATAGTTGTATCAAGGCAGGCTGCTAAATTAGATAAGCAGGGCTGTGGTGCAGCGGCCCTGATTAATAAAAGATGCAGCATTCCCTGGGGATGGCCCCTCTCAGGGCCGAGCATAATCTGCCCACAGACAATAGAGGTTGCTTGCACACAATGAACAGGAAATGGAGAGAATGAACCAATCATGGAAATATAACATTTAAAACAGAACTATCCAGTGACCCTCTCCAACATTATGCATGCATGATAATAGATAATAACTAATGTTGAAAGTTAGAAAAGAGCAAAAATGATAATATATTCAGTTTTTTGGAAAGCATTTCCTCCCACTGACAAATGATAACAAAGTCAATTTTCTCCTCTTTTATGGTCTTTAAAAAAACAACAAAAAACACAGATATAAATCCTTCAGAACTACTGCATATCTGTGAACAAAGTTACTTTTGTCCTAAGCTCTGAACATATACAAATTATGGATTGCATATTTATTAAGAACTCACTTTATAGTAATATTAGTATTTAAGTATGACCAAAATTGTTTCAGTATGACAATTTATTATGATACAATGTGTTAAAAGTTTCTAACTAAGCCTTTACATTTCACATATTGCTTCAAATCCAGTCACATTAATACTAAATAAATGATTCAGTTTGACATTCTGAAGTCAGTTTGGTGTTTTAAAAGTAATGATGTTAATTGCCGTGCTTCATTCATTCTCAAAGGAGATTAAGATTCTAATTTTTCACTGTACTAATAAAGTCGCATTCAAAAGCAGAAGAGCAAAAGTATTCACAGGATTGTGAGGATATAGACAGATGGCAGCGTCAACAATTAAAGAGAGCTCTTAGACCTTCAACGAGTAGCTTGAAATGTTTTTTGACTTTAGAAAGGGGTTTTATAAAGCATTTAGAAAATTCACCCCACTGACCAAAAAAATAATCGATGCAATGAAAACAGTGGGTATTACAAATTACAGTTTGTCTATGATTGCTGTATGCAAATATTCGATTGTGACACTTTGATGCAAATTAGATCTTGTGAAGCTTAACATTTACTTGTGAATCTGCACCTGACTCTGAAGGTGTATATAAAGATGTTCATGACCACAGAGATAGATTAAAATGTTAGACATTTCTGTGTGGGGCGCAAGCCACATCCTTATCTACACCTATATGGCCTATAAGCCCTTACCAAAATAAACTCAGTAAATCTACAGCTTACTTAACAATATGTAGCTTTAAGCCAAGATCTTTGAAGTAATAAAACTTACAGTGGAGTTATGTGCTAGAGATAAGAGTCCTAATTTTAGTGGAGGAAACATGACAGCAGATCGAAGGTAAAAGCAGATTAATTTGGAGACCAGAGGCATAATTATCCTGACAACACAAGGGAATCCTCCAAATTACAAAAAAAAGAGAAAGAAAGAAAAAGTTTAAGTCCACATTTATAATTCAAGCTCAAAATTACTCAAACTCCTCGCAAATGTAGATATAAAGTTATTTTCATTCATCCAAGGATGAAACAAGACAGGCATCTTTCAGATAAAATTGAAACATTGTGAAAAAAAAAATCTGTTTTGATTCATTTTTTTCAACAGAATAGAAAAAACAAAACAAAAAAAGTATTCTCAATAATCAAGTGAACAATTTATATCACAGGAATCAGTAATACATTTTTATCATAACATAAACAGGGCTAAAAAAACTTTTTTCTACAGCTGGAGATTATAAAAAGTCTAGCAAATACTCAACTATTTTTTTATACCCACAAGCATCATGTTGTCATGTAATTAAATCTTTTCAGAGTCCTATTCATACTTGTGATCTAATGGCTTTGTTACTCAGAGGACTTTATCCCTCTCATTGTCATGTTTATAAGTGAGTCAGCAGTGAAACAGTTGCCTATGGAGACCAATGAAATCAAGGGTGTATAAGTACCTCAGCTTTCTTTTTAAAGTGATCTTAAACTGTGCATTTAAGCAGTTTTTTTTAATTGTTCGTAGTGATACAAAAGTGTTCTCAGAAACCTTCCTGCCTGACACAGAGAGTGGGTTTACCAGTAAAATAAGGAGCTCCTTACATGCTAAACATTCACCAATAAAAGCATCACAGCAAAGCTTTGTTCGTGCACGTTTACCTCATGCAATCAGGCTGCATGTTTCATTGTATTTGCAAATGCTGGTGTATGATTACTGCAAGGATCATGTGCACTTAAGCATTTATCTCTAAATAACCGCCATAACTACCCCCCCCCCCCGCCAGTGAACAATAGTGAGATGTGTCTAATTTTCAGGAGGATAATGGTAGTCATATTGAGATGAAAAAGGTCAGGGGTTGAGCTGTGAAGTTCTGATTGGCTCGGAGCATCCCTTTGCCCCCTGGAGATAAAATGGAAAGTGATATTTCATTTTCAGCACTGCCTTTGGTTCGCTGTTTTAGGTGATGAGGAGGCCCACCACTTGAATGGTTGTAGTGTTGTCACCAGTCAAACACTAAGAACTAAAACTGATGTGAGATTGAAAGGAATTTATATATATATATATATTACGGTTGTTTCATGATCAAAGACATATGTTTTAATAATATTTAGCATTCAAATTTCACTTATGCCCCATCAACCACAAAAGATTGATGGGTTTTGTTTATACATATGTATAGGATGCTGAAATGCAATTGAGCCTGCCTTTGACCTTCATCTGGTCTTACGTACTCACTGAACTGCAGCTGAAACACTTTGCATTGCACTTGTTATAAAAAGATCACTTTTTCATGTTTGTTAGAATAAGAATAGCCTAATTTATTTCCTTTATTTCCCTGTAAACTCATAATAAAGATAATTCTGACATTCCACCTTATTTACAACAAAGCATCCAGTTTAAAATTCCCCAAAACACAATGCAGTTTCATACCCTGCTTGTCAGCTTTCGCAAACATCTATATGGCCTGGTTTCTGTTTATGTTGATGATTTTATGTATTTTTTATTTATTTTTTATGTTTTTCCGCTTTAATGTGTATCCTGAGGGCCGGATGCATCACATTATGCAGTGACCCGAGCTGTATTTTGCACTGAACAGTTCAGCCAGTGGGAGTGGCCTGAGCTTGTTGAGGAAGCTGCCCTTTAAGGTCATTGCAATGGTCATGTGATAGGCCAGCGGAGCCCCCTGAGCCATATGACAAACCGAGCTGCCAGACCAAGGTGTGTGTCAGGGGTGTTTTTCCACAAAGCATTCTATAAAAATGTAACTGGGCTGTATTTGCCCTTTTCTCCTGCTATACGTTCAGCCAACAGGCCCCTGAAGATCTCTTAAAAAGTGCTGATCCACAGAGCTGGGTTGGTGCTCTTGTAATCCTTCCAGCTCAGCCCCACCTCCTCTCATCTTCCCACCATCTCCACCTCCTTTTTTTCTCTCACATTCCCCTACTGTCCCCCAGATGACGCCTTGTGCTGGTGTAAGGGACAAGGTGATGCTCTAATGCAGCCGAGCACTAATGTGAGCTAATTAGCCCACATTAGAGCATGACTAAATAAGGCGTAAGTGTTGCTAATTGGTTGGCAGAGAAAACAATAACTGTTGTTCCTGCCTTAAAGCTCTAGGGTACTGAGCGGCTGGGACACTGGGGACCTAGGGGCCCTGGCACTAGGCCAGCAAAAAGCACCAGCACCATCAGTCAACTGCCTTCATCCTTGAGTCACACACCACTTGGCACTGCTGCTCTCATGATCCCTTCACCCCTCACCCACCGCCCAGCCCAACAGTTGCAAACTATCCCTGCAGCCATCACCAGCAAAGAATAAGCTATGCATGACAAGCACAGACAAACTCAGTCTGCCAGTAGAGCCATCATACATCACAGCATTAATAAACATGAATTAGTAATGGCACAATTAGATGGGGCTGTTCTGACATTTACTGGTACAATAATGGTGTTCTCCTCTCGACAGCCGCCTTTGGCCTTTAGTGGAGCGCCAGCAGACCTTAGACATTTAGATATGATGGGTGGAATGGGTAGAACTGTCTCAGTCAGTTTGTGTCTTAATTATATCTTTGGTCCAAAGGGTGTGACTCTACACTGTTTTTTATATATTTCCGTAGGTTGTATACAATAATGATTAACAGTATCAGTCTGGCTGTTTTCTGTGTATAAATACATCTACACTGTATGTTTGTTTCCATTTAGGTTGCAGCCTGGTCAGTGTGTGAAGACAATATTTGAACTACCTCTCCTGCTTACTGGAGCTGCTTTGAACCAAAGGTACGTTCAGAACAGACAGACCAGCTCTGTCATAAAAGCTATACGGTACGACAAATAATTTAACTGGGTGGACATCACAGATTAGTAGAATAGTGAAAAAGAGAATCTCCCACTTCTTTGAATATTTTCTATTAGATCTTGTTTGAAGCACTCTTTCATAATGTTCAAAAATGACCTTGTCATTTTTACTACATACAATTGATAGTTCTTGTTCTTAACCTGTATAAAACTAAGAATAAAAGATAATCTGTTTCTATTATCAGCAATTATTGTTTGAAATCTCAAAGTACACGACTTGGGTTAAACACAGTTTTCCTGAATGCGTCTTGCAAGTCATTTTGACTTAGCATTCGTTTTGAAACTGATCAAAGTAATACTTCAACACAATAAAGTTTATGATTAGAGGAGCTAAACAGCTTAACTGCACACAAAACATGTGGTGGCTTTTTTCTTATTTTCCCTTTCAAACCAGTAGCTTTTTATCCTTGCTGTGATTCTTCTGAGTTTTACTGCTTTCCCAAGGGACTCATGTGCTTTTGTTAGCTTTCCTGTGTACACACATGGCCTAATTAGTTGATTAGTTCAGCTCGACTGGCTTGTTAATTGAATAGTAATTTATGTTTGATGTGTCTAATGAATACCCTAATTTGCTGTTTGGCACTCATCCAAAGATTTGTTTTTGACAGAAAGAATTAATCAAAAGAATGAATTGAAAGATGAAAATGACTAAGTACGAATTTTGCTTTGATAGCACATGTATTGAGTCTTTTAGTGCGGTGATAATCCTCATGCGTTTATCTTTCTGTTAATAAGCTGTTATAGACAATATGAAAACCAACATGTGTAAAAGGCAAATGAATGAACAGTTACAGAAAGCTTTTTAAATTTTCGTTCTTGGGGCCAAGGTTATTACCCTATAATATTATTATTTTAATTCATGCACTGTTCAATATAGGAGGCAATGCCGATGCTTAGAAAAACAATGTCCAATGGCTGCTATTTACAATATATTTTTTTCTGTGCTGAAGAAGCTACATGGGGGGGGATGTACCTTGTTTTAAAAATGGGAATTTCAATTAGTCAAACTAATTACAGTTTAAAAAAATCTACAACATTTTAACCTGAGTTTTAGGGTAATTATTTCAAGGCTTTTAGGTATTCATCTGTCCAACTTGACCAGTAAACACATACATTTCAAGTGGACCTTATACTCATAAAGCTGCTAGCTGAGACGTTTATTAGCTGTAGCAACATAATGGTAAATGAACATGGTCTCCACAATGGATGAATGGTAAGATTAGCTTAGTATGTTTGTTTGCTGTAATACAGCTCTGTTAAAGCAATCAAGAACAGCAGTTTATTACTACACTATGTTGTGATGAAAACAAAACAGACCCAATTAGGTTTACTTTACCTTTGACAAGTAAACAGATGACATTATGCAATGCATACTGTTATTGCATTATGCAGTGATATAATTATCTAATATGAATGTATTCAATACAGTATAGAATAGATGATAATACTTCACAATATAAAACACAATTCTTTGCTCTGAAAGGGACAGCAATTTCTTTTGAAAAATCACATGCCAAAGTGTTTCTCAATACCCTGAGGTTCCAGGTTTGGACATATCTAAATATCTAAAGTTTTCATAGTGTTATTAGTTTTTCAAAAACCTTTAAATTGTTGCTTCATTTGTTAACAAATAATCATGGGGTGGAGATTTTGGGGCCTGATTTCTACATTTCAGATTGGATTTTAGTAATTTTATAAACTGGATCAGAACTTATATACTGTATGTAAAAAGAGGGTGTGCCTCCATTTTACTATGATTATTTATTTGTTCGTTCTGATGATTTCAGACATTATGACCAAAGTGTGTTTTGAAACAAAAAAAAAACAAAACTAACTTAAACCATTCAATCATTTATCTTATATTGTTGCTATCAGAACACTTCTAATTGTAACACAAAATTTTTGCTATAAGAATCATTCGCATTTAGTTTTTAATGAGAATATTTTGATTCTATAGAAAATGTGTGACACTGAGAAAGATGCATGCAATGCTTATGAAGTTCTTATTCAGTGTTCTGTTGTCAAGAAAAAACAATCAAGCCTTATTTAATGTAATTCTGCCCATATCTCCTATTATTTTTTAAAGCTTGCTTGTTATTATCTAACAGGCATCTGGAAAAAAAATACTGTGCTAATTCATGAGTGTTAAATGCTAAACTGAGAATGTTTCAAAAGTGTTGTGCCTTCCAAAATTATTATTACCAAAATGTCGATTATTATAATTGACACCATCACATTTTTGTTACATTGCAGCCACAATCTTCGGTAACATAATTATATGGTTGAAAGAAAACTTTTATTTCTTGTTTACAAAAATACAAGAAAATGCATAGGAAGCATTGTAACCAGTTCCTTTAACTCTGATACAATTAATGAAATCTGGTCTAAGCACTTGCCTTCAGCAGTCACAATGAATACACTTTCCTTAGTAAATGCCAAGTGTAGCATAACCTTAATCATAATCTTTTTTTTTTTTTTAAAGAGCATGGCAAAACAGTTAACCCATCGAGACATGGCCCTCAACCTAAAACAACAGCATTTTTCAAATGAGCATCTAGGAGGCCTATGCTAACTCTGAGGAGATGCAGCTAGCCATGGCTCAGAATAACAGTGTTAGGACAACACTTCCTTGTGAACTCTAAAAGTCTGGTCTTTCTGGAAGAGTTGCAGGAAGTAGATCATTGTTAATGAAAAAAAAAATCTCTCTTACTGTTTTCCACAAGCCTTAAAGGGGCTATCTAAAACACCTTTGAAAAAGATTGTTGCAAAACATGGTCATAGCAGCATAGTGCTGTCTGTAAGCTTCTTCACAAGGGGCATGTGGTTGTCCATTTTCATTTTAGCAGCAACTTAAAAATATCTTGAGAGGATAGGTTAAGCTCAAAGCCTGTTTGTGTAAGAGTGTCACAGTCAAAATTTTAATCTAGGTCCAATTGAGGCTGTGGCTAGGCATAAAGCTTGCCATACTTCCAATTTGAGTTCATATAGATGTGCAAAATCGATTGCAAGCATACTACAAGTAACTAGCAACTATTTTTGCATTGAAAGGTTGTTCTACAATCATTGACTAATCAAGAACTAAATCAACATGCCACAGTTTTTATTTATTATTTATTTATTTATTTTTTATTTGTTTAATATTTTAAACCCTTGTTTCTTTTTTCTTCCAGTTCACAATAATGTGCTATTTGCATTGGTCCATGAATTTAAA
This sequence comes from Apricaphanius iberus, assembly GCA_028564705.1. Classification (NCBI taxonomy): domain Eukaryota; kingdom Metazoa; phylum Chordata; class Actinopteri; order Cyprinodontiformes; family Aphaniidae; genus Apricaphanius; species Apricaphanius iberus. The sequence goes on along the minus strand of JAPXFQ010000166.1, from coordinate 2,253,379 downwards.
TAAAGATTGGAGTTTCTGTTTGTAAGGTGATAAGGTGTGCAACAGCTCAGCTGATAATACTTTTGAAAAGCATCAACAGCTGTTTTTCCTCTGAGATGTGCAATGTCTGTTTTTTAATAATTTGTCAGGAAAATTGCTTTTAAGTTCCTTTTCTGCTTGATTGGGACATTCTTTTTTTAAATTTTTTTAATTTAGGTTTTTTACTCGGTCAAAGAGAGATGAAGCTTAAGCCCGTACTTCCACTGAGTGCTTCCACACCTAGTCTCCAATGCACCATTAGTTCAAGAGCATCAAGGTCTTTCCCCGCAGTTCGTTTGAGGAATTCATCTTCCTTCAGATCCTCAATTATGCACAACACATCCTATTTAAAAACAATCAATGAAACTTGATTTCTCCACAGCACGAGGGGATGATGGCAAAAGCTTTTGACTTGTCCTCCAGCATGGGGCAGATTATGGCCTTGAATTTGTGTTGAGTCATCCAGTGAGTCATCACTTGAGTAAATATCCTACTTAATTTAAAATGTAAAACTATTACTTCCAATTTAGTGAATTCCCAGACCATAAAAAGCATTCCAAAAGCAAGCTATATCCACGTGTGTACATAGCAGCAGCAATCTTGGACAATGAAGACTTTCTTCATGCTGCCATGTTTGTCATTTGACTTTAATGAGGCCTTTGTCGTCCAGTTTTTTGTGCAATTCTCTATCCAGGATGGCGATGGGGATATATTCCTTTCCTGAATATTACGTATTTTTCAGGAAATATAAGTTTTGGCTTTTTTGCAGCAAATGAATTTAGAGCAGCAGTATGAACTCAGAAAAAGCTGCAAACCTCTTCAGTGTCTTCTTTAAGAGTTTCTTTCTAGGAAGAACAAAAAAAATCAAACAATCAAACAAACGAATCAAAGTTTTTCTCACTTTTTATGTCATCACCCACTGTCTCACAGCTGTCATCAATTGCCCCCACCCTCTCCCCTCTGTTAATTAGAAAGCAATTACCATTTGTTTTCCTCAGTCCCAGTGGCCTGGCAGCATTTCCCGAAATCTGCATCCTCACCTGCTTCCATCTCTGCATCCGCCTCTCTCTCAGTCTCTTCCAACCTTGCACCTCTTTTCTCTTTCACCGTGGTTGCAGACTCGCTCTCCTTCTCCATCCGCTATGCAGCCTCTCTCTTTTGCTCCGCCCACCTCTGAGCTCTAGGCTGTTCTGGGGTTTTAGACGGATCACTCTCACAATGCCTGATCAATACAGGTATTGATCTGTTGGCAAAATGTTTATAAAATCATTATAGGCAACTGCAGTTCAGTGGGGACGGAAGGCGGAGCCATGAGACAGCCAACATTCCATGCCATTCGCCTATAAGAGAGCCTGCAAACCACTGATTGGCTGCCTGGCTCGACTTATGCCAGGGATAGGCCTGATACATTTTGCCATTCTTTGTTATCTTTTCTTGATGTACAACAATCCCTCTTAGCTTTAACATTAATATTTATCAAGAGTGCAAAGGTTTTGCTCAGCAGTTTGAAAAAAAGTCTCATTTCACTATATGGCTGCCTACAAAGTAATTTCACCTGCCCTCACTCTTTTTACTTAAGATTCATTTAGGAAGCAGCAAGGTACTTTCATTCATTGATTAATGTCTCTGCTTCTCTCTGTGAAAAAATGTATATAAACCAAATCAACACTTTCTACAGCACTGATTGTTGCCCAATTTTTCTGTCATGACCACTCCAATATCCTTGTACCTGCCTTGACCGCTAGCCCCACGCCCCCTCACCCCCTAAACAACTGCCTTCCGTGCTCTGTTGTGCAGCTATAACAATCTGTCTCTTTGCTTAGGAAAGACTGACGGGGCAGCCGACTTAAACACAACATAAGTTCAGCTGTGTGCAACTACATAGCAGATTCATTGATTTCTGGAGACTTTGTAATCCACAAACATGCTTTTGCATGTGTCTTGTTGATCGATGATCTATGAGCTCTTCATTAAACAGAGAAGATTATTGTAGCATGCAGCACAACGTGGTGTAAATTTTTCCAGAAGCACAACTCTTGTTGAAGCAGACAAACATCTGTGAGCCATAAGGCCAAGCAGCCAGTGTGACCCAGAGTCAACCTCGCCACTCTGGGATCTTCTGACTACGTCTGTTCTCCTCCCTCTCTGGCACCAATCCGAGACCCAGATGCCCAGACGCTGGCTCAGCCCACAAGGTCTGGTCCTGTCCGTCTTCTATTAATAGACAATGTTAAACAAATTATGAGTGATACTGCATACCACATCAACTGCTTAACCGTTGTATGTTTTAATTTGCATGCTCCTGCTTTGGTCAACTTGAAGGGAACCATATTATTTTCACACTTGCTTAGGCAGACACATGCATTTTCGAGCACATCCAAAAAGTGTCACTCACATATGCTGCAAAGTGGTGTTTACTCTAACACATTCAGAACTGGCCACAGACCATTCATTACCATAACATGTTGCAATGAAGTTTAATCCCTCATCATGTTGTCTGTGGTTTGAGAGCGGCATGTGGCTGTTATCCTCCTCTACTCCAGATGTCTCCCAGGCTGTGTCTCCTCAGTGCAGCAGTAGACTGAACACATGAAATTCAGTATGGCACATTTAGACATTTCCTTACATTTTTTTACATCCCAGCTTTTCTTTCCCCTCATAAAATCATTTTGACCCCATCCGTCTTTGTTTCTTGCCTTCCTCCCTGATCCCATTTTCCACCTTCTGTTCCTTCCTCCACATACCCTTCCATCTTCACAAGAGTATGCTATTTATTTCATCTGAAAGCAGAGGCTCTTTGGTGCATGCTTCTCACAGAAATCAATTTCAGCTCAGACAGCATAACCAAACAAAGCACTACACTCATTTCAGCACGGGCAGAGTTGTAACCCATCTCTCTCATTTTCTCCCTCCTGCTCCTTTATTGGAAGACATTTTGTTCTCACTCTGATGCCATTATGTCAATCACTGCAGACATGTCGTGATGTGTGGATGCAGCTGCTAAATGAGTCATGGCAAGCAATGATCATTAGAGACTGCAGAGTTTATATATGTGCTAATGTGTTTTTGCATACGATTGTCACCTTTTTCTCTGCATGAATATTTTAAATTCTTTTTGTTGTTCGTTTTCACTGATACAAGTGTGTACGAGTGTGTGAATGAAGCCCTTCACGTACTTCCTGTCATTACACAGTGACAACATATAGTGTAGACCACAAGCAGAATTCTTGCACCATTTTATGAATGAGAGACTGGAGCCTCCCACTCTCCACTGCCAGCAGCCCACTTTATACCACAGTCGAGACCACCAGTTAATGCAGCTGTTGGATTGTCCTCTTTCCTTGCTCTGCCTTTATTGATTTTAGTCAGACACAGAGACAGACAGAAAGAAAGGCCCTTTTCAAGAAGAAGTTAAATGGTCAAGTAGCGGGTGGAGGGTGGCTTTCACCACTTTATTGACGAGGTGGAAAAATGTCACTATTATGGAGGCCCTTGCAGCAGATAGCGAGCTGATTGGATGAGTGCCCCCAGGTCAGAGTGGAGCACAACCCCCCCCCCCCAACCCCCCACCCCCGCAACCAAACGAGAGCAAATAAAAGGGCAGAGTAATTCGCTTGAATTGCAGGTGAGAATTCTCTCCACCAGGCCCCTCTTTATGCCACATTTCTCTAGACGCAGGAGTGTTTGTGAATGTGGACGGAGGCCTGATCTTTGGTGAACCTCCTCCCACTGAATGCCTCTCAAAGCATTATACACATTCACATAAATGCTGAAGCTGTACCGCAAATTCGTAGCTAGAGGAGCTGAAAATGGGTAGAAAATGAAGAAGCTGATCAAAGACATAACTGAGCTCTTTGTTTTACCAATGTGGATGTGTTGTTTTCAGAACTGTCTCTTCTGGTGAAGTAATGCATACATTTGGTGACTTCACATGTAGAATCAGAATCAGAATCAGAATCAGAATCAGTTTATTGGCCAAGTATGTCACATACAAGGAATTTGACTCCGGCAAACTTTTTCCTCCAGTACAGAACTTGAATAAGTGAAATAAAAAAAGAAAAAAAAGAAAAATAAGAACAAAAATAAGTAAAAATACAAATAAATATCAGATCGTAAATAATAAAGGATAATATATACACCAAGCCGGGGTTATTTTACAGTGAGTATGTACAGAAGTGCAGAGTTATAGTTTATTGTTATGTGAGTGCACTCACACACTGTGACTAGACAGAGTTCGTCAGAGCGACAGCCTGGGGGAAAAAACTGTTTTTGTGTCGGGTGGTTTTGGCGTACAACGCTCTGTAACGCCGACCTGAGGGGAGGAGCCTAAACAGATTGTGGCCAGGGTGTGAGGGGTCAGTGGTGATTTTCCTGGCCCGCTTCCTGACCCTGGCCCGGAATAGGTCCTGAATGGAGGGAAGATCGGTTCCTATGATCCTCTCTGCAGTCCTGACTGTTCTCTGCAGTCTGTCCTTGTCTTGCCTGGTGGCGGATCCGAACCAGACAGAGATGGATGAGGTCAGGACAGACTGGACTATTGCTGTGTAGAAGATGATCAGCAGCTCCTGGGGCAGGTTGAACTTCCTGAGCTGACGCAGAAAGTACAGCCTTTGCTGGGCCTTTTTCCTTATTATGTTGATGTGTGAGGTCCACTTCAGGTCCCGTGTGATGGTGGATCCTAGGAACCTGAAAGACTCCACTGTGGGGACTGGCTTGTTGAGGATCATGAGAGGAGATGTTTATGCATGTTTATGTTGCTGTAGATTGGCTTAAAGAAGAAAAGCATTCTTTTTTAGATTTTGTGGATTTGTTTTTAAGTTGTGCAGCCTGTTATGGTTCTTCAGGACCTGGATGACTCCCATTAAAGCCTAGATTATTTCCGTTGTCCATCAAAAAAACCTGAAGGAAAATGTATTGCAGGACAATGTTATTCAGGGGAATGATCCAAAGCACACCAGCAAGTCAGTCTGTGAATGGCTAAATAAATAAATAAATAAATAAATGCTTTGGAGTGATCTAAGCTGTTACAGATTTAAACCTGATTGAGAAGCTGGGGTATAGCAATAAACTGTTGCTGATAGATGAAAATCAAGCAATATGACTATATTTTAAAAAATTCTAAAAGAAGAGTTGGCCAAAATTTCTTCAAAGTGATGTAAAAGACTTCTAGCCAGTTATCAGAAATTAAAAAAGATTACAGATGTTAGAAATCGAAATATCAAAATATGCACATCTAGCCATTAAAATTAGCTTACTCTTAATCAGCTGAATGTGGTCGTTCAACAAATAAATAATTTCTGCAAGTTTGAAATACAGCGGAGGTAGGCTAAAGTAAAAACAGGTTTAGAGTAAGGACAGTCCACTGCAGAGGAGTCTACATTTCTAATATTCCAATGTACAGGGGGGGAGCCAGCGATTGTGGAAGTTGTCCCAGATAACAAGAAAGAGATCTGTAATTTTCATCATAGATACAATTCAGCTGTGAGAGACAGAATGTAAATAAAATCCCAGGAAATCTCCTTGTCGCACTTTTAAATAATTTATTTCACCAGGTTTGGACACCATAGCGGGTATTTTGGCGCATTCTTCCATGTGATCTTCCTAGAGCTGTGATATTTTTGGAACTGTCGCTGGGCAACACATACTTTCAACTCCCTTCACAGATTCTCTATTGCCCTGAGTTCTTTAGACTGGATAGGCCACTCCAGACCTTTGAAATGCTTCTTACGTAGCCACTCCTTTGTTGCCTGGGTGGTCGTTTTGGGATCATTGTAACGCTGGAAGTTCCAGCCACGTTTCATCTTCAATGCTCTCACTGTTTGAAGAAGTTTTTTCCCCAACATCTCACAATACATGGCCCTATTCATCCTTTCCATTATACGGAACAGTCGTCCTGTCCCCTTTGCAGAAAAGCAGCCCCAAAGCATAATGTGTCCACTGCCATGCTTCATAGTGGGTATAGCGTTCTCAGAATACCACTCAGCATTCTTCCCTCTCAAAACACAGCAAGTTGTGTTAATAGCGATGAGTTCTATTTTGGTCTCATCTGACCACATGACATTCTCCTATAATTGTCCTCTGGATCATACAGATGATCTCTGGAAAACTTTAGATGGGTCTCGATATGTGCTGGTTTAACCTTGTGCACTGCAGGACTTTAAACCATGACAATGTAGTATGTTACTAATAGTAACCTTTGTTACTGTGGTCCTAGATATCTTAAAGGGGGGGGGGGATGTAAAATCCACTTTTTAAAGCTTTTCATCACATTCTTATGTCATTCCCTCCATAAAAACATACCTAAAGTGTTTCTTAGGTGTATTTATGTATGCTTGATTAATCTTTTAAAACCCTCAAGGCAAAAGAACACTATTAATCAGAAAAAATAAAAGCTAATGATAATAATAGAAAATTTTCAATGAAATAAATAATGCAGAACATAAAAATGAAATTAGGGTGACTTGTGAGTCTGAGAGTCCTTAACAGTGATGCAGTCGTGGGTCCTGACAAATGGTTCAAATACAAGCCGACATGTCTTCTGATGTCAAGCAGTCTAATTAGCCCAGCATATCCTCTGTTTTTGCCCCGCCTAGAAGCACAAGACAGACCTCTGGAAAGGTCAGCATGCCACAGCACAGACAGAGCTGTGCTTAAACAGAAGAAAAATGGTTTCTTTTCCAAATTGATTCAAGTTCAAATCAGACAAGACTATATTGTGTTGAGCCACTTATAGACTTAATGGAAAGGCAGCAGTCACTATTAAGGGGGCTTTTAAAACAAGACATTAACAAACAAAAACTGCTCTGGTGACATCTGGACCTTGGCCCAAAGAGCAGCTTGTCACATGTAAGATCTCCCTGTCTCTATCTTCATCTGTTTCTGGTCTGTTTCCTTTCTGTTGTGTGTCTTTATCTCCTGCTCTGCTTGAGGCACCGTCTGTACATCCACATGTGGACGCAGATGAACAGAAATTTCATAACTCTGTAGGAAACTTTATTCCCCCTACGCATGGTAAAACTTGAAATATCACTTCTTTCGTGTTGACACAACATTGTCTGGAATAAATATTTTATCTTTGTTTCCACAAAGTAAACCAAGTACCATTAACACTGGACCCCTGGGGCATCATATCTGTTTTACACCCTCTTTTTTTTAAAACAACAGGCATGTCAAAGTCATGTATACATAGAGGGAAATATCTGAGTTTGCCAACACCCACACGCAGGCATCAGCATAGTGCATATTTGCCACCTCCCTTTTGCTGAATGCATAATATATGTAATGAAATAATGTTTCCAGTGGGGATGATTTTGGCTGTGCGATGGAGATGTGTGGTGAATATCAATTTGCCTACGCCCAGACTCCCTGGTTCAATTGGCGTGATGGTAGGGGGTAAATGAATATGTGGAAGTGAGAGAAGCTTTATCCCTCTGCCCAAAGCAACAGTGGATGGAGGCGGAGTCTGTGACAGACTCACTCCAAACTTGTAAACTTAAGGTTTTTACAGTTCAAATTGATGATGGGCTCCACTGATTAAATTACTTTCTAAAAGGCACTATTTACTACTAACTAAATATGACAACTTTTTATATTACAAAAATAGCCTGAAGTCTAATAATATAAAAGCAGGCGTAACCATTGACTGACCAGACCAACTACAACTCCTGTCACATTACCCCTCCAAAATATAATGTATTATACTCTAATACACCTCATAAAATCTAAAATGTGTGTTCAGAAATTACCCGATCTGTGAATGTTGTCCAGCTCTTTGTAATTCAATCTTAGTGTAAATACATCTGTTCTGTGAAAACTAACATTAGTGAACAAGCAGCAATATGAAGACAAAGAAACACTGCAGAGAGGTTTGGGAAGAAATAAAAAAAATTCTATTCAAACAGAGGGAAAGTGCAAATATCCTACTTTTTCTCTTAACATAGGTATGCATAGGATGTGTTCAAAATCCTAGCAAAAGGTCAGTGTCCTGCACCCAGAGTGGAAGTTTGTTCCAGAGCAGAAGGGCCTTTTGTAAGGAGTGAAAAAGCGTTTGTACTGAATTTGGATTTTCTTTGAGATCCTGTATAGTGATATTAATAAAGGAAAAAGCCTCTGAGGTTTGTTAGAGAATACTGTTGAACCAACTGCAGCAGGAGCACAGTAGACTGATCAGGGATGAAGCTATTAAGAAGTTTGTGCGGGGTTAGGCTATAAACATCCTAAGCTTTGGAAACCTCATTGAGTACCTATTGAATCTGTTAAGTAGGTTTTCGGAACTTACAGGTAATCTTTACACTGTTGTCTTCGACCCTAACAGAATTATGGTGGGCAAGCACAGCATCAGTGAGACCATCAGTCAAGAGACCCGTGGTAACAGGAGGGACTGCAGAGTAATCTATCAACAAAATAACTGTTAATCATGAACTTCACAACTCTGACCATTATAGAAGAGTGTAAAGAAGGAAGCCATTGTCAAGCAACAGCCATAAGAAGTACTGTTTAGAGTTGCAACAAGCCATGTAGGGGACTGGGAAAACATATGGGAAACATATGCTTAGATAACACCAAACTTAAAATGGCAGTATCTTTTTTCGGATTGTTTTTTTTCTGGTGTAGAGACTATGGCTGCTCAGGGTTGTTGGGAATATGGATAGTTTTGTAAAGAGGAATTCTAAAAAAACAAAAACATGAATTAATTAATAAGCATGAAACTGGAGTAGAGGTTCACTTGACTATAAAAACATTCCTAAACATGCAGGCAGAGCTACAATGGAACGATTTAGATCAAACCACATGTATGTTATAATGGACCAGACCCTAATACCAATCGGACGTTTTGAGATGAAGTGATGCGTAATACTGTATATGATGGAAAACCTTACTTTTTTTCTGTCAGATCAGAATCTGATAAGGGTAAGATTTCAACTGATAACGGTGTGGGCATTGTTTCACCTCTGTGATGATACTTTTGTTAGTAATAAAATCCTGTTTTTTGAAACTCTTGGTTAAGACTACAGACTTTAAATGGTTTCCTAACATGTAGTTTTATAGTATTCTCATTTTCTTTTGGTTTCTCTAATCTGGTAAAAGTATTCTCTCAGAATAAATCAAAAATACAAAGAAAATAGGAAAAAAAAGAAAGAACAATCAAGCCACCTGTTAATGTGCTTATTTAGGGCTGTAAATGACATTAAAGGGTCAGCTGTTTCGCACCTCCCAATCAGCTGTTACATTTTTGAATGCACGACTTGCCGACTACATGTCTAACTATGGAACATCTGATGACGAAACTCATTTTAGCACATCACCAAAGAGATACATCTGTATCTCTTCTATTTAGCATCTGTATAAAGGAGTATACAGATGCCGAACTTCAGCAGACGGAGCTAGAACAGACAGAGAGCGAGAGGACAGGAAAATGCTCCAGTGTAGGTGAGGTGCACAAGTGCATATCTTTGTAAACATGAGATTAAATGTTTCTTTAATTGCAAGATAAAAGCTAAATAGTTTTCTGAGCAGACTGTTCCTATATCCCTATAAACTGTTTTCATATAATTTAACATATAACTTTTCCCATTTACTGAACACATCATTTGCTGATTGTTGATAGTTAACTCTATGCAATATTTACCAACCTAGCATTTTCTCAGTGTAAACACTCTAAACACTTCAGTTTCAAAATAATGTGGTAGTTGGCGGCATTAAATTAGTAGATAGATGGAACTTACCTGCCGTACTGGTACAGGAGCGCTCTTCAAAATCAGTGTTGGCCTATTTCCTGTTTGTTTAGGATGTAATTGTCCTCGCTGAAGTTTGCACTACACTCATGAAAGTCCTTGTTTCTCGACACTTTCGCTCCCATAGAGTAGACGATGGCAATAAGCCAAAGTTGCCTACTAGCAAGATCCGTGACAGGAAAACAATGGAACACGAAAGGTGATCCTGGCACATTCTTGTTGTTACAACCCAGGAATTTGCATTATTTTATATATTTTACTTACTCATGCTTTAGCTGTCTTTTGTCATCATCATTTGAGTGTGTAAGATCTATTGAACAGCTGATGAAAGGTGCAAAACAGTTGACACTGGGCGCAGCGCGGATTGATTGGATAGGAAAGAAAATAGTGCAGAGTAATAGTGAGGTGTGAATTTTGGATAGCATTTTGTTTAAAGATAAAAATGAATCGTGCTTTCAAAAACATATCATTTATGCAAGAGGTCGGACCAGGAGACGATCACAGAGTTGGGTCAATGTGTATGCACTAAGCTGCTGGTAAGGATGGCATACAACTTAATGTCTAAAGATACAAACTATCCCTTTAAGGTTGTTTCAAATCTTTTGTACAAAATTCTTGTGTTGTTATTTTGTTGTTGTTTTTTTCCATAGTACATGTTGCAACAAGCAATTTGTGGATGTTCATAAAAATCAATAAAAAAGTGACTTACAAAAAATAACCACGTTGGGAATCTTTGGCAATAGCCTACATGAAAGCTGATGTTTATAGATACTGTCTATGCAGTCTGATGTAAGTGGAATAATAGGTATTCAGAACGAGGGGTGACTACAAATACACACCACACTTTTCAGAATTTTCTAACCATTGATCCTTTTCTTCTAATTTTAGATTTATGCACTATCAATAACCTAATCTCCTAACAAAGACAGTGATGCAAAATCTCGAAAATGTGTGAATATTGATGCAAGACTGTACATTACTAAATGTGATATACAAACGTTTTAACCTATTTTGGTCAACAAATTCCATAATATCTCAATGAAAATCTGTGCGATGATAAATTTATTCCTCTCCTGTGCCTCACCTTGACTGACTCCAGTGTGCTCATCTGTTCCATCTTGCCTGACTGAAGATGCTGTGTCTTTCCGTCAGCCAGGGCTTTGATGTTTTAAACATTACCATTAATAATGTTTTCAGCATCAGAATTAATTGCTGTGCTACTCCGTCCTGTTCTCTTCATCCTAAGTGGAGGCATGCATAAATCAAGCCTAACTACCTTTGTTTTGAAATTTTGAGGTCATGAATTTGGGATGAGACAAACTTTTCGTTTACATAAAGTTCTGTTAGTGTGTCGGTTGGGAGTTTCTGAGAATCAAGCAGTGAATCTTTAAAATTTGTGGTTGAGTCCAATATGAGTTTGGAAGAGGTTTTTTAGGAATTTAACATCATTTCTATTATCAGTTCTTCGGTCTTTAGCCTAAATCTATGGAGACACTGTTGCTAAATCTAGAATGCATGAACTTTTGGCATAATTACTATACTGCTATAGTTGTCAATATATTCTTTTAACAAAACCAGAAAAAATATACCTGTCAAAGCTTTGGTTCTGGGATGTCACTCATGGGCAGATGTGGCAAGTTTTGAATTAGTTTGAATCAGTGGTCGGAAAGGTATTTTTGTGACTTCCAGATGTTCTGTTATCTATAATTCCCAGCTGTGTTCAGAGAGCTAAAATGAGCTGGAAAGTTCCTGTCCGAATTCTGTTACACTCATCAAGCTTTGGGAAATGTAATTACTGCCTTTTTGAGTTCATGTCGCTTAGCAACTCCTTCATAAATAAACACACACATGAAAATTTCTTCCATTTTTATTTAGCCACACCTCTTATACACCAAACACCTCCTCTGGAGTGGCTTTGGCCGTGTCAATGCTGCGGGGGCCCTGTAATCTGAAGACAGAGTGAGGAATGTGTGAAGCATCCAAGGAAACATGAACTGCTATTTTCCCACAAGTATGAAAAAATAGAGGTTACGGCTGTGGAATCTTTCTGACGTAATCAGTTAGTGGGATGGCCATGGTACGTTTGGGATTTGGACAGGGGCTTGGGCCTGGGTGTTGTTAAAGTCTTAGGACTTAAAGATCTAAACTGGGGTAGTGAAAGAACTGCTGAAGGAGGTAAAAAATTAGACGATAAAAGCCGGATGAAAACATTGCATGAACCGGAGAATGGCCCCAACTTCCCAACTGGGAGCACTCAGTTGTTGCTGTTTATTCCATTTTTAACATGTATCTACGGGGCACCAAATTAATTGTTTGTTAGTCAAACGATCATTAAAAGCAGAAACCAGGATGGCTTTTGCAGAGCTGTGAGTGGGAGCAAAGAGCTAAAACAGGAGAAAGCATCACTGAAGAGGCCCCAAGAGCTCTTTTTACAGACCCAAATGATTACCACTCTTCTGTTGGCTCTCTGCGACTCCTCATGCTTTAGACAGAAGATGAAATTCCCAAACACGGAAATGAAGCAAACTTCAACAACTTGCTTTCCTGATCTAATTATGCCTGCACCCATAATCACTATTATATTAATCACAGTGGTGCATATTTATAGGGTCTGTTTTCATCATACTCTAATTTCACTCTGGAATTCCCAAGAAGGAAGACAAAGCATGTAGTGGAGGATTTAGAAAGACATGTTATATTGTTTATGTTTTAGATGCCATCAGAATAGGTCTGCCTCCTTTATTTTTTCATGGATTTCTGTCTTCTTCAGATGCTGCAGATGACATACATTTATCTTGGATCTAACCTTCACTTTGTTTATGTCTATTTGTTAAATGCCAAAATAATACAGATGTAGTTTATAGCATTCCTCCGACTATTGCTTACTTATGTGACAATTTGGAAGAGTCAAAGGGAATTAGCTGAGATATCAGGAAGAGAATAACGGACCTCCACAAGTCTTGTTGATTCTTGTATGCAGTTCTCAGATACGTGAAAGTGTCATGGTGATCTCTAAAAGGAGCATGGGACAGGATTTGTAAAAAAAAATAAACATGCATGACCAGTTTTTTTTTAAAGCTATTGGGTGATGAAGTGTTTAAAACGAAAAAGAATGAGCCCAAGCACGTATTATTTCTTGAACAGGCTGTATTCAGCAAAATGTTTTTTCATTCGTGCGCGAACCCTCCAGCGCTGTGGTAGTGGGTGACGTGAATCGATGCTGCTTGCGCATTCAAGGCAGCTCAACTTCAAACAGGAAGAAGACTGTTGCTACTTGCGGTTCATTCACGCAACTGGGAAACTCAAAGCACACTGAAAGTGACACGAAGAAGAAGCAGGTTTTATCAGCAGTATGAGTCAAAATTAAAATATGATAAAAGTCAGACCGGCACCTGAATATATATTGGATACACGATCACAAGCTGCAGGTGGGGGAGACAGGACAAGATGCGCGACGGCAGCTATCGGAGATATCTGAGGATATTGGAGTGCCAGGTAAGCAGTTAAATATTTTCTTTTAACTTTCTTGTTTAGTCAGATAACACCAGCCAAACTTGGTTAGGGCACCTATGGCACGTATAATGCTGCATTCAGACCGCAGGCTTTGTCAGCGTCAGCAACGTCAAGATTACATGTTAAGTCTATGGCGGAGGCCGTTGGAGGAGCGTCACGGTCTCTGCGGTACTTTGTGAGCTTTGGCTCCGTCAACTTTTCAAGCTTTTCCTGCTTTTCATGCGTCAAAGCTCATAAAGCCAGCAACGCAGAAGTTCAGCTAGTTGAACCTTTGACGGTGCTGACGGCCCTGAAGCGGCGCGTTAACCAATCAGAGCTTATAATTGTAGCGATGTCACTACATGTATTTTGAATGTAGCGGGAGCAGGAAACACCTACACTATAAGTCTAGAAAACGTAGATTTAAAAAAAAATCATAAATAAATATTACCGAAGACAGATGGACAGGCGCTCTTCGGGAGGAATAGAGCTCCTGTAGTTGGTGTCCTGGTAGGAGATTTGAGCTCTGATGCGGCCCAGGAGGTCGTAAAATTGGGCGCGGGACAGACTGAAGTACTGCTGAAAGCGAACCTCATCCATACGTAGCTCCTGGAGCAAATGGTTAAACTCCCCAAACTCAGAACGCATCCGTAGAATAGGGTGTATCCACAAACGGCGCTGATGTTGCCGAAGTCGACGTTGTATAGCTTTAATTAGCAAATAAAGCCAAGCCACTCCCTCAATACTATCTGCCATAGTTCAAAACGTACAGCAACAGAAGAAGCCCCGCCCACGCGCTGTTTTTTGCTCAGAAGTGGCAGACTTTGCAAGCTTCAACATAGAAGCGTCAAACTAGAGGCTTTGTGAGCTTTGCCTAATGCTAACAAAGCTCTTGATCTGAATGCACCATAACAGTTTGAGGAGAAAGAGACAAGGTAGAGCGGAGCAAAGGGAGAGAAAGTGCAAAAATAACCGAGAAACAACAGAGAAATCCCCGCTCACCGTCTGACAAATTGATGTGATGCACTGACGCGGCCTACCAAGTATGGAAGCAGCTGTGTTTTAATTTTAAATTATCAACTTTTTTCCGTTTGAGCGATTTGCTGTCTGGACAAGCTGGCCGGTGTGAACGCTGCTTAAGAGTTTGTGCACACTCCCATGTTGGTCACTGCAGTTACTTACAGGGCCAGCGGCTTCACTCGTGAGTTGTGTTTATTAATCCTGCCTCACGCTCCTTTAAGACATTTGGGCACAGGTAAAACATTGAGAGATTTTCCTGTTCAGGAAGGAGAAGGGTTTTGTGTCCCAGAGATAAACATGATTGGACTGAGAAGTATGTATCAACCGCTCAATATTCTAGAATATCCTAATTGAAGCTGTTAAGAGGGTGTCAAGTAAGTCATTTAAAAGGCCACTCTACCAGGTAGAAGTCATTGCACCCAGAGCACCCATGGGCAGGTCTTGGGTCAATAAATTGCATGGTTGCAACTTAATTTACATGGGTTTTGTAACCTATCTTGGACAAACTGAAACCTGACTGAGTGGGGCATGGGCGGGGTTCACCCATTGGCGTTAAGCCTGTCTGTGTCACTTAGTTCTGTTAGGAGAAATGGGCCAGAATTCCAGCAAAACTACTGTGAGAATCTTTTGGAAGAATACATTAAATGTTTCCTCAAAGTCATACAATTTAAAAGAGTATTTTACCAACTGTTAAAAAATGCATGTTAAAAAAACATACCTAATCATTGTTTTGGAATTTAGAAATTACTTTGATAATTCCACTCACAGTTAAAGAAGTAGTCTGAATTTATGTTGGTGTTTGGTTCCTTTTATACCATGTATCGAAACTTCTGCCTTCAGCTGTATATCTTCATACTTCTAATATTGCAACACTAACAAAAATTCTGTCTTTCTTTCATTTATTTATCTAAATCCCTCCTTTATATCTTCTTTTTGCTCCAAAAGAACCCACTGCCTCCTGTTCTGTGCCCCCACAATGTTGCTCCCAGTATTTAGAAATATATTTAACACCAACATGTGAGGCCTGGTAGAAGTGGCTTGGGAATGGAAAGGAAAACAAGCATGCCCTCTGTCCTGGCCTTTTAGAGCTGGCCTGCTATAAATACCTCTGGGTGGCGCGCCAGTTCCAGCACCAGTGGCATGGGAACCTCTTCCCCTCCTCTGGTCCATTGCTTGACCACTCATGTCTTGTCTGGGAAGCTTGGAAGGCTTTAACCAAGCAGGCAAGCCAAATGGGTGGGTGAAAAGGTGTGTGCAATGTGTGCAGTGCAGACAAAAAAAAAGAAGAACCACAGGATTTGTGTTGAATTGATGGTCCTCCTGGTTGTTTTGTCTCCTTTTATTGGAGCATCCCTGTGTCTTCCTACTCTTCTGCCCTCCTTTTATCTTCTATTTCAAAAGACTTAATGTATACTACATTTATTCAGTTTTTCCTTATAAAGATTGTATGAATATGTGCTTTTCAAAGTGTTAAAAAAGAGACACCCCCCCTTCAGTGCTGTGGTGAAGCGTTTGTTCTGTTACTCCCCCAAAAATTGATTTAGACTTTTCAAAGGTTTGTTCTTCACAACGCTGTCTCACCGTGTTGATGCATGACAGGCTCAACTCATATTCTCAGAGTTTGAGGTAATAGTTTGAAACTGACAGACTAAACAGACTTCCCGGCTCATCTTACACTATGGAGTTAACAGTCTTACGTGCAGAAACATACACACAAAAACTGTGTGACCGATTTAATCTCTTGATTATTTTTTCCGCTTTTTTATTTTTGGAGTTCAAGAGAACTTTGGAGCTGAAAGTTTACACCCTGTTTGGCCATATTCTTATCCAAAAATCGTATTATTGTTATTCAATATATTCTATACAAGGCTCTCTATGTCCATGCACTGTAGTTTTAAATACAATCAATATATCCTCTTTATATTTTTACACATATTGTGGTTTTTAACTGGTTATTTACCAAAATAAATCCACACACTGAATATCTCAGTCATCCCTCCTCCTCACACCTCCCACCATCCTTTTTCTGTCCCTTTTTCTCTCTCCTTTGCCTAATGCTCCACATTTCTCTCTCTCTCTCGCCCCTACAAGTCTCACTTGTTATTTTTTTGTACAAGGTCCTTTAATTAAGTTTGACATAAGCACAGGGATTAAATATGCGGTTGAGCCGGGAGAGAAAGGCGCTCTGTTGCAATTTCAAGGCCAGCTGTAAAATGGAACCAGATTGCAACACTTGGAGCTGGAAAGTTTGTAGAAGGAAGTTTCGAACACAGCCAAGAGACTATTGAGTGTCGAGCCAAAAACATTAATATTAAAGCTCCTTAGGCAGAAAGCTAACACTAAGTCTGATCCAATGATTATTTATTTTCCTGCTAAAATACTACCATCGCCTTGAGCAATACGTTAAAAGTTGTCTGTCCAGCCAAATGACTGATAAACCTACATGGCTAAGCTCTGCTGCCAAAAGCTTTCTAGAACCCATAGTTAGCTGCACATTTATGGTCCATGGGCTTAGTGTATTATTTCCTTTGGGAAACAACAGCTAATTTGTCTGCTAGTTTGTACATAGTTATCACAACCCGTAAACAAAATTGTTCGAATAAAAGCAGTTGTCTTTATTTGAAGTCACAACTTTTGCTGTTAAGCAGGAAACAAAAAAAAATATTTCACAAATGTGGACTACAGTTTCTGCTATGTCCTTTAATTTCTATGCATGGCCCTGTATGAGATGCTCACAGTATGACAACCCTGAATAAAACTAAAATGTTTTACACAAAACTTTAACACAGACATTTAAAAAAAGAGGTCTGAGGTCCTTTAGTTAATGCTCCAGTTGTGTCCTTGGAACACAAAAAAATCGATTTCATATAAATGCCATAAATATATAATTCACTAAAACATTTTGTTCAAAGTTTCTTTTACAGATGTCATTATTATTGCAGTCCCCTCCAAGCATAGCAAATATTTCAGAATTTTTTTAATTTTTACTGAGTAGAAAATATAATATAAATAATTTAAGCACTTTTTCTTCCCACTTTTTGAAGTGTCTCACAATTCTGAGACATCTCATGCATGGAATCCCAGTCATATGCTTTGCTCAGGTGTGATTGTGATCCATTCTTCCAAACTTTCTTCAAATCTTGAAGGTTCTGAAACTTCTTTCTTATGCACTCTATCTAATCTTTAGCTCATTCCATAAATATTCGATTTGATACAAGTCAAGCACTGGACTGAGCCATTCAACATTTTTACTTTCTGAAACCAATCAAGAATTTCTGTGGCTATATTTTTGGTACAATTATCTTGCTTGGAAATCAGTTATATCAGTTTTATCAAGGTTGCCAAAACCATATGCAGTTTGCAGCACACACCATGATGTTACCACCTGCAAACGTTACTTTTGGCATGTTGTTTTTGGGTTGATGTGCAGAACAATTCATTGTCCAAACATGACCCGGCTTTATGACCCAGCTTTATACAAGACTTAGGCTTCGAACATGCGGAACATTAGTTTACCATCATCATTAGTACGTTTTACAACAGTATGACATTTTTTAGTGAATGTCTCTTTGCTTTGTAACACTCTGTCTAGTACTTTGGTAATGAGAAACCTTTTTATAGGCCATGTGGTAACATGAAACTAGCTAACAGTAAAAAAGCAGCTGGAATGCTTTCTTCATATAGACAAATTTCAGCTGGTTTGTTGTCTTTTTGCAAATCTGTTCTTAATGTCCTCAATACTTATCCCCTGTGTCATTCCACTTCATAAAAGATATTTTATTGATAAGTATGGTTTTTTTTTAATGTGTGGATTACTTTCAATAGCTAATAATAAAATATAATATATAAAAACGGAACTAAATCTGTAGTTATCAGAAATTGCATTTTGAAGAATACCTGTTAGAAAAAAGAACAAAGGGATATTAATTCCTCCATTTAGTTTAAAGAGTAAAATTTGAAAAGAAAAATTCAAACTCTCAAAATCCACAGCCTGACAAAATTTGATGTAATGTAAATAAGCATAGCCAGGATTATGGCGAAATACAAATACAAAACACAAAGTGTGTCAAGGAAGCAAGAGAAAAGCAACAATGAATCCTAAAATATAATAACATGTGGGTTATTATTACAAAGGATGCACTGATACCGATACAGGTATCGGGTTTTGGGGCCAATATCGTTCTTATGAACTGTATCAGTTTTAGTTAAGGTTAATCGATACCATGAAACGATACTTAAAATGTGTAAAGTCTGTCACAGAACATTTTTATTTTTCACTTAAAATTTTATTTTTGTGGTCATTTTTGTTAATCTTTTTTTTATCTAATTCACAATAATTTGTTGTAAAAAGCAGAGAAGAAAGTAAAACTTGTCTTCAAATTCATTCCGATTTTTGTGTGGTAGAAGTATCGGTATTGATACTTGGTATAGGCAAGTACTGAAATCCAAGTATTGTTATCGTATCAGTTTGGAAAAAAGTGGTATCCTTGCTTCACTAGGTATTACATTTATAACATTTTCATGTATCGTATTGTAACTTTTGTATTACTTTATGTTATTTAGTTTTTAAAAGAAAATCTAACCCCTGCTTTTCAATGGATGTGTAAGCAGAGCGTAACTTAACAGAGGCATGATCATGAAATCAGCAGCCCAGAAATGTTTTAGACACGTATTACTCGCAAAAGGGTTCCACTAGCTGGTCCCTATGGATGATGAAATCACAGGACAATTACAATTAGTTAGCACTGTTGCCTTGCAGCAAGAAGGTTGTGGGTTCGTATCCCGGCCCAGGGTCTTTCTGCATGGAGTTTGCATGTTCTCCCCGTGCATGCGTGGGTTCCCTCCGGGTACTCCGGCTTCCTCCCACAGTCCAAAAACATGTCATGTAAACTGAGCGATTCTCCGCTTCAAGGAATAACACATGGGGGAAAAGAGGTTCAGGGTCCTCCCCCAGAATAGGGGGGAATAGTAGTAACTCAACTTGTATATTCTTCTGTGATAATTGACAGCCAAGATTTTGTTTTAGGTTTTTTGGGCGCAAAGTTAACCAATCAAAGTTAAGAAAAAAAAAGAAGAAAAAATCCCGAGCCTGATTTTTTATTTGTTTTATGTTAAGTGTTATATTAGCCGGGTTCCAGTTGCATTTCAACCCAGCATCCAGCTGTTTAACAAGAGCTGCAACATCCATCCCCCAACACACTCATTCTGCAAAAATAATGTTTGTATTAGTGTTAAGGGTACTTAAGTATTAACTGTAACCTATTTCTTAAGCCTTTAGTGACACATAAACACCACACAATTAAGTTTTGGATCTTTACCCTGTCGTCTTCTGCCACGCAGATTGTCCAGCAGGAAGAAATGAGGCCCTGGCTGTTAGTGGATGGAGCGCATAGTCTACAAATGCGAGATGCTCAGTATTCACAATTTTAAAGGGTTTGTTCAATAAATCAATCAGTAAATACCATATCATATAATATCCAAAGAATGTAGAACACGTCAGGGTTCATTTAAGTGTATTTTTTGTTGTGTTATGAAATGATTTAGAGGGTGGGTTATAGTGTAGAACTGATAGAACGGTGGACCACTTCACCTTCTTTCTTGTTATCAGTTCTCTCACCTGAATAACATCCACACGTCCAGGAAATACGAATTACACAGATTTTAGAAAGAAGCAGTGTTTCTTTTCTGTAGTTTAAGCTATTCAAGTTCGAAGCTATCTTCAGTAAAAATATCTAGCTAACGTTAGCATTAGCTCGGATGGGAAAATGATTAGCTAACATAGCTAAATGATTGAAACCATCACTCACTAAATTCAGTCCGATAAATCCAGCTTCTGGCAGTCTGCACTCTGATATCTCGATGCCATCTCTGGTCAGGGAGCACGGAAACTTCTAACCTCGCATGTGTCGCGCGCCTCACCCCCGGGCAGCTTGCATGGCTCACTGCCCCCAGCCCGACATCCGCCCCCCCCAACAAAACAAAAAAAAATCCGCATTGAATTTACACGATTCATGTAGGTTACAAGGTGGGAGATTTTCATGTCTGAATAGCGTGTAAAAATTTAGAACAGGCACACAAATTTATGAGAATGGCCACGACGTAACACTTCTGATTTGCACTGCTTGACGCTTGGTGGAAACAATCCTATTGATTTTAATGCAAGCTATCAGCTGCGTATTACGCTTCACTGACATCACACACCGCTTATGTCTCCGGTGGAAAGGAGTGGTTAAGCATAAATTTACCACTTCCTGAATTTAGTGGAAGTTTTTAAGTTTTAATGGCACAGCAAACTTATCTTTTGGTCATCCTGCTCTATAGAGGAACAAGACATGGTCTAAGCTTGCCAAGAGTGGCTTCCAGGGAGTGTTTTAGCAATGTTTTTTTCTGGAGCTCATTCTTTTAGCCAGCTGATCAACTGAAGCAGCAACAGGTCAGAGAGGAGCAGTCCTATGTTACTACAGGAGTTACTCTGTCAGTCTTACATTGTCTCTTCCATCTTACTATAAACTACATGACTGGTATGATAGAACATTTTGGCAGTTTTAAAAACATTTGTATTTTTCATTCTTGCTATACTCTAACACCAGTCTGCTAGCCATGGAAAACCCCATTCCACATGCTATCACTCAATCACTGACACCAAATATAGAAATATAGGGTAAGATCAGCCCCAAGTGCACCGAGCGTGTCAATAGGATTTTCTTCTGTTCTGAACTCTGAGAGGTCTCACATGGAACTTTGCATTCTTAAATAACTCTAGCAAAATGCTTTAATCTTAATGAGTCTGAACAGCAAATCTCTCATCTGCAGCAAAAAGGATTAGGAATGCAAAAAAAAAGAAAGAGAGAGACCGACGTTCTACTTTGATGAATTGTGTTTTGAAAATCCCTGGGCATAAAGTTCCCCCAGTGAACAAAGCGTGAGGCGAGAACGGATGCTTTTTTAAACAACACAACTTATCGGTACAAAACAGAACATGCATTTAAGTGAAAACACAAAAGCAGAGCTGATTCCCCTCCTCTGCCAATGATAAAAGTGACTAACTCCTTTTCCTCAATCTCCTTTGCTACTTTTGGAATCAAACCTGAAGTAGCTTTGCACAAATTATTGTGCATTGTGTTTTCGGTGCCTCATCAGTGTTTATTTATTCTGCATGATGCATTCTGCCATTGTTAAGTGTAAATAAATGACTTCATAATTTTTTGCCTCCTGGTAAAAGCTTAAAATGGATGATGCTGTGATGAAAAAAAGGGAAGCTGATGAGCCCAGGCAGTTTTGAGTGCCAATAAAATGGAGCTTCTAAAACCACAAAAAGCTCCTGCTGCTTCCTCAGTAGTCTGCATTGAGCTTCAGCATTGTTTGAGGAAGATGAGCTTTTCTAGTTTGGTTTGAGATTTTAACTATTTAAACATGCCATTTTGCGGAGGTGTTTATTTGTATTTGATTTATGCATTATTGATAATATGTTAATGTAATCCAAATCAAAGCAGTTTGGTGTTTACTTGATTAATTATTACGCTGTGGTGTAATTTCCCCAAACAGGCTCTCTGAGTGGTTGGGGTTAGAGCAGTAGGCCTCTGGCTTGTTCAGAATGCTCCAACTACAAAGAGCTTTGCTGCCCTGGGACCTGGTCTTGGTTCCCCCCCTTCCAACCCCACACCCACCCCCTTTAAATGCCCTCAGGCCTTCAGAAATACCCTAGCTAATGTCTGCTGCATTTATTTTACCTTTCCTTTCAAATCCACTCTTCCTTTTGTTCCCTGTAATGGACAAATCCATGTCTTACCGATGCAGGTCAAAGATATAATCTATATAAAAGAAAAAAAAAAAACATCGGCTATAAAGGTTTTTCAAGTCAACGAGAGTATCAGTAAATTGTTTAAATGGGCGGCTGCATGCAAGTATTCATTTACTTTTCGTTGTTTTGTGAAGACATCATTGTGTTGGCAGAGTAGTTGTGAGTATTACCATCCACTTGCCCTGTATTGATCTCCTACTAGCATGTATATCCAGTCTAGCACATTGAGCCCAAACACCTGGTCACCAGAATGTTGTGAATGACAGATAACATCTGTGAAGTCTTCAGCTATCAGAGGAAACATTGTTCCTATCTCCTCCTCCTTGCCCCCTTTTTCCCAATGTCCTGCTCATAAGCATAACCCTTCCCATTGATTTCCCATTAACCCCTTCTATACTGTATCTACCCATCCAGACACGCAGACATCAGCAGATTGATTAACAGTATAATGACATCACTATGGCTGCCGGTTCTCATCAGTCTAACCAGGTCTGCAGAGAGATCCTGTCCTTGTCCTGCACTCTTTTAATTTTTTTAGGCTTTTGTACTCCTTTTTCTGTTTCCTTTGATACTCTTTGAAACACCGTCTTTACTTCCTCCTGCAGTTCTTTCTCATCCATTTCATTTTCTTCCTTTTAGTTTGCTAATATTTTTTTTATATAGCAGTGAACATCAAAGCCAGTGGTAGCTTTTGGGATGGATGAATGGTCAGCGGCATGGTTAGTGGAAAAAGTAGGCTACAATCATACCATGGAGAGAAAAGATAGGTTTCAATGAGATTTCTATATGCTTGTTGGTTCCTTTTTTCTGTTATGTGCAGTGTAAAGCACTGTCAGAACCATATAAAAATACAGCCATGCATTACCGCTGACGACACTCTGATATATGTACTACTTGCTATCTGACTTGTTATTGATGCCCTATTGATGGCCTAATTTTGTGTAAAGATGACTGAGAGGATTATTTGTAATTCAAAAATTGAAAAAGAAAACATAAACTGGTCTATCCTTATATCCATTTGTCTTGTAGAATTGATATTAAATAGTCCTATTTTTGGAGAGCAGAAGAAGGGACTTCCTAAGACCCAAATGCATGCAAGAGCCACGGCTCAGAGCATATATCTTCCTATTTAGTTTCACAGTGCCATGACAGAATTCCCTCGTGTGTATGTTTGGAGGCATTCCACTGGTGTAGCTGCCGGCATTGTGTTGATTGTTGCGTTTATCAGCAGTTAACTTTTATAACTTTTGTGTGTTGGTGCATCAAAACTAGGGATGTTCGATTTTGGCTTTTCTACCGATATCCGATATACCGCTATAGCCTAACTCATAATTTCCGATACCGATATAACCCGATACCGATATGTGGGGCCCTCCCTCATAAAAAACAATAAACCCTTTTAGGTAACCACAATAAAATATCTTCTATCATGCATACTTGAGTTTAAAAAATTTAGAAAATGTAATAAGTACTAGAATTTTAGTTAGGCAATTGAAAAAGGTGCCATTTTTATTTCTGTGTTCAAAAGTAGCTGGAACATTTTCTCACACAGAGAATAGTGACAAAGGCCCACCACTCAGGACAAATTTCTACTTTTAGAAAATGTAAACAACATTATACCTTTGTGGCTGATGACGTCACCAAGTGCGCCCGATAGACGGTCAAGGTTGGCCCAGAAGAAGCCTTTTGATATATTGAAAGTTATCTCAAACAAATAATATCTCAAAAACTAAACCTGAAATCTGTCATATTTTTACATTCTGAGAGAGAAAAGAAGTAGCTGAAGAGTTTGATATATAATACAGTATGTGTATGGTGTGAAAAACTCATCTTATTAAAAAAATAAAAACCGATACCGATAATTTCCGATATTACATTTTAATGCCAGTATCGGCCAATAATTACTTCAGGCTGATAATATCGGACATCCCTAATCAAAACTGCTGCTGAATCAAGAGAATAGTCACTGAGAAACTTAAGTTACAGTAAAAATGTGTAAAATATTGAAAATAAACTCATTTCTACAGGGGGATGGATGTTTTTAGATTTTCCTCATCTGCCTATGCTGTGTCTGTTTAAGTATGTATTCCCCTCCCTTTCTCTTCAAACAACTTTGGTGGCGGAATATAGTATGCGTTTGTTCGTTTATGTTGCTACGAACCACAATGGAAGTAAGTTAGAAAAAGCACTTGATTTAAGCATGGCATGCCTCCATCACTCCCAGTCTCTGATGTACAAAGAGCCCAGAGGAAGAAGCTTCACAGCTGTTTGTAAACTATAAGAACGGGAAAGGTCAACAAAGTAATGTAGTGCACTTTTTTTTTGTAACAAATTATCATCTTTCCCTTTTTTATAGTGAGACAGCAGGGCTGCACCCTGTCTCAGTAGTACTGGTGCATTTAAATTACTGTTCTTGCCTGGAGAATAATGGTGAAAGCATAACTCCATTGTATTCTTTGATAAACTCTAGAAAATGGATGGTATAAGCTAGGAAAGAGGCACGGTTTAAGGGCACAATTGCCTTGCAAATCTACCATGGAATTTATTTATTTTTTTTTTCTGAAGGGGGAGACAGAGGAAAGGACGAGAGTGATGAGGAGAAAGAAGATGCTGGGAAAAAGAGATGGAGGATCTTGCATGTGGGTACAGTGGCGGTGGGCGGTGGGGGTGGGGGAGTGGGGTCTCTGTTTCAGCGACATGTGTTATCTCTGGGTGCAGAGGCCTTTGTTTGTGGGGTACAGCGGTATAGATTTCCTCTCCATGTCAGTGCCTTTATTTGGGGCTCAGCACTCAGGGGACAAAAGGGGACTAATCCACTCGTGAATCAGGATTAATATTCAAGCCACAAATATTAATTCACAGCGCAAATAAAGGAAATGCAGAATCTGTCAAAAACTCTCAAACAAATAAAAGCCAGAGATGTTTGACCAAAAATTCCCGTTAAAGGTCTTTTCATGCATGTGCATTGTTTTTACCGGGGGCCTGCCGACTTGTCTCAGCATTCTGTTTGATTTCAGTATTAATCTTTATAATGAGTTTCTATAGAAGAGTAAGAGCTGGAGGAAGCTGAAGAGCCGCATGTTGTTTTTGGCTATTCTCCTCACTAAGCTCTGGATTTAAGATCTGGATTTGAATATTTATGATTTAAAATAATGGGGGTTATAAAAATAATTCCCTGCAGAGCTGGGTTGTAAGTTATAGGGGGGTAGACGCAATGCCTCCCACATGAAAGGAGCCTGGAGAAGTTGGCCACTATAGTCTGATGCCAGTTAAAGCCCATGGTTCTTCATCCCAGCCCAGTTGAGAGTTTGATCCTGCTGAAGATTTATGATCCCAGTAGTGTCATTCGCTGTCAGCGCTCACAACAGTGCAGAATTTATTAGAATTGTTATTTAGTGCAGTTTACTTTAACACAAGACAAGAGAAAACAAACCTGCCCTCCGGGTGAGATCATTTGACTTGTTTCAAACAGAGTTGGACTTGTTTTGAGATTGAAACAAGTGATAGTGTTTGTAACTGACAGTTGAGTGACTTGCACTATCCAAGAAAATGTTTTAAACATGCCTGGTTTAAATATGAAACAAGTGACACATTACCTCCCAGTACCAGATTTTTTTAAAAACCTTCAGATGTTGAGATTCAACAGAAGTGTAAAAGTAATATCTACTTTCTCTGTTTGTGTGTAATGGCTCACCAGCAGAATCTATCTATCACTCCATCTGTTACATATTTTGCCACATAAATAGAATTTTGGACTGGTTAGTGGTACAGTTGTTAGCACTGTTGTCTTACAGCAAGAAGGTCTCAGGTTCGAATTCCAGCCTGGGCTGATTTACATCTTCTCCCCACGCATTGTTTCTCTCTAGGGACTTCAGCTTTCTCCTACCATCCAAAAACATGTATATTAGGGTAATTACTCTCTGTAAATTGCCCTTGGTGATAGACTGGCGACCTGTCTAGGGTGTGTTTTGCCTCTCACTCACTGACCACTGGAGAAAGGTACCAGATCGCTTGTGACCACTAACTAATTTGTGGGTTTCGACAATTTATGTATGGATCGATTATAGTTTAATTTTTTTTCTTTTATTTATTCTTTAAAAAATGCCCAAAGAAGAAATTAAAATGTGAATATTTCTAGTCTGGAAAAGTATGGAAATGAAAGGATACAAAACTGTAAATTATTAATAAACCTCTAATTATTTGTGTGGAATGACCATAAAAGAGATTGAATAAAATCTTTACACAATGCTATTTAATATAGTCGAAAAAAACAACCATGCATGTCCACAACACACTCCTTTCTGCACAGACACGTACACATCAGCAAAGTAATCCCACACTGGGGGGTAAAAGCCTGTTGTATACCACCCTACAAAAACCATTGTGATGTTCAAAGGGGCTTCATGGAGGCTCTAGCCATTGATAAGCTCTAATGTTATAAAAAAAACTGTAAACTTCATCTTTTATACATAGTAACATAATGTGAAAGGTCATCTTATCTTAATCCTCAAATCAGCAGCATCCAGGCCCTTGCCCCCTCCCTATTTTTCATGAAGTTAAAGAAATAATCTTAGAAGGCACTCAAAAGAAAGCCTGTATTATCTTCCCCACAAGGTCCAATCAGAAGATGTCATTAAAGTGTGCCATGAATGCACTGTCAGGAATCATTATCTTTCTTTTTCTAATCGGCCTCAATCATATACCAGAATCAGCTGGACTGTACGCTTGTGGTAAGAAGAGTTATTATGTCCAGTGATTAATCATCAAGCAGTACCTTATCCCTCTCAGACACACAGCAGATTGCTTCCCTGTTCACAGGCAAGAAAACAGAAGACATGAAAACTTGTATCTGCATGTTATTTGCTTCATTTTCTTTACTCTCACAGCTGCCTCTGTAAAGGTAGATGGTCTTTATTATGTGAACGCCATAACTGTTGTTTTAGGAACCATGTTTGCACGCCTGTTTTGTGCACACTAATGAGAGTCAAAAAGCAACAGTAATAAGGCACCACTGCTTTGTTTTCCTGGTTTATCGTTTTGGTGTTTTTTTCAAAATCCAACCACTCTGTTTTGAATAGACCTGGAGTTTTGTTTAACTTCTTAATCTATTTTAACATACCTCATCCATACCCACCAAGACAATTTTTAATGACTTAAAACAATAACTCCAAAATCGAGGACAAATTCCATACACTATTACACACTGAATTAATGCAGGTCAAATAGGTCATTATCTCAAGTTTCATTTTCTGCTATTTTTTCCTTAGGAATCCTTTGTTTTGGACTAAAAGTGTGTCAAATGTAGACAGATTTTGAAACTTTTATTCTGTGAATGAAACCCACATTAGGGTGTTGCTGTTTGTTTCGTTTTCTAATCCATCCCAAATTTGCCAACAGTTAAAGGGTTTTTGTGAAAGTCTTACAAACAGACATCAACTTTAACACAGTATACCCCATTCTGTAGCTTTAATTAGAAAGAAATTGTAAACAACCACGCCTGCCTTTTCTTTTGCAGATTATCCATACTTTATGACGTGCGTTTGAAGTTATGAGGGATTCTGAATCAGCACTGCAGGAGTAGTGCTCTTATAGGACATTGTTGTCTTCAA
Organism: Apricaphanius iberus; assembly: GCA_028564705.1. Classification (NCBI taxonomy): domain Eukaryota; kingdom Metazoa; phylum Chordata; class Actinopteri; order Cyprinodontiformes; family Aphaniidae; genus Apricaphanius; species Apricaphanius iberus. The sequence continues at coordinate 2,225,705 of JAPXFQ010000166.1, read as the reverse complement.
TTATTTTCAGTCATATTCCCGTCTGTAAGAGGCAGAGGGTCATTTATTATTTAAAGATGCAATCGTTGCTGTTTATCTGGGATTTTTTTTTAAACCGGGTTATCTCTTCACATAGCATTTTTTTGATTAAACGGAACAAAGTGCAATAAAACGCAGTTTCAAATAGACGCCTGTCTCTCCAGAGCCAGAGCTCATCTGCCATTAATGTGATTTAATATGTACGGTGGCAAGCGGTTGCAGAGACGAGAGTTAACGAGCAACGGAGATGCTTTAGTATGTACATAAAGGGGCTTACACAGACACCAACGGGTACAAACACACACAAATACACATTTGTCTCCCTATGTTGTAACAAAGGAAATGGCAGGCTCAAAGAAGTCTTGTCAACTTTTGTAGTGATGGGGGCGCTGTTAGAACAATTTCTGATTATTTCTTTCTGCATTTAACTTAAAAATCTTGGACACAAACATCAGCAAAAACAATCTGAACATTTTTAAACAGTCTGAATGTGCTAACCTTTTTCAGGTTTTCATACTTTGTTCTGAACTCCTTAGCAACATATTGTTAAACTACAACACAGTCAAAATGCTGTTGTTTTGAGTCATTTCCAAATAAACAGCTGAGTACAGTCTTGATATTACATTCAAATCTATGCAATTTAGATGGTTCAAAATGAAACCGATTTAAAATGCAGTAAAATAACAGAATGGTCAACACTAGTACTGAGATGTGTTTCTTTCATTATGACCTATAAATGTGGAACAGATATTTTTTTTACAGTATGGTTTTACACCATATGTGTTATATCTGTGATCTTTCACAATTTATTTGATAAAAATGCATTATCTATTTCTTTCTTTCATTAGTTGAACAGAAATTTGGTTGAAATAATGAAGAATTTGAATTTGCTCCTTATTTAGATATTCCTGGGAAAAAGATGAACTGTGCCTTTTTTACAATTGTGTTTGAATGTACCATCTTTTTGTCATGTTCATTGTGATTTTTGGATGTAGAACATGGTCCAGTTCTGCTCTGAGGCAAGGGTCTGGCTTTCTGCCAGTTTGCATTAAAATAAATTGCAGGGGATGGATGACCACAAAAAGTGTGTGGTTTATTCTCTGGAAACTGCTGTATTGGTTAGGACTCTCTGTGATCTGTATGGCATAGACGTTATATCAACCGAAGAAAGGAAGATTATGAGACTTTATTTTACCAAAGTAGTCTGAATTTTACAAATGTGACACCCTCCCTTAAAAACGTTATAATACATACCCTGACTGCAAACGTTCAGCTTGCTGTGGAATAAAAAAATTACCCTGCTCCAAGGTTGATGGTCCATATACAACTTTTTTTTTTTTTTTTTTAGGAATGAACAATCGCTGTGTCTATCTTGCTGCTATATCTCACTCTTCCCAAATCCCCAAAGCTCTTCTGTTGGACCCTCTTTTGTTCACTTGTATCCACAAGCTGCACTACCACTACTGTTAGTTCCAATGCTTAACTTTACCCTGAAGTCTCTGCCCCTGAGACCCTGGTGTTGGGAGATGTGTCTATCCTCAGCTGAAGCAGACAAACTGCAATCAATACCTGATAGGAACAATTCGTCCGGGTCAGCTGACCTTGTTGTATGCCACTGACGGTCACCTTTGTAAACTCCTAACGCTTCCTGGGTAACTGACCCCTGACGACCTGGGCAGATAAGGTCAGTCTGGCCTGAGTGACCCAGAGCCAAGAGGCCACTGTCCAGTTAGTCTAGCTGTCTTATAATGAAGTGCTCCGTATTGCCTTTCTGTCACTCAGTAATTACCAGGAGAGATATGGAGTCATAGATATGCGCTGAATGCACGCGGAATCACTAGCCACAGAATTACATTCATGAGGCAAAGTACCGGTAAACTGACATGTAAACTACTCTAATATTGGCTCGTAATGATTGGGAGTAAAATGGATCGAAAGGAGTCTGACTATCGCCACAGAGCTGCTTTACATCACAGCATGGAGGCAGACTAAAACTCAGCAGTAATAATAGCTAATAGCTGCTTTTAAAAGTCCAAAATTTTATTCATTTAGAAAATCTGAGCTGCTGTTATTTTTTTTGTTTTTTTGTTGTTGTTTTTTTTCTTCCTGATTTAGGGCTATAAATTCCTTAAATGTCAGTCAACACCAATCAATACTAAACACCTGATGAATGCTCAGTCTACAGGGTGTTCTTGAATCAATGTATAGATGAGGCAGGTGTAACCAAGAGACATAACTGTGACCACATTAAAGGACAAACAAACATGTGCCTCCTCTGTCCATTTGTGCTCTTTCGACACAGTTCATGGAGAAGGGAAATCCCCAAAGCCACCCAGCTGCTGCCATCACACACTCTGTGCATTATTGTATCTGCTAACTATTTAGTTGTCAGTGATTTGGTTAAGTGGAATTGACTTTTATCTGTGGTGTGCTGTGGGGCTGCCACTGGCAATTCAGAATACCCCTTCCTCACAGCTCCTGTTTTAGCCCGGTGTCACATCCAGCACATTGCTATTGGCAGCTGAGCTGGGCCTAATCAATACCCCAGGTCAGGGATCGCCCGCGGCTCTGCTGTGGGTGGGCTATTGATCCGACACACACACTCCCACAGGTCGCACCCGACAAACCCTGGAAGTCATGGCCTTGGATGGAGCACAAGAGACAGGAAGGCAGGGATGACAAATTAACAGTGCTGCTCTTCTTCTGCCCTAACTGCTGACAAAACTGTTTCATGAAAATAATTTAATTATTGATTAAGTGAGACACTGTACCATCCTTATTTGAGTTAGCTGGATAGAAACATTATTAAAATTGATGTTTCAAGTGGATGTGAAGCTGAAGTCAGAAAACGACAAATGAAACACTTCAACTGCATGAAGCTGACAGTCACACTCGACCTCTGCTGCTGTCTGCCTGATGTTTTCCTCCCGTCTTCACCAGTCCTAGTTTGTCTTCGCTTTGTGGTTACTCTATCGTCACTCTATCAGACCTGCAGCCAGAGACACTCTAGTTATTTTTCAGCAGCAGTTTTAAATGTTGCTCCCAGAGCTCCTTATCAGCGCCACGCTAAGAACTCTTGGGAACAATTAAACACAGGCTTTAACTCCAGCCCAACCACAGAGGTAAAATCCATTGCACAGTGCATCCAAATGGATGTAGCTTCAAAAGAGCAATTCAGTTATCACAAGCTGTCTGCCGATCCCAACTGTATTCCCAAACTAACTCTCAGCCACTGTGGAACTATTCGAACATATGACAAGCATATTTACCCAGCTTCACAAACCAGACCCTTGTGGAATTCAAAGCCTTTTTTAAGACACATTTTTTATGATTATTATTGCTGGAATTGACAGTTGAATAAATAAGTTTTGTCTATGATACTTTGTTGTCATATGCTGAAGATCCTCGGCAGAACAGGCAATTATATATGCTATTACAGGAATACGACTTGTTCCAGTTGCAGGGAAATTAAGTTTCTCTGCAAATCTTCTTTTCATTTTTCATCTGAAAAGTCTTCAGTGGTATGAGAAAAGAAATTACTCACAGAAGTTCATTTGCTATTAAATATAATCTTGGCATCATGCATTGCTGTCCAGCAGTGGTAGCATACAAATAATTATAGATTAATTTTGTTGACTCTGAAAACAGATGATTAATTTTGAAGTCTTGATGGAAATCATACTGCTCTGGTTTGCCTCCACTGAAAGACGTTTATTATGTGCTCATATTTCCGGGATGAGGCACAGAAATTGCGAGGCTCTTTTTTCTTTGTTGTAATGTTTAGCAAGTGTGTTGAAAAATCTATTTAAGACTGTTTTCTCTTTCTCTTTTTTCTTACTCCAGGCAATGGTGTCACCTTGATATGCTGTTCGTGAGACCCGGGAGTCCCTAAATCCCAAACCATATAGCTTTGGAAAACCCTGGAAATACCTGGAATTCTAGGAGTATCTCACCAAAACATCTTCAGGTGCCCAGGCACCGGATCAATAGCTTTACACTCTTCATTCATATTTCTGCACACAAAGAAGGACTCCCTAAATATTAGCAATAGTCGCTGAATGTCAATATCCTCAAAGAACGTCCTGAGACCAAGAGGGTGCAACCTTTCTGCATGCTGACCTCCAACAGACACCTAAAAAGGAGACACAGTCACAGAAGCATCCCTGTGTTGGACACTCAAACCAAAACCCTCATCAGGTAAGCCTATGAAGACCTCTTTGCTCCTGCTGGCTTGTAACTGGGCTCTAACATTTTCAGGGCTTTGAAACTAACTTTCTCTCCAGTTAGTTAGTTTGTTTTTGGATTTGGTGCGAAGCAAAGCCTGGCTGATAAATGCTTCACTTTCATGCCCTGTTTTATGGCTGTTGCTGTTGGATTAGAGGATCTGAGTATATTGGAGTTGAATGGTTGAAATTTCCTTCCCCTCATACTTTAGGATGAGAATTTGGAACCCAGTTTGGTAACTGTATTGGCTTCGGCCATCTGTTAAAGAAAGACTTTTTGATTGAGTCACTGGGTACTTTTACATTAATGATCTTCCCAGCTTCGTTGACACATATCCATTACTGTTGAAGACAGAACCATAGGTTTCACAGGTTTTCTATCACATATTTCACTGTCGTCAAATTACCCTCATAATCATGCTGTGGGTGTGTAAACATCCAAGCAGTTCATAGCAACAGTTTAAAATCCCAATAATAGCTTACTGAACATCCCTAACACCTGATGAAAAACTATTTTACAGATTTTTGATAATTGCTTACAGGGCAAGTAAACAACAAAAAATGATATTTTTCTTAGAAAATATAAAAATTAAACAAATCATTTGGAAGGGTTTTCAATACAAACATGGCATGACTGCTAATGCAACAGTTGTCCAGCAAACAATCATTGACACATTCCATAAGGACCACAAGCCATGAAAAGTCACTGTGACGAACTTGAGTGTATCCAAGTATGTTGATAGAAAGTTGAGTGGAAGGAAAATATGTGATAGGAAAACAGGTACAAGCTCTATTAATAACCTGCCACATTCCTTGTGTTTGACCTTTGGTGAACCAGAGATAATGCTAATGTCAGACCTGGGTTAATTAGGAAAAAGGAAAGGACCTTTGCTCAGTGCTCCAATTCTCTTCATTTTAAATAAAATGGGTTTTTTTTATATAAAAACAACATCCCAGAGTCAAGAGGAAGAGTGGGATCTGGACTGATACACAATCTGAGCTCCTGGTGCTCCTCTGTGAATTTCACCAGTCAGTGATGACTGCCCAGTGTGTTTTAAAAAGATCAAAGTCAGGACAGCCGTGTACCAGAAAGTTTTAGAGCACATCATGCCTCCTTCTGTTGATAAGCTTCATGGAGATGCTAAATTCATTTTCCTCTTATACCTGGCACCAGCTATTATTGCCAAAAGCACCAATACCTGGTTTATAGAGATGTTGTTTTGCTTGATTTGCCTGCGAAATCACCTGACATAAATCCCACATAGAGTGTATCTTGTATTGTCAAAAGGAAGACTGTAAACACCAGGGACATTTTCTTTCAAAGCAACCCAAGCTTCCGCAATACCTCAGCAGAGCCACAGGCTGGTCGCCTGTGCCAGTGTAACATCCTGCTGTTCGGATTTATTGCATATAAAATATGTGCCTTTTTTTGCACATAAGCAGTAAATATTACTTGATTGAGCAGAGGCAGTTTCCATGACCCCCGTCACAAAGAAATGATAAAGAGGTGCACATGCCGACATGTGGCTAATGCTTACAGTTACATACTAGTTGATGTTAAACGAGAAGCTATCTGCCAAACCTTATGTGTCACACAATGTGAAAATTCAAAAAGAATGCATATGTATTTCAAAATGGCATCACAGTAATGCAAATACAGACTATCATGTTTTCATTCTGAAAAAAGTCAAATATGACGCCATCTTAAAATGTTCACACTTAGAGATTTTAAAAGGGATTTGTTTTTACAGATTAACTGTGACCACAATATTTCATTGTATATTTGGGTGTTTCGAAAACGTCAATTTGCTGATGCATACACCCAACATCTGATTTAGTTAACCAATATTATGTCAACATTCAAGTCCTGTCCCCAGGTTATTGAGAATGTACCAAATAATTCTGTTTTTGAAAACACGTTTTAACTTTTGACCAGTGACTTTGACTCAAACGGTATCAGATATCCTTCATTCAAAAGGTAAAACGGGTCGTCTATGGCACACAGAGAATATTATTTTTTTCTCGAATTTATGTCTGATAATGAAAAGAAACTTTGTCATGAAATCAAAGAAGAATATTTTAACAAAGGAAAAAATATGACAAAACAGCAGGAGATGAGTTACTGAAGAGGCGTGTTTTGATAATGAGGATGAGATAATGATGTAAACAAAGATAAGTCTGTATTTGCTTTCAATTAGAGAATATGCTTGTGTTGGTTATATAAAATGTACAAACAGTAAACAATATATGTTAATGCAGAAATGACGATGGTCACAATCTGGAAAGCATTTGCAATAAAATCTGAATTAGGAACAAACAGATCCACTGCCTTCCAAGGAGCGGAACAATAATAAAGCAAAATTCATGAGTAAAAAGGGTTTCCATCTGGGGGGAAGCATCATCCCTCCCGCCTATCCAGCGTGCTGAAGGAGAGCTTCAGGGCTCCGACTCTCGACCTTATTTTTACTGTTGTTCTGCAGCCAGGATTCCTCCCATTGTGCAAGCCTTCGCCATTTAGAAAAAAAAAAGACATGCATGATTTCATACATGAAAGATATATATAATTGGACAGTGGTGCCCATGCCATACATTTAAAATTCTAAACAGAACCTGTAACATGATGTTTCCAGTTTCCCTCTGCCTTTCTTCTTGCAGATTTGTATTTGCACATATTCAGAAACATAATATCAAAAGGTGGACCAAACGCAGGTTGATATTGTTCTTATAACTCACATGAATGTACAAAATGCTTAAGACCTGCCATCATAAAGCTCATAACTCCACATCATCAGAGTGTAGCTCAGACAGTGTTTGGCAGCTTGAAGGAAAACACAGAGGATTTGGATTTATACTACAATCTGTCTTTGTAAATTAATGTAGACTGAAGCAAAGAGAATAAAACATTTAGAACTGCGAATAATGTTTCTCTGACGATAAAATATAATTTTCATATAATAGTTTTCATGAATAGTGCCATCACATTTCAGACAGGCTTGTTTTTATTCAGCAAAAAAAAGAAAAAACAAAAAAAAACTTTGGCTTACATGCAAGAAGGCTATGGATGGCAGAAAGCTTATCCGGTTCATCACCCAAAATCAGACCCCAGTTGGGATGTTCTTCAGCATTGGCTAGTAAGCTGGTCAGAGCAGATGGGAAAATAGGTAAAGCTTGATATGAAGTAATCCTGTAAGAAAGCATATGGGACTGCAAAATACTTTAGACTGGGATGAAGTCATCCATTATCTGCACCGTCTGTCCTATGCAATATTGCGGAGGGCCGGTACCTGTCTCCAGCAGTCATCGGGCGGGAGGCAGGGTACACCCTGGACAGGCCAGCATTTCGTCCCAGTACTAAATATGCATTTTTCTTTTATAGATTTGATCAAACACCATGTGTTAGAATGGCCAAGTGAAGATTGAAGCTTGATTGGAGATTTCATGAATGGTAGAAATATGGTATTCTGTGGATACGTTTGATCCTGTCAGCTGTGAAAGAGAATATGAAGTCACTGCTAGTCATTTGACCCGGGGGATTGTGTGTCCTTTTGGATCAGAAAAACAGTTTTTCATGTTTACATCTTTTTATCGTTACAACCAGACAAAAGGCCTTGTTTAGCTGGTTGTGATTTGGTTTATATATGAAAGAAGTGTTGAAGTATTCATATTGAATTTTAGTCATATTCATCTGACAAGGTGTCGTACCATAACCAAATAGCTGCTGCTATTAACTCTCTTGTTATGAAAAAAAAAATCATAATTTCCACACAACAGATTTTTTACAATTTCATCTAGATTTTATTTTCTCTTTCTATAAGATAATTTAGAGTACAAACTTCTTGTGCAGAGTCCAGTTAATGTGAGTTGTGATAGCAGGTTGCATTACAGGTATTTCTAAGATGCAAGGACTCTTATTAGGACATGTTATTTAAGAATTGGTCTTATGAGGTTTACCTTGACTTTCTGTTTATGTCTCTGTTTACAACCAACTCTACCATGAAAGTTAGAATGTTATGGTGTGCTGCAGACCTCTTGATTTTTATAAAGCCTACCACTGAACCTTCGGTAGTGTACCTGTCATGCAAAAGTAAACGCCTGTACTGTTAACCTTCTTTACAAGCTAACGCCTTAAAAAGGAAACAGCTCTGCTAGGCACTTGGTTTTATTGGCTGCAGGAACACTGAAGCATATACTGAGGGGGGCTCACCTCTCCTGAAGTATTACAAGTTCAGAGGCCAAAGCAGTTGATGGACAAGCAAAGCTCTGTGACCTCCACCCTTCCACAGCTCGCCACACACGGCAAATATCAGTGGGGTTTGCCGGCAACCTGAACAAAGTTTAGAGTTTGAGAGCTTATAGAGGTTAAACGTACCTCAGTTACAGTCACATAAGTGGGGAGGTGGGCTCCCACGCTGTCTGAAGGTTTGATCCCACAAAGCTTCAGATTGAGCTGCTCTGGACTGTTTAACAACAAGGAGTTGTGATGTCTGTATTTTCTTTCCTTCCTTTTATAGAAAATAAACCCACTGAGTGAATTCTGATGTGCAGGCAAGCCTCACTGCCAAACAGAAATGCAGCAAATATCCTGAAATTAAACATTTTAAGGCTGAATGCATTGTTACAGAGATCATCCTTTTACTGGATTTTCGGTCGCACTTATTGTGTTGATTGGGATATAGTTCTTTATTATGTTTAATTCTCCTTTTATTATAATTACATATTTACTGATATTCAAATGTGGATGTTTTTCAAGCTGTGTTAAACAATATTTCCTTCCTCTGCACCACGTGTGTCGTTTATTATTTTGTTTCATGAATTATTAATTGTCACTTTTTTTAAACCCATTCGTTGTTATTTGGTCCAAACAAGACAGATGACATCATTCATAAATCTTGGGTAGGATTTGACCCCAGGGGAAAATCTTAGATCTGTACTTGCCTTCTGTGTCGCTTCTACCTGCCACGTTTCATCTCGTCGTGTTTTCCCCTTTCCTTTTCAGATTTTTTTCTTTTCTTTTTTTTTGGTATACTTCTTGACAACAAGAAAATAAGTCTGTAAGTTCATTACATTTCCGTGCATATCCAGCGAGTGACATTTAAAGAGGCTTGGCCTTACATAGGTCTGTGATTCTCCCCCCTTGTCCTGTTTGGATAGGTTTTCCATCAGCGGGTGCATAGCTGTTTCCTGAAGTGTTCATTTGGCTCTGGTTCGGGATCCCTCTGTCTCAGTGAGCTGCTCTAAAGCGCGTAAAACCCCACGGGTCTCACCCGGAGACTGTGACAGCGGCTTCCAAGATTTCTCCATTATTCACAGTATCACCGACTTGAAATTTGCTTTTTTTTTTTTTTAAAGCTTTCTACTCCGTTTTTTCTCGCTTTTTTGTTAGGCAGCTACTGCTGCTTGAAAATAATTTCAGCATAAGTACTGGTTAATATTGAACTCTAATTATCTGTTAAACAAAACAAAACAAAAAAACCTTAAACACGAACTTTAATTGTATCGTTTTATTTATAAATTGGCTTTCATTTTTGTTTTCGCGTTTTGGGAATTTTACTCTTAGCACCTGCAAGATACTAAGATCTGACGTTTACCTGCAGTCCTATTTATTTAAAATAGTTGCACTGACGTAACCTAATCATTTTTGACGATATTGTCCATACGCGTAACGATGACATCGATCTTTAAAAAAAAAATACAAATTTTTGATATGTTTATTTTTTGTCATGGCCGTAAATTATTTAAGTTTTTTTTGTTTTGTATGTTAAAATAAAATACAATTTTAAAATGCGGTTTCAAACACAGAGGATGACAGGGATGCTGAGGTTTTTGCATACTTTTAATTGTTATATTTTGTATTATATTTTGACCTGTCAACGTATTATTATTATTATTATTATTATTATTATTATTATTATTATTGAATCCTTAAAAATACCTTATCCATGCTCTTATACACACGCACTGAGCATACCATATTCACACACACAGATACACACACATACACATACACAGAGGGGATGGATTCAGACAGACAGGGGGAGACAGACACACAGTCACGTTCGCTGCTTTAGGGCAATCTTTTCGGGGTTTTTAAAAATATTTTTTGGTGTTAATCGTAGTGATCAGGATTAAACGATCTGCACAATCAACTAAAGGAAGCATAAGCATCTGCAATATTTCCAAAATATTGACAGAAGAAATCAGTTTAACACATCTATTTCCGAAGGAAAAAAATGTTAAATATGTTTTTGAATAATGCATAGGATCTTTAATAAGGTAGTACTGACAGGGCGAGTAAATGCATGAGAGGGGAGAATTGATATGGCTTCTTGTTTCTCATGTAAATGAAGCAGACTGACCAGACGGTCGGTCCACATTTATTCTGTTCCAAACTCAAAAATCAAAAACACCAGCCGCACTGTCTAGGTTCTTTTTCTTCTTTTTTTTCTACTTTTTTGTTTCCCAGATCTGGTGTTGGGTTTTCCCCTGCTGTACTGCTTTGTTATACCCTCTATAGCCTAAACGAAATTCACATCTTTATAAAAACGATCATAAGCCTTCAAGAAATGAAACAAATGAACAGACAATGTGTAACGTTTCAATATAATTTTAATTAATTATTATTCAAAGAATAATTAGCAAATGTAACATCATCAAACTTAACAAACTGGGTAAAGATGAAGTCAAAAAAGGAAATAACACTATCTTATTCACAAAAATAAGTAATAAGTAAAAAAAAACGATATCTCAACAGTTCATAAAAATATAAACACCATAAGATTATAAAAACACATAGAAGAGGCTTTGCATCTGTAACAAACTCAAAAAAATAAGCAAATGATTGAAAAAGGTTTGATAAAATACGCAGTTTATTGTAGTTTGAAAAAACAACAAATTCATACAGAAATAACAAACATTTGGCCAAATATAAAATTCACAACACTGACAAATGTTCTGTTATCCTTCCAACGAAGTGCAACGTGAAGATATAAACAAATGAATGAATAAAAAATATTCTAGAATGGTGATTGAGAGAATAAGACAGAAGAAATATCTAAAAGGACAAACTCAGGTTTGATAAAGCAATGTTTCCTCTGTTCACAAGGGAATGGCTTAAAGGATGATGCGGGATGTTGCTTCACCAAACATAGTTTTAATTTTTATTATTATTACTTATTTTTTAAATAAATAAGGAACAATAATAGATTTTTTATTTATTTGCATTTCTTTATCGACTGCATCGATGTTTGCATTTGTCCCACTCAATAGTTTAAGTTAAATCGAAGCTTAACGTTTGCCCCCCCATCCCTCCACCAAAATATGGTGTTTACCAATTGTATTAATTTTAGACACTTTTAAGCATGACAAACATATTTGAATAAATGCGAATTTAAACAGAATTAAACTTCTCCAAACGATCTATTCTTTTTCCTCCTATTATAAGCCCATTGCTGTTTAAGATCCTTTGGGGGCACAGTGTTGGTAGGAAAAGGTAAAGGTGCGCTCTGGCAGAGACCAGTTGGTCCGCAGGCGCCTGGCTGCTGTGAAACAGTCGATGCTCTGCTTGATCCCAGTGGTCAGGCTGAACATAAGAGGGCGCTCCCATTGCACCTGGTTGGGCTGCCCTATCAACCCCAGACACAGGGAGAGCCGGACGCCATACTCCCATGTGTGATGTAGGGGTAAACACTGCTGTCTGAACTGCTTTACACGATATAAAATGATATATTTTTTACATGATAAATCAAATCAGTATGGAAATAAGAGCATCTTGAAATAGGTGTTTAAGTCTAATTAAATTCCATACTAACTGTATTTAAATAGAAAAAAAATAATCGTGAAACCTTTTTCATGCATCTATAGGACTGAGTCGCAGAAGTGAAGCATTAAATGGTTCCAACATCTGCTGAATATATATATATATATATATATATATATAGTTGGGTTGAAGACATCGGGTACGTAGTTCTTATTCTCTCTTCATTTAAACATTTTCAGAGCATAATCTCGCTCACTATGTATTTTAAGGAAACTATGATGCCCTTTTCATCTCTGTTTACCACAGCCTGAACATACAACTCACACCGTGCAGTCGTTAATATTACAGCCTATGAACATCTTAAATCCCCCGAAATCCTTGGAAATACATTAGTCGTTATATCTTTATAAAGTTATATGACTTTTACTTGAACACAGCTTTTATCTCTGAATACTTTCAACCCTATTCATTTCCTCTGTTTCCTTTTGTGCTTTGTCTGGGATTGCGCGCGCCCGTGCACGCTCACACACGCTCGCATTTGCGCGCCCGGAGCCCACTGCAGAGAATAACTTGTAATTCAATTTGAAAACATTAAAATAAATGTTTCTGACAAGTCGTGCACGTACGTCTGCTTGCGACAGCCCCCATCTCTTCAAGCAGCGATTTGTATGGGGCTTGGCCCTCCCGTCTGAATGCGCAGTTTTTGTTTCTGGCACAGCTCTGGTGATGGTCAACCACTTACATGCGCCCTTGCATCCACGCAGCACTTTGCATTTCAAGCCACTCTGGCTTTCTTTGTCACATCCACGGGCTGTCATAGCCACAGGTTGCGTTGAATTTGCAATGCCACTCATCGATGCATGCCTATTGAGACTGGCACGTGGACAGTTATCCTTCCCACTGAGAGGCGCAATTGAATGCTGGCAACACAAAAGCCCCAGACCCTGTCAGCCCCCCCTACCCCCTCTTTTCTCTTTTCACTCAAGCACAGGCCCTAAAAGCATGAAGGCCTCCGTCTGGCAGCTCCCCTTTTTGATTTAGCCCGCACCCGTGCTCAATATGGCCACTGATGGAGTAATGTCAATCAGGCCTTTGCATTAATTTGTAAACTGAAGTTCGTATTGTTGCAGGCTTCGAGCAAGCGACTGGCTGAAAACTGCCTCCTTGCGAGCCTCAAATTACACCAGACTCTTTTATTATCTAGTAGCCCCCTTTAACTCCTCCAGCACGCAATTTTCAACCTATTCATTTTTACAATCTCCTCCTTCCCGAGAGAGCAGATGCGTCGCAAATCCTCCAGATTCCTGCAGTCTGCCCCTCACACATGCAGCAAAAGGAGGGGGGGGGGGGGTCTGCAAGCAGTTTGAGTGGTTTATTTATTTATTTTGTTTTATTTCTAAAGAGGGGGCATTCTATACAGCAGATGCTGCATTACTAAAAAACCGGCATCAGTGCCTGTCGCTGCCTGTGGACTGCCGAGGAAATGCCGTGTTACAGCACACCATATATTTTAGCAGCAGGGAGAGAGAGGAGAGGACAGTGAGGGAGGGAGGAAGGTGAGGGAAATAGGGAGGGTGTGATTGAAAAGGGGGGTTGTTGGGTCCTGTCCATATAGGCTACAATGTAAGAAGTTTGAGTTTCTTCAAAGGAGCTATTGGATCTGTAGAAACGCTGCGTCCCGGGAGGGGGGGGGGGTTTCATAACCTCTCTAACCTTTAAGTCAAAGGGCCTTGGAGAACATAAAATATAGTCAATTTATTTCATCAGCTATCCTTCTGAAGCAGAACATCACGCAGGTCTTCAACCGTAACAACTCGGTGCAGCCTTAAAATAAAACACACCGGTATGAATTTCTATCTGGCACAATTATGAAAAAACTCACACACTTACACACGCATCGGATAGTTTTCTTAATCCAGTTATGAATTCTTAAACCGTAGGAATTTTTTTAGGTTCGAGCATTGCTCAGGCAATATCCAGATGCGACAATGCATTCCATTTATCTATCAGCTCTGCATCGGAATTCGGCAGGTTGACGTGGACTTATACAAATCCATATTGTTTCAATCAGCAGAAGGCGTTCTGTGAAAGCTGCTGTCTGTATTTCCAGCAACTTGGGCTCTACACAGAGCTGTTTGCACAGAAAGTGTGTATAACTGAAACAGGGAGGGATTGTCCACGTCCTCATAGAATCAACAATACAATTCTGATAAAAAGAGCAATGAGGGAGTCACATGTTGGTTTTTCCACAACGATGTTTTCCCTTCGAGGAAAAAACAACAACGTTCTTTTACGGGGTGAGTTCTTGAGAGGGGGACAGGTTCAAAAATCGTGTGTTTACCTGAGTTCTGATCACCTTTAAAGATAAATCAGATTGGTAATGTGGAAACTAAAAAACAACAACATTATTATTAAATACAATCAAAACATACAGTCAGGACCCGATGAAAGGTCCTGATCACTTTGAGTCACGCATTTTTTAAACCGTTATTATTATTTACGTGAACCCACTCGTAACAACGTGTTCCCACAAGTTTAGTAACAGATGTCACGATGGCATGCTGGTTCATCACACCTACACTCACGGGTCTTTCACTGGTGTGCTTGGTAAGAACAAAGCTATTCATATTTTACAAATATATATATAGGCTACACATCTTGTTAATTCTAATTTGAAACAATAACATGTATAAAAATGTATTGAGGCTTAAATGTTTTTTTTCTAAAATAAGCTGAAGTTGCAGAAATACTGTACAAATGCAAGAAGCTCTGACGATTTTTCCTATTTAAAACTAAATAAAGTATTTCAAACTGTGCTACATTCCGTCAGATCTATTAAAAAAGTGTATGTAATAAGTGTGCTATAAAGCAACACAATTTCCGGCGTGTATTCTGAACTAAGAGTAAAAGGTAAATCAAACATTATTTTAAAATTCCCTCATAAAATCATATAATTCTTAATTTTTAAGTCTAAATTTCATATTTTTTTATAAACGTGATAAGGGTTTGGATTTGTGAATTATATTTGTTCTGAATCAATATAACTTAGAGTTTACGTTTAATAATTTGACACACTCGTCTGAGTTGTGTTTCTTGTTTTTTGGTGTACAGCCTTATTCTGAACAAGCAAAAAAAAAGTATATACTTTGGTATTTTTCTGCCTGCATCACTCAGTTCACTACATGAACTATCAAAGTTAAAACACAGAAGCTGCGCCATCAGGACAACTTCATATTAATTTTCTGCTCCCGGACTGAGGTATTTACCCCTAATGCTTAAACTATATATTTACCATTCCAAATACACAGTTAGCCGTGATAATATGCAGGTGCGACTATATTTACGATAAGCTCTGGTCTTTGCAGATTACAACAGCAGTCCTTGCACAGTATCAGCTCATGTGTTGCTACTACTGTACAGTTCTGCGTAAAGGAAACGCTTATATTTTTGCAAAAAATGTTTTATTTTACTTGCTCATAATCGGTCATTTACAAAGTTGCATGCGGTACATATCTCTGTGGGTTTCGTAGATTGTGTTTCTCTCTTATCAGTAACTATTATGATTTTTAATAAGTTATTAAAACGCGTGCTGCAACCCGTCAGAAACATAAGACTGGTTCTACTTTTGAAGCGACTAAAACGAAAGCTGGAAACTATAAATAGTTGGAATAAAATCAAGCAGTGTAGCTTTTGTGCTGAATTTGCATAAATGACATTTATTTTTTGAAAAAGGCAAAACAAAAACGCTTTAAAAAGTGAGAAAAAGCGGTGTACAAAAACGTGTGCCGGTGGTGTCGGTGTTTGCCTGCCGAGGCTGCCCGATCCCGCTGTAACTTTCACTGTCTTCCGTCTAATCAAACTCTTACTTTCCGCTGTTCGTAATTCCATATTTTCAATTCCTGATCATTACTTTCCTCTTTTTCTACTTGTATCTATCCATCCATCCCTCCCTCCTCTATCTCCCTCCCTCCCTCCCTCTCTCTCCGGAGCCTCTCTCCTTTGCTGAATCTTATTGATCCAGAAGGCGGCTAATTAGCCCTTCCCTTCGTGCCTGTGTAATGAAGCACATGCGCACTGAATTAATCACAGCCATTTTTTGCAGGAAACTAATTAGCAGGAATAAAGATCCAAAGAGTTTTTTCTTTTCAATCATCAGATCTCACTTTCACCTCTTCCTCGCTCCCTCTAACACAAGACTCATCGCCTGCTTTGCATCCAAATTATTTTTATATCGCCTTTAACAACTAATAGTAGCCTACCTACTTCGGTTTTTTACACTCCGCAACAACAATGATCTTTCTTTTGCCACCCTAAGCGAAAACTGACCAAAAGGAGACTGCCTTGATGGGATCTTTAGCTAAATCGTCTCAATACTGGATTAAAAAGCGAGGATCACAAAGCGGCAGCGAGAAATTGTAAGTTTCAACTTTGCGTTTATCTCCTTTTTTCCCTCTCTTGTTTCCACGATCCTATTCTCTCGCTGTGTGACTTATCTGAACCACTCTGTCTGTTCGTGGGTTTACCCTCTAGCGGACCCGGCTATTTTCTCGCTTTTAGAGATGACCAGCGACCACAACTTCATTTTCATGCAAGATACTTTGGTTTTATTCTCGATCTCCTTTTCTGATTACTAGTATCGTTACCTGTGTTTACATGAGCGTTCCGTCCTCTCCTCCTCTCATGAATGGAAGATAAGAAACGGGCAAGACAGCGATCCACTCCAGAGCAGTTCATCGTAGAAAAACACGGTTTTAAAAAAAAGATTCGTGTTTTTTTTCTGCAGTGGGATCAGGGAAAGGGGTATGGAGGGCTAATGGTTGTTGAGAGACGTGTTTTAAAGCACAAATGCAACAAGGAGGGGGGCAAAGCTGCGTGGAGCGGACGAGGGGCAGCGGCAGCTCCACATGAGCGCAGCCCAGGGAAGGAGCTCCAAGTCCAGCCTTTGGGTCCGTGGGTGTCCGGGAAAACAGGGGGAACATCTCTCGCTTTCTGCTTTGTTTTTCTAAACAGATTTGTTACTTTCCACATCCAGAGAGTTTCGCCATGGTTGATTTCTAATAAAATCTTCTTCTGGCTGAGGACAGTTTTGTTCTTCTCCGACAACGTCTCTTGTGTGAAATGTGCAATCCCTCCGCCCTGCTTCAGCTCCGTCAGCCGCACACTTTTTCCTCAACACTTTCTCCGTGTTTTAGCCCCTTTTTTATTTTAAAAAAGCTGTTTGCCTCCTTTCGGTGATGTTTTTCACTCGATTCTCGCTCATTCACTGACGAAGTCACATGCAGATCGATTGACAAGCGTGTGCGTGTGTGCGTGCGTGAGGTGGGCTCGGCGTTGACTTGAATGTGGTGCTGGTGCTGGTTGAGAGAAAAAACGGAGCACCGGGTCTCCTGCGTGACAAGAGCGGATCAGCAGGACCCTGCACACGGACAGCCTGCAATTGGGAGCTGCGTGGCGAGGGATCAGACGTGGGTTCAGGGAAGAGGCAGGGAGGCTGGCTCTGTTGCCTCGAACTATATAGGCTACTCGGCCACCGAACCTGACTTTCAAGGGAACATTTCTTTCTCTTGGAAAGAAACCAAAAAACTGCCTTGTACATCTGACTTTAGGATGTTATAATTAATGCAAAGTTACCATCGGAAACTTTAGATGGAGGTCCAAGCATCATCCGTGGGTCGGTTTTAGTTACAGCATCAGTTGATCTAAGAAAATAGTCAAAGTATGCAAAATCAGATCGAATGCAACAAAATAAAAATAAATACAAATTAAAACTGACTTTATGGCGAAAGAGGCCCTTTATAAAAAAAAAAGTAACATCCAAAGATAATTGAAGAAAATTAGTAATAAAAATGCAAAAATATTCATACATTTAATATCAATACAGTGTTTTGGAGAGGATTTCGAAATAGTCCGATTTTTTTTCTAAAGGTAACACGACGATTTTTTCCTACAATATTTTTTTCCTCAGAGAAATGCAACAAAAAAGGGGAAAACATTTTTTATGCGGTAGGCAGATAGTGGTTGGATATCTGCACTGTTGGGGTGAAAGCTGAAGGGTGAGGGGAGTGGGGTGATCGTGTGTGTGTGTGGAGGGGTGGGGGGGGCAGTTGTGAGTGTTTGTTGGGAGTGCAAGGGGTGTGGAAGTGGGGGTGGGGGGGTTAGGTCAGACAGCAAGAAACAGAGGGGAACAGGGGTCAGGGAGTGAGAGCAGAGATAAAAAAGAAAGAGAGGAAACCCCCTCGCAAACAGCCAACAGTATAATGGGGAGAGAGAGTATGATTTCATCTGGCTGGGAGAAAAGGGCTGATCTAAGTTGTTGTTTAAAAAACATTTGTATTATTATTATTATTATTATTGTTTTTTGTTGTTGTTGTTTTTGGAACAGGGAGAAGTCTGAGACGGGCTCACTGTTGTCAGCATCTGCAGGATTAAGGGTTTTTGCTTTGTTTAAAGACGAGAGAATCAGATCAAAAATGGTCCGACTTTAATAAAAGTAATTGCCAAGCGGAGAGAGAACTCCATCCACAGATGAAGAGGAGGGGAGGGCTGTTAGGGTGGGAGAGCTGAGAGGTCAGATAGCCATGGGCCATAGAGGAAGAGGTCAGGTAAACAGATCTCTACTTTCCATACAGGAGATAGGGAGTTAGAGCAACTGTCTTTCTTAAGAATGATTCACAATTTCAAATAACTTTTTATAATTTAACTCTGCCTTTCTTGGTTTTTCTCATACTGGCTTTTAAATCGTAGCTTTATTTGCCTGCAGAGGTTACATTAGGTTGCTGTGATCAGAAACTTATCGATGCTCTGTAGGACAGGAAGGCCGTTTTACCAAAAAAACGCCGCCAAGAATCTCCCTTCCTGCACGGTTTGACAGTAGAAGCACTTCTCTCCTCCTCCTCCTCCTCCTCCTCCTCCTCCTCCTTCTCTCCCTCTTCTGGTAGAAAACAAAGACAGCAGAAAATGTTTACTGTCATCGCACCTGCCTGTTCTTTTCCTGCCATGGCACATTCTCATATTTATGTTTAATTATAACGGTTCTGGGGAAAGGTGTTGGAATGTTATGGGCTTTATTTTCTCAAACCTTTAACTCTGACTCACTTTCCCTGTATTCCAATCAGACATCGATTCTTTTAACAGAGGCATTTTGAAAATGAATGATTCTAAATAACCTTATTTTTAAAATTATCTTTTTACATGTTTTATCATATTTACTATAGTCACATTTTGATTAAATAATTATTCAGTCATTCTGTAAATTTTTATCTGAAGAAACAAAAAGTAAAGGGACTGCTCATACTTGTTTATCCCTTGTATTATTCAATTATTAATTCAGTTTATTTTACATGCATTCATGATTGCAGATAGCTTACATTTTTGTAGATGCTGATTAAATTATATATGATAACTTTAGTAATTTTATCTAAATTATTAGAAGATCTTTGTTTGCACTTTTTGTGTTATGCATTTAGTAGCTGCATCATAGTGCAGATGCATTGTATTATCGTTGCTTTTTGTGGGGAGAAATACAGTCATTATTTTTGAGAGATCCAGTAGCCATTGATTCCGTGTTTTCCACCGTTTGCATTGTACAACATTTGATGAGAGGTATATTTAGAAAATTCAGATGCCATTTAACCGTATGAGTGGGAACGCAGCGTCCAGCAGTTGGGTTAAATGAGATAAAGGGGGGAGCTGCAGTCGTCATGGATTGGTTTGCTTTATGGTTTGGCGTGAGACAGAGGAGGGTTGGTGGGGGTAAGACAGAGAAAGGAGAGACAGCGCCTCTGGCTGTCATAACCCCTTCGCCTCCACACACTGGTGTGTCTCGTTCTTCCTATCTCATCCTCGGCATCTTTGCATATTTCCCCTTCCATAACTCCCACCTCTTCGTTTTCAGGATGTGGCACTGTGGGGGGAAATCGGTGCCACGTCTTCGGTCGGAGGGAGCCCTCTTTGGGTGAGGAGCTGGTTGGGAGCACACATGGAATATTTAGCAGAGAGGGAGTGATCTGCTTGAAAAACTGCCTGTAGATATACACGTGGAGGAGGAATAAAGTGTTTTTTTCCTGCTTATTCACACAAATATTATAATTCACAATTTTATTTATTTTTGGTTAATTTCCATTTTCCCTAAGAAATGCAGGTCATTTCCAATTAATTTCCTTCTTCCGAGGCACAGCTTCATAAAAAAATATCTGTAATTGTGCCAAGTTTGTATTCTCTAATACCTGAAAGCAAGAACAGGCGTCTTCTCTCCACCATTAGCCATATGGATGTCTAGATGAGTGCGGCTGACAGACACAGATGATGGGCTTTTCATCTGATGTATGCTTTTCGATACGACTGACTCTTCCAGTCATGCTGCTGCCGAGTCCAGCAAATACTCATCACGGCATTCAGAAAAGGTTCAAGCAGCTCGGAGGGGGGTTGGCGGTGGTCCTGGCTCAACACTGAGAGTGGAAAGGATGCGGTGGTCAGGTGTGTTTGTGTAGGGATGCTCACAGTGTGAATGGATCCTCCTCCTGATCCTTAATCCCAACAGTCCAGAGTGTCCTCTTCATTCACCGAGAACAAACCCCCTGCAAAATTCCCCCTCCTTGTTTCCTTTAGAGTTCGCCTCTTTTTTTATTCTTCCTCACTGTCGACTGTCTTTTATCTTTCTGAAGAAAAGTTGGCGGGGTTTCTTGTGGTTTGCTCTTGCACAACATGTTATCGTGTTAACAATCTTGGTTAAATCATTGTGGTAGAGTAGATTTATGACTGAGAAGATGCGCATGTGTCACAGGCTGTGGGTCTGTGTGTGTGTGTGTGTGTGTGTGAGTGTGTGCAGCAACATCCAGATTTATTTGTATACAGGCATCGTAAATAAATCAGTTTTCTTTGGAGCGTGGTATGTCAAGGTCTTCAATATTTTGGCAAGTTTACAGAGAAAAGCTGAATTGAAGTGTCATGCAACAACATTATTCTGATTGTCTAGTAGACATAATGAGAAGAATAGGTGAAGCTTAAAAGCATAAGATGATTTCTTTTGTCTCCCTTTCACTTGTGGATACTGTCAAGGTGATAGAATGGGGTTGAATAATGTCTGAAATATTTATTTAAAAAAAATGCTAATTTTTTTTTACAATGAATTAATGTGATTGTATTCAGAGAAAAACATTATAATACATTTCTGTGTCCTTGAGGTGAATGTTACATCTGTAATAAATTTATTACTTTGCTTGCAAACCCAGCTTTTTTAAAAGATACTGCTGTTATCACATTTATAAACTCAGTTTTTTTTCTATTTTGCTGTACTGACTGTGAGTCAAAGACCTTTGTGATGCACGTCTATCTGTGAATGGCAGTATTGTAAAAGAGTGTGTGTTGGGGTAGAGCAGTGTGTTGTTGACTCTCTCCTGTTCGGAGGAGAAAGAGAAGCTAACCCTCGTGTTCAGGGATGTGTCTGCAGAAGCTACATATGCCATTACTGTGGCCAGGCCGGGATGACAACAAGTACTCTGAGGGCTGCAAAATTAAAACTGAGCCACATCCAGGCCACCCTCCCACCCCCTACCCCCATGCTGCTTCTCAGAAGCCCACTTGGACCCTGGAGGCCAACATTCCACCCTCCACGCTGGCGCTTATCATCACAAAGGACAGAATGCATAAAACATGGAGGACGCTTAGACAGAGGCTGCCCAGGTCGCCTTTTTCTCCCTACGACGAGCGGCGGAACAATGTGCGGGCCCCTCTGGCCTGTGACTCTGACGACACACACGCCATCTTTTTTGTCCTCCCCCTGTTTCTTTGTCATGCTCTTCCTCTTCCTCTGTGTTACTGTGCTCTGTGGAGTGATAACTGCCCTCGCATTGTTTATCTGTGTCTGTGAAATCTCCATTGTGTAACCAAAATGTAAGTGTGTGCGAGCGTGCGCATGGCTGTTTGAGGGAGTGACGGCTTTAACAAATTGACACTGCCTCAGCTGCAGTGCTTTCATGCTTCATATAGTCTATTGCTTTATGGATTTTAAAAATAATTAGTTTTTATTTGTTAAGAAAAACATAGTGTTTTTCATCTGAGAGACGAGGCTAAACTGGGCGAATAACACTATTTTATTGAAATAAAGAAAATGGAATATCGTTTGAAGAAAACAGGCCATTGCAGTCAGGCCCTTCCTAGCTTTTAAGTTATCTCTAGAACCTTTTGCTGGGTTACTCAGTGATGTAATATCATGGTGTGTGTGTGTGTGCGTGCGTGTGTGTGTGTGTGTTTACAGGCAGATTCTGTCTTTCAATGGCTATGTGTGAATGAAAAAACACTAAAGGTAGTAATGATAACATTCGATTTGCTGTATTTATATTACTGCTATGGTAAAACCTGTGGATGCTTACTATTTTCAAAAAGGCAGATAGATAAATAGATTGTATTATTTCATGTTGGGTGGGGTATCAATGTTTTTGTTGAAAAAAATCCAGACCAGAGATAAGTTTTGACTTCATATTTAACAATTTAAAATTGTCTAAGTGATTTTGTCTGTGATTGGTTGAATATCTCCCAGTCTCTTGTGTGTCTGATGGGCCACAACTGCAGGAATGCACTGCTGGGATGTGTTGGACCCTAGCAGGTCTCTGGCACTTCCTCTCGTTGTACCTCACAGCTTATCCTCCCCGGGATTATAGAGAGAAGAAAAGAAAAGGGCGATGGCAGGAGCACTCCTTCTCCTTCTCACACACCCTCTTACCCATTTTTTATTTCCTTCAACACACGCACAAAAATCTTCACAAAAAGAGTAATTCACTTGCAAATGTGTAGTGCCCTGTTTGAGAAGAGAAAAGAGGATAGGGAGGGGCGTATATGGAGAGATGTAGAGAAGAAGGTTGCGGTATGTTTTGGTATAAAGCAGAGCTGAGGTACAGCTTCTGTCTCTAGCTGCCCACAAAAACCAACTGACCTGTATTAAATATTTATAGATTATTTTCTAATTTTTGTTAAACACTGATTTTGACCTTGCTGTAATAGGGCAGGTAGATGCTGCAGGATGGGGCTGTCACTCCTCTATCTTTCCCTGAGGCATCTGATGCTGTTGGCTCAGTGTCGTATGCCACTGATCTGCCAGCAGTGAAGGGGTTAAGAAGCAAGGATAGCCCTCTTTTGTCTCTGCGGCCCTCTTTGCCATTGTTGTGGTGGAATTGAGCTTGGTGCACCTCACTTGACCACAGCAAAGCAATAAAATGGCCTCTAAGTGCTGCAGCCTCCATAGTCCTCTGAAGTGAGCTCTCTTTCAGCTTCTGCCGCTTTATTTATTCTCTTTTTCTCTGCAGTGTGTAAGCAGCGCATGCCTACATATACTGTACATCCTTGTGTTCCATATTATGTCTTTTTACTCATGCAAGGCTAGTCTCCGAGAGAATAGGCTCATATAGTGGAGTCTTTTTGAGAGGTGCACAAATCTGAGCCGCGTTATGGTTCCTTTTTATTTGCCTTTTTAGCAAACACAGAATTCACATAATAAGAGGAGATTATGCCAGGTTATATTAGAAGATACACGTGAAGGTTCTGTTAGCACCTGCAGTCTTGGAAAAAAGGGCTACATTTCTAAATAACACCTGCGAAAAATGCACATGTTTAATATTTCTATGATTAAATTCAGCAGAATGCTAATAATTTTGTATATATATTCATTGGAGTGTTTCTGACTCTCATGAATGCCTGTAAATATCTATGAGGATCTGACCGATCACCACCTGATTAGCATTATAAAATCGAATGAGAATGTTCCTGTGCTATGTCCAGCAAATGAAAGATAAGACGTTTTACAGATTTGAATGCCTCAGTTTTAAGCTATTGATCTCTGAAAATGATATAAAAATATATTTTTAAAAAACAGCACTGGACCAATGAAAATAGCTCCAAATAATTCAGTTCTTCGGTTTTTGAATGAACAACTATAAGGCTGAGTGTTGGTGCTATTGCGTCTGATTGCACAGATGATTGTTTATAGCAGAGTTCCACCTCTGCAGACATTGTAATTAAAAAGAAGATATACTGCATCTGCGCCTGTCGCCATCCCGCCCCATCTCATCTTGTCAAATAAGCATCTAGCGCTCGCAGTGAGCATGTTGGTGGATTTATGAAAGATTCCTCATTGGCTGAATTATAATTGGCACCGTCCGGAGCGTAAACCATTTTTGCCAGGTGTCATACTGGCCGCATTAAATGTTACGCCCTGCTGCAATTAAAGCCATATTTCCTCAAAGCCACATTATATTACACCTTTATGTTGTACTGAGAGGGGAGGGGGGCTTTCCTTTATGTGTGCCTCTGTCTCTACTCTTTTCCTCTCTTGCTTTTGATTTTTCCTCATAACATGTTAAAGTGGGACCTGCTGCACACAAACAAATGTTTTTCATTTTCCTTGTGAACAAATATAAGGACTCCCTCATAATAAATTGATTAGAGAGCTGGAAGTTCCCATACAGCAACACCATAAAATATATATTTGTGTATGTAGCCTGAGCAGGATTATGAGCCATCCTCTCATCTTTTCCTCACAAAAAATACAATGATTTTAATTTAGATGTATATATTTATCCAGTTGCTGTAGTTTATTCTGTAGCTGGTATTTCATTAAAATTGACAATTAAATATCTGACACGCTGCCCTACTTGAGCGTTTTCATTCTAATGTTCAGCACCACAGAGCTTAGGTCGGACCAATAGACTAGAGGGGGTGAGTGAGATCCCAAGGGACCGACTGAGGGCTAGACGGTCGCAACAGACTGGTGACCTCGGCTTTGTGACGTCGTCTGACTCGTCTGGTCACCATAGTGTTCATTCCCCCTCTACAGTTTAATGAATGAGGATGAGATCTCCACGCTAGCTTATATGCTTATTTTTTTAATATTTTTTTTCTTTCTGCTGAATGGGGAATCTAAGAAAGGATTGAGCGCATTTATTATGCTGGCTTGAGTTTACAGCATCCTCTGTATCACCTCATCACCTGCTGCATGGCCACAAGCCTACTGCGGCTCGGTTTCTGTTTAATTAAAGGCCACATTTTCCAGCTATGCTCAACGTTTGACATTTCAGTTTTACCCAGGTGGTAACAAGCGGTGTAGATGTATTGTCAAGTGCCACGTTAAAACAATACACACACTGACCACACAAAGGAAGTCAACCTGAGGTAAGAGCGAGGCTCAAAACGGATACTGGCTGTTTCAACAGTTTCTCTCCTCTCTTCGCGTGCTAAGTGGCAATCTATTGACCAGATATGCCTTGCTTTTTTTTCCTTCCTCTTTGCTATCATTAAACATCTGCTCAGAAACACTTTTTTCTTCCCCCCTGAACCAGTGTAGATAGTTCAGAACCAGCAGAATAAAAAAAAAAAAAAAAGTTTTGTTTCTGTCAATTTAGTTGTCCTTGTGCCTCAGACAAGCTTTCCATAGTTGGACGAAAAAAAAAAAAAAAAAGGCTCCTCTTACAGCTTGCTTTTTTGTTTGAGCCAGGTGTTTGCTCATGTTGGATCATGCCCTGATGGGAAACAACAGACCACACGGCAGGTGAGAATTGAGTGTTTAGCCTTAGCTTTGTGGTTGATTGCACCGAACGATAGCTTTTTCGTTCTATGGTCTTCCTCAGCTAAAAGCAGGGCTTGGAAAGACCATACTGCAAGTAAGCAGGGCAGACCGGTAAAGTTCCTCTCTGTGCTGAAGATTAACACAGGAAGCAGCCCTCGTATGCTGCAGAAGCTCTACTCTTTCTCACTCCTAGCACTGTCAGGAGCAGGATGACTGTGGGGATGACATAGTCTTTGTTTACACTGAAGGGAATCTGGGGTTTTGAGGAGAGAGAGAGAGAAGAAAGAGGAGGTGGTCAGGGCAAGGAGAGGGTCGGCTCATCACTTCCTTCCTTTCTTTCAGTTTTCACACATTTCACTGATGAAAACAACAGACAAGAGAAAGTTATGATTCTTGAAACACAGAAAACATGAGTTAATTGGTTAACACTTGCTGCTAAAATCTTGGTCTTCTCATTTTTTCTACCTGGTAAGGTGCAATTAAAAAAGCCCTTATGTTTTGATCCGGATTAAGGCCAAACATTTATTTCTCACAACCTGTGTAGACCCCTCGCTCTGCTCATTATGCACAGTCGCAGATTTGCCCACGTGTGGTTGAAGATGTTCAAATAATTTGGAGTCTTTTAACATGTCCCTCTTAGACTTTTTTATAGGTATATATAAAACAACAGACTGCCAGCTGCATTGTCTCGTTGCAACGTGTGGTCTGGGAAATATGCACTTTCACATGACAGATGGGTATGTGGGCCTTCAACAGGAAGCCTGGCTGCTATGTTTCACAATCCCTCTAGAAACAAGAACTGAGCGGCCTCACTCTGGTGTGCCTTTTTTTTTTTTTTTTTTTTTTGAAATAGATGCCAGCTTGCCTGTAGTGGGTACAAACACAGGGCGGAGGGAGGGGGCATCCCCTGCATAAGTGGACCCCTGAGACCTCCTGGAGGAGTAGAGGTGTGGCAAACGTCTGTTTTTGGCATGGCTTGTGTCAGCGTGTTTAGCATTTGCTTGTGAGGGCATTTATATGCAAATGTTAAACAACCTATTGGGGTGGCTAATTACAGCAGGGTCTTTGTGTGTGCCAGTCAGTGAGAAGCAGGGAGTTTCTAGCACACTGGGGCTGGACTTCCCCTGCTTGTTTACTCATTGTCTTTCCTTATTACCCCCTCATTGACACTCCTCTTTTATGTGGCTGTGCTGTTTGCCTCCTTGCTGGCTCCTCCCCTTTGTAGTGCCGGAGTTAATGTAGCAGATTAAAGGGGCAGCACTCTGGCCATGTTTGCTTCCTCTTTTACCTGGTGGCCAAACTCTGCTGTACTCTGTAGCAATCCTGCCTGCAGCTTTTGGTAGCCACCACCCATTTAGGAAGGATTCAACCTCGTAATACTCACACTCTCGCTTACAACTAATGCTCGGCTAATTACTTTGGGTGATAAAAAATGCATTTAGGTCAGGTTCTAATGCAATGCAAATTTATGTGCAGGCAGAAGCAAATATTAACTTGTAGAGTGACGGATAGTTGCTGAATGGGGACAAAGGTTCACCTGCCTTAACTGTCACATATGAAAATTTGCATTTGATATAATTGTCACTTCATGCCTTTTTATTTTCTGATCATTTTTTTTTTTTTTGGGGGGGGTTTGGGAAAATGATGAGCCGGGACTTATTTATCTGTTATTCATTCCTGTTTGAACAGGTGTAATGATTTGCCTGCATACAATAACAATAATAATGAAAAAAGAAACAGAATTAAAAGTGTGGATTTCTTTTATGCTTAAACCAAGTCCAGAAGTAGCGTTGAAACCAAGACAAATGTAAGCTGAAGGTGGGTCACATTTGGAATGGAATATTTTCACTATTCGGCATAAGTTAAAGATTTTTGTTGGTTGAAATAGTGCAAAAGTTTGTCAATATACGGCCACCAAAATTTAATGACTTAGATTGGTATGAAAAATGACTAGAGTAATAATATACTGCAACTACAATCTTGTCTAGTTATCATTCTGTTTTGTTGGAAAAATGCTAAATTTACATTAGCTTTAGAACCAGTTGTAATTGTCTTAATACGTGGGCATTACTGCTTTTTAAACTCTGCCCATCAAAATAAAAGTAAATAAAAATATAAACAATCAATGTAGCGCCTTTAGTACTTAGGGGGAACGTTTTTTGAGAAGAGCTAAGTATAATAAGCTTAATAGCTTGGATATATACAATGGTTTCTTTATTCTCCATTATTTTCTGAAATCTGTTGAATACACAGCAGCAGATACCAGCCCAGCTGCATTCCTGTGAAATTATTTGTCTTGTCTAAAACAAAGAGAGGGGAAGAGAACAAAGATCTGGTTTCATGTTTCTTCTCAGTTTGGTTTACCACCTAAGTTTCAGAGTTGGTTCCATGTTTCGCCACCGCTCGTGTGCCTTACTGTTCTAACTACACTTTCGTTTAATCTAGGCTATGACATTAATACATTCCTTTATATACTTATAAATATGAGATAGGGGGATGGGATATTCTTTACCCAAAGAAATGAAAGTAGATCAAAGGCCATGTGAGAGAATGGCTACCTCCTAGAAAACAGCTGCCCCTTGCTACCTCTGCCTCTCACCCTGGCCTGTAAGCAGCTAGAAATATGAGGCCTCTCCCGACCTCTGTCCTGGGAAAAAAGGGACAGGACAGCATACATCCACTCTGAAAAGCTTTTGTTTCATCTCTCTCTCTCTTTCTCTCTTGCTCTTTTGCTCACACAGACATACAAAGAAGAAAGCTAGCCGTTTGTCTTTGCTCATTCACTCATTTAGCTACAAATGGAAATGTTCATTCCATACATACTCCCCTTGCATGTCCACTACATTGTCATTTGCTTCATTTCTCTTTGTCTGTTTGTTGAACTGTTTTATTATCATTTAAAAACTGTTTTGCTCAGTTTGTCTGTCAATCTTTGTAGATTGTTTGTCTTTTTATTGTACTTTTTTAATTTTAATTTAATTTCAGCAATGTGGCTGCTCTTTTAACCGCCTTTCTTCTTTTACACTTGTGTTTTCAGCTTTTCTTCACCACATTTCCACATTTCTGGGATTTCTGTGCCCTTCCTTGGCTTTTGTGGCATGTTCAAACTCTGACAAGGCTGAGAAAGGCATTCAGTTTTCTAATCCAAGCTCCCTCTATCAGGAATGCTAATACTCATGATTGTGTGACCCCCAGAAGTCCAACAACATCTGCAGGAGCCTATGGCGAGACCCCCACACTCCCACACCCACTGTGCCCCCTGCCTTTGAGCATTCACTCACTGACATTATTTTATTGTTTTATTTTTTTTTTCATGCCTGCTACCAGGCATTGCAGTTAACCCTCTGCTGCTCAGGCCAGGCTAGCTGCAGTTCTGCACACAGGAGCAGAGGGGAACAGAAGAGGAGGAGGGGGGGTAGCCTTTTCCCAGGAAAAGCCCCCCTACCTGCCCATCTGGTCTCTCCATACAGCCCTGCGCCTCATACTGTTCACGTGTGCATTCCACTAATAATCAGTGTCATCTACGTTTTTTTTTTTTTTAAACATAAATTCACTCGAGAGTTAAACCATGACTGCATGACTTAGGATTTTATCGTACATTACATCAGCTTGAACATTAGGATTTTGTCAGACCTCATGAAGTGAACCATAGTCAGATCTAACAGGACTCTGTGGTAACCAATAACTTTTTTTAATTTAGTAGTTTAAGAGATTTTTGGTGAGATGGTGTCTGTTTTCGTAAACACAAATTACTGCTAAGGCACAACTGACAAAGTAAATCTTTGTCATGCTGGAATCCAGCTAAGTGAATAAGCTTTTTTCCTTTCAAAAACTGGTTGCAGTGCTGGATATGTACTCAATGCACCCTAACATTATTTTATTAATCTAGTAAAATAAAGATCTGGGACAGTTCTTGCTTTTAATTGATGCAGTTTTAGAGAACCATGAGCAGTGTTGGGTAAATTACTTAAAAAAAGTAATTAGATATATTTAATAGCTATTTCTTTAAAAAAAGTAACTGAGTTAGTAACAATGTTCCAACATTGTATCTACTTTGTCTGCATGAGAACACATCGACTGACAGTCGCGGTACAGGGGGACGTACCTGCCGCACATTGTTCATCCATCGCAAATAGATGAAGCCTGATGCCTTGGACTGACTCTTGGCTGAATTAAATTATCCCGAATAAGTAGACAATTCAGGGGGTGTTTTAAGTAACCTCTACAACCTCTACATCTAACCAGGATGTTTGGGCTGTTAAAGTTAGCCCGTTGGAGAGATGTTGCAGTTTTCTTGTGATGGCTGGGCACCAGAACTGTAAATTTCAATATGTTTTTATTACACAGAGTTTTTGAAATTTAGTTTTTCTAAACATAACGGAAGTGCTTAGGCCTACTAGCCCACTTATACCAGCTTTTTTCTATTGAAAAATAAGAACATATGTTTTTAGCCATTGACAATCCTTTTCAAGTCACACATGCATTGTTCTCGTTTATCAGTGAAGGTTTAGTAGAGGTTCCTGTTTTAATTTCCTCTGCTTATATTCAAATATAAGATGTCTGTCTGTCTGTCCGTCCGTCCATCCAAAACAAGATGTTTCTCAAACTTCCCAATGGAGAACCTATTCCTCTTTAGAGTGAGTCTCCGGGTACTGGAGGAACTGGATGCCATGGCTACATTGTATTGTTGTGAACATCTCCTTATTCTTTATCTATTAAGATTCCATTTTATGTGATACTAAATTAAAATAATCTGAGACTAGACTGCCAGGGTAGTGTTGCCCCTTCTCTCTTATTCGCTGAGTTAGCCTCACCAGGGTTTGGACTGGCCCTGCTAGCAGTGTTAGTCTTTGTGAGTAGTTTTCTTGAAACATGTGATGTTAAAATGTACTCTATCAGATTCAATAAAAATAATGTCATTACTTCTACTTACAAATGGTACCTGGGCTTTTTAGAACTGTGTCTGTCTTTATGGTTATGTGTGCTCACTGTGGGTCTCTTTGAGAAGACCCATGAATAAAAGTTAGCAGTACCTGCTCAGTTCTTCACGGGAGTGCTGGTGCCTATATCCAGTGGCCAGTGAGTGAGAGGGGTCTACAGTCCACCACAAGGCAACAGAGAACGAGACAGGAAAAATCACCATATTTGCATGCACTCATACCTAGAGGCAAATTAGAGTAATCAGTCAACATTAGAACCATGTTTTAGAACTTTTAGTTGTAGCCAAAGTAACTGGAGAAATAAAAACATGTACAAAAAGAAATTTTTACTAGTTTTTTTTCAAAAGAGATGTTCTTGCTTGGAGGCAACCACACTAACAGACACTAAGAAACAAAACCTCAAACTTTTAGGGGTTCACCTTCTTATTTATGAAAAAAAATATGTCTATCCCTGGGTGTATGCTCTTGAAACAGGAACTGAGGGAACAATTTAAGAATGCATACATGAAACCAGGCTAGGATTCTTTCAAGGACCCTCAAACTAAAGGAAACCAGTGTCATAGACTTGAGAAGGAAATTATGTGACTGGGGAACACTTTGTTTAACATTAGAAACACATTAGTAGCTTATATAGTTCAAAGCTTTGTTATACTTTTCAGGCCAAAATGTTTAAGTGGAATTAATGCTGAACAGCTGATGATTGTCAGGGGTGGGTCTAATTTGCTTATTTATATGTGTGTGCATATTATATGAGTTAAGTCTTTCTGAGTTTTTCCTAGGAAGTCTGGAAATTTAGCTTTACCTTACGTTAAGTAGTCTGGATATTCCATTCCATTGCATGCAGTGCATAGGTATTGTACGTCCAGAACAGTACAATGTGATTGACTATCTCATCCATAGTCTGAACTGATTAAGTTTGTGCTTTTGGGACAGATGTAGAAAAGTTACAATATTTCTTAAATAGGGATGCAACCATACCAATTTTTAAAAAACTGATATGATACCAATACTTAGATCTGAGTACTTGCCAATACCAAGGACCAATGCCGACCGTTCTACCACACACAAAAATGCAATAAATTGGAAGACAGGTTTTATTTTCTTCTCTGCTTGTTACAACAAATGATGTTGAATTAGAAAAAAAAATATTAATGAAAATGACAGCAAAAGTAAAATTTCAAGTAAAAAATAAACATTTTGGGTGAAATTATTACAGTTTCTACATTTTAATTATCGGTTCACGGGGTCGGTAAACTTTAACCAATACCGATACGCTCTATAAAATGGTATCGGCCCAGATAACCTATACTGCTATCCGTGGATCCCTAGTCTTAAATGTATCTTGTAAACACAAGGAATTCACATCTAGTGGCCTCCTTCTCACTCAGTTCAAAGAAAACACACATTTCCTCTCAGTTAAGGTTAGAACAACAATTGTATACAATTCTACAAAAAGATGGGCTATTAAAAATTAATTTGACCACAGTCTGTTTATAAACGTAATGTCCATCTCCAACAACCCATTGCTTAAAAGTGATCATTTTAGCCGTTTTTTTGTACACACATTGGCCTTTTTGTCTTTTTACTTGTGGTACAATGTACCCTCTAGATCCGTTGTGTCCTACTTAAATAAAAAAAAAAAACTAAAAAAATCTTTGATTGAATTAATTGTAGATTGCAGATCCCTCATCCCTCTGTTTAAAGACATGTTTCAGGATTTCACAATGGTTTAAACGGGCTGGGCTCCATCAAGCCAAATTGGATCTGGGTATGTAAATACTCCTTTGATGTTTAATGAGAAACAAAGTTAGCTAATTATAGCAGCTCTGAGAAACATGAGGAGGACAGTGGGAAATGTTTCCATCACTCCCTAGCTCTATAGATTACTGCCTAATTGCCTCAATCGAATCAGGCGGAGACATTACCCAGAGAGGAAGAGAGTGAGAGAGAAACATGGGGATGGGGCTGATTACACATATCCGTCGGTGGCTCTTTAGATAATCCAACAGAAGACCAGCAAGCCGGCCGCTCTGACTTCGTATGAGACTGTCTGTCTTCTTTAGACAGAACGTCTCCCGTGGTTTGCACCCCTCCCCCACTGCAGTTATGAAGGTGAGGATAGCAGGGTACTGTGTTCTCTCCTGCCACGCCAGCCAGCTGCAGAGGTGATTCATACTCTCATGCGGAAGTTTTTTCCAACTATAATTACATGTAATTCTGACACATGTTTATGCCTGATTTTACCAGACAGCTTCTCTACTAATGACAAAGTAGTGCAGAGCTTCCGCCTACACATTTGCTATGACAATGTTTTTCTGCATAATGATTGTATGTTGTAATTTTAAGTACAAGCTGGAAAACATACTATGGTAGCTTGCCTGGCCTTTTCCCAAATAAGATTTTTTTTTTTACTTTATAGTGAGTGTAAGTATGGGGGAGGAAGCTGATACTCTGACATTATTCTGGGAATTCTTGTAATTCCTGGTAATGTTGGTGCAGGATAAAAAAAGCTGTACATGTGCATCCTGCTTATATTTTGGCAGCAGGGCACAGGGAATAAGAAGTTCCACTGGATCTGTTTCATCCTCAGAGCACAGTGATATTGAGGTCAGCTGTCCAAAATGATCTCATGTTAAGGAATTGGCGAGTCAGCAGGGTCAGAGCAGAACCGCCATGGCGACACTTTCTCCACGGTGATAACGCTTGCCCTCCTTTCCCTTCCCTTCCTTTGCATGGGAATAGCAGAAAGGGGCTGTACTATATCTGTAACTGTTTATAAAAGTGACAGCGTCGTCTCCTAACAGAATCACACGTTTGCAAATCTGACCAGTCAAATCCTAAAACTTCTGACTACATTAATCAATTTGAAACTTGTTGTCTTGGATATTAAAAAGATGGATTTCTACTTGACAAGTCCTTCCCCTAGTTGTCCATAAAGGATTTTGTGGACCATAGAATGAGAGCTATATGTAGTCTGTCTGTTTGCGGAACCCAGACCCTGTAAATTCCTCTTTTTATTATCCTGTTGGGAAAGTAGACTCTGTAAACATCTAATGGCACTCATGCAGAAAGGGCCGGAAGTTCTAGGATTTATCAGTTGTACAGATATTTAGCATGGCCACACTGAGTGATGATTGACTTGTTAAAGATTCACACTCAGTGAATCTTTAACAAGTCAATCATCTTCTTCTGGTTTTGGATGATGTTTTGGGAGACCTTTAAGCAGTTTAAACATCTTTCTATGTGTTTGTGTTTCTGGCAGGTCACACACACCAGTCCATAGTGGGTGTTAGCAGACTACAGCTTATCTTTGCATTCTTAACTAAAAGTCTGCCAAATATTTTCAGAATCTTTCAGTTTCTCTCTCTATCAGTACTTTCTCGTCCTTTTCTTGTGCCTCCCTCTCTACCGCTCACGCACGCACATGTTCCCATAATTTATGACTGCCGGGTCCTTGATCAATTGATAGCAGGGAATCCTTTGGTAAATAGAGTTTTAGACACATTGCCAATAGACCTGGGCTATTGATTGGTGTGTAAATTAAAAACTTCATCAGGTCTCTGAGATAAGATTTATCTCTGCTCCAAGCAAATTACAGGGCTGACTTGGAGACATAAAGGCAGGCAAGTTGGCAGTTCTTCGCCGTCACCTTTGATGATGCCGAGTTTGAACTGGGATCTCCATCCACCTCCAGTGACACCTCTTGGTGCCACTCCTCACCAGTGGAGCTGGTGGTTTACCTCATGAGAATCCTTGTAGAATGCATCATGACAACTTTGTTCTCACTCAGGAGATTAAGGTTTTTCTGGTACTTTATACAAGATTGGCATAGCTGTTTAATTGATATAAATGGCATTTAAATCCAGGATGTATATTTCATTTGGTTAATCCAGTAGGATGTTGTTCAACTTCTTTATGACTTTGTTCTGTTTTGCAGTTTGTCAATAACCTTTTTCTTCACACTCCTTCTGTCTGTGATAAGAAAAGCAAATGATGAAACTTCATGTTTTATTTTTTCAATAATAATCTCATCTCCTTGAGATCGTTTTACACCACCATTTGTATAAACATATAATATTGTCCATATTTTATATTTATTAAGACAGTCCTTGGGATTGTGCATTGATCATTCTATGGATTTCCACAGTAATTGCTGGGGGGAGATTTTCTGTCTCTGTTGTTCATTATTAATATTGCGAAATCTGTATTATTTCAAAATGTCTGTGTATAATCTCAAATTAAAACAACAAGTGAAGTTTCAGTTCATGCCAGAAGATACAGAGCAGCCTGTATTTCTAGAACATATAAGAAATCATCAGAGGTACTTCCACAGATACCTTTGCAGTCTCCAATTAAAAAAATATACATCTTATACTTTGTGATTAAGAACAGAATTAGGCTCCACTCAGGGATTTGAGGACTTCCCATTATTGCTTCCTGTATTTCTCATATACAGAAGCCATAGATATGACACTGACCCAGAGAAAGACAAAGAAAGATAGAGATGGAGGAAGATGGAGAAGAGATTGTTGCGGAGGTCACAAGTCCATTAGTAGATAACTGTAACTATACATAAATATAATAAAGTGTTCAATACCCTTAAGGGGTGTCATGTTAAAGGAGACTATGAGAGCATCTTCTGGTTTTGTGATGGGCTGGATAAGTATAGGAGGTCTCTGAAAGTGTGACATAATCCAACCCATGCAATGGCTACATAACAGTGGTCAATGTCTCCCTTTGTCTGCTTGTGGGGGGAGGCTGAGAACATCAGTAATAGGCTTTTTGCCTGATAAGCCCGGAAAATACTCGTTTAGTTAGTAAAAGTGCAGAGGGATCTTGGCCTGATAATTCCGCTGTTTCCTTCTGTAATACCCAACAGCTAAAATCAATAGTTGGGATAATTCTGTTGCTAGTCGCCCAGTCTTCTTTATCTGCACTCTTCTCCAACCTGTATGCATGGGTGTTTTTTATGCCTCAGTGTGTATTAATTAAATAGGATATGTATCTTGGATATACATTATTTTTTCTCTGAGATTACATATATTTTTCCTAATTACCATACTCACAGACAGAATTTTGTAATTGTGAACCCCAATACAAAGATGATCATTGCCCAGGGCAATTACCTGGCATCTTTTTTGTTATTTTGTTTGCTTTTGGTTTAATATAATGTGGATGAAGCCCTTGCCAATCAGTTATGCCGTTGTCTCAGAGTAGGAACATGTATAAATCTGTTGGGAGGAAGTACCTGTCAGCACTAATTCGATCCTGCATAGAGTTTTGTGCTCTGTCAACACACGTGCACTATGTTCTGACAGAGGTGCTTGTCTTAAAAACAAAGCACAAGTAGTGCCTTGAACAAAGCCAGAGGATTGAAAGGATCCATTTGGAAGCATGAGGGGATTTAGGATGGAAAATGAAATGGGTTGATCGCCTTGATGGAGAACACCATGCCCTATTTTACAAGATGTGTTTCTTAGAGTTTGACTTTTCGGTCTTGCTCTCCATTGTATACACTTCCTGGCCAGTAAAGGTTTACCAATACACATGATCAAACCAGATAATTCTTCACAACTCTGCTTTTCTGCTTTAGTTAGTGTTATCGTTCGGCTGGCAGGCCAGAGTAGGTTTCTCCGTAATCTGTGTGGCCATCACAGTGCTGGTGTAAAATATGGCCTCAGGTGTTATTTGCTGAGGTGGTTAGCCTGCGACACGGTTACCTAAAGTGCAGTGTATTAAAAAGCAGTCAGGGTCCTGGATCACAGTATATCACAAGGGGAGAGGCAGCGATAAGGCGTGCCTACCCTCCAACAGATCAATGAAGGTTACTGACATCATATCACAAAGTGAAGGCAAGTGTTGCACCCGTAGCTATTTATCAGCAGTGGGTCGAACATGAAACGGAGTTTAAAGGAAGGAGGGGACTTGGGAATGCATCTCTACCCCCATTTTGGTGGCTTCATTGCTGACTGCACTTGTCTGACCAGGCTTCTCTAAAGGACAATAGTGACGCTCGCTTTCTGTGTGATCTTCACACTCATTTGAAATGGACATTTCCAAAATTCTACAGTTAGTATTATGCATTTCACATATTAGATTCTGTTCCTAGTTTTCATTAGATCAGAATGAAAGAGTTAGTAATGAAAAGGAAACAACATGCTTTGCTATGATGTCTTCTCTTCCTTGTTATTTTCCCCATCCTTTAATTGTCATCACATTATGAGTCTTAAAACTCCAATTCTCTTTGCTTGTCTGCATTCATATTGAAATATTGTGCTTCTTGTATGCGAAAATGCACCTTTCTAGGGTCCATGCCTAAGACATCATGCTTACAGGTACTGTATGAGTTCCATTTATCAGCTGCCTGGGGCACAATGTGGAGGATTTCCCCCAATGGGTTAGTGTGTAACTGCTCTGTCAATACATGCTTGTCAAGTCTGGGAGAGTGTGGAGGAAAAAAGGCCCCTTACTCCAACACACTGAAGCCACTTATTGAGCAGCCAATAACTATTTACCTCTTGACGGTGGCAGGCAGAGAAGGGGGCCCAGCGAGGCAGGAAGGACTCTTTGGCTCACTACACCACCACCAGGATTATGTTGCTGCTGCTGCAGCCTGCCTCATTCGGGTTGAGGAAGCAGAGGCAGTGGCGAAGACAGAGGACAGGGAGGTCTGTGTTTACATGGAGCAGGTTGTTCTCTCCTGGCTCCCGGTCTTTGCAGGTTCTGGCTGTGTGTGTGCAGCTTGCTGCTGTAAAGCCCTGCTTCCTCTCTGGAATCTCGGTGTTGACAGAGCGCATCTGGGTCCTGGGAGAGCTTCCAGCCTGCTGTTTCCCCACATGTACACATATATAGAGAGAGAAGGTGAGACAGAATTGTAAGAAAGATAGACCACAGGCTTCTGTTAAAATAATGTTTAAATCTACTTTTTGCTTTGTTCACTAACTGACCCATGAACCTATTCCTCAGTCTGTTCAACTCCCTTGCTCACCATAGACACCCAGAGATGGTATTTTTTTTTTTAAATAAATGGTTGTTTTGATTACTGCTTCTTTTATCGTCTCCTGCTTTGATTCAACAAAGACAAAAATGGCCGTCAAGGAGGTGTTTTTCTTTTCTCTTCCTGCTTTCTTTGCGTAGACCTTCTTGCTCCTCTGAATTATCACCATTTTTGTGGGCTGTGAAGATATCTGTCGGTGTGTTTTGAGTTGCTGGTCGCCTGTCTGGACTTGTCCTGTACAACTGAGTCAGAGAGATAAGTTAACTCCCAAAGCACTATTTTGGATGGAAATAAGTTACCCATATACACTAATGTGTTCCAGATATGCATATATAATTTAAATTCCACACTTTTTTTCTATCAAAAATGTTTCCTCTCACAGCCAACACATTAAAGTTTTCCAAGCGCGTTAAACCGGAGTGATATGTCAGTTTTGCCCAAAGTAAGCCATACAAGAGAAGAAACGTGAGATGAGCTGCTGTTAGAGAACAGCTGTGCAAACAGTGAAAGGGGGGAAAAGAACAAGAAAAACACATTATATCAACATTTAACAACAGTTGCTCTGTAATCTGGTATTACTTCCACAAGCAAAGGAGGGGCCAATGTCAGGCCAAAATGAACTTGAATACTGTTGTGGCAGGAGGAAGCCAAGTGCTTTGGAGAGGTTTGCCTAAGATGTGAAGGTCTGCAAACTCATCTTAATCCTTGGGGCTCACACCTAATCGCTTTTGATGTGCTCGTGAACATGACCCGTTGCAGCATTCCAGCCCTGAAGTTCAGCAGATGAGGACTAAGTGGAGTAGAAGGAAGTTGAAGTAGAGAGTAGAATGATATCAGTGTTGGTTTTCAGGTCCTCCTAGCTGCCAGTCTTGTCAATAGTGCCAGGGGTAAAAGGATTGCCCTGTTATCAACCCCAAAAATCCTTACATCTCCAAGCTCTTTCAGTGCTGAACTTGAATGTGTGTGTATGTGTGCATATCTTTTTTTGCACATGGTATAATGTTTAAACTGGCACTTTATTATGGGAAATTCCAGAGAAAGAGAGAAGTGGAATAGAGAAGGGTCTGTGTTACGGGTTTGTCGTGGGTGGCATTATTGTGCGTAATTTCGGCTCACAGTGACCCCAATGCACGGCTCTGTTCCAGTCTGTGCTGGATTACAGAATGATTGCACATAGAGCTCGTAGATAGAGCGTCTGCTTTTTTTTTGTTGAACATAGGAAGTTTTAGCCAAGGTGGAACATTGTCAAGCAAGGTTTTAGGTGATTCAGGAAGATTTACCTGAGACAAGCTTGGCAGTCTTCCAGATTGACACAGCACAAAGATGGGAAGAGAATAGGACTAACAGAGGATCAAGATATGAGAAGACATGACTAGGCATCTGATTGGGGAGTACATGTCAGCTTACATGCACTCACACACAAAGAATTGCACACACTCTGATGTAGAAAGTGTAAAAAATATGGTACATTGTTAAATCTTGCCAAAGCACTGGTGTAAAGTGCAAGCAGTGCACATGCATGCCTCTTCCTGTTTTGTTCTTGTGTGTGTGTTTATGTGTTTGTGTGTGCTTTAGAGTGGTTCAGGTGCGGTTAATGTTGGCACCAGATCTTCACGCCGGCGGCAATAAACAACAGAGCAGGCAGGATGCCAGATCCAGCTCCACAAACTTTTAACCTCTTCTTCAGCTAATCCCTCGCCACACTAGTAACTCTTTCTTTTTTTAACTCCTCCTTTCACCTCTCAGTCGCTCTCCGTTCTTTATTTCTCCTACTACTGCCTTCTCTTTTTCTCTCTCACCCTTTTAGTCCCTTTTTCATTTTAACTCAAGTCAGCGTGCTGACCTCTAAATAAAGGCTGGAACCACTACAACTGTTACATACTTCAACAGACAGTGGCTCAGATTGGAGCCTTTTTAGGTGTCAGCGTAGAAATGTTTGTCTTAAAACTAAAGTAGGACCTTATTT
The DNA here is from genome assembly GCA_028564705.1 of Apricaphanius iberus. Taxonomy (NCBI): domain Eukaryota; kingdom Metazoa; phylum Chordata; class Actinopteri; order Cyprinodontiformes; family Aphaniidae; genus Apricaphanius; species Apricaphanius iberus. Next base: position 2,186,250 of record JAPXFQ010000166.1, on the reverse strand, counting down.
ACCCTTTAGGTTTGCTGGGCCTCAAATAACCACACCAAACCAGGCTTGACACTTTATACTTCAACCAGAACAATCTATGTGAAGCAAGCCCTACCTAAGCATTAAGTAAGAGATTAGACAAGGGCACTGTTCATATTGAGTCCCCTGTACCTGTGTGATTTCCACACTTTGATACGAGCTTTTCATGGTTAAGGGCTGTGACAAAAGGTCACAGGATTTGGCGCCAGTTGCATCATTTGACTGGACGTCATCTAATATAACTTCATGCAAAACCACTGAGGCCCCTAAATGATAAAGTGTTGCTTAGTTCTCAATTCAACAATACTCTTGTAACTGTGCTTTTTCCTGGCAACCACAGCAAAATAAAACTGAAAATGTAATGAATTGACAAGTTCACCTGGGTATACTAAAGTTTTGAAACAGATAGGTGTGTGTTGCTTCATCATTTTGTAGTGGCGTGTATTTGTGGACAGAATGTTCCCCTTCAAACTGAATCATCCACGTCAAGACTGTATTAATAGAACTTGTAAAGATGGAAGCTGTCACCTATCCAAACACTTTACAATATCTTTCTGTGATGTAAAAATTTAACCAAAGTTGAAATCTGAAGTATCAAACAACTGTGAACTGAGAAAAAGTGCTAGCAGTTTATTTATTACTAAAGTCAGAAAATGAATCTGGGGATAACACTAAACCCATCTTAATCATGTCCCAGTTTAAATTCAGAAAACCTACTTGATGTGGTATGTCTGCTCTGCATTGATAAGTATGCTGCAGTGGCTACTCTTAGCAATAGGTATCTTTGCTGACAGATGTTGGATGTTGTGTTATGTCCTTAAATGGTTAATGAGAAACAAATTGTTTAATACTGCTGTTTTGACCACCTTTTAATTTTTAAGAAATCTGTGCTCTATGACGGTCGGCTACAAAATTAGTCCTACTTTGCATTCTATAAATCTGATAAATATTCAGCCATGTTGCACAAGAGCAGTTGTAGCTAGTTCCATAGCTATTCTATAGTCCTGCTAAGACTACAACTGTAGTGGTGCATGGCAGTGATGTCACTGAAATCGCCAGTTGGTGTAAATTGGAATAAATGCCTGTAAAACACCCTGAAATACAACAACGAAGCACCTCTGAGATGCTCTGAACTCACAGGAAAATAGTGCTAATGATCATTACAAAACATTGGTGAAATGAAGGAGTATTGTGGCAGATAAGGCCTTATATAGAGGCTGCACTTTGAGTGCCCCAACAACTCCTATGACATGGATTTGCACTGATCGTGAATGTATCTAAACATCTGTCGAAAGACTTAAAGTCTCACTAAAATTGTCTGGGTGAGTGTATGAACGTATTGGATGCTAGAATTAAAGTCCAGGTTTTAAAATTGTTAATTGCCTTTTGATATGCAATGCTATTTTCTTTTACTTTTTTTATGATAAATTTCGGATTTTATTTATTGGGATGGTTTTTATTATTTATTATCGTTTCCAGTTTTGGTGTTTGATCACTTCGCTCCTACTCTTACTCTTTTAGTTAAAAAATGAATATACGTTGTTTAGTTTGTTTTTTCCTGAAATATTACAGGTAAAACAGGAGCAGTGTCCTAAGTATAAATGGGAAAAGAGCAAAGTGAAACATTCTTATCAGGTTGAGTTATGTTTCCAAAGCAGGGGGAAGTATGCATACAATGCATTCCAGCCTGAAGCCAGTGAGCGAGCAAATATAGAAATGGGCATAAAATTCCTTCTGTTACACCTGAGAGGTTGGGCAGATGGTGACTGCAAGCTCAGTGAATGTAGTCCAAATCTCTGTTCGACAAGTTGTGCCTCCTGCCCTGCTCCTCCTGGGGAATGTGTTACTTAATGGGCCACAAAACTGCCTGGAGACCACAGCTCTCTTATCACTGATATTAGATGACCCTGCAAAAAACGGAGAAAAAAAACAGCAATCCATTGCACAGAATAAGATTCTGGGAGAAGGCAGGGTAGGCTGTTTCTTTCTTTTTTTGTAGACATAACTAGAGAATGGTGGGTAATGTTATCTCGTTCACAGTTACAAGAATCTTACTTGCAGAGTCTAAGGGTTTCAAGTTTCTAATATGTATATAAAGTTTCATTGCACAATGGATCTTTTGTCTCAAGCAAACTGAACACTCCCCCTGCTTTCTCCCTCTCTCCTCTTGTAAAAAAATGCATTCATGACTTGTGGGGCTTTGAGGACTCAGGTTTCTGCTATCTTTTTTTGCCATGTCGTCACTCGCCCTGGTGAGCCGAAATGTGCATATTGCACAGACAGGCGCACAGCCAGAGCTGCTTCCAGCCATGGATTAGGGAGAATCCAAGAAACAACGAACTCTTGATGAAACAGAAGCATGACAGGTAACTGCAGTTTCACTGTGGAGAGACGAGGCAGACAATAATTACAGAGCTTTTTGTTTTCTGGGTACTCTTTGCTGGCTACTTAAGTGCCTGATCTGAAATCTGTGACTTGTAATTACAGTAGTGGGCCCCATTAGGGCAGAGGTCTTGGTGGGGATTATTCTCCTTCTCTTCTTTCCACGATGCGTGTGTGTGTGAGACATGAAGAAAAAGAAAGCCCTCCCTACCTTCTAATGCATCACGTACCAACCACAGTGGCCAGAGCAGGAGGAGGAGCAGGAATTAGCCTTCCCCTTGTCAGCATGCCATGTGAGCACACCAATGTTCACACTTGGTGCTTGATCCTAAGAACACTTAGATTGTATTATGACCTATGCTTAGTATGGCTGCCTCTCTCTTGCCCTCTCCAGCTTCATAATATATACTTTCCCTATGCTGATGCAGATAGATTTGCGTTGATTTTGACAGACTTGTGACATTGATGTCTATGTGGCTTGGCATGTGTCACCTCCAGGTGACAGCAACCATTCGCACTGCATCTATGGAGATGGGCTGTGGCTGTGGGTGAAGCTAGCTTGAACACCTCCAGAACTGTGTCATCAGGTTAATGGACGAAGGCCAAGGGATTTACCAATGAAGGTCAGCGGATAAACCTTGGTGCAGCCTTGGCACATGACCATATAAGCAAATAAAGAAACATGTGAACATTAAAAGAAACGGAGCACTGCGTTGGACCTAAAGTGGGTCGCAAAACAAGGGGTCAGAAAATGCCTTCAACCTTTTGGCACAGAAATGCTGATCTAGCAGGCAACTTTAGATGGATCCTGCCTCTTTAAGCTTCTAATAGTTTCTTAAGCACTGGGTTTAGTGCATGTTAAACCAGGATTACCCAATCAATTATGGTGAAGACAAACAAGGATTACTTAAAACAGTACATTTTTCATGTTAAGAGACTAAAAGCAGGTTAATTGGAAGAAGCAGCACCGCTGTTGATCGGGAGAGCTCTCCCGATGTGGCCATTCAGGAGAAATTCTCAATTAATTTTATATACATGTGACATATTTTTGTTATATATATATATATATATATATATATATATATATATAGTATGCATTTGTTTTTTGATGCTATAAGGTCGAATAGCGTTTAGTAGGGTGTGGAGGACTGTTGTAGTTGATCAACCCCCAATCTTACACATTCGCCCTTTCTCCGAACTCTTTCTTTGTTTACATTTTAATAACAATCAACAGCTGTCATCATCTTCACAATACAAGGCAAGTAAGGGCATATATAGTTGCCAAACCAGATTCATGCATTCATGTGTGACTGTTTACATATTTGGTTCTCTCTAAGCTACCACGTACACCCTTTAAAATACAGGAACATACACCCTTGGAAGCTTGATTTGTGATTGCACCATGAGTGTTATACACCCAGCTCATAGAACAACATGGTGGATGGTACTTGTTTCAACAAAATGAGACGAAAGGAGGTTTTAGCAATATTCTAAGTAAGAGTTGGAATCATGCTGTTCTAGTATTTTTATCACGAGTTTAGTAAATATTTCACAGTCTACATGTTTTAAAGAATTTGTATTCAGCGAATAGTGTTTCAGTGAAGGTTGGACTATTCCATATGTTGTGTTTTTTTGTAGTTGTCTATTTTTTAAGGTGGTACAAATGCCAAAAAAGCAGTTAGACTGCTCCATTTACTTTTTTTCTAAAAAAAAAATAAAGGCTTGATAACCACTGATCTGTTTCAATAAACATGTAAATGATAAATGGCCTGTATTTGTATAGGGCTTTATGTGTGTAGGATTGTATCTGACACTCTTTTTAAATTTTAAAGAAGAAATTATCATATTCAGTTCAGTCTTTAAAAGTGTGAAATAATCGTTAGGTGCTGATAGAAAGCTTTGTAACATATGACAACTTAATTGTCCTTAGCAGCTAATAGTTATTTCTCAAAATTCTGCTACTCAAACTATTTGAAAGTTGCAGGGGGCTTCATTAGGGCATATGTGTTGTTATCTAAAGAGACACATATTTAGATGACACCACACACATCAGGGCAACAACTCAAAACTACTTTCTTTCTTACTTCAAAATAAAAGTCTAAAACATGGACACAGAGTGTATACCTTTAACTACTTTATTTCATGTCCGGGACTAAAGAAAGTTTGGTTATATTTTACATCTTCAGATGAAGTCACAGGATGACACCTTTGTGAGAACAATTTCACTGAACCAATTGGTTGTAGTGTATTAATCTTGTGAGACCTCATGCTTCAAGCTAAAACATTTTCTAACTGTGATTTTTTATAAACTGCCTGTGAAACATTTACCATGATCTCTTAAATGTCTGTTTACTGACTTTGTCCATGTTTTCTTTCATGCTATCACACAAATACATGGATACAAACACATCCCTTATTCAGTATCCCTCTTGCTGTCAGTCATTGCTGAGTTACTGGTGACTAACAGCCCTCATCCTTATAAAAGGTCATCACGCTCCTTGGAAAGACAGACTCAGCTGTAGTTTTGGAAAGCAACTTTTCCCACAGTATTCAATGTATCTTTCAATCAGTCAGTCGTTTAAATCAATGGAGAGCTATTTTATATATTCTAAAAAAAATATATCAAAAAGAGATTTTACCTTGCAGACTGCATTTGGAGCATGCAAACATGTGGTTCTCACCAGATCTGAAAGATGGAGAAAAAAAAAACTTTTTTATAACCAAAGATAAACAGGAAACAAAGTCAAAGATACACTCTTCTTCCAAAAATGATATTTCCACCCCATTTTGAAATGAATCTTACTTAATTAAGAAGCAATGAGAGTCCACAGACAGCATTCATTAATTAGCCAGAGCAGGCTGCTGTAACCAGATCCACTGCATTAATGACAACAGCCTCTGTGAAAAGCATCATTGTTCTCTGGATAATTATCCTTTTAGTTAACGTGGCCTTGGAAAGCTCTCCTTGTTATAGAAGCTGGCTGGAACCAAGGACAGCCGTAGGCAGGGAGGGGACTGGGACTGACACTGGCCCAATGCCCAATGTTTGACAAGCCCACTTCTGTACCCTATGCTGAAATCCTTTTGGCATGCAGCGGAATTAGCAGTCCCCAGGGTGTGGCAACAGGGGGTTGGTCATTAATTATATACCCTGAATCTTAACGAATGAGTAGCAATCAATAAAATAAAGGAGATGCATTTAAATAAGATGCTGATTATACTGCTTAATGACATGACATGCTGTTGAGATGAAGGGAAAGTAGGAGGGAGAGTGGAGAAGGAAGCAGTCAGAGTTGGAGAAGGAGGTTTTGGTAAATCTTGTGTTGTTTCATTACATTGTTAGATGTTCTCTGTTTTTTCATTACCTTGTTAGATGCCATTGCCAATTTTATAAATGTAGTAGAGTACAGTATCTACTAGCAAGGAAGCAGTGTGATAATAATTGGTTTTACTGGAATTTGGGTAAGCTCCTAGGAAAGAGAAGGGATGTTGGTAGCACAACTGGGAGACTGATAGAGGTGACAAGAAAAAGGAGAAGATGTTAGTTAACCTATTTGAAACTCCGACACCTCACTGAATTCACCTTTCTAAAAGGCCAGCTGGAATTGTTGGAAACCTTATACCTGCCTTTAAACTGACAGGGAGGCTAGCCAGGAATGAATCGCTACCTCATCCTACTTGTCACCAGGGATACTGTCTACCTCCATTCATGGCAAGCAGGATAGGGCAAAAAGGAAAGACAAAGAGGAATGGGAAGGTGGGAATTTCTGGTTGTGTTTGTCTTAAAAAAAGCATAATCATTCTAAACAAGGTGTTATGGAAGCGCTGTCTTCTTAGGTGCCATTATCATTTTGTTTGTGCAAAAGATAAAAGCATATACCCTAAAAAACGTTATGCATTGCAGATTGGGGAAATATCATGTTCTTTTTTACGTATTAGAATGCTGACAATGTTTGCTCCATGAAAAGTTTTAACCAGCATATATGTTATGTATATTTACTAATGGGAGATAGCTCTAAAGTTAGCAATCACTGACATCACTGAGTAGTCAAACATAGGTGAACACTTCAGGATTATGTCTTAGTTTTTTTCTAATTGCTGCAGCTACCATGTAACATGTCTAATGGTCCATTACCACATAACTTATTTAAAAACCCAAATTGAGCACTGTTATTTATGTCATGGACTTTCAGTTTCTCCTAAGAACAGTGTAATTCAAACCTTTGCCTGTTCAATAGGCCAGGGCAGTCCAAGGAGAGGACAGGGAACAGGTGGTGACCCTGTTCAATCTGGGAGTATATTATTGACCAGGGTCCAGCACATAGATTGATTGCTTTATTGTATTGCCATGAACCTCACCAGCCAGAAACCTCAGATTGACCCTGACTGGACAGAGCATCACTGTGACCCTCACCTTAGCTAAAGAGTTATGTGACTTTGACCTGCTACCTAATGTGGAGGTCTTGACCTGTTCGTGGACTGGCCTCTATAGACAGATGAAATGGGCCCACTGCTCTCCCAGCACCTTTGTGTCATTGTTGGTAATATAGAGGCTTTGAGGTTGGAGCTGAGGTAGTGTCTCATTGGGGGCCACCTTGTTTTTGGACTGATTGTATTCTCACATTAGACCTAACTTTGACACAACTCAACGTTGTTGTGTGAGCAAGTAGGGTTGAGCAAAGGAAAACAGTGTTAATGTTTACTACATAATGCCATAACAGTGGGAAAACTATATATTGCTACCTGATTTTTGGATGTTCTATTTTGACAGATAAATAACTAATGATAAACTGAATTAGAGCACATAATTGTAAAAGTTAATTGTATCATGTCAAAAAATCCAAACTAAACTCTATTTTTTTTTAGTCTGCCTCCAAACCTTTACAGCAATATTGGAACCTAGCTGTGCCTTGTGCGGTGCAGCTGCTTTCTGGGCTAGATGCCATTTAGATGAACCTCATGCCCTGAGTGAACAGGGTGAGACAACAGGCAACACAGGGGAAGCAGCCTTTACTCTAGTGGAGGATGTTTCCTCTACCATCATTTCCCACTTCCATTCAGCTGACAGACAGAATATCTGTCAGGCAGGTTTTTCCTGTGCTTTACATGTTTTTTCTAGTTGTCAGCGGCATTTTTTCACCAGAAATAAACAAGCATACACTTAGCACGCTGGGTAAACAGTTGACTCTCAAATGGCTCTCCTTCTCCCTCCTTCCTCACTGTCTGACTTCATGTGTTGCTCTTGTTTAACTTGTTAGTTTCTTCAGTTGAAGTTCCCCCAGATTACCATCAAAAGGTGCATGGTGTGGAAAGGATGTGCGAATGTTTGAATGTGGCAGTCTTATTTTTAACAATGCATGATGCATCACTGAGCAGCTACAAGAACAACTTCCCACTTTATTTCTCATTGCAATTTTTAGCATTTTTCCCCCTCCCCACCAAATAAATTGTAGGCTTTCCTGCTGAGTTGTTCTGCTCAGTCTTTGAATTGGATCTTAACATCCTGTTTCAAGTAGGATGTAAAGCTCTTTTCTTTATTCTGAAAACCTCTATGCATGACTGAAATCATTGTCAAGGGAACTTTCCTGTTGTATTACTTGCCGTACTTTTCAAGGAGAAAATATTTCCTTTTGGTGGCTTTTTTAGGTTAATTCTCTGAGGGTCATAATAAATGCCACCTAAAATACAACATTAAACCCATACATAAGATATTGCAGAAGAGGTAGGAAGTTTGTATCATGAGAGTGCATTGATGACCTCCTTAAAGTGGGGAACACATGACTGCACTCATACAACTGCTTAATAATAACTTACAATAATAAGGTGGTATTCTGGACAACAGATATTCTGCTAAATACCTTTCTCTTCAAAGGGTGTATAGCACATGTTTCTCTGTTCTCTTTTGTTGAATAAAAAGATCTTAACCAATCAATTAAGCAAGCGGTCCTGTTGTCGACATTACGCAGCTTTCATCACGACCCTGTACAGCATTTCTGATGCTTCGGCAAAAACTACTTGCGCTCCATCACCCGCCCTTCTTTTACTCCATCCCAATTAACACTCAGCACCCATTACATTGATTGGGAGAGGTGTATTATTGGCTAGGTGGACCATGAGCACATTGATCATATTGACCCACAGCGTGAACCATTAAAAACTGTTGAGCTGCAGATTTCTTTTAGTGCAAAATTACCATTGAACATGAAGTTGTACTACTGTGTGTGTCTGTGTGTATTCGTCGAAGTCTTTGTGTAGATTATATATACATTTACAGTGGGAAAATAAGTTTTGCACTGAAGAGGCCTACAAAGACTTTAAGATTGTGATAGAATTATTCAAACTTACACATGGGCAATGCAGGACTGTTTTTACTTATTCCTTTTAATCCCAATTTATTAGCATGCTTTAATGTATGAAGGTTTTATTTTAAAAAAATGTATTTGTATGTTTGGATCGCTTGGTTCTTACCAAATTCTGGTATGTATTTCATCTCGCTGTGGCTATTGTTGACAACTTTAATACTTATTATCCTCTCTATGTGTTCCTTTTCACTTTGGGTGTGGTTGTGCTGTTTTCAGATTTCAGGTCATTGGCTTTTATGTGGTTTTGTGAAGCTAATAGGACCATGTCACGCCTAAAATATATTCTTTGGGGATGCTTAGCTGTTAAAACGTTGCTTCCCCTCTACAAATAATCCCTGTGCAGTCCCTTGTAACCCAAAACACACACTCATATAGCCAAGCAAAGGGCACCGCACTGCCCCACCTCAAGGAGAGACACATGATGCCTGCCAGTCCATTCCAATTACTTCTCCCCAATTACAGGTTATGAACCAATTAGTCATCATATTGTCTTACACTGTCCCTATCCTTCTCTATTCTCAAGGATAAAATATAGGGGCATCTATTAGACATGGGGTAGAGAATCTTATAATGCAGGACATGACTGATCTAGGCAACTTGTTGTTCAGCATAGTTTGAATAAAATTGCAGTGTTCTTATGTTACTGTTCTGTGTGTGTGTTGAAGATATAATTGTGACATTTAAATACCTCATCCAGAACAGCTTTCTTGAGGCATTTGCCTTTGCAAACTCCAACATGCACATACATTGTAAGGAACACATTCCAGGGACAGTTATAGCTGTCAGCTTGTAATTTGTAGTAGCACTCCACTTGAACTTTCAGGGTGAGCCATTTGGCCCTGGTGTAATTCTCACCTCCTTGCTGACATGTTTTTTTTTCACTGTGTATGTTAAAGGAGGTGAGCACAAAATGTGGACAAGCAAGTTTGCTCATGTGAATGAAAGGATTTACCCCCCGCATTGTTGTCTCTCATTTTTATAGTCTGTTTCTGTTGTGGTGTGTTTTTTGTCATGTGTCTTCACCCTGATGGCTCATTTCCCATTTTTAGTTGGCATGTGTGGAAGAGCATCATATGAACGATACTCCAGCATAGAGTGCTTTATCAAAACATTTATCCCCCTTAAAGTTTTCAGCATTGCGTCATGTTATAACGTCAGACTTCAGTGTATTTATTTAGATTTCATGTCATAAACCAACATTAGGTAGTGTATAATAATGAGTTATAAAAATATGCATTATTTTTATTTATTTAACAAGTAAGTTGTGTATCCAGGCCCTCTGAGGCAATATGTTTTGCTGCAGTTACAGCTGCATGGCTTTTGTGGTATGTCTCTACCAGCTTTTTACATCTAGAGAATAAAATATTGGCCATTTTTCTTTACATAATAGACCCATCATAGACTGGTTATAGAACTTCTGTTAATGGTCCTTTTCATGTCTTGCCACAGATTCTTAACAGGATTAAGGTCTGGATTTTTACACTAGGCCATGTAAAACCCCTTTCACAAAACACTATGAGAAAGTGATGTAGTGATGGAGTGTATTTTATGTGACCAGAATGCTACAATTTTGAAATATAAAAAAGGTCCATAGAGAAGAGAAAGGAAGCAAGATATATAATTTAAACCTGAAGCATTTGCTCAGCCATCAACAGCATTGCTACACTGGGTTTGTCTAATGTTACTTTCTTGAAAATAGCAGAACAGGGAACTTTTGACACCTCCTTTTCTGTAACATTGCCTGCTTTATTACTGAAAACTCTTAGCTGTGTAGGATATTGACATATCTAGCTGTTGTTTATGAACGGTCTAAGGCACCAGGCCCCCTGTGACCCTTCGATGATAAGCAACATAGAAAACGGATGGATGAATGAGAGAAATGTTTTGCAAAAGACACTTAGGAAGTTTTGTTCCACAATTGCACTTTATTTTCCACTGCCCATGTTTCCATCAACTTTATCCAGCTTCCGAATTCCAGCTGAAGAAAAATATTCCATAGCCTGATGCAGCCATAACCATTTAATGGTGCTCTGTGAGATGTTCAAAGATCTGGATATTACCTCATAACATAACATAACATTTGAAACTTATAAAAAAAACTTTATTCACAAACTGCCTGCTTTGTTTCTTGATCTATATGATTCTGTTTGCTCACTAATGATGAGATTACATTACTTACACAATTTCTCTGGACTATTTGTCCTCATTAGGTGATGCAGTTGGAGTTTTGTTCAGGGGATCAAAGTAAATGCAGCTAAATACAAATATGAACTACACTTCTTTTGGTTTTGAACTTATAAAAAATGTAAAAAATCCTGTATATTTTTGCTTCCACTACACTCATACCCTGATTTGTGTTAGTCTATCCCATAAAATCCTGATAAAATGCGCTGAAGTTTGTGGCATTAATGTGACATAATCTGAAAAAAAGTTTTGGGGTATAAATAAATTTCTATTCACTATGTGGTGTACAGTAAATATAGATAAAAATTAAATTCATATTTATGTTTCTGATCTCCGAGAATTCTTTTTCTTACAATATTACACCTTCCCACACTCAAATGTTGTTCATCTAGTTTCACACTATGCTCTTCAAAAATCAAAACAATGATTAATTCCTCATAAAAAATATCTCCTAAGTAAACAGGATGCCTCAGAATCTTGGCTTCTTTTATAAAAATCTAAGATAGCAAAACATGTAATGTATTATATTATTTTCCTGATATGTTCACTGATATTTCTGCTTTGTGCTTTCCAGTAACTTCTTATATCTGTCTCTGGTGTTCTAAACCATCATGTAATCTATGTGTATCCATATACAAATGTGTATACAGGCACATTTACAGCTTATTTTCATGGATTCACTGTATCACAACTTTCCCTAACCATTTTACCTGTTGTTCTGTGCAAAAAAAAACATGTTGGATGACACTATGTACTATTGTTGAGCAGTAACATACTTGCTTGTGCCTCTATGAGAAAGCCTCTGATGCTGGCTGGAGCACTATGATCCTCAAGCTAATTACTCGACAGTGTAAACAATAATATTGTAGGTTGTAATCAGTGTAATAATACAGTAGGTTTATCTAAACCTAGTAATTTGTACTGTCCCTCAGTTCAGTCTTGTCTCAGTATACATTTTTTTGCTCAAACTACACCTTTTGCATCTAGCAAAAATAGCCCTTTTAAAATAAAAAAACAACCAAAACTAAACTATAGAATGACTTTTCTTGATTGTCCAAATGATCTAATTCTGGAGAGTATGTTAATGAAGTTAATTTAGGTTTCTACTACTCTGATACGCTTACACATTCAAGTTGGCACACACTGCAGAGTGCCCAGGCGCTAAAAGATGTGTGCCTGTCCTCTGAGGAATGTGTGGGTTCTCTTGCAGCAATTGACCCTCAGACCCTCGGCTCACGTGACTCAAATTCCATTCACATACACACATAGACTGCATAGACACAACGCTCAGACCCTCGGATGCTTTTATCTCCCTGCTCAGGAATAGAAGCTACACCTCCCGAACATACTGTAATGCCACAACCCCCTCACAGCTTAATAAAAATCAAAAACCCACAGTCAAATGCCAGCAAACAATACAAGACTAAAGGGTGACTTTTAAGGTAAGACTTTTACCATGAAAACCATTGAAAACTGGTGCTCCTGTGTTCTGCAGCCTTGCCTTAGTTTGGCTATGGTTTGTTCAGAAGGCTGCCCAGCTGGTGCCCAGATGTGTCAGCCATGTCATGCAGAGCTGCGAGGCACAAGATAAGAGGCTGATGGTAGGCCCGCTCCCTGGTCTTGGGTCTGTTTCAGAGCGGTTCAACTGGATGTTGCGGTCGGTGCAATGTGAACTTTGACAGCCTATGTCATGCTTAATGCCTCACTTCCCAAATACAGCTCACTAGGGCTGATTTATATCTACCAGGTGTTACGGCGTGTAAGCAACTCAAGGATGAGAGGAGGCATGTGGCCTTTTCATTAAAGCAGACGAACAAGAGCTGCAGTGTGTGTGCAGCAGAGATGGTGGGACAGCAGGCTGGTCTTTCTCAAATATAGCCCCACACCACTGTCACAACACTCAGACCCAGCTGGGAGAGAAGAAAATAGAAAAGGAACTCATTAAGACACTCCACAACTCTCAAAATGTCCCCTTTTAGATTTTGCTTCTCCTTTTCTCTCATTTGTCAGTGTGTTGTCTCTCCCACTACAGAGGTTTTTAGTTGTTGTGTGTATACTTGAGTGAAAAAAAAACCTTAGTAGCGAAATTCAGTGCAACCATTGTGTTGTTAGGAGCGTTTGTCAGATGCTTTCATAGATTGGTGAAAGCATCCGGGTTTTGGTCCTTTTTAAGGGGACCAATAAACATACTTAATTTGACTGGTGCGATGCATGAAATACGATCTCTCACCTTACGTCCTCCTTGAGCTGCTGCCTAGTGAATGGTTCTGATCCATTCATACATGAACAGACTGTGGGCTGTGATGCGCTGTACCCCTTTGCCTTCTGCCGCACTGGGTACTCGCAGCGCTAAAACTGTTTGCAAGATATCAAAGCGTAAGTGTAGCTTTACAGACGAACAGTGCTGGCATATGTGTTTCAATGTGTGACAGAAGTAGCAACGATCAAGGTCCACATGGTCGCATAAACGATAATACTTTGAAAAGTGAGAGTTCATCTATAAATGGAAATTTTGTAAATCAAAATATTGTCACCATTATAATTATAATTTTGTTTTTTATTATTTATTTATTTTTGCAGCACAGTGGTCCATCCTCAACAGAGCGCTGTCTGCTTGCAGCACATACTCTAACACATTGCAGCTATAGAGGGAGACACATTTTGCTAGGAATACATTAACTCTCTTTACCTACATTTTCATTATAAGAAATCTTTTTTTCTGTTGCAGAATCTAACAGCTTCAGCTCTGCCAGTGCCTCAGATTTAGTGCATATGAACAAATATTACGTGTTTTAAAGTGAAATTTGCTGCCTTTTAATCAAATTTTCTTCTGTGCTCCTGACAGTAGCAGTGTTTCTCCTTACACAAGGGAAATCCTGTTTTAGGTTTCTGGCACACTTCCGAGTCAAGTGCTGAGGTGTCTTTCAGCTTTGCCCTCTAGGCCACCTTGTTATACACTTAAAAAGTTATTTTTCCTTTGTTTTTCTTCCCCTTACCACTGTTGACAGTTCCTTATCCCATTTTTCCTCCAAAGGAATTTGATTTACCCTCCAAAGTTTGCCTTGGAATCCTTCCTTGTAAAGTGTAAGGCAAGCCCTGTCCTTCTTTTAGGATGATGATTGTGTCAAAAGCGGATTTATGAGTGCAGTGTTTACAAACTGCTGGTGTGAAGACCAGGCATGTCTCAAGCAATCTAATCTAGTAATAATGTAGAAATTATTCAATCTGCCTATTAGAGATCAAGTTGTGTGCAATTTTTTTATTAGTTCTGCAATAGTTTCATGTTAACCATATAATATTTTTAAATTCAAATTCAAAACCTTTATTATCATATGCATAGTAAACAAACATGTTTCCTACTACAATGAGATTCTGATTTTGTCATCACCCTAGATGACAAAAAAGTATTATTATTATTATTATTATTATTATTATTATTTTATTATTATATCTATTTTTAATAGATAAATGTATTTGCCTCATTAAAACACAGAAACTGTACAGAAACTATGTCTGTGTGACACAACAGTGGCTTCTTATGAGAAGTGGGTGGCTTTTGTCATCCATTAACTTTTTGGTGGACTTCATTTTTTTGCTTCTTGCATATACTTCTTTTATGTAATGTTATACACATAGATTGTATGGTATGGACCAAAAGAGATTGTGAAGTGGAAGTGATAAATAGTTTTAATTTTCCCCCACAAAAATATCAGAAAAGTGTGGAGTGCAGTTGTTTTTTTTACACCCTTTGCCATTTTATCCTACATAAAATATTATTAGAACAACTCAGCAGATTTGTGTTTTAAGGGAAAGAATTGTGCCATTGTTAAAATAAATTCATTACAGTTATGCATGGTGAAAACTAACACAACATATCACCCCAGGCCTGCAATGAAACACAGTAGTGGGAGCATCATGGCCAAGGTATGCTTTCTACCACCAATGACACATTTTTCAGAGTGGGTGGGAAGATTGATTGAGCTGAATATGGTTCTGCAAGAAGAGGCTGCAAAAGACTTGATTCTGGTCACCAGTAGAACAACTCTAAACATACAGCTAGAATATAACTATTAGGTTTGATCGAGGTGTTTGAATGGCTTAGTCAAGGTGGAGACCCTAATCTAGTTGAGAACTTGTGTTAAGATTAGTAAATTAAATTTAATAGATGCTCACCATCAGTTTGGACTGAGCTTGAACTATTTGGCAGAGACACATGAGAAAAATTGAAGATGTGCAAAGTTGGTTGAGACATACCCATTTTCTCACAACACATAAGCACTACTTTGTGATGGTGGGTTGATGAAAAGCCGCTTAGTTTCATAATAATTTTCACTTTGTAATGTGACAAAATGTAAAGAAGTTTAATAAGTCTGAATACTTTTTCCAGGCACTGTCAAAGTCCACATTTTGTGTCATTTTCTTACTATGAATTTTATCCATTTGCAGTCACAATATATAATTTCTCTGGCATAAAAATAACATTAAAAAAATGTTGTAGGCAGAGGCAAACATTTCCCACCAAGGTTTATTGTTTGAAACAGGAGCAGTCCTTTCCCAGGATAAGGGCCTCTTCAAGGCAGAGGGGAATTTGGACCAGGCTTAATATAAAAAAAAAAAAAAAAGAATCTGTGTAGCAAAAAGAGTTCGACTTTTCCTTTTTAAATCTTTGTCATTAATGACTTTAGCAAATGTAGAGTGCATGGTTCAGCCGAACAAAGTCTTTAAAGCAACCCTCTAATTATTTATCCAGGATATCCTACTCTAGAATTAGACTTTTATGTCTTTTTTTTCTGCTGCAAAAATAATTTCCACAGAATGGTTTCACTGGGACACTCTAACCCATGCTTCATTTGCATGTCTGTCATTTCTGCGTTTGAGTGTGTATGTATGTCTGGATATTTGCTCACTTGCATTTGATGGTATATGCCCACACAAGCTTATGTGGATGGGACTGAACTGCTCCTTGGTAAGAGGTGCGTAAAAGAGATAGTGAGTTTCCATTTTCCACACATAACACTGCATGACTTCCCTCCTCGCTACTCTCACCCCAGACCGCTTTCACACACATTACTCGGGTTTCCTGGTCATTTGGCCTTCACATGCCTTCTAAAAGGGATCTTATCACTCTACTCAGGTTTACACACTTAACCGAACACTGCCCTAACTCTCTGAGTTTCTGTCTGATCTAACTCACCCCTTATAGCCTTCAATGTGTGCCAGTTTAGCTGGATGAATGCACATTATACGTGATTCTTATTTTCTATATTTTCTGCTTTCATTTTTAATTCTCACAGAAAATACATATTTTTGTTACACATATGATCACATGTTTTTGTCCTAAAAAAACATTTCATTTTTGTTTCTGCCCCTTTAAGAAAACCCAGCAATGGATATTTGCCTAATTCCAGGTGCCTGTGAAGCCTGTGTTTTTCCAGGTGCAGGACTGGGTCATTACTAAGGTATTTGTTTTCCAGATTACACAGTAGCGCTTAGCATTATAGACTTGTCATCCATGTCCCCATTCTATCTGTCAGGGCATGATCCTCACACGCTGCCTGTGTCCTTACTATCTGTATGCTTAATGTAAAGAGCTGCTTGGAATTCTTTATAAACATTTTCAGAGGGCTTAGATTGTTCTTCGGTTGACGGTAGGGGGAATGAGGGGGTCCCTCTTCTCTCCTTTTTGCTATGTCAGACTCTGTATGCTAATCTCTTTCAGCTATCCATAATAGATGTTGAGATAATGGTAATGGCATCTCCCTGTTAAACCCACTCCCTAAAAAATGTTAATGAAGGTTGTCTTTGTGGTGTTAGGATTCAGATGAAGCCGCTGTGGATGGGAAGCATGAAAGACCCTCCAAAACATTTACATAAAGCCTTACAATTTGTGATAATAAACCATTTTATCACTAGGCTCTGAATCAATATTGTGGCTTCTTAAGGTTTAATATTTCAATGGTATTGATCATCTTAATAACTGTGTTTGTGGTTGTCTTGCCTAAGCTGATGTGCTGCAGAACAGTGTGTATGTGCTCTCGTTTTTAACAGTAAAATAGGATGATGGGTTATTTGACCTCATCAGCCTTAATGTTTCCCTCTCTATAATAATATTCCCAACATTCACTTGGTTTAAAAAAAATAGATATAAAAAAAATTGAAGAATGAACTGAGTCCACACAGAGACCCCTCAAAACACTGGAGTTTGCAGATTTTACTTCAATCTTGTCCGGAGAGAACGTCTGCTACCCGCATTTATAAATAGCACCAGATTTGATAATTAGTAGAAATTGAGGACCCGGGACTCCAAGAATTTGATCAGCACATTTTCCCCTTGTCCCTGACCTTTCATTGGACATGTATTTTTAGCTTCCCGGTTTTCTGTCTAGCTCCATATCTCAATCTAATCTTACATCTTTCCTATCTTTTAATTTGCAGACACACAGAAGCCTAATGGCACATGTCTTGTTCTTGTTGAAATTTTTCACTTTTTTAAATTCAGAAGGATTCCAAAGAATTAAAGATTAGGTCCAGAGTAGAAAGGCACAGAGTACGACTTTCCTCTCAGCCTTACTTGATTCCACTCTGTGAGAAAGTCAAAGGTCTGTGCTAAAGGATGTGAAGCTCCATGTCAAACCGTTTCAAATCACTCAACACCCATGTCTGTTGGTCTAAAATTGAGCTGAAATGGAGGATGTGTATCTAACCAATCTGATGAGTATTTGAAAATCTCTCCCACTCTATCTTGCAATTTTACAGCCACCCCACTGTGTGTGGATGTCAGCCAGTGCACTGTGCACAGGGTTGCCTGGGGGTGAAAATTAGTTTGTGCCCAATAGCCCTTCTCTGATTTTACATCAATATCGTAATTTCAAGGATAATTTATGCGCTTATAAATTACAAAGCTTTCCAGGCAAACCACAAGAGACAGAAAAAATAACAGTGCAATTTTTAAGAATGAAAAGTGGTAAGACGTTTCTTTTGTTGCATTTACAGAATTTCCTGTCAAGTTTTTTTCCAGATATATAAGAGCTAAAAATTGAAAATTTTGCTGTGATTTATTGAATTTTTTACCCCAGATAGTAGTAGGAATTCTCTTGGAGCATGTGCCTTTTGCCTGCTCCTTTTTCATTTCTTCTGTCATACGAGGGTTTTCACGTTTGTTCTTAAAGTGCACCAGAACACTGCAACTCTCCCTGTTTGCTAATTGGTGGGAGACTGGGAGCTTCCTGCTGTGCGTTCACAGCTTCTCTCTTTGCTTTGCCACCCCACCAGGTCTTTCACCATCGCTCTGCAGAACCCAGTAATTAACCCTCAGCTAATTAACTACTTCTAATTACACCAGTGTGCTTTTTCCATCGCACCTTGCGAAACCGGACGAACCCTGACGCAGTATCCATCTTTTCTGCAGGGTTTTAGGAGTTTAACTCCTGTCACTGTCACTGAATCACAACATCTTGTGCATCTTCGATTTCCCTGCTTTGGTCTCCTATGTAACTTTTTCCAGTTTGTAGCATTGAATGGATTTGGACACTGGAATCAGGGTGTGTAAAGGGTAAAAATAAATGTAAAGATTCTACTTCATGTCAACTGACATAGGAGCATGTTTATACAAAAACTAAAGAAATTGTCTGGTTAGATCAGCATTAACTATTTTTGTTGCACTTTCAAATTTGTTTAAAATATATAGCCTACCTACTATCATGCCTGACGGTGGACTACATGGCTTGATTCAGCTGTACTTGAGAAATGTTCCCAGGCATGCCAGGGACCAGCCTCCTGCACATACACTCTCTGCTGTAAACACACATGACTGTTCCTCCATGGTTCAGACTCGACACAGCGTTAGCTATTTCTGTTTCACAGACTGATAGCTCCCACTGAACATCATTGATTTTACGGGAAGCCCTGTTTACAGGCTGAGTGCCATCGACCTGAGGTGACTTTTTACCTCCTGCAGTTAGAGCATCCTTATGTCTGCATTAGTGGAAGAGAAGGCTGAACATTTACAGAACACAATTAACAATGTGTAGACGAGCAGTTTTCAAGATTGTAGTTTTGGAGAAAAGGATAACAAGAACTCCTAACCTAATCATAATGCTCTATAATATGTTGTTTTTTTTTGCCTGCAGCTCTTAAAGTTTCATATTGAGAGTAAAATAGTTGGAGATATCTTTTCTTTCTGACTGGTCTTTTTACATTAGTTTTTTATATATTTTATCCTAATAGAATTTTATCATACCCCTTTCTTTATTTTATACATTCATTTTTTTTCTTATTTTCTCAGTACAGCATCTTTTAACAGTAGTCTGGCTGGTTATTCATTCAAGAGTCTAACAGAGTTTTTTGGGGTTTTTTTGGAAATAATTTTGTCAGGAAATGTACATTTTCCTCATTATTAGTTTGTTGTGTTGGAGAATGGATTTTTCTAAGCTGATGTTAAAGTCAATGCATGCCTTTATTGGAGATTAAGTGGAACGAACCTTGGGAAACCCAGGCTTCTCTCTGCCCGAGGACTACAGTAGTTCCCTCGTCAATGAGCATGTCCCTGGTGCAACATCAAAAGCCTTCTCCTGCTTTATCAATAAGAATCCTTCCTTCCCACATCTTCCTGTAACTTGCTTAGCGTTCACGCCATTGATTTTTCAATAAGCGCCCCTTACCCTGCGGTGGCTAGCCTGGCTCTGTGATGGCTCAGAGACTAGACACAGACAAGCTACATCACTGAGGAACAATTGAGAATCAGATCTGCTTTATCGTTAGTGGTCCTTAAGGGATATTAAGTAGCTCTGTCTTTTCCATTTTAAAAAGGAGGTCCCTTATTGATGACGTAGGTTTGGATAGACGGTTTGGTCCCTGTCCTTCCTATAATTTTTGCAGTTTGACTCAGAGCTTTCTCTCAGGAGACCCTTGAAAACAGGGTTATTTAGAGGCTTCAAAGCAAGTCATCAGATGTGCTTATAATCAGATGATACTTAGCCTTTAATTCTTACCTTGCATGACATATCACACCAAACGAAAAGACCTGTCACTCAAACTAACTAAAACTACCAAATAAAATCCCTATTGTGACATTGTCCATAAGATCAGAAGCTGATTTAAAATATCTAACCTTGGTATTAGTTGCAAATTGTGGAATAAGGTTTGTTTTTATCATGAGAAGAAGAAAGCAACGTGATTCTGGCAAGGGTCTTTGAAGGCACGTGGCAGTAAAGGGTGGTTTCTACTGTCAGGATCTGTGCATAGGCCACTCTCTTTCAGATCTGCTCAGGAATCCAGCCTTTTCTTCCTTGTGATTATCTCATGTTGTCAGCTAAAGCTTGTTTTGGCTGCACACTGCCTGCTTATTGTGAACTTAGTGGGCCCACATTTAGAATTACAATGCAACACAGGCTGCGGGGACTATGACTTAATCACTTGTTGTACTACCCGCATGCAAAAAAATAATTGCTTTATTTCTGGATACGTTATGATTCCGTATATCTGTCCATAATAATGCTTGGTTGTAGTCACCTTCAGTGGGCTCCTCTTTCATTTTGATTTGTGGTTATTAACATAGTCAGCACTCAGAGACTCCCGCCTCCTCCACTTCCCCTCTACTTCGACTGCGTCTCTGTGTCTGTCTCCTGCACTTGTTTAGTGCCTCCCAGAGATTAAAGCTTTTCCTGCTTTAAACAGGTGTCACTGAGCTAGGCAGACGTCCAACAGACAAACAGTTTTATATCAGTTGGCCCTATCTGCGACTTTCCGACTCCAGACAATCCCATTGCTCATCTGTAACCACTGCAAGTTATTGAATTACACCATCTTGATTTTAAAGGGCAATCCTGTTTTCTGTAAGCAGTGGACACACCATGCTAGCTCAGGGCTTCACCTCTGATCAAGAGTCATTGTGTTTCCCTTACTACTGCTAATTGCTTGTGGTATCTTAGATTTGTAATGGGAACTAAGGGGTACATACTCTCAATACAGTAGCCCACACTGTACTCAGCTTGTTCACACTCATCAAGGCCAAAAGCAGGTCATTGTTAAGCAGTGCTCTCAACTACTTATCGTGCATGTCTCAAAACTTCCATGTCTTAACAACAATTGGAATGTGAAGCAATGGGTTAACATATAATTAAAAACAAAGCATGAAATACTTCACACTCTTGACTTAGAAATATTTTCCTGTGTAACATTTCTTTCAGACAAATTCTCATTTCTGCCCTTTTTCCGCTTAATTTTCCACAATTTATCCTCTTGCTTTTACCTTGAAGAATCACTGTGCTTCAAGTGGCTTTTCTTTTTTTCCTTCTTTCACCCTCCCAGCCGTCTGTCCATTTGTGTGAAATGGCTGTTGAGCTCATAGCCTTTTATTAATGGAGCAGATAATAAATACAGACCACTAGGGCTAGTATCCCCTTACTGAAAATGGCAGCCATCTTTAAATCAAGTCTGATTGTATAAAGCAATCTTGTTAATAAGCCAGCTAGTCTACCATCTTCAATATCTCATCAAATTATATGCAAACTAGCCCAAAGTTCAGGGTTAGCTTGTTCAGCATTAAACAAGCAAGCAGTGTGTGCATCCTATTTTAACAAACATGTGCACATTTCCAACAAACAGGAACCATAATCTGTTTGGCTGTATTTGTTAACTTCTTTTTATTTTCACTATTTGTCTTGGCTCTCACTAACCTTCCTTTATTATGTTTTATTTTAATATTATTTAATGTTATTTTGCATAGTTTGGTTTCTGATCTCTTCCAGTTAATAATGAAGCTTGAACACAAATTCACATCTATAAAATAGCTGCACATTATTTTTATTGTGGGGACATTATACGTTGAAGAGGTACTTTGCACAAGGGGTACTTTTCATCAGACATTCATGAATAGGCTGACACACATTATCAATCTCTCCTCTTGTTCAGTGGTTAATGTGGTAGGTTGTGGGGGTAGACTCCATTCTGATCACAGCTAAAATTTGCATCTCTAAGTAAATAAGTAAATAAATCAAGAACAAGCACTAAATTTGCTAATCATCTGGGACATGGCAGTGAGCTTGGTGCCGGGAAAGTTTACTCATGTAATATTCAGTACTGGTGGGTTAAAGGGCAGCCTGGAGTTACTGGCTTCAGCCCGATTGCCCCCTTTAATCAATGTTGGCTGCATCCCTTTAATAAAATTATTATCTCAGCAGTATCTTGTGCTATCATTTTATCTCTTCTGTGCTCTAAATTGCAGCCTGTGTTGGGCTTCTCAGATGCTCGGGGCATGGCCAGCTCCCGAAAGCTCAGCTCCCATTTATTATTTCAGAGGCGGATGATGGCTGGAGTGTTTGAAACCAGGCTAAGCTCAGAGGTTATTGGATGCAAGATCTAAACACAGCTGTAGTGAAGTCCCAACCCAGCTTATATAATTTGAGCTCCTAAAAAATACAACCTTTTATTGTTCTTGTGAGTTTAGGCATTTCTATGTCAATAATCCACCTAAATTATATTTTTCCTTTATTACGGTAACTAGTTGGAGTAATAATTGTAATACTGCTAACAAAATTTTAAACAACACATTTTCACCTTTTCTTCAAGTTATGTAAATGTGTGATGTGCTGACGGGTGGCTTCACAGTCTCTAATTATCTCACAAGGAATCTATTTGATCTATTAAGTTAGTATGACTGCAAGTTAATTAAAAACAGATGTAGAATTTGCAGAATATAAGATTATGGGTGTTGTTTGGAAGGTGAAGATAAAAGATGGTACTTTTGTGATATGGCAGGAAGATGAATCGTGGATGGCTTATTAGTGCTTGTCTCAGGTATTGTGTTTAAGTGCCTAATCTAACATAATGAGTAGGGTATCAGCTTTCCATTATATCTCAGAGTTTTGGCTCTTGTTCAATGTGCCATGCATTTGATAATCTTTTTTTAATGGGTTCCATGCATAGATTTGAATTTCATATTTCAATGTTTTTATTTTTTTCAATAGAAGCACTTACTTTGTTTTAAATATCAACATTGGTTTCTAACTTTAACATGGTAAATCATGAGATCAGTGGAGATGTGTATAGTATCTAAAATTCATTAACCTCTTATATGTATCTTTGCAGGCCTGGATGCGATGAACGCCTCATGTAGGCATCAGCATGGACAGCTGTGAGTCTCCCGTGGTTTCTGGGACAGAGGATGGGCTTAGCTCCTCCCAGCAGCAGCAACCACCACAGCCCTGGAACGATCACTCAAACTCACAGGTTACTTGCACCAACCAGGCCCCTTCTCTGGATGCCCTGTCCCTCTCTGTGTCTTACCCTTCCCAGCCCCTGAACTCCATTACCCCTCATGACGGGGTGAGAGACCTACAGTCACAGCAGCAGCAGCCAAAACAGACCTTAGCCCAGGCCCATCGTGATTGCTCTGCCATTGGACAGCTGCATTCCAGTAGAGAGGGTCTTGAAGAAGGGGTGCAGGAGAGAGTGAGCTGTGGAGAAGAGGAAGACTCTGAAGACTTAGATGAAATGGAGATTGATAGCTGTTTCCCAAGTCTTCAACCCTTCCCTGGGGTAGCAATAGCTTCAGGGGGAGGAGGGATGCCCACTCTTTTGCGACATCAGCCCACACAACAGCAGGGAACACCTGAGAGTGGAAGTGAAGAAGGTGAAGAGGAAGAGGAAGAGGAGAGCAGCGATGTGGAAAACCTGACTGGAGAGATAGTCTACCAGCCAGATGGCTCAGCATACATTGTGGAAAGCCTCAGTCAACTGATCCAAAGTAGTGGAGGTACGCTCCCTGGCTTGCCTCCTACAAACTCTGTTACAATTGGGGGAAAACCGGGAGAACCTGCTGGGGTTTCGTCCTCAGTCTACCCACAGATCATCAACACTTTCCACATAGCATCGTCTTTTGGGAAGTGGTTTGGTCATTCGGACCAAGGTTTTCCCAATACCTCAACAATGGCAGGCCTCAGCCCTGTCCTGCACAGTTTTCGTGTCTTCGATGTACGGCACAAAAGCAACAAGGATTACCTGAACAGCGATGGGTCTGCCAAGAAGTCCTGTGTATCCAAAGATGTTCCCAACAATGTGGATTTTTCCAAATTTGATGGGCTAGCCCTTTATGGCAAGGGTAAGCCCATTCTAATGTGTTTTCTCTGCAAGCTGTCCTTCGGCTATGCTCGTTCCTTTGCTACTCATGCTGTCCATGATCACCGCATGACCCTGTGTGAAGATGAACGGCAGCTGTTAGGGGACAAGCATGCCTCTGCCATCATCCAGGGCATTGGGAAGGACAAGGAACCCCTTATTAGTTTCCTGGAACCAAAAAATAGAAGCAGTCCCCTCCCTCCTACCTTGCTACCCGTTAACTCTGGACAGAGCTTCTATGGCACATTTAGTGGTGTCCATCTGGAGCCTGGAAACAGCAGTGGGGGCAGTGAGACCCTCCTGAACAAAGACTCTGACTCTGGCGTTCAGCAACAGCAGCAGCAACAAACGCCACTTAGTTCAGGCCTTTCTTTAGGTGGACTAAGTGTTTCCAAAGCATCCACTCTTACCTCTTCTCCAGGCTCTGCCAAAGACTCCAGTGCCCTGGCCAAACAGGGAGGGAGAATAGAGGAGCCTGTGGTGAAAGAGTTGGCATGTAAAGGAGAAGATGGGAAAACTGAGGGGCATGAAAGCAATGTGCAGCTATCCAACCAGTTGGGGGGCTCAGAAGAAGAGGATGAACTTTTATTAGGGGAAGAGGAGGATGAGTTGGAGGCAGAAAGCACCGCAGTGGCCTGTGGTGGTAACAGTAGCAGCGGTGGTAGTGAGGCGGGGGAACCAGCTGTCTCAAACCAAAGCAATTCCAAATCTCCTTTATTAATGCCTAGTAGCACTCTCCAACCTTCTGCCTGCACCTCTGCAGTTAGTTACACACTCAACACTAAAGCCCTTGCTTCCATTTCCTCCTCTGTCAAGGAAGAGGCTTCTGCTGCAGATGGTGGGGGGAGAACATCAGAGCTCCCTCTGAGCTTTAACTGCCAGGGACCAATTGTTCCCATGGCTATAGCGGCAGCTGCCGTCAGAAGGAGCGAGGATGAGACTGCTGGCACCTCTTCCTCACCTCTGTCCATCAAGGCTGCTGCTGATGAAAGTGCCAATCGAGATAGTGCCACAGCTCCAGAACCAAATGATTGCCCAGCAGAAGGAGAGGAAGAAAATGGAGCCCTTCTGCATCATCACCACATACACCATCATCATCATCACCTTCACCCTTCATCTCATGGTCACTCTCTCCCCATGGCAGGGGGTTCTTGTGACATAACAGGGATGGGTGAGTGTTCACAGAACCACGGCCAAGGAGGGAGTGGAGGAAGTGGAGTAGAGTGTCCCAAATGTGATACTGTTCTGGGTTCATCACGTTCTTTGGGGGGTCATATGACCATGATGCATTCTCGCAACTCATGCAAGACACTAAAGTGTCCCAAATGCAATTGGCATTATAAGTACCAGCAGACATTGGAGGCCCATATGAAAGAAAAACACCCAGATTCTGGAGGCTCCTGCGTGTATTGCAGCAGTGGTCAGAGTCACCCTCGTCTGGCTCGTGGAGAAAGCTATACCTGTGGATACAAACCCTTCCGATGTGAGGTAAGAACACAGTATAGCTGTTAGTAGTCCTTTGAAAGTTGCATATACTTTTTAGCTTCGTTAGGTTAGATGAATATATAATGCAAAATGTTTGCGAAGAATTATGCCTCTATAGAGTTATTACACCTAAAAATGCTTTGTTCTACAGGTGTGTAACTACTCCACTACAACAAAGGGGAACTTGAGTATCCACATGCAGTCGGATAAGCACTTAAACAACATGCAGACACTGCAGAATGGAGGCTCTATTGGCTCTGCACAGGAGCAGGTCTTTGGACATACCCCAGGTGGAGTTGTGGCTGTGCCCTCTGTGACCCAGGCTAGCAGCCATCATACTTCTCACCATCATCCAACACAGTCATCTACTCATATGTCTGTACCGTGTGGAGCCCCCTCACCAACAAAGCCGAAGAGCAAGCCCACCTGGCGGTGTGAGGTTTGTGACTATGAGACCAACGTTGCCCGGAATCTACGCATCCACATGACCAGTGAGAAGCACATGCACAACATGATGCTCCTTCAACAAAATGTGACCCAGATGCAGCATGGGCGACTTGGCTTAGGAGCCATGCCTTCACCATCTGAAGCTGAGCTTTACCAATATTACCTGACCCAGAACATGAGCCTTCCACCAGGCCTTAAGATAGATCCAGCTGGACCTGAGGCCCAGTTCTTGATGGGGAGCTTTCATCTGGATCCCAGCATGGCTACCTTGGCCCCTGCACTCGGTGAGTCCCAGCTTGCCAGTCTAAATTTTAAAAAATTGTATAAGTTAAAGAGCAGAGCAATCGATTTCATGTGGCAAAATGTTTATTTATTATTGCATACTTATCTTTTTCATTAACACCTTGTGAGAAAACTTTCATGATTTAAGCGTAGAAGGACCATGATGCAAAGAGGATTGTAGTACAAAATGACCATTCTGTAATGCTGAGATCCTAACTCCAAGTACTCAGTGGATCTGAGGTAAAATGCCGCGATACTATATATACAAAAAAATGACAACCTTACATAACGACGAACCAACAAAAGAAAGGGGAGCAAAGAGAGGTATAAATACACAGGCTAGACGATGAAGGTAACAAGAGGCCGCTGAGACCAACAAAGGATGCGGAGAAACAGACAAAAGGGAAAAATGCAACATCACAACAAAAACATCTTTTTGGGATTAATCTCAAAAGCAAAAGTATTAGTCAGAGGGACCATTACCCCCCAACTCCCTTCAGCTAGATGTATTGGACTGACGATTTTACATTTCTACCATTACTCGTAAAAAACAAAAAACAAAAAACTTTGGCTCACATGGCATTTTTTTTTACATAATATGATGTGCTCCTCTGTTGCAAAAGATGTCATGTGATACAAAGACCCTAAGAATAATTGATTCTTCCATCTCTCATAGTCTTGGTGAGTTAATGTCTCACACTTGAACCCTGCACAGGAATTTTTTTTTTAAATCCCAATTTTACTTGCTCCCAGTTCTCAAACCATTCCTTTCTGTTCCTGCAGCGTCTGTGTTCTGCCACCACCAGGTCCCGCAGGATTTCTATCACCCCTGCTTCCACACAAACTGATACAATAGTTCCAAAATTCCAAATTTGTTTTTTTCTCCTCCCATCTTCTTTTATATAGATCTTTTCAGGGTGGGGTTGTGTGAAATATTTCCAAATAAGTAGTCTCTTACTTTTAGTATACAGCTATCAGGGTATAGTATTTGCAAGCCGAGGCTGAGAGGTCTGTAAAACTCCTCTAAATAGAAGATCAGATTAACTCATTTTTGCAAGGTTAGATTACATAAAAATTAACATATTTAATATTTCTTGTTAATATGTTACTGTAAAATATGTGATTTTTCTTCAATAGCTTCCAGTTCATGTGATCAGGTGTCACCAAATCAGTCTTGAAATGTCGACTACATCTAAAGCACCAGAAACAATTTATTTCACATTTGAATTGATAAAATATTTTACAATTAATATTTTACTTTAATATTTGAGGGTTTACCTTCAAAACATTCCAGGTCATATGACCAGGTGCCACCAAATCATTAGTCAAATGTCTTACACCAACCAATTGGATAGTGCTCTGTTTACTGTGCAATATTACAGATTACAAATATTATAAAACATAACTGCGTTATAGAACATTAAAATAACACTAGAGTTACTTTGCTGAGTTACTAATTACTTTTATACTGTAGTAACTGAGTTACTAACTCAATTACGTTTTGGAAAAAGTAATTTATAACTACAAATAATTTTTTTTTAAGTAAGATGCCCAACACTGCTAAGTTCTTGCCTAATTTTTTTTGACCAATGTGAGTTGACATGCTCTTTTATCTGTTTCAATGTGAGTCTTTTGAATATTTTTTTTAAAGAGATTGATTGATTGATTGATTTTTGTCTCGACTGTTACTTTTTTTGAGGTCTTTGTTTATAGTATTTCTTCACACCTGCCTAAAACCTTTGCACAATACCGTAGGTGCTCTGTGATGGAGCAATATATTAAGACATGAGCCAAGACCCAAATCATTTAGTATTATGCCATGTAGTGAGAATAAAAAAGGGCTATTTGTTTTGTATAGTTTATTTAAGCAGGTTTTATGTGGTTTTGTTTCTAGTGTAATCACCAAAGTCTGTTAGCTATCACTTTAATAACTTAAGACACTTTCCTTCATTCTGTTTGTTTTTTTCCTGTAGGTGGGGAAATCCCAATGGATGTGCGTCTTGGCGGTGGGCAGCTGGTGTCTGAGGAACTGATGACTCTTGGAGAAAGTCTATCGCAGACCACAGATCCCTCCCTCAAGCTCTTTCAGTGTGCTGTGTGCAATCGCTTCACCACTGATAACCTGGATGTGCTAGGCATGCATATGGGTGCCGAACGCAGCTTGCCAGAAGAGGAGTGGCGTGCTGTAGTGGGAGACTCTCATCAGTGCAAGTTGTGCCACTATACAACTCAGCTTAAAGCCAACTTCCAACTGCATTGCAAAACAGACAAGCATATACAGAAGTACCAGCTTGTCGCCCACATCAAAGAAGGGGGCAAAGGCAATGAATGGCGCCTAAAGTGTGTGGCAATAGGCAATCCAGTCCACCTAAAGTGCAATGCCTGTGACTACTACACTAATAGCCTGGAGAAGCTGAGGATGCACACTGTCAATTCACGCCATGAAGCCAGCCTCAAACTTTATAAGGTTAGTTGTCCTTAAATTGCTTTTTATCCCTCCCACTTAGCCTTGACTTTGCTTTTGTGTTCATTTTTTTAAAATTAATAAATTTGTCAACTTGCTACTCTGGATGTGTCCTACAAAGGATATTTGTTAGGTATAAAAAGGGAGAAATATGATATCATACATAGGAATATTTGATGTCTTTTTTTTTTTTTTTAATGTCGGAACATTATAGAGTTTTGTGCAAAGGGTAAAATGCTTATTCAATTATCTCCATGCTAACTTAATCTGCCTCAGCAAGACTTAATAAATGTTCTTGTGTTGCCGACATCACCGCCAGCTGTTCTCTAGAGGCATGAATAACAGCTTTGTTGTGTAGAACCGGGCCCACTACTGCCCTGAGAAGAACATGGCAGGACAAGCTGGCTTGGAAGCTTAGGACTAAATCACTTGGTAGACGAATGAAGAAGTGTTAGGAGACAGAGGTTTGGTGCTAATACTCCTCTGAGCGGGAAGGGCTGAATTGTTCTCGACAGCCGTATTGATTTTTGCTGGACTTGGAGCTTCACCTTCTCCTCTAATCATTCCATAATAGCCAGTGGATGAACACTCTCGGAACAAATGGCCATAAATCTAACAGGCCTGATTCCACTTAGGTGCCTATCTTGTATGTGTGCGGCTTTGGCTAGTCTGCGCTTAACCCAAACTGGCATTGCTGCACAAGACACACCGACACCGGCAACACATATATGGTGTAAACTTAGTTAACACATTTAAGAAAAGCATCATCTATGTACCACTGTTGAATTTTTTGTGAAGTTCCTTATTGCCATTAATCAGTTTGAGTTTCTAAAAGTAGACAGGAATTTTATTCAAACTTGTCCATTCCTTTGCAACTGTAATGCTTAAAGAGGAGAACAAGAAAAGTATGCTCGTGGCATGGAGTTTTAATTACACAAAAAAATTGCTGAACTCAAAAATCCCATCTATTTGAAAACCTAGTGGTATGACTAATGATTTTTCAGACTTACTGGCATGACAGACATGTTTACTTCCACCAAGTTTTTTTGTACTTAAACAACAGTGAGAATAGATAAATCAGTTTTTGGTTTTATTAAAAAGACAGGTGAAATGGAGTGCCTTGATTACATCTGTTATGGAATACCAGGGAGGTTTTGGACCAGGTCATTTTTTGGTAAGAAAGACACATTTTGATCAAAGATTTTAATCATTTTTCTGTTTTTGGAAAAATGGAACTAAATCGGTAAATCTTTATTGTTATTAAAACTTTGGGGGCAAGATTACAATGTGTGACTTTTGATCCAAGTAGATTGACTCTGGTATCATCTCTCATGCTCACATGTTTGCAGAGAGAAATTTAGTTCTTATAAAATATAGTACAGCTTATTGTTTTGTTGCTGTATTTTTGGCATGAGCCTAACAAATTCAGACTGCGTTTTCAATTTTTTTTAACCAAATTTCTTCTTGCAAGGAAAGAAAATACACATATCACACCAGAGTTTAGGCTGTGGAGGATTAAATATGTACAACACATTCAGACATGATCATTTTTTATGACTTAAGCCTCTTAAGATGGCTCCACATTTCATAAAACCAATTGGTTTTCCAACTAAGACTGTGTGCGTTTGTCCAGAAATCACCTGCTCCATAAACCGTAGAAAATGTTATTCCTTGTAAGCTCTGCCTCATCCTCAACACAACTCAAAAACGAAGATGAGCACAAGTCAACAAGATTCATTACAGTAGTTTATGACTTACCAATGTGACAAATACAT
Source organism: Apricaphanius iberus (assembly GCA_028564705.1). Classification (NCBI taxonomy): domain Eukaryota; kingdom Metazoa; phylum Chordata; class Actinopteri; order Cyprinodontiformes; family Aphaniidae; genus Apricaphanius; species Apricaphanius iberus. Next base: position 2,155,735 of record JAPXFQ010000166.1, on the reverse strand, counting down.
TGCTGTGAGGTTTCTCAGCTGCACAGTTTTCTTACTCCTTTAGATTTACAGTTATGGTTGAGATACTGACAGGCAAAATTCAGACTTGCCCACCAATGCCTGCAAAGGCCTCTTAGTTTATGCAGGGATACAAAAAAGAAAAAAAAATCAAAACAGGGACAAAATAAATCATCAACTCAGCATAAACAGGCTGTAAGATGTGGGACATGCTCGGGACACTTCACCCAAATCAAACTGGTTTGCATTAAACTGGTCCTTTGAGTGTGTAGCTCCATATAAATTGCAGCCTGTAATTACTGGAATTAAAAAGGAAGGTTTAAACTGAGAGCTAAGTTAGATGGGATAATTTCAGAGTCTGTGGTATGTGGCCCATATTAGGGCTTTCTAAAAATATCAACCCCACCAACCCATGTATCGGAATGTTTAAGGAGGCCACAGAATGATCCAGCAACTTATCCTGACCAATGGACCACCACACAGCATGGCCTGAAGCTGTCTGCTTTTTAAACTGTGTTCTCATTTGAAATGCACCCTTTGTGAGAACTGTGTTCTGCCTAGTGGACCATATGAGCTGAAGTCTTCTTTTACCTTTATTGTTTATTGGTTCAGAGATAATCAAAGTAGAATAGTAACACTTGAATTCAAAACCATGTTATGTTGCTGTGAATATAATCTCAGTCGGTCATCAACAGTTTGCACAACTCTAATGAAATATATATGTAGCCTAACCTAACTCTGACATTGATCCTGAAAACCCTGCTTTATAACTGGGCATTTGCATATGATTTTACATGTGTAGGGATAATCCTTTATGAAAATATGTGAAATTGACAAGCTAATCATTTTCAGAACTTGGTTGCTCTGACAAGATTGAAAAGATGGATCTAACCAGGTCTAGCTGTAGGCCTCAGCTTGCATTGAAGGGTTGGGAGAAAGGGGAGAAGCATGGGGGGAGTTGGGGTTTGCTGGCTACCTTCCTTGTCTCGGGGGCCGGTGCAATCGGCAGTAATTGAGATTGATTGGATGTTATTTTTCCTCTTGCAAATGTAGTCCATTAGCTTGGCACATGCATAATCAGTTTAGAGCACAGTTAGCCGAATGTAATCATGTTCCTTGGTGTCTGCTAGCACAAAATCCACTCCAGATGCCAGTTGGCTATGTAAAGATTGGGAGAAAGTGCCGTCACTATCGAACATGGAATCTTAAACCGAGAACGTCCTGACATCCCTTCCTGTATCCTGGGCCTGCTCTATTGAGCACACCTAACTGTAAAATGTTCTCTTCTTCCTCTATTTGCCATATGCACTCATTCAAATCCACTGTTTATTCCCTCAAAAAGATTACTTTCGATTCCATGTTCTCTCCTCAACAGAGATAACAATTACAGCAGTTACCTGAAGTCTCTTTATTGCTTAACATGATTTAAATGAATCAAGTAAAACTAAAGAAAATGCCAATCTTCTGCAGAGAGAAAATGATCCTGATAAATGATAATCAAGGAATGAAGGGTTTAACATAAATGAAGGGATTAGTTGTTACATGTATTAAGTATTTCCTTGATTATCCTCAGCAGACTGCGGAATGAGCGCCTTGATTACCTCACATTTTAATGATCATGAGTGATGGGATTGACTCCGAACCGTTTTGATATTCCAGTTATATGAAGTTTAAAAGAAAGACACAGTTTGCTGTTGTATCACAAGCTTAATTCACAAATCGAAGAATGAGTTTAAAAGAGTATGACTTATCATCATTCAAATTTTTAATTTGGCACAGTGCTATTGTTTTAGCTGGTTTGATTTTTTTGTTAGAAGGATTTTTAGCTTTCCTCGAACACTTTTCTACTCACCCTTTTCTCTCTTGTGTGACGATGAACCCAGTGAACATAATGTAAGTAAAATTAAAGTTGAGTTGAGAGGAAAAGAATCAGAAACATCTGCAAAAGAAATGGAGATAACATGGATAGTGATACAAAGCTCATTCAACAAATTTAGGGAGAGTCATAGGCCATGAACTGTGTCTGGAGACAGTGTTTCAAGAGGCACTGATGTATGCAGGATAAGGGCTACAGCTGTCACATTACTAGCATTAAGCCTCTTCCGCACCAGGAACAATATCACATCTATATTGCTTAAATTTGTAAGAAAAGGTAATTTACAATTGCTGAGAAGTCTTTTTTAGATAAAAGTATAATTAGAATTTCAGCGGAAAATCAAAGCCCTCAAATCTCGATGAAGAGTAAAGAGGCAGAAAATCCAAGTTGCATTGGTCCAGTGTGAAATTACTGCAGCCAGCGTTGATTTGGGGAGCCATCATCTGCTGGTGTTGGTCCGCTGTGTCCATAAGACCCAAGGCAGTGCAGCCATTTATCCGTGAGTACTTTATGGAATCTTCCTTACTTGATACCTGTCCACACTGCCAAAGGTATCAATCAGTGCTTTTAACTGAAGACCATTTTAAAATGATCTCATTCTAAAACACGCAACTCTACAAAATCCGACCTTTTGTCTCTGTGAAGATTACATGTATAAACATAGGTGACAAAATATCAAAGAGGTATCATACTTGATTGACCAGCAAACCGGCCTTACCCAAACCCCTTTCAAGAATCTATCGACTACTGTCTGGAAGAAGACAAAAGACATGAGTCAACAATGTAACTGAGCCTAGGACTGCTATTACAACACCCTGGGCTTCATTAACACCTCAGAAGAACCACAGGCTGATTGTTTAGATGCCAGCAGCTGCACTGAAATAGTCTTGCCTAATCCCACCGGGTGCTTAACAGATGTGGTGCAGACTCTGTCTGGCTTCTGAAAGAAAAAAAGAAACATTGAGTCCAACCAGAGCATTCACACCGGCTGCAGTGTGGATAAGGAGCTCCGTTAACTTTCTGCATCAAGTCTATTTTTTCCAGATGCTGCATGTGGATTCCCATGAAGTTGAGAAGAAATTATTGCTTTTATTAATACTTTATTTAGTGCTTTTATTATCAGTGACATTGACGTCAGCTCACAGTGCATAATAGTTCAAGTTATTTTTATAAGTGTATGTTTAATTGTATTAAGTCAAATTTTGGCAATTTTTGCAAACTATTTCTAAACACTAATTGCTTACACGCTGTAATTTCCGGAGACCTTCCGCACAGGCACTGCAGTCTGTGTGAATTGCAGTGCGTGTGGCAGACGTACGGAAACCGGGCTGCATCGGCATTGCACTCTGTGTGAATTAGGTGCCAGTGCGTTTACATGTGCATCTTAATTGAGCTATGGCAGTAATTGAGCTGAAACCTTAACCAGAGTAGGATCATCTATTTTGAGTTTACGTTTTTTATAAAATCGAATTATTGAATCAAGTGTTTTTGATTCTGTGATGGTAAGTGACGACATACACCCATTTCTCATTGGCATTGGTCCGGTTGGCCTAGAGATACACAAAAATAGTAAACAAATGCTGGAAGCAGTGAATCAGACTGAGAAAAAACAGGATATGAACAATGAGCGAAGAAATAGATGACAACAATGCTTCAGCACATTACTTTTTGTACGTACTGTACTGTTTGATTGTGCAAATGTTGTTTTTGCTGTGTTGTTGTACAGGTGTTGTCATTCTGGCTTCCAACGTCTCATCAGTTCTGAAAAGGGGAGCGCCCGTGCCCACTAATGGCTCAATTTACCTGGGATGTGTGTTAGCTCAATTAAGAGTAGACCAGTTCAAGACTAAGTAGTATAAAATTTCTAAAGTCCGAAATTAGTCGGACTAAGGCAAAAATTCATTTTTTTAGTACTGCATGTAAATGTGTTTCATGCAGAAGAACCCCCAACCAAGACTGAAATGCATACACTGTACAGTAAATAGACATGCTATTTATTAGTACAAATCTATCTAATAATAAGCATTTCACTTTTTGGACTGACTTAATCAAATAAATAAGCATTGAGTGATGTTAAATCTATTAAGATGCACCTGTGGAAATGAAGTAGATGTTACTGTGAGATGTCCTGAAAATGATCTCCCATGAGAGCCTTGTCTTAATCACTCAAATTCCTAGCACGAGGATGGGTAGAAAGATGATGAATAGACAGAGAGAAAGAGTAGGGGGGGGGTTTACAGGAGGGTTCGACAGATAGATACTTTGCTAATTATCATGGCCAGCCTATGATTGTTCAGTAATAGTGCTCAGTGGGAAAGGTTGTAGCAGTTCCAGGAAGAGCTGAGCTCTGATTTACTGGTACTGCTGCTCTAATAAAGCGTGAGCTGCACATCCTGGGAGACAGCCCATTGTCTTCTTTCACATGCACAAGCGTGTGAATGCACACAAAGAGACGTACAGGCTCATCCTGAAAAGAAATCTAAAATGTCTCAGGAATTATGAAGTGTATTGTTTTTATAGTTCATAGCAAAGAGGAGTATACCTGCTACAAGCCATGTTTTTGACCTCTCCAACCCATAACCCAAGCTACCTTGTGTTAGTTGTCAGTTGCCTGCCTGGGTTTAAAATCCAGTATCTTAACTCAAACCAGCCTTAGTCTTTGAAAGGAATGACCGGCAAACACCTTAAAATCAAGGTATTTTAGAAAGAGGTAAAAGTTAAGGGGCTGGTAGCGCTTTGTGTTTGGTGGGGTGCAGGAATTTACAACCTTTAAGATTCCACTCCACAGGAAGGCCAAGGAAGGGGTTAGGGATTGACCCCTAACACAGCTGTTGTTGCTGGTTGTGTTAATTGTACACACAAAGGGCCAACGTAGATTATTCCAAAGACTTAACACATTAATCATGAATAAAAACAAATCAGACCCAAAGAAATTAGTTTTAGTTAATTCCATGAAGCTCCTATTATCTTTGCGTCTTTTTTTCTCTAAAGCTATAATAGTTGAAACTTTTTTAAAACATCTTTTTTGTTTGTTTTCTTTAGGGATGAGCACCAGAGCACTGCTCTCTGCTTATGTGTAAGAAATGTGTTTCGGAGTTTGATCTGCAGAAATGGGGTTATTAGTGTTTAAGAACGGAAAGGAATAAGAACCAATGTTATATTATCTTCTGCAACTGGGATCAATGAAGTTCAAGACAGACATAAGCAACACTTAGGGCCTGATTTATCAACGGGTTGCGCACAGCATCACAAAAACAGGCTCTGGCTGATCTATTAACACGGCGCAGAGCGCATTGCTGCTGTTAAACCCGCAGCAAGACGCACGCAATCAATTTAGCGCTTTTGCTCATGATGAATATGCAATCTGGCCGTTTTTGTAAGAAGACGCAAAATATTGGGAGGAGAATAGGCAAAGAAGTAGGCGTTCCAGGCGCAGTGTGATTTACTAAGCATAAAAATTTTTGCGCAGGCTATTTTAGCGTAAATTTTTGGCTCTTCTGAAAAGCATGTCTTAATTTTGCACTACCAAATTCAACAGCTTAGTAAACCATCCGCAAATTAAGGACAACCCACTTCCGCAAATTTTTAGCGCCACTCACAATTTTGCGGTCATTATCAGAAATCTTGATAAATCAGCCCCTTAGGGGGGATAGTCTTATAACATCAAGAGTGATGTATGATGCAGAAATGCAGTTTCTGAATCCCACCATAGTCCTCTTGCTATGCATACACATACACACTCACCTTAAGGATTATTAGGAACACCATACTAATACGGTGTTTGACCACCCTTCTTCTTCAGAACTGCCTTAATTCTACGTGGCATTGATTCAACAAGGTGCTGAAAGCATTCTTTAGAAATGTTGGCCCATGTTGATAGGATAGCATCTTGCAGTTGATGGAGATTTGTGGGATGCACATCCAGGGCACAAAGCTCCCGTTCTACCACATCCCAAAGATACTCTATCGGGTTGAGATCTGGTGACTGTGGGGGCCATTGTAGTACAGTGAACTCATTGTCATATTCAAGAAACCAATGTTCAGGTAGCCCGTGGCATTTGAACAATACCCAATTGGCACTAAGGGGCCTAAAGTGTGCCAAGAAAACATCCCCCACACCATTAAACCACCACCAGCCTGCACAGTGGTAACATTACATGATGGATCCATGTTCTCATTCTGTTTACGCCAAATTCTGACTTTACCATTTGAATATCTCAACAGACATCGAGACTCATCAGACCAGGCAACATTTTTCCAGTCTTCAGCTGTCCAATTTTGGTGAGCTCGTGCAAATTGTAGCCTCTTTTTCCTATTTGTAGTAGATATGAGTGGTACCTGGTGGGGTCTTCTGCTGTTGTAGCCCATCCGCCTCAAGGTTGTATGTGTTGTGGTTTCACAAATGCTTTGCTGCATTCCTTCATTGTAACGAGTGGTTATTTCAGTCAAAGTTTCTTTTCTATCAGCTTGAATCAGTCGGCCCATTCTCCTCTGACCTCTAGCATCAACAAGGCATTTTCACCCACAGGACTGCGCATACTGGATGTTTTTCCCTTTTCACACCATTCTTTGTAAACCTTAGAAATGGTTTTGCGTGAAAATCCCAGTAACTGAGCAGATTGTGAAATACTCAGACAGGCCCGTCTGGCACCAACAACCATGCCACGCTCAAAATAGCTTAAATCACCTTTCATTCCCATTCTGACATTCAGTATGGCGTTCAGGGGATTGTCTTGACCAGGACCACACCCCTAAATGCATTGAAGCAACTGCCATGTGATTGGTTGATTAGATAATTGCATTAAGGAGAAATTGAACAAGTGTTCCTAATAATCCTTTAGGTGAGTGTATGTCAAGCAGTGTTACTTCACTCTTCTAATTTCTCTCTGCTAAAAATAAAATGAACGGGAAACTTTACATAAAAGTAAATTTCCCTAAGCCATTTCTACTGGAAGACTAATCATTTTCCTCAGTAAATACTTCTTTGTCCTGTATCGTCAGAGTTGTGTCAATGAAAGTGTCAGCATGCAGGGGTGCAACAAAAAAACACTTTGCCATTGGAAACACGTCACACTCTGAAAGAAGACAGATGAGTAGTCTGATGTGTCTAGGATTAAAAACTTCCGATCATTGTAACCATGCTCTGATCTGAGCAGTACGGATGCGTCTGATTACAGCAGTGTTTAGCTCCTCGCTGCAGACTGACTGCTGTGATGGCAGCCCCACATACAGCGGAATATGTGTCTTTTCTTTCGGAGCATCAAACAGGGATTTTGTGTGCTTAGAAACTGATGCCTCCATGCTGCGCTGCTTTCAGTTCTTTGAAACATCTTTCTGCTCATTGAAGAAAACTGTTATTTAAACATTTTTCCTAAAGATTTTTGTATCAACAGGTCTTTCTTTCAACAAGAGGACTCACTAGGCTGTCTATGCTGCAGTGTTGTTCTAATGATGAACCGCAAAATGACGTTTTTCCTATTAGGAGTTGTGAGCTATATCGAGAGGAAAATTACACCTTGGAGAAACTTCTTCCTGCACTCACTGGAGGTACTCTGTATCTAATCTGGTGCAATAGCTTTACCTGATTCTATCCTGTTAATATGATATTACAGACATGCTGTATCAGTCATGGTCTTGTTAAAACTTCCACAAAATCCCCACAGCTGTAGTCCCTGTGAAATGGTATCCATGTTGTCTTCAATGTGGTTTCATTGCCTTTAGCAGGCTCCTCAGTTTTACTTGAGAGTATGTATTTGTCAGCCAATTGCAGTAAATGAAAATTAATTTAGTTAATAATTTCAAAATAAAATAGTTAACTTTTTTCTTTTTTGTTATGTACTCATTCAGAGTGGCATCCACACACATTTTAATTAAAGGTGAAGTACAGTTTTTTGCAACCTGGACCTTATTTTAAGAATCAGAATCAGAATCAGAATCAGCTTTAATGGCCAAGTATGACACATACAAGGAATTTGACTCCGGCAACTTTTCTCTTCAGTACAGAACTTAAATAAGTGAAATTAAAAAACGGAAAAAAAATAAATAAATAAAAATAAATACAAATAAAAAAATAAAGGATAATATATACACCAAACCAGGGTTATTGTACAGTAAGTATATACAGTAAGTATATATAGCAGTGCAGAGTTTTAGTTTATTGTTCATGTGAGTGGACACACACTCTGTGACTATTCAGAGTTCATCAGAGCGACAGCCTGGGGGAAGAAACTGTTCTTGTGTTGGGTGGTTTTGGCGTACAGCGCTGTGTAACGCCGGCCTGAGGGGAGGAGCCTAAACAGATTGTGGCCAGGGTGTGAGGGGTCAGTGGTGATTTTTCTGGCCTGCTTCCTGACCCTGGCCCGGAAAAGGTCCTCAATGGAGGGAAGATCAGTACATATGATCCTCTCTGAGGACCTGACTGTTCTCTGCAGTCTGTCCCTGTCTTGCCTGGTGGCGGATCCGAACCAGACAGAGATGGATGAGGTCAGGACAGACTGGACTATTGCTGTGTAGAATATGGTCAGCAGTTCCTGAGGCAGGTTGAACTTTCTGAGCTGAACCAGAAAGTACAGCCTTTGCTGGGCCTTCTTCCTTATAGAGTCAATGGGGGAGGTCCACTTCAGGTCCCGTGTGATGGTGGATCCTAGGAACCTGAAAGACTCTACTGTGGGGACTGGCCTGTTTGTGATTATGAGAGGAGATGTTGCAGGGGGTCTCTTCCTGAAGTCGACTGTCATCTCCACAGTTTTGAGCGGGTTTAGCTCCAGGTGGTTCTGACTGCACCAGAGGACCAGCTGTTCCACCTCCCTTCTGTATGCAGACTCGTCGCCGTCACGGATGAGTCCAATGATGGTGGTGTCATCTGCAAACTTCAAGAGTTTCACAGAAGGGTCTCTTGACGTGCAATCAGTGGTGTAAAGGGAGAAAAGCAGTGGGGAGAGAACACATCCCTGGGGGGCGCCGATGCTGAGGGACCGGGTGCTGGATGTGAAGTTACCCAGTTTCACCTGCTGCCGCCTGTCAGTCAGGAAACTGGTAATCCACTGACAGGTGGAGGGAGGCACGGTGAGCTGGGACAGTTTTTGGTGGAGGAGCTCTGGGACGATGGTGTTAAATGCAGAGCTGAAGTCCACAAACAGGACCCGAGCGTAGGTACCTGCAGAGTCTAGGTGGTGCAGGATGTAGTGGAGAGCCATGTTGACTGCATCATCCACTGACCTGTTTGCTCTATAGGCGAACTGCAGGGGGTCTAGCAGGGGATCAGTGATTTCCTTCAGGTGGGACAGCACCAGTCGCTCAAAGTATTTCATCACCACAGATGTCAGGGCGACTGGTCTGTAGTCATTTAATCCTGTGACAGGGGACTTCTTGGGAACCGGGATGATGGTGGAGCGTTTGAGGCAGGAGGGGACCTCACACAGCTCCAGGGAGTTATTGAAGATCTGAGTGAAGATGGGAGCCAGCTGGTCAGTACAGACTTTCAGACAGGACGGAGACACTCCATCAGGACCTGATGCCTTCTTAATCCTCTGTCTCTGAAATAGTTGGCGCACATCCTGTTCACAGATCGTCAGCGCAGGCAGGGGGTCAGGTATGGGGGTCGTTTGGGGTGATGCTAGGCCTTTTGTTATGGAGATGGTGGGGGAGGTGGAAGGTGTGAAAGTTGTTTCAAACCTGGAGAAAAAGTCATTGAGGTCCTCAGCCAGGCGGGGGCTCCCCACAGGGTGGGGGGATGGTCTCCTGTAGTTGGTAATGGTCTGCAGGCCCTTCCAAACTGCAGAAGAGTCGTTGACAGAAAAACGCTCCTTCAGTTTTACACTGTAGTTCCTTTTTGCTGCCTTGATCTCCTTTGTCAGCTTGTTCCTGGCCTGCTTGTACAGGTCCCGATCCCCACTCCTGTAGGCCTCCTCCTTGTCCTGGCGTAGCCGTCTCAGTTCTGCAGTGAACCATGGTTTGTTGTTGTTGAACGTGCAGAAGGTTTTGGTCTGCACACACGTCCTCACAAAAGCTGATGTAAGATGTCACAGTGTCAGTCAGTTCGTCCAGGTCTGAGGCTGCTGCTTCAAAGACGCTCCAATCAGTGCAGTCAAAGCAGGCCTGTAACTGCATCTTGACTCATCTGTCCATCTCTTCACAGTTCTTACTACAGGCTTAGCAGATTTCAGCTTCTGCTTGTAAGATGGGATGAGGTGGACCAGGCAGTGGTCAGAAAGTCCAAAAGCAGCACGGGGGACAGAGCGATATGCATTCTTTATTGTGGTGTAGCAGTGGTCTAAAGTGTTCATGTCCTTGGTGGGACACGTCACGTGTTGTCTATATTTAGGCAGTTCGAGTTTGAGATTTGCTCTATTAAAATCCCCGAGAATGATTAGCAGGGAGTCCGGGTGAGTTTTCTCCACGTCTGTGATCTGGTCGGCGAGGTGATGTAACGCCTCCGTTACACACGCCTGCGGTGGAATGTATACAGCGACCAGCACAAACGAGGCGAACTCCCGCGGTGAATAAAATGGTTTACAGTTTATGAAGAAAGACTCCAGGTGAGGGCTGCATGTCTTCTTTAACACTGTGACATCTGTACACCAACCTTCGTTAATGTAGAAACACGTTCCTCCTCCCTTTGACTTCCCAGACAGTTCCGCGCAGCGGTCCGCTCGGAACAGCTGGAAGCGCGGCAGCTGTAGTGCGCTGTCCTGGATGTGTTCACTGGACCAGGTTTCAGTGAAGCAAAAGGCGGCAGAACGACGAAAGTCTGAGTTCTTGGATAGGAGAAGGAGCAATTCATCCATTTTGTTAGGCAGAGAGCGAACGTTCCCCAGGTGTATGGATGGGAGAGCGGTGCGTAATCCCCGCTGTCGCAATTTAACGAGCACACCAGCTCGTTTCCCTCGTCGGCGTCTCCGTCTAAATCCACAGAGCGCTGCTGCTCCTCCAGTCAGAATCTCCATAAAGTAGTCTGGTTGATTAAAAACCGGTGAAAAAATGTCCGGCACTGGATAGCCCTATTTGTAGGATTTCCTCTCTGCTCATTTTAATAGCAGAGGGAGTGCAGAAAACTACGCAAAAAAGTAAAATTGTATCAAGTACTAGGGAGCGAAGTACCGAGGCGTCCATCCGCGGCGCCTGAAACGTCTTGCATGCATTAGATTCATTTACTCACTTAGACAATTTTGGAGCCACTTGGAATCCTTCGGGAGAAGTTTATTTCAAATCGCGATCATACATTCACCTTAAATTAAACTTAAAAATATGTAATGTATGTGTCAAAATTTGCTTTGGTCTTATAGTTTAGTCATCACAGGATGATTGAGAGTCCTGTTATCTGGCAGAGGGAACCTACTGCTAACACGAGCAAATGACAGGTAAATGCGGCCCTGATGAGGCCAGGTGGAGGTTCCTCTGAATCTATTTAGCTCCTAAGCTTGGATGGATGAAGAAAGTGAGGCAGACAAGCCTGCCGGCTCTGTGCCATCAATACATCAGTGGCTTAGCCACCAGATTAATGGCCTCAGAGTGGTCAGAGCCACAAAACTACTCAGTTCTGAGGACTGTGTTCAGTGGAGCTGTACATAAAGGGAAGTTCGGTTAAAGAGACAGATGAATAGAGGGGGAAGTCTTGGCTACAGGAATGAGTATATTGGGACCCATTCTCTCTGGGTTTGGCATTTTGGGTAGATTTATCCCTCCCATGATAAATCTTAGATATGGATAGATGTTTGTTTTTCCTGCTTGTTTCACTTCCTTTAAGTTTTTTTTGCTCCACTTCTATTCACCAAGTTTCTGTAGCTAATGGAGCTAAAATATATAAATTTTTTCAACAATGGGTGTTGGAGGTTGCGAGTGGATGATGATGTAAAAGGTAATTGAATGTAATAGAAAAACTTTTTTTCTTTCATTTGTGTGAACACAACCAAATACTGACCCTTAAAACAGGGTGTCAAAGTCAAGAATTTTTATTTGAAATCTTGAAGCCTCTGGCTCTACTTTGAAAACTGAATAGCCATCTCTTCCTGAATTTCATGGCTCTGGTTGTCTGTCCATGTTTTGCCTAATTGCTGTGTGCTGGACTCCAATGCTGAGTGTTGTAAATCTCCCAGTGTTATGCAGACAATGTTTTTTCCAGATGGAGAAGAAAAGATTTCATCCTTTTGTAATTAAGCGGTGCAGGCCAGGGTGTCATGTGGTTTTTATTAGGAGCTCTGGAAAAATTGGTTCCCACCTTGTTTTCAAATTATGCCTTTTATTCCTGGATACAAAAGAAGGATAAAAAAAGAGAATATGAAAACAAAAGAACTTGCAAAGAATATATGTTTAACAAAATATGTTATATGGGAAGCCCATTTGTGGTATTTTGAATGCTGGCTATTGGAAGTGGAGTCATTGTGTTGGCACTAAGGCTGTAGCTTATGTTCACCAAGGAATATATTTTTCTTATCAAGGGAATTTTTGCAAATATTAACTATACCAATAATACAATCTAGACATTAACTGAAATGTATAACTTCTGAAGTAGGTTGAAGTATAGTGAACAGCGGAAGGTGAGGGTGAAGCACGTCCTTAAAGGTTTGAGACAAGAATGTTCGTCAGCTTCTTAAGAGCACTGATGCTTTATGGTTCTAACATTCCTTCATGACACACTCATGCTCAGAATAGACTCAGTAGTGTTTGAAGAAAAAAGAAAGATTAACTACTCTGCCTGTAAGCCCCTCCCCAACATATCATATCTCATATATTCTCCCTTTAGCCTCAGCTTGCTTCATATTTGTGTCAAACCACATGATAATGCTGTGACACTGTAGCACAGCTCTTTGTTCTGCAGGTAGCAGCAGTTTTGAACAGTTGTCATGTACAGTATATGTTATTTTTCTATCTTGTGCTCCATGGAAATCTCAAGTAAGACTTAAGAGCCAGTAGACTTCGAGGTTCTCTCCAAGATCACACATTTACATCTCTCTCTACAACTTTTTTATTGATGCCACCAGATTCAGAACATTTTTCCATTCCAAATTAAACTCGGATTTCACCTTTAAATGGCCAGTTTCTCTCACAAACTAGGAATTTCCCGAAGTTATCCTTCCTACAAGTGAATCATGTTAAACTAATCTGAGCCATAAGGACGGCCTGTGCAGCTGCAGATGAAATGAGAACTCTGGGAGCCGTTAAAGTTCGGACATGAAATTGTGAGATCTGGAATGCAAATTATTATTCAAATGATCAGTGTTTAATTTGCATGCAGAAAGCCACAAGGGAGAGACAATCTTATTAAGTTTTGTAAAGCAAAATATTGTATTATTGGTTTGTTTCAGAAGTGAAAATGTATTAATTTCCCTATTCCAGTAGGACCAAAATATCTCTGAATCTCTCTCTCTCTCTCTCTCTCTCTCTCTCTTTCTCTCTCTCTCACACTCACACACACAAACAAAGACTTTACCAAAGTAATATTCATAAATTCTAATGATCAAACGTACAAAAAATATTTTATGATAGAAAGTTGGCAGAAATATTAAGTATTTACTTATCGACAAGATTATGTCAAAATGTCATTATATTAATGTAGTTCATTAGGAAATAGACTTCAATCTTAATACAACTTTTTACAAATCTTAAAAAGATTACTCAGGATATTAAATTAAAAAATATCTGATATTTGTAAACCTCTGTCATCTTCTCTCCTAAATCAGCATAGCTTATCTAATTCTTTCCATGTATAGCCTTATTTGTTGATTTTATTCTTTACTGTCAGCACTGGCTTGTTCATTGCAGACTTTTAGAATAAATTATTTTTGGTGTATATTTTGGTGTTTAGGATTATTTTTTCATGTCAATCATTTTTTGTGTGTGTTTAAATAGATTAGGAATGTAACTGAGCGGCAGATTTAAGTTGTAGATGACGTCTATGACTGGATAATAGCAGATAGATCAGGGCATTTGTTGTTAGTCCTGTTTTGATCATTTATCACTGAAAAGCAGAGTGCTTTACAACATCAAATAGCCACAATCTGCACATAGTTTAAAGAGATTAGGCCTTCCATCTGGAAGGGAGGTTAGGGCTTTTTTAAAGTGAGAAATCCAGCGTTGGAGTATTCCCTGAATTCAACTTAACTTTTAAATCATTAAACATGATGAAGCCATCTCCCCAAAGTCAGAGGTTTAAAGACGAAAATCAAACACCATCTGCCATTTCTGATCAGACCCAACAGCCATCAGGCGAGGGTTACCAAGGCAGAACAGGGAAAGCCATTAACTGCCAATCACTGCATCGATCGACAAGCCAGTCCAGCACTACCACCCTGCCTCAACACCCCGCGCCCAACCTCTGCCCATGGACATGCGTGCAATTCATCAGTCTTTACTGTACAGCAAACATGTGCACGAACAGATGCACACAGGCTTGTTTGCTGTGCATTTTCAGGCATTAACATTTAGTCCGGTCTGTATCTGCTTTTTGCTTAAACCGTGTTATCTTTGAATTATCTGCTGTCTAATTGCAGGATCAACATTGTGCACAGCTCAGATAAAGACAACCCAGTTTTTTTTGTATCTGATCAGCTTACGCAATGTGTGCTTGAAGGACAGTCAAGATGCAGCGCAAAAAAGCTTTCGTTCTGGCCATAGGTTTGTTGGGTCTTTATTATCAAAATTCATCTCAGGAAAGTCCATTACCCCATCAGAATAGGAATGTGTGCTGCGCTTTGCTCAATCACCATCCAAGTTTTTGGAGTCAACCTTTAAATAAAAAAAAATAATGGAGTCAGTGAAGGGCAAAAAAGAAAGAAGAAGATTGATTTTTTTCCTCTTTGCCATTTTCAGTGCTATTGCCAGAGTTGAGGGTCATTAGAAGAATATTTTCTTACTTCCCAGTTTAATAGAGATGCTGTATATCAGAGTGATCTGGATCAGAGGTCAGGGCAGGGGGGAGCAATTAAAGAATATAGATCCAGGAGCTCGGAGCCTGTTCCATTGTGTACGTGTTGTTGGCAGAAATGGATAGGTGAGGTAAAGAAGAGGTAGAGGCTGTTAGTATTGAACACTGTGGTATTAATTTATCGGAATTTTTTGCTGAGAAACAAATATTGCATTAGGTCTAAGCACAAATGTTGACAAACACTGTTACATATGCAGTTATTGGTCAATACAAATGCTTACAATTTTCCCATAAAACGGGTCACTGATTAGTAATATTTTCCACCTTTATCGGTTTGTCTTTTATACATATTAAATGTATCGTCTTTTCTCCTTTTTGGTTTTGGTTAGGTCCGCCCTCTCTGGGGTCGCACAAGATCCAGAGACGGAGCAGATATGATGGATGTGGCCTGGGGCCTATGTGCTTGCTCTGCGTCTGCAGTGGCTTCATCATCATCACGTGGGGGGGGATAGAGACAAAAACCAGACTGGCCATTTTCTTCATTCTGCTCATAAATATTTGTGTAACCAATTTATAAACAGCAGAGCAAGAAAAGAGATCAAAGTGAACTCTAAAGCCTATATCTAAAACTAGGGCTTTTCAGCCACATGCACATAGTGCTCATTCCTACTAAGGCCAAAGCTATGTATTACTATTTGCTAGAGCCATTTCCTCTCTGTTTCTGTAAAATGAAGCAGTTTGGTACAACAATGGAGCCAAGTCATAGCCAAATCATACTGTCAAATCACATTATTACTACTTTTATTGTCATTTTTAAGACTTCTCTGCCACTAGTAGCCTTTATTAAAATAGCTACACTGGGAACAGAGACACAGAAAAGGAAGAAGACATGCAAAAGCTCTTGGATTGACGAGTGCTTTTTGGACCAAAGCCTCTTTAACAGGGCGCCATGATCAAAAACAAACTGCATTATGTTTTTCAATACCCCTACAAACAGATGTCCTGATAACACCAACTTAATTTATTAGTGTTGATATAAAACAAGCAATGTTTATGAGTGTCTTCTCCAGCTGATATGAGAGCAGTAGCAGTGATTTTTGAAAAGGGATTTTTTTTTTTTAGAACTGTGTTTAAAATAACATTTGTGAAATCAGAATGAACAATAAACTCAGTGACAGTGAGTTTATATTTCTCCAGAGCTAATCTGACTGTTTGTTAATCTCAAAGCTCTGGGATTTTTACTCTGTTTTGGCTTAACATAAGCAGTCATGTTGAATAGTTGTTGGTCTCTAATGTTGTATTTTATGGTTTTATTTTTGTTTTTACATTATCCTTTTAATCACCCAAAGCCCCTTCAATTGCGTTATTGTTGAAATACCAAAAAGTTCCCTCTTCTTGTCAAGAGCCTGTGCAGCTCTTGACAAAATTGGTTCTTTCCTCTGGACCAGCTCAATGTTGGAGCAAATGGTAAAACCGATTCATAAGAGCTTCAATTTTGCATAGGTAGAATGTGAAAGAACTGCTGCTATGCAAGCACCATCCCCAGGTTACAACTAGAGCTGGTTAATGGGAATTATCCCTTGAAGAAGTCATCATATGGCTGATAGTTTGTTTTATTCTTCACCATTCTTACACATACTTATGTCTCAAAGTTATTCATTAGCCTGGCCAATTTAGGTTAGCTTTTAGAATTACATTGTATTTCAAAATGCCTTTCCTGAAGGTACATTTGTTGATTAAATAATCAGCTTCTCTTATGCAGTTCAAAAAGGAGTCTTGTAAGAAGAAAAGTGACAGCAAAGGGTGTGTCTGTGAATATCAGCTTATATTGGGTATACACTGAATGACTGTCTTTGGTGGAAAAAAAGACATGGACTGAAAAAGAAAACCCCTTTATATCTTCCCAAATCACATGTTCTATAGATCCCTTTCTGTCACCTATTGTGCAGCCTCAACATTTCGTGTATTCTTTATGCAAATACAAACCAGCAAAAGTTGTTCTTCTTTGGTTACCTAATGAAAAACTTACAATGGAAGCAAAAGTACAGGATGGCAATCAAGATGATGGACCGGTGTCTACTTTAGGATGAATAATACGAGAGCGAGTGACGGTGCTCAACATTCCAACCAATCCTGAAAATATCTGGTTCTTCTGTTGTAAGAGCTAAGCTCCATTATTTTTTAGACATTTTATCTTGTGCTTATTATTATTATTATTATTATATTATTTTGGGTTCATTTTTATATACATTTTCTTATTTTGTCGATTATTGAGATAGCAGATGTTCTAAATGAGCAATTCCATTTATTACTTTCTTCACCAGATTTTATCTGTCTATATTTATCAGCTATTACATACACTTTGTCCTCTGCGCCATCCCTATAGTGGGTAATTCCAATCAGGTAGGCAGGCATTGGAGGAGGGCATTAGACTGCTGAAAGTTTTCCCCCCATGGTGTGTCTGAGCTTCTGTGCAGGGTGTTCAAAGTCCTGCTGAACATCAGAGGGCTGATGCTGAGTGAGGCTGACTGGCTGCAGTCTGTGGTCTGGGAAGGGTTACTGAATTATTACTGATGGTTTCAGGGGTAACCGTCCGACCACATGACCGGAGAATATTAATCATTTATTTGATTGTCCGCATTTGCTGATTAATCAAATCGAGTTAGATCTGGAGGATTAACTACCTTATTATTACCCCGTAAGAACAGATAAGAGGTAAGACTATAAAATATCGTATTCCATTTATCATTTATTTTTAGATCCCTGCTGATGATGGAGAATTAAAAACTACGGCGAAATTAGGGAGAACAGCAACGTGAGGAAGCTGTTCAGGGAGGAGAATAGATGTTTGATATGAAAGGGGAACATTTCTCTCTGCAGGGTTTAGTATTTCTGAAGACGGGAGGTGGAGGGGGGCATGGCTTATAACTTGAAAAATGGTACAGAAAAAAAAGTTAGGCAGCTGGGAGGGAGATGTAGGAGAGAAAAAAGGGGGCGGAGAGATATGAGGAACAGGAAGTTGATGGGAAAGTGATAGCTGTCTCCACCTGGAGTACAGCCTGAGCTGTGTGCTAGGAAGGGAAGCAATGCAAAGGGAAAGAAGGGAGCTTCTTCAGCTGACTCCTTTCCTGTACTCTGGTTTGGGTAAGTTTGGCTCTCGCACAACGTATAGCTAGTTAAACTTATCCAACAGAGGCACTTTTTCCTGTTTACCTCACTCACTATCTGTGCAGTATATAAATTCTCAATCTGCCAACTGTTTAATGTGTTATGTCATGTGGTAATGCCTTTGATTCCAACATGCCTCCGTTTGTAAATACAAGAGGCACTCAAAAGGCTGTGGTTTCTTTACAAGCATGGCGCCCCCGGCACTTTGGTTGGGAATGCATTGAGAGAGAGAGAGAAGGATTGAAAGAGTGAGGGAGGGAGTGAGAGGTGGTTGGAAACTGTATACACTTCCCGTTGCTCCTATGCCAACCCCTCTCCCGGCTGCCGCTGGTTGTACAGTCAGGAGCTGAGCGAGAAATGTGAGAAGGAGGAGTATATCCTCTCTCCTGACTAAACACAGCACCCTAACTATGCACTTTTCAGCAGGTTTTACCTTTAACACTTTCCTCCCGGGGTTGAGATTACTGCACACCATGCTTGATTTACTGCACAATTACTGAATAAGTGTTCTACCTAATCAATAAACAGGAAGAGGAAAAAGAGTATTCTTTGATGTATAGTCACTCCCTTTGCACAATTAAGCAGAGTTTATGTTGTGGCAGCTTAAGGCAAGCTTTGCTGCAATGCCAGTATGTGAACTACCTTCTCTGCCAGCTTTGCATCTTTGCAATATAGCATTGATTCACTGTTTGTGATAGGTACCACCATATTGATGTGTATTAAAGCCCGAGTACAACCAGGTATGGACTTTTTTAGGTTGTTGTATTATTTCATAAAAAAGTAAAAATTAATATCAATTGCAGCTGCATGGCTAAATGGTTACAGGAGTATATTTATGCAATTGATTTCACTCAGAAATTTGAATTTCTAAGTTGGATGTATGGAAAACTTACAGAAAGGTTGGAAAGTCAGACTTGTAGTAGAAGAAAAGTGTATTTTCACTTCTGAAAATGTGTTTGGCATTCAATCTTTCATACAGACATTACTGTGAAACCCTTTATTTCGAGAACATTTTTCTACAGTGTTTGAATTCAACAAATTATACTGCCTTTTGAATTAGGAAGTGGAAAAGGGTTAAATCTGGCTAAATGCCATACCAAGAATCAAGTTTCAACTTGGAAAATACTCCCTTTTGGTCATACAAATCATGTTAATGTTAAAAAAGCTAAAGCTTTTGTTTTGCCATGGTATGATTTAAATTTGATGTCCTGGAAGCCAGTAGAGTGACCTCTATGATGACACTGACTAATGGCATTGGGAGTTACTTTAAAAAGCTTCAGCTGACTGTATATCAACACTTTGTGGGGCTTAAAAAGCTTTTTGCAAGCCCGGCAAATGCAATATGGCTCTAATTAGTCTGGTTTATGTTCGATTTTTAGTTATGACAACTATATCTTCGCTGCAATTATACAGCCCTCAGAATGATTAGGATTTAGGTTATTGACGCTTAATTGATCATTCTGATCAATAAAGAGCTTTCGTCTCTTTTTTGTATGTAAAGGGATTTTTTTGCAGCCAATGAATGGGTCAAGCAGTGACTCCATGATGAAATCTGTTTTAGTAAAACAATGTTTATTACTGATTGAGCTGGGTTTGTTCATGTGAAGAGGATGGGTACTCTAGAGAACACAATATTCCAGCATAGCACTTACGTCTATTATAAATGCTATTATCAATCCAAAAATGTGGGTTTTTTTTTGTTGCTGATCTACGTATGGATTCTTCTAGTTTATGAATGTAATGGCTTCAAGAATCAAAATGGGGAGTTTAAAGGATTCATCCTCAAATGCTTTGTAAAGTGAAGGGGAATAATAATTTAGTTTCCAGCTTTTTAGTTAAAAGTAGGAAGAAGTTAAGTGGTGAAAGGGTGTGTGTTTGCTTTTTGAACTGCTTGAAGAACCCTCAACAGCCATTTTGCTCTGGCATGGTACTGTTTGTACCACGCAGAGGAGCCCACATATCCACCTACTTTGTACATTCACCTCCACTCAACCCCACTCATTAATTTTTATTTTAAGACAAAGATCTCTCAAAAGGGTACATTGCTCCTTTTGTCAGTGTAGTGCTGCTAATAAAGATAGCTGCGTAAGGCTGGGTTAAATATTGACACAGGCTAAGCACATCTTCACTGTTCTTAATTAGCTGGCGTCTGTAGTAAGGATGTGTGAGGGCACTGCATGGAAAACGAAATATTTCCCCCTCACGCAATTTTGCACCACCCTTGTCTCCTCAAAACATATTTCTATGAATTTTACATAAGAAAGAATATGGGATAATCAGAAAACATACAGTGTTACAGCTATCACAGCCTTATTGCATGGCCTGAAGCTGCAACCAATTATGTATTAATGAAATATTTACACTACCAAACTGAGAACGCCAGGGGTGAGAGCAAGATAATACAAGCCTGAGGAGACTGGATTCTGTGTCTTCTTTGCACTCCACTGTTTTGTCAGTGTGAAAGGTAGAAGAGGAGATTGGCTAATGACAAAAGGCTACGGAGGAAGAATGTGGGTGCAGCTGCTGTTTAGAAGGTTTTCTGGTCTCCCCTACTGCTGTGGAAACATTTGAGCCTAATAATACAATAGGTCTGAAGAAAGAGACACGTAGCTATTATAGTGACTCACTGAACGTCCAAGTCAGGCATGTCCAGCTTCACCCCTCAAGTCCATGATTTCAACCGGCAACTCTCACAGGATGATATGGCATGCAGATCTGCATTCACTGCAGAATGTGATGTTTGTTCTCAAGGACTAATTGCGTTTGGGTAATGTTCCTGCTCTGAATTTAATTCTCACTGACTGCATTAATCATTGCAAGTAGTGTTTGCTTGTATCTTTATCCAACACCCTGCCATCCCACAACTCCTCATCTTCCTTCCTCTTCCTTCAGCCATCAGTAAACTCTCTTTCATTCTTCATTTCTACTAAGCTTTCTCCTTCTTATATTTGAAGCACCTAGACAAGGTGCAAAGGGAGGGACAAAAAACATTTTATTTGGCGATGAGGCATTTTGGAATCCAACCGCATAAACTGGAGAGCATAGCTGGAGATGGATGTCTAGGTTTCTCTCATTGCCTTCATTTTGGATAAGCAGAAGGCAAGACTGGACGGTGGCTTCTTGCAGTCCAATAATAGCAAAAGGAATTTTGTTTCAGTACAAAGTTCTGGCTCTAAAAGTAAGATCCAGTTACATATTATGGTTGCTCAAAATGTTAACATCAGTATCTGCTCCTGTAAAACTGTGTGCGCAGTAATTGAGTCTGTTGTCCAAAAAATAATTATTGCTTTGTTGAGACTCTTGGTTTTTGGTAATAAACTTAAGCTCACATCTCAATTTGCCTCCTTTGGTTTCCATGTGATACTTTTTCACTACATATGTCAGGAAGGCTTGTAACAGTTGAATTGGTACACTGTGACTCCACCCTGCTCTCTCCACCTGTAGGTAATCTTATTGTACTGCAGTTCTGGCAAGCTCCTCCCAGCATGGATTTCATAAAAGCTCCAGGAGGTTAAGCTGTTAATTACCTACTGAAAGGGGAGGCCGGCAGCTTGCTGTTTATTTGTTTCACTCGCTTTTTTCTTATTTTAAACAAACTGACATCCTTTCCTGCCTGTTTTGGAGTCATTTCTATATGTTACAAAATAAGCTGGACTCAGCTCTTCAAAGGGGAGAAAAAATGTGTTTATCCGCCCATTAAAAGTGCGCATTATGTATGTAGAGCCATGGTTATCCAAATGTTCTTAATGAAAGCGACCCTGGGCGTCAGTGTGGGGCTCCTGTGGGCATAGACCCAGGCTCGTTATCACTACACAGGGCATTGATCTCTCAACCGCCTGCTTGCTTATCCTCCTTCTCCTCAGCCTTTCAAAAACAGCGAGCTGTACATGAATTATGTGGACACATTGATCAGCTGATTGAGAGCTATTGTTTATAGCCCTGGGTCATTATTGAAGGAGGGATTACCCACTCTTGTTTTGTGCATGCGTGTTGGAGAGTGTATTACTCAGCTCCTTGTCACAGCACACACTCCCTTTGGCTCACCTTAGATCTGCAATGGCTGCACAAAGGAGAATGCGCACACATGGGTACTCGGAACACATATGCTGCAACCTACACAATCAACGTGGCCCAAATGACTGGTTGCATTGATTGCCTTCCATCTGCAATTATTTTCCCATTGTTTACTTTCTAGCATTTTACTCATTCAAACGGAATTCAATAATTATTGCTTTATTTAATGTAAAAGTAAGTAAGAGTGGTGGGTGTGTAGCACCAATAGCTGTATTGTCTTTAAGTGTATCCATGAACACCCCTCCTGAAAGGACCTTGTTTCTGTGGCTAATGCTAAATAATTCTCTCTTAGGATACCTATAGTTATTCATCTTTACCTTTCTAATATTCCTTAAGCCACAGAGGTCAGTTCCCGTTCTGTATCCACTCCAAGAGACTAATATACAGGCTGCTTTTATTTACCGATAGTGATTGATCATTTCTGCAGTAAAGTATGCAGTTGAGGGTTGACTGGGATCAAAGAGCAAAGGGAACGAAAGGACACGGGTGGGGATGAAGTTCAGGAAGCACTAGGGATACGCTTTGTGCCTTGAATACACAGTTCCCATAAGCCACAACATAACTTTTAGGCATGTTGTAACTTGCTGTGCCTAATTCAAAGCAGCAAATGCACTTGGCACCCACTGGTGGACTCTGCGGTTTAAGCTGCTGTTCGTGCTCCTGGCAGACATGGCATCACCAGCCAAAACTGCAAGCACTCACTGCTTCCAGTCACTGCCTTGCTAAATAACCGGCTTGTGTTCCAGGGGAATCCCGGTGCACAATTTTATAATAATTAAGGCTCCAGAAGATCTCTAACAATGAGAACATATACTGGATCTTGAAAAGTAAAATCTCAAAGTAAATTCATTATTTTCTATGCTTTCCTTAAATGTAGTTCTGATTAATCAAGTAATAAATTATACTATGTTTAGATACACTATGCTATCATCTTGACTTACTACCATCAAAGTATGACTGGCTGACTAACTTTCTAGGTATTTCTTTTGCTTAAACTATTGTCAACTCGCTATGTGCCCTATGGCCACTCTTGTCACACACTGAACCTTAAAGTATTTTCTGTGGCCTCTTGCTGTTGTGGGTTTGTCAACACGACACACTACCTCGTCTTCCTTCATATAGAATTAGAGCTATGTCATATTTTTTATCTCCCACTATGACCTCACTGTGGTTGAATAACAAAAGGTGCTGTATGACTTATTATAACAGGAAGCCAAGAACTGATTTCTACCTCTGTGATTTTAATGATATAATATTCTCAAATCTGCTTAGTTACAGTGCTTTGCATGGCTTCAGATGTGAATTGTAGCTTTCTAATCTATGTATGCTTCTCAAAAAACGCATGCATGGATGTGCCCTCACATACACACAGTCAGAGGAGAGCTTTTAGTGCTGAGAATCAGGGAGACAATTACAAAGCAATATCCAAGCAGATACTCACTGGCTCTCACAGGGAATTTGGCAACTCTCTTGGAATTGATAGCTATTTAGCTCACAGATAGTAATCTGTTTTAATGCATTAATTTTGTATTAACAGCACTGCCAAATTTAATGGTGGAAATTAGGGCTATGATCATAATGGCATGTGACTGTGTGAGTGTGTTTGTGCATGTCTGTGTGTGAACATTTCTGATGCTCCTTTTGTCTTTACTTTTGCATGTGTTTGTTGCAGGCGCGTGCTGTATTACCGGCTCCTTTGGGAGCCATTCTTTGAAATTACCGGCTTTCTTTCTCCCTTCCACCCTTCCAGTAATACCCCCTTAATCTTGTATTAGCTGGACTCTCCCGGCAACCACACTATTCTGTGTTAAAGGTGCACTTTTACTTTGCATTTAAGTGGATGGAAATGCAGATGTACGCCGTGCCCTGGGTGGGTGTCGTAACTGATACAGGCATGTGTATGCCCACTCAGAGGGCAAGGTGCAACATGAAGTTATGAGTGAGAGGATGGGGTGGTGCCCACAACGCCCCTGTCCCTCTTTACCTGAAAAAGCACTGAGCACTGCTTCAGCCTCCACAATAAGAGAGGAGGTCCTTCACAGGGGAGAGGTTTAAAAGGCCGCAATTGCAATTTTAGACCATGGAAATAAAATAAAGTTGAGAATTGGACCTTCTAGCCCTATGAAAATCTACAGTGCCTTGAAAAAGTATTTACACCCCTTGAACTTTTTCACATGTTGTTACAAGTACAAGTGTTAGTACTTTACAAAGAGTTTATTTGATGGATTAAACAAAGTAGTGGATAATTCTGAAGTGAAAAGAACTTGATGCATGGTTTTTAACTTTTTAAAATTCAAAATTTTAATAATCAGAAAGCATACAAGAAAAAAATCCTACATATGTTTTGCACATTTGTTTTCAGTCTGCTTTGATGTAATGCCTCTTAATAAAATCTGGTGTTACCAACTGCCTTCAGAAGTCACCTAATTGTAATTTTATCTCAGTGTAACTATAGGTGTTGGCTTAAGAAAATTAGAGAACATACAACATCATGAAATTATGAAGACCAAAGAATACCACCAGGTCTGAAATATAAAGGCATGGAAAAGTCTTAAGCAGGGTTTGGTTAGAAAACAGCACGTTTTAAAACATCTCACAGAGCAGGCCTATTGTTCAAACCATCACCTGGTTTGCACGCATGTCTTGCTAAGAAGTCCTGTTTTTCGTTTGCCGATTACCTATATGTAAGAAATAGAGGAAACACGTAAAAGAATGCATTTGGGTCAGATGAGTTTTATATTCAAGGTTTTGTCCCTCATGCAGGAGGCTGTGTGTGGTGGGAAACTAAAACAACACATCACTTTTGACAGGAACGTGACAGTGGCAGCATCATGCTGTGTGGATTCTGTTCTTCTGTAGGGACTGAAAAGGTCTGTGCAAAAACCGTAAGAGGGCTAAAAAAGACTGACATAAGGTTAAAGTTGATGCTCACTTACTATACATCCTGTCTGACTGAGATTGTACTGTTTTACAAAGAAGAGTAAGGATTATTTATGGATGTGCAAATATTATTGAGACAAACTACAATAGATTTAAAACTGTAATTTTAGCAAAATATGTTTCTAAAAAATATTGACTCAGGTGGCTGAATACAAATGCAAATACACTATTCATATTTCAATTCAGAATAAATGTTAAAAAAACATGTTTCATTTTCTTCCAATTCGTCATTATGCACTTTTTGCGTGAGTCGATGTCAAATCTAAATTTTACATTGCATTAACATAAATTACATATTGCTGAAAACACAGATCACCATTCAATTTATCGTGAACCTATTTTTTTTATTTGACCTTGAATATAAAACAAAATATAAAAAAAAGAAAAAAAAAAAAGAATATAAAACAAATCTACCATTAGTATGTCTCAGTTTTGTTGCATTTTTGCCAGTCTACATTAAAATCAGCTGGATCCACTACATAAAGACTGTAAGTCTTGTTAAAGTCATTGCAACCCAGGCAATCAAGTGCCAACTCCCTCCCATCCCAATGCTCCACAGCTGCCCTCCTGTTGGGGCCTTGATAGGGCAGTTAAAGACCCCAAAGTCAGGCAGCCCAAGTCCACCTAGACAGACATGACTTTTTCATTAAGCTGCCAAATTCCTCCTCTCAAGTTGGAGGTGATTTATCAACCAGGGACTTCATTGCAGGTTCATAGGAAACAGGCACAAGCCCCGTCTCATGCATTATTATGTTTCACATTCAAAGATGTCTGAGCAAGACCTGGAGCTTGCCTAAGAGAATATCCAATATATATTTGTGCTTTTAGATGTGATCCCAGGAATATCACATGGATAATTCAAGGAATCCACTGAGAATCAGAGAAAGCTTGTGAGTGTGATGATCAGAGGGCTGCCGGTTGTCCCTCTGCTGCTCTCTTATGCAACACACAATTATACACAAGTCTTCAGTCTTGAATGCTAAATGAGCAGCGACCACCTCGCTCTTTATTAGGCATGATCCCCTCCATGTTTCACTGATGCTGAAATGCCCCAGAAAGCTCTAGGTCATGGCCAGTACTGAGATGGTGAAAGTGTTGGTTTACAGGTGTAATCATTTAAGATACTAGACAGCGGTACAAGCAACAGGGCAGGCCCCACTGAGACCATCTCCCTGACCAGTCAGCTTTATAGTGAATTATGGTCGATTGTGGGGCAGGCGGTCTCGAGTTCACTTCTATATAAGCCTTGTGCTTTTTATGGGGAACTATAAAACTCCCAGGATTTTTTTCCCTACCTCATGAGACTGGCTTTGAAGTTGCAGTCAGGTGCTGTCATTTTTTAAAACTTGTCTTCTCATAGATTTTTGGAGCCTTGAGTCATTTGCAGCAGCAACCTTTTCTAATTCAAGACATCCGCTGTGACTAAAAGCAATTGGACTGATTTGCTGTCATCTATAACTGAATCTGTCTCAGATTTCCCTCTACCTTAGTTCTGATGCAATATTTGTGTAGAAATGAGAAGGGGGAGGGCCCCTGCAGTATCCAGCAACACCTATTCATGACATCATGGATGGCTTAAAATGAGGCGAGAAAGGAGAGCACACAGAGCTTTTTACTATCACCTAATAACTCTATTACACTGAGCTGTGGTGCTCATAAGGATGAAAAAAATCTCCTATTCCTTTTCCTGGAAGCGGTGTCTTAATGCACATTTTAGGTGCAGAAGTGAGAAATGTGAAACCAAAGAGAATGAAATACAATAGCTCAGAAAACCCCATGGCAATATTACAATATTGCCAGAAAATTAAACATTAGGAGAAAGGGACAAGAGCATTTTAGGGAGGTATAATATTGTTACGACTTTTTTTCAATAACAGGCTGTCAACACCTGATTCGAAGCTAATGCAGTTAAATGTGCGATATTTGCAGTGCTTTTGCATCTTACATCCAGCAGGCCATGTAGTCCTGGAAAGGAAAGCTCAATATCCTCTTCATAAGTAGAACCATATTCTGATTATGCAGGTAAACATTTAGGGAAAATAAAGTTAAAGGGTTATATGTTGGAGGTGTGGATAAAAAAATACTCAGTATTCAGTTGTA
This sequence comes from Apricaphanius iberus, assembly GCA_028564705.1. NCBI lineage: Eukaryota > Metazoa > Chordata > Actinopteri > Cyprinodontiformes > Aphaniidae > Apricaphanius > Apricaphanius iberus. The sequence continues at coordinate 2,128,718 of JAPXFQ010000166.1, read as the reverse complement.
AGCAGCTGCTTGATCATTTGTGCTCAGTGTTTCATCTCAACCTGAGTTTCTTCAAACCATTTTATCTGGTTTTAATGTTGTGATGTAATCATATACCATTGGATCAATTTCTCTTTCACTTTTGTAACTAAATTATGTTGGTTTAATTATTCCCCTTCAAACACTGGACATTAAGGGAAAATTTTTTCATGAATATAAAAGGTTGGCCAGTCTTTGTCTTTATCTATCCCAGAAAAATAGGGGGACATTTTTACTCTTTTAGCTGATAGATAGCAGCGTAGAACTTAGTCATTAATAGATGTATTTGACAGGTGACAAAGTTTCACCTTTTTACTTTGCAACCTGAAATTCATTTTAAGACAAAAGGCAATGTCTTAAAATTCAACAAAATATCTTATTCATTCAACAAAAAATTAGCTGTGGGGTTGTTAAATATTGCACAATGATTAGAACGTACTGCAGTTAAAGATTTTTTTCCCTCTCAAATCATCTCATACTACAAAAACTGGGGTCAGGGAAATTAAAGGGAAAGGAGGAAAACTTGGGGCTGACATTGATTGTAGCCCCAGAAATCCAAAGCAAGACATCCCTTTTTCATATGAGTGTGACAAATGACAGGCGTGACACATACCGAGTGAAGGACTTTTATTGTATACATGCATCTGATACTTTCGGATAATGGTCAATAACTTTGCTGCTCACACCAGGCCCAGTCATATTGTGTTGGCTTTGCATCATTGATTAAGTCATGCAGGAGGTAATTAGATTGGAGCTTGGCGGTGTGTCGAGTGGTTGTGGTGGCACAGTGTCACTATGGGGTGTTACGCATGCTATGACTCTGCAGAAGGACAGGCTGAAGGCAGGACAGGGCATGCTGTTAAGTGTCGGGGTCAATACTGATGCCGATTTCCTGTTTTGTGAGGGTTGTCCTCCTGTTGGGGAATGTTCTGTTTTCCCTCGGATTGCACTCAGTTCCCCCTCCTGCCTCACCACTGACTGGCTTTGCCTCTGTTCCTCAGTGAGAGTGAGAATTTAACTAGCTATGATCAATATTTAGCATCCCATGCGTGAAACAGGCAGATGTTTGGAGTTTCCTTTTTCAGAGACAGGAAGCTTCTGTTGAGTGAAGGAGATCAATGCTTCCTTCCGTCTGTGAGGCTGCGGACCCACGGCTTCTGAAGGATGGCTGATGCTATTCTTGCCTACCCTTGGGCCCCTTGAGATTTGCGTGCCTCCCTGGCTTCTCCTGTCCTGTTAGCCCATGATACAGACACTTACGCAGACAAGTGTGCAGTCCAAACAGTTGTCTTGAAGTGAAAGAGGTCTGGATGTTAAACAACGGGGCCGTGATTGGGAATTGATTTGTTCATTTGCCAGTTGTGTGAGTAAAAGTGAGTCGGTGGTGCCCGGCCAGCTATCTGCCATCCAATATAACTTCTTTCTTCTCTCTTTTTCCCCATCTCTCTCTCTGTCACTCCGTTTTTATCCTTCTTTCCTCCCTCAGCACCTGCAGCAGCACGAAAACGCGGTGGAGGGTGATGCCTGCTACTACCACTGCGTGCTGTGCAACTACTCGACCAAGGCCAAGCTCAACCTCATCCAACATGTGCGCTCCATGAAGCACCAGCGCAGTGAGAGCCTCAGGAAGCTTCAGCGCTTGCAGAAGGGCCTGCCGGAGGAGGAGGAGGACCTTAGCTCCATTTTCACTATCCGCAAATGCCCTTCTTCAGATACAGGTCAGGACATGACCCTTTGGCTCTTTATGTGTGAATTACTATTTTTTACTCTCCTATGCAGCTTTTTCACCAGCTCTCATCAAGAGGCCTAGTGGATAAGCTTTGTATGCCTTAACTGATGTGTACTCCTAAAGCCTTTTTATTTTTCTGTTAGTTTTTGGCTTATCTGAATATTCCTACATGTGGACATGCTTTTTACCCTGATTGAACAAAAGGACAAAATAGGCAACATATGCATAACCTTTTGATTAAATTTTAGCTCCAAATATGATTTACAATAACATATTCCTGTAAAGGCACAACTCACTGTTAATGGAAGCCGTCCTTTTTTTAGCCATTAGAGACACATTAAGATAGAACATTATGCATGTAGAAGGAGGAGATGAACAGCAGTGGCTTTCTAAACAAGTACACCAAAAAAAAAAAAAATAACAGATACTGTCTCAGCTGTATCTTGGCTAAAACAAAGTGCCTCTGCTGTCCATTTATTATGGACTGATTAGGAGGAGTGAGCTGTGGTCAATTAACACGCTTTCTTAGTAGAGATTTGGTTTTCTAATCACTTTAAGTTCTGTGTCTTGACAAAGGGCCTCTATTGTGTGTCCCTCCAAGAAGGAACCATTTACTTCCCTCACACACATACTCTCTGTCTGTGTTATGTGGGTGAAAAAAAGGGCCAGCCTGTGAAGACGCTTTGTTCCAAGGAGGCAGGGATAATGAAGCCAACGGCCGGGAAATTGCGCAAAAGGCAGTCACAGATCTGAAGCAAATCATTAGAGAACATATTTAGCTGAGCAATTAGGGACAATTAAGCTTTCTGCTCACTGCACTCCAAATATGTTAATGACTACAGTACAGTGGACAGGCGAACATGCAAAGGCAAGAGGAAGGGGCATTTAGGTTAAAAGGGGTGGGGGTTGGGATTTTTTTGTTGTTTTCATGACAGAGAAGAGTTGTGCTTTTTGCAAATTGTTTTTTAGTAGATGATAGGCCATTTAAGTCTTTTTCTTTCCTTTATGTCTTAGATGGCCATATCTATATCCAAATTAGGAATTTAAGCTTTGAGTCAGACGGTGTGGATTACACATGTACAAATGCTTACAGTCCTGCAGAGCCTTATCAAATTTCAAGAAGCCTCACTTACAAAAACAGACCACTGGAACTTAACAATATTTCTCTAGTCAGAGTGTTTATAATTTAATCTTGCAGTTTGATGATGATTCGGTGACATTTATTTTTATACTTTGTCTTTGTCTTATAGTTTTACCCTATTTTCTAATTATTGAAATAAAGAACTTAATTCCCCTCCGTGGGACAATAAAGGCTATTTCTATTCTAATCTGTTATGGGCAATCCACACTAACTTTGATATATTGGGGACTAAATGTTTTCTTGTCACTTTGTACCTAACACTTGCCGGCTGCAATTCCAGTGAGAATAACCAACATTTTATTTCAACAACTTTTCTAACGTAATAATTTTGTAGAAATTCTGTGTTTTGAGCATCTGTATCAACTTGAAAAAGTTGCATGCTTATGTTTCTCACCTGGTTAGCTTTGAGCTGACTTTATTGTAGGGCTGGGCGATACGGCCTCAAATCTATATTGCAATATCATCTGAAGCATGTGCAGTAACAGTATGTATGCAGTATGTATACAGTATGTAGAAAAGGTATGTGGTACATACCTTTTCTTTTCTTTAGATATGTCAAAATGACTTATCAACATTCTCACTTGCCAGACACGTTACAGCAGAACTTCAAAAGGTTTAGAATACCATTTAAAGAATGTTTATTATGCAAAATATGTTAAAAAAAAATCCAATACAATTTCCAAAATATTGCAACACAAAATTATATCTAAACATAAATAAAGCTGAAGATATTTAAAATAAAATAAAAGCTAAATATGATAAAAATAAAGTTCAAAGCTGTCTGCTTTCCTGTTTACTTATTTATACATTTAATACTGTACAAAAAGAAACCTGCATATATTTGAATTAAAAATACTTCAAGTTCAACAGGTTTCTTTTCCCTTAAATGAAAAACAACAAACTTTAAAGTTTCATTATCTGGTGTGAAGACAAACACTAAACACCAGTATCCTTGTGTATCTGTTACAAAGTATGTAGGCAGAGCTTGATGATCATCACAATGCAAATTGCAGGATGGTGGTATAGTCAAAATCTTTACCTATGGCTATATTGATATAATTTTTACCTTATGCCTTTTATATTGCCTGCTACTACCTTATTTGTACACATCAGTCATGTGCTGAAAAAGACTTATAACTAAACCTTTGCTGTTGTGGATAAATCTCTTCCTTTGCTCTTTTATGTGTTTATAATTGCCTGTTTAAGCTGGTATTACTGCCACCTATTGGCAGGGCATGGGCATTTCATCATTTTTTGGGTAGAATTTAGGTCAAGGATTATTTTTCAATTAGGAAAATTGTTTTAATAATAATTTGATTTCATAAAAAATATATAGAATGTATTGTTACACATTTTAAAAGCTCAATATTAAGTGCATGTGGGTATCCACATTATTTTTTACGTGGTTTTATTTTGGTGTTGCCAGGTACTGGCAGTGCATGGGTATTTTTTTGTTTTGTTTGAATGAAGATATCCATCCACCTAAGTCATCTTATCCTTGCAAGGTCATCAAAAATGAGACCCACAGGACAAACAACCATGCTCAAACGAGGGATTTTAACCCAGGACCGTCTTGCTGAAAGGAAACAGTGCAATCAGTTGCACCACTGTGCTGCCCGGGACAACAATATATTTTTCAATATAGCAACATAAAAAGAAATCTTTCCATTCTTTCCATTTAAAATGTCTGGATTAATATAGTTAAGGTGTTTTATTTTCTTTTTGCTTTCCAAAACCCTGGTCATATACAAGGTCATTGACTGGGACCCTGTGTTATTTACTAGAATCAATTAGTCAGCAACACTTTTTCCTTTTTTCTTCTACACAAAGCGTAAAAATAATTATCTTGATTTAAATGTCCACAGTAACAGTCTTCATCTATGTCCAGAAATGCTTACTCCATATTTTTTTTAATGGATAGCCACAGCTATGTGGGTTCGCATTAAAGCAGCAACCTCTTGTCTGAGGCTGAACCTTTCTTTAAAGCAATACGTAATCCCCCCTCTCTACCACATACCGAGTCATCTAGGCTGGTGTTATTGTCTTCCGATTTGATGTTGGAAATGTTTTTGTGCTGGTCTAAGTGGTAGGTTTATACCCCACTTCCCCACCAAACATTTATTAGAACAGATATGTGGCAGATATTGATGAGTGTTAGGAAATAGCTAACTTTTTTTTACGACAATTTACTTTTGACCAAAAGGCTAAATTTTGAACTACATCGTCAAGCACTATAACTATAAAACATGCTGTTTTACATGTGGATGCATCAAATATGGGCGGCAGGGCTTCGGAGCCTCAAATCTCCACTGAACATAAAGTCCTAAGAGAGCGAGGACTGCAGAACTTACTTTTGTTTTCATTTAGATTACACATAGACAAAAGGCCTTGCATTGTTTTCATTATTGCTTAAACTATAAATGTGCTGCTTAGGCATGTTGCTCTTTGGCCCCTCCTCCTCTTTAACCCTTTATCTATGGGGAAACAAAGGAGGTCTCCAAGGGACCCCAGCCCCACACATCTGCCAAGTGTGCAGAGATCACTGAGTAAACCTCATCTTTGACTTAAACCCTATTTCATTTGAATTTTACTCACCAGGACATATAGATCTGAGACACATTTAGGTTTCTTAGCACTTGATCAGCTATCATTATTTTTTTAGCATAGATAAGAATGAGAGCATGACTTAAAAGTGCAAAGTGAACTGAAGAGTGAATGCTTGTTTTGATGATATTCTGCTTTTATATTATAACGTCTGTCTGCCAATGAAAAAGAAAAAGAGACAAAGGTAGGGGTGCAGAATGTTTGAAGATGGTAAAATATTAGTATTTTTCTTGTGCGTGTGTGTGTACATATGTGCATTTTTATACACATGTATGAATGAGTAAGAGATGGAGAACAAACGTGGCTGACAGTGAGGATTAGCTCCTGCTGTAAATCTGCCGCAGTCACAGATGGCAGGCCCTTGATCGCTGGGCTGTGACGGCTTGGCTCTCTTCGCAGAAGGAAATCCCTGTCTGCAAGCCACAGAGGCTGGGAAGGAAAGGACCGGGGCTGGGGCCACCTGGGAAGCCACCATTCATTGTGTCTTGTCTCAGTGGATGTAAATACTTAAATATTTTAAGGTAAAGGAAGGTTTTTGGAGGTATTATTTTTGGTTTTACCTACTATTGTATGACTCTAAATGGAGTATTATCCTCCAGGTCAGATCAGTATCTCTTTTGTTGAATACTTTCAGAACTTGTGTACATTATTGAAATGAAAGAATGCATGCACACACAACCTCCTTTTTAATTCCAGGCGTAAGAATTAATGTTTAACATAGTGGGTTTCTGATATGTCTACTTATTAAACTTTTTTAAATGTTTACTTTGCTGGAAAGTAAGGTGTATCAAGTCAGATTCTACCCTCTAATAGGAGATCTAAGATCTCCAACATGGCTACACACCTTCTAAGAAGCAGACTTTTCATGGAGTACCAAGAGTGCTTCTTTTAAATTAAGCAAAGAGATCCGGACTTTATTTTTGTTCAGCCACTTGTGCCAACTTCTCCGGGGGGAAACCTAAGGCATTCCCAGGCCTCACGAGTAATACAGTAATAGAATAAAAAATAATGTAAAATATAATTTATTGCTTTATAAAAACAGAGTCAAAATATGCTTATCAAGTGTGATACTTGAAGTATTCAGGTATATATAGTTTAAAGGTATTTTTTAGTGAGTATGTACCATAACTTAATACATACAATCCCTCTCCTTTTCTTTGAAGAAAATAGTGTAAGTACATGCCTATTAAAGCCTAATGTTTCAATTATGATTTTAAAAAAATGCCAGTGATATTTCAAATGTTTGAGGGGGTGGTTAAGTTTTATTAAAAGCCTCCAATATACAAGTTTATGATATGGAACTTCTTTTTTTTGTAGCAGACCTTAAATGGCTGATTTTATTTTTTTTGAAAAACCAATAAGAAATAAATGGTAAAAGGGAAAAAAAAATAACATAATAAAGCATAGATTAGTTGTTTTATGGTAGTCAGAATTTACATACGTCTAAAATGCTTATATCCTATCTTTTTATTTTTCTGCTTCTTGTCATTCTTGCAACACATCAAAGAGGAGTTATTTATTTTTTGCGCAGCTCTTATATGATCTGTTTGACCCGTGGCTATGCTACAGCTGTGAAATTCAGGTAAAATCAAAGGTGAGCCAGGCCATGCTTGGATGGCATGCAAGGTCCAGAGCTTTTGCTCCCCACAGGCAAGAGTGAAACAGACGGTAGCCGTTTCTGGAATGTCCTTCTTTATTCATGCTTGTTAAAATGCAAAGTGAACCTTTCCAGAAACAGGATATTGTAGCCCCAACTACCAGACCCTTTCTACATGCCACATTATGGGCAATCTGAAAGTAAGTTGTATGGGCAGACACTGCTACAATGCGCTTTTAATAAAGACTGTTATTGCCCCACTGATGCAGAGTGGATATGAGGATGAGGGTTGTGCAGGCCTGGATGAGCAGGGCCCCAGAGGGCCCACAGCTCACTCAGACCTCTGTCAGTCGCCTGCCTTCTAATCCCTGTCCGAAGGGCATCAAGGCATCATAGGAAATTGTTTGCTGTCTGTATAACGTGCCAGGAAATTCATAAGTACATTACTTTTCATTTTGAAAATATTACAGAAGACTAGACATTTATTAAAAAGCCAAAATGATGGCTTTATAGATTTTCCAGTGCAGGATTTTAGCATTTATGTGACCCCTCTACTAAAACTAACACAAGGAAGTCTCTTGCATCCTCTTTCATTGGCTTGGTATGAAATGCTCTCTGTACCCCTCCTGTTCTAGCAATTTGACCCAAAAGCCACCACTCTATTCTGGGATAGGCTGTGCACTAGAACGTCTGGTGTCCAGATTTTTAGAGGCACTCCTGACTGACATTGCTCTGAAAATACAGACTGGCTTCGCCTTCTCACTGGAACATGTGTAATGGTCAACTGTACTCCCATCAGATATAGAAACACGAAAAGATTATGTATTTTTATATGTATGATAATGTTAATCAGATTTTTTGTAAAGTAAATGAGAAATTCTGTCAGTTTAGAAGCTCAATGTCGATAATCTTGCACATGTCAAGACCTCCGTGTTTGTGCTCTGTATGTTTTCTGGCCCGCCTGTGATTTCACTCTCATCTATGTCATGTGGGTGTAAGTATGCAACAAATTTTATTTTGCAAACTCGCATTCCCATACATGAGGCACACACCTAGGTGTCTGTACTAAAATGCAGGCCATGTGTGGTTGCAGGAGGCTCTCCCCGTCATCGAGACCATTTTTAGAAGAGGTCGAAAGCACATTATAATATTGGTTTCCCCCTCTCTTGTCATTACTTCACGCTCTCTTTGAAAGCTGATCCAAAAGATAGACAGTCCATCAGGAGACTGTCATCTCATTTGTACTTACTAAACGTGTTAATGAGTTCTATTTTCGGGGACCAGAGGCTTTGCAGCTGGATACTGGAGCAGAGGTGGCGATCAGTGGTGTGAGGTGTTGGATAGAATGATCCGGAGGAGCTGGCAGGGAGGGGATGGGAGTAATGCAGTAGCCTTGTTGCCCTTCTTGTCAGTCACTCAGAGTGACCACAACCTCCACAGGGTCTGTCAGTCAGAGGCTGAGGCAGGAATTCTGTGGTTACAGACAGACAGCGGAGGAGGGAATAGATTAGGTGCCAGAGACATAATGGTTGTGATGGGTTTAATTATAGCAGCAGTCATGTCTCTGTCACAGGTAGATGAGATGAAGAAGAAACACATTTCCACCCTTCCAATGAAAGTTTTTCCTTTATGTATGTAACATTTTTCTATCACTATCTAAACATGTAAACCAACTGTTTTAATTAAAATAGCTTTTACAATTTTCCATATACTGTAAGTATGTTATTTATTCCCATATTAACATTGGATTGCTAAAAATGAAATATATTGCAAAAACATAAATTGCTTGGGAAATGTTTTAAGCCGTCATTTATTTATTAATATTTAGTGCGAAAGGAGCCAGAGTATCTTGTGATTTTGTGAAGTAGTCCACATTTTTGTTCTTTAAGCTTTTGAACATCTTTCTAACTTTCTAACATATTATGCATTATGAACTTGAAAACATTAGAAATTTGGCCATGTGGACGACAAAAGAAGAGTCAAAAAACATGTATAGTGAACGAAAAGAATGTGAAAGTCATAAACCAAAAAAAACAGTAACTTGGAGTAAGACTTCAAAGCAAATATATCAAATATGTCATTATCACAATATCAGTATGCTCAATATCGGAATGGACTGTTTGGAAGATAGTAATTGTTGGCTAATATGTTATAAGCGTTTTGACCATGCATTTTAAATGCTAATGTGAAAATTAACCACTTGGCCAGAGTCTAGCCATGGCAGATGTTCAGCAGACACAAATGACATGACCCAGAATGCTAAAGGTCGTAGAGTGTAATATGCATAGATGACAAAGAGAGGAACTTAGAAAGTTTCTAATTATTTTTTTGCATTGTGCAGCCCTACTGTAAAGCTGTTATAACCTTTTACTGATTATCTACTCTTTCAAGGTCTTTGCAAGTACATTGTTAAGCAAAAGTATTTATACCATTTCAACTTTTTTTTTTTTTTTTTACAGTACAACCATAGTTTGTGCATTATATTGGAATTTTATGTGATAGACCAAAATGAGGTAGTACATAATTCTGAAATAAAATTGACTTTTCGTTTTTTGGTATAAAACCATAGATCGCTTAGAGCAACTCCGTAAACTACCAACTCTACCGTATTCTACATTTGATGTCTCCTTTTTAGCAGTTGTGGCAGGGTTCACAGGGTTTACACGTTGTAGTGCTTGCTTTTTGTTTAGGTTCTATGCTGTGTTGGAAGGTTACCCTCAGCCCGACTCTCAAGTCTTCTGTAGCCTTTAAAAGAGTTTTCTGAATTTAGTTCTGTCTATTTTCAACTTCGCGCAGCTTTTCTCTGCGCCTTCAACAGTGGCTTTCTTTTTGTTGCTCTTCCATGTATTTTCCTTGAAGTGGACTTTTTACTATTTACTTTTTAGATGACTTCATAAGGCTTATGATGGTGCTGACCTTTATATAGGACTAACTGATTAAAAGTTTCTAAAATGCAAATTTATGGCATTGTTTTCTTACATTTATTTTTAAAAACGTTTGAGAACCATACATCACTTATCTTTCACTTCACAGTTATGGGCTACTTTCTTTTTATCATATAAAATTCCACTGAAATACATTGACATTTTAATGTAGGCAGGTGCCATACTTTTCATAGGCACAAGAGCTCTTTTGGATTGATCAAGTTAATACTGAAATACCAATTTGTGTATAACTGTGCTATCTTCATGATTTTTATATTTCACTAAAGAAATTGGCACAAACTGTGTTGGACAAGCTTCTTTTAACCAAATGTTTAAAGATCAAATTTCCAATTGGTTCTGTGTGTAGTTGTCTGGTCTGCTAGGTGTACAAATAAACCTGTGCATGCCATAAATTTAGGGGCATTTTTGTGCATAAACAATCCAACATAAAAAGCATCATTTTTAAATATGCTAAAATAAGATAAAATTGTAAAAAATGAGGAATGACTCAAGAGTTTTGCATTGTACATGCTGGCAAAAATGATTGCTTGTGTTTACACTAAAGTATATATACACCCTCTCTTTCTTTCCGCTGTATAGTAGCTGTAATATTTCACTTTTAAAGGTTTCCTACATAATCCTTAGTTGAAGTTTCCCCTAAGGTTCACATTATCACTGTACATCCAGCCCATTCTCATCTGTTGTATTGATTGTAGTGCAAGGGTATGCCAGGTAATCTAGGAAATACAACCAATAAATTGTTATACACTTGAATTGCTTCATTTGTTTCAGTGTTTTGGTATTGGGTTTAACAACACTGCTCGCTGTCAGAACTGGGCAGCTCAATTTGACCATAGGCAACATCAGGGTGGAAAGAGGGGAAAGTTTGGGAAGTATTGAGCCTAGGCAGAAAAGTTTTACTTAGCCATTTTTAATAAGGCTGGTTTTGCCCCTCAGAGACAACTAGTGGATCAAAGGGCGTGATCTGTGCGGCTTGGGGTCCAGCAGAGATGATCAGCTTTGCTGACAGCAAAACAAAAGCAGAGAATGAAGGATGCCCTATCTGGCCTCAACTCCAAAAGCTCCATTAGAATAAAGTCAGATGAAACAAAGCCTGGCTAACAGTAAATATGTTGTAAATCATTATTATTGGATACAAGAAGAGAACTGAGCATACATAGGGGTGTTTATAAACAGCTGCTTAATATGCAGTTTTATGTTATGCTAGTTACATGTGAAGAAAACATCATTATGGTCCAAAAAACATTTAAACAGGAATCACACACACAGACACACACACCCATGTTTCCGATGCATTAGCAAAGAGTCCCCTCCACAACCACATCAACTAAAAGCAGCCAGGCAGATGGCAGCAATGAGAGAAGTGCAGAAATAATTCAATAGTGAACCTCTCTAACCTTTACCTGTGGGCGTGAGCACCAGCCATTGATTCATGCAGTGCTTGACAGCACACTACACACCACCTGAGGAGGGTGGGAGGAGGATGGATGAAGAGAAATGGACGAGTTTGGTGAAAAACACAAAAAAGATAATGCGAGTGGGAGGACAGCTCTGCAGTGTGTTGGTGTGTGTGACATTAGAGGGAACTTTCTACAGATGGAAACTGGAAATTATTCTGGATTTGACTAGTTTCCTCAAACACCCAACTGCCCGGCTCTTCCCTCAGTTGGAAGTTGGCAGCAAACAAGCATTTTCGCACCAGTTTTGGTTGTGACTTCACAGGAGGATGCCCCTGTTCACTCAACACTTTTAGGTCTAAGGCTTTCAGAAGCTTGTTTTTGGGTTATAACTCTTCTTTTAGTAGACCATTCTTGGTAGATATCAATGATTCCATTAAAGTTTTTTTTTATTGTTTATGATTTTTAATGTACAGAAGATGTAACTGCCTGCTTTTCAAAAGATGATTTTAGGGCTCAAATCTAAAACTATCAGTGTTCTTGTAGGTCGAACAGAAATTACTGTTTAATTTTTCCTGGCTTTAAACTCAGTATTTCTCTGTGGCTGCTGTTTTATTTAGTTAGCTGCTGTTTTCATCTACTGTTAATTCGGAACAAATGACTCAGATAATTAAAGGGATGAATGCAATTTAACCTGGGCAAGTAAATGAAGCATGATTTTAAAGTCACTTATGCTATAAGTGTACACCTGGACTTCAAAAAGGGTTCAAGAGTGATAAAAACGTTTAAATCAATCTCAAATAAAATAATATTTTTTGCATTAGCTATATACACTCTCAGAAGTGATATTTAAAGAAATACATTTTTAGAAATGAATATTAAGGAATATGCACATAGTTTGCTCACTGTAGCCTGATTATCTTCTCAGGGAAATTGTAAATTTAGCTAGATTATTCGTTTCCAGTTAGAACGGTTTTATGTCTTTTAACATAACAGATGAAACATACATATTTTAGGAGAAAATATTCTCATTTTTCAATTTCTTATTGATGTAAACATTGCTTTCAACCGGTCTCTGCAAATTTAGTCATTTGAAGCATTGAGATGATTCGACCCATAATCGAGAAGGCATGCAAATGTGAATTTTCATACTTGTTGCCCGGTAAACGTTCAGCATGTTGCATCAAGTTAATTCAACAGCAGAGTGTTATTGAGCGTTATGGCGAGGATGCCTTTTTATTTTTAAAAAGTACTTAAATCAAGTGACATTTTGAAAGACACAAGTATGTTAAAATTATATTTTAGATGAAGCAATTTTTCTAGATGGAGTAATAATGATGCTGGAAAAATATTAATATGCAGACAAGTAAAAAAAGTTTCATTTTAAATTTTCTTTTATTGTGCAAATACTATAAGATTGTCTGTTGATGAATCCTTCATCCTGCTTTTATGCAGTAAACATTCATTAAATATAGCTAGTTTTTCAGTTTTAAGGACAATAACTTAATATGTAAACAATCATTGTTTTTAGCCTCTTATCATGTGGATGTATAATTGAATAGGAAAAATCCATTTATTTTTATCTGTCTAATTTTGTCAGTAAATATTGAAGTCATGAATCTTATTTAATGTTTGTCACACAGAATTATTTGTGAATTATACAGATCAATTCATTTTCTAAATACTAAAAAAAGATGGCTCTATTACCAAATACCTTTCAAGTACAAGACTTTAGAGTTGCCAAAATGAACAGCTTGGTTTTTTACTTACATTTTCTCCTTTTAATATGTTTTATTACCAGAAGCATTTGGGAAGGTGATTGCTTAAAAAATAAGACCACATTTTGTGTGATTTATTGAGAACAGTGTTTTCCCCGTTTCAGAGAAAACGTCAAGTTTTATTTGCAATGTTGTGAAGTCTCGAATATATTTTAAAGATACGTTCTTTCCCCTGCATATATATTTGGTCAAACCTGTAAAGCAGCTTCTGGTTGAACGGTTTCTCGGGAAATGAGGCTTTATCACGCATATGGTGAATATTTCAAGCAGTTGGGAAAGCTGAGACAGGGCACATACTTGTGTGTGAAACGTTAAGCAGAGAACACAGTGAATGTGTCTGAATCCATGTCACAAGTCGCTGTCAGTCTTACATACAAGCCTGCACACTGAGGCTTTACTCGATTTAAGGTGATACAGGGGCCAGGACGGCAGCCAGAATTAAGAAAAATGGGCTGGTTTTTGTCATGTTAAACTGGCCAAAATAATCTAATTAGATGGGGGAGAGTGAATGGCAATGGCGTCTTTGTTTAAGGGTCCTATGCAGTCACTTTTTTAAGGCAATTGTTCATTGACCACAATAGCATCAGTTTGTGCTCTTGTTCTGGGATGTTCTTTTTTTCTGACTCTGCAGTCAGTTCCTTTCTGTTCCACTTTGTCTCACTTCACCTCCATGCTCTGGTACTCAGAGACAAGACAGAGCAAAAAATTGACCCTCCTGTTTCTCGACTTCATCATAACCTATACCCATACCTCCATTTCTTCCTTCGCTATCATCGGGAATCACTATCCTCTAAAGTTAATTCTGTTCTGATCTATTTTCTCTGCAGCTCTGTAGAAGATAGTAAGAGGATAGATTTGCATGTTGTCTTTCTAAAGATTTTGGTAATTGTTTAAGAAGATGTTAAAGTAAGGTTTTCAGAAAGGTAGAAAGTTGAATATAATAAGTTTTTTTTTCTTGTCATATGTTGGTCCACTCCTGAGTGCAATGAATCAAAATCACTAATAATTCAACATGCATCCTTCATTAAATTAACAGTTCAGGCTGCTGATGGTGGTGCAATGCTAGTACCAGTTGAACATCATTAAAATGTCACATTCTACCTGAGTACAGTTGATGACCATCTTCACCTTTCTGTGACCTCAGGGTGTCCACCTTGTGATGGCTACGTCCAGCAGGATAATGAGCCGTGTCACAAAGCCCAGATCATCTGAAGCTGGTTTCTTGGCCTGACACCAAATCTCAGACCAACAGAGCCCTGTGGGATGTGGTGGAACTGGAGATTTATATCTTGGATGTGCAGATTTGTTAAATCGGTCACAAAGAATTAGAACTTCTCCAAAGACAACCAGGGCACCCAAATTGTACTAGTATGGTGTACATAATAAAATGTACACTGAGAGTAGAACTGTATAGATTTATGTATTGAAGGACAGGAAGCACAATTCTGAAGAGGCCTCTAAGTTATGGTCTATCACAAGCAAATTTGTGTTTAAATGGTCTAACAACTAACCTCAATGTATTGAGTGCACTGTTAACGGCTCTGTGACTTATGAAGGTGTAATCATGCATGGTAAAAACCGGGCCCAAGTCACTAACCAAGCAGCAATCTTGTGTGCATTTAAGTGTCCTTTTCTTGTTGGAAAGGTCATTCATAACTTAGTCACGCTACTGATGTACAGTGAGAGATATTGATTGATTAATGCATTAAGTGCTTACAATCCATTAGGTTCTGTGAAAGAGACTGGAGAAAAGACTCCTCTCACCATATATTTTCACCTCCCTGTGTTGTTCAAAGGGCATATTTTTTTTCCTCCTGGCAAACTTTGAAGGGACAAAAGCCAGAATATCTGCCAAGTATTGCATTTAAAAAAAGATTGGTTCTCATAAGTGTCAGTTCAATTAGTCTGAAAAGCTTGACAAGCGATTGCTCTTACATTAGCCTCCTGCACATGCTGACCCAAAAAGAATATGTTTATGGGCTTCACTTGAAGTAAAATGATTGCAGTTTAGTGTTTAGTGTTTAGAAAAACCTCTAGGAATAAAAGGAAACTGCTCGTGCATGTTGAACCAACGCTGTCATCTGCCACCATGGTGGCTGGTATTCATTTGAGGCGTTGCAAGCTCTTCTAGACAAATTCAGTAACTGTTTACAACCTGATAGTCAGTCATTACCTTCAAAACATGGGCTGCATTAGAGATTCATAACAGTGTGCCATCTCTGCACCTTTCATCTCCACTAGGGCCAGCTCCATTAGGATCTTTTATCTTTGTGCTGATGGCTGCTGTTGATAATGGGGCTGCCGAGAAATCCCAAAAAGTAAAGACTCAACTATATTGGGACTAATTTTCCTCAGCGTACGGCACAAGATATGTAAACCCTTATTTGTGCCGTTAAAAGCCAGACTGTAAGATTTCTTCCACTTTTCAGATGTTTATCTTAAAAAAGACATCCATTATTAGAAGTTTCTTCTGTGCTTTGAATCTATCCACTTTGAATGAAGCCTTTCCTTTCACATCCCCCACCTTGACAACTGCAGAGTGATTGTGGTGATCAACGTGAGAAAAACTACAATGAGAAAAACAAAAACCTCAGAAATATTCCTTGAGTACAGTTTTTAAGGATCTGCTGCCATCTAACTGCATAAGCTTTGGAAGGTTAAAAGTAGCTAATATATTGTTATTACCAAGCCCCCTGTGCCACTGCTTTAATGATATCCCATGCAAAGCCTCATTGAAAGCTTTGCTTTTGGGCAGACAAACATGACTTCATAATGGTATAGTAATTCACGCTAGGCAATGTTTTTCAAATGTTGCCGTAATTATGAAAAATATTCATACGTTTCCCCTACATTGCCATTGTGGCACAAATCTAATTTCCAAGGCGAAGCGGGGAAGGAACACACTGAATAATCATTGTGTTTAATGCTCTGGTCATAATCCCAGGTTTTATGATGGTTTTCTAATGATTTTCTAATGATGTTAAATATTAGTAGAGAGTACAACCATAATTCGAACACATGCGGCCATTTTTCCCCTCCTGTGCTCTATCAGCACACCCGATTGCAACTACAATGAATATTGCACTGGGAATGAGATTTAAGGGCCATCCCTTTCGGTGTTTTATTTTGCCGTCTCCCCTTCTGCCATAAATCCTCATTGCTGTGCTCCTGAAACCTCCGCCCTTGTCTGCCTTTCCCAGGTGGGAATACAATTAGGTGTAGGGGCCATTTCATTCACTGCCATTGTCTGTCCACTGCAGTCATCCATTTCTAAAAAGAAGAAAAAAACATAAAAAGCAAACCCATAGGAATTATTTAAAACTAGGAAGGAGAAGGGGAAACATAGAAGCACACACAAGAACTGACAAAATCTTCAGAGTTGTTTTCAGAGGCTATCCAAACTTTGTTTGTGATGAGTAACAATACTGAGCAAAATATGTATTGCAGACAAAGGCTTTGTCTCCTTCCTGTGCTTTTTCTATGAATTACACCTCTCCACCCCCTACCCCAAGCTTTTTAATTAAATGGCTGCAGCTCCATCTCTCTATCCGTAGCTCCCCATTACAGGGGCTAGATAAGGGATTGCTATCTGTAGCATGTTAAGAAAGGCTGCTGGGCAGCCAAGCCTCATGAAATTTGTCACAAGATCTCATTTTCCTCATTGCCAGACGTGATGCTTATAATTGATGTGGAGGCAGCAGTAATTTATTGGCCGTCCGCAATTATCATCCCCTTCTAGCAGGGGGATGTGACTGCAATTTATAAGTCTGTGCATGTGTGTTGTTGTGTGGAGCTGGGTGGGTGTTGGGGGTGACATTATGTCTTATAAATGAACACAAAAACATGTTTCTTCTTATCGCATGGTAGGTGTGTGAGTTTGTGTGTTTGCCTCTTCAGAATGCACATTTGGAAGTAGCTCATTATTAACAATATGGGGGCTTTAATGCAGCTCCTGTTTGTTCATTTGAGGTGCAGAGGATGTCAGTGTGCCAGCTGGACTTTCACACTCAGCCAGGGGGTGGAAAGCCAAACAGAAGCCCGGAAGGTGATGGGGGAGGTAGGGGGTCAATGAGGACAGGCCAGAGGGGCAGAAGGGACTGCTACTACAACCTATTGTCCACAACTACCCCTCATGTCTTTAGGGTATGTTTTCACATTGTGACAGCAATAATCCCTAGGGTAGTTTGTCAATAATGCGATTTCCAAAGACTATCAGGTTTAATGCAGTTATTTACCAAGCTGTTTCAATTTTAACAATTTCTCTTTTTCTAGAATACTTACTGCACAATTCATCTAGCCTTTATGATTATACAAGAACGCTATGACGGAAATGAACCAAAGCCATGATTGGCCTCTGAATGGATGAGAAGTTTTAAAAAATGGCTGAACATTCATGTCTTTTAGTTACCTTTGCAGAGACCTAAATAATCTTTAAAATACCCACTCTATATGTCTCAACGGAACTATTAGGTCTTAAAAAAATTAAGAATGTTTATTATTTGTAGCATTTGGAAAATAAGTACCTAGAACTCACTGAGATTCACCGTTATTATTAATTATTTTTTAAGTACAATTCAAATATAATGTTTAAAGCCAAAAAATTTTCCTAAGGGCTTATGCTGCTCAAAATACAGTCTGCATTTCTGTTCTGAATCAAAATCACCTTCCTTGCTTTCAAAAACTACTTGTGTCTCATGTTCTTTCCTTCCTCTGAGGCTCTTTGATATTGTCTGCTCTGAACATGAGTCCCAGGTTTACTGGCTGGTGCACTGACATTCCTGTTGCACAGTGGTGAGCTCCATGGTCAAAGTGGATTGCTGTCATGCCATGTTGAGGTACAGAAAGAAGAAGCGGGCCGTCACCAGAATCCTAGGCGAGCATGCTTCAAAATGGAACCGGTTTATTTTGTATACCTGCATGCCTGTTGTGTTCACTTGCCAAATTAGACTTTCAAATCAAGAAGCCAGTGGGAGACCAAGACTCTAGTTTCTCCTTCCCTTTAATAATCATCCCTGTTTACTCTTCAGGGAGTCATCTTTATATATTTTTTTCTTAAACGCGCCCTCGAAGCAGGGAGACCGTCTTTAATAAAGCAAGTAGGCAGAGCACCATTTCAACATGTGAATTACACAGGAGAGAACTGAGAGATGGAAGCAATAGAGAAACACCGGAGGAGGGGTAATGGGGGTCTGCCGCTACACCCTTCATGCTATTATCTTTATGGCATAGCAAAACACGCTTCAGGCAATCAGCATGAAATTGTTAATTGCTCAGCCCACTTGTGTGCCACTCGAGGGATGGGGGCATATAGGAGGTCCCACACAGAGTAAGTAAGAGCTGTCCGTCTGGCTGCCTGTTCGTCTGGCTCCCCTCTCGACATTTAACATTTAACACTGTCCGATGAATCTGTTGTCTCTGTGCTGCTCCCAGTGAACTCCATAGCAGATTTTCATTTTTACACATGGTGTATTTAAAGAAATAATGCCTGGGATATGTTTGTGTTTCAGCGCGGTGGGCGTAGATGCAGATAATAACTCTTTGTCATCATCTTCCCTATATCTATATTTACTCATCTTGCAGACACATAAAAATGAATCTGTAGCATTTCCCTTGTGGATTCAAGAGCCTGTGTGCGGCCTGTGTGTGTGGTGTTTATGTAATGTACAATGCAGGTTGTTTGCAGCTAGGGAAATACAACTTAGAAGCAAGAAAACTAAAACCCTGCCTACAACATCAGCATTTCTGTGATATTTGTGAAGGAAGAACACTCTCTTCTTACACTCCTAGTTTTGAAGAGGTGGCTGCAGGTGTCTCAGAGGAGGATATTTAAGACATCTTTTCAAAATTAACACCACCCCTCCTGTTACACACTCAGTCATAACATAATGCCCCTCCTTCCTGGCTATCGGTTTTGCTCCTGTTGGAAAAAAGAGGCAGAAAGAGCAAGGTTACATAGGCGTCATATTAATGGACCCTGTCATGCGCATGGATCGTCTTAGGCGTGGAGGAGGATGAGCGCTCAGAAGGTGTTGTCTTCAAATAGGATTTCTGAGAGTGAGACATCCTCGTTGGTTGATATCCCTCCTCCGAGCAGCCACTTTCTTATAGAATGATCTGTTATTAGGCAAATGAAGTGCTGCGGGCCCAACGGTAAATCCCTCCACTTTGTCATGGTGTGCTTTCAGTTATCTTACCCACTCCGTCATTCATTGCTGATGTTTTACCCACTTCACCATGTTATACCAGGCAACCACAGCCTAGTGTTTGAAGTCTGTCACCCCTTTTTGAACATGGATAACATAGGAAGGATTCTGAGTTGTAATCTGTGCCTTCTTAAAAGGCGCAGTGATCTTAAAAAAATAGTCGGCTTTAACCTTAAGATTTGTGTGTAAGTCAAAGACTTGTACAACGAGACAACTGAATGCATTGAAGCAATGTCCATATATTTGCATCTAAAACCATTAAAACTTGCATAACAAGCTGATTGTCTTTTCTTCATCTAGAACTGATAAATCACACTCAGTTAAGTTGACTTTATTGAACAAAACTTTTTAATCAAGTAATTATTTGCTTATATGTCAGATAAACAATGTCAGCAAAAGGATTCTTTTTACTCAAAACCTTCATTTGACTTGATCATGTAATCCAGATCCCATAATAGAAGGAAGTTAGTTGCAAATGTTAGTGAGTAAGGTAAAAAGGAAGTGGGTGGGATGCATGGTAACTGCTAGACAGGAATTGATTGCATTAATTGATATGCCAATATGTAAGCTTGTTAAATCCACCATTGCTTAGGATGATGGCTAACAGGTCCATCTGATCAATGGAACCAATAAAGGCTTCATCCATTAATGAGGAATGTGGTAATTAATGTTATCCGTAAACCTATTACCTCAGGCGGTGCATCTTCAGGAGAGCCCGGCAAGTAGTCCAACCAGGTTATCTCTTTTACACCCTTGGCAATTTTCACATGCACAGTCTTTAGTCTGCTCTGAGTTAGCATTGCAGTAAAGCTGTAATCTTTCCCAGAATGTTCACAGCATTTAAAACAAAAACGTGAAGCAATGCTTGAGGTTAGCAACCAAATTAGAATGGTTTTCTTAAAGGAATCTTCCGTAATAATGTGTTAAAGTCACAGTAACTGATCTATTGGCTAAGGAAGCAAAAAATGAAATAATTTAAACTTATTTAATCAATTCACTGGCGAAATTCCACTCATCTCATATGTGTCTTTCCGAAGGATAATTAAGCTGAAGTTGTACAGATTTGTTTATATCCTCTTTTTAATCTCAGTTTTTTTGGTTATCCTTGTCATGATCTGAAACTTTCAGTTGACGGGCAAGGTTTAAATGCCACTTTGCTTTCAGACAACAAGAAACCTTAGTCAATCTTATTGTGTTAACCCATATTATTTATATGACATAGATAAGATACAATTTAGATTGCATAGCTTGGTCTATCAGCTTGGTCAAACACTGCTACAACTGTAGCAATTTTTGCTTGTTGGAAAGCAATTAAAGTTAAGTCATTACAAAATGTACACTCTCTACATGAGTTTACAAGAAGCACTCAAATTTATGATTTGTTGTATGCTTGCCCATGAACATGTTTTCATCAACGTATATCTTAATGGTTACAGTATTTTATGAAAAAATATGGAAAACTTTGTTTTTTAAAGTGTCACCATTCCTGCCGCCTCGGACTTGATAAAACAGGAAACCAAACAATGTGTAGAATAATTACTTATTAGTTTGACCAAGCCTTTCAAAATCCGGTTATCTAATGGGTGTTGCAGAAGTGCAGAAAGGTCCATCTGTCTCTCTCGCCATTATCTGAAGCCTTAATCGGGACTTAAAGCAGGGCAGGCTAAATAAACAGTAAGTAAGTTGTCTTGGGTGGAGGAACGTCAATGCCTGCAAGTTGCTCAAGCCTTCCTTTTGAATGGTTCTGTATTGACTCCTTAGATCCCCATGAGAATTCCCTAATTGAAAATTAATATCGAATCAATGCAGCTGGCCATTTGCATATTGATTATAAACATCCAGGAAGGCACCAAGTATGTCTGGGATCAATAGGGCCCTTCTGCAGCAGGCCGAGAGCACTACATCACATGGCAGCTGCCTGCTCCTGAGGTTAATGACTGCTGCTTGTTAAGGAGTTCTTGTCAGGTAGAATCCAGCTGTGGGGTCTTTTGGCTAAAGCTGGGAGCGGTTAAAATGTGAATGAAGAAGTACACTGTAATGGAAGCTTATGACACAGCAAATCTAACGTCTTCCTTGTGAGGTTTGAGCATTGTTGATGTTGTCAAACTTTATAGAGTATGTTGTGCATTTTGGCCTTTTTTCCCTATTGCTGAACCCTGATTGATCAAAGTATACAGACACATACACACACAAATATATATATATATATATATATATATATACACACACACACATATTTGAAAAGATGGTAGGGAAATTTATTTGAAATGCAACTTTAACAGCATTATTTAAAATATTAGATCCGTCATCTTCTACTTTGAGTCACAGATAAATACATACATTAATCTATTAACTTCCAGCGAAGAAGTGACTGCAGAAGGACCTGATTGGCCCAAAAAGGCATTAATCAAAACAGTGAGAATGATAACAGATATCTGTACCAAAGAAACTTTAACTGAAAAATACAGACTCCATCCCAGCCATAGCTCACTAGCTGGGTAAGCTTCAATACTGAAGGCTGGCTAAAAACTAATGGATCTATCACCAAATAGGTGATTCTCTAAAGCCACAGGAGCCAGCATACCTGGTGAGAAACATGTTAGAGTAGCTTCTCCTCCAGTCTATGAAAGACAAGGTTTTGAATTAATGCCTCTGTGCAGTTTATGTCCACTCTTCCTTCGCCATAGCCCACCCCACTCTAGCCCAGCCCAATGCTCTGCACTGGGAGATTGGGTCTGGTAGCCAAGAATGGAGTGAAGGGCCCAGAAAACCAGGCTGCATCTGATTGCTTCATTACAGGCCCTTTCATTGACTTGGTTGCACTGAACTGATGAACTGAGCCAGTGGACAAGAGCACATAATTGGTAGAAATGAATTCTCATCACAGTCTTCTCAAGAGGCCACCGTTCCTGGCTTGAGCCAACAGAAACCATGGCTGAATGAAGAGGAGGGATCTGTATCGGTGCCTATTCATGAGCAAGAGCCAGGACTGAGGCTGAGGGCATGATGGAGTGTTAGGATGTTGGATCAGTACACAGGGGAAGAACCACAAATCCACAAGGAGCCATATTATCGTAGGCAGGGTGTTTTAATGATTAGTTTAGTGATTAGTGTTTGCTTTCTCTTGGTAACTGACACCCCTGGCATAATATTTTCTCAATTGTTTACTCCAGCAGTTCTCCAGAGACACCCCTTTGCTAGTTAGAGGCCCTGCCTTTAGGCCCTATAGTTGGAGCAAACCTCCAGCCATTGAGATAAATAATATAATTTTTACATTATTGGGTTCTCACCCCCAGCTCTCAAACCTTTTGCTAATGAATGAGAAGAGTATTCTGCAGCAAGAACTACAATAGCTCCTTTTATATTAAAAATAACCATAACAGCAACACTAACAACTACATGTACATACAATAAAAATGCATGATGTGGTAAAATCTGGTACCAATTTAGCAGGAGGCCATGAGTCTGTTGGGGAGGGGTTGTTAATTCCCTGACTATGCCTCTGAGAGGGTATGAACTTCCCTACCCAGACCCACTTATTTCCATAAGTCTGTGTCTCAGTCAGCATTAAACAGAACAGAGACTGGACTGGACGAGCTGGTGTCCTATCAGTATGTATGATGCTTAGACTCTGGTAAAAGTTATAGTTACATTAAATTTAGTTTTTATGTCATCCTATTGTCCTGCAAATATGCACAACTCAGAAATCCACTGAGTACAGTTGGCTGGCTCCTTTCTGAGAGTGTGCTCTGTTCTGTCCTCTTTATGCCCGCTGCCATGAAGCCTCCACCCCAACATTCATACCTGTTCACTCAGCACAAATTGGATGCTACAAAGCCATTTAATTGGCCTCTACTTCAGAATCCAAGGACAAGTAAACTGTCCATGTAATATCTGCTCCCCTACAGAGCTCTTCTCAGGTGTATTTCTTTTTTTTTTACTTTCTTTTTCTGCCAAGCCAGGGGTGTGTTAGAGCTTTCGGACATCAGACAGCCTTACAAAAAACCCTAAAACTATTTGACCTCAGTGATTGCCACTGAAGAGTTGAGGCCTCTCTTTTTTTAGTACTTGGTAAAAGGTACAGGAGCAATATGAGACACTACAAGACATTTAATTTTGTCTGTCTTTCTTTCTTTCTTTCTTTCTTTCTTTCTTTCTTTCTTTCTTTCTTTCTTTCTTTCTTTCTTTCTTTCTTTCTTTCTTTCTTTCTTTCTTTCTTTCTTTCTTTCTTTCTTTCTTTCTTTCTTTCTTTCTTTCTTTCTTCTCCCTCTACTGTGGCTGAGACAAAGTTAACTGAGTAGCAATGTTTGACTGTAATCACTCCATGGCACCTCCTCTGGAGAGCAGCACAGCAGGCAGCACAGTTCCACCCCTGTAGGAGGTTTCAGCTCGTTTTCTCAGACTTAAAGTAAAGCAAAGTTTGCTTGCTTTCAATCACACCTGTTTAAATGTAATAACCTTTTAGCCTTTTCTTAACCCTAGACCTTGACCTTCAAGTAAAACCTTTTTATAAGGTAGTATGTTCTAGCATATGAATGTACCCTTTGTTCCACTAGTCGGTCTAGAAAGTGTTTGTATATTCAAAGAAGTAAACAGCTAAGGCAGAATTACGTTATAGTAAATCACTACAAGTGACAGGATAAGGGGTAAAGGAACTTTATCTGAGTGGACGTTTAGTAATGTGTAGTTATGGACTGATTAGTTATAGCAATATAAACATTCACCTAATAGTGCTGGTCCAACACAGACCTGACCGAGTGAGGCATAGATTCTCCTAGACCCTTGAAGGTGTGCTGTGGTATCTGGCACCGTGATGTTAGCAGCAGATCCTTCAAGTCCTGTAAGTCATGAGGTGGATCGGACTTCTTTGTGCAGCATATCACACAAATGCTTGATTGGATTGAGTTCTGGGGAATTTGTAGACTATGTTGATACCTCAATACTGTTATGGTTCTTAAACCATTCCTAAAGCATTTCTGCCTTGTGGCATGGGGTGTTATTCTGATGAACAAGCCCACAGACGTAACTAAATGCTTTCTATCAAGAGGTTTTCAAGGTATGAAACATTGCTATGTTGGTGCTACTTATTAAATTAACATCCACAACAAAGAAATACAGAAACCAAGGCTTCCCAGAAAAACATTTCCCAAAGCACCACTTTGGCTTTTTCTCGAAGTACATTCTAGTGCCACGTTTTCTACCATTGGTTTTTGATCTAATTCAATGCTCACAGGCCCATTCTCGGCAGTTAGTACCCTGACTGTTGTGCAGATATGCAGCCCCGTAGGCAACAAACTTTGTTGCCCTTCATTTTCTGATATTTTCTATTAAGAATCAGTATTGACTTCTACATGAGCCAGTTCTTGTTTCCCAACATACATTAAAGGGCTTGGGCTACTCATGACCTCTTTCTGGTTCACCACAGTTCTTTCCTTGGAGCACTTTTTATAGATACTGACGCCTCCAGACTGGAAGCACCCAACAAGAGCTACAGTTTTGGTGACAGTGTATATATATATATATATATATATATATATATATATATATATATGAAACTATATTAAAAGTCATATATTCCAGTCTCATTTATAGTTTATTAACTACCTGGTTGAGGCTGAAATAATAAGCACAAAGGGAAGGGTGAGCTCTAGACGTTCAGTGAACAGCACCTTACTACCTATGTATGTATAATAAAGTTGACAAACAACAGCTTTCCAAAATACAAGAAGTTATTTAAAAAAGAAGAATAACAACAAGGCAAACATTTGAATCAACCGAGCTACTACACACACTATTATTTAGGAGAAATTTATAACTACCAAAAATAAAGAACACAATGAATGGATAAATATGCAAAAGAATGGAACCATACATTCTGATGTCACAGTTCTGTAGAAATCTGGATGCTTAAAGACCGAGGCTTATATTGCAATGCTGGAATAAAATCTAAATTAGTTAGGGGCTGCACGGTGGTGCAGTGGTTAGCACTGTTGCCTTGCAGCAAGAAGTTTGTGGGTTCATATCCCGGTCTTTCTGCATGGAGTGTGCATGTTCTCCCCGTGCACGCGTGGGTTCCCTCCGGGTACTCCGGCTTCCTCCCACAGTCCAAAATCATGATTGTCAGGTTAATTGATCACTGTAAATTGTCCTTAGGTGTGAGTGTGTGCATGGTTGTTTGTCCTGTCTGTCTCTATGTGGCCCTGTGATGGACTGGCGACCTGTCCAGGGTGTACCCCGCCTCTTGCCAGTTGACAGCTGGAGATAGGCACTAGCACCCCCGTGACCCATTAAGGATTAAGCGGTTAAGAAAATGGATGGATGGATTGACTAATAACCAATAATTATAGGTCGCTGTTGCAGTGAGCATTGTTCATGATGCACTGGAAAAAAAGAAAATCTTGGAAGTTTAATTGGAGCTACAACATTTAATGTGCTGAAACGTTAAAGACAAATGATACAATTTGAAATATGTGACTCCCCACCCTCCTTCTAGTGTTAGTGTTTGTAAGACTGTCCATTTTATACATGGGCGCTTGTTGTTCCATATTAACAACTTGAGTGAGGAGTCCACCTTTTTCCAATAATCAGCTGGGGGAGATAAAGGAAGCATGGAATTTATTATAATAAAGTTGATTCTTGGCAATACGTTCATTTTGACTATAGAGATCCATACGGGCACTGACGAGGGGAGAGGGTTCCATCTATTAAGATCATCTTCTATCTTTTTAAAAACAGAACAGTAATTAGACTTAACAGTAGACACTATAGAGGGCACTCTTTGAATACCTAAATAATAATGATAATAATCTGCCCAACTGCTACCAGTATGTGTTTACTATGTGTGTGAAGCTCTAGGGTAACCAGGAAGTCCAATTTCAAACTAGTTGGTGAATGCACTTCATTCAATAATTTGAGTTTTTGAGTGACATGTAAATTAGCATAAAGGTTCCCACTCTGGTTAAGCTATCAATCCAATTATTACAAAAAGCTCAATTTAGCTCAATTATTCTGCATGTAACCATGCTGGATGATGACGGCGTTAAGCCTGGTCAGGGCATGATTGGTTTTGCTAATAGTAGTGTGTAGCAGTGTCTGTTGATTTGAAGGTTTGAAGCTTTAAAGTTAGGTTTTTTTTCCAAGTCTTTTTGGATTGTGATGCTTCCCAAAATTTACTTGTTTAAATGCATTCTTTATTACTGCACTGAAATTTTTTTTGGTTATTTGTCTGTTTATTTAAAGGGAAATACAGTCTGCCCATTCCACAGTCTGCCGCTTGGAGTGAAAATAAAGATCCCTTGTGTATGCTTGGTTTCCCCCCGGGTACTCTGGCTTCCTCCCATGGTCCAAAAACATGACAGGTTAATTGATCAACCTAAATTGTGCTTAGGTGTGAGTGTGTGCGTGCATGGTTGTTTGTCCTGTCTGTCTCTATGTGGCCTCTATATGGACTTGCAACCTGTCCAGGGTGTACCCTGCCCCTCGCCCGTTGACAGCTGGAGATGGGCACCAGCCCCCCTGCGACCCCTCAAAGATTAAGCAGTTCAGAAAATGGATGGAGAAATTAAAAGGGTCCTCAGACTAATTGTGTTGATCTCGTACATATATCTAGTTGTGCTTCGTTTGTAAGGGCTAAATGCTGATCAGTTAGGAAGCTCTATGCAAGCCATGTTCTGACAGTGTGTTTTTTGGGACTGCTCTGCTGCCAGAGAGTCTGATAGCTCTTGAATTATTTATTTGTAAGGCTGCTGGACGGTAGTCACAGCGACCTGGGCCCCTTAGTGGTTGTCTGGCGACATCTCCCCTTGGCAGCGAGCATTAACGGACAGGGGAAAGGGTGCCAATGAGCAGGATGCTCTTTGTGCACAGGACCAGAGTTTTCTAACCTACAAATTTTTTTGTTCCTTTAACACACCGACCCGCTTTGGTGAAAAAAGACAGCAATGATTTGCAAAGAGCTCAGTGTAGCACTTTTTAATTAGGTAACAGAAAAAATAGGGTTAGCAAAAGAAAAAGATTGGGGGGAAAAAGAAAGATAGAAACAACCAGCCGTTTTCCTATTAAGGCGAAATGTCAAGCGCAGTGGTGGAGCAATAGTCTGTGTGCATCCCTTTGTTGTCCTCCCTGACATTGAAGGTTAATTTTTCATGGTTATTTGAACTGGAAAATGAAAGAGAGGTTTGTGATTATTTCCTATAAATGACAACACAATCGCATTACGCTTCAGTACAAACACAGAGAGGATATTGCCTTTTCATATTTCATGTGAAAGTAATGGATGGTCTATGCAAAGACGAGCAGAAAGAAAGACAAATGGTAAAAGAAAGCTACCTGTGTTTGATTTGTGTTAGAGACTGAATGGATGGAGGTAGCGAGAACTTCTTTTTTTTACCCAATATGTGGTTGCTCTCTTGAGATGTTTTAAAGTGCCTCTGCAGTGTAATCATTGGATTTCTTTAGCAATTAGCTATGAGTAACCAGTCAGTGGATACTGAAAAGAAAAGTTTCCCTCCACATCCACTACACCAACGGCAAGAAAAATGTATATCAACACTAAGGTATTCTCATGTGCTTTTTCCATACATAAATGTATAGCGGCATGATGTAACAAACAGAAATAAGTGTAATAAATGAATGAATAAGATGAAACACATCACACCGTTCTCCACCTTTCCTTTCTACTAACATAAAACATCTGAACTCAGCAAGCCGCTCGACCTTAGAGAGCAAACACGCATCAATGCTACCCTACATTTTAAATTTGAAATCAAATTGATCAGCAAAATTGGTATTCATAACCTTGTTGGATTCTGTTTTATCTCTGCGTACGCTTTCATAAACAAACAGACGGTCAAGCTCAGGGCTTTGGATGGAAACCGATAGGCAGTATGACCACAGAGGAGGATGGCAAACCCGCCTACTCTTGGGAGGCATGCTGAGAAATATGTTTGTGGACTTTAAGTTTACAAAGATTTGAAGAATTGCAAAGAGTGGGGTGGGGGGTCTTGTACCAGCAGGACTCATGTAAATAGACTCATGTGGTAGCTATAAGCCGGACTCCAAGCACGTGCAGAGGTAGGGGCTGCATATATCCCGCCATGGCAACATTGATTTTTTGAGCTAATACCACCACAGAATGGTCCACAGGCAGATGGAAGCACTACAAAGATATGCAAATGGTACATTCGATAAATCGACAGACAGAGATCGTTTTCAGACAGTTCACTGTACTGGTCTGCAGTGCCTAAAAGGAGAGATAAACAGATAAGTACCTGTTAATGGACATAGATATGCACAAGTGTGCACACTCAGTGAAACATACGCAGACCTGCTTGCTACCTGAGAAAATCTTAGATCAATGGGAGAATTTCATGTTAAGCAGTGGAGCTTCAAAAAAGTGCTCGGACCATTCAGAATGATCTTTTCATATGAAAAGGCCTTTTTAATGTGTCGCGCTGCATTTTGTAATTTTCAAGGCTTTCCTCAAGAAAGCTTTTGCACTACATCTTTGTATAATAAAAAAACAAACTGTGGGTATAGTCCCATTCAGTGCACTTATTAGTTAGATATGAAACAAAAGCTGCTGGGTGTATGTCATATATAATAGATATGGGCTCTCTTGTTAAGCCCAGCAGGCTGTATGTGGCTGCGTCTCTGTGGAGAAAGGCTGTGAAGCTTACTATACCTGGTAATTAAAGAGAGTTTGTGGCAAAAGCCAAACATCAGTAGAGATGAGCTATGAACAGAAGAGCTGTGACAGTTTCAGGTTATGTGATTTTTGTGTGTCCCTTTTCGGCAAATGAAAAATCAATAAATTTTCCCGGTTACACATTTTCAGAATGTCCACCATGCTTCCACCCGGATGGAGAGAGGGGCCGGTGCGGTGGGGGCTGTGTCGGGAGTTGGGTTAGGGGGACGGGGGCCAGAGTGTTCGCCTGTCATAACTGTACCATCACATTTTCCAAGTCACTGGTGAATATTTCAGAGTTGATGTGATTGCCCTTCATGACAGTGGTGATGCCTTTTTTTCATCTACCCCCGCACCCCCCACACCCACATTCTGCTTGGCCGTTTTTCAGTAGCCACAAACAAAGTAAAGTGAATTGTAGTTTGAGCTTGAAGATGATGAAGAAAGAGATGAATTAACAAAAAGAGGTTCATTTAAAGGTAAGCAGAAGTGGTAGACGATAAGCATAAATGCATGGTGAGATGGGGGTTGGGGGGTGGCTTGCTGTACCGAGTAACTAAAGAGGCAGAGTGTCTCTTTGTGCAGGACAATGTCCCTCAGGCAGGGTAGATAAAAGAGTATTGCCTGATTATGCTTTTGCCCCTTATCCAGGCTTTTAGTCTGACGTCCTATCAAGAAAAAGGAAAAAGTACAGCCTGCATCTTTCATTGTGGACATAATATGTGTTAGTTTGCAGCCATCATCTTGGCATTTAACAAAGTCGGAGATGTGTGTGTGTGTGTGCTGTGTGCATCAGACGGGGCTGAAGAGTGAGCAGCCTTTGCATGCTCTTTCCCTGTCTACAACCACATTAACCTAGATCCTCCTCTCCTTTATCACTTGAGTAAAACACAAAGGCAAAAGAATTGGAGCAGCACTCTTTACCTTAGTTGTAATGTATCCAAACATTTCATTATTACAGTAAGTATATCTAATTAGACTTTCCCATGAAATAACACATTGGGGAAAATATTTTAATTGACTAAGTATCAAGAGCATAAAAATATTTAAATTAGCTGCTATGAGATTGTGTTTTTTTAATGAAAATGAAAAAGAAAAATATTGACTTTAAGATGTAAGGGGAATCCGAATTAGGACCTTTAAGCTGGTGTGCATGCACCAAAAACAACGCAATGGCTTAAAAAAGGAGCGGTCACTGACATGCTTCTATGGCAGCTTCTGTGATTAACCTGCTGTGTAAATTTAAAAATATATTTTTTATAATAGTTGCCCTTACGCTGTACCCCCTCCTTCACACGCTTTACCTTCTCCTTCCTTGCTCTTGCTCCCTTTCACTCCTCTTGTCCTCTACCAGTGAAGACACAAAGTTTTCATTCACATTGAGATCCTGAGGTCAGAGCAGTGCCAAAAGGGAGAGGCTGGCGACTCCACCCGTAGAGAGGTCAGGAATCTAACACGTAACCCTAACCAGCAGCACTGAGGTAGCTTTACTCTTCTTTCCTTTCAAAACCTACCGTGTGGGAGAGCAGGGTGTGAGGATATGTGTGAGTGGAGCAAAGAGAGAAAATAGGCTTTGATTTTGCATGAGCCAGTCTCCCTCTTATTTGGTCAATTTTCAAAAATATTACCACACTAGTTCGAGGTTTTAATGAGTTAGAAATTATAATTGTAATTTAAATACCATTTTCCTACATATCAGTTTTACTGCCATGGCAGATTTTATTTTTGACAGTGTGTCCATTTTTTATTTTGTTTAATTTCAGCATAAGTATTGTGATGCAAGTGGCTATTCTTTCTGATAACATCACATTGCGGTTTATTGCTACTTTGTGGGCATGTTTTACTCAGTCGCGGTTTTATGAGGTGCACCTTATGAAGACTCAAGGAGAGAGCTTCTAATAGTATTGGGAGGGTGGGGTGCTGGTAGAGTTGGGAGGGTTTTCCTGTTTGTTTAGCTTTTGAAGAGGGAGGGGGGTCCTGTGTGCGGAGTGCAGAGGTGCTGATATGAGTAGCGGACAATGCATGAAAGCCCTCAGCATGGGTCCACTGTCTCATTGTCCCATGGTACCCTCCTGTCACTTTCATTTTGCGCCCTCTAGTCCAGAGTCAGGCCAACTTTAATACAACGAAGAGGAGAGCTGGGTGATGGGGGAGGCAGAGGGGAATGCTTAAAAGACGAAGTAGAGGAGAAAGATGGAGTCTGTGAAGTGTGAAATAAGATTGCTTTTTATCCGACAGAACAGTGCTAAAGAAAAGGAAGCTGTCCACCCTGGGATAAAGCATTGGGGGTGCGTACCTCCCTGATTTACAGTGCAACCCTGTGACACCTGGTTAAAACTGACAACAGCAGCTTTGATAATGAAAATGAGAGTAATGAGGGACCAGACACCGAGCTATACCCAGAAGGAGGCAGAACACAACCCTCTTTCCAAGAACTAAGGAGCCTGGCAGAGGGAGAAGCTCAGCTCATCCCTCACAGTGGTGATCCACGGCTCATGTATGTCAAGCTACAGAAGACATTAGTGTTATTGTCTGAGAACTGAATATGCAGCAGAAAATACTTTGAGAATCAGTGGAGCCGTTTTTCAGGTGGGACTGTAGTTCCACAATTGAAAAAAAAGGTAGTTATCATCATAGCGGTTTATTCAGCTGAGGCCGTGGACGGAGGAGGAGTCTGACCAAGTGAAAGATATCCAGAGTGACTATTATTACTTGCTGCTGCTCTTCTCTACAGTCTGGGAAGGAATACTGGAAAGTGCAGTGGTTACCATCAATTATTTATTAGTCCGTTTGTGCTTGTCAGTCTGATTAGCATTAGTGTAATCACTGCTCTTCGGGGGGAAAAAGGAAGACTGCTCTCTCTCATCTGAAGGTAATCTTTCCATTTTCAGTGTCTCATCTCCACCGGACAGCTTTAGCATAGCATCTGCTTTTGTCATCTTCACATATTTCTTCCCTTTTTCCTTTCCCCATGTGTTTCTGTCTGATGCTGCCTGGGCCCCTTCCCCCCGCAACTCATTAATGTGAGCGAGCAAGTTGCTCTCTCCCAGCTTGTATAGAGTGACACCTATGGGTCTGAGTAGGCCCTTGCAGTCACTGGCAAGGAAGAAAAACTCATGAGAGGAAGGCTGCAAAGCACCTGGATGGTATTTCTGTGTATCTGGATGGTGTGTGTGTTTCACCATTTCAGGTTTTGCACTTGTGAGGACAGTTTAATACAAAGTGAGGACATGTTGCCTGGTTCTCACATTCAGATAATATTACTGAGCTCTGCTGGTTGACTTTAGAGGTATGGTGGGTATTACGTTTTAGCTAAGGTTAGGGTTAGGAAGAGATTAATAATGATTAAGGCTAGAAAAAGTTTCTGGGTTACACGGTCCTCACTACTGCTAGCCAGACAAGAGTGTGTCTGTGTGTGTGTGTAAGTGTCTGTCTGGGAGATGCTTGAAGAGGGCGCCCATGAACTGTCCCCACTGAGTGACTGGCAGAGCAGGGACGAAATTTATATGCTTAGAACAGATGAGTTTAATCTTTGTGTCGGCAATGGGGTTATTCAGCTTGCGTGATTAGATTAATGGAACTGTTTCATATCATTGTATTAGAATGGTTAATGAAGACAATTAATTAGAAGACAACCTTCAGGCTATTGTCCTTTACATCTTTCAGATTTGGGTTAGAAATGGCCCGCTGCCATAGCTTTGAGTGTTTCTCCTAATCTGTTTCCAGAGTTAATCTGCTGCTGCAGTTTTAGTGTCTCTTCCATTTGCATTGTACTCTTAGGCCACTCGTGACCTTTCATTAATTAAAGTCGACCTAGCTTTAATCATTCTGTAATGCGGTTGTAGATGAGACAAGAAATGGGCAAAACCATTTGCCGCTTAGAGATGTGAAAGTGCTGCTGGAAACATACGTCTGCATTTCTGTATAAATTATGCATGGAACGCTGTGTTGTGCAGGCTCAAATTGTCATGCATGTTGATTAAACATCTTGATAAAGCAGAATAAAAAATACATGATGGGGGAAGAAACATATTCGCATACATGAATGCAGGTAACTTGTTTGTGCTCAACTTTGGGGGCGGGTACAAGGAAGCGAAATAGCTTTAAAATGTAGGCTGCCTATCACAGTAATGTTTGAGAACAAAGTAAGTATTGATGTGTGGGTGGAGAATTAGTCTTGCTACATGTGTCATATAGCAGGAAATGACACCTTGCCCCATTTTTAAAGGTTAAGAAAATTTACCTGGGGATTATTTTGTAATCTGAGCACCCATGCAGCTGTACAATATCCTAATTCTCATGCAGCTATGAAGATTTATGCAGGCAGGATATACATGGGATTTAAGGATCCTGCAGAAGATCTTGGACTATTTTAGGGAACATTTGGTATTATTTTCAGCAGACAGGAATGTGATGGATAGAGTTTAGATGTTTTAAAATGTAAAAAAGAATAACTTCATAAATATCAGCCATACCTTTACTTATATTTATTTAAACACAGAATCATCTGATTGGCTTTTGGCAGTAATGTTTTACAACAAAATTCATAGACTTCCACCTCTGCTCAGACAGCTGTTTCCTTGAACAACTGTATTGGCAAGCAGGAGATGATTACTCCTGCCTGGTTGGGAATACAAAAGGTGTTTTCCATTCCTTTTTTGTGGTTATTAGGAGGGTTCTTTAGTTACAGAATATCCTCATTATGCAAAGAAAAACAAATTTTTGTTAAGTTATATTTTTTATTGTAAAAAGGTTCTTGTAACCCTGTGTTAATTTTTAAGCAACTTAAGATGGACCGCACTGAAAAAAATAATGGGATGGACTTCAGTTAAGAAAGGGGTGAAATAAATAAGTTTGTTGATTAGCAGGACCGCTCCCTAACTGAGGGAATTAACAGGGAGTGATGAGGGACAGTGTAATGTCATAAAAACCGTTTTGGCTTTACATCAAGCTAGATGTGCTATGACTGCAGGGCTGAATACTTGACCAGGATATTTCAGTAGCTGTTGTAGTTTTGTCAATATATCAATAGCTCATAGAGTAGAGACCGAGGCATGAAAGCCTTTTCAAAAGAGCATTTAAGTACATTTACTGAGAATTAGCTGACTTGTGTAATAACTGATAAAGCCTATCGACTGCGGCCTAGTTTACTGTTGTCAAATCAATGCTGCTGCATGCAAGTCTCTCTACTTTTAAACAAACTTAACAGGCAGAGGGGATGTTCACAGGGCACTGGAGGGAAATAAACATGATTGATGCGCTTTTTATTATCTGTTTTTGCTATCTTTTCCTCTGTGTGTTACTTACAAATGGAGTTATTGAATATCCAATGTTTTGACTTCGACGCTCTTAAATGACCCTGATATATTGAGCTAATGCTTTTAAGGTGGTTACAGGGGATTTCCGACTTCGACGTGGCATAAAAATAAATTGAATTGTTGTCCTGAAAGTTTTAAATATTTATGAGTTTTAATAGTGGAATAAAATAAGATAAATTGGGTTATTGGTACTAGTTAGTATTCTAGCAGATTGCAGCAGTTGACAGTAAAATGTGTGTGAGAGAATGGGCTCTGATATAAGGTCTTTTTCTTGAAGGATAGTTATTTTTCCATCTGCAAAGACACTTGTAGCTTTTCTTCCTTTTGCACTTTTCTATAGACACTAAATAAGAAAAAAATATTTTCTTTAGGAATCAATATTTGTTTTTCTCTTCCCTCATGAATCAACTCTGATTTAATAACTCAAGTCTGACTAACTATTACAGTGTTATTAGATAGTACAGCAATAGAAAGCAGATTCTGTCCTCTTTGTCTGCTAGCCTTGCAACTATGTGTCAGCAAATGCAATTGTTGCGAGCTGTTATAGTAACAAAATGCTGCCGTCCCTTTAAGTGCTTCTACCAATTCTGATGGCATGGTGATTTACATATCCCGGTCTCCCTCCCCCTTCAGGAGAGCTGAGTGAGGATGTGGAGGCTGCTAGTGAGACCACCACAGACCAGGAGGACCAAACCAAAGACAGAGAAAGTGGGGGGGAGAAAGAGCTCACCAAAGGGACAGGTAAGGCCAAAATTACAGCACTATACACAGGCGTTGCAGCCATTTAGCTGAGGGATCTAAACAATAGACCTTTTGTTTAATTAAATTAAAACTACTTAAATGCACATTTGTATATATATATATATATATATATATATATAAACTTAATGAGCTTTTTTAACGTCATAGTACGGAATTAATTAAACCTGCATACTAGAAATTTTGGTTGGAGCAATACAGATAGGATAAGCTTTCAATATATATAATAGGTTCAGGTGTCGTGACTCTAGTTTTGTTTTTGCTCAATAGATGAACACGGCCTGTGTTTCAACTCTCATGGGATCCTCATACTCAAATTTGCTGCACACCATAATAAATGCATTGATTAGCTTTTTTTGTGTTTATCTATTATTTTGAATATAGGGGGTGTGTCTTTAGCAGGAGTCTGGGCTGAGGTTGAGGGGAGGGGCTTCTCTAAAATTCTGATCAAGGCTGCAGCTTTTCATTTTGAGAGTGTTTAACACTTTCAAAAACATGGCACTTTTAAACTGTTCTGCTTTATTAACATCTGCTTCATCAACATCTTCTTCTTCTTCTTCTTCTTCTTCTTCTTAGTAGTAGTAGTAGTAGTAGTAGTAGTAGTGATTTGAAATTAATTGCATGATAATATTTAAATTGTTTAAAATCTCATGGAACAGCAGTTCATGGACGTGTAAGCTTTAGCATTCTTGCAAGACATTTTTAAGCAACTACAACATGTCATTAAGTCGCAATATTGTTACTAGGAGGGATAAGAATAATTTTGTCGTTTACTGTTATTAGGATATAGGAGTTGATGATTTTTGGACACCCCAAAGGTTTAAAATCTGACAATATGGTTGGGTTTGCTGGTTGAGCTATCTTTTCCACTTCTGATTCGCTAATAGCATCAAACTTTAACATATTTGAAACTATGATTAAATTCAGTCAGTGCATATTATTAAATTGTAGCTGTGCTATATAATGTTACTGATGTGCTGAAATAGCCTATTTGATAATGAGTGAGCATTTGTGCTTATAGTGCTCTGACTGCATGCAGAGATATATTACATTTTATATACTTCTTTTCATTACTTTTATTGTTATAGCAACAAATACTGCAAAATATTGTGATCTGAAATACATTTTTCAATTTGTTATTTTTATTCTCCATGGGACGATGTAGCCTTTTAAACATATAAGCTGCTATAACTGCACATTGTGTCATGACTCAATAAGTCAAAACAAATATGCAAACTGAAATTTAGCAATAATAATATTTGCAGCAAGTATTAAAACAAGAGTTTTACTGCAAATTGACAGAGGTGAAGGAAAAACAAAATTAAACACCACGCTTTCCGATTTTATACAATGCATGTGCATCACAGCATCAAAGTATTTAAAACTCAAAAAGCTTCATTTATTTCCAGATTGTTTTGCTTTTCTTTGTGTTGTCTTTTTTTAAGATGGCAAAATTAAACTTTGTTTCAGTTCTTTTTTATGCTCAGTTAAATCTCAATGCCTGTATAACAAGAACAAAGCTGCGAGTTTCGACGCCTGTTATTCAGTAGAAAACATTTTTGATATTAATGACACTGAACAGTAGCAGGCCAATATAGATGCTCTTCACTTGTCTAACTTCTTCTTGAGTCTAACTTTCCTTGTCTGACTGTGAGGTGTTTTGATTTACACGAGTCAGGTTAAAAGCTGCAAAACAATCCGCACCTTTTGTATACCAAAGTTTTTATAAAGTACAGATTAAAAAAAAATCTTCATCACAGTGTTTGAAGCCTTGCCTTTGTAAAACATCTTTGATATTTGAACTTCTATTTTAAATGAGGCTGAGTTGTTTTTGCTCTTTGAAAGGGCGACACTCCTCTTTGATGGAAGAAATAATGATATGCATGCCTGACTGAATATGGCTAAAAGTATGTTTTAGCACATCAAAATAAAGCACTTTAAAAAGCATTAAAACGAGCTGGCCGATTAATAATTCACTCATACCTGTGGTGCACAGGAAGACAACTCCTTGCATTAGGATTCCTCCTTTTTGAAAGGCATGCAATTTGATACAAGCATATTCAGTTTCTTTTCTCCTTTCTGTCAGTCACTAATCAGCAAATAAGAGTGTTTCTGTGTTTTCACAAAGGAAATATGTGCTTGCATATGAAAAATGTACAGCTTCCCCGCAGCTTATTAGAAACGCTTAGTTAAAAATAGCATTGCATTAGGGAACCAGGTCTGAGGTTCTGTTTGATGTCAGTGGAAAGGAACGTGGGTGGGTAGGTTGGTGTGGTGGGTTCAAGGCTGTTTTGGGAAAGGTAGACAGCTTGAGTTTAATAGGTAATTCCTGTAGATTTAAAAATACAATAACAATTCACAAGAAACACAGAAAACTTGTCTTGTCGAAGCAACACCTCACAATGCATTTGGTGAGCGGAGGACATCTTGTTTGAGCTGGTGATTATCTGATAATGTTGCATAGTAAGATCCTGGAGGATGCATTTGGTAAAATATGGCTGATCTGTTAGTATTCAGAAAGGTGCTCAGTCGCCCAATGTCTGACCCTGAGCTCTTTCTAAAATCCATCATTAGAACGAGTGAAGTACTTCTTCTCCTCGTTGTCATGTTGTTGTTGGAACGGAGCGCAACAATGTTCCCTTTACAAATGACAGCCACTGTCAAACAGACAGCATTAGTGAACACAAGGAAGAAAAAAAACCTTCTTGTTTTAAAGCCTCTGTCAATCTTATTTTCTCTTTCTTGTTGCACAGCTCCTCAGTATTCATTAAAATCATTTAGAGGTACATCAAAAGTCTTTGTAAAATGCATATGTATTTGGCCTGTCATCTCTTGAAAGATGCCTTCATTATTCCATTGCTGTTTTTTGTCTTACAGACAAAACACGTTTGCTCATGTAAAGGCCTACAATATGTAGATGTATTTTGCTAGAAAACACTATATGTATTGCAGCTTTTGAATTATCATAATTGCATTCAGATTCAGATAGAAAAAAAATTAAATTTAAAAGTAATTCTAAATGGCATGTGTATGTTAATCTGTAGCCACTAATGACGGGTCAAATTAAATGATATGTATAAAATATGTGTACATTTTTTACACTCCCACTTGTCTCCTTGCCTATTCTCTCCTAGTGGAGTATCTACAGATTAAGACATATGACCAGGATCCTTTGTTAAAGCAGATGATGTATTTCTGCACCACTTGCACAAATCCATAGGAATACAGCTGGAAGTGAGGCAGGCTGAAAGTCAGTGTCGGTTAAAGGAGAAGGTGATGAGAGCTTGAAGTAATAAATTAGGGGAAAAAAGAGGGAACTTGTTAATACACCTGGAGTGACCTAAGATATTAAGCATAAACTGTATGGGGAAGGTTTTTACAAAACATTACGACAGAGATTAGGGGTTGCATTAAGAAGAGGATGAGGAAAGTATAGCATCTCAGTTCTGGTCTTTGTAGAAGCTGATAAATAATTCCTCCCTGCACCTTCCCCTATATTCAATTTACACGAGCCGGAGCAAGGTGGTGGAAGCAAGGGGTGAAAAATTATATTTCAGTGTGGGTCATCCACACTCTGTGAACTGTAACACCTCAGGGAACAGACAGACAAAACAAATGGTTCAAAATTACTTAAAACGATGCACAGAATAGATATACTGTTTTGCTTATATTTTGTAAAGCACAATTTAAAAAGCAATGGAGAATTTTCACACTATTTTAAATATTTGTATCTGTCTAATTAAAATATCTCATTTTGCAAGTGCATATACAAATGCTTGATAAGTTCTTTTCAACATATTCAGCATTCGTGACTCTTAAAATATTAAGGGAATTGTGTTAGTGTATTTTGATACAATAACGTGTACCACCAATTAAATGTGACACACAGGTTTTAACTTAGTCACCCATTGAATAGAGTATACAGTATTTTTCACATTCATACCCTTCTCTGATTTCATCAGAATTCATCATGTCATCTCTAAACACATCTCATTGAGAACAATTAAAATCAAAATAAAATGTCATTCAGAGCAAAACATTGAATTTAGAAAGATCATACAAATGTGTCAATAATGCCAGTGTTTGGCTTCCCTTTCTCCCTTTTTTTATTCAGACAGTTGTGTCAAAAAATACGCTCCAAACTTATTCTGCTAAATTTCAACACTAACCCTGAATCACTATCTGACTGAAGACAGGGCAGCTGCAGTGCATGTGCTTACAATATCCAGCCTGCGTGTGTGCCTCTGGCTCCATATCCACCTGCTGTTTGCGTCAATGTGCTTCAACGACCACATGTGCACATTCAGGTGTTATGTGGGTGAGAGAAACAGATGTGCTTTACACATTGCTGCGGCTGCATGTAATCTGGATAATGAAGCTGATGATTAGCATCCCCTAGACACAACACTGTGGCATTGCAGCCCGCTCATTTTTTATTCAGCTCTGCTTTGTGCCACTGGCCTTCAAGCTTGGCCTATTCAGAAACACACAAATCAAATGATTTGAATTGTTCTCCACATAAAACTATATATATGCTTATTTTATCTGAGCGCTGTTGAAGTTGTAGTTATAAATCAATTATTCGGGTTTAAAATGACAACATTAACTTGTGGGTGATTCAGTACAGTAATGATGTGTTATCGCTTTTAAGGCCCTCAGTGGTGTTGGGACCTGGGAGATGGAACAGTGGAAATGTTTACATAATAATGTCACGTCCTTCCAGTGTTTGTCATCCCTCAAATTATAATTCCTTTTGTCTTTGAAGATAATAGGCCATAAATTGTCCTTGTTTCTTGGGCACCTCCCTGAAAGCTCACTGTTTATGAGTCTACCACATGGTTTCTAACATTCAGAGCTGTGTCCTGCTAAGTTGAAGCACTTCTCGTGCTATTAATCATTGAAGCCTATTAAGCCAACTGCTCCTAAAAATCTCTCCATAACTGAACATTTTCACTTCCTCATAGCCTAAAGATTTGAGTTTTTTGCTCGATTCAAAATAAAAGTGTGCATTTTTGCTCCTACACCCTGTGTTGAAATCTACTCTGTTGGTTCTTGCTGCATAGTAATTACCACAGAAATGAAAGAAGAAATAGAGCACTGCCCTTTATTGCTTTGGGCTCTGACTCAGACCGTAGATTAAAAACCCGGTTAGAAATGGGGAAAAAGAAAAGGCAATATTGTTAGCATAGCAAAGACAGAAAATGACTTGTATCACTTTGGGAGTTGAATCATCTCCATATTAATAGCCAATATATAGAGGTGAAGATTTCACTCAGCGCAAGAAGCTGGTGGTTCTTGCAGGGTCTCGGTGCTTTGAAGGTCAAAGGTTTCAGCAGGCATTCTTTTCAGAGTATCCCCGAGTTCCATCCTGAACGGGTTAAACTTTGACTTCACGACATGACTTTTATTCACTCTTAGTGGTATGGTTGGAATGTATGATAGAAGCTGCCAGGGCATGACAGGAACAATTGCAATGAAGCAGTAGAAGCTTCAGAGAAGAAATGCACCTCGTCTTGACTACTAGGGATTTTTTTCAAAACATCAGCCACCTTTTAATATCTTTAAAAGCCGGAGATACTGTTTACTTTTTATTTCTACAATACGGACCTTTACAAAAAAATAAAAAAA
Source organism: Apricaphanius iberus (assembly GCA_028564705.1). Lineage (NCBI taxonomy): Eukaryota > Metazoa > Chordata > Actinopteri > Cyprinodontiformes > Aphaniidae > Apricaphanius > Apricaphanius iberus. Next base: position 2,087,916 of record JAPXFQ010000166.1, on the reverse strand, counting down.
AATAAAAGGCTAGGGGCAGCTGGGATTTTGCACTCCTGGAAGATTTCAATGGATGATGACCTATTGTGGTTAATCCAGTCTGTGCTGTGTTAGTCACTCTGTCCAGCAGCCATCTTTTTCCCCTGGAAAGCACAACAAGGCAGCAAGGATTTGCTCCAGAGTCTGACACAAAACGGTGGCAGCCCCCTTTACTGCTTGAATAATACAGTCCAGCTACGAAGGAGAGAAAAGGTGCCAAAGTCCAATTCACTTACGGGACTCGAGAGCAGAAAAGCCTTTGGTTTACGGAAAAGGGACATGAATTAATAATCACCTTATTGGCTTGCAGTTTTATTTGATTTTTTCTTCTCCTCTCCTGCTCTGTGTACCCTGTTGGTGCTTTCATACACTAGTCAATCCTATACATCTGTAAAAAAAACGTTTAGTGAAGGCGTAAGGTGTCTAATGAAGGTCTAAAAAAAGTTATTATAAAAATAACTTCTGGCATAACATTAAGATCTAATTCACATTGAATATAATGTTGAGGGTATAGAATTTGCAACAACTGAATATTTTAATTATTAATGTGTTTTAGATTTATCTTGTAGATGTTTATTTATAGTACTGCTAATCAGCATTTTTTTAAATTTTTAGAAAATTGTAAGAATGCTATATCTTCTTTCTTTAAATATTTTTCCTCCATTTAAATTTATTAAGCTTTTAATCTATGAATCACACATTTTAATTGGAGCTTAAATACTGTTCTTAACGTCAAGGACACTCTAGATAAAAGTATCCAGCGCATCCTCACACCCAACTCGTCACATATGGACGCAAGATCAGACTCCTGACCAAGCGTAAATATGTGACGAGTTGGGTACCCCCCTCGCATAAACTTTTTAAGTGCTCAGACCAGTTTGTATGGTTGTGGTCCTTTATTGTAAACATCTGAAGTTAATTTTGTTTCAGAGCCGTTCGATCTAGCAGAATAGCATATCGTACGTTGAGTTACGTAAACAATTTTAACCAATCCCCAAGTTTTAAGGTCACAGAAGGACAAAAATACATTATTTTAAACAAGCAAGCAAGTAAACGGATTCCTTGTCCTCCCCGTGTCGTAAATTACTGACGTCTAGGGATCTGTATAACATACAACGGGAGCGGGGTACCCAACTCGTCACATATTTACGCCTGGTCAGTGCGTCCATATGTGACGAGTTGGGTGTGAGGATGTGTTGAAGTATCAGCTAAGTAAATAAAATGTACTTTTTTTATATTTGTTCTTTCAAACCAGAAGGTAAGACTACTTTTCAGCTATTAACATTTAAAGCATGTAGCACTTGGGACTGTTTTTTCTAATCACTGTTCCTGTGGTAGTCCTTTGCATACTTCAATCAGAGCACAACGTTTTTTGCATTGCTTTTGAAGTCACGCTTATGACAATTTTGGTCATAAAAGAGAAAAAAATGCTTAAACTAAATTCGTTTTTATTTTATTTTTTCAATTTCACAGTGCTCCAGAAATAGTTTTGCCTTGCCCATGGCAAGGCAAAACTATGAAAACAGTAGTTATATGTTCGTCACGGGGCTGCTCATCATAGTGCTGCTCTGTTCCTTAGAAAAGCAATGGATCCGATTTATGGAGTCCTAATTAGCTGTGACAGAGAGACTTCACCGGAGTGAGGTCTGTGCAGCCCTGCGTCTGTCCTCACCTTACACACCTTCTCTCTCACCTACAGTTAAGCATGAAGCACTTCAGCCAGAAAACAGGGCTTTAGAAGCTTTCAGTGCAAAAACAACCACTTGTTGCACCTCTCTGGTGCTAATTGAGCAGCTCTGGAAGCATAATTGTTATGCTTATTCTCTTAATCATGAGGGAGAGAGGTTGTTTGACACTTTCTGTACTGTATTTACAGCCATACATTTATGTTTTTACCCTCCTGAAGTTACAAATACAACCCTCAATAAAAATGTAAATGCAGACGATAATTTATCAGTTTCTATATTTGTTTCTTTTGTAATCCTTTTTATATTGCAAGGAGTGAGGGCATCCTTTCTTACTTTGTGGGTGTTGATGCCAATTATAGTGAAGGAGCTGCTTGTTGAAATAATGAGCTACTGAAGGAAGCAGAATCAGCTCTGCGCCTTTTGCTTGGTTAAAAACACATTTTTAAAACTATGATCATACTTGCAGTGTGATTAAAATTTCTCTGTACTAAACAGTTCCCTGAAACTGGAATTTTGTTCCGAAAAGATAAATTGACCAAATTTCTTTATAGCATGACCATAGATTATGGTTTTGTTTATCTAATTAGAAGACTTTGTGGAGAAGAAAGAGTCCACTGGAGTAGAGTTGGAGGATGAATTGGTGAGCACAGTGCCATGACTGAAAGGTTAATGTCAACGAATGGGAGGTTCCTTTTGTTTAACATTTCCTTTGTTTATTGGCGAATGTGTTTAATAGGATTGAGTGTGACTGCACCCTAATAAGGTCTCCATGGCTGATCTCAGTGTCTTTGAGAGATCTTACTGACTCCTCTGTCCTAAGCCAGGTCTCCCACTGGGTAATCACCTCAACTGCCCTCATCCTGATTGGAGCTGACATTTTAATGTCTGGAGTAGGAGTGTGGTCAGCCCTGTTTAACCTGACCCCCAATTGCCGTACCACCCATCCCTTACCAGTAGCCTCTGTTCTCAATTTGCCCCTTAAGAACTGTACAAATCAGGCCAAATTTAACTCTTTATGGGGTTTTTATGGGTTTGGTAGACAACTCCTTAAGTTTCACAATGAACACTATCCACTGGAGCTCCTACTGCAGTTTCACTTTACAGGTTCTCTGTGGTTTTATCTTTTCAGTTAACACATGCTTAGCTGTGCAACTAAAGTTACAACTCTAGAGTGCCAACTGTCGGTTATACTTTTCTTTTTAAAGTGGAATACTTTGAAAGTGGCTTGCATGAGCTCTTTTGGGAGGCCTCGATCTGCAAAGGCAGAATAAAAAAAGAAGCACGTTATTTTTATTATTTCAGCATTGTTTGCAATTGAATGAATTTGCCATCTAATTTGATGTGTGAGCAAGTGAAACACTTTAAGTCTCTTTAGAGAATGTAAAAGTCTAGCGTGCACCTGAAAGTCCCTATAGAGGCTTTTTATTTCAAGGCAAAATATCAAAAGTTGTTGGATATTATGACTAATCAAGACTGCATGCTTCTTCGAGCCTTTAATTTACAGAAAAAGTCAACACGTTTTTAGCACAATTGTATAAAACATTTATTTTTCTTTATGTTATAGAAATTCTTCACAACATCTTTTATGTACATTTTCGGAAACAAATCCACCTGTTGGTCAAGTCTCACATTATCTAATTCGTACCCTAGTTTTCCATGAAGAAACATGATTTGAAAATTGTGTCTTAAGAATCTTGGCATACACTACATACACTCCTAACTATTGTTTCATTCAGTTATTAATTCGTTTCTAACATTTTGGTGTACTGGGGAATCCAATTAAAACAGGCTCTTTTAAGCGATCATCCACCATGTGTTACAGTTTGGTGGAAAGAAATATCCGTCAAATGTTATGGAATAAACACTTTAAATCAATGTAGTAACCTGGGCAGACTAAATCATTAAAAACAAAAAATACAATATTAGTATTTCTAGCATTTCCAAGACTTCTTAAAAGGGATTACTCCTAAGAAATCAGATTGGATAACTTCAGATCCTACTGCAAAGTGTTTAAAATGGATAGCGCCGCTCTCTGTATGTAAGAGATAAAAACAGTACTTATTTTGCATAATTTTTTTTATGTGACAAAATATCTAAAAACTATACACAAATACCCATTTGGTGGTTAGATATTAACAGAGATATCTGCCCTTCTATAAAATGAGAATATCTCATGGTCAAAAATGCAGCAATCTCAAATATGATGTGACATTTTGTAATGATATAAATGTACATATGCGCTCTGAAATATTCGTATGTTATGATGTCGTTTGATAATCCAACTCAAGATTCAAAAGGCCCATCAGTTGGCATTGGTAGTTGTTTGCTACAGTTTGTGGTTGGTAACAATAATTTTCCAGCCTACTTCCCATTAAATGCATTTAATTTACAGACAGACATTCCAAAATTCTGTATTCTCAGTGCTATTAATCTAATACCAATCTGACAGCTTCTCATCATCCTAACATATCTGCTGTTCCCACTAAGTCCTTTCGTTTATGTGTTTGTCTTTGAATGTTTTCAGGTGTGTCCGGCCACTTGGAACGGCACCAGTCGGATTCTCCTCTTCCCTCCAAAAGGCCCTCTTCCCACTCAGAGACTTCTGAGAGCCCGCTCTCCTTGAAGCGTCCCAGGACAGCTGAGAAGGGAACTGCAGAGCAGGTCAGCATTGCAAACATATATATATATATATATATATATATATATATATATATATATATATATATATAAAACATTGACACCCTGTGATGTTTTTATTTTAAGTTTGCGTTGCGTTGAATTAACGGCATCTAGCTAAAGGTTATCTCATCATTAATTACCAAGACACCATTAAAAGTCTCAAGCTTGTGAATCAGTTCAATATAAACGTCTACAAGTCATTTTCAGTGCTGACTTTTTTATATAATGCAGATTTTCTTCTTTTAGATCTACTCAAAATAATTTAGTAGATCTGCTAGGCTAGCTATGCTAATTGTTTATAAGATGGAAAATTAATTAAGCATTTGACAGATGAGACCATTTGGAGTGTGGTCCAAGACTTGGTGCTTGCTCACTTTTCCACACGCGTGTGTGATCAGAGGGACCTGCTATTTGAGGGAAGGTGCTGCCAATCTTCCTACAACTTCATTTCAAAAGGATCCTGGTCTCACAAAGTTAACCCGATGGTTCTGCTGTCTCTGTCATCACCACTAGATGTACCAGTGCCCCTACTGCAAATTCACGAACACGGACCTGAATCGCCTCAGAATGCACGTGATGACACAACATTCTGTTCAGCCAATGTTACGCTGCCCACTTTGCCAGGACATGCTCAACAATAAGATCCACCTGCAATTCCACCTCACACACCTCCACAGTGTTGCACCTGACTGTGTTGACAAGCTAATAGCCACAGTAAGTCCTTAATTTATTGCATGATCTTTAAATGTGACTGGAGCTAGGAGGATTGGGAATGTTGAGGTTTTAGTATCCATTGTATTCAGTGCATTTCTCAGTGACTATTATTTAGCTATATTCCTTGGTGTCTTTAAACATCTGAGTGCCTCAATGGCTAATATAAGTTTATATTGGGCTGTATCAAGTAGGTTATGCTTTTCACAAACTTGGAAATATTCAAATATTAAAATTCAGTTTTCTGAGTCAGTATATGTAAGTCACAAATTAGGTAAAAACTGTTCAAAAAGAAATAGGTTAATACTGTAACACAAAAATCTAAATTAAGCATATACTATAGTATATGATTAGATACAGTGCCTTACAACAGCAGCCCTTGAACATTTTTTTAAACCACTAACTTCAGTTTATTTTATTTGGATTTTGTGATAGACTGACACAAAGAAACACGTCATTTTAAAGGGGAAAGAAAAAGATTGATTTGTTGCTGATAAAAATATAAAATGTGTGGTTTCTCTTTGTATTCAACATCACCAGAGTCAAAACTTTGTAGAACCATAATTTAGTGCAAGTACAGCTTAAATATATATCTGCCAGCTTTTTACATCTAGACACTAAAATCTTTGCTCATTCTAAAAAAGGAACACTGCACTTATCTTATTTTTATTTTTAAACCCTCTAAAAACCATGTACTGAATTGTTCAGACCCAATAAAATACATTAAAGTATATGGCATATGAGTACTTATGCACAACACTGTACTTGCTCCTGTAGCTTACTTAAATTTTCAAGCTTTAGATTCAGACCTTGTTAGCAGATCATTATTTGTTTCCACAACAGCTTCTACAAATTCATAGACTAATTTATCCTTTTTTTATTAACATTTTTGGTGGGTAGCCTTTTTGAATTACTTAAACATAATAGCAATCAGAGACAGTGATTTCTGAGCTTTTGTCACAGCCTCAGCCCTCAGTTAAATTTATGAAGCAGTTCCTAATTGTTGTTTTTTTTATTAAAAAGATTCCACATTTGCCGTATTAGTAAAACAAGTGGTTACAAGTAGACCTTTAAATTAAAATATAATAAAAACATATATCACATCAAGTATGACAATGTATATATTAAAATACAATAGTTTTAGATGAAAGATTACTGGATAAATTGCTGACTTCCTTTATAGCATGGTAACAGATTCCAGTGTCCAAGCTAAAAAGCAACCATAAAATGAGCAAATGACAGTTCAACTTGAAATTGCTTTTTTTTATTTTGAAGTTGGTTCTTAAATTAAATAGTGGACCATGAGCATAAAGTAGGTAATTTATTTCTGACCTAAACTGTAACATAGGGATGTTGTGATTGAATTGGCCTTGCCATTACTATGTAATTCCCCAAAAGCCATGATCAAAATATGGAAAAGCAAATGGGAATTTTGTGTTGCTATATTTGTAAACTGTTTAGCATTATTAACTTTTATCCCTAAAATCCCATAATCATTTGCCCTAAAAAGTTTGCTTCATATTATTTCACATTCTCTACTACAATAGTTACTGACCTTTTTCTCTTGAAGCCCCCCTTGCCTGAGTCCAAGACAAGCCCAGCCCCAACTCATACTGACATACACTCATTAAAAGGGACTATTTATAAACTTTATTTGCAATAAATAAGCAGCAGTTGTAGGTATTTGTTCTTATTCTAGTTGTTTTATTCTCTCTGGCTATATAGGCATTTTCTTCCTTCTTAAAGCTGCTGTCCGGAGTATCTGAGAGAGAGAGAGATTTTTTTGAGACTGAGATTTTTTGAATCCCCAACCAAAATCTCATTCCCCCCTCCATCCCGCTCCCTCTCAATAATCGTGTATGTGCATTTACTGTATGTCCCAGCGGGTCAAAGAGGAAAGCACAAGCTTTATTGAGCACCACTCGATTGTATGGACATTTCAGAGGTGAGCGACTTCTCCATGACTAACGCTCTCTTTCAATATGGCGACTGTAAACAGCAGTGGCCTGTGTGCACACTCCCATATTCGTAGTTTTGTAAGTTGATTGACAGCGGACAAGGTGGAAACACGAATCCTATTGGCTAAAAAAAACAATGCCATTCAGTGTGAAAAGCATAGTGGATATGTAGGAAGGCAGTACTTGGGAAGAATAGCAAATGTTGTGCAGCACTAGTCTTTTATCATAGTATTGAACCCCACTAGGATTTTAAAGATTTATGAAACTTTGATACCTAAATATGTTCACAGGACTGCAGATTTTAGTCATTGCGTGTTTCTAACTCACATGTGCTTGAACACTGTTGGATTCGTTTTAATATTTTTTTGTATTTTTAACAAGTTTACATTATTACAACCAAATTATTATTATTTAGTGTTAAGATGGATCCTAATCTACAAAGTTTTATTTCTGTTTGTCACCAGGGGTACAAAAAAAGTAGCATTTATATTTACTATTGTATAATTATTTAATGCAAGATAATCAAAACTCTTATACAGAGTGGGTGTTTTATTTGATTTTGATTTTATAAATGTACTGTTTACAAATATAACCACACAACTTCAGCACAGAAAAAAATTGTGTGGACACTGTGATCTCTAGTGATCCCCTTAGGGGTCATGGACCCCAGGTTGGGAACCAATGCACTACTAGATGTGCTAAAAAGCTGGCTGAAGCTTTGCTGTGTGGTATTGGTTCAATCATACTGCATAGGCTCCACACATTGCAGCTATTCGTTCCACTTGTTTTGGGTTCGGTTACTGACTAATGGAAGGATTCAACAATTTCAAAAGGATGAGTAACTAGCCCTAGATTAATCTACCAGACTGCAGTAAATGTGAACCTTTGTGGATATTTGTAACACATTCATTCACCGCTCTAAAGTTCCAGCATTCAGACTTTTTTCCAAGTACAAAGAGTGATGTCAATTTTCAAATAGCTTTGGGCCAGCCCATCGGCTTGTTAAAAAGTATTACATTTTGTAGAAGTCCCTTTTTGCCACTAATTGTTATTGTTTTGATGTGCTTATCTTCATTGTAGCTTTTGAAGCTCTCCTGTAATTACAGTCATTTGAAGAGATAAACTGTTAATGATCTTAGGATGAGCAGGTTTCATTGTTATAAGAGCACTTGTTATTTCACTGATATATATTGCTAAGTCTGTGATTTCCTGTGTGCCGCTTAAAACAAAGCCTTTTTGTTATAATTATAGTATATAGTATATATATTATAATTATATATATATATATATAATAAATATATAATTATATATTATAATTATAGTATGTATTTAATTGTATTAAAAAAACCTGTTTGCTTGTAAATCAATGAACAAAGTTTTGTTCTCTTAAGTGCTCTGAGACTGAATATCCATTCATCCATCCATCCATCTTCTTAACCGCTTATCCAATTCAGGGTCACGGGGCAGCTGGAGCCTATCCCAGCAATTATCAGGCGTTAGGCAGGGTACACTCTGAACAGGACGCCAGTCTGTTGCAGGGCCAACACAGAGAGACAGACAACCATTCACACTCACATTCATTCCTAGGGACAATTTAGAGTGATCAATTCACCTATCATGCATGTTTTTGGACTGTGGGAGGAAGCCGGAGTACCAGGAGAGAACCCACGCATACACGGGGAGAACATGCAAACTCCATGCAGAAAGACCCTGGGCCGGGATACGAACCCACGACCTTCTTGCTGCAAGGCAACAGCGCTAACCACTGCGCCACCGTGCAGCGAGACTGAATATCATGCTGAACAATAGAAATATAACACATTTCTATTTCTGCTGCTTAGCCATATTCATCCCATGGAAAGTAAATGGCATGCACATTAGTTTGGCAGATAGCCATATTTATTTCTTTTATAGAGGTAGTAATGTACTGTAACACTACAAGAGGAGATACAACAGAGGGAATATAACATATTAAAGCCAGAACCTTTTTACAGCTTGAGAATGCAAATGAAAATGTACTTCATCCCTTTCCACATGTCTTTTTAGAATACCCTAAGTAATTCGGAGATATGTTACTTTTATTTCTTGCCAAGTGTGCATACTGATTTGTGTACTCTCCCTTAATTAATTTGTTGTCTGGACTTCCCACTTTCCTTTTATATTTTCCTTGTGTTTGTCTCTTATATATAAACTACCTCAATTTATTTAGTCTTGTCTCCTTCATTCAAGGTCTCATTTTCTTTTTGTGTTAGATAGGGGGATGAAAATGATGGTTTTATAGTGGCTTTACCATGTTTTACCTGTTGAAGTAAAGTTTAAAAATATATATTTTTTTAAATGGGCAGCTTTACCCATCCTTCCATCCCTCCATCCATCCATCCATCCATTTTCTTTAGCTTATTTAGATTGGGTCACAGGGACAGTAGCTTAAGCACAGAGATCCAGCCTTTCCTCTCCCCAGCCACTTGGGCCAGTTAATTGGGGGAATCCAGAGGTGGTCCTAGGCCAGCTGATAACATAGTCCCTCCAGCGTGTCCTGGGTCTTCCTCTGAGTCTCCTCCAGGTGGGAAGGATCCAGGACATTCACCGATGAGCTTTTTAACCATCTCGGTGACATCAGCACCAGAGATTGCAGCACCAGACCCAAACTCCTCAGACCCTCACACAGCACCCGACCCTGATGGCCCCTCCCACAGGTGGTGAGCTCATGGGAAGGAGGACCCATGTTGCCTCTTCCAGGTGATTCCAGCGATGCGCTATGGGTTGAAGCCTGGCCACCAGGCACTCCCAGACGTGCCCCACCTGGATGTCTGGCTTCAGAGGGGGCCCTGGTGACATGTGTCCAGGGTTTAAAAAACTACAGCTTTCATTTTCCAGTTAAACATGGGCTTGTAGCTCACAATAGTTTTAAAACATCTAACAACAAAACTGCAAGAACAAAAGCCAAACAGCCAAGACAGCTACAGGAATTTGGGAATTCTAGACTTGGATCAAGGAGGATAACAATCCAAGGTCAAAATTTTGTGACACCAAAACCTAAGCTCAAATTTAAGTTCTATTTAAGGTTAATATGGCAATTTATCCAGTGATTAAGAGTAAGTAAGAAGACATGTCTAAATAAATAAACTAGACAGACCTACTAGAAAAGTGTAGATTTCTCTGGACACTAGATTGTAGATGCCCTTTACCTATCATTATCCATAATATAGTACTTTCTAGTTTTTAATAGAACTGTGGCTGTAAATGTAATTTCCATTGCTAAAACTGACTAAAATAATTGGTTAGCTCAGGAAAAATAATATAGGTCTGATGATATTTGTCTTTTGAAGTTGATTGAACTATATTTGGTACATTTTTTGTTTATTTTTGGAAACTGGCTTTTACGGTCATTTAACATTTTAAACTTCAATATAACCATACACGGTCACTAAGTAAGATTGGTAACACTTTATTCTTTTGTGTTATGTGTATACAGGTGACTGCAACTGAGGTACTACCAGCAAGCATGTTCATACCTGTGCCAAGTCCAGACAAAGAGTCCCAGAGCACCTCTCTTGCTACAGCCAACTCCGTCTCTGAAGATACAACGAAGGCAATTGGTTAGTATCTGAATATTTGAAATATAACTTTTATTCTTTATACAATACATATTTGCTGCAATTACTACCTTGGGGGTTATAGTTTGCTTCTTACTTAATCTGTTAAGCATTTAGCAATTGTAAATACAAAGAATATTAAGTTATAAAGAGAGCACTATAACATTTTGAGGAACTATTTTTATTTTTTTTCTCACCATATTAAACACATTTTATACTTTGGCTTTCAGTCACAACACAACTGGATGAATGACTGAAATATTGAAACCTTGTAATTAACCACTAGGTTGATTTTTTTCTGTACACATTCCTGCCAATAGAAGCAAAATGAGAGTATTTTTCTACATTACTACTCTTAATTTGAAAATAACTACAAATGTTGATGTCCAGATAAATGGTTATTTTTGTTCATTTGATTTACAGATGCCACAGATGCTGATCCAGAGAAAGGGGTGTCCCTCACCACAGACATAGCTGAATCTCGCAAGTCACCTTCTGAGGATCAGCAATCGGAAAAGGAAGATGCCACTGGATTTGTTTGCTGGAAGAAAGGCTGCAGTCAAGTTTTTAAATCTTCCAATTCTCTCCAAATTCACTTCAATGAAGCTCACAACAAAAGGCCCCAATTGCCGGTGTCTGATCGTCATGTCTACAAGTACAGATGTAACCAGTGCAGTTTGGCCTTCAAGACTGTGGAGAAACTGCAGCTTCATTCACAGTACCATGTGATTAGAGCAGCTACCATGTGCTGCCTATGTCAGCGGAGCTTCAGAACTCTACAAGCCTTGAAGAAGCACTTAGAAACCAGCCACTTGGAGCTGAGTGAAGCTGATATCCAACAACTTTATGGAGGATTATTGATGAATGGTGACATAATGGGAATGGGTGATCTAGCACTGAACGAGGAGCATGGAAGTCTGGGAGAAGATGACAAAGAGGGAGATGACAGTGACCTTGAGGAAAAACAAAGTCCAACAGGTAGTGATTCTGGCTCAATACAGGAAGATTCTGGATCTGAACCCAAACGAGCACTACCATTCAGAAAGGGTCCCAACTTTACAATGGAGAAGTTTTTAGACCCGTCTCGTCCATTCAAGTGTACTGTATGCAAAGAGTCTTTTACACAGAAAAATATTCTGTTGGTGCATTATAACTCAGTCTCACACTTGCACAAGGTAAAAAGAGCTCTTCAGGAGTCTACAACTGGTCAACCTGAGCCTACCAGCAGTCCTGATAATAAGCCATTTAAATGCAGCACTTGTAATGTGGCATATAGTCAGAGTTCAACTCTGGAAATCCACATGCGCTCTGTTTTACACCAGACCAAAGCTAGGGCAGCCAAACTTGAAGCAGCCGGAGGGATCACTAGCTCTGCAAGTGCTTCTGGTCTACTTAGCGGAGGACCCAGCATGAGCAGTTCAACAAGCAGTCCAAGCCCATCTAGTAACTCAACTCTTAGTTCAGCAAACCACAATTCCTCTGGATCCCAGCCAGCTCAGAGTATTCATGGAGGAAATCAGATGAACCAGACTCATAGCATTGAGAGCTTGGGAAATTCTTCAACAAGCTCCCATTCTTCGTCATCTGAAAACAATGAAGTAAAAAAGTCCAAATTTACAGAGATTCTTTCTGCAAGGGGGCAACAGCAGCAGCTTCAGCAACAACAGCAATTGGCCCAGGCACAAGCTCAGGCTCAAGCCCAGCTTCAACAGGAGCTTCAACAGCAGGCTGCTCTTTTACAATCACAGCTATTCAATCCAGCACTTCTGCAGCACTTCCCAGTGACAACTGATGCACTTCTACCGCTGCAGCAGCAGCAATTACTGTTCCCTTTCTACATCCCTGGAGCAGAATTTCAACTTAACCCAGATATCAACATCAGCAACTCTGTACTTGGCCTAGGAGGATCCACAGCTTCTTCCCTGCAAGAAGATTTAAAGAACTCAGCCCAGCAGGCCCAGCAGAGTTGCTTACAGCAGCAATTAATGCATCACCACCTTCAGCAGCAGCAGCATCAACAGCAGCAGCAGCATCAACAGCAGCAGCATCAACATCAACAGCAGCAGCAGCAACAGCAAATTCAAGGCCAGATGGCTTTGCTACAGCATAGTGCATCGCTTCTCCAGCAGGCTGAAAAAAAACAGAAACATTCCTCCTCCAAAGATGAAAAAGATAAGGAAATACAAAAAGAGAAAGATACAAATGAAAATAATGAGGACAATATAAACAAAGATTTTACTGAAAGCAAACCAAAAGAAAAAAAGGACATTCAGAACATTTCACTAAGTATTAACCGAGATTCTGGCATGCTTCCACCCAGAATTGCTTCAGATGCTCGAGGAAACGCAACTAAAGCCTTGCTGGAAAATTTTGGATTTGAATTAGTTATTCAATACAATGAAAATAAACAGAAAGCTCAGAAAAAGACAAGTGGAGCTACAGGATCAGGTGGTTCGGGTGGAATAATGAAGGTTGTAGACCCTATTGAGGGATTAGAGAAACTGGAATGTGAAGCCTGTGGCAAGCTATTTTCAAACATACTGATTTTAAAGAGTCACCAGGAGCACATCCACCAGGCATTTTTCCCTTTTAGATTTTTGGAGAGATTTGCTAAGGAATACAGAGAGCATTATGATAAACTCTATCCACTAAGACCTCCAACACCAGAAGCTCCTAGTGCTCCTCCACCTCCTCCACCTCCACCTCCTCCACCACCCCAAAGAACTCCAACACCAAATGTTCCAGTATCTGCAGCCTCACTCACTCCTCCTACTGTACCCCCTCCACAACCCCCAGTTCCAATGACACAAATACCCATGCCAATGGATTTACCATTGTTCTCTCCACTTATGATGCAGCCCATGTCTCTGCAGTCCTTGCCCTCTCAGTTGCCACCTCAGTTACCTTCTGTCGAGCCAAGCTTGGCATCAGACCTGGCCCAACTCTATCAACAACAGCTAACACCTGCCATGTTACAGCAACAAAACAAAAGGCCACGGACACGCATCACTGATGACCAGCTTAGAGTCCTCCGACAGTACTTTGATATAAACAACTCACCAAATGAAGAACAAATTAAAGAGATGGCAGATAAATCTGGGTTGCCACAAAAAGTGATAAAGCACTGGTTCAGAAATACACTCTTTAAAGAACGTCAGCGCAACAAAGACTCTCCTTACAATTTTAACAATCCTCCAACAACAACTCTAGAAGAAACAAAAATTGATTCCAAACCACCTTCCCCTGAACCTCAGAAACATGAACTCTATGGAAGTAAGAGATCATCCAGGACCCGGTTTACAGACTATCAGCTAAGAGTCCTTCAGGATTTCTTTGATGCTAATGCTTATCCGAAAGATGATGAATTTGAACAGCTCTCTAACCTTTTAAGCCTCCCTACCCGTGTTATTGTTGTGTGGTTTCAAAACGCTCGACAAAAGGCAAGAAAGAATTATGAAAACCAGGGTGATGGTGTAAAAGATGGAGAAAGGCGAGAACTGTCAAATGACCGATATATCCGTACATCAAATCTGAACTACCAGTGCAAGAAATGCAGTCTAGTTTTCCAGCGTATCTTTGACCTGATAAAACACCAAAAGAAGCTGTGTTATAAAGATGAAGATGAGGATGGGCAGTATGACAGCCAAAATGAGGATTCGATGGATTTTTCCCATGACAGCTATACTCCCTCTGGGTCTTCCTGTCACACACCAATGCCTTCCTCTTCAAGTCTTTGCCCACTTCCTCCATCAACGTCAGCATTTTCACAACTCTCAACTGCTGAGAAAGAGGAAGCATCACCAGCAACTACCTCAAATCTCTATGAAGAGAATCCCAAACAGTTGCCAGAAATTTCTACTGATCCACGAGAAACTCGGACTTCTATAAAGCAGGAAATTCTGCTTCAAAACCAGTCTGAGCCCCAAGTCTCTAGATCTCAGAGAGATGAAAAGATGCACAATGTCTCTAAAGCTGTCAAGCATTCATCATTTTCACAGCAACAACAGCAGTGTGGCCCATCATCTTCTCAGACAAACCAGGTGTCATCACAAAGCTCCCACTTAAGCCTCAATCCCCACCTGTCCTCTGCGACACAGCAATTGGCACAGCAAATGATTCCATACCAGTGTGAGCAATGCAAAATTGGCTTTCCATCCTTTGAGCACTGGCAGGAACACCAGCAACTGCACTTTCTCTCTGTGCAAAATCAGTTCATCCATCCTCAATTCCTTGACCGTCCAATTGACATGCCTTTTATGTTATTTGATCCCAGCAATCCTCTCCTGGCGACTCAGCTTCTCTCTGGTGCAATGCCTCAGATACCCAGCAGTTCTGCCACCTCTCCATGCACCCCAACCTCCACGATGAACTCCCTGAAAAGAAAGCTTGAAGAAAAGGCTAGTACTAGCCCTGGAGAGAATGACAGTGCCAATAGTGGAGAGGAACCACAGAGAGACAAGCGGCTCAGAACCACCATTACACCTGAGCAACTAGAGATCCTTTATCAGAAGTACTTATTGGATTCAAACCCCACTCGTAAAATGCTTGACCACATTGCTCATGAGGTGGGATTAAAGAAGAGAGTAGTGCAAGTGTGGTTCCAAAATACTAGAGCTAGAGAGAGAAAAGGCCAGTTCAGAGCTGTAGGGCCTGCCCAAGCTCATCGTAGGTGTCCCTTTTGTCGAGCTCTTTTCAAAGCAAAAACGGCCCTTGAAGCACACATCAGATCTCGTCACTGGCATGAAGCCAAACGTGCTGGATACAATTTAACTCTCACTGGTTTGTTACCTGAGCAGGAGAGCATGCAAATTAAAATGGATGCTTTGGATACATCAGGCTACTCCCAACTAGCCACAACAGTGAACAGTGATGGACAAAGCTCCTCTATGTCTCCAGTAAACAAAAGCATGGATCTGTCTCCCAGAGGTCTCCTGAGTCCTTCATCCATCAAAGTTGAAGGAATGGAAGACTTTGAGGGTGCAACAATGTCCTCTGTGAACCTTAGCTTTGATCAAAACAAACTGGATAATGACGACTGTTCCTCTGTGAATACAGCAATCACAGATACAACTACGGGGGATGAGGCCAATGCAGATAATGACAGTGCTGATGCAAAGCCCAGCCAAAATAGTGGTGATTACCTATCCAAGTCAGGAGGTTCTACCATTATGCTTGAAAATGATGACCAGATGTCATCAGGGTTAGTAAGCCCGGCAACAAGCTTTTATGCTAAGGACTATGAAAATGAAAATATGATTGACCACAGTGAGACGTCCAGCCTGGCTGACCCCTGCTCACCAAGTCCTGGAGCCTCTGGTACCAGGAGTATTGACAGTGGAGACAGACCGGGCCAAAAGCGTTTCCGGACCCAAATGACAAACCTCCAGCTAAAGGTGTTGAAGTCTTGCTTTAATGACTACAGGACACCCACTATGCTGGAATGTGAGGTACTTGGCAATGAAATTGGACTTCCAAAGAGAGTGGTTCAAGTATGGTTTCAAAATGCTCGTGCCAAGGAAAAAAAGGCTAAACTGAACATGGCTAAACACTTTGGAATAAACCAGACATCTTATGAGGGACCCAAGACTGAGTGCACATTGTGTGGCGTTAAGTACAGTGCGCGCCTTTCTGTTCGGGATCATATATTCTCCCAGCAACACATATCTAAGGTGAAGGATACCATTGGCAGCCAGATCGATAAGGAAAAAGAATATTTTGATCCTGCTACTGTTCGCCAGCTCATGGCCCAACAAGAGATGGATCGCATTAAGAAGGCCAATGAAGTTTTGGGTCTTGCACAACAGCAGGCCATGCAGCAGCAGGGGATGTTTGATAACCCCGCTATGCAGGCTCTTAATCTCCAGTCAGCCTATCCAAATCTGCAAGGCATCCCACCTGTGCTTTTGCCTGGGGTTGGTAGCCCTTCACTATCCAGCTTTAACTCATCCAACTCAGGTATGTCATTGCTTAAAGGTTGACTGATTCGCAGAATTAGGATCTTGTAGAAAATACCTTAATCTAGATTAACCATAGGAAACTAGAAGAACATGTATTCTGCCCTTCTATCAGTTTCTTGAATTTACACTATATACAAACATAGTGTAAACTGCAGTGGTCTCAAACTCCAGTCCTCGAGGGCCACAGTCCTGCAACATTTAGATATGTTTCTGGTCCATCATACCTGCATAAATTATTAAATATGATCTGCAGGCAGTTAGGTTCTATGAGTTTCTGTTGATGACCTAATTATTTGATTTAGATGTGTTGAAACTGAGACATCTCTAAAACTTGCAGGACTGCGGCCCTCTTGGGACTGGAGTTTATGACCCCTTGTCTAAATTAATTTACATATTGGCCTTGTGCTGTTCTTGACATACCTAAAGGTTAGCACACACTACAGGATTCTTTAAACCTTCACAGATTTAGAGACCACACACATTTAGAAAGAAAAGATTGCACAAGATCTCTTTCTGCTGATCTTATAGTGTGTGGCGTGCACTAAGGAACACACCACATACTAACCGAGTTTCAGGAGAGTATCAACTTTTTCACACTCAATATTCCAAATCTCGCATAGTCAACCATGACTTGATTGTAAACAAACAAAAAAGAGGAACAGAAAGAAGCCTTGATGGTTGTCTTTGGCCAGTTACTCTTTCAAAAACCAAAAAAAAATATATATATACACTATGGAAAAAAAGACATGGAGATGGCAGGAATGTCGGAAGTATGCATTAAAGCACGAGTCGGACGTGAGAAAAAAAATGTCTATCACAGTTAGCTTGGAAAGCAGACCTGTGTGCTATACTGTTGCTATGGTGATGCTAGGTAGCTGGGTGAATACTTACCAAGTACATCCTTTGCAGTTGTTATTTAAGTCCAACTCCTCTCTTCGTCCATCCTGTTGTGGTAGATTTTGGACGAAACGTTTTATAAACATTCCTGCTGTTACCACAAATAAACCAGTTGGTCTTCCATTTTGGAGGTCCAAGAGATTTTTGTTTGCTCCTCTGTCCGCCAGCTGAGTCAGCTCGCGTCTTGATTGACTTTGCTCCAATACATGTGACGTTGCGTATTGTGGGTGCTCGGTTCCTCTTGAAGCATTCAACACACTTCAGGATTTCTAGTTGTTAATATTGAACATGTTCATTATTTATGATCTCTCCTTCCAAGGCCTTCGGAAAGAATCTGACCTGACAAAATCACTCTTAACACACCGAACACCACATGAAAAATCGGACATGATGTTGTTTGCATACTCCAGACAATCAACAACCCTGATTATCCTGTAGTGTGTGCCAGCCTTAAGTCACATACACCATTTTTTGTTACAATTATTTGTTTAGTTTGACTCACTTTTGTGAAAATTACAAGAGCCATTATCATGCATATATTGGCCATTTTCTTTCTTTTCACATATATATTTAATAAAATGCCTAGTTTTTTATTAGTTACAACTGTCAACAGTATCCTTTGTGAGTCTAACCTTTCTGTTTTTTGTATTTTTTGCCAAACTTTCAGCTTTAACTCCTCCAAAACCTTCAAACCTTCTGAACATGCCGAGTGCCAGTGTTCCCTCACCAAGCCTTCCCACTTCTGGATTGCCTAATAAACCTTCTTTGGCGTCTCTTGCTGCATCTAGTCCTGCCCAGACAAACGCATCTGCTTCCCACTCAAGTCCCACCCCAACATCAAGCTCCACTTCCTCCACTACCCCATCAGGCTTACGTCCTGGACCCCACAAGGACCGTGATGCTGAAAGTTTAAGAGAGAAGGAGATGGAGAAAGCCAAGGAAAAGACAGAAAAAACATTAACCCCATCTTCAACTGGAAGTACCCCAGCCCCTTCCACATCTGCTGCAAGTGCCAAGAAGGAGAAACCAGACACAGCTGTTCCTGCCACCTCTATGCCAACACCTGGTATGGAGTATGTGGTAGACCCTGCCCAGCTTCAAGCTCTGCAGGCTGCTTTGGCATCAGACCCCACAGCTCTCCTTACAAACCAGTTTTTACCTTACTTCATGCCAGGCTTTTCCCCCTATTACACCCCACAGATCCCCGGGGCTCTCCAGGGTGGCTACCTGCAACCAATGTATGGTATGGAAAGTCTCTTCCCTTACAACCCAGCATTATCACAAGCCCTCATGGGGCTTTCTCCAGGGTCACTGTTGCAGCATTACCAGCAATATCAGCAAAGCTTACAGGAGGCATTACAGCAGCAGCAGCGGCAGCTTCAACAGATACAGCAACCCAAGGCAAGCCAAACTACAGTTCCCAGTCAAAACTTAGGGGATCGCAAAGAGTCTGCCAAAGATTCAGTCAAAACAGAGGAACAAAAGAGCAACCCACACAGTGGAACCCCCATATCCTCCGCCTCCTCCTTGTCGTCGTCCTCCTCCTCCCTTAACAAATTATCTTCTGAGCAGAACGACACTGATGACAAACCTATGGACCTTCATCTAGATCAGTACATTGTCCCCAAGGCACAGAGTAAGCTTGCCTGTCGCAAGTGTCAAGCTGTTTTCACTAAGGAAGAAGCGGCTATTACCCACATTAAATCTAACTGTTTCTTTGGTCAATCTGTGGCAAAGCTGCAAGAGGTGTTGCTTCGTGTCCCTGGTGGTGTAGGGGGCGGAAGTCTCTATGACTGCCTGGCTTGTGACACTACACTGGATGGGGAGAAAGCACTCAGTCAACATCTGGAATCGGCATTGCACAAACACAGAACAATCAAGCGACCAGTCAGAAATGCCAAAGAGCACGCTACTAGTTTATTACCTCACTCTTCAGCTTGCTTCCCCAGTCCAAACACCGCATCTACCTCGCAGTCTGCCACTCATCCCATCAGCAGCCCAACTCCTCTGCCAACAACATCAGCCACCATGCCATCCTCTGCTGTCTCCACTTCCCTGTGCTCTTCCTCTAAGGCCCAACTAAATACCGCAGCTGCCAGCAAACCCTGGCCCCAGGCCCCTTTCTCCAGAGCTTCAGCTGGAAAGCCTAGTGCTAGTCCTTCCTCCTCTTCTTTTCCTCCAGTGTCCTCACCCTCAACGGTTACCTCAAGTTCATTGAGCACCTCAGGAGTTCCGACCTCGATACCAACAGACGTCTTTACCGACGAGTCTGACTCTAACAGCAGTCAGAAGTCAGCAGATAGGCAAGGCAGAGCGACAGAGGAGCCGCAGCAGCCTACCTATGTCAAAGACAGTAATAGTTGTAGTAGTAACCTGGCTAGTGTAGGAACAGACTCCATCAGATTGTAAAAGAGCTTTCAGTGATGGACAATATTTAAAAAAAATACCAAGAAAATGAAAAAAAAAAAATCATAAAAAAGCAGCAATGTTACAAATACATTAAAAGTATACAAACCAGTTTCAGAAAAAGATGTGTAAAGACTAACTGCAATTCCAAAGCTTGTAACCAAAAATTAAATGTTAGTGGATTGTTTTCCCATATCAACATGCTGGTTTTATTTTAATTTTTTCTTAATTTTCTTCATGTTAAACCCAACTGATATCGAAACATACTAAGGTGTGAGGACATGAAAAATCAAAGATCACAGTAGTTATATTTTATGTAATAGTGGAAAAATGCTGTACTATATGGCAATGGACTGCCTCAAAGTTGGCAAATGGCCCAATAGCCCTTTTTATGGAATGCAAGTTAACCTAATACTTTCTACTTAAGAGCACAGTCACACAAAGCCAGTATGTACTGTATGGGAGAATAGTCTGTTCATTTCAGTTTTCATGCTACTTAAGCATCAAGATACCAATGGCTTGCAAAAGTAAAAAAAATAATGTAATGTCTATTTTATTCTCAGGTCAACAACTCAAAGATGCTTTTTTTCTGTTACAGAAATTAGTGTTTTATTTTATTTTTCAACAAGATGAGAATTTTATTCCTTAACTTGATTTAAAAGCAGTTATCTTAAGTTAAATTTTACAAGGCATTTCTACTGGGCATTTAAAATGATTAATGATTTTAATATTTCTAATTTTAAAATCCTCTTGAAGTTAGGATTTCCCATTATATTCAGTTAAAGACAGCATTGCAGATATGGTAATGGGCAATTAAAGTGTTTTGATAAAAAAATAAAACCTTCTGTATTTATGATAGATATGAGCATTTTTGGTGTTACGTAGATTGTTGCATTGGAAATGAATATCAACATATGGTAGGTTGAAAAAAAAAAACTTTGTGTACATTTAACATTTGTATTGTCTAATTTTAAGACACTTCATTTGATGTTGACTTGGTCATTCCAATAGTCTAGGTTATTGAGAGGTAATTTATCTAAACATTGTTTCTGTCTTATTCTGAAACTCTTGTGAAAAATTTTCCCAAATGCCCCTCTTGACAAGGCAGGATCCTCTTTAGGATCACAATTTATTTAACTTTTTTGATGTGGTTGGTAATGTTCAAACAAAATGATCCTGGGTGAAATACTGAGAGATTTATTTTAATTTAATTTTTGTGTTAACTTTGTGCACTTGTCTGACTCCTAATTTTCATTCTTCTTGTTCCTTTCTTTGCACTTATTTTTTTCTGCCCTGTGTTTGTAGATGTGTATTCTACAAACCCGGTATTTTGTTCTTTATGTTGAGTGGCTACATTGTTTATTTTTGTTTTGTCTTTTTGTTTTCATAAATGAAAAAAGATTACTACTAATAATTCTCACGCTTTAAGACAAAAGAAAATCCAAAGACTAAACACTTTCACCATTGGTGCATAAAGATGAGAAAAGAGGCTTCTTTATACTTGAGAAATTGTTGCTGTTTTTTGAGGAAAGAAAACAAAGTTTTAAAAGTTAAAGGAGTACGTATCCAAGTTGCCATTTCTGCTTGTTCGCAAGCAAGCGGGTAGCTTTTTTACGTAAATAACCAAAAACCAAAAAGGGCCCTTGTCCTTGCATTGTGGAGTAGCACCGTTACAGAGCCATTGCAGTTTGTAAGATAGAGGTTATTAATTTTTGTTTGACTTTTGTCACATTTAAATGTCCATTTTTTTAAAAGAAAATGCATAAGGTCTGGTCTTCAAGGAGATACGTTTTGCTGCTAATGTAGATTTTTGAAAAAACAAAAAAGAAAAAAAATTAATACCTAGATGCATGCTCATTTTGCTTTTGGCTAAGCTTTAACTAAAACAAACAATAAACCAATTTCTTGCCTCTGCAACACTTTTTTTGTTTTTTGTTGCAAAAACGGAACTTTGAAGACTGTGAATATATGTTCCAAAGGACATTTTGCAGAGTTTCTTTTTGAACAGACCAATGTTTAAAGCCAATGATCTATAACGTTTGTAAAGAACAGTGCATTCCAAATATCACTATGGATTTTTCTTAAGCAAGGACTGATCAATCTAATTTAAAAAAAAAAAAAATCACAATCTATTTTCTCTCATTTTTTGAAATGACTGTAAACTGTTGTGTATATTTTTTGCATCATTGGTTGCTGAACACAGTAGCCTCTATATGTCATTTTGTGCTGGCATGGAACATGGCTGAAAATCCCTCCATCCAATCAAGGTTGTTGCTTACTTGTTAAGCAAGTAACAGTGGTTACCAAAAAATGTATATAATACATCTGGTACTGATGTGTCTCTGTTTTTTTGTTTTTTTAATGAATGCCATCCGACCTGTTAGTGTCAGAGGGAATAAATGGCTTTTTGCTGAGGTCTTTTCACCCTTTTCCGTGAGGTCTGCTAGTGACTTTTCATATTTGTGCAGGGTACAACTTCCACTCTTAGATTACAGGTTTTTTAGGGACATCTTCAATCAGAAGCATTATTTCTGCAAAAGAGTTGGAAGTTTATTTCATGTTATTGAAGATGTCCCTTGCTTTCAAACACTTCGTATGCTTTCATATCCAAAGAAGTCATCTAAATAATTTTGCTGGAAAGGAAACGGTTGTGTATAGGTGCCCGCATCTCCTCACTGACAAAGTGAAACTCAAGATTTTCTAAACCAAATCCAAGGTGTCTTTACATTTTTTGGGGGAACAACTAATTTTAGTACACTCTCACCCTAATTAATACAAAGAACAATCTTTAAAGTGTTTAAAAAGTGCTACTTCTGGCAGAAAAATGTGATCTGGTGTTAATACCATGCTGTGCTGTTCAAGTCAGTAGCTCTAGTCTGCAAGCTTCAAAATTCTATAATCCAGATATTTTGAATACTTTTAATGTGTACCTTGTCGTTTGAAAATAATTCTTAAGTTATACAGTGTCTGCCTCAACTATGTGTTGTTTTCATTTTTCATTTTTAAAAATCGTTAAATATGTATTATTTTCCTTTAAGTGTTTCTTTTTTGCTTTCATTTCTGTATATTACTTTTAATCATAAATTAACACTAGCTTTAATTTGAATTGCTGAAATTGAGAAAAACAAACTAAAATGACCTGGTCACTTTATTGTGTGACAATGTTCTTTATATTCACAGTTTCAATGTTATTATTTGTTCTTTGTTTACTCAAAGTGTAATCATTTGGGCTCTTTTGTGGATCATAACGTTGCGGTCTTCACAATAGATTGATGCCATTATGAGTGTGTTTTTGTGTGACTGCGTGTATTTCAGAAGAGCCAGCATCAATTCAACTTTTTTTCTTGTTTACCTTTTTATTTTTTTGTTACACACCAAATAAAAAGAAACACAAAGCTGAATTGGGATAAAATTTTAAACAAATCAAACAAACATGATAGCTCTTAATGAGAACTATGAAACCGAAGCACTGAGCAGTTTTTAACTTTGACTGAATATGTTAATGTGGCCAAAGCTTTATACAGTTTTGACAAAAAGAGACAATTTCTGCCCCTTACAAGTGCATATTTTATTGTGGTCACAATAAATGATATGCGAGTTACACATTGGGATACACTTAATGGACACTTACAAGAGAAAGACAAAGACAAGATTTTGCTGTAGAAGTCATTTTTTGCCCACTGTGAAACATGTACTTGTATACAGATATAGATATATTTAAAGACATCTTTTTTTTTCCTTTTTTGTGACCTTTGAGATGAAGAAAGAATGAAAATGAATTAAAATAGACTCTGGGAAGCTTTGGAGACCTCGTTAGGAGGATGCAAGAGGCTGTGGGCACACCAAAAAGGGGCACAGGAGCCAAAGGCAGGCTCAAAACAGCTTTAAAACCAACTCTTTATTTGATTACTGACATCTTTGTAATGGGAATGGACTCTGGAACCAATGGACTTGTGTGAGACAGAGGGAAGTCGTTAAATAAAACTGAACTTAAGTGGCTCCAGCTGCCTCTTACCCCCCACCACCCCGTTCTGTCCTTTCTTTCTCCAGCTTTGCCTCAGCTTCTGCTCTTTGATGGACAATTTTCAGATTTCAGTACAGGATGAACGGAGATGCTTGCTTCATTTCTTCCTCTTCGTGTTGCTACCCTTTTAATTTCCTTGTGCTTGTCTCTGGCTGACAAGTACAGCTCTCCAGTCAAATGACGACTTACCCCTCTCTGTGTTGTTTATATAATCTAAATAGGGAAATTACGAACATAGAGAGGGGATGAGTTCTCAGAGCTGTCATTCGTAGAGACAGACACACTAAAAAAGCGTAATAACCAAAATTACCAACCAAACTAACAACCAAACAACCATTTGCTCCAGCTTCAAAGATGAACTGTTACCTGGAGCACTCTGTTCTTTTTGTGACTTCTGGTGCCACAATGTTTTTTTTTATGCTTTTAGTTTTTCTTTCCTTTATTTACTCCTTTGAGCCTCATAAGCATGGCTCTGTGGCTCCAGGAAGCCTATCTGAGGGTAGAAAAAACAGCCTTGCAATGTACAAAAAAGAGCAAGTTAAACCAAAAATGTTGTTCTTGATGTCTTTTCTATACTGTAGTCTTGTTAGTTTTTGTTTTTGTTTTGTTTTTTGTTACTGTAATTATATGAAGATTTCCAGACTGTACCAAATTACATGGAAACTAACATACATACAACCACATGGAACTTCAGACTTTTAAAGAAGCTTTTGTCACAAAACCTTGTTGTCCTAGTTAAGTTGATTGTAGATGGTAATTGAATATACTCCTTTGAAAATATTTCATCAAGTATGTTTCTTGCTCATTGTGATACATTAAAAAAGTATGAGCATAAACTGCACTGTCTCGACTCATTTTTTTAGCTTTGTCAGAATAGAACACTTTCTTTTTGAGATGTATTTTGTATATACTTTTTTCCTTACAGTTATTCCTTTAACCTTTATACCAGATATATCTAAAGTTTGGCCCATGGCCAATTTGTGGTCTGTGAATTATTTTTTTTAGCCACAATTCACAGATTTTACAGATCTGGCTCAAAAAAAAAAGAAAAAAAGAAATCTGGTCAAAAAAAATTTTTATCTGTCAATTTTTAATGCGATTTGAGGGTTGCGTATCTCCAGCAATCGTCTGAGTTAATACCTATTCAACACCTGTTATGTAGTATTCATTCAAAACAACCTAAACAGAGAACTACACGTAGGAGCGAAATTAAACGCTTGTGCTATAATTAGAATACCTGGTCCTCCACAGTATGGAGCCTTTATTTTTATTTTTCGTAATCAAATACTCAGATTGTTGCAGAAGTTATTGACATGAGGTTTTAGATTTTTTTTCCGCGGACAGAATAGATTGCGCCCATGGGTAACATAGCTGTTAATCTGCAGGAAGAATCCACGGTTCTCCACTGGAGACTGCAAGTACGGTATTCACTTCAGACATAAAGTTTAACGTGAAGAAACATTTCTCCCATTGTATTGACCATAAGTTGAAGACTCTCACAATGAGCCGTTTCCTAAACCATAAACTACCGGAGAAAAGCCTGCAAACTGCAACTGGCACCGCACAACTGTCTGTGGCACCCATTGGGCTCTTTGGTTCGCGTCTAACCGGGCACACTGGGATGGATGGACCTGGGACCTGTCCAAAGTGCACCGTGCCTCTCACCTGATAACTGCTGGAGAAATCCACCAGAATTTACCTGTTAAAATAACGGAAAACCTTCAGTTAAAAAACCGCTCCAATACGGAGAATATTCCATTAACGCGACCCCTAATATATATATATATATATATATATATATCCATCCATCCATCATCTTCCGCTTATCCGGGGTCGGGTCGCGGGGGCAGTAGCCTAAGCAGAGAGGCCCAGACTTCCCTCTCCCCGGCTACTTGGGCCAGCTCCTCGGGAGAGGTATCGTTCTATTGTTGATGCTAACTTTAGCAACTAACAATTTAACTAGCTCACAGAGGCTACTGTCCCTCTTTGTTGTAGAAGCTCAAACAACACTGCTGTACTGCCGTGGAAAAACAACTTCTATTTTGTGTTTTTTACATTAGGTATGCTTCTCTTTTTATTTAAGAAAACTCCAGAATTACGTTTTCAGCTCACTGTTCATGGTGCTGTTAAAGCTTTTCTAAGCTGCAGCTGCTGATCCCGATTACCACAACTGCGCATGTGCGTCAGTGGCAGACTATCTCTTAAATGGCCCTTTTTTTTAAAAATTGCACGTAGTTCACATCACTAGTGTTTGATTAAATGTAGATTTTCATCAAAACTTTTCTGCTTTGTATGTGCTGCTGGATTTAAAGGGCCGATGCTTGTATGTCAGTCTGAACTTTAATGTTACACTTACTGTAACTTGTAAGAACTGTTTGAGCATTTAAAGTTTCACTTTTTAAATATAATTAATTTGAGTTATTTTGATTAATATGTAGAGTGATCTTGTTAGATCTTTTTATCACTTGAAATTCTTTCAGCAAATGTGTGACATTGACGGCAGCAGTAAGAATTGCTAGTGGGTCAGCCTAATTTGTACATGTTAAGCAACAACTGTGAACTTCTTAATAGGAGGTGGCAGTGTGTCGCTAATGTAATCAGAACCACTAACCACCGCACTTGATGAAAAATCCTAAAATGAGATGCTTTTTTTATATTCTTGCATAAAAGTGTTAATCTTAAAATAACCATAATTATGAACACATTAGTAAAGCATTTCAGCATTAAGATACCCGCTTCAAAATGTTCAGCTGTTCTTTTTTAAGATTTTGTGGCTCTAGTGGATTTTATTGAGCAGTGGATAGCGTATAGAAATGTGGAAAGGAGTGGGGTAAGACCTGCTGTAAATGTCCACGAGTGCAGGATTCGAGCTCGGGACAAGGATGAGGGCCTAAGAACATGGGACGCCCTCACTAAGCACTATGCCGTGCAACACTCCCAAGAAACAGTTTTTAAAGAAAAAAGTTGTAGTTAACTGATTTCTTAGGTATTTTTAGTGTTTTTTTAGACATTTTTGTTTAAATAATCTTTCTAAGCACCCATAAATCGATTAAACTAAAATAAAGTTAGATTGCTCTAGTCTTTATAATATTTTTATAATCCCACCACTTTGCAAGGAAATAAATAAAAAAACATCTCAAAATCTTACTTTCTTTAAACTTTTTAAGATTTCATAAAGAAATGAACATCTTATTACAAGCAACAAGCAAGATTCACTGGCCATGTTGGCCAATTAACACGCAAGCGCACATCCCGAATGAATTAAAAACACCCTAATCCGATCAGTGTGAAAGGCAAGGCCATTTCCTTCACAGGCCTGGGCCAGATGGCACTCACACTTGGAGGCTTCACTGAAACAGGCCAGTCTCAGTCACACAGTGTGAAATTGGGTTAACGCCTGCGTTCACCATAGGCCCTGGGCAATATGAGGTCTGAAGCCCATTGTCCCTTAGCCTCAAGGTACAGGGTCAACCTTGCCAATCGCCAGCTCCATATTTAATTATTATTCTCAATGCACATCACTAACTTAGCTAGTGTAGGCAAAGTCATACACCTCCTTGGACAAGTAATGTTTTACAGTATGTGCTGAAGCTATTGTAATTCACCTATTTATTATTTTTTCCTGTGACTAGATTTTCCACCCTGATAAATTTCCCTATTACAAATGACAAAAATGGGGAAAAAATAATTTAAATTCATCTTGGTTGCCTCCCATTTCTCTTGATCTTCTCTGTGGTGAGTCCAGTTTATTATGCATGATTTCTAATTAATTGTATCCCTCTATATAATGTTTAAAAACTCACAAGTCTAATTCAGACCAAAAGCTAAGACATCACATCAAAGGAACTTTTTACATAAGCCAAGAAAAAATTGTGCCTTAGATCAAAAAGTATGAAAAAATCTGCTAAAGAAGAGTGTCATTCATAAGTTTATAACAACCACAGTTCTTCCCAAGGCTGACAGTCAGGCTTATAGCAGGCTGAAAATGTTTTATAACTTGAACTTATTTGATTCAGTTTGATTTTAAACAGCATAATTAATTCATATCTTCATTTTTCTTCTTCATTACATAGCTCTGACTAGAGACTTGTCAAATGTTGCCTTGTCAACCAACATTAAAGTGCAGTGCCTAAAAAAAGAGTTTGGATATTTCAGCCATTTATTGCTTTTTGAAGTCAATCCTGATCAACAACAATTGTTTTAAAAAATTTAAAGAAAATCTTTAATGTCAGCGTCAAAACTGATTTCTAGAAAACATGACAATTAAATAAAGATATGTGACATAGGATAAATGATTGCAAAAATATTTAGCCCTTTTAAGTCAGTATTTAGTGAATGCATCTTGAAAGCAATTGTAGCGTGGAGTCTGTATGGAGAGGTCTTAATCAGGGTTACACATCTCAGTACAGCAATTTTCCCCCATTATTCTTTGCAAAACGTGTTCAAGCTCTGTCAGGTTAAATTGAGGCTTGGTCACTTGCTCACTCAAGAACACCCCTTTCATTGTCTTTAAACCATTTCTGTGTAGCTTTAGCTGCATGCTTGCATTGTAGTCTTTCTGAAAAATAAGTTAGTACTGAAACAATAGTTTTTTTGCAAATGGAAACAAATTGTACTTCAGGATATTTGTTCATTTTAATAAATTCATTTTACCTCCTTACATTAAAAGCTTTACAGAGCCTGCTGCCAAGAACCATCCGCACAGCACGATGCTGCCACCGCTATACCTCACAGTAGGGATGGTATTATTTGTGACCATTTGCAGTGTTTGATGACCACTAAACATGGCATTTGTGTGATGTTCAATTGCCTGATGGAGTTACCCAGCTGCCTTTTGACAAACTCTAGTTGAGCCTTGAGATGAGTTTTCTGCAACAGTGGTTTTTCTCATTACCAATGTCTCATAAAGCTTTGACCGGTGAAGAACCAGGGCAACAGTTGTTCTGTAGTGTCTCCCATGTCAGCTGCTTACAACTTATAACTCCTTCAGCATAGTAATATGTAGGGATGGGTATCGTTAAGGATTTATCGATACTACTACTCTTAACGATACTCCTTATCGATTTTGTACTTTATTGGTATCCTTATCGGTACTTTAAAAAAAAGAAGACTAAAACAAAAGGGTAAAAACACAAATAATTAACTATAATTGTTTTAATTTTTATAATTGGAACAGCAAAGCACAGAAAAATAACTACAAAATTAAAAAGTAAGAAATTAATAACTTAATAAAAACACTATATAAACAAATTATTTTATATATCAAAAACTAAAAATACTATACTGTCTATTTAAAAAAGTTTAAGGTATTCAAATAAAAAATATGAAACATAACTTCCCTATAAAACAATGCAAAAGCCAAAATGAAAGATTTTGAAAGCTAAAGTGTATAGTGCAAAATAAGCCCTGAGAACATTGAGAACAACAATATAACATCCACCCATCCATTTTCTGTACCGTTGAATCCTAATGCTGCAGCAGTCAGGCGGTCAAAAAACTCTGTTTGTTTTGTTGTATTTTAGCAAGGTGTTTGGTCAAATGACTCATGTTCTGGCCTTTGCAAGCAAAGCGGTTTTTGCATTTGTGACAGTGTGCATTGTCGGCTCATTTGTCTCCAGCAGGTTAGACTACTGTAACGGTCTGCTCACTGGCCTCTCTAAACGAGCTGTTAGACAGCTGCAGTACATCCAGAACGCTGCTGCTCGAGTCCTGACAAGAACCAGGAAATACGACCATATTAGTCCAGTGCTCCAGTCTCTGCACTGGCTTCCTGTCGCTTAGAGAATAGAATTTAACATGGCTCTGCTTGTGTACAAGTCTTTTCATGGTTTGGGACCAAAGTACATCTCTGACTTGTTAGAGACATATGAACCATCTTTGGCCCTGAGAACTTCAGGGAGGGGTCTCCTGGTGGTTCCCAAAGTCAACAATAAACACGGTGAGGCTGCATTTCAGTTTCAGGCAGGTAAAATCCGGAACAGTCTTCATGAGGATGTGAGACAAGCCTCAAGTCAAACAATGTTAAAATCCAGGCTGAAAACAGTTCTTTTTACCCATGCATATTACAATTGAAAGTATTTTATCTGCACTCTCGCTTTTTATTGTAATTAATTATTTTTGAAGTTGATGTTTTTTTTCTGTTTATCTGTTGTCTTAATTTATGCAACTATGAAGTACTTTGAATTGCCTTGTGTATGAATTGTGCTCTACAAATAAACTTGCCTTACCTTTTATTTTTGTAAAATGAAGCCAATGTTTGGTAACTACTTGTGAGCGAAGCTTGTAGTGAGAGCAGTCGCTCCTCCCATTAGTTCCCACGGCGTGTGTGTTTGTTAAGGTGGAGCGGGCGGCCACTGTTTGGCTTGTGTTTATATTTCCCGCAAAAGATAAATACGACCTTAATTTTACCGTTAAGAGGACCAATAAGAGTGACGCTTATCCATCCTGGTGGACTGTCAGAATCAGCCCCGGGTCTAATTTAATACCAGGTTTCGGTACCCATCCCTAGTAATATGTGTCCTGCTGTCCTCTCTCAACAAATCTCCTACTTAAGGCCAGTTTATGCTTCAACGTTTTCATGGAGACGGATTGACCCAACGCAAGGGCTCTCCGTCACCTACGCAAGGACGCACAGAGGAGAGCTCCATTTTCTAACCATCTGTCAACGGAGAGCGTATGTATCTGATTGGTCAGTTCAGTAACAGCCAAAGATCACTTCAGCAGAACGGTGCTCTATAGTTGCTGTAATCAGTGGTTAATGCAGCGTTTGGCCACTACATGCTTAATATTGAAAGGATAATTTATCTAATCTATTCATTTGCCGATTTTGAACACAAAGAGGTGTAGAAAAGCAATAAAAAAGGCTATTGTCTTAGTTTCTTGTGTTTTTAGAGTATTCTATGAGCTGCACTTCTAGTAAAAAGCTTTACAGTTTAATCCAAGCCTACTTTCTGTTGTCCATTGCTCCTTGAGGGGAAAATGCGATCACAAGCCTAGAAAAAAAGGTAGACTAGTAGGCAGAGACACCATGAAAAGTTAGTACCCCCTACTGTCCTGGTCCATCAACGCTGAAAAAACAATGGAGAGCAGAGAGAGAAAAAAACGGAGAACCGTAAATGAAAAAGGTCTCTGTCAATACATCTGCATATGAGTGCAAATTTGCGGTCGGAGAAGCATAAAATATGCATTATACCTTTACTTAGTTTGTGGGAATGGTCTGATATAGGCAGATTTACACATTTGCCATATTCCTTCCATTTTGTGATGAGAGATTTAACTGAAGCAAAAGGATGTTCAGTGTCTTAGAGATTTTTTTTTGTCTCCATCAGCTTAATGCACTTTTTAACATATTTTTCCTGATATTCTTGGAGTTTTCTTTTGTCTTCAAGCTGTACTGGTAACCAGGAATATGGATTAACCAGTAAACCAGGTGTCTTTTCTGAAATCATTAACGGAACCACTAATAATGTGCAGACTTTATTCGCAACAGTTGAGACTAACTAATCCTACAGTGACAGTAGCCCCTAAACTAAACTCTACCAAGGCTTGCACTGAATTTGCCAGCGTTTTTATTGAAAAGATGCTGAGAATTAGAAGGTCAATCTCTACATCAACAACAAATCCACAACCAGTGCCCCCCACAGTGCTGGTTCTGTTAGACCTAAGTACGGCATTTGACACTGTTGATAATAAAATACTTCTGGAATGACTGGAGAGCTGGATCTACTCACTGATGCAGTACTGGGCTGGTTTGAGTCCTACTTGGAGAACAGGAAATTATTTGTATTAATGGGTAATTTTTCATCAGAACAGACAGAAATCACATGTGGGATCTCCCAGGGCTCCATCCGGCGGCCACTTCTGTTCAATATCTACATACTCTCACTAACCCAAATTATAACAGCCAATAAGATTAGTTACTACAACTATGCAGTTGACACTCGGCTTTACTTTACAATGTCACCAGGTGACAGTGTACCTGTCCAGACCCTAAATGAATGCATTGAGCAAATCAATAGCTGGATGTCATATGAGACAAGGGAAAAAACATGTAATCAGCTGTGTTTTGCACACATTTCCAGTGTGTGTTTGGAACGTTTTCATGTGATTAAAATTTGAAACCCTGTGGAATTATATGTCAACCCTATGTGAATACATGTGAAAAATGTCTGCCACCTATTTAGAGTCATGTGGAATTTGTAACACTTTTGATGAAGTCAATGGAACTGCAAAAAACAAAACAAAACTGTATAGCACACAAATACTAGCAATATTTATTAAGTACATGAATTAGTACAATTTACATTGGTATGTAAGAAAAGAAAATCAAAACCTAATATATTAAAGTCAAACAAGTGTCAAAAAACTAAGCAGTATTGTTTTTGCAATCAATCAACTTATTTATAATTATTATTGTTCTAATAAAATGTAAATTTAAGAACATTTTTGTCACATTTTTAATTATGGCCCCAGATGCAGAGGCTGATAATCCTGGAAATAATGGGTTGACTTACTGTGTTGATGCCCAACTTTAGAAAAAACAGCAACATTTTTCATAATTAGTGTGAAAATTGAATGTGAATGTTTTATTTTGATATTTTTTTTAAATAAAGACCGCATTTGACATTTGAAATTGAAACAAAATGATAAATGGAAGATTTAAAAGTGTAAAAAAATATCTACATAATAACGCATTTAAAAGAGATTGAAAAACCTTTTGTAAAACATTGTGAAAAACCTAAAAAATTACCTTGTTATTTTCCTCGGTCCCAACGTCATGATCGTCAGAGGAAGGATCATCTCCCTTCAGATGTATTCCAGGTGAACAGTGAATGCAACAGTGGAAACTATGGGGAGGAAATAAAATGAGACCAAATTATCAGGAAAACTGTCCATTTCCTATAGTCTTTCATAAATAAATTATTCTAAGAAATTAAAATGACATATTTAATTCAACTTTAAGAGGCTTATTAGCAATAATGTTAACATACAAAGCCTACTTTTTACATTTTTAAATGCCTAATAAATGACCAGAATATTTTAAAGCGATACTTCTTACATTAACAAAACTTAACTGATCTTGATACCTGGCACTTTGTTTCTATATATTTGTATTCTTCTCTCTTGATTTTGGCAAGGCTTTGTGTTTGTAATATACAGACAAAAAGTTGGCTCTTGGCTTAATTATTAAAGCCACAGGTTTGAAAAATGATTAAAAAACTAGAAACTAGAAAACTTGAAAACTTGAAAAGCATATTGTTTTGCAGTGATGTTAAATGTATGTAGTTTTAAATAAAATAGAATGTATTGGTAGGAATCTTATGAAGACATATCGTACTATTTCTATACATGTATGCCAAATAATTTTAAAAGCTAGCTAAGCCCTTGGCAAACAATGCTGTAATTGACTACTGCTTAACGGACTATACTGTTTATAGATTAATTTAACTTATATTTCTAGTATTAATATGCTAATTAATCTTGGCCTCAAACTATATTCAAATTACATCAACATGTGTTTTTAATTCAATTCAATTCAATTCAGTTTATTTATATAGCGCCATTTCACAACAGATGTCATCTCAAGGCACTTTACAAAAAGAGTTATTACAATACAATGTTTAACTAACCGTTAACACTGAGGATCTCAGCTGGAAAAGCGTTCCATCCTCCTTTAGTTGGATTTATACCTACTGCTCGAGTTCCACCAAGCCTACTCTGGTAGGGTCAATGTTGCGAACTGTCTCTGACAGAAAGTAGCTGAAGTTGCCCCTGAAAGTCGCTAGATGCCACCAGATGACATCACATGCTAATTTGCGTATCAATTACGTCATCACGTCACACTGGCATGATGACATCATCACTCATATGGCGGTGTTTATTTTCTTCTACAGCATCCAATACAAACAAAATCAGTTTGCAATAAAAACTGTCTGCAAAACCATCGTGTTCAGACATATAAAAAATAACAAAATAAATAATAGTTAGAAATAATAAAAGGCAGCCTTTAAAAGTCAAGGAAAGATGACAAGAGGGAAAAAAAATGGTATGTGGCTTTGAAAGGAAAGTTGGTATAATGAGGAAAACAGGGCATAACAGAGGAAATAATTACATCTAGATTAGGATTAAATAAAACAGGGTTAAATAAAACAATATTTAAACAGGGAAAAGGTGTTACTGGAAACTATAGTACATATTATTTAGAGAGAAGGGAAGTAGTACCAAATTTACAAGATATCAAATTATACCTGTACATCCAATACCTCTTAAGCAACTTTTTCTAGTTCTGAAGAAAAAAAAAATATATATGTATATATATATATATATATATATATATATATATATATATATATATAGACTCCATCACATGTACTTTGTTTAAAAAAAGGACACATTTAGTGTGTACCAAACATTGCTTGCCAACAGTTATTGAACTGACCGTATATTTCGAAGGTTTTTTTGAGGGCAGCCCATGGGAGCAAATGCAGCGTACAGACAATTTCTGCTTCTTTCCCTCTTCATAAGGAGAAGTTTGAAAGATGAAAGTAAAAAAAATTACGTTTCTGTGTCTTAAAAAAGAACAATTGGTATTATATCCATGCACATTCCTTTTTTTAACTTTTCAATTCAGGTTGAAGAAACAACTTCTTTAGAGATCGGGTGAGATCAGCTCCATTTCTCTGACGCTGGGTGAAATGAACCAAGAGGTTTATGACGTGACTTGAGCAGATCATTCCTCTGCTGAAAGACGGTTCAGAACAGAGCAAATCGGGTCTGTAATCTGCAGGGAAGATCAGCGACAAAGTGTCACAGAAAGTAGCTCAGGGTGGTCAAAAATGTTGCTAGATTTGTCGCTAGGTGCTTTTTGGAAAAAAATGTCATTAAGACGGTCTGAAAAGGTGTGAGAAATAGCGACAAAGTCGTTAAGTTGGCTACAGTGGGTAGCGTTGCTAAACTTTTTTTTAAATCCTTCCTTTACTGCTATATTTCTCTCAGCAACTGACAGCAGACAGCCCAATACAGCCAATCAGATTGCTCTGTACATCTTCTATTGCCTAGAACCTAATACACCCTGAAATTGGGATTTGTATATTTTAGAGTGGCCAGTTTCACACGGAGTCATCACAAAAATACGAAGGGTGTACTGACGATGTTTGAATCTAAGATATTTGTAATTTCAATATTTTTAACTACTCTGTGATATAGTGCTATTATAGAAATTATTTACGCTAATGTTAAAGAATAGGAAAAAGAGTCGCTGCACGTAATTGAAAGTTATTTCACATTAAATTCACAACAGTTTGTCCGACGTGAAAGAAATCTGTCCCATATCTGTCCCCATTATTTTCCAAGTTTCATGTTGTGTACTCCTAAGTAAAGATTTTGTCCCACATGCGATACTTATGTATCTAACATGTTTCACGTTTTTCACTTGTGTATCAGATTTTTTAAACTTGTTTTACATGTGTGCTTTTGGTGTTGTCCACAAGTAAGCCCACCTCAGCTCAGTGCCTCTCAACTGTGCCTCTCAACAGTGTGGAAGTTGCTCCATCCCCTCTCAAGGATACGGGTTCCAGAGCCGTGCGTCCAGGCAATGCCGACAATGTCCAGTCAAAACCTCTCAACCTCACACACCAGCTCTGGCTCCTTCCCCACCAGAGAGGTGACGTTCCACGTTCTAAGAGCCAGCTTCTGCAGCTGAGGATTGGACCGCCAAGGTCCCCGCTTTCGGCCACCATCCATTTTGCACTGCACCCGACCCCTTTGATCCCTCCCACAGGTGGTGAGCTCATGGGAAGAGGGGCCCATGTTGCCTCTTCTGCCTAAGTCCAGTCAGGCCCCATAGGTAAAGGCCAACGTGCCCCAACTCCAGGCCTGGCTCCAGAGTGGGGCCCCAGTGACCCGCGTCTGGGCGAGGGAACAGTGAATCCAATGTTGTCTCATATCATAGGGTTCTTCAGGCTGCGCTTTGTCTAACATACCCACTAACTATATTTAAGACATTGTTTAATGGCCCAAAACCTCAATAAAAATATTCTGAAGTGCTATATTTAGCAATGCATCTTAAACACCATCACTAACGTAACAATACTGTGTAACTTAAAAGCTATAACAAAGAGGAGTTTCTTAGATTGTAAAGAAAAAGAAATTAAAAACGTGTCTTTAGGCTAGATTTTCATAAAAAGCTACATAAAAAAAACAAAAAAACATCCACGTCCACATCCAGGTTTTTAGAGGGGTGAGAATGAAAGTGAGATTTCCTTAAAAACTTACTGTATATTACATTTATTACATATATATACATTTAAAATGGGCACGACACTGAGGTTATGTTTATATCTACCAGCCAGTAGTGGCCGCGAGTTCACAGATATGGTCTCCGTGATCAAACTATATGTTTGGCACAACTCGGCTGGCACTGGGAAAAATGGTGGAGTCAACAAGTCAAGCAGCTGCTTAAGAGCCCTGGAAATACTTTATCTGTCTCCGGAGAGGAGTGTTTGCAGAAGAACATAAACTACAGTAGTTTTAGGTGAAGCCTACACCAGATGGACCCACATGAAACATTTCCACGGCATCAAACACACACAGAAACAGAGACTTTCATCCTGAATCAGTTAGCTAACTCACTTGCTAACTTTGCTAATGTTAGCTGTCAGTTAAACTCCTCTAAAATACATTTCTCAATGGACAAAGTTCAGGTTGGTCACTGGGCGTACTGGCAGCGAATCAGGCAACCCAACAGTTGGAATTGTGTTTTTATTATTGTAACTACAACCTAGATAAATTAGATGTTGCTGTCATGCTCATGTTCCAGACACAACCTTTAACACAAAGTACTTGTCAGAAACCACATAATTATAGTAACGCTACTATATTGAAATGAATACGTCTTCAATCCATTTCTGTATATTTATATAGTGCCGATTCACAACAGATGTTCGACACAAGACCACAAGGTTGGTAGTATGCTACTCTTGGTGTTGTGCTACTGTTAGCGTCATGCTAACATCATCAAATGTGTTATTGTTAATCCAAGACTAAAAACGTTAAAAAAATCGTTTGGTTTAACAACTTCTGGCGACATGGTGGTACGGTCAATCATGGTCCGGAAATCAGTGAAACCCTGAGACGTAGGCAAGGGACCCACCAGGTCTAAATGTACATGATCAAACCTGCGCCTAGGAATGGGGAATGGTTCAAAAAGTGCTTTTGTGTGCTTATGAACCTACTGCTGCGTCAAAAACACAGCAGTGCCACGCAGCAGGAACTAGAGGGAGGGGACAGCCAGTAGATATGTCACAGAGCAGATGAAGGCCACCTTCCTGCACCTGGCAGCACCTTTAAGGCCGAAAGGCATCCGTAAAAACTCAAAAAGGCCAAATGGAGTAATTACGGCTGTTTTAGGGATGTCCTCCGCACAAACCGGGCACCAGGTCTATTTTAGAAAAGATAGCGATCCCAGCAAGATTGACAGAGAAGTCCTGAATGTAGGAAATTGGATAACGATCGTTTACCGTGATGTTAAACGACAGAAATCCCTTACATGGCCACCACTGACCGTCTGACTTGGGCCCCATGTGTAATGGCGAAGCCAAAGGACTGTTAGAGCACCGCACAATGCCTAAACGCTCAATGTTAGCAAACTCCTCCCAAACAATAACCAGTTAGCGGGATTGTGGTGGCGCACCCTCGCGAACACCGGGGGGCAGGTAGTGGGGATATAATGTTCTACCCCTTGGTTACTGTCACCGTTTGAAAAGTTGGGAACAGTCAGTTAAGGGAAATCTAATAATAACTGAAAATCCATCTCAGAAGCTAACAAATTAGCGTGGATTGACTGCACTGCTTCTCATGTCAGACAAGATAGAGAGGAAAATGACACAGCATCAGTTAACCTTCTGTTAGAAACATCAACAAGGAGTCTGTGCACACAGAAGAAATCAGACCCTATGATGGGAACAAACTGCCAGCTATAACAAAGCTCCACTGTCTTTACCGGGAAAGCAAACAGTCAGTGACCTTTTGCCAAATGTTTTGATGGGGGAGCCATTAGCAGCAGTTAGCAGCGGACCGCATCCTTCCGCCAGCCTGTCTGAGCCAGCCAGCGGAACCAGGGTCTTCTGGGAACCAGAGAGGACCAGAAAGTTTCTCCTAGACCATGAATCCTTGATCAAAAGCAGCCTTTCCCTGTCGCCCATGTCGGGGTCACCAGAGTGGAAGAAAAAATGAATGACAAGCGCTGGGTTAATTACTTCTTTAATTCCACTCCAACTGACAATGGTAAGTCAGAACACATATCTTAAACCATTCAATCATCAATACATTTTTTGAATCCAAACATCCTGTTATCTGGGTGTGAGTGGAGCCTCCTTGTGGTCTGCCACAGTATCATGATTAAAAAAAAGATTGAAAGAACAATTAATTATTTCTATAGCACATGGCTGATTTTTTTATGTTCAATAAAATCAATAAAAAAAATCCCTTCTCATTCAGAACTTAACACCTTAGTTCATGTTAAATGATTATGATTCTGAAGTCTTCATCAGATGTTTACTACCGGTTAAATTGTTAGGAATTATTTCTTTTCCCTCCTATAAACTAGGCTACATTGCACAGTATGAATCCCCAATAGTTGACATGTCACACAATTTTCTCTTTTTTGCCAAAAAGATTTAACTCCACTGGATAGACGATCCCAGACTCTAATTGTATTCTATATTCCAAGTTGGGAGGTTTTACAATGCTTTGTAGAAATAATAGCTCATAGGGGTTCTCAGAGTTCCTCTGCATTAGTTTTCAATCACTGCAGGGAGTGAATGGTAGAAATATCTATACAAAAAGACTTTGGGGCTGCTGAAGCCTTAAAAAAAAAGTTGGGATTAGCTTTTGATATAATAAATTGAAGAAAACAAGAAGCAGAGGCTATACAGACCTGATAATCACCAAACATTTTCTCATTCAATTTTTATAAAGAACATCCAGTCTCCATAGAAATTAAGAGAAGATAATTCTTCTGTTAATGAGACCTTTGCAAAAACCACTGGCACTAATTCAAAGGTAATATTTACCTCCACCAAAGAGGGTATTCTTCCCCCAGAGTTTGTCTGTTTGTTTTTGTTTTGTTTGGTTGTTGGCCACACAACTCAAAAAGTTACTCATGGATTTTGATGACATTTTGAGAAAATGTCTTCAGTGGGACAAGGATCAAGTGATTAGAAATCAGAGGTGACCCAAAAACAGCCATTTAAATGAATGTTTACATGGTCAAGGAATCTTAAAAAAGTTTTAATTAGATCACAACATTGGGTGGGTGGGTATTTTTTTTATATTTAGATTTTTAGAATTGTTAATCTTCTTTGAGGTGCATTAAATAAAATTGTGTGAACAGCAAATATTGTGACTCTGTTAGGTGTATTGGAAATTAAGCCAATAAAATACACTAACCAGGGCTGCTTTGTACATGAGTAGCTTGTTCAAAGCCCCAGTCAAAGGTTAACCCCTTACAGGCAGTCATGTGAATTACAAAAGTTAACCGTGAAAAATTGAAATTTTGTTGCAAAGCCTGGAAGCTACAGTATGTAGTCTTCTTTACAACTACACCTCATCCCCATGTTCTGCCCCCTCATATACTTTTGGTCCTCAACACATAATCTTTTTCTATCATTGTTAAAGAAATATAAGCTGTAGCCTTAAGGACAGGTCAAACTAATTCAATGTGTTCTATCAGGATAGAAAATGGTGTGTAACAGAGGATCAAAGAGAAATTGATTGGGATGAAATGAAGTTAAAATCAAGATCAGTTTAATTTTAATTCTGGCCTCAAGTTAACAAATTCAAAAGGAGTTCAAATATTCTCATTTTATATTTAAACCAGGATAAACTGAGCAAACAAAAAATTGAGGGCTATGTTCAATGGCCAGGTCCTATTTCCATGTTTTAGAAACCAGGTGGGATCCATGCTTAGGAAGATGAGGAAGGTGCCTTGGCAGACTCCAAGCCTTGCCAAAGTTCTTCCATCTCCTGAACACAGGATCAGGTGTCGCCACTTTCACAACGCCTTCTGGTTCTGTTTAATAGGAAATGAAGTCCATCAGAAGAACTCTGTCGAAAACTGAGTCAAAATGGGCCCTGACAGGCAGAAATATCAGCCTGTGACGGCAGTCAGTAATTGAATGATCGGCTCCCCCCTTACTCATAATGAAGAGAATATGTGCTGGGAATGTGTTTGTCCTTCTCCATCCTTCATCTGCCCTTTTGCCTTTCCTCACCCCGTACTTTTTCTTACCCCTTAATAAATCATTTGTGGGAGCAGAAAATAGGGATAATTTTACTTCACTTCAAAGTGCTTCTCACAGTGTCATTTTTGTAACCTCAAAGTGATGATGCATTAAGAAGACTTTGGTGAGAGCTGCCTGAAAGTGTTTTCCCTTGAAACAAAGTCGTGCTGATGGTATTGTGAGAGGCTGAGCTGAAGTACATGAGAGATCAATTATCACACCTCATTTTGTCCTCATATGCAAAATTATAGACCATGTCTATCCCAAACCATCAGGTGGTTTACCCTCTCTCCGTAAATGTGTTTCACAGATTTTCTGAAGGGGTCTGTGAAATGTTTTATCCAACTAAACAGAAGAGAAGGAATTTGCCTCTTTCTTGATCTGGCTTCGAATGTCCCTCTGTGGAAAAGGTTTAAGAGTAATAAAACCAGCTGGATAAAGCTTGAAACTAGGCATGATATAAAACACTGGTAATCACTGTTTCTAGATAGTTTTTTTTTGCCCATCCTTGTGCATCTGTGCACGTTTCATTAGGACTTGTCATATTTGGACCACAAATTAGGCTTTTTTAAAGTCATGTATATGGATGGTGATAGACTGAAAAAAGTAAGAGGGACAACTTCAAGAGGTAGTGTCAGACTTTGCATTGCTGTGGGGAAAACAAGTCTGTGAGGGATTCTAAATACCATAATTGTTTTGAGACTCCCTCCTAATATTTCTTTGGGGTTTTTAAAACCTCAAAAGAAAGCAGTTCCAGAGTACTGAGCCAGGAATGTCTGTCAGACTGGGCCCTGACCCTGGGCCAGCTGCTATAATGATGGGAAGATGAAAGAACCAGGGCCTTTCCCAGGCTGCCCTGTTAGGGGCTGCAAGCCTGTGAAATGGAGAGATAATGGAGACCAGGTGTGCTGTGGATGCAGGAGACACCTCTCAGTCAGTCTGAGAGCTCCTCTCAGTGAGAGGGAGGGCAAACTACCTCTGCTGCAAATTAGTTGGACCATAATCCTCTTTTTGGTTCCAGACTGGAAACATAAATGCCTATGGAAAGAAACACAATCAACAAGCCTAGTATGTTTTTCATTAATGCATCATTTTTTTTTACTCATAAATAACAAAAGATGCCAAGAGGACCTTTTTTTTTTTAAATTGCGCTCATGTCAATGTGGTACCCATAAATATGGTCATTTTAGCTTCAAGAACAACTATGTTTGAGCATTTACCCCAATTGTCTCAGACAATCGGACTACAAACACTGGGACTCCTCAGGGCTGTGTAATCTCCCCCTGGCTCTTCTCGCTGTATACAAACTGCTGCACCTCCAGTCACCAGTCCGTAAAGCTGATCAAGTTTGCGGACGACACCACCCTCATCGGACTTATCTCAGACGGTGATGAGTCCGCCTACAGGAGAGAGGTGGACCGGCTGGCTTCTTGGTGCAGTCACAACAACCTGGAGCTGAACGCCCAGAAGACAGTGGAGATGATCATGGACTTCAGGAAAGTCACAGCCCCACCGTATCCCCTCACCCTGATGGACTCTCCCACCCCCATCTCCATCGTGGACTCCTTCCGTTTCCTGGGCACCACCATCACCCAGGACCTCAAGTGGGAGCCAACCATCAGCTCCCTCATCAAGAAGGCCCAGCAGAGGATGTACTTCCTGCGGCAGCTGAGGAAACTCAAGGTGCCGACCGAGATGCTGGTGCAGTTCTACACGGCCATCATCGAGTCCATCCTCACCTCCTCCATCACCGTGTGGTTCCCCGGCGCCGCAGACCGGGACAAACACCGACTGCAGCGCATCGTGCGTGCTGCTGAGAAGGTGATTGGCTGCAGGCTCCCATCCCTCCGGGACCTGTTCTCCTCCAGGACCCGGAGGCGTGTGGGTCGGATCACAGCTGACTCTTCTCACCCTGGACACCGACTATTCTCCCTCCTCCCCTCAGGCAGGAGGCTACGGTCCATCCAGACCCACACCTCCCGCCACCTGAACAGTTTCTTCCCCTCCGCCATCAGACTCATGAACAATAACAAGACCCGATAGTTCAGTTAAAGACCCATGTAGGATATAACCATCTGCACTACGTAACTTTATTTTACTGCACTGTGTGGTCTGACCACACTTAGATCTGCTGCTGTCATTCACCTGCACATCTGTGAATGGAACCCTGCTGCTGTTCTTATGTTAAAAAGGATGTTTATCTTTTCATAGTTCTTTTATATACATACAGATTATAATATTTATAAAGACTTTAGCCTTATAGCTCATTCTTTTTATTTTTATTTTTATTTATTTTATTTTTATTTATGTTAAATGTTTTATGTTGCACGATTGTACCGAGAAAAATTCCTAGTTTGTGAACTTGTTCTCAAACAATGGCAATAAAACCTATTCTGATTCTGATTAATTTAAAGCATTGAAGATTTTAACAAAAGGTCACGGCGGACCAGCAACAAAAGTGTTTCTAATTGGACCAGGTTTGCTACACTGATCTGTAATTACAATGAAATTAGCAAGCAGATAGCTGAATCCAACGTGCAATTTAACATAAAATATTAACCCTTTACAAGAACTCCCTGAGAGTAAAGGTTAGAAAAAAAAGGATCCTGTTGGAGAAATGGATCACCCCACTTCTGTCCTTGACAAGAGGTCAACAGACGATTGACCTGACTATTGAAATGCTGAAGAGAGACTAAGGTTATGATACTCCTCATTAGCACCTTCCACATAACAGCTTGTTGAATGATAACTATAAAACATTGATTATATATAAGTGGAAAGACTCTATCATCAGCGTGCATTGTCTTCTTGAGATTAATTCATTATTAAATCTAAAAAGCCCCTAAAGAGACTTGAGTGAATCAGTCACAAAGAAAGAAGAGGCAGTCATTATATGAGCAAGCAGCCAAAGTAAAGCCCGGACAATATGAAGTCATTGCAGAATAAATTATATTTCATGTTCTGTTTGGCTTTTTAGATTTGCATTGCTCTGGATGGTTTTACTCTCTGTGTACAACAAATTAGTTTTATTAACTGGAATAAAGTACATCTCTTTATATGAATACAAGTTTTTAAGCAGACGGAAAAGGATGTGAGATTAAGTTCATCAACAATGCCAGCCAAGCCTCTGCTTTGTTTATAATATTTCTGAGGTAAAACCTAAGTTCCTTTCGTTGATCACCTCACTTTATTTGTCTCAAAAAGATTGTGCTTTGAATGCTGCAATTTATATTGTAGAAATTGATTAAAAGTAGACTCAATCCATCTGGCTTTGTTTTTTCTGGAATCAAATTTCAAGTTGTTTTATATAGGCTATAACAAGAAACAATCGTGCAAACAGCCATTAGCAAACACACACAACAATTATTACACCTAAAAAATGTAATCATGGGATGACTAAAACAACAACAAAAGTGCATATGTAAATGAGGAAGAAGCATATTATAGGTATTGAAGAAAAAAAAAATAACATTATGGAATTCTAAACAGGAAAAATCAAACACACATTATATACTTTAACCTTAATACAAATAAGCATACAACATAAAATTATGTTTTGCATCTGATTAAATCGAAGGCAGTGGCAAAAAACGATGTTCAAATTATAAATAATATTAAAGATATTTGGATAAAATTTAAGACATAAGG
The DNA here is from genome assembly GCA_028564705.1 of Apricaphanius iberus. Lineage (NCBI taxonomy): Eukaryota > Metazoa > Chordata > Actinopteri > Cyprinodontiformes > Aphaniidae > Apricaphanius > Apricaphanius iberus. Next base: position 2,044,054 of record JAPXFQ010000166.1, on the reverse strand, counting down.
TACAACATTTTTTTTAAATCAAATTAGAGCAAGATTTATGAAGTTTCAGAAAAAAGAATGGCTAAAAGAAAGTGATCTTTAAAAAATACAAAGTGGAGCATCTGGCTGAAGCTTTACTTTTTTATTTACTTCATTTTAGACTTGCAACTCTGAGTTATTTGTTTTTTTTCTTCTTGGTCAATATATTACCAATTAATTTTTTTTTACTTTTAGTCTGAAAAAAGTGTTTTTAAACAAGGTTTTGACCAGATAAAGCATATGAGGCATCAACCGGTACATTTTCAGAAATAGGTGTACAGAAGGGGTACATTACTGTGCCCCAAGGTACAGAAAAAAGTCAGTCACACATTCTAAGGACAAAATCAATTCAATTCAAAAATACTTTATTGATCCCAGAGAGAAATTAAGTGTCATTGTTGTAGCTCATAACTTATTCATTTTCAAGGAGTTGTTGTAGACCATGATGGCTGTGGTGAGGAAGGATTTCCTGTAGCGGTCTGTATTGCAGCGAAACTGAAGAAGCCTCCGACTGAAGATATTCTGTTAGATTCTGTAGGATAGTATGTAGGATGAGGAGGATGCTCAGGGTTGACCATAATCTTTTTAATTTGAAGAAGAATCCTTCTTTGCATCATTATCTCAAGTTGTTCCACAGTCGTCCCCAAGACAGAACCAGCCTTCTTTATCAGGTTGTTGAGACAAATATCAGATCTCAGTGTAACTATCTATACCTTTTTCCTTTTCTGAAAGGTCCATGCATGTTCCTCAGTACTAAAAAGTAAACTAAAGTAATATCACTTCTTGGATATGGTACGAGTTGTGGTCATTATCTTTTTCACTAAAAATACTTCCATTAGCAAAGCTAGTTATGCAAATGGACTGCATAGTCTAATTGTTAGCAATTTTCAACATTAATAAAAAAAATAAAATAATCAAACAAATAATTTTAAAGGATATTCCTGCACTTTAAAAATGGTGAAATGATGTTTAAAATTAATATTGACAAGAAATATTTTGCCATGCCAGCATAAATATTTGGATAAACTGCAAAAATCCAGAGTGCAAGATGAATTTATCTTTTCAGTGGGATAAAGTAAGTTCAACCAAACTTACTTTGACTGGTCTTGGCTAAAACAAACAAACGAAAAAAGAAATCTAATGAGTGACACATTTAATGATTGCCTCATCTCTCCTCATTTCTGTTTCATACGGGTTAGTTCATATAATACCACCCACACAGTAACAGAAGCCGGCGTAACAATGTCTGAGTGTTGCTCCAGAATACCTCCAGTTGTGAATCATCATGCAATTAGTCTGCACCACACTGCCTAAAGCCTATCCAAAACTCCAACACAAACTCATGCAAACACAGGCTATCCTCTGGTTTGCCTTTTTAGCAGTCATACCATCTTCTTTGAAGGAACATGACACTCAATGTATTGAGCCAAGGTCACTGAACAGCCATTTCAAACTGCGGCCTACTGCTGCAGTGTGAAAGTAATACGGCCACCATTTAAAAGGCTTCACTTATCAGATAACAAATGCTGGGCAATCTTCCGACAATGCACTTTCCCTTTTCCCTTCCTTTGATATATTAATTTTTGACCAAATATCCCCGCTTAACTACTGTAATGAGGTAAGATGTATTGAGCCTTAGTCGTTGCCATGGATACAACCATCCTCGCTTACTTGTCATTAGAGCACAAACAAGTGCTGGCATCTAATGTCATTCTAGTCAACATGATAGAGAGCGATGGGGAAGAGAGAGAGACTGTTGGAGCTCTTACTCCGTTACCCCGGTTGAAATTGTTTTTGTGTGTCTGCATCATTTGGATTTCTATGCATGTCATAGGCCAGTGGACTTTGTGCAGAATCATTGTCAGGTCATACACCTGGGGAAAGGCACATCATTGTTCTCTTTGTATGCTCTGCAAATCCAAGAGCTTTGATGTTGGTCTGCAAAAGAAAGCATGTGGATTCCATAGAGTAATTACTTGTCACAGCCTCTCGGTCTGCTCACTGTGTCCGATGTCTTTGCAAATAACTGGAAATGTACAATTTACAGCCTTTGCTTCAGAAAATAAAATGAGAAATGCTATTTTTTTTAAACCTTTCACAATAAATGATTAACTAGAGTAGTGCTGCTAAAAAATAATACAACATCTTGGTATTCTCATTTTCCATTCTATCATGATGAAATTACGGCCTGACTGGGTTTGGAGAAAGGAAGGCAGACAAATTAACAACAGCTTCGATACAGAGAGAAAAAACTGAAAAAAAAGAAACAAATGAGCTTCATCACAGTTAAGCTAATGCTCTGTAGCTCCTGCTATGTCTCTCTGTTTGCTCACTTAAAGCCATGCTAAGATAATGACATTGTAGCTTGGTAGCAGTTCCACAGATGCTTGGGAATATTACAGTTCTTTTTATTTTCATTAAGTATAAAACTTTATACTTGTAGTCACAGCATGAAAATGTGCTTCACTTTTATATGTTTCTTCTCACCTCATTCCAGTTATAATCAGAGTATGTTTTTTAGTCCTGTTGTTCAAGGTGAAAGTGTAGCCGCATGCCTCCCCTGTCTTTTCTCTGAACATAATCTCTTCCTCACACAGAACAATAATCCTACCTTATTTTCTCTCTCACTGTGGCTCTTTTATTACTTCCAGGTGTTAAGGCTCTACCTCCCTTACAAGCAGATGTGCTAGGGGAAATCTTTGTTTGGAGCTGTACTATTCCAAACCGAATATTCATCTTGCAATACTCTGATGGAAACAAACATGAAAAATTACCAAAATTAAAAAAGCCAAATAAGTAGCCTATTTGCATTAAATACAAGTAGTGACCGGCAGAAGAGATGAAAAAAACCCAAAATGAATACAGATCAAACCTGTAAGCTATGCACGTAGAGGAAAGTCACAAAATAACCTGGTGCTCAGAAATAAATAGGCTGAAAGCAATGGGAAAAAGAAACAATAAATCACTAAGCATTTTTTAGTTGTAACATATGATGGGACATTTTTGTTGTTTCAACAAATGATGGGACATTTACTTATAAATGGATGAATGGATGGATGGATGGATTGATGGATGGATGATAAGAGTTATATTTTTTATTCTGCCTTAAAAAATAGGTTAGATAGATAGACAGACAGACATACCAGTAAGTAGATAGATTGGTAGGTATTTAGGTAGGTTGGTAGATAGGTCCAAAAATATGACTGGAAGGTTAGTTGGTCTGTCATAATTGCCCTTAGGTATAAGTGTGTATGCATGGTTGTTTATCCTGTTTATCTCTGTGTTGCCCTGCAATGGACTGGTAACCTAACCAGGCTGTACACCCCCAGTAACCCAATGGTTAGTGCCTTTGGGTTACTGTTTTGAACTTTTACCATTTTCCAACAAGCAGCTTAACTGATATCACAAGTATCTGCAATGAAAAGTGGCAGGAAATTGACTAAAGCATTGGAAATCAATTGAAAGTAAATGTGCTCTCTAACTAAAAGTGAACAGCTGATTGCTCCTCTAGGTATGCGTCCACACGTGTTTCGTGCTTTGTGTTCACTTTTTTCCTTTTATCCAAAAATGTCATTATGTCTCTCTCTCTCTCTGCTGCAAGGATCAGTATGTGTACACTTAGAGCCCATAATATCTTCAGTTAACTAGCAATAAAGGAGAGAATGTGTGTATACACGGATGACATGTCTGTGTAAAACATGCAGAAGAAGGTTGCCTTTTTCCATATTTTTTGCAAGTATTTCGCTGACAGTACGGACTGTAATTGTATCTTTAACAGAGAAAAAATAGATATACTGTACACAAGTTTTAGACCACAATCAATCAGTGTTTTGTCTTGAAAAAAATCAAATATGTTGTTGATTTCTGTGTGCATTTATATTTTGTTTCTAGTAAAAAAATTTGTCAAGACAAGTGAAAAAGTGTTTTAGTTGATACAAGAAAAGATAAAACTACACAAATGAAAACAAAGGCAGGCTGAACTTTACTGCTGAATGACTTTGATGGTAAATATTCATTTTAAATAAACAATATATTCTTGTAATTCATACATACATTTGAGCTCCTTCCATCCATCCATCCATCTTCTTAACCGCTTATCCAATTCAGGGTCACGGGGCAGCTGGAGCCTATCCCAGCAATTATCAGGCGTTAGGCAGGGTACACTCTGAACAGGATGCCAGTCTGTTGCAGGGCCAACACAGAGAGACAGACAACCATTCACACTCACATTCATTCCTAGGGACAATTTAGAGTGATCAATTCACCTATCATGCATGTTTTTGGACTGTGGGAGGAAGCCGGAGTACCCGGAGAGAACCCACGCATACACGGGGAGAACATGCAAACTCCATGCAGAAAGACCCTGGGCCGGGATACGAACCCACGACCTTCTTGCTGCAAGCATTTGAGCTCCTTATTTAATGTATTTATTTTTTGAACATATTTAATACATATTTTAATGAATAAATTCCTTCAGGATTTGAGAGGAGTGAAGTATTATCAGACCTTCAAGTTTTAAAAAGGCACAATTTGCCATAGAGGAGGATCATGTTGTCAAAGATATATACTGTATATTACTACTAGCCGAAATGCATGTATAAAGTATGAATGAAGACTAGCTACCTGTTCATATATTTTTATTCATCTCCAAATGTATTTCTTAAATAGAAAGTAGCCAAATATGAAATCCCAAAAGAAGACATTAAAAATAAAATAATAATCTAAAAACCCCAAAGAGATTACCGGACTCCCTCGTTCTCACCCACCCCCTGATTGGACTGCTGGGAGGGTGACCAGTAAGGGGTTAAATCTGTCGCCCCCCTATAAAAAGGAGCTGTTCATAAAATGGAGGAATAAGAAGCAGAAATAATATTTCAAGTATGATTACTTCATCCGCAGGGCACCTTGTGCGATTGAGAAAATGGGTGAGAGAGGGAGGGGGTATTGTGCAAGGCAAGCAGTAAATTATATCTAGCCTTTGAATGATTCCTGCGGATCCTATTACGACAGTGAGGGTGACCAGGGAGTTGTGGGAGGTGTGGTTGCGAGGGGGATTGGGCAGTTGAGAGAAAGAGAAGCAGCAGAACGAATCGGATGAATTCTGTTTCCAGCTGTCCGAATGATTTGGGCAGGGGAAAGGGGGGTGGGGGGGGGGGGTAGTGGGTTCTTTGGAGGCAGTTACAGTGCAGAAAAGGACAGTAAGACATTTTACCCTGCATCTGAAGTCATGCACACATTCAAACACAATGAGTAATACTATTCGTTTTGATTTTTTTTCCCCCACTCTTAGCATCGCACTCAGCAAATTTTACACTCAACGTGCCAAACAGAGAAAAACACTGTCTCCTATTACTTCCCCCCTGCACTCCCCCACCCTCTCTGAATATTTGAGAGGCGCTTGTCTGCCATTTGTCACTTTGACTGGTGATATAGTAGCTGATAGTGACATTAATGTGCTGCAACAGAAGATAGTCCTCATAGGGAAACAGAGATACTAAATTTATTCAGCCTGCACCTCCATTTTACCAACAGATGCCAAATATTGTTCACAAAACCACTTTCGCTCTTTGTAGAGAGAAAGGCATTTAAACCAAAAAATTATCTGTTGCAGTATATTTAAAAAAGGTACCAATTTTGTGAATAAATTTGAATTAGAAACTGCACTTTGCTATATATTTCTATGTACTCTTGCTCAAAATTAAATGGACTGTTTGGTGTTATGTCATCTGAATGTAACAATGTTTGTTTTATCATGTAGCTTCCCATTGTACTAATGAATTTTTAACTTACATAGAAATTTAAGAGAAAAAAGAAAATGCACATCCTCTATAGGTTTAGTTTAAATCATCTCTCAGCTGCATATAAAGGTAATATCATGTGATCTTACCATAATGTATGACTAGAAAAATGCAATTGACATGATACATAGAATTCAACATAACATTTGTAAAGTATGTGGCAGGTTCAGTTTTTTGCCTGCGAATTATATAGACAAGTATTGGCATATGCAACCAACCTGGCAATTTCTGAGCACAAAGATAACAACCAGCAGAGCTAAAAAGCTGCATTTACTCATGAGACCGCAGTGCATGCACCCCAGATGAGAAGAGAGTGACGTTTAGGAGTCTGGGAGAAGGGTGGAGGTGGAGGTAAAAGCGGTGTCTGACACAGCTGCGCCACACAGCAACACAAGGGCTCAGCGGAGCGAAAAAAGACTTTACGCATGCCTATTTTTGTTGAATAGATTTTTGTACCTTAAGTGGGCTCCAGAGAGAGTTTATAACTTTCGAGATGCGGCGTTTGATCGTCTGCAGTTGAGTGCTCTCATATCAGCTCTGTGCTCTGTTTACATAGTTATTTTAGGTCGGTAATTTAGACAATAGGCTGTTGACAGAGTTGACGTCTGGTTAAAAAGAATAAAACAAGGCTAGCGAAATTGTGGGAGTTACTTTGGTACGTTTAATCCTTCTTTAGCAAACTGCAGAGGCAATCAAAATTAGCTATGCAAAATCACGTGCACCTAAAGCATCCTCTCCTGGTACTGTCTGTCAACCCACCCACAAGCATCAATCCCTCCACAAGCACTGAATCATCATCAGAGCGATTTTCTGCCCCTGTTGGATGAAGTAATGGCTATTGTGCTCAGTCTTCTTTTCAATGACGTTCCTTGTTAAATGTTCATTGCTGGATTTAAAAAACATCAGCCAATATTGCATAATATTATATTGGATAAATAAATATAACGTAAATTACAAGTGCAATGGGAAAAAAAAAGATTTTTACGCCCATTTTGAATATTATTTCAATACAGATACAAATGCTTTTCCCTCCTCAACCAATACAAATAAAGATTCCAGCTGCTTTACACACTCCTAGTATGCACACTCACCTAAAGGATTATTAGGAACACCTGTTCAATTTCTCCTTAATGCAATTATCTAATCAACCAATCACATGGCAGTTGCTTCAATGCATTTAGGGGTGTGGTCCTGGTCAAGACAATCTGATCAACTACAGACTGAATGTCAGAATGGGAAAGAAAGGTGATTTAACCAATTCTGAGCATGGCATGTTTGTTGGTGCCAGATGGGCCGATCTGAGTATTTCACAATCTGCTCAGTTACTGGGATTTTCACGCACAACCATTTCTAGGGTTTACAAAGAATGGTGTGAAAAGGGAAAAACATCCAGTATGCGGCAGTCCTGTGGGCGAAAATGCCTCGTTTATGCTAGAGGTCAGAGGAGAATGGGCCGACTGATTCAAGCTGATAGAAGAACAACTTTGACTGAAATAACCACTCATTACAACCGAGGAATGCAGCAAAGCATTTGTAAAGCATACAAGCTTGAGGCGGATGGCAACAAAAACAGAAGACCCCACCGGGTACCACTCATATCTACTACAAAAAGGAAAAAGAGGATACAATTTGCACAAGCTCACCAAATTTGGACAGTTGAAGAATGGAAAATGTTGCCTGGTCTGACTCTCGACTTCCGTTGAGAGATTCAAATGGTAGAGTCAGAATTTGGCATAAACAGAATAAGAACATGGATCCATCATGCCTTGTTACCACTGTGCAGGCTGGTGGTGTAATGGTGTGGGGGATTTTTTCTTGGCACATTTAGGCCCCTTAGTGCCAATTGGGCATCGTTTAAATGCCACAGGCTACCTGAACATTGTTTCTGACCATGTCCATCCCTTCATGACCACCATGTACCCATCCTCTGATGGCTACTTCCAGCAGGATAATGCACCATGTCATAAAGCTCAAATCATTTCAAATTGGTTTCTTGAACATCAAAATGAGTTCACTGTACTACAATGGCCCCCACAGTCACCAGATCTCAACCCGATAGAGCATCTTTGGGATGTGGTGGAACGTGAGCTTTGTGCCCTGGATGTGCATCCCACAAATCTCCATCAACTGCAAGATGCTATCCTATCAATATGGGCCAACATTTTTAAAGAATGCTTTCAGCACCTTGTTGAATCAATGCCACGTAGAAGTAAGGCAGTTCTGAAGACGAAGGGGGGTCAAACACCGTATTAGTACGGTGTTCCTAATAATCCTTTAGGTGTATGTGTGTGTGTGTGTATGTTTGTATGTCATTAACTGTTTGTTTGTGGTTAAGAGCCATAGTATACTGCAAAAGTCCCAACATACGGAACGCAAAAAAAAAAATGGAGGTTGAAGTATTGGGAGACTGAAAATGAAAGAATTCTCGACCCAACCCCTCAATTTAATTGCAAATTTGAATTTTCCATAATGGATTGTGATATCTCAACTCACCAAAATCCATCATTTTGAAAGGTTGTATTCCTCAATTAAACTAGCACCCAATTCACCACCACCACGGTTTGTCTTTCTGCAGGGCTTCGCAAAGAAAAAAAATCTAATTACTTTAAATATAACTAAGATTGATATCCAAACATTTTCTAATGCATACACTAACCTACTATCTCCAATTTCGATTATAGATGGAGATAAGAGCCTACATTAGTCAACAGAAAGGATTTTTCCCTCATTTGATGAATCTGTTTAGCATATGACATTCACATCAGAATGTGTGAATGACCTGTGAAGAAATTGGAGAAGGTCAGAATTAATTCTGTCATCTATCCTAGGTCTTAAACTGAATGTTGCTTACTCAGCTGCATTATAATAGAGACAAACATCAGAACTGTGTCAACAGCCATAATGCCTGCATTACATTAATGTTTGGTAAGGTGGTATAAGATGTACTCTAAAGTACCTAGAGGAAACTAGTTTCAGACAAAGAAGACAGAAAGTGGAAACATTGTCACACATTTTTAAATCTGAATCTTTATTAACTAACCTGTAAAAAAACACATGAACAGAGTTGAACTAAACAAAGGAAAACTGGGGACATCTGGGACTTCAACGCTCAAAGTAAACACACCAGATAAAATCCTTCGAAAGTTTGACGACAGCTAGTCCAAAACTGATTTGGCAAAACTGAGACCTAACTAGCCTATCATAGACAGATATTCTAAAGCAAAAGTTAGAAACATGCCTTCTATATTTTCATATGAGGCAAAAAATATAAACAACAGGGTAGCTGCAATGGTCCCTGGAAATAAGTTTAATAAAAATAAATATTTTATATAACCTTTTATATAAATAATAATTGTGAATTTTTTGGGGGGGAAAATTATATTTTTTGAGGACCAAAAGTATAATCTACAGGATAAACGACAAAAATCTGAGTAATCCACAAATTATGACTACATAAAAATGCATTAACTTTGTAAGTAAATGAATGTCTATGGCGACCATGTTTTCAATAAAAAAACAGCTTTGCTTCTTCAGCAAGTGAATGTTTTGTTTGTTTGTTTGTTTATCTAGAATATAAAAACTTAAAATTAAAATTCAGACCATCGACACCAAATCAGTTGGAGCTCATTATCTCTGATGCAGGTGTTCATAGACCATTTCATTTCTATAAGGATTTTGTTGATAGAAGGCCTGGGAAAATTTAACGTTTGTTCATTTACAATACGTACATAGTGGCCCCATTATATGAGGTTACTCTGCAAAACTGAAATATTACAAACAGGTGTGCATTTTTGTAATACCCTCCTTTTAAGAAAATATTATGACCACCATAGTGTAAGGTCTCATTCCGTAAATCCTCCCCTAATCTAAAATATTTAAGCCCTAGTGCTTTCACTTGAGGCATAAGGGTTGTGGTGTTATATGCAGGGAGATTGAAAAAACAGGATTATTTCCCAGGTAAACTAAATATTTAAGTGACTGAAGCAATGGTTAATATCAAATTAGAAAGTGTGAAAAATATCAAACAAGTTTTATATTGCCAGAAGTTGCTTCATTTGTAGGTTCTTAGTTATGGAGCATTAAATTATTGTCCAGTCTAGCCAAAATCATAATGAGGCACATAAATATTTTGTCTTTGCATAATGGTTCAACAGATTTCAGTATGTGTAACCTGAGTCTGGGACATTACTTTGTAATATTAATGTTATAAAAATGAATGATATATGCGAGGATCTACATTAAATGTTACAATAGTTCCCACCAGATTCCCATAGAACACAACACAGTTCACCTGATGTTAGGGAAAAATAATAATGTTGTATTATTATTTTCTTAGGGTATATTTCTTTATCACATAGTTTAAATGCACTTTTTAAATGTCATTTGGTTTCAACCATATGTTCCTTTGTATACACCCTGTTCTTTTAAGATGCTAATGAAGTTTGACCAAATAAAGAGAGACTGCAGTGGGAGGGCCCTTTGAGACCAGGAGACAGAGCTGTGTGATCAGGACATAGAGCTGAGAGGCTGTCTGAGAAGCTGAGAGGAGAACAGACAAACGGTCAACCAGAGTATCTTCCTGGTCTCCCTCTGCAGAACTTTACTTATTTCATCTCCCACTGCAGAGTTCATTTAACTTCAATTTCTCTCCGACCCCTGTGTGTGATTCTTTCTAGGTTAAACCACTATTTTTTACCCTAACACCTGATTTTTTTTTTTTTAAACCTGGAGACTGAAGTTACCCGACTGACTATCATGGATAACTAATTGACTGATAACTAATATAAAATCAAAATAGAAGCTTAGGCAAACAAAAGAAAAATAATTTCTGTAACTACTGATAATTTAAAATAGCAATTTAACTCAAATATATATGTTGCTAGGATTTTTTAATGATCATTTTGAACATCACTGTTGAAAACACCAGGCTGAATGGAATGACACCTGCTCCTACATTCACACGTATGACAACTGAAGGCATATTCAGAACAGCTGCTGCTCATGTTACACATTTAAGCTTTGACACACAGTGTGTCATGCTCATCTCTATTTACAAAAGTAAGATCTACTTGTGAACAACAGTTGGCTTGTTATATCTGTGTGTTCAGCCAAAGCAGTGAACACCACAGCTGAGAACTAATGACAGCACTTAGGCTCTCTAAGAGTCAGCTACTCTATTGGCAGCTTCACTGATACCCTAAGCAGTGTCCATAAGCATGTCAAATGTCACATCTTCTTTGGTTTAATAGTTTATATTTTTTACTTTTAAAATTAGTATCAGAGACTGTTGCAGACCAGAAAGTAATTAACATGTTTGTTTAGGTGAGTTTGTCTAGTTTTAGTATTTTACTTGTCATAGGATAAGTAGGGTTAGGTTAAGTTGAGACACCCATCCTTATCCTGTGAAGTGTTATGTACTTATGATTTGAATATTTGTCCACTGTTTTAGTGAATGTTTCTCTGACAGTAGGTCATGTATATAACTAAAAGGCCTTCTGTATGTAATGTTATGATGAATAATGTACCAGATGGCCAGGCAGACGTCAGCAAACAGCAGATATCCACAATACATTTGGATCTTGTCAGACAGATGCCTGTCTAGATAGATGCTTGTTATCGGGCCATCAGAGGTGGTAAATTTGCAAATGCCAAACATTAACTTTATTCACTGAAGCAATGTTGGCATGTAAGAATGTGTTCTCTCTCTCTCTTTTTTTTTGTTCAATCTAACTTCCTTTGAATAAGGTATTTAGTCAAAAAACAACACTCAACAACAGTGTTTTAAAAGGTTAATGCATAGAGGAGATATGTTTATTCAAATCATTATATCACCATGTATTCAAAGAAACTGGTGGATAAAAAGTGTATACACAGAGGGCACCAACATATGGCAGATACATACTGTGCCTGTATGAAGCTTTGTGAGTAAAGGGAACTGAAAAAAAATCACTCTTCACTTTCTGTCTGTATCTTCTGTGATCCCTGACATTCATAGCTTTAGATATTTCAGATTTCATTCATAAACAGAATGATTTTTTAGCCCAAGCACATTCACTCATACCACTTATCAAAATGCAAAACCAAAATCAAAGCCTGAGATTAACAGACATACAGCCTATTTACAACTGCCTGCTACAATGAAACAGAACTGAGGAGACTTTACCAAACATTTCCTGTATAGCTACTTAAACTACATACTACCTTGTATGCTGGTGTCTAATATCTGCCACAGGGTACAATTAATTTGTGAGCACCATATGAATATGTGATGAATGTGTGCAAGCTTAGGTTGGACTTACCTCCATGACATGGCCGTACTCTGGTAACAATTATAACAGAACTACCAAAAAAATATTTTAACCTAAACTGCAGTGTGTTTAATAAATTATATGAATTGATCATTTTACTATCAAATATCAGGCTTTAAAATGTTTTAGCTTTTATATATTGTTCATTTATTATGTCTAAGTGGTGAAATTGATTTTTGTAGCAAATCTCATGTCCTTGCTACACTGCAGATGGATCTCAATATCTTTGATTTTGTCATGTTTTATTGTTGTAATTGTAAATATGTAAGACTTTACCTTTTTGGAATTTGACTTGTTTCATTTTGCTCATCACACTGTCGAAATTAAAAACCACTTAATGATAATTATCTGTTTATGTAAGAACAAGGAAAGTTATTGATGGTGTTGTACTTTATGATATGAAGATAGAATTGTCTGCTTATGCCATTCTCCCATCCTTATAATGAAGCTTTTAAAAAAACACCATTCAACTGTTAGCTTGATATATAATGAAAAAGGTACATATTACTGATTATCCAATGTCCTATATAAATATATTTTAGAAATCTTAATCCATTGTCTGGTGGCTGGTGTTAGACATCATTAAATTATCAGGCATTGGTAAATGTGTACATAATAATATGGGCTTTAAATGCTGTACAGCAGCTGGAATTGTAACCAAATATTTAAAGCTAACAGATCATGATTATGAATTAATGAACATGACAATAGTTAAAATAAAATTATCATCAATAAATAAATTTAATCATGCTGTTTATTTTGAAAATGTCACCTAAAAAATTCTCATGTTTGAGTGCATTTCAATGTGACTTTTGCTTAAGTGTCTTTGTTGAGAAAACATTAAGTAATTGGAATTCTAATTGTATTTTCAATAAAGTTTAATGCGTTAATAAATCATTATAATTGCACAGAATGAACATGCTGAATGCACACTTGGTTTTAATGTATGTCAGGAGTGGCCCTGATTTATTAATCTGCACTGTTTGCCAACATTTGCTTTGAAAAAGAATCCCTCCCTATAAATGTCACCAAAAAACATTCTTGGGGGTCTAACTTATTAATCTATTGCAAAGACACAGTAGATTGTGGGAACACATAAATACAGACAGTAGTAAATGTCAAGATTATAAAGACCAACAAGCATATCAAGGAGCTGTGAGCATGTAGAAATTAAAAAATATATATAATAAGTCATCTGCCCACAGGCATTATGCAGTTATAGCTGGGAGTCTTGTAGCGGTTGACTGTTCTGTACTTTTGTAATCATTCAAATTTAATTAAAGGCTTAAGGAGAAAATGGCCCGAGTTGACAGTATAATGAGTTGCCCAGGGACATCTTTTTAATAATCTTAGTTTGTAAAAAAGCTGTTATCAATTTATGGTAGTATTATGAGCCTTGTCTGTCCACTTCTATGGAAAATTCACACCGGCCCCAAGGAGTACGCCTCTTCCAGAAATTCTTCTGACTAAACAAATGATTTCATTTTCCCCATCATTCTTAATCAAATCAACAAATGCAAGAAATCCATGACAAAAAAGTTGTCATTAAAATGTCCCTCACCCTGGAATATAATAATTTCAAGGAATAAATAAATTATATGTTCTCTTAAATCAGGGTTTATGTTCCCAAATAGCATGTCATGCCGCCTGACTGGCCATTTGGGTACATCATTTAGCATTAGGTGATATATTTTCAATTGGTGGTAATACTAGCACATTGGCCTTTTCACAAGCAAGTTCTGGCATCAACTTGAATGGAGCTGCCTTTTTACAGCCACTTTAAGCGCTTGACGCTCACTGCAGGTCTCCTTTTTAACAGCCGTTCTGTTCTATAAGAGGCAGCTCAAAAGGAGTTATAAAGGAAATATTTTGTTCATACGCAGCCTTACCTACACAACTTGAATTTATGAGTTCTTCTTAAAAGCATTTTTCAAGTTCACATAACATGTTACTTCTTTAGCTGTATTTAGTCATGTACTGTTCCACAAGATAGTATTCATACCACTTTACGTTCTGCACATTTTGTTACAAGCTTATCCTAATCTTAATGTAATTAGGTTTTTTTTCTTCTATCTAACAGTTAATTGAAGTAACAATGTACCACTTATTCTTGCATGACAGTAAATTGGAATTGAATTATACAACACAACTGTGTTTGTGTTATCACGGTTTGTCAGTAGCAATCACTTTTTAACATTCTTCACAAGTTAAAACTTTCATGGTTAGTAACTGTGGCTTTATCTACGTGTTCATCTGCTGCCTTCTCTCCCTCTCTGTGTTTTTTAGTTTTAGAAAGTTCCAAATTTATTACACAGTCCTGACAGAGATAAGGTTAACTTGTGTCTTGTTAGTGTGTGCATAGTTAAATAGACAGGGGTAGTATTAAAATAATCCAGTAGGTCAGTGCTACTCTGCAAGAAGATATATTGAAGCATATTAGGTTGTTTTTTTTATCCCTTCACCTTACAAACCACCCTGACTTAAATATTCACCACTAAACAAGAAAGGAAAACATACACTAATCCAGGGGTCTGCAACTGCCAGCTCTGCAGCCACAAGTAGCACTTTAGAAACCTCTGCAATGGCTGATAATAACTTTGCCTGAAAATAATTAAAATAAAATAAAAACAACCCACTGATGGTTTCAAAGATGGAAATAACAAAATTAGCTTTTATCGTTAATTTTTTTCATTAAATAGTTTAATTTAATTTTTACACCAGATTGACATTAAAAGCACCAGCAATATTTTACACATTCTTTTTTTTGTCAAAAATGAATCTGTTTTTGTTTCAGTGATTCAATTTACTTTTTTATGCAATTCACTTTTATTTATATAGTGCCAATTCACAACAAATGTCATCTCAAGGCAATTTACAACAAAAGTCATTTCAATACAATTATACAAGCATTCCAATCAGTTAAGTTTTCTAATGTAAGGAATCCCAGTAGATTGCATTGAGTCATCGACGTGAGTTTGTGCTCGGATCATGCAGACTCCAACCACAGCAATCCCTCATACTGAGCTAGCATGTATCGATGGGGGAGAGGAAAAACTCCCCTTTAACAGGAAGAAACTTCCGGCAGAGCCTGGATCAGTACAAGCGGTCATCTGCCATGACCGTCTGGTGGTCTGAGAAGACAGAGAAGAGACAGCCTGGAGGATGATTGGTCACTTAGAGTGGTCTAAATATTCTGACAAGTGACCTTCCATAGAATATGTGCCACATTACTACATGATTTCCATAACCCAGCAGTATAGGAACAGGCTGTCTCCCCAACTCCACCTTCCCCTGGCTTGACCAGTGATAAGTGTTTAGCTTGTCTGGCTTGGCTTTACTGCTGCTTTTAGAAAATAAATTCAACGTGTTTGTTGAGCAGTGTCTTATCAATTTTGTTGCTCTGTTGGTAATTATAAGCCTCAGTGCTCTTGTAATCATGCAATTCCTCACAATCAACACCTTTGGACGAGGTAATTAATGTCAATGTAGCAAACATCGGGTGACAGTTTCATCTCATCATAGTATGTGAGAAGTGTCACGCCTCCTCCTCTGCATTGCAGGGGCGGTTCCTCCTGCAAGCAGAGGAGGGTCGTTAGTGATTGGAGCCACCTGGGCTCAGGGTATATAAGAATGCAACTAACCTCTTTTCTCTCTCTCTCTCTCTGCTCCTCCAGGTATGAGCCTGTTTTGTTTGTTCCTTTGAAGTTTTAAATTTGTTCTCACTAAGTCATGTTTACACATACAGATCCACTCAACCATGCACTTTACATACACCTTACATTATGACAGTCTCACACCTCATTCCTTTTTCTTAGGTTAAAGTTACTAGTTTTTGATTTACAATAAACTCTTTTTGATTGGCCTATACTTGGAGTTTGTGTCCCCTCATTTTTGCCACAGGCTATGAGCCAGCCTGTGACAGAAGTGATGAGTAATGTACTGTTAAATGTCCTCGCTGCTTTTTAAAATATTCCTATGTTCAGGGTTCCCGCAGGGTGTTAAAAAGCCTTAAAAGCATTGAATTTAGGAATTTGGAAATAACACTTTAAAAAGACTTGAAGAGGTCTTGAATTTTGATATCTGGGTCTTAAATTTTTTACTGTGTGTTACTTCTCCATATTGCATTTTTCCTCAAAAGTTTCATTTGTCAACCATGATTATTTTGGTTAAATAGAGTGGCAGAGGCAATGATTGAGAACTTACAGGTTATGGGTAAATGTAAATTTAATGAAGCGTGGCTGGATAATTATTTTCATTGTTGGTTAAAATCGGTGTAGAACAATGATTTGAGGCTTTTTGCACCATATGAAAAAAAAAAAAGCTAGGTACAATTGGAATGAAGGCGTTAGTCTAATGCCAAGTTGTACAAGCAAATGAACTGTCTCAAAGGACAAAAACAAACATCGCTTGTGTTTCAACAAACTGTTAACCAGCTTGCTGCTAATGCGCCTGAAGACGCATTAGCAGCTAGTGTTAGCCAGTTAGCTGCTAGTACTGCAGGTAGGACAGTAACCAGAGTGGATCTGCGCACAGCTTTTGGGTCCACGACAACGCTGAAAGCTGCGGAGGTCTTGTGGACTCTTAACATAATGTCCAAACACCAGTCCTACAATGGAAATGAGGGTATCTCAGAGCTTTTCAAGTGCATGTTCCCTGACTCAGACATCGCTAAGACATTTACTTGCGGTTCCGATAAAACGGCTTATATAGTCAAGTTTGATTAAGCTATTCACATTAGGGCTTTGACCAAGAACTTCGTCATTCAAATATAATTCTAATGTTTTAAAAATGAAAGATATTCGAAAGTATTTTAGGTATCTTAGGGAATATTCGAACCTGTATGGGAATTATTTTTTGTAAATGTGTTTGCTTGTAAATGTTTTCAATTGAGATTCCGAGCGAATGGGCATGAAAACGGACATACTGCGCTTCCATTTTGCCGGATGTTTACTTTTCGTAAGGTCGCCTGGGGTCCCGTTAAACAACTTATCAACTTAAATCTTTAATCAGCTGTCAAAAAACAAAGTAATCAGTAACATAGCTAAACGTTTACATTTATACGCCGAAATTACGGAAGTGTCAATGGTTCACAGTTAGTCAGGAGCCGAGGTCACTTTTCTTGTACGATTTTGGGGCTTCCGCTGCATTGTGGGGTACCATCCACATCGAACAGCCCTCTGGTGGACAGAACATGTATAACTTGTTTGATGCCAATATCAGTCTTACTGAAGACGCCTAATGGTCAAAATGTAATTAATAAATATTTAAATTTTAATATTAATAAACAAACAAACTTTGAATATGATTTTTCGGCAAAAGTCAAAGCCCTAATTCACATTAAAGAGGAATTGGTGTCCAAATACAACAAATCACCGTTCGTTCGGCTGTTTGAGAGTCTCAAGGAGTGTACTAAAAACAAACAGTTGGATGTGCACATCCACTTCTGGGATGAGGGACTGGTTCAGTCCAGATATCTGGGCTCTCAGTTTAAGGGACATTCCACTGCATAGGACTTGCTGCTGCATCTCTAAGTAAGAATAACAATTTTTTTACTTTGAATAATTAACAACTTATATTGATAGACTCAACTTGTGTGCATATACGCCTCTGTAAATGCAATTTTACATGACCAATTAGCCTAGTCGCTTACAGATGATTCACACCGGCCACGGGATCGGTGCAGTCAGGAAAATCAAGCTCTATCCACTGCACCACCTGTTCACACCAGACTGTTATTGCTCTGCGGCGGTCGACAAACATTTCTGCTCAGCTGTTTTTTATTCAGAGCAATTTTTTTCATCACAAGTTCACGGATTTTGGTTTTCTTTGCCTTATAGGGCCGGGACATTGGTATTACATTTTTATATAAATGGTCTTAAAAAGGTCTTAAAAAGAAACTTGTAAATTTGTATGGTGTATCCACCGCCGATGTGCTGCCATTTACAACAGGTGAAAATTCGAACATGTAACCACACAATTGTAAACAACGGAGCAAGGGGAAATAAAAAAAATTATTCTGCTACGAATCATGGGAAATGGCGCAAAGCAAGGAATACCCTGGATGTTTATAATCTCCTCTAAGACATCAAGGTTGTCTCAAATGTACCCTTAGTTTTCTGAAATTTTAAAACATAAATATGAAATAAGAACTTATTAAAAAAGGGGACAAAGTTAATCCACAAACAATGATGATAGGGTGTAAAAATAGTAATGTAACACTTTCAACGAGTCAATTCAAGGTGTTCCAGATAATGGTGTCCAAAGTTTGTTGCAGATAATGGTCTGAAAGTTTGTTCCAGATAAGGGGAGCATAGAAACTGAAAGCTGCTTCTCCACATTTGGTTCCAATTATGGGGATGATTAGTAAACTAGAGTTGGAAGACCAAAGTGGTCTAGGGGGTTAGTCTTTCACATACATTGGTGCTAAGACATTTAGGCCTGATTTATCAACGCTTTACGCTTGTTAAAACCTGCGCAAACTGCACAGCATCGCAAAAACAGGCTGAGGCTGATCAACATATCAACATGCCGCAAAGAGCATTGCGCCTGTTAAACCCACAGAAAGACACACACAATCTGTTTAGTGCTTTTGCCCTTGATAAATATGCAATCTGGGCCTTTCTGTAAGAAGACGCATAATATCGGGGGGAGTATAGGCAAAGGAGTAAGCGTTCCAGGCGCAGTGTGATTTACTAAGCATAAAGTCTTTGTGCCGGCTATTTTAGTGTCTATTTTTAGCATGTCTTAATTTTGCGCTACCACATTCACCATAAGTGAAAAAATTAAGACATTTCAGATTATATACTTTCAAGGTTACATTTTTTTCTACTGCAACTCGAGATTCAATAGAGGCTATGATAAAGTGTGATGCATTTGAACAACATTAGTAGTATGACATTTTAGCGACCTAGTTCTGGACATGCTGCAGTTTTAATCAGTCTAACCTTGCAATACGATGTATACAAGCAAGTAATACAAGCAAGTAAATAGAAAACAAAAAACCAAAACAATAATAGGATCAGTTACTCATAGGCGATTCTAAAAAGGTAGGTTTTAATTTTAGACTTAAAAGAGTTCAGTGTCTCTGTAACTTTGCTTTCTCCCGGTACTTTGTTCCAGATGTGAGGAGCGTGGAAAGTGAAAGCTGCTTCTCCATGCTTGGTTCTGCTTCTAGGGACAATCCGTAAACTAGAGCTGGAGGATCTGAGTGATCTGGATGGTTTGTACTGTGATAGCACATCTCTAATGTACCCTGGTACTAACCCATTCAATGATTTATAAACTAATTACAGCACTTTGAAGTCTATTCTCTGAGCTACAGGGAGGCAGTGTAAGGATTTTAGAATTGGAGTGATTTGTTCTGTTTTCCTGGTTCTAGTGAGAACACGAGCAGCAGCATTCTGGATAAGCTGCAGCTGTCTGATTGTTTATCTAGGTGGACCTGTGAAGATACTGTTACAGTAATCAAGGCAGCTAGAGATAAATGCGTAGATGAGTTTTTCTAGGTCTCCTTGTGTCATCAGTCGTTTAATCCTAGAAATGTTCCTCGGGTGATAGAAGGATGACCTTGTTATTGCCTTTACATGACCCTGGAGGTTCAGGTCTGAGTCCATTATTACACCTAGATTTCTGGCCTGGTCGGTAGTTTCTTGTTGGACCTGTTTAAGCTGATTACTGATATGTAGTGGATCTTTTTGGGGTCCAAAGATAAGTACTTCAGCTTTTTTTTGTTCAGTTGGAGGAAATTGTGGGACATCCAGTTGTTACTTTGCTCAATTGGAGTATTTGAATCGGTTCAACATCACCTGGTGACATTGAGATATAAAGCGGAGTATCATCAGCATAGTTGTGGTAGTTAACATTATTGGTGGTTATAATCTGTTTTAGTGGGAGCATGTAGATGCTAAATAGGATGGGCCCTAGGATGGAGCCCTGGGGGAACCCGCTTGTGATTTCTTTGTTTTGTGATGAGAATTGGTTGACACATAGAAGTTCCTGTTCTTAAGCTAGGATTTGAACTAATCCAGTTACGTACCAGAGAGTCCGACCAGGGATAGTACAAGTACTGTGGTTTTACCATGGTAAGTATTTGTACGGATGTCATTGGAAACTTTGACAAGGGCTGTGTCGGTGCTGTGGTGCCTTCGAAAACCAGACTGATAGATATCAAAGCAGTTGTTCTTTTTTAGGAAGCTGTTTAATTCCTGGAACACAGCTTTTTCAATAATTTTACCGATAAATTGGAGATTAGAGTTTGGTCTGTAGTTTTGCATTATCATGCTGTCTAGGTGTGACAGTGTGGAGGTCCTGTCACTATGGCTCTGATTGATCATGTGCCCTGGCTGCTTGGCTGGTTAGTGCACATGAATCTCACCCAGGTGTCGTGGGATTGAATCTTGCCCAGGCCCTCGTTGTGAACCTTGCCACATAGGTTCTTCTTTTTTAGCATTGGTGTGATTACTGCTGTTTTTAAGGCTTTGGGGAAAACACCTGATAGGAGGGATGAGTTAACTATTTGATCAGATCTGCCCTGATGGCTGGGAGGACCTATTAAAAAAATCTGTTCGTAAGATATCTAAGCAGCAGTTGGCAGAGTTTAGTTTAGTTTCCACGGTGGGGGAAAAAAGCGTTCACATGTGTTTTGATCCTTAGTCAAGAGTCAAAAAACAGGTAATAGAAAAAACCACACCTAAACATTTAAGCACATATTCAGACATTAACATTGACACATCAGGAGGGATGGGCGGGTATGAGCTCCAGTCCACAGGTTAACGCGCAGCCATCGAGGCGCGCTGTTATCCAGCTTCTTGGTGCAGGAGAGACCCTAAGGATGCAGCGAGACGGTATGTGTGTGTTAGTGTGTGTGTCTGAATCCATGTCAGTGTGTGCGTCAGTAGATGCCGGTGTATGGGAGGAGGATCCTTTGTTTTACATTCCTTTCACGGGCCTTTGCTTGTGGACCAAGTCGAAGGTCTTCATGGGAGCCAAAACAATAATTATTTGGATAACAGGGAAAGCAAATTTCCTCTCTACCCCTTCAGTCTGTCAGCGGTTTCGTCTATAGTCTAATTCAACCAATTTAAATTCCAGATTACTCTATTAATTTCCAGTTGCACCAATCCACACTGACAGTTTCTCCAAGTCCGATGACAATACGCGAGTGAGTCCCAAGCGCCAGCTAGATCGCCTCTTGCAGCGTCTAGCCTGTGCTCGAGCTCACAAAGCGTGAGGGTCTGAGTTCCATCAGCACGAATCTGCACTTCACATGGCTCCTTCAGCCTTTCCAATCGCTTCCAGAACTGTCTCCAATTTCAGTATTTGTTGCTCCATTTTGCCGCAGATCCAGTACATGCCCATTCCAATCAGCAGGAACCCGACCCACATAAATCCAAATAGCCAGATATCCATAACCCGGATGCCCTTTTCCGGTGCTTCATAAAGTTGAATAGATTGTATCAATAGCATTCAGACACCAGCTGACCTTTTCCATCTTTCCCTTATTCAGTTTTCGTTCAAAGAAAAATGCAAAAAAAGACACTCCAGATAGAGGCACAGGACATAGAGCAGTGGGATAAGACACAGGAGGAGGAGGGAGAGAAAAAGCGTGTGTCCTCGCAAAGAGCCACAGAAACACTCATATGTTAATTCATATTTTTACCTCATTATTGTATAAATAAAATACTTTAAAATGTCTTTACTTGAAAAAAATCTAATTCTCTCAGAGGTGGTAACACTACCAGAAAACAAGTGCTAGCCCTTCTGAGCTGTTTTGATCATTAAACCTGTCTGCAGCTAAGCTGCTGTGGAGCTTAACCAGCCAGATATGAGGGTTTATTTAGTGAGACATTGCAGCAAGTTAAAATATTTTATAATGCACTTTATAACACTAGTTTAATCAGCTACAAGCTCTCCTATGGTCTTTTTAATGTTTTAATGTGTCTTCTGCCCTGAATGTATGGCTATTCAACCTATGCAGCGAGCTAAACATAAGAAGAGATGGTTCCAGGAACAACAGGACACAGCTTTGTCTTGTGTCTTTACTGAAGACCGCTTTTTCTCTTTTAATTTTGTAAGACTGTGAACATACAATAAAAAATTACATAAGCTTCAATATTGACTTATTTTTAACCATAACAATGGTTAACAACATAGCTTCCTTATGCTTTACATTCACCAAAAACGTTTTTTCTTCTTGATAAGTTAAAACAACCTCTTGAATAACAGAAGAGTTGCAAATCTTACAGAGAATAAAGCTACACATTGATTACTTACAGATTATGGCTCAACAAACTCCCCAACTGTGTAAAGTTGCCTTGAAGGTGTGAAGCTTGCTTTCTCTTCCAGGCATTTTCTCACACTGCATGCATGAACTTTTCCTGCTGCTTACAACACATCACCACAGGGGGCAGTGAAGCACACACCACACCACTAAAGAAGAAACCATAAAACCCAAAAGGAAATACTACCCACTAGTGGAAGAACTGAGAAATGCACTAGCCAAAAAAAAACCAACAAAAGAATAACAGAGGGGCAGAATACTCCCCGTCTGACATCCATGGAATGTCATCTCCAACTAACATGTAAAAAGCAAGTAAAATACAATGAAACCAAGTTTCTGCTTTTACGTACCGTCCGTAGACACCAATAGCACAACTTCACTTATAGGTCTTATGTAACATCTGTGTTCACCCTTACGGAAAATCTTCACCTCTATTTTCCTTACAAATCCATCCTCACTGGGAAAAGTTTTGGTGATGCGGCCAATTGGCCAGTTGTTTCTATGTTCGAGTGCCTCTTTTAGAAGAACAACATCTCCTGTTTGTAGGTTAGACTTGACTGTTTTCCATTTGCGGCGGCCCTGAAGTCCTGAGACGTATTCTTTTTTCCATCGGCTCCAGAAGACATCAGCGAGGTATTGTACGCACCTCCATTGAGCTTTGAAAAGATCACCTTTTCAAACTGACCTGGTGGGATGGGTGGGGTCGCAACCTTTTGCGTGAGCAGCATGGTAGGGGTAAGAATGACTGGATTATCTGGATCTACAGAAACTGCTGTTAATGGACGAGCGTTCACTATTGCAGTAACTTCAGCCATTAATGTCACCAGTATCTCATGGGTAAGCTTTGCATTCTTGTGTTCTAGGAGCATTGCATCAAGGATTTTACGTGTGACTCCAATCATGCGCTCCCAGGAGCCAGCCATATGCGACGCATGAGGGGGGTTGAAAAGCCATCTGCAGCCAGAGTCTTTAAGAAAGCTGTTCAGTTTGCTGTTGCGGCAGACCTGTTTGTCTATTTGCAGCTCTTTGCAGGCAGCAGCAAAATTTGTCCCTCAATCGGACCTAAGAAGTTTGACTGCACCTCTGATGGCAAAAAGACGACGAAGGGAATTGATGAATGACGACGTGTCCATTGATTCTATAACTTCAATGTGAATGGCACGTGTGCTCATGCACGTGAATATGACTGCCCATCGCTTTGCATCCGCTTGTCCACCACGCGTTTTTCTGACAGTGACAGGCCAGGGCCCAAAAACATCAAGTCCTACATGTGTGAAAGGAGGGTCAGTAGACAGCCTGTCCTCTGGTAGCTCTGCCATAATCTGTTCTTGCTGTCTGCCTCTTAGTTTTCGACATGTCACGCAGTTGAATATTACTCTGCTTATTGCTCTTTTTCTTCCCACAATCCAAAAGCCTGCAACTCTGACCGCCCCTTCAGTAAAATGTCTGCCCTGATGGCATACTTTCACATGGAAGTGTCTTATAATGAGCTGGGCAAGGTGGTGTTTTGCAGGGATGAGGATAGGATTTGTTTCATCCGAAGTCAGCTGTGCTCTTCTTAGTCTCCCACCCACTCTGAGGACTCCATTAGTGTCGAGAAATGGGTTCAGTTTACTAAGTGGGCTTGAACTTTTGAGGGGCATACTCTTTTCTAGCTGTCTTATGTTCTCTGCATAGACTTCTCTTTGAACAGTGCGAATGATAGTGGTTTTAGCTTGATCAAGCTGCTTTTCGTTTAAATGCTCACTACAACTGTGCCAGCCCTGACAGGAGCCTTCTATGTTCTGTTTAAAGGACTGGACAATGTGTTGGAGTTTGGATATAGCCTTTAGTAGTACATTCCAACTTGAAAACCTTTCGAATCTGGTACTACTGAGAACGTCCTTTGTGCAAGTGGTCACACAAGTAGTTAACTCATGGCGCAGTTCGCCATCAGTCTCTGGGTCTACAAGATCAAACAACTCTGTCTGAGACTCACCTATTTCTGACTTGGTTAGGAAAACAGGTCCACTGAGCCATGTGGAGGTAGAAAGCTGTTCAGCAGGTAATCCGCGCGTGGCATGATCAGCAGGATTTAAGTGAGAAGGCACATAATGCCACTGGTGGGCTTGTGTAGATCGTCTAATGCGTTCCACTCTGTTATGCACATAGATGTAAAAACGTCTCTTTGTGTTGAAGATGTAACCAAGGACTACTTTGGAGTCTGAATAGAAGCTAACCTGATCGACTGCGACATCCAACTCGTCCACGACTAACTCGGTCACCTCGACAGCTAGGACTGCTGCACAGAGCTCGAGTCTGGGTATAGAGATTTCTGGTCTTGGGGCAAGCCGCGCTTTGCCGAGAAGGAAGCCAACTTCGTTATGTCCGTCTCTGTCTGTGAGTTTAAGGTAGGCAACAGCGGCCACTGCCTTAGTAGAGGCATCACAGAAAACAAGGATTACTTTAGTTACTGCCGCAGACAGTGGTATTGAGGTGAACATTCTGGGAATCTCTAGTTGTTGTAGATGTTTGAGGGAGAGTTTCCACTGTTGCCACTGTTGTAATTTGTCTTTAGGCAGCTCAGTGTCCCACTCACAAATGTCAGTGGAAATGTCTCTGAGTATGACCCTGCCCTCTACAATGACAGGGACAGCAAAGCCAAGTGGGTCATACACACTATTGACGACTGACAATACTCCACGCTTAGTGAAGGGCTTCTCATTGACTGTTATTTGGAACTTGAACAGGTCTGTGGACAGGTCCCAGCCCAAGCCTAAGCTTCGCTGCATGGTTGGGGTAGTCTGCCCAAGGTCAAGGCCCCGCATGTCAGCTGCAAGATCCTCACTTGGAAAGGCGTTTGTGACGGTCGGGCAGTTGGATGAGATTTTGTGCAGGCGTATGTTACACTGAGCCAACATCTTCTGAGCCCTACTGAGAATGTTAATGGCCTCATCAGGAGAAGGGAATGATTTTAGTCCATCGTCTACATAAAAGTGGCGTTCAATGAACTCTCTTACATCACTGACATATTCTTTTTCTCCCTCCATTGCTGTTCGTTTCAGTCCATAAATAGCTACTGTTGGGGAGGGGCAGTTCCCAAACACGTGGACCCTCATCCTGAATTCCTGTACTTTTCCATCGAGATCGTGGTTTCTAAACCACAAGAAGCAAAGGTAGTTGCGGTGGTCTTCTCTGACAACAAAATTGTAAAACATTTGCTCCACGTCGGCCATGACTGCGTATGGGTCGGACCTAAAACGCATTAGAACTCCCACAAGAGTATTATTGAGATCTGGCCCTTTTAGTAGCACATCATTGAGAGAAACATTTTTGTATCGCGCACTTGAATCAAAAACCACCCTAATTTTCCCCGGCTTTTGAGGGTGGTAAATGCCAAAACTAGGGAGATACCAGCATTCTTGTTCTGGAGTGAGAGCTGGAGCTGGTTCAGCATGGTCCTTACTGAAAGTTTTGTCTAAAAACTCAATGTAATGTTTCTTCATTTCAGGTTTCCTTTTTAGCGTTTTGCGGAGCGACATTAAGCGACTGTGGGCTTGCTCCTTATTGTTGGGTAAGTGCTGTCTGGGGGAGCGGAATGGGAGTGGAGCTACCCAATTGTTCTCCTCATCTTTAGCAAAGTCCCTGTTCATAATGCCAGGAACAAAGCATCTTCTACTGAAAGAGCCGCTTTGTCATCATCTACTGTTTGCTGGAAAATGTGTCTGCCCAATTCCAATTGTGTCTTCTCAAATGCAGGACAACTTTCTGTGTATTTGTCTTTAATATAGATTCTGTTTTCACAGGAGGTAAAGTAGGTAGGACGCCCGTTATTAAGAATGTCTGTCTTAAAAGAGTTTACTGTGGGCTTATGGGCACCTGTGAGGCAGACATCACCTATAACCACCCATCCCAGATCGAGGCATTGGGCATAAGGTGCACTATTTGGACCATTTACCTGACTGCGAACCTTGTGAGCTTGGATGATGTCCCGGCCCAAGAGAATGAGAATGTCTGCGGCTGGGTCCACAGGAGGGATCTGTGAAGCAAGTGCTTGTAGATGAGGGTGAGCCGACACCGCTTCGGGGGTTGGTATCTCGTCTCTATTATCTGGAATGTGATCACATTCTGTCAGTGTGGGCAACAACATGGACACTTTCCCATTTACATCCTGAATAATAAAATCAGTTGCTCTGCGTCCTCTAGCCTCCGATAAACCTGTGCATGTTTTCATAGTGTATGGTAGTATGGTGCCTTTCACATTAAACATGTCGAAGAAAGCAGACCTGGCTAAGGATGAGTTGCTTTGATCGTCCAACATGGCGTACATCCTCCTTTTCTCTTCAGGTTTTGTGCGAGGATACACGTCGACTAAACACATCTTAGAGCAAGATTTACCTTTTAGGCCTGGGCCACATACTTCTGTGCAAGTAGTTGTGGTTGCAGAGCTTGAAGGATCAGAGTCCCCGCCGTGACTTTGAGGCAGGAGGTTAGAGTCCTTGGTTGTCCACAGAGGTGGACCAGCATGCATGGCAGACATGTGAGCATCACTATTACATTCTGAGCATTGGATAATAGCTTTGCAGTCCTTAGCTCTGTGACCTGTGGAAGCACAGCACTTATAACAAATAGCATGTTCCTTGAGGATGCTTTTCCTTTCATCTAGCGTTTTTGACCTGAAACCCCTGCATTTGGCAAGTGAATGGGGTTTGTGGTGAATAGGACATTGTTTGTCTGGGTTAAGACCAGACATTTGAGCTGTGACGTTTGTTTGACTAATATCTGTTCTGTTTACTGCAACCGGAACTCTATATTTAGTTGGTTTCACCAGTGACTTATCAGATTTTGGAGCTACTATGTTTGAACTTTGTAACATAAAGCTAGGGTCTGTTTTCATTTCTGCATAATCATTAATAAACTGAACAAAATATGAGAAAGGTGGATAAACTGCATCATTGTCCCTTTTGTATTTTGTCCCCTGTTTAACGCATGACTCCTGGAGTCCATAGGGGAGCTTTTCAACTATTGGGTTTATCCCCCTTGGGGTATCCAGAAAGCTGAGGCCTGGCAGATAATTTTCACTTTGTGCATACTCTAACTCCAACAGGAGTTCTGCAAGCTCCTGCAATAAGTGAGTGTCCTTATTAGATATTTTCGGAAAAGACTGTAAACGTTGGAAAAGTGACGCTTCGACTACTTCTGGAGAACCAAAACTTTTCTCTAGACGTTGCCACAAACGTTGGAGACCTGCTTGTGGGTTGTACACATGGACCGCCCTGATCCTCAGAGCGTGTTGGTATGACTCCCCACTCAGCCACTTGTTGAGGAGGTCGAGCTCTTCGCTGGCTTTGAGATTGAGGCCTTCTATGGCGTTGCGGAAGATTGACTTCCAGGACAAGTAGGACTCAGGACGGTTGTCAACAATCTTGATTCTTGCTGTCAGCAGATCACGACGTGCTAGATAGGCTGTAAAATCTGAGAGTTCAGTCTGTGGAGGTACTGAAGGTTTAGGCATGGTTGAAATGTCAATTTTTCTGTATGTAGGAGCGGACTTTGGTTGCTCCTGATCTACAAAATCAACAAGATGTTCACCTGGAGAAGAAGCAACTGGTGGTTGACTCTGGTGTAGATGCTCAGCGTCGTTATTACTGACCAGCTGTTCTGTGTCGGGTTCTCTGTCTTCATTAACTTCCAAGCTGCAGTTAGTGAAGTGAGCATTCACATACTCTTGAGCGCGTCTGATAGATGGAGGCGTCTTAGAGGAGACTCCTTGTTCTGTGAGGTCAATGGCGTCTTTCTCCTCCTCGGCTGCCGCTTCCAGCATATGAGCTGCGGCGAGTGCTGCTTCAGCCTCACCCTCCTTCTTCAGAGCGTTTAGTGTTGCCTCAAGGCGTGCCTTCTCGACCTCCATGTCGATCTGGCGTTTGGCGTACTGTGCTCTGGTGCGAGCAGCTTCTGCTTTTGCTCTGGCTCGGGCTGCAGCTTGACTGGTGGATGAATGGCATGAAGAGTGTGAAGAGCGTGAGTGGCACTCTGACCGGACCACCATCTAGGAGAGAGGCGGTGAGACTTCAGGCTGAGACATCTTGGGTGATTGCTAGGTAGATAATCTTCTTACTCTTCTGCCCTCAGTTGAATGTATGGCTATTCAACCTATGCAGCGAGCTAAACATAAGAAGAGATGGTTCCAGGAACAACAGGACACAGCTTTGTCTTGTGTCTTTACTGAAGACTGCTTTTTCTAATTTAATTTTGTAAGACTTTGAACATACAATAAAAAATTACATAAGCTTCAATATTGACTTATTTTTAACCATAACAAAGGTTAACAACATAGCTTCCTTATGCTTTACATTCACCAAAAACGGTTTTTCTTCTTGATAAGTTAAAACAACCTCTTGAGTAACAGAAGAGTTGCAAATCTTACAGAGAATAAAGCTACACATTGATTACTTACAGATTATGGCTCAACAAACTCCCTAACTGTGTAAAGTTGCCTTGAAGGTGTGAAGCTTGCTTTCTCTTCCAGGCATTTTCTCACACTGCATGCATGAACTTTTCCTGCTGCTTACAACACATCACCACAGGGGGCAGTGAAGCACACACCACACCACTAAAGAAGAAACCATAAAACCCAAAAGGAAATACTACCCACTAGTGGAAGAACTGAGAAATGCACTAGCCAAAAAAACAACAACAAAAGAATAACAGAGGGGCAGAATAATGTTTGTACTTTGATTAACACAACCCAGCAACAGTGTCTCATAAGCAACATTATACCCCATGAGATAAAAATAAGCAACTTTTGCTTTGAAGGCTGCATGGTGGCGCAGTGAGGATAGGATTGCAGCAAGAAGGTTGTGGGTTCGTATCCCAGCCCAGGGTCTTTCTGCATGGAGTTTGCATGTTCTCCCCGTGCATGCGTGGGTTCTCTCCGGGTACTCCGGCCTCCTCCCACAGTCCAAAAACATGACTGTCAGGTGTGTGCATGGTTGTTTGTCCTGTCTGTCTCTATGTGGCCCTGTGATGGACTGGCGACCTGTCCAGGGTGTACCCCGCCTCTTGGCCGTTGACAGCTGGAGATAGGCACCAGCCCCCCCTCAACCCATTAAGGATTAAGCGGTTAAGAAAATGGATGGATGGAACTTTTGCTTTGCATGTTCGCCTTCTTAATTTAGAGTTTTGATTAATATTGGTTGTTAATCCGCATGGTGTCCTATAAGTTATGTTGTTGTAAGCTGTTTGAAAATGTTGCTCTACCTGCTCCTTTTTTTGCTTCGAGTACCTGCCCCCCTAAAGGTGTCTGCATGGCCATGACGAAGACTGTCAGGAAATGTATTATTTGTGTTGGCTAGCATAAATGTATAGATACAATAAAGTACATGAGGCGAAAATAGAAAAAATATATATATTTTTTTCCCTGCGTGACTGCCGCTTGAATCGGTTTTTGTTTTATGAATACAAAGCCATAAGTTCAGGATCTTTCCAAGGTAAAATGTTATTGCCTTATCACATGGTTAATAAAAGGTAGTGTTTCGTGCAAGCATGAAAGGTTCATCAGTGTTGTTTTATGAATTAGCACAGCTACATCAAAAAGCTTTTTGCCACTGAGCAAAATCCATTAAATATTTTAATCTGTAAGGAAAATGTCCATTTTTACAAGGTGCCTATCTGAAGAGACATTAAATACTATTGCTCTTAGTTTCTTCACATTCATGATTTATTAATGTTTTCTTCTTTCACCCAATTTTGATCATTTATTTAATTCTTTCTAAATGGTTATGTTTTTATGGCTGAAATAAAGCCTTTGTAAGTTGATTATTATTATTATCATTATTATTAGTGTTCAGGAATCTATGCATAGACTGTAAAAAAGAATAGACAGCGCCTCCTCACTCCGTTTACCAGAATGACACACTTTCATGGGGGAATTCATGGCGGATTCACAGACTCCTCCTCCCCAGCTCTGATGAAGCATGTTCCTAAAAAGGGCATAGGGGCGGGATCTTCACTGTAGACTCTGTCCTCGCGGGGCGTGTATGGGCGTGTAGTTCGGTCGTAATCACGCCCATTCTACTCCCGCGTCTTTAGCTCTGATGCTAAATTTGGCTCGGCCCTCTCATTATTTATGCAAGATTTCAAAAAATTATCTTACAAAAACCAGCCTGGTTCCTATTATTTTTACAAGCCAAGCGTTATCTCAGGAAGAATATGTAGACATAGACAGTTTAAAAGAATGGGGCACCAGGCATTAAAGTTGTTTTTAACGTGTCTAAAGTCCAATGCTTTTCAATGGGGGTCTAGCGGCCAAATGGAGGTAATACAGCAATGGTGGAGCAATGGCGGCCTCCATGGTATGCGGTCACAAAGCGGAGCAGCCAGCGGCCATTGAATCTATGGTTGCTTGCCGGATTTTGGGTATTGCGACACTTGCTGCGTCACTTCCTGTTGTCACTGCTGAGCTCCGAGGAGCTGCTTGGTGCTCAGATTCTCTTCGATTGATCTGTTTTTCTCTGTGTTGAGGTCTTTCTAAGTTATTTTTAACACACAAGCACACTACTACACTTATTTCCAGTCGGTCGTTAGCCAGCGCGGAACCAACAGAACCCACGCAGCTGGGACCTCAGGCCGGTTGGGTGACGGTTCGTAGAAAGCATAGTTCCCTGCCCAAAGGGAACCACCAAACTGTCCGCGTTTCTAACAAATTTTCCCCACTCAGTGACGCACCCACTGAGGAACAGACTCTGGTAATTGGCAGTTCCATGGTCCGAAACGTGCCTTTAGAGACACCATTGACCATAGTCAAATGTTTTCCAGGGGCCAGAACAAGCGACATAAAATCCCACCTGAAACTGCTGGCTAAGGATAAGCGTAAATACAGTAAAATTGTTATTCACGCTGGCGGAAATGGCACCCCGTTACGCCAATCGGAGGTCACTAAAATTAGTGTTGCTTTGGTGTGTAAGTTTGCTAAAAAAATGCCGAACTGTATAATCTTTTCTGGACCCCTGCCCGATCGCACCAGTGACGACATGTTATTCGGATGCTGTCATTTCATCGATGGTTGTCTGAGTGGTGTCCAGCAAACAACGTGGTCTACATTGATAATTGGAAAACTTTTTGGGGAAAACCTGGTCTAATCCGGAGAGATGGCATCTATCCCACTTGGGATGGAGCAGCTCTTCTTTCTAAGAATCTGGATAAATTTATTGGTCCTTCAAAACACTGAGAAACCAGGGTCCAGACCAGGAAGCAGAGTCGTAGTTTAACCCACCTCTCTGCAGCTTCTATACTGTTACCCACTCAATACCCCATTAAGACAGTGCCTTGCCCAAGGCTAAAATCAAATAGACTAAAAGTTAACCTGACAAAAGCAAACTCTGAAAATTTCATTAAAATAAATACGACTCAGACCAAACAAGAAAAAAGAGTAATTAGATGTGGTTTACTAAACATAAGATCCCTCTCCTTAAAGACTTTATTAGTAAATGACTTGATGTGATAATAAAATTGATCTATTTTGCCTGGCTGCAGCAGGAGGATTTTGTAATTATAAATGAGTCAACTCCTACCAATTATCAAAATTTTCACATTCCTATAATGTACTGGGTGAGGGGGAGGAGTTGCAACCATCTTTCATTCAGATTTGCAAATTTGCCCTAGACCAATTATTAACTACAGCTCTTTTGTACATCTAATCCTTAGTTTTCCACATCTTAACTGCAAAACATTAAAACCACTTTTGTTTGTGCTTTTGTCTCGTCCACCAGGCCCTTACTCTCAATTCTTGGGCCAGATCTCTGATTTTTTTTTAAATCTGATTTAGTTTTAAACACTGATCCGGTAATTATAGTAGGGGATTTTGATATTCATGTGGACACTCAAAGTGATAGCTTAACTGCAGCCTTTAAAATTATCTAAGACTCAATTGGCTTTACTCAGAAAGTGAAGGGACCCACACACTCTGGTCGGCACACTTTAGACATTGTACTGACATACGGCATTGAGTGGATGAACTAATAGTCCTCCCACATAACCCAGTCCTATCTGTCCATTTTTTGATAACCTTTGAATTTACTTTACTCAACATTCCAAAATCTGAAAGAAAATTTAATTACAGTAGAATTTTATCAGACAATGCTGTAACAAGTTTTAAAGAATCTGTTCCATTCTTGTTTCCGTATGTGTCTCAGAATACCACAGTGGATGGCAGTAATTCCAACACTAACCCTTCAGAAATTGATGGTCTGGTTAAAAGTATTACTTCCTCACCACGTTTGACACTAGACAGTGTAGCCCCTTAAAAAAGAAGGTAATCAGCCATAGGAGATTGGCTCCCTGGTTTACTGCAGAGTTGCGTACTTTAAAGCAGAATACTAGGAAACTGGAGAGAAAATGGCGCTCTACACACTTAAATGATTTCTTTCTAACTTGGAAAAATAGTCTACTACTTTATAAAAACGCGTTCCCTCTGGTTACTGGCCCTATCCTAGACATGATGAATCTATCTTTAATAAACGGATATGTGCCACAGGAATTTAAGGTTGCTGTAATTAGGCCTTTACTTAAGAAACTCTCCCTGGATCAAGATGATTTAGCTAACTACAGACCTATATTTAACCTTCCTCTTATCCAAAATTCTTGAGAAAATAGTTGCTAATCAAGTATGTGAGCATCTAAACAGCAACAACATGTTTGAGGAATTTCAGTCAGGTTTTAGAGCTCATCATAGCACTGAAACAGCACTGGTAAAAGTTACTAATGATATTCTAATGGCCTCAGATAATGGATTTGTGACTGTTGTGGTCTTGTTAGACTTCAGTGCTGCTTTTGACACACCACTAGGTTGGTTTAAATCATATCTGTCCAACAGATTCCAGTTTGTTCATGTCAATGATAAATCTTCTTCACACTCAAGGGTTACTTGTGGAGTACCACAGGGTTCTGTGCTTGGACCGATTCTCTTTACTATATATATGCTTCCAATTGGTAAAATAATTAGACAACATGGTATGAATTTCCACAGTTATGCTGATGATACACAATTATATTTATCCATAAAACCTGATGAAACCAATCAGTTAGGTAGATTACAAGCATGTCTGGAAGACATAAAAACTTGGATGACTGAATTTTCTGCTCCTAAATTCAGACAAGAGAGGTTGTTGTCTTTGGACCAGAACCTTTAAAAAGGAAACTGCTAGGTCAATCACTTAATCTGGATGGCATTAATTTGGCCTCTGGTAATAATGTAAAGAACCTTGGTGTAATTTTTGACCAAGACATGACATTTAAATCTCATATTAAACAGGTTTCTAGGATTTCTTTCTTTCACCTCCGGAATATTGCTAAAATTAGAAACATCCTGTCCAGGAGTGATGCAGAGAAACTAGTCCATGCATTTGTGAATTCGAGGCTGGACTACTGTAATTCCTTATTATCAGGAAGTCCACAAAATGCAATCAAAAGCCTTCAGTTGATCCAAAATGCTGCAGCAAGAGTTCTGATGAATATCAAAAAGAGAGACATTTCTCCTGTTTTGGCTTCTCTCCATTTGCTTTTAAATCCAGAATAGATTTTAAGATCCTCATCCTTATGTATAAAACCCTTAATAATCAAGCTCCATCGTACATCAGAGATCTGATTGTTCCATATGTTCCTAACAGAGCACTTTGTTCTCAGAATGCAGGTCTACTGGTAGTTCCTAGGATTTCAAAAAGTAGAATAAGAGGCAGATCTTTTAGTTATCAGGCTCCTCTCCTGTGGAACCAGCTCCCAGTTTTAGTTCGTGAGGCAGATACTCTGTTTTTAAGACTAGGCTTAAAGCCTTCCTTTTTGATAAAGCTTAGAGTTACCTATATAGACATTAGACCTTATAATCCCTCTCCGATTTCTGACAGGAATGTATTAATTTACCAGAATAAAATGATTAGAGAATTGTACAAAGGTTGAATCATGAATCAGGACAGAAAAAGATTTACACCAGGTTTTAAGGCTAGAAAGTGATGGACAAAGATAATGCCAGAGTCTTCGGAAGAGCGGGCCTTTATCTACTCCAGTTATATCACTTACCAATAATATGATCTCTTTAATACATAGATTCTGGAGAGGGCGCAGTCCTATGAGCAAGGAGAGATGCATAAGCACTACAATACTTACCCATTTATCTCCTTCTATCCTCCTGAATTTCCAGGCAGGGAGTAGAGGGAGATGGAGTGTTCAGCCCTCCTCAATTCCATCTCCCTCACACCGTACATTACTAATAGACTTAAGAATTAGGAAAAAAATTATCCTTTTTCATACTCAACTGACCTTAACATACCTTCTACTTTGCTTTTCTACTTCTCTCCAGATATTATTTATTATTATCACAGCTTTCTGTTAATTCTTTGTTATTTTAAAGAATGTAATTACTGTTATTGCCATAAATGTTTATGCTTTCTTTTAGTGATTCTATATTTTAATCTTCAAATTTTTTAATCATGTAAAGCACCTTGAATGCCTAGTGTTGAAAGTATGCTATATAAATAAAATGGCCTTGCCTTGACTAAAGTTTTTTAAAAGATGCATTTGTACTGTTTCTTTCTAGATACATTTTGTTTTATTAAAATTATTTCCTGCAACTCTTTTTCCTCCTTTCTATGTATAGATTAAAAATACACCAGATAAGTCCAACAAGTTGGGCATTTAAAAAAAATTATAAACTAAAGAACAGTGCCAACAGTAAAACTCTTCCAAATCCCTGAATAACAGATTAACATAATAAAATTTATATTACTTGCAGATACAAATACATTATAAAATATAGACACACTAATTTTGTTGAAATGTTAGCTGTTAGTCTTATAAAAAAGACTATGTGGATGACATGTTCTATGCTCTTTCTACTAATATTTAAAAAAATGTAATGACCTTAACCCAGGGAAAATAGCAAATTAACAAAAGTAAGGAAAGACGACTATGTGCAACCATGCACAGAAATTACTTTTACATTTTCTGTAAAAGGCTGTATTATCAATAAATGTTTCAAATACTTGGTCTTTCAAATGCCAAAGACATGCAGAATGTTTTGACCTATGTAATCATCTTATTAGGCAATATCAGTTTCTTACTGTTAGTTCATGAATAGCACCCTTTCATTAGAAACTATAGCCTAAATTCAGTTTCAACCTCTGCTTTCATCAAACATCTTTGATCTTCTCATAGGATGTGGAAGATCCTTGTATCAATGCCAGAAAAATAATTAGCACTTAGATTATGTATGTGTTTGTTTTGTGTGCATGAGAGAGAGAGAGAGTGAATCTATGAGCACGGCAAGTTCAAGAAGATGGAATGGATTTGACTAAGATGAGAAGCTGTTTGTGGTCAGAGGATACGGCACGCTGCTTGTGTTGTGTGATACTTGATCTGATGTTAATGTGCTGCTTTGTCTGTGGGAGGGGGAAAGCTGAAACAGGCAGTGGGAAAGATGGGCAGATAATCCCGTCTGGTTGATGAGACTGAATACTTGGATGGATTGATCGCCTAATCATAGAAGGAAATGGGCCTGAAAATGAATAGGGACTCTGCCCATGGCTTGCTGCTAAGCTGGCTAGTTGGGTTGGAGGGGATGTTAGCTGCAGAAAGACATGGCCTTAATGTGCAGGAGACCTGATTTCATTTGTGTCTGATATACAGTTATATGATCCTTGCTAAATGATCAAATAAAAAAAGAAAGAGGGAGAACAGGGCAGGGGGATGTAAATCAAGGTTTATTGCTGGAATATTACTTTTTCATCTCATCTGAAATGGATGCTTTGAGAAAAGAGCAAGAATAAAAATCCATCATCAGTGTAGAATTGAAGAAACTGTGTGTAGGGAAAGAAACCCTCGGCCTTGGATCTGGTTGACTGGCTATTGATAGATATTAGACTATTTCATGTCACAATACTTAGCTTGCTGTAGTTTTTTTATTTCAAAACAAGTCAAAGCTTTTACAGTTAATTGTGGTTTAATAAAGGTCTAAATTATAACGTCTGTCGTGTTTTATTTCTTTGAACATTCAATTCAATTCAGTTTATTTATATAGCGCCATTTCACAACAGATGTCATCTCAAGGCACTTTACAAAAAGAGTTATTACAATACAATGTTTAGTGTAGAAATTACAGAACCACAGAAGATTGCGTCGTGGAATTCTCA
Organism: Apricaphanius iberus; assembly: GCA_028564705.1. Taxonomy (NCBI): domain Eukaryota; kingdom Metazoa; phylum Chordata; class Actinopteri; order Cyprinodontiformes; family Aphaniidae; genus Apricaphanius; species Apricaphanius iberus. The sequence goes on along the minus strand of JAPXFQ010000166.1, from coordinate 2,007,492 downwards.
GCAATCCCTCATACTGAGCAAGCATGCAGCGACAGTGGGAAGGAAAAACTCCCTTTTAACAGGAAGAAACCTCCGGCAGAACCAGGCTCAGCACAAGCGGTTATCTGCCGCGACCGTCTGTGGCTTGGAGAATACATAACAGAGACACAGAAAGAGCAATAGAACTGATGCAGAAGTTTGTTGCAGGACGTGGAGAATTTTCCGTCACTGCAATGCCATCTTAGTCAGGGTCGTCAAGCAGGGCTAATCCGGAGCACCTACTATAATAGAAAACAGGTTAGTGCTTGAATTGACAGCACATCATGCAGTTGGGGAGAAGTAGGAGAGAAAGTAGGAACAGACCCTAATAATGTCCTCCAACAGCCTAGCCTAAAGCAGCATAGCTACTAACATTAACCTGTCTCCTAGCTACTAGGAGACCTGGCTACCAACACTCTGTCTGAGTCCTCCTGACCCGTGGACGGTGTAGGGCCGGTAACGGCCCCCGTCATGCCGGGGTCTTCTCGGAGTCGGGTTGTTTGAGAATGCAGCCCAAAGTGGGTGGTAAACTCCATCTAAGGCTAAATACCGGCACGAGACCGATAGTCGACAACTATCTTAAGGAAAAATAGACAGAACTGAGAGGACAGAGTTGAAGAGGGCGAGAAACGTTTAAGAGATAAACGGGTGGGGTCCGCACAGTCTGCCCGGGGGATTCAACCCGGCAGGTAATGGGCGGCCGCACTGTGCGGGAGGATCCCCTTGAGGGACCTCTCTCCGGCGCTGGCTGGCCCCCGTGGGGCGCATTTCTTCCGCGGCGGTAAGCCGCGACCGGCTCCGGATCTTTACCTGGCTTACATTAATCTATCTCTACCTAGCTACTCTACCTCTTCCTATCTCTTCCTAACTTTTGACACTCTGCCTGACTACTAACATTAACCTGTCTCTTCCTATCTACCTGTCTGACCTGACTCTAACTACCTATAAACATATCTCTAACTGTAAGCTTTGTCAAAGAGGAAAGTTTTTAGCCTAGTTTTAAAGATAGACAAATTGTCTGCTTCACGAACCAACCCTGGGAGCCGGTTCCATAGGAGGGGAGCCTGATAGCTGAAAGATCTGCCACCCATTCTACTTTTAGAAATCCTAGGAACTACCAGTAAACCTGCAGTCTGAGAGCGAAGGTCTCTGTTGGGAACATATGGAACAATCAGGTCTCTTATGTATGATGGAGCTAGATTATTAAGGGCTTTATATGTCAGAAGGAGGATCTTGAATTCTATTCTAGATTTTACTGGGAGCCAGTGAAGAGAAGCTAAAACAGGGGAAATGTGATCTCTTCTTTTAATATTCATCAGAATCCTAGCAGCAGCATTTTGAACTAACTGAAGACTTTTAATTGTATTCTGTGGACTACCTGATAATAGACAGTTACAGTAATCCAGCCTTGAAGTAACAAAGGCATGGACTAGTTTTTCAGCATCACTCCTGGACAGGATGGTTCTAATTTTTGCAATATTCCTAAGGTGAAAAAAGGAAATCCTACAGACTTCTTTAATGTGAGTTCTAAATGACATATCTTGGTCAAAAATGACACCGAGGTTTTTTGCTTTATTACTGGAGGCTAATTTAATGCCGTCCAGGTGAAGGGGCTGACTAAGTAGTTTCTTTTTCAGAGCTTCTGGTCCAAAGACGACAACTTCTGTTTTATCAGAATTTAGAAGCAAGAAGTTTAGAGTCATCCAAGTTTTTATGTCTTCCAGACATGCCTGTAGTCTACCTAACTGATTGGATTCATCAGGATTTATGGATAGATATAGCTGTGTATCATCTGCGTAACTATGGAATTTTATCCCATGCTGCCTAATTATTTTACCAATAGGAAGCATATATATAGTAAAGAGAATCGGCCCAAGCACTGAACCCTGTGGTACTCCGCAAGTAACTATTGAGGTTGAGGAAGATCTATTGTTTACCTGAACAAACTGAAATCTGTTAGACAAATAAGATTTAAACCAACCTAGTGCTGTTCCTATTATACCGACACTTTGAAGCCTTTCTATGAGAATATTGTGATCAACAGTGTCAAAGGCAGCACTGAGATCTAACAGGACCAGAATGGTCACCAGTCCATTGTCTGAGGCTATGAGAATATCATTAGTAACCTTCACCAGAGCTGTTTCAGTGCTATGATGAGCTCTAAAGCCTGACTGAAACTTCTCAAACAGCTCATTATTGTTTAAATGCTCACATATCTGGTGTGCAACTATTTTCTCAAGAATTTTAGATAAGAAGGGAAGATTAGATATCGGTCTATAGTTAATTAAGTCGTTTTGATCAAGAGAGGGTTTCTTAAGTAGAGGTTTAATTACAGCAATCTTAAACTCCTGTGGTACATATCCATTGACTAAGGATAGATTCATTATATTTAAAATTGGAGCAGCGATCAGAGGGAAAACTTCTTTTAAGAGTTTAGTTGGGATTGGGTCTAAAACGCAAGTTGAAGGTTTAGATGAAGCTAATAATTTTAGTACATCACAAAGTTCGGCTGCATTAAAGCAGTTTAAGCATATATTAGGTTCCACCATTTTTGAGGCTGCCTCATTAACTAAGGAGGAAGCAAGCATATTGGGAAGGTTCCCAATTATCTTATTCTTTATGGAGTCTATTTTATTTATAAAGAATTGCATGAAGTCGTCACTGCTTAGAGCTTGGGGAATGGTTGGCTCGATAGAGCTATGATCCTGTGTGAGTTTGGCAACTGTATTAAAAAGAAACCTAGGATTATTTTTATTCTCCTCGATTAAAGATGAATAATATGCTGTTCTAGCTGTGTGAAGGCTCTTTTTATATAGCAATAAACTATTTTTCCATATTAAAAAGGAATCATGTAAATGCGTGGAGCGCCATTTTCTCTCTAGTTTTCTAACATTCTGCTTTAGGGTACGTAGCTCTAAATTAAACCAGGGAGTTAATCTTCTATGGCTAGCCACCTTCCTTTTCAAGGGGGCAACTTTGTCTATTGCCCGACGCAGGGAGGAATTAACGCTATGAACTAAAATGTCAAGTTGTGAGGGGTCACGAGTTAAATCACTGTTTTCTGTTCTGCATTTATAAACTGAGGAAATTAAAGTTGGAAGAGCTTCTTTAAAATTTGCTACAGCGTTGTCTGATAACGTTCTGGTATAATGAAGTTTTCTTTCAGGTTTGATATGATCCATTAGAGTAAGTTTAAAAGTGATAAGGAAATGATCAGACAGGATAGGGTTATGTGGAAAGACTGTTATTTCTTCACAGTCAATGCCATAAGTCAGCACAAGATCTAAAGTGTGGTGACAAGAATGTGTTGGTCCCTGCACATTTTGAGTAAAGCCTATTGAGTCTAGGATAGTCTTAAAAGCTGTATTTAGACTATCACTTTCATTATCAACATGAATATTGAAGTCTCCGACTATAATGACTTTATCAGTGTTTAAAACTAAGTCAGATAGAAAATCTGAAATCTGATCTAAAAATTGAGAATAAGGTCCTGGTGGACGATATAAGACCACAAACAAAAGTGGCTTTACTGCTTTGTTATGTGTATGAGGAAAGCTAAAAACTAGATGCTCAAAGGAACTGTAACTATTATTTTTTTGGAGATTAATTAGTAAATCGGAATGAAAGATAGTTGCTACTCCACCTCCTCGACCAGTACTTCGAGGGACACTAAAGTTTAAGTAGCTAGGGGGAGTTGACTCATTTATTGTGACATGGTCCTCTTCCTGCAACCATGTCTCTGCAAGACAAAACAAATCAATATTATTTTCACAAATTAAGTCATTTACTAAGAGTGTTTTTGAGGGGAGAGATCTTATGTTTAGTAAACCACATTTAATTGATTTGTTTTTATGTTCAGTCCGAGTTTTATTTATCTTTATGAGATTTTTATACTTTGCTCTAGTAGCATTAACTTTTAATTCATTAGTTTTGGGTAGTGTCGGGAAACTATCTCTATAGGGTAGTGGGTGGGTGGCAGTCCCTGTTCCTTGACCTGGACTCTGGGTTCCCTGACCTGGACTCTGGGTTCCCTGAGCTGGACTCTGGGTTGTCACATTCTGTTCCATATTTCCTAAAAGAAAGACAAGGGTGCCAAAAAGGAATCCAATTTGTATTAGGGGGAACTTTAAATATTTTTTTTCAAAACAGGTTTGCCAAATGTTATTTTGACCTGCAAAATATTATATTTTACATTGAGGAATTTGTATTAAGAATGATCTTTTGTGTATTCTTACATACTGAGAGAACTGTGTGCTATTTCTTCATGATATAGGGAAAGTCTGATTGTGTGACACTGTATAATGTTATGTTAGGTGAAATGAACAGATATTAGGATCCCTACGTCTTGTATTGCCATAGAAATTACCATTGGAGCACTGAATGTCCTGACGTGTTCTAAGATTGAGCCAGTACTATCTGACGAAGACGCCTGAGAGTCTGGAGAATTCAACATGGAGACATTTTTACTGATATGGTAAAGACGATAGCAAAGTTGCCTGAATCTATAAAGTGGTCAGTCAGTTGGTGGAAGGCAGGATTCAGCTGTTAGACTCTGTAATACTGTCCCTCCTTGTTTGTGCAAAAAAGTTCAAATTAAACCTCAATGAAATGAAGGAATCTTTCTCACCTCTTTATTTAAAATGTTTTTTTCAGACTAAACTGTTGTCTCAGAAAGATTTTATCAGAAGTATATATTATTTATACTGAAAACATTCCTTTTTTTTACTTGTTTTGGTCTTGCTTGATGTTTTTTTGATAATAAAAAAATCTGAAAGACAACAAATACAGTTTATATGAAGCATGCTTGGATTTCCATTGAAAATAAAGTCAAATGTCACATTTCTTGCTCAAAATGACTCAGAAGAACAGGTTTTCACATACTTGTATATATAGTTGATACATACAGTTTGATTAGAGCAGGACTTTCATTAGTGTGCCTGACATACTCTTGGTATCCGTCTAGTTGGTGAAAGAGCAGATTAAGATTTATTAAAAACATAGCTGTTATATTTTGGGCTATAGGTATATCTAGCTATATCATATGAATCTGTACATACTGTTACTATGCATTCAAGCTTGAAAACACTGAAAACTGCAATGGTGGCTAATTCTTTGTTTTTCTCGAGAAACCCTGGTTTTGAAAATTTATTTTCTGAAAGTACAAATGTCAGTTGTTATTGATAGGGCAAACAAGATTTATCCACCTATTCTGTATGTCAACTCAGATGTGATAATTACTATGCCTGTTTTTAGACTGCTTGAACATTGTAGGACAGTAGTTTTAATCACTATGGTACTATCCAGCCCACAATTTAGTTATTATTTTAGTTTTTAGGCAAGGACCATGATGTAATGTGCTTTTTCCCATTAGTTTGTGCACGATGTGTATTTAATATGCTGATACCTAAAACCTTGGACCTGTCAGAGATGTACGTACTTTTAACTGTGTAAAAATTAGTTGGGCCTATTCCTCTGTCTCCCTCTAGTGTGCAGGTTGCATTTGAAGGTGTCTGAGCTATACTTTCTTGTTATCTAGAGCTTGAAGCTTGAGAATGGAACAACAAAAGAGTAAGACATAAAAGTAAAGTGGACCCAGTGATCAATAGAATTGATCAGTAAGTCACTCTCGGGGTCTATATTCGTCTCTGTTTACACTTCTGTACTGCTGTTGAGTTTAACTGAGCATGCTGTGACCAGACACCTTGGGGACCCTCTGAAAGCTCACGTGACTCATTGATTGACACGTTGATTATCCTGGGAGTTGTTGATAATAGAGTTGTTAGCCATTCTAAACATTAAAAATGACTAGGAACATGCGGTGGAAGTTATAATTATCACAGAGATAATTAGCCAGCCACTGGTTAAAAAAGATTAAATAAAATGTTATTGTTACTAATGGAATTAGCCATCCTATAAATAATAATCATTTTAAACTGGTTTGTCTGTGTTTTGAAGGACTAATAAATCCGACCGGATTCCTAGAAAGAAGAGCTGCTTCATCCAAAGTAGGATGGATGGCATATCTCAGGATCAGACCAGGTTTTCCCCAAAAGGTTTTCCAGTCATCATATCTTAATTCATTTGTTTTTTTACAACATGTAAAATTGAGTGTAAAAGTAAGTGTGTTGATATATTATTGTTTTGATGGATAAACTAAGGGGTCCTTTAATCTTTGGAACTAAACTTGAATGTGTTTCTTAATATTTCCATCATTTACTGACTGGGAATGTTTGTTCTAACCTCTGTAATACTTTTGTGCTGTATTATATATACAAACAACAGCTTTTACTATATCAGCAATCAAATGATGTGACCCTTGGTTGATGCTTCTAAAATGAATTGTGTCCCATTTTTAGAGATCATCTTTTGACAGTGTTTTTTCTGCAGACAGAAAATAGTCATTTTTATGATGTACAATCTATGCTTTAATTTTTTGTTGTTGTTGTTACTATTACAGTCTCTTGAAAGTTATTTTCTACTATTCCGTTAAAAAAAATATGGTCACTTACAACATTGAACATTTTACTATTTCTTTATGGGATTGTCCTTGGCCTATAAGCTCTAAATGTGTTGAGTTCAACATGACAATCAAGTGAAAATATCCAGTGTATTGCAGTAAAGCTGGTTGATTAGGCAGCACATTGATAAATGTGTCATTTGACATTGGCCATATCTGCGAAACATGAAGTGCGTCAGTCAAGTAGATAAAAACTGACATAATTAAGAATTATTTAAAAATAGTTAAATACAATACGCAATCATGAACTATTTTTAGACATGTATTGTTTGAACATAAGAGTTGTGGATTTAAGATTAATTGCAAAATTAAATGTAAAATCGTTTTGGGAACTTCAGTTTTCATCAGGCAGTACATTGTACTACAGAAGGATGGGTGATATGGGACAAGTACCAGTATATCCATTATATACTGGTACATATTATAATAGTCTTTTACAGTAAAAAGCCATGCTAAAGAGAAATCTATTCACATTCAGGCAAAAGGAACTTTCTGACCACAGTTTGCAATTGTGTAATTTGTGTAGCATAAAATACATTTTATAAGTGGTTTCTTAATTTAAGATTGAAATTGTATCTCAGTCTAAAATTAATGTTGGTGTAGACAACCACACCACCACTGACGTCAAATACTGTCTTATTGATAATGTTTTCTCTGACTAGGCCGATCATGAACAATCTCAAATCCTGTCTTCCACCATCTAATATAAGGGGAGCACTACTCTGCTACAGTGACTTCTGACTCGGCTCAGTGTATGTAATTGTATGTTTTTGTGAGTCTTCAATTGTTTTAACATTTGGAATATAACCTAAGTGTCTCTAATTTTGCCAGCTTGCTTTATGTAACCAAACTGTCAGAAGCTATTTTTTATATAGTTAATTGCTTTAATTAATAACTTCGTAATAGGTTTATACTCAAGACTCAAGGAAATTGTTTTAGATTTCTCGGCAGATGTTCAATGAAAGTCATGTTCTTTAAGTGTTTACATGTGCGTGCTCCAAACTTAATGTTGTAATAACAATGTGTGGTGTAGATGAACAAAAATAAATACAGAAAAAGAGGCCAGAAGAGTTTATCTGATCAATGCATAAGATTTCTATTTTTTAATTCCCATATATTTTAAAACAATCTAATGTAGCAGTAAATGAAATGTAAATTCAGGAAAAAAATCACTCATCTCTTGACTTGACACACATTACTTACAGTATGAATGATAATTAAATTATGTATTTTACAAAGACTTGTATAGATAGATGTTTAATGGAAATTGTTACTCCCCTTCACAAAGCTCCACTTTACTCCAATTGAATTCATCTGTGTGGTGATAAAATGGAAGGATTCAACGAGAGGAGAGGACTTGATCTAGACTTCACTTGTTAACTGAAATAATTGATATAATCAGATTCTTGGTGATTAATAGGCTCTCTAACTTATACCAAGGCTAATTAGCTTTTGTTGCTTGTAAAGCTGAATTGTTTTTGAAAGTATGTCCTTGGAGTCTTCTGTTTGTTTGCTGAGTTAGAACAGACATTAAGCAAATAAGGATAGAAAGAAATGGAAAAAAATACTTTTTGCAAACTTATAATAAACAAGTATAAAAAAATCACAAAGATTGCATTTAATTTATGTAAATTTTGTTGTAATTTGGAGCGCTTGATATCTTAATTTTGTACTTTAAATCATGGTTAAAAACTTTGGCTGTTTAAATTTTTCCCACTATAGAGATCTGAATTTTTCCAAGAATGACGTTGTTTTTGCGTGTCTGCTGAAAATGTGACACATCAGCATGCTGTAATATGCAAGTAGCCGCCAGGGGGAGTGTAGAGCAATATTTGACCGGCGGTCTGTACGTGGGGTCAACACCAGTAAAAGGAGTAGGAAAACAAGCAACAATGGTGTTAAATATGGTCTTATATACCATCTATGACACTGCTGCCATCTTTTTCTGTTGTAATCTGAAAATTAACCAGCGAATTAGCTCCTGTAGAGAGGGTCATTGGAGCAATAAGTTATTTACTGATCCCATTTGGTTTGGATTGAACATGTGATGTCCGTGAACATTAAGAACACACTCCGTAACTTTAGATATTTGCCCTCACTTCCTTCTGACTATGGAAAAGACAAACACAGTAAGGTTCAAAGAATGCTAAAATGATAAACTTTATTTTAGACATTCATTTATTGCCTCATGGCTATTGTTTTGATAGTATCAGCATCTGATCTTTTGCTAATGTTAGCGCTATGAGCTGAAATTTTAGCTCCCCGATGGCGTACATCTTTTTTGTAGTACTTCACATAAACAATTTTGCATTATCTTTCTTTTTTTTTTCTTGGAGAACGCATGAGCCGAGCATATTCAATGACGTTAGCTGAACTCTAGTAGTAGCACACTTGGTAACAACATTGGGATCTTGTTTGGAGGACGTCTCATTATTGTGTTAGCGTTTGTATAATTACTGGTCTCTGAAAAGTAGTTTTTACACATTCTTCTCTTTAGTAACGTTATTAAGAGGACTACAGTAGGGCTTCCATAAGCAATTATTTTGATAATCGCATAATCACAGATTATTTAGCCAATTAGTCGAATAATCAGATCACATGTAACTTGTATCTGATGCAGCTGCTCTTATATAACCATCAGTTTCTTCTAGCATGAAGTGTTATCTCTATTTTTTATGTGCTATTTAAAATACTGGCAATTAAAATGATAGCTCATTCAATATTTTTGAACTAATTATAAAGTAAACCATTAGCGTTACAGCAGACACATGACGTGTGCAAAGGGTAATAAAATTACCATCACTACTCTTAATGTTACAGCTATCAATATAATTAATGCAAGAGCATTTTTTTAGTCAGAAGCCTCATCAAACTGTTCCAACAAATCTTTTTTTTTTTTTATTGCAATCTGAAAGAATACGAATTTTATTCTTAATGTACTTGTAAAATTAATAAGCAGCAGTCTCACAAATACCTCCAAAAAGGGCAACTCCAGTCTTTAGTTTGTGATTTTAAAGATACATTCTCACTTTCTTCAGCCTTGTCATAGTTTTTGTGTCCATGTCACCAACCCGATCGTGGGCACCTGCCATACACAGAAAAAACATAAGCCAGCTATGTGGACTTTGCACTCTGCCACACATTTGTCGTGACACCTGCACTTTTATGTCTTTTAAACATCTTAAAAAATTATTGTAATTATTTTGTATTATTTTTTTCCTTTCCTTTGAATTTATTTTAAGTATTGTATTAGTTATGGTGTTTCAGATGCATTGCTAAACATTCCACATTACTATATTTCTTAATGAGGTTTTGTGCCATTAAACACATTTATAAAGTCATATATTGTTAGAGGACATTTAAAAAAAAAAGGAAAAATGTACGTCCGGATGGACAACTCTTCCGACATCTTTAAAAACCAAAAATTATGAAAATAAAGTTTCTGCACTGCTAGGTTGTGTTATTTCTGTCAAACTATAAAAAAAAATCCTAAATGGGTCGCAAAACCTTAGACTTCAGACTAAGAGGGGTAGAAAAAGAGCCTAAGCTGCTATAATAAGGAATTAAAACCTAAGAACTGCAGTTCCACTGTAAAAAGACCACAACTAAACAATTTAGAAGCAAAAAGGAAAAATTTAAAATCATGGCATGTCCATAAGTGTCAATGTCTTGTTTAAAATGAATCGTAAGTCATTGCCTGCATGTCTATCTCCCATAATTTCCAATGCTGAATGATGGAGCGTTTTTCAACCCTTCCATCCCAAAGTGCAGCTGTGCCTTGCTGATTTTTTTCTCTCCCTTTGGTTTCTTTTTCCCTGCTAAGTCTGTTTCACTTACTTTTTGTCTCTCTGCAAACTGTGAGCTGATATCATCCTTTGAAAAGGTAATGATCCCATAGTGTTGAGATTATGCATGTGTGCCTCACAATGTAATGGTATGGCTTTTTATTGCCTGCCGAATACTAATCTCACAACTGAAGGAACGAGATGACACCTGCTGGGGGATGTGTATGAGCAGCAACCTCATGTGAAAGAATGGCCATTAAAAATGATCAAAGAAATTACTGTACTTGGCTGCACAACACTGTTCTCATGATTGGCTAAGTGTGCATCCACATGGTCTACAATGCATATACTGCAACATACATAAACACATATACATACATGGACTTTGTCTAATTAGTTTTTTGCCTTTGATAAATATTTTAAAAATGAGCCACTGTGGAAATGTCGGCACATAGTTGCCTCAGGCTGCCCATAGTTGATGCATCCATAATTCAGGTTGCAAATCAAATTCCTTCTAGATGAGCGATGAATTAGCTTTCTGCATTTTGTTATTGAAAAAAAATGCTACATCATATTTTTCCTATAGCAATATGTAATTTTTGAATAGTATTCATCTACAGAGGTTTATTGGGTTTTCAGATGAATTCCTGCAGGGAGATTTCTTGTAAATTTGACTACTCTCTCTTTGATTTTTCATCATTCAAAATGTGTGCACAACATTTGTTAAAATTTGAATTGCCACTTTTCTCAGTGCACTGGATTTAGATATACAATCCACAAAGCTTGGTAGGTAGCTTTCAAGCTTTAATATTTATGATATGAATTTCCTCCTTTGGCTAACTTAATTATCCCAGCTAGGAATTTGATTATTAACAAGGCATAACTGTTGATTGCCTGGACCTTGGTCTTGCCATAGATCAGACTTTTATGAACTTGTGGATTAGTGAGTGAATAAGCATAAAGCTTGTTGTCATCCAAGTAGAGGTGGTGAACGATCGTGATCCTATTTCTTAGTTGGTATCTATGGCCAGTGTTGTTGATAAGTTGGTGAGGGGGTTCAGGTCTCTCTACAACAACAGTGGGACAAAGCATCTCCTTGGTATATGCAACATTTAATTGAGACTTGAGCAATTTGCTCAAAGTTGGCCTTAAAGGTGGTTATCCACAGGCTCAGAGTTTGCAACAAGGGCTGTGTCCGAATCCAGCGGCTGGATCCTTCGAAGGCCGGATTTGTCGGCCGGTTACGTCACAGCGCCACGACTAGGACTGTCCAAATTCGAAGACTGCTTCAAATGCGGCCGACGAATCCGGCCGACTTTTCCCCGATTTGAAGGACCGTTGCGGTGTATCCTTCGCTGGTCTACATATCCCAAGATTCATTGCGGGCTGAACGGGAGAATTTCCTTCCAGCAAGGCGGAGGGTAGACGAAGTGGCAGGCGAAGCGAGAGAGGAGCACAGTTTTAGATGTAAGTATATTAAAATCTGGCGGTTCAAAAATGAAAATCTTAAAGCGGTTGTGTTGTTTGCCTTTTATTCTTGGCTTAGACATGTATTTTAATATTTTTTGTAAAGCATCGCTCGTAAACAAGCTCGCATGGTAGTGTAATGGTTTCTTAATCTTTACGCACCCACTTTCTGCTTTGGTAAATTAAGTAAAAAGTCAACTCCTCTTAGGAGAATTTATTACCTCTTTACCGAGTGAAAACTTGGAGGTTGAAAATTAAATCCAGTTGCACAGTTTATGCTCAGAGGACTCGTATTGAGCCTCATACAACACAGAACCTGTGATCTGTTGTTCTGCTGTGAAAACTACAGTTCTGCATTCTTTAAATCAAGAAAGTCGTCACGTTCCTCTCCTATTTATTTTCTATCTAATGAGGAAAATTCAGGAGGAGATGTATCTGCAGGAGAAATTAATCCCATGCCGGAAAAAAAAAAAATTGAGAGCAAAAAATAAATCTACTGTTTGTATATTTGCAACAGCGCAAATAACATAATTTATGACTGATCACTTTAACAAAATATACATTTCATAAAGGTTGTTGTGTTGCTCTTTTCTGTAAACTGTGTTTATTGATTTCTTGTTTATGGATATGAAGCAGCAAAGGGAGACTGGAGAGGAGAGCAGGGACTGAATGGATGAACTGTTTTTCTTTCATTCATGTTTTTGTCACATTTTTTATTTAGGTGTTACATGGTTGTGAATAAATGAATTTCTAAAAATGTTAAATATCGTGAAGTCATTTCATTAAAAGTTGTATTAGTGTTTTTAAAGAAGCTTACATTGAACAGTTTAAAATAACATAACATATTGGCATTGGGATAAGTTTTTTTGCAGTTATTTTTATGTGTATAAATGACCTCTTTAAGCTTAATTAGAATAAACGGGCAGTGTTGCTGAATCAGTTGAATTCAGATTAATTTCATATTTTCTGTTTGACGAGGGGAACATCATGCAGGTTGGTCTGCAGAGAGAGTTTAGAGCAGCTTCGTCATGCTGTCCACTGCATCTGCTTAAGTCGACGTGCTCAAAAGACAAGTTTTTCCAACCAGAGAGCCCCACAGACCTCCAGCAGCTTCATCTCCAAGCTCATCCCAAGAGGCAGCTGTGGAGAAAAGTGTTATGACCTGCAGATTTGTTAAAACACAATGTTAGTTATTGTTGCAGTGGTTGTTTACAACAAAACAATTCAGTTTCTTTAGGAAGAGCCAATTTGGAATATGCTTGGAAAAAAAATCATATATATATAAAATCAAATTAGAAAATGCTGTTTTGATCCAAAAGGCATATATAATTTTAAGCTCAGAAAGAATTTTTGCAGTTAAAATGAATATAAAAAATGTAATATTACAAATTTGTACATTTGATCACTAGTCATTCAATTGCAGAAATTATCGAGAGTAGCTATCTTAAGTAGTAACCTGGATTAAATAAAATGATCTTGATATGATAACCTCTCAGCCAGAGATATAAAACATGGCGCAGACAGTAAAACTTGTTGCTCCTCTAGTGTAAAAAAGGTGAGTAAAATACTGGGGAATATTTCTTGCTTTACCAGCTGGTTTAGCGTGATCGCGGTTGCTAGGTGACAGGACGTTCGGCAAAGTGGGGGCGGGAATTCAACTGAAGGCTAGACCGTCCAAATTCACAGCCGTTAACATCTGGTCTACCCGGTCGACGAAGGACCCAGCCCACGTAGACCGAGTAGACCGGGTCCTTCGAAGGATCCAGCCCCTGAATTCGGACACACCCATGGTCTTTCAGAGTGTTGTTGACCTTGTACAACTTCAGGCTTTCCAGGATATACATACGTGGGATTTAGTTATAGGCTTTTTTATACACGCCAGGCAATGCAAAGGTTTGTTTGTGTGGTTTTGTAGTCTAAAGCAACTGCTCTGTCATCCAGCAGCAAGTGTTAGGCTCCTCAAATGCCTTTTTGTGTCTCTACAACGCAATGATCCATGTGCCTACTTCTCTTAGGTCTTATGATGCCTAATGGAACTTCCATGTCGCAGACAGACAGGTTATTTGCTGATAGTTGGATGGGATTCTTCTAGGGTTGGCCAAACCAGGTAGAGTCAGCCTGTATTAAGTTTTTTTCCACTACCTTTTTCTGGGCGAAGCCAACCCCGTTTTCAGACCACTTCGGGCTCAGTATGAAACGGGCCAAGGCAACCCAATACACCCACCTATAGACAGATTGGTCCATTAAAGCATGTCACTCTGATTCCTGTCTAGTAGTAGTAGCCACTGATTGGCCTAACAGTGTTTGTGTGAAGTATGGCTTTCATTAAGTTCAAAACATTTCTGGGGGAAACAAAAACAAAAAAATTAGGTGCGAATATCGTGATCTTTAGGACCACAAATGGCCGGAATGAGACAGACTGCAAGCACTGGAAGTGGTTTGTAGAAATTGATGACATTTATGTAGCGATGGGTACTGAGATCCGGTGCCATCACGGCATCGGTTCCAACATGAACGGTAGTAACCAGACCGAAAAGCAGCGCACATTTCGGTGCTTTATTTCGGTCCTTCCCCCCCTCCCCCGAGATGTTAAGCACAGTGGATGCTGTGTGCCATCCGTCCAGAGTGATTAGGTAAACATGGTGCAAAAAAACTGTTAAAAGTTAGGCCTGTGGAAATTAACGTACCAACGCGGGTGGATAAATTCCTAGAATTAACTGTTTTTTTTTGGAGTTTGTTTTACGCATTAAACGCATACATAGAACAGCGCCCTGTTTATAATTCAGCCGCACCACATCAGCTCCCCTTCCTAACCAGCCAAACTACGGATTTTTGCACAGCAGCAGGTGTTTGTGATCCTAAATGACATGTGAGTATATTATTAATGCTTATTGGCTTTGTGGTGATAAGATAAATTCATAAATTCAGCTCTGGTGTGTACGTTTGCGTTTTGGTGTTTCGCCAAGAAAATGGGCAGATTTTGAGACTCTTAATAAATGAGAGAGATTCCTTTAAACGTTTGGAGGTTTTAATATGATTTGAATTGATCGTACAGGAGGACAGTAACACATCACAGTAAATGTAGAATACCGACCTGTCTCGGCCTTACAACAACAAGGTTATATTATTACTAGCAATCTTGGTCTATCTATTCTACTCGATAAAGTACAACTCTCAGGATGAAAATCAGAGACTTAGTGGCGCCTTTCTCTTGGATTAGAAAGCTGAGAACTTTGTATATCTTTAAGGATGCCCAGTCAAACAACCATCTCCATGGTAACACAGGATATGGACTATCATTATCAAAACTCTCTGACCCTGTCTTGGGCAAAGGCGTCACTCAATAAGACTAGTCATTCAAACTGATACTACAACATTAAGTAAACCAGGTCACAGTTGATACAAAGTACAGATAAATCAAAACATTAAATTCTTTCCACCACATACCATTTTACTGTATATTAGTGTGTTAGTCTCTAGGATTGTACTTAGTGCTACATTCACATTGTCTAAAAAACTAGACAGGAAGGTAGTTCACTCAACTTTGCTAGTCAGTGTCAAGGTTTTTAGGTGTTCAGCTAAGCCATGATTTTATTTATTTAGGTAATTTAGTTTTGCATTTATTTATTTTATTTGGGTTCTGTAACCAATCTAACCTTGTGTCCTGGTCCCCCTATAATGTAACATTACTGTTGTGCATACTAAATCTCCTCTTTTTATCAAAGTGGGATCCATGGTGAAGAGGTAGTTTGACAACTCATTATCCTCTTTTATTTTCTGGGGTGGATAAAAACTTAAAAGATTACACTTCGACAGAAACTCCTAACTTATGCTTGTAAATAAATGTTTTTTAAACTCAAAAGTTATGGCAGAGAGATTCTATGAAATGTGTTGAATATTTTTAAGTTTTCTGCAAAATCCAGAACAAAATTGGGATCCACTTTGGTAGATTTTTTTTCTCAGTACGTCCCGCCTTTCTTCCTATTAAGCCTTATTTTTCTCTTCCACACTGGTCCATTTTACAAACATGTGGCTGAATGGTTTGGTGAGTAATTTCACTGGTGTTTCAAGTGTCTGTGGGCAAAGAATATCCTCCATTACATAATATCTTCTTCTGATGTATGATGTATAGACAGAAAGGCAGTCCAATGTATTTTCATGAGTTTCAAGGCAAGGCCTTTGCTAAGCTCTCTGATTTTCTTTTAACGAACAAAAATACATTAGACATTTTAAGGCATACAGACATTTCTAAAGATTCTTTTTCGTTTTCCTTTTTCACTTTTATGCACAGACATATACTTTCTCTTGCTTGCATCACTTTCTTATTTTCTATATAATTAAAATTTACAGCAAAAAAATTCTGTCAGATTACATTTATTCGAGCCTTAGAAATAGAAGCAGTAAATTTTCTCTGATTTTAATAGACTGTCTTCCCATCTTGATTCTGTAAGTATATATATATATATATATATAGATATATATATCTATATATATAAAAAAAAACCTTGGATGGCATATATTTAGATGATTTTATAGAAATCATCCTATCATAAATGACAATCACACACTCATTTACAGTATGCATTATTATTCATATATTAAAATACTGCAATTGTGACAACCTTTACTTGCTTATCACAACCTTTATTTACTTTAACCGGCAGCAAAGCAAACAACAGCTTGTTTGTAATTTTTATTCCAGTTCCAATAGCTTGCGAATTAATTTAAAAATACTGGTCTTATAAAAGACCATTTAAATTTTTTCCTTGAAAATTCATTTTTATAATAAATTGTACCACCTCCTGCTGAAGATAACTCACGAAAAGCACAATTCTGTTTAGTTCTTTGACACACCTACAGGAAAATTGTAATGATATTAAGAGTCTCAGTTATTCATGTTAACTGTAGCAATGCAATACCACATTTTCTCAAACCAATACGATACCGATACTTGGATTTGAGTACTTGGTGAAACTGTGAACCAATACGGATACTTCTACTACACAAAAAAATGCAATGAATTGGAAAACATCTTTTATTTTCTTCTTTGGTTGTCATAACAAATGGTAGTGAATTAGATAAAAAAATTAAATATTAATAGCCTAACAATGACCAAAAAAATAAAATTCAGTTGAAAAATAAATATCTTCTGTGAAATTATTACTAAAGTTTCCACATTTTAAGTATCGGTTCATGGTATCAGTTAACTGTAACTTTACCAATACAGTACATTAGAACAGTATCGGTCTGGATACCCGATATAGATATAGGTGCATCCCTAGTTAAATCCATTGGTAGTTTTTGATGTCGGAAGTATGGCTTTCTGCCCTGGGTAATAAAATACATTAAATAACAAAATTAAAATCTACAATTTACACCCTAAATGAGTTTTGATTCCAGTCAATGGAGATGGGTGCCCTCCCCTGTGGTTTTTGTAAGCTACTGTATAAGCACTAAGCCAGTGCCACATTCCAGCTAGCAGCAGTGCGAAACAGAGTTTGCTCCTCTTATCTTTAGGCATGGTTTGAGACATACATACTGACATCCAGCAACATGTCTCATTCTGACTTGGCTCACAGAGTGGACTGAGTCAGACTTAGAACAAGGAGTTAGCTTCTAGAAGCAAATTTAATATTAACTGGTTTTATTACAGAAGAAAAGACTGTTAATAATGAGGAGTCGCCTACAAAATGTCAAAGAATTTGTAGCATCTAAATGTAGAAATAAACTATTAAAAAAACTCACCATTAGAGGAAAACATAATTGCGAAATTAGAAGGCAACAGTGAGGAAGGAGGAGAAGATGGAAGCAAGCTTGTATGAAATTTCTAGGCAAACACAGGAAATGAACAATTGGCAAGAAAATCAAACAGCTTACAGAAACATTTTGGTACCTGTCCACGAAATGTTTTTATTTGACAGGTTGGCTTGTTTTCCTGCACTTTTGTGATTACATTTTATTGCCGGTTTTATAGGGTGACAGTTACATTGTATCTTGCTGCTTCTGATGAGGCACAAGTTTGAATTCAATCAGTAATTGTTTAATCAGCTAATGTAAAGCTGTTGATTTTGTATGAATATTCAGACAGGGTGTTTCTCTTTTTTGTGCTTTAAGATTGCATTGTAGAATAATTTGGATGAATATTTGCATTTTGAATTTAACATATATTATATGTCACTGGTAATCATGCACTCTTGCCCTGAGTGATGCATACACTAACTTTATATGATAAATTATTCAAATGTAGGAACGGCTGCAAATGACAGGGAAAACTGCGCAGAAAGGAGAGACAGGGCAGGTTAATGAAGGGGAATGAGACAGGAGCCAGCATAGCTAACTGATTGTTGTGCTGTCAAACTGATTTGCATGACAAAGGCTGCTCTAATTGCAACACTTTTCTGCAACATGCTGATAATACAGAGCATTACTTTTAAAAGAGACAGAGCAGGTTTATTAAGAAGGATTTCTGTGGTGGCTTTAAGATGTACCACCATCTTCTATTCCCAGAAGTGTTACCTTCAGTGAAGTGGAACTTTAGACATAAACCACCTCCTATGACATATTTTTATTAGGGACACACAAACAGGTTGCTGCTCAAGCAATCAATAGTTTGGTAATTAATGGTACAAATGTGGATGCTGATGCAGTTTATTGATGCCAATATCTAGAAGTGTCTGTAATAATACCACTCACTTTAATTTGAAGACAAAACTGCAATTTCATAACTGAGTTACAAAAACAGTGATCAGTATTATTTAAAAAGATTAACAATTTTAATGGGATAGTGTGCAGATATTTTGTGTTCTTTAGAGATCGCTGTCCACTGGAGCAGGCTGATTGTTCTAAAATATGCATAAAGTATGAAGTATTGCAATTCTGAATATAGAGAAGTGAGTGTGCAATTAGAAACCTCTGTGAGAACTGTCAGGAAGCGCCATCTAACCCCTGAAGTGGCTGCAGGTTTTCTTGAAGCTTTTAAAAAGTTCCCTCCTGTACCTTTACCTGCCCCCTGTGATTTTATTGTGAACGATTTTAACAGTAGGCTTCAATCTGCTCTCGACCTGCTGGCTCCACTTAAAGTTGTAAACATACATTCAAAACGTACTGTAGGCTACCATGGACAAACGAAGATCTTAGAAAATTAAAGAGGAGCTGCAGGGGGGAAGAAAGGAAATGGAGTAAAAATAAAATCTCAAATCATCGGATATACAAAGAACATCTCAAATCATACAATAGCGCTTTAAGAAATTCCAGAAATACATACTTTTCCAGAATTATCTCAGAACAGAAAAATAATCCAAAAATTCTGTTTTCCACCATTGACAACATTCTTAATCATTCCTCTAATACTTTTCAGAACCACCCCTCAAACACTCTCTGTGAGGAGTTTGGAGACAACTTCAGAGGGAAGGTAGACACCATTAGATATAATATTTTATCCTCTCAGACTAACATGGTTTTAGACAAATCTGAATGTCTGCCTTTACCAGAGAAACACTGGAGAGTTTTGTCCTGGTGGATGCTGGGGCCCTTGATAAAGTTTTCTCCTCAGTGAGGCCCACCACAAGCGCTTTGGACCCAATTCCCATCCGGTTTTTTAAGCAATTTTATGGTTCTTTTAAAGATGAGATTTTAAACTTTATGAAATGCTCCCTTCGAACGGGGGGTTTTCCTGCTGCCTTTAAAGCGGCGGTAGTGATGCCCCTGCTGAAGAGCAATTTAGATTTTAATGATTTAAACAATTACCGACCCGTATCTAACTTACCATTTTTAAGCAAAGTTTTAGAAAAAATAGTTTTTATTCAACTCAATGGTTTTATCAGTGCTTATAATGTCCTGGATAAATTTCAGTCTAGTTTTAGGATGAACCACAGCACCGAGATGGCTCTTTTAAAGATTTTAAATGATGTGTTGTCACTTCAAGCGCTAACCTGTTTTCTCTTAGTCTCTTCTTATAGTAGGTGCTCCTGACCCGCCCTGGTTGACCACCCTGACTAAGATGGCATAGCAGTGACGGAAAGTTCTCCACGTCCTGCAACAAACTTCTGCATCAGTTATGTTGCTCTTTCTGTGTCTCTGTTTTGTATCTCTGTTGTGTATTCTCCAAACCACAGATGGTCTCGGCAGATGACCACTTGTGCTGAGCCTGGTTCTGCCGGAGGTTTCTTCCTGTTAAAAGGGAGTTTTTCCTTTCCACTGTCGCTTCAGCTTGCTCAGTGTGAGGGATTGCTGAGAATTACACGACGCAATCTTCTGTGGTTCTCTAACTTTCTACATTAAACATTGTATTGTATTAACTCTTCTTGTAAAGTGCCTTGAGATGACATCTGTTGTGAAACGGCGTTATATAAATAAACTGAATTGAATTGAATTTTAGACTAAACAATGATACTAAGAAGGTGACATGGTTGGTTCTACTGGATCTAAGTGCTGCCTTTGATACAGTAGAATATACTATTCTTTTAACCCGTTTAAAACAGATCGGCCTTACTGGTGCTGTTCATAAGTGGTTCACATCATATCTCGCAGACAGGACTTTTATGGTAAGTTTAGATACCTGTTCCTCTAAGGTCCATAAGATCACATGTGGTGTGCCCCAGGGTTCAGTTTTAGGCCCAGTGTTTTTTAACTTGTATATGCTCCCTCTTGGCAGTCTCATCAGAAGACATGGAGTTATGCTGATGATACACAGTTGTACATCTCCATGTCTCCTGATGACACACGGCCAATGGATGTGCTTTTTAACTGCATTTTAGACATCAAATCCTGGATAGCAGAAAACTTTCTCCAGCTCAACCAGGACAAAACTGAAGTTTAAGTTATTGGTCCCGAGGCTCAGAGAAAGAAAATTATACCAAAACTACAATCATTGTCTTTTAATCCTTCTTTAAAAGTGAAGGACCTTGTCGGATTCTTGACTCTGAGCTGTTTTATTCCTCACATTAAAAACATTACTAAAATAGGTTTTTATCACCAAAAGAACATCGCCAGAGTCCACCCTTTTCTCTTGGCCAATATGGAGGCACTAATACAAGCTTTTATCACCAGTAGAATTGATTACTGTTATTCCCTGCTTTATGGTCTTCCCAAAAAGACTACCTTAAGTTTACAGCCTTTACAAAATTCAGCAGCTTGTGTCCTGATGAAGACCAGGAGGCGGGAGCACATTACACCAGTCTTAGAATATCTGCATTGGCTCCCCGTATGTTTTGGGATCGATTTTAAGGTTCTTTTAATTATTTTTAAGTGTGTTAATAGTCTTGGGCCTTCTTATCTTTTGGAATTGCTTTTACCATATGAACCTTCGCGGTCTCTGCACTCCTCTGGCAGCCGTCTCCTTGTCATCCGCAAAGTCAAGACACGGATTCATGGTGAGGCGTCTTTCCATTATTATGGCCCTCACCTCTTGAACAGGCTGCCGGATGACCTCAGGGCCGCAGAGAATGTTCATGTTTTTAAGAGCAGGCTCAAGACTCACCTTTTTAACATAACTTTTAACTAATTATTATTTATTAATATCTGTTTAATTGCTCTGCGTGTTTTTTTTGATTGGATTTTAAGTTTAGCTTTTAGCTGACTATTATCCATTAATTATTGTTTTTCTGCTTTGCATTTTTATTAGATCAAATCTTATTGTTTTACACTTGATAATTTAAACCATTATTATGCTCAGCATTTTCATCAGTATTTTACCACTTAATCACATTATCTACTGTTTATTTTAATATTTTAACTTCTTATTTTAATCTTCCTTCCAGTGTTTGTTCTGTAGGAACCCTCTACCTCAGGAGTGCTACCTGTAGGTGCTTTGTGGTGTCATTTTAATCTGTAAAGCACTTTGAGAAGCTTTGTAGTTTGAAAAGCGCTTTATAAATAGAGTTTAATTGGATTTGATTTGACAAGGAAACACACAGTGGACATCTGTAGTAGACAATGATCCAGCGCTGAATGAGGGAACGGGAGCTGGTTTTAAGGACGTGAGGTGACCGGATGGAGATTGGAGACAAGTGCGGATGATGATGACAAGGTAGTGAATGGAGCTGAGTGACGAGTCATGACCGGAACCCCCCTTTAAAGGCGGATCCCAGACACTGTGGCAGAGAGAAAAAATAAATAAAATAAAATGCGGCACCCTACATAGGGTGGGTGGCGGGGGCCCACTGAAGGAGGGCCCCGAGTACTTATGGGTACTCCCCTGGAGGTTGGGCAGACAGACCAGATGGCCTCCCCTCACAAGGTTCGAGTCAGGTGGACGACCCTGATAGCATCCTCTGGCTGGACGGATGTCGGGCGGACGGCCCGGATGGCATCCTCTAGCGGGAAGGGAGTTGAGGAACTGGAGGTCCAGAAGACAGCTGGATGGAGAAAAGATAAGACATTTAGTGCATTGATTACAGAGGTCTCAATCAGGTAACTATCAAAAAAATATCTCTCTCCCATCTCATCACCATTTGATCCAGTCAAGCAAGCCCCCATCTTTACCTTACAAATGCTTGCTATCTTGTTTGCATTTGTAAAGGAGAAGAATTGAAGATAGCCTTCAAAACTCACATCAGTCATGAATTTCTAGTTATGTCTTTTGGACTCACTAATGCCCCAGCAGTTTTCCAAAACCTCATCATTGAAACTCTCAGAGACTTTCTCTATAAATTTGTTGTTGTTTTGCTTGACAACATTCTCATCTTCAACAGCCTTGAAAAAAAAACAATATCACATCTGCCGGTTCCCTCAGTGGCTGTTGGAGAACTTTCTACGGTATATGTAAAAGTAGAAAAAATGTGATATCCATGTATCCTCCATAGCTGTCCTGGGTTTCATCTTTGAGGGCGGACAGGTGAAGGCAGATGCAGCCAAGACCAAGGTAGTGGAGAATTGGCCGGTTCCAGACTCCAGGAATGAGCTTTACTGCTTCCTGAGGTTTGGCAACTTTTACAGAAGATTCATAAGGGACTTTAGTACCATCTGGGTAGGATTGGGTGAGATGGCCTCAAATCTATATTGCGATATAAGCATGTACTGTCACAATATTTATTGTAATACATACTTTTCTTCTGTTTATGTGTCAAAATGACATGCAAAATGGTTAGTCTTGAAGTGACCAAGAGCTCTTTGCTCTCAAATTAGCCCTTGAAGAACACACTGGGTAATAGGGAAAGAGTGTCCAGGCATCAACTGGACTGACCATAAAAATCTCTCCAATCTGCTACTGGTCCCTATTCTGCTCACAATTCAATCATACCATAACGAAGCATTAAATAGGGTCATACCTCCAAAATCTTGTGCTATCTCGGAACCAGTCAAACCATTGTTCTACTTCACGGTTACTTCTACTGGCCCTCCCTTAACAAAGACTTCAATGAGTATGTTTCTGCCTGCACTACATGAAACCGCTATAAGAGCTCCCACAAAGCACCTGCAGGACTCTTCCAACTACTATCAGTTCCAAGTTGCCCATAGTCTCCTATTGCACTCGACTTTGTGGCTAAACTGCCTATATTCAAAGGTAAAAATGTCATTCTCACCATCAACATTTTTTCCAAGGCCTGTCATCTGGTTTCTCTCACTAAATTTATCTCTGCATCAAAAACTGCTAAACTGCTATTCGAGCATGTTTTCCGACTTCACAGCATACCACGAGAAATAATTTCTGACCGAGGTTCCCAGTTCATGTCACAAGTTTGAAGAGACTTCTGTGCTTCCCTGGGGTCAAAATCCATGCTCACTTCAGGTTATCCATCCTCAAACCAACAGTCAATGTGAAAAACTCAATCAAGAAAGAGAAAACATCCTTTACTGTAAGTGGCAACAACCTCCTGGAGCATTCATTTACTTTGGATTGAATATCTACATAATCCTCTGTGACGGGACTCTCCCCCTTTGAGTTCTCTGATGGATGACAGCCTACACTTCTACCTACAACACTCCCAGACCCTTTATTCCCTCAGTCTCTAGTCACCTTCACTTATGTCACTGCATCTGGAACCAGACGAAGGCAGGTCTTCACCGCACTTCTACCCTGAACAAAAGAACAGCAGATCAGAAACACATTCCAGCTTCATCATTCACTCCAGGTCAGAAAGTTTGTTTATCTTCTAAAGATTTCCTATTCAAATCGGGTTCCAGAAAACTGTTTCCTAGATTTCTCTGTGCATTTCCCATCGACTTTGTCATCATCCCCTCTGCTGTCAGGCTCAAGCTACCTTTCCATTTCCGCATCCATCAAATATTTCACATCTCTCAAATCAAACCAGTTATTTCCAGTTTTTTGTGTCTTCGAGCCAAACTGCTTCCACCCACCCTTATCATTGAGGACATCCTGCCTACACAGAGCGTTGCTATGTTGATGTACTTCTTTAATTTTATTTATTCTTTTTTCATGATGTACTTTTTCCCCTAGAGAAAAAATACTCACCTCCTTTGCACTCATGGGTTCCTGTCCTGGATGATCCTTCCTTGTCCTCGATTTCTTGTTCCAGTCAAGTTTCTCGATGTTCCCTTCGTGCACTGGATTCTCTCTGATCAGCCTTCCTACTGCTCCTCCTTGGATCCTTTGGTAAAATTAATCTGTTGTCCACTCTAGCAGATATCCTGTCTTTCCACTCTCCAACGACGTTCCACTCTCAATAAGGAAACACAGGATCAAACATCTCTCCATCCGCCCATTCCCAGCCGACTCAAATCCCTGGTTTCCGATGTCCACCAAGAAATACTTAAATTCACTAAAAAGTAATGTCACACTTTTCCTGCTTTGAAACTTCCTGAAACAATATTATTCTTCACCAAAAGATTAACCGCTCACCTATCCTTCCCAGTAAAGGCATCCTCCTTGGATCCATCCTTTGACGACATTTCCATCCAAATCTGGAAACATTTCAATAAACCTTTCGAAACTAACTTTGCTGTCTGTGGTTGCTTCCCGACTCAGAGTCTCTGCCATTCATTATGACAGCTTATGTTCAAAGACAATGTTCTGATAATGGCTATATTAAGGGATCCATTTCTTTTATAAAGTATATTTAAATCTACAACAGAAACAAAATAACCAATCTATATAAAGCAAATTGTTCCTTATAAAATATAAATACATTTTCAGTTACTCGTGGCATTTACATAGAACCACTGTGAGGGCAAAATTACACTGCATTATTTTGTAGATTTTGAAATAAGAATACCAAGATTGAAATATGTTGACACACCAAGGATGAGTGCCACAACAAAAAAATACTATAAGTGACAATGATTTTAATTATTATTAATTATTATTAATAAAACAAACATCTTTGGAAACTAGTTTTTGATCTAGAAAAAAATCAAAATATTGTAAGAAATATGTTTTGCAGACATATACTAAAGGACGCTACAAAAGGTGAGTTATTTTCTTTCTACAGAGCTGATTTTTCTGTCTGACACATTTTGTAGTCGGATAGGTGATAGCAGGTGTGTGATCTCTATGTGCCCTTTCCTCCTAACTGAAACAAATAAAGTGTAACATGTGAATCGTAGTGAAACTAATGGGTATAAAAACTTGTAGGTAATAAAAAGCCTTTTCGTTTGTTTTGTTCCATCCCTAATTGAGGCAGTTATTCAATCCTTATTCTCTTTCTATTGAGTTTATATAATTAAAAATGTAGCTCTTTATTATTAGCCTGTTATGTTCAGACAATCGTGTTTAGTATTACAGTTATCTCATTCTTTTTATATTAAACCGCATATGTCCTTTTCTGCAGTTTAGTTAAAGAAAATAAAGATATATTTTCTAAATCACGTTTTTATCCCAACACTGTTACAAAAGGTTGAGTATTGACTTACATTTAGTTACTGAATAACGTTTGAACATGTATTTATAAAATATTAACTAGAAATGTAGTTAATCTAAATTTATCAACTTAACACTGAGAATTTACAAGGAAGGCATGTTTAGATTTTCAAATTACTAACATGTAAATTATTAATCAAGTAGTTTTTTTGTTTGACAGTAAAATAAAAAAAAGATATAGGAAACACTGACATTGCATAAACATGTTATATTTTTCCTTTGCGAAAATTGTGATACATATTATATTCAGATATTAATTTTAGTAAGTTATATCTGCATTCCGGAGAACTTAATTATTTATCATAAACATCCTTAATATTATGTGAGGTTCAGTACTATGATAAAAGGCTATTTGTCCACAACATTTGTTATTTTTTTAAGTCCCTCCTTCCTCCCATAGACCCCTATGCAATTCAGACTGACCGGCGAGTTTTTTTATCCAATAGAATTCCAGTTTCTTCCATGTGGACTGTCAATCAACGTGCATGCGCATCGCACAAACCTGTGGAGATGAGGCCGCACAGACAGGCCGCTTCGTGTCTTCTGTTTACAGTCACCATAATGGCAGAGATCGGTCATGGAGAAGTCACAGCTAGCTGAACTTTTGATGGACTTGACGCACTCTACGCCGTGTGCCAACCAATCAGAACACCTCACTGTAGTGACGTCGCCCGATGTTGACGATGTCAAGCCAATCACGATCCGCTAGTGTTTAAAAAATCCATCAGAGAAAGGCCTACCCACATGCTTACAAGATTCAGCTTAAAAATGTATACATGTCAAACTACATATGTTGGAAGCTTTGCTTGACGCAGACAAATTGTGCGGTGTCAATGTACTATTAGAAACCCGGGTAGGGTGTCACGTCGATATGTATCCCCCCCCTTGATTTACATCAGAGATGCTTTTCAACATGGAGATAGGCTACCATTGAACCTTAAAAGGCTTCAAACTGACACAGCTTTGGACACATGTCTGCTGAACAGTTAAGACAGTCATATATTCAGTAAGAATTTTATTGAGAAAGTACACAATGACATGCTGTGAAATCACAGGTGATGCGCATGCCCAATTGTATTGCGGGATAAGGGAGCGGGAAGCTCGCGGGGGTGGGGGGGGATTCGTCCCACCGTCTGAATTGCATAGGGGTCTATGGGAGGAAGGAGGGACTTAAGAAAAATAACAAATGTTGTGGAGCACTAGCCTTTTATCATAGTACTGAACTCGTCATAATTTTAAAGATATTTAAAACTTTAACACATAAATAAATTATGGGGAATGCAGCTTTAACTGTAGTTGGAGCAATGATATTGATAATGTCTGAAGTTTTTGGGAGGAAGCTATCCACCAGCTTGCTTTCAGAGGTGGAGTTGGGGGTGAGGTGGATGTGGTGGGAGAGTAGATTTGTAAGTTTCAACTGAACTGTCTCCTGGAAAACGTTGTTTCACTGTGGTCTCATTGTGACTTCATTGTTTGGTAGAGATGGAGCTTTCAAACAAAACACACAGATGGTCAGATAGCGCAGTATCAACTACACAGATGTTAGAGATATTTAAAACTTTGCTAATAATTAAGTCTAGAGTGTGCCCTTGATTGTGTTATGGCTGTTTGACATGCTTAATGTGACTTCATGTTTTTGCTTGTCTATCTTGTTGATTGTGAATATGGATATTGAAGTCACCCACACTGATTAGTCAGTCCTACTCTATACAAATTACAGACAGAAGGTAATTAAAATATTGAGGAAATTAGAGTTAGCCCTTGGTGGTTTATATAATATTAGACAAAAAGCTTTGTTAGGATACTTTATGGCTAGATATTCAAAAGAGTCAAATATGCCCTGCTGCACTTTTTTAAAAGTTGTTGAATCATGAAAAAATGTGGCTATCCCACCATCTCATCTGTGTTTCCTGCTCTCGCTTAGAAAATTGTAATTTGGGGGGATTGATTCTATCAGTGCACATGTTTCTTTTTTTCCATTTAACCAGGTTTCTGATAAAATTAGAGCCTGTTCATCATGCTCAGTGATCAAGTCATTGATTAGAAGCGTCTTGCCTGACAAGGACTTCATGTTTGATAAAGCTAGTTTAAGTGGTTTGATGATGGTTAGTGAGTTAGTGTTGTGGCCACAGAAATTTTCAGCACTATTGATTGAACCATCATGAATATTAAAAACTTTTGCTAGGGGCTTCCTCACTGCCTTTTGTAGTTTATTGGGGCTGGATTCCTCATAACATTGGCAGACTACAGAGGCTCCATAGCATAGACTTTAAAAAAGAATAGACAGCGCCTCCTGACTCCTCCCCGTTTACCAGAATGACACTTTCATGGCGGATTCACAGGCTAACTAAGCTAAAGGATAATAGCCCCATGCCTGACTGCTGCCGAATCTGCTCTCCTCCGACGGTTCTCCTATTTCTCAAACCTCAAAAGTTAAGAACTAGTAACTTGAAATAATTATTAAAATGTAGTGTTACTATAATTAAATTCAAACGAAACAGCCTGTCAATAAAAGTCCGTCCCTCTCATTAATTATGCAAGATTTCAAAAAATTATCTTTCGAAAACCAGCCTTGTGCTTATGTTTTTGACGAGCCCAGCGTTATCTGAGGAAGAATATGTAGCCATAGAAAGTTTAAAAAAAATGGGCTTCAGGCATTAAAGTTGTTTTTAACGTGTCTAAAGTCCAATGCTTATCAATGGGGGCCTAGCGGCCAAATGGAGGTACTACAGCAATGGAGGAGCAATGGCGGCCTCCAGGGTATGCAGTCACAAAGCAGAGCAGCCAGCGGCCATTGCTCCATAGTCACTCAGGGAGCTGAGAGCTGCAAAACTTTTATTCAGGGGAATTCCACAGGGGTGGAATTTTTTATGTCTATTCCTTCTTGGAGCAGGTGTTGAGGAGCGTCTTTTTAGAGCTGGTCAGTGTTCATCACAGTTTGAGTGTGGTGTCCTTCCTGTTCAGCGCCTCTGTGATGGAATAGTGTAGTTCTGAGGCTTCTGAGTGAGACTGGACCCAGTGAGCACGCGGTTGCCAGGTTCTTATCACTGGTAGTGTTGTCTCATTTCCATATCCAGTGTTAATCTCAACATTTATTTATCATGTTGATAGTTGTATTTTCAATTTAGAGAATTTTTTTAACAGTAGATTTAAAAATCAATGTTAAAACCTACATACAGGCAGTGCAAATGTCCACTCCACAGCATGTTTATTACCCACCGGTCTAGTAGTTTTAGACTTAGTTCAGTGCAGTCTTGCTACTCAGAGATGCACAGATCTATGATTTAAATTAAGTTGCTACGATCGGTCTCTTCAGTGCAGTCTTGCACTAAGTCTAAAACTTAGTTTCTCTGCCACATTGAGTGAAACCAGTTATTATTTGAGATTAAATTTAATTAAAATGTCTGAGAGCTTGTGACTTTTTTTTTGTACACCGCACAAATGAATCAACATATTCACATTTTGGAGCATGATTTTACACTAACATTACTACTGTACTTGAACATAGGTGAATGTTCTTTATTTTTGTGCTCAAAGCCGGTATATGCTCATCATATATCAGTTCATCAGTAAACCTTTAATTTCATTTCAGCATAAATTAAAGGGGTATTATACTACAAAATACTCCCACTCCTGCTCCTGAGTGCAAACAAGATTTGTAAAAATGTAATTTCCTTATCAAAATAATTCAAACCCATGATGCAAATATAGCTACACAACAATAAAAGTCTTAAGAGAAAAGCCAAACTTAATACAAAAAATCCTAATTAACAAGAATTCAAACAAATTCGAGTCTAATCAATCATTTAAGAGGTTTCCAGCCAACAGGTGACTACAAAAGGGCATCACTTAAAGAAAACACCTTCCCATTTTATGCTGTGTCACAAAACCTGAGAAATAAAACAGTCTGTAGGTTTACATTCACATCTAAATCGGGTTAGTCCGATTACTCCAAAAGTACAGGTTTAAATGTCTTTAGGTAATTAAGATAGGATTTACTTTTCAGTAATTTTTAAAACCCCACAGTTAAGTGTACTTGATAAAAAGATGTTAATTATGCTTTAGATGTATTTGACTCACATGACATCACATGAGGCACAAAAGTTTAGTAGATCAGCTTATGTAATGTATTCAGAGCTGTGTGCTTGTTAATCATACAATAAAGATTTTTATCTAGATTAAATTTAGATTTACTGCTATATAGTAAAACAAATTCAAAAAGTGCCCATGGCATTTTCTATAGCTTACAAATTATGTCTAAAGCTAGTTTGAATAAATTTAAAAGCAAAACTTGTGAGTCTCTGTCTTATAATTTGAGAAGATGCATTTAAAAAGTATGACTCTTGTTTTCTTTTTGAACATGAGAATGCATGTGTGTTTTAATGCCATTGCTATGCAGTGTCTTTGTAAAGAGTGTTACAGACTTTGGTGAATGCTTTTAGTGTGTATAAACAGCTCAAATGTGAAGTAACTCTCTTTTAAAACTATTAAAGTATATGCACATGCTGATGATATAGTCTGCATTACAAAGCCAGGGCAGGAGATTGGTGGTGTTAACTTGCTGCTGTCTTAATGGGAGAGTGAGCTGTCAGAGACATGCATGTAATGGCTCCCTTGCCAGCTGCCCAGTTCAAGCCATGCGGGACCGGCACAGACAAACCGTTCTTTCACACTGTCTCATTTCTAGCCCTTATTCTTCATCTTTTTCTTTTTTTCCTGATAGTTTTGATGCCTCCGTCTCCTCTGTACTTTCACAAGCTTCTGTTTTAAACTTTGCTCTGAATAGCAATCATGCAAGCTCCTCAACTTCTTTTTCTTCCATTTGCCTGACATTACACTGTCCAAATACTAACAATCCCGTACAATTATACAGTATCTTACAGAGTATGTAGGACTTATAAGAGGCATTTAGTTACTGGTTCCCACAGGATGTCCTGCTCTGCTTGTTATTTCTCATATGTAGTCAATCTTTACCATTTGACTGTCTCTTGCCAAACAAAGCAGAATAGTAGCAACTGTAATGATAAATCTTTGTCACTCTGACAAGTTCTACTTTAGTACTGCATGTAGTCTGTGTTTCCTCTTCAAAATGTCCTTAACATTCTTTTAAGTCTGCAGTATATTTGAAAAATCATTAAAATATTATTAAAGACATCAAGTCTAGACATGATCTTATTTGGAAGATAATTCTCTATATGGTAATAGTGTCCTGAGGTACCATCTCATCTGTTGTCTGAAATGTATTTTCACTCTGCAGTGGAGCTTCCACCTTCTCTCCTTTGTCTCCTCACCTAATCAGTCTTGAAGCAATCATCCCTGGAGGCTATCAGTTATGACAGTTCTTTCATCAGCCATTACTACTGGTGCTAATGGTGTCCTCGTACTGACTTTAAAGATGCTGATTGACAGTTGACCTTCACAGCACTTTATGAAAAGCTGTCCAGATACCTTGGGTTACAGCAGTGGTTTCCATGTCAGCACATTAATAATAATCTGATAGAATTGCTGCAATCATATTAATCTCCTGACTTTGTACAACACATTGGCTGAGGAAACATTGCTGTTACTTAGTTTAAACCAAAATAGATGCAATTCTGGAAAAAAAAAATGTAATCTACACATCATAGTTATAGGAATCATCATAATTATGGACTTTAATAAATTAGTTAAACCATTGTTTTTCAGGATGGATAATATAACCCAAAACATAAAATAATTGGTAAAACCTAAATTGCTGTATGTCTGCAAGGTTGATTTAGTCTAATCCATACAAGGTTGGAGGTAGGTCAAATACTCTTAAGCAGTGTACATTGTGACTACACACTTTTTGCAGTCATTAACTAATCTTCTGGCATTATGTTGGCTCTATATTTGACAATTCATCTTATTTGAACAGGTTGGTTTTCCACATCTTGAAACACTGCAGCCTTGGTTCTTTCTCTCTGCACCAGGACAGCTGTGGACACAATGCAATGCAGCTCACCACCATCAGCATGTCAGTGTGTGTATGATGGGTAAATGACTGAATGTAGTGTAAAGTGCTTGGACTTGATAACGTCATATACAAATGCAGGCCATTTACCAGTTAGTCAAGCAATTTCAAAGGTTGGGACAGACTATTCCATAGGACCTGCTTTAATTTGCTGACCAAAAGCAGTTTTGATGTATGCCTAGGATCATTGTTAAACCAGCCACACTCAGATTTAAAATACCTGGTAAGAATGGAAATGAGGCTCAATATTAAAATAAATTGTAATATGCCACCCATGATGGTGGGTGGTGACGTGTCCCCTTTTGTGGTGGCTTTATACAAGTTGGCTTATAGCACAAAGATAGTAAAGAAATGTTGACGACAGTTAATTAAAGGAAACAAAGCAGAATATGCACAATGAGTGAAAAAATGGTTGACAACAACCAGCAGCAAAGTACATAAATACTTTACTGTTTGATGAGTTATATTCAATTCACTTTTATTTATATGGCACCAATTCACAACAAATTCATCTCAAGGCACTTTACAACAAAAGTAATTTCAATAAAATTATAAAAAACATTCTAATCAGTTAAAAGTTTTCTATGTAAGGAATCCCAATAGATTGCGACATGTGGAGCTGTATTGTCGTACTTATTTGGTTGTACTGGTGTTCCCACCCTTCCGGTCTCATCACTTCCAGAAGAGCCCAGGCTAGGCATAGTTTGGCTAAGCTGAGCTGTTGTATACATGCAGATAAATTCCTCTTTCGAACGACATTATCTGGGTGTCTTAGCCCGATTAGGCTAATAAAGCCCAGTTTGGTTAAACTTCAGCCAGACTAAGGTGTATATACATTTTCAAAAGTCTGACTAAGGCATTGATTTGTTTTTTTCTTCTTCCTGTTTGTAAAAAAACTGAGTGACCACAGTAACAACAGCTTACAGCTGCCTTTTCCATGTACTAAAGCAGCCTCTGGTCAAAAGTCATAGCCTTAAAACTCTACTGTAATCTGTTTACCCCTTGAAGAAATGTTATTGTCTGATTACTACTTTCTTAGCCAAAAATAAAAAGTATGTTTTGGAGAGTTAGGGAAAAGCTTTTAAACGTAAGAATACTGTACCAAGTGCCAAGCATGAGAGCATGAGTCATGCATTGAGGGTGATTTGCTGACAGTGGTTCTGATCTCTGGTGCATTGTACAAAGTGGATCTTCCCTCTGAATTATTTTACTCCACCACAAGTCAACACCGAGTTGTCTGAAACAGACTGGATGATCATCCCAAGTACACATCATAATTGAATTTTGAATAGACATAACATGGATAAACATTGAGCTTTTGCAACGCCGTCACAACAGTCCTGACATCAAATAAAAATCACAGAACTATTCGTAAAACCAGATTCTTGCAAGTAGCTTAACTGATTTAGATTTAGATTGACCGTACCAATCAAGCCAAGAATATGCCAGAATGTTGTTAACGTTGCACCCAATTCTTATAGGTTGAATAAAAACCTAAGAACATATTTAATTTAGATTTACGCTGACGGTGAACATATACAGTCTCTGGCCAAAAATGTAGATGCATTTCCTTTGGCCTAGAACAATCTGATAAGCCAAAGGGAGATTTTATAGGTCTGTACATTGTCATGTAATATAAAAGGGACGAAAAAGTTGTAGAGATGACTTACTGATGCAAGAAGTGAGAATGTCATATGAAAACAGTTTGGATGACAGCTTACAAAACCCAACTGATACACTGAGAAACGTCATATATTTAGACACAAATTTTGAAAATCTGAGTACTGTCTCTGGGCTTTAAACTAACTGAACAACATAATGAAGAGCTGTGCATAGGTAACAGTAAACGTTTATTTTTTTTTAAGATGTTGATGAAATACTGCAACCTCTTGCATGAAGTGGCTCTTTGTTGTGGAGAATTTCATAATTGAAGGTTGTAAAGAAGTCAAGTGCAATTGCGACACATCCAATGTTATAGTCATATCTCATTGATCTAGAGTTTTGTTTTTAAGTCCTGAGTAAATGCCATCATTGCACTTAAAATTCTATTACTTATCTTGTAGTATATGAAAAACAGAGTAATCTCTCTAATGTTTTACTTGTCTTATGAAGTCTTTTTAATGGCAAAGATGAAAATAACCTTCCCTAAATAAGTTAGAAATCCATGCTACTAGAAGTAAGCATGAGATTAAACTAATAATACACAGACCCTATTGTCCTGCTGAGATACATAACTTTGTAAAAAAAAAAAATGTCCACCTGTTACCAATGGAGCTTGTGTTTCCATTTCATATTGACCCCTGGATATGATAGTTAATTAAACATAGGAGAGTAAGGAAATTAGGGCTCCGTTTGTTCAGACAGACATAACATTCACAGAGTAACCAAGAAATAGCAGAACAGCCTGCCAATATTACTTCACGTTGAGCTGCATAATAAAGAGGGCTTGCATGCATATTAATACCGGCACTCTGCATAATGTCTACATCTTATGACAGACTAAGAAATACACTGACATCTCACTGGCATTGCTTAAGTTCCCCTGCTTTATTATTTGCATCTCATACTGGCAAAGATCTCCCCCTAAACCTATACTCACCCATGTCAACTTTGCTGGCCCTGGCTGCCACCCACTTTCTCACACACAACCAGCTTTCTCTGTTTTAAAACGCATGGTGGAGATATGTGATGCCAAATGAGCTCCTTGTTACCCCCCCTCCCTCCCGCTCGGTCGGTATACGCTTTTGGAAGAACTACAGCGACATCTGCATGTGCCATGATTACAAAGCGCCAGGCTCATACCCAACAGATTCACTGGGCCTCCCCCTGCCAGTCTGCTACTCATCTTTACAACCCCTGCCCCCCCGCCCTGCGGCGCTCGTTTCTCAAATTACCAAACATGGTTAATTGTGTGAGGCGGAAAGCTCGCTTCATTTGAATATTCTCTTTTGGAGAGAGGTTGGGGGGGGTGCCATGCGGAAGAAGGCGAATTAAAGAAGTGTGCCTGAGAAAGGGAGAGGATAGGTGGGTGGGAGGGTATATGCAACTGAAACTACTGATCTCAGAGGAGTGAAAAAAGAAAGATGCGTTTTTTTTTCATAGTCAATGTTGCCATTGTGTACACTATTGTTAACAACAATTTTAACTACTTTCAGCTTGTATTCTATAATTGTATTGTAAACTTTTACGTTTTATGAAGTAATTTACTTCTTATGAAAGTTTTTGTTCTTGCGTCTTTGTACCGTTGAGGATTTTAAAGATCTGCATTTTTTTTCATCATCTGCTTG
Source organism: Apricaphanius iberus (assembly GCA_028564705.1). Lineage (NCBI taxonomy): Eukaryota > Metazoa > Chordata > Actinopteri > Cyprinodontiformes > Aphaniidae > Apricaphanius > Apricaphanius iberus. Next base: position 1,972,610 of record JAPXFQ010000166.1, on the reverse strand, counting down.
TGATTTTTGTATCAAAAACTATACATTTTATTGCATATCTTGTGTGTGTTTGTGTGTGTGTGCACATTAAATTGATTAATCAAAAGTAGTTTACATAATAAACAGCGTTAAATCAAGTTTGAATTTAGCCATAAAATATATTTTGATCTTATTTAATTGTAGAATAGCTTGTGTTATGAACCTGGTGTTAAAGGGTTGTTCTCATTCTTCAGCTTGTTTAAATTAAACAATTTAACAACGCAACTTGATATGTACGAATTGCGATGCTCTGATCTTATGGATATGTGTCGTGAATCCATTGCATGTGATATTAAAGAAATAACTTTATCTTCTTTGTCCGTTAATTTACTATTCCACAAAATGAGAAATTGCAATTATGAAATTTCTTTTCCATTTTACAAATCAACAAAAATCCTTTAATTCTACATGAACAGACCATTGCTGTATCTGCGATGGCCTCTTGCCTAGATTATAACGAAGCTAATTATTCCTCATTGGAAAGGCAGAATTCAGCAATTTTTTAAAAAGTCATTTTGAAAGAAACAAATAGGCAGATTGTCTGAATCAAGCACACTGCTTTGAAGATTATCAGTTAATGAACTGCTTTTTTCCCCTCGTTTTTTTATTTGCTTTTCGATTTCCACTCCCTTGCTCTCCTGCCATTTGCCCCTATGCTTTGGCGGTTAATGATATGCAAATGAAATATGCATAAAACCGCTCTGTTGTAGGATGATTAAGCATGGAAGACATTAGCCAGTACCCGCTACAGTGTCTGTCTCTCCTGTATTCCACTTCCACCAAGCGATACTCTTTCAATGATTAACAACGCTAATGCACTAATAATGAGAGTAGCACAAATAATATCCAATTTGACAGAAATAACATCCCTGTAAGGTTCCTTCTCAGCCCAGTTTTGTAGGATCCAGAGCCAGGATACGCAGATGTCTTCAAACATGATAGATGGTGCTCCAAAGAGCAGGCACAAAGTAAAGAGATCAGGGTTCCCAGGAAAAAAGTGCCTTGAACGTGACTTGCAATGCAGGAGCTTTTCTCTCCGGTGTTTGTGAGTACTGTGGCATTATTTGACTACTGGCATATAACGAAGGAAGAAAAAAAGCCCGTCTTGCCTGCTCTCTCTCTCCCTCTCTCAAACACACACAGATACACTCCACCCCCCATTCCATCCTGCTCTCTTGTGCAAGCCCTCTTTTTTGTAATCCATTTGTGCAATGAAGATGCTCCACAATTAACATCCCCCATGGAATCAGATAAAAGGATGATTATCCAGCGTTGATTAGTTCCGAGTGCTTAAAATATCCACGTGATTCCGTCTAATGAATATAGAAGAAATGCGCCAGCAGTTACTAATTACATTGTTAATCGCGTTTGTTGCGATCCTTATTAGTTCATTTAAAATGCCTAAAAAGATGCCATCTTTTAAACAATCTTTCATGAGTAGTGCAGCTGCCAGATTCGGACGTATTCATTACTCCAATGTTTGGTAGCAAGAAAAAGATCTCCAAATCTCTCCCTTTTGATGACTTCCTTAATTATTCATCTTGTACAACCATGGTGCTTACCAAATAAATCCAAGGGGGAAAAAAGCCGGTTGAAGGGCACTAGGTGATGAATATCCATTCGTTGCTAATTGCTATTTTAATTCATGTGTATATTAATAATAGAGCGTAATTGGTTAAATCCTCCGATGTGTCTTTGCAGCGATGCCCATCTGTGCCCGCTGCCAGCAGAGCTGGGACCAGAGAAACATTCCATTCGACCCAGAGAGTATGTCTAGCTGTGGTTCAGACCAGTTGTTAGGTCTGTGTTGCATCTGTTTATGATAGTTTGGCGCACGAAGGAAAATCCTCTAAGGGTGGAGTTTGTTCAGTTCTTTTGGGTGGTTGGCAAGAAAGGGGCAGAAAAAAGTCAAGCGATGTGGGTGTGGAAGATGTAATGAGTTCCCACGGCCTCAGTACCCCCAGTGTGGTTGCAAGCAGGCCAGCACCTCCCCCTGAATGTCTCTTGTTCTCAGGTTTACTCTTTATTTCAATCTCTTATGTGCCCGCTTCAGAGTCCCAAGTAGTCACTGTGCCAACTATCTGACTTTGTTATAATGCTGCTAATGTTGAATCCGTAGTATTTAAAATATTTGATGATCAATTTAAATATAGATGTATAACAAACATGTTTGCATTACAATTTTTTCTAATTTTGATATTAGAAAAAATGTCCCTCTCTAAGACAATGATCTGGTCAGAGAATAGTTTTGCAAAAAAAGTACATGTGAATTTTTTTAATGTCACCACATTTAAAGTAAGGAAAAATACATAATGTATCCATCTGTCCATTGATAATTTGTTTTTGGAGTTGGTAAACATGCGTCCTTATGTTAGCATTTTCTGTCTCTGTCCTTCAGGTTTTTGGTATTGTAAACAGCTGATATTGAGCATCAGCTGCAGTCCCTCTGGTCCATTCTTCTCTCCTTCTCCTCCTTTTGTTGACCGCACACATGCCACTGGCAGATTGGTGGCATCTGTTGCAGTGGTAGATATTTAACACTGCTACCAGCCAGTGCAGTGAAGAAGAGCAGCTTACACTGGGGAAAATGATGGGTAAAGGGGGAGGGGTGTTGGCACAAGAAAGCTTTCGCTTTATGTCCTTTTTTAAAACTCAGACTCTTTGCTGGTTTCCTGATGGCATATTTTCCTCTTTGATTTTTGTTGACGCTCTTGGTCTTCATTATGAATTCTTTTGTTTAAACATTAAAATTGTTTCTTTGAATGATGCACCCTAATTAACAGTGCTAATTTTTCTCTAATTAGTCCTATCTACTCTGCAAGGTCTCCTCCTGTTTGTTCGTTGTCTTTTGTTTTTACCAGCTGATACGCGAAGGGTATCCCATTGTCTTGACTGGCTTTAATAACAGCGTATCTCCTGTGTCCTTTGCCAGTGTTGATGCCTGATGGCATTATGTTTCCGCTGGTAAACCAATTGAGACTTGAAACTGCCAAATTAGTTGTATGGCAATCCTCCAAGGTACGGATTTTTGCCCACGTATTTAAATGCCAACCGTGAGACTGGTTCATCGTTTTCCAAAAAGTACGTCCTTAATTCCTGACGAATAGAATGGCATGGTGTCTCCTGATGGCTGCCTGGCATCACAAGCTGTAGCTCCGATGGATAGTGAGAGAGTGAAAACGAGTGAGTGGGAGGAGTTTTCTGTGTTACCACCACTCCCCGCTATCCACAGAACAACAAAACAGCTGAAAGTGTCTTTTTATAGAATGCTGTTATTGATAAATCCAGTCAACTCTGTCTCCACCTCCCATTTCTTGTGTACTTTGCATTTATTATCAAGGCTGGACTTCCCATCTCATATCTTCTCTAATTAACTCTATGATTGCACTTTAGGCCATGTCCACACGTAGCCGGGTTTTTTTTTTAAACGAAGATTTTCCTCTGCTCCTTGAAAAAAAAATCTCCATCCACACGTAACCGGATAAATGCGTTTTTCAGCACATTCATAGACGTGGCAAACCTGTAGGGCGCAGTAGTTCTCCCCAGTCCTATCCGCCAAGAGAAACTTTATATCCTCTCATCAGCATGCAGCAGTTATACAGCTTATAAAAGTAAACAAACAAGACGCGCTTTAACAATGGATGATACCAACACAGCGCTGAGGAAATAAATGCTGTTTTCGAGAGTAAACACAGGTCGCACATGTGGTGTTGGAGCATTTTTTGTTGCGGAAAGTGGCGTTACGGCTCTTAAAACTCCGTTTTCAACCGTCCACACGTAGATACTGAAAACGGAGAAAACGCAAATCTCAACTTTGGCCGGAGTTTTTAAAAAGCTTCGTTTTTGGTGCCGAAAACCTCCGGCTACGTGTGGATAACAGGCCAAACCGTAGAAAAATATCTCCGTTTTGTGAGATACCCGGCTACGTGTGGACAGGGCCTTAGAGGGCTGAACATCCATGCCTTTACCAAGATTTTGGTGCCAAGTTGTACCATCTTCGTTTCAGGACATCTTCGCATTAAGTCATATCATCAAGTCTTCATCATAGGATGGTCAATAATCCTCCAAACCGGTATTAAAGATGAAATGAAGGGATGTCTGATGATCCATGTCTTCAATCATTTGACGGCATGCTATCCTAAAAAAGGAAAATAAAACCATTCAGAAGTCTGTCGCTATCAAAACGACAATAGCACCTTTTTTGTCTTCCGAGCTATATCTATAAGCAAATCCCAGAGTGAACAGAAGTCCGTCTTGGTGCTAGAACTGAATGGATGGCACTGTGCCAACTTCTCCCTGCCATCAGGCTAATTCACTCCTTGTTTCCCTTATTTGCCCATCCCCTTTCTATCTCAGTCCCTCTCTTACTCACCCTCCTCCTCTTTGCTAGTTTTGCACCACATGCCCAGTACGCCCATCTTTCCTCACCCTCTCTTTTTCCCTTTTGTCTCCTTTGCATTAATTGCGATTTGTGCTAATTGGTTCTAATAGCTAGTGATTGTAGATGATTGTTTTAAATAAAAGATTTTGATCTTTGATCAAAACCTCGATACCTGGCTGTTCAGTTTTGTCTTTCCACTGCACTGGTACCCAACACAATAAGCCACCAATCTCACTATTTGCAGTAAAACCACAGTGGGCAGTATGTGCCACACGCATTGTGAAGAACCTCAAGCTGTTTCTCAAGCTAACGGACTGTAGCTGATTAAAGTGCACTTTTACTGGCTGATCCCACCGCACAATATTGCCCAGGCAGTTTAATTATTAGCGTTATCCCTCTAATCACCTTTTTTTTCCTCTTCTTGTATTGCAATTTCCCTAATTAAGTCCTCATTCTTTCATTGTCACTCCAGATAGTCCCCCCTCCTCCTATTAACGATCCCATTAGGTTTCTTTAGCTTTTTTACAATCACTTGTTTCTGTTTAAGATGTATTTTGATACAGTGGAATACTTTTGTTAAACATGGGAAAATCCACAAATTATCAAGTTATGAATAATTGTATATTGCAATCATTTTAATCACACGCTATATAGGAGCCCTTCTATCTTTAATCATTCATATTTCTATCAGCATTAAATATATTATTTTTTTCAAAGTATTTTTTTGTTTAAAGATCTTATGAGGTTGAAAGCAGGTCACCAAAGTGGTTAAATTAATAGATAAAGTGACCTTTTCCCTTGAGAGGTTTGCCGAATACTCTTAATTAACAATGCACTGGCTTGCCTAAACTTTCAAAACAGATTTGAGTAATTCATTAAGCTTAGCTTATATTTTCCAAGTGACTTTGTGTAATTATTTTCCAACCCTTTTTTTATGTTTGTCTTCTTTGCATTCTGGTATTTCTTTTGATTCTTCACTCAAAGATACAGGTTTGATTAAAATGTTCCACTTTTTTGAACTCAAAAAAGCTTTACAGGATTTGAACATACTATGTTAATTGTTAAATATTCTTTCTTTTTGTTATTGAATAACAAGTAACTGGGCAATTGAGGTAACAGGAGGAATTCATTATGCAGATTCATGAGATTTGCATAATGTCTTATACCCCAAATATGCAAATGATGCGTATAATTTATGAGCTCCTGCATCTGCCTCAGTGTTCTCATAACTTAGAGTTTTTTTTCACACACATCTCCCCTCCTATATTGGCTGGCATAACATGCGCCACACTCATAAACCAAACCTATACTAAACAAGCAAACCCACTAAAGAGGTTGCCGGCTGGGTACTGTTACTGACTGGGAAAACTTGTCTTGCAGATAGATGAGAAATAAGGAGGCAAGCGGAGGAGATTGGTGGTACTGGTGAAATGTTTCAGGGGGTGGCACAAATACCCTCAGAAATCCTCAATAGAAAATGCTAATTCTCTAAAACAACTGCGACACCAAATAAATGAAGACACTAAACTAAGGCGTAAGATTTCAACTGGACAGAACAGCTGCAGTTTCTGACTTTTCTATTTGACTCGTGGGGAGAGCGAACTTAATCTTTTCTTTGATGGCCGCTTTTATGTGGATTTTTTTTCCAGTTTACAACTGGAGCTGGCAGCTTTCTCCTGTTGTGGAGGATTTATTACATGACTCAGTTCAATGGTGGCAACTGTCTGGGAGGGAGAAGAAAGCGCAGAAGGAGAGAGGCTATGTCTCAAGGCATGTGTGTGGGTTCCAGTCAGTCTCTTCCAGTGCCCTGTGATGCCACCACTCAACCTGGCCAATTCAAGATCAGAGCATCCAGGCTGTATCCAGGGAGACGAGAAATACGCTGCTGAAGTTTGGGCGTCTTATTTCCAGAACAGAACAGAATGGAGGATCATGATTGCAGCAATTATTCCATTGCAAATCGGCTTGTAATGATTGATATCTTTTGCATATTTAATGTAAGGCGAACGACAAAGACATTTCTGCGCAATCTTGAAGAAAAGCAACCGCTGAGGATAGCGTTGGAAAAACAATCCACCATTGTGATGAGGACATGTCAAAAAAAGATTTTGGATTTTTTTTCTCAGGCCATCAAACTAGAAAATTTCCAGAAATTTTGTATTTTTGTGACTGTTCATTGTGATCTGGAAGATGTAAGTTTCAGCAATTCTTAATACTTTGAAACTACCATGTGTAAGATTATGCATCTGTGGCAGTGCCAAGACCATGTCATTGAACACAAAATCAGTCCTACTTGCCTCGATGGTACACTGTTGTCGTGTTGTTGTAAATTGACTTTGTTGCAACAGATGCCCAATTGTGTGCGAAACACAATGACTGACAAAAAAAATACAGTTGAGCGTCTACCGTCTCCGTGTTCAACAGAGACCGGTTCTTGAAACTAGTGCAGTTTGTCTCTGTGTATAACTTTTCTATTTGCTGTTTATTACTCTAAAATTATTTGTGTTTTATGTCTCTGTAATTCCAGCTCATATCTTTTCTGATTAAAATAAAGTCCATATTTACAGTGCATGTCACCTAGCAGCACTTAAAGTAAATTTGTTTTCTGTGTACATGTTTTTCGTGTTGGATTTATATTTTGGTTTTAGAATTCAACAAGTATTTTATGCTTTGTGCTGCATTTCTTTAAATCACGAACGTGTAATAAGTAGATTGGAAACTTAACTGAATAAGTGTTATGGAGAATTCACTGTATGTCATAATGACTTCAGAACAGGGTATTGTCATTTTAATATGCATACTCGTGACGTTTTCAGACTTCACTTTATTTGACTTAAAAAGAAAAAAAAATTAAAAACATGAATTTGTATGTATTTTGGTCTACACCAATATTTAGTTTATATTACTATTTTTAGAAATTGTTCAATCTGAAAAGTCTGAAGAATTTATGAGAATCATTGTAGTAGTGCTAATTAGAAATAGGCCCAAGGTTGGCATACAAGGTGCAAGCTTACTGACACTTGTTAAATTACATACTGTTAACCCTGTTCAATAGGGCTCATAAAAATTTAAAATTGTGAAATGATTATTAAATAAACTATTGAAGAAAAACGTTTTTAACTACAACTGATCTCCATTTCACAACATCACAATTATATATATTTATAAAAAAAATTGTAAATATCATTGTACTTCATTGATTTTATTGTAGACATAATGGTTATAATATAAATAAGTGGAGAATTATACATGTGTTTCGTCCCTGGAAAGTATCAAATCACCAATGTCAGAGTAACAATGGACACTTTGAATGACTTAGAAATGTAAAACAAAACAAAATTTAGTGAAAAAATTAAGGATAACATTAACAGGGCTGCTTTTATATAAAGCTTGAACAGAAAATAACTTATGTATTTCTAAAGATTAAAGTGTACTTCTACAACACCCAACCAGTGTCAGAGATTAGGCGAAATAGTATATGCTCCACATAGGATTCTTTAATGCAGGTTATGTTAGGGAAAAATAATAATGTTGTATTATTATTTTCTTACGGTGTATTTCTTTATCACATAGTTTAAATGTACTTTTTAAATGTCATTTGGTTTCAACCATATGTTCCTTTGTATACACCCTGTTCTTTTAAGATGCTAATGAAGTTTGACCAAATAAAGAGAGACTGCAGTGGGAGGGCCTTTTGAGACCAGGTGACAGAGCTTTGTGATCAGGACACAGAGCTGAGAGACTGTCTGAGAAGCTGAGAGGAGAACAGACACACGGTCAACCAGAGTATCTTCCTGGTCTCCCTTTGCAGAACTTTACTTATTTTATCTCCCACTACAGAGTTCATTTAACTTCAATTTCTCTCCGACCCCTGCATGTGATTCTTTCTAGGTTAAACCACTATTTTTTACCCTAACAGGTTACACACAAATTTCAAGTAGAGCCAAACAAATCTAATGTTAATTTCTCTTATTTACTATAATTACTTATGTGATTTTTGATATCTACAATTCGTCTGTTATGTAACAGGCTTTCTAATGTTTTCTGTTTATTCCTGGCCAGAGGTGAGTAGAGTACATTTTATGGTGCTGTACTCCTACAACTACTCCTAGAAGTAAATGTAAAAGAGTAAAATAAGCTAGTTACTACAATCCTCCATTCCTGGCATAGAAAGACTGAACATATTTTTGTAAATTTACCATTTTTGCAAGGTTTAATAAGTTTGTTCCACTGATGCTAGGGTAATTCATATGAAATCAATAGCTTTAGGAAGGCATTAATTGTTGTTTCCAATTCGGTGATTAGTGCTTGGAGCCATGTTAAATGTTTCGTCATTAGGGATCAGTTTCCCATCTGCAACAATATAAAAATAGAGTAGGTACACTTTACTCTTTTTTTTTTTTTGCTCAGAAGTTTTTACTGTATCTAAATGTTGATATCATAAGCGCAATTTTTAACAATCTTCTGTTGCTACTTCTAGATGCTAAACCAGATGTAACAATCATGCAACCCAAAAAATATTTTCAAAACAGTGGGTTTATATTGATAAGGAGGGAAAAATATCTTTTGATTTTTTAGTCTAGCCTTGCCAATGTTGTGCATACAGTCATATTTTGCTATTTTTGATTTTTGATGTCAAAATTTAACCATTTTGGCAGCAATCATTTCCTAAAACACTAACCTTCAAAGAAATACTTGATCATAACCTTTTGAAATTATGTAGACGATAGTAATGTTTGAGTCTCTTCACATTTTAAAATATATTGTTGTTTGAAGAGGATTATTGACTGTTTGTGTAAAGCCTGGTTGGTTCACACTGTGTTTACATGCAGTAAGAGAAAACTGAATTACTGCCTTCATCTGACTGAATTCAGACTTTTGAAATGCATGTTTACACTTTAGTCCGGCTGGTGTTAATCAAGCTAACGCACCCAGATAATGCAGTTAAGAAACTGAATTTCACTGCATGTATACCCCATCCCTGCTTAGTCAAGCTATTCCTAGCCTGGGTGCTCTCCCTTCATTAGGTCACAACACCACTGAAACAAGAATAGCAACACTGTATTGAGCAGCAGCAACATGTGTAACACAAAAAGTACAGTTCTTACAGAATGTACTGTGATGCAGCATTGCTGTCATCCATTTCTTCACTCATTGTGCATATCTTGCTTTTATTCTATTTGCTCAATGCTCCCAGCATTTGTTTACTATCTGTGTGACTCTCTAGCCCAGGGGTCCCCAAGTTCAGACCTCAAGAGCTATCATTCTGCAAGTTTTAGAAGCATCCCTTCTCCAGCAAACCTAAATCAAATGAATGGCTTGTTACCACGCCTTTTCGAACTCTAAAGACCATGATATAAACCACATTGAGAAAAACATCTTTAATTTATTTTAAGTGTATCCTTTTAAACAGATTATGAAGAAAAAAATTTGCTCCATCTACTAATTATGTTTTGTGAGTTGTCTTTCTTTGGAAGTTGTCTCCTTTGAAGTTTGCATAACAATGTAAAGAGTGCTTTCAGTGTTACTTGAGGGATTAAAAAACAGCAATATCACAAGGCATCATAAAATATACATCTTTTCTTTTTCCCATGTTGAAATTTTCATGATATACTGCTTTTAACCATTTTATGAAATGAGTTTGGCAGAACAGCTATTTTTATCAGTTGTAGAGGGGTTAAGATAAACATTTTTCAGGGCTAAAGACTAGCTTATCCTTCTCCACCTGTGGTGGTGTGGGACGATGGAAGGAGAAGAGTCATTTTTTTCACTATTTGTCAAATGCAATGGAGAGTGCACGTCTGTGATTGGTCAGCTTAACATTGTTGTTGGTTTTAATTACATGCAAAACATAGATATAGATATATAGCTATAATGAAGACTCAGGACAACACAGCCTCTGTTCTAGAAAGTAGCTTCAGCCGGGTTTTATTGGATCTTTGGTTCTCAATACAATGCTACATAGGTCATTGACCTCGATATCTAACATTCTGTATCCATTGTCTGTTAACAATTGACATACCTTATCTCTGAGCAGAAAGCATCCTATCGTCCACGCTGAGATCCCAGCAAGACCAACTAAAACCCCCCTCTCCTCTAAAGGGAGCTCTCTCTTTTATACTTACTCATTGCGTCACTTACGGGAAACATCTGGTGTTCTTGGCCAGCGCAACCACTTGGCCTATCTTCAGGATAAGCCAAGTGGCGCCTTCAGGCGCCTATTTGTCTGGTTCTGAAGAGGCCAGAAAAGCTGGGAACAAAACATTTCCTAGAATCGCTTAATGACAAGTCTTTCGTGGAAGTACCACGTACATCTTCTCAGCTTCTCAGAATTGATGCACGTGTTGATTACACGTGCCACGCAGGCCCAAATTTTGGCTTCTACAACATCTGCCCAAGATCATTTCACCAGAACGGTATTTTATAATCAATGGAATTAGCAGTAAATACAAGCTTTGGGCGCAAGATACTTTATATTCCAAGGCTATTTTACTAAATATGGTCTTTCAGCGATTTTGAAAACCAGGTCGTATAGAGAACAACAAAACGGATCACTGTGTTAGTTGGTTTACAAGGTATTTAGAATATTCAATGAGCTGCACCTCTAGTAAAAAGCTTTCCAACTCAATCTAAACATACTTTCTGTTGGCCATTGGTCCTTGAGTAGAGTATGCATTTAAATGTTGAAGTAAACTAACTGACATCCATCAGAGACATCACTGCAATGGCCAGAAAAGGTCTGCACCCACTGCTGTCCTTGGGGAGAATTGCTTTGGTATCACTGACACAACAATGGAGAACTATAAAAAGGAAAACATATCCGTCGATACCTTTGCGAGTTTTTGGAAACTTGCTGACCAGTATTATAAACTAGTCTTACGTAGAAATTGCAATAAATCACACTGTTGCAATCATTCTTCCTTTTTTTGCTTTGAGAATGGTCAGGTTTTCTATCAAAGTACATTTACAATTTCTCTTCTTCTAGCTTTAAGTTCTCTCAGTCTTTAAAAGTGCCGCAGTTTCAAGCCTTTATTCTAATCTGGAATATTGTTCCTTATGGTTTTATCTTGTTGCAAATGATATTCAGGTTTACTGCTGTTGGTGGTGTACACTAGCTTTGCATGTCTGTGGGACGGTTCCAAGAGATACAGTTTGCAGACTTTAGCAGACGTTAATGCCACTTGTTATTTCCAGATTACTGTAAACTAAAGATATAATTTTATAGGATTTTCAGACTCACATTAGCTGCTTTTTGTAGTTTGTCAGGACTTGTTAAACAGTCTTCTTAACTACTTTCAGAGCAGTGATCTTGCAACACAGACGCACAAGTCAACGTGACAAAGCTTCAGAAGTTTCATCCCAAACCGTTTGTTATTCTTTGATCTTCTCTATCGATGTCCTATTCAAATTGTCAACTTTTCATCTGAATGTTCAGTTCCCTCAACACAGGTTACACATATAGTTGAGCCCACAGATCGTCATAGGCATAGCTTAGTTTAGCTCATCTCAACCGGCAGTTCCCCAGTCATTCCCCAGTCTCAGACGAGAAATTACGTCCATTACTGTTATGTACCTGAGTAATGAGGGTTATAATGAGCGTTAACTATGAGGGTTTTTTCCGCTTTTCACTCTTTACAGCCTTGATTTCTCCTTTTTGTGGCCTCATGTCTTTCTATTTATTCATCTCACCGGGAGATATCCATTTATTTTTGCAATTTGTCACTATATATTTTTTAACTTCTCTCACATTCCTGTCTGTGCTTCAGTGTTTCAAAGTTTTCCGGACTGGCTGGAATGCAAAGTCTTATTGGCTTGTTGATGTCACTTGGTACAGCCAAACTTACAAGTGATTGGTCTGTTGGTTTTCATGGATGCTTGAACACTACAATAAAGACTAGAAAAGCTGTGCTGATAAACCGGAAGCACTCAGTAAGGTTTTAAATGGGGAACTCTGTTTTAGCATTAGGTCCAGGTCCGCATGAGACAGCAGTTTGGTCCGGACATGGACTGAGGTCCGATTAGTGACCTCTGTTGTAAATCATGATGGCTGTTGAGAGAAAGGATTTCCTGTAGCGGTCTGTGTTGCAGTGAAACTGAAGAAGCCTCTGACTGAAGATACAGTGTTGCTGTAGGATACTCTCATGAAGAGGATGCTCAGGGTTGTCCATATTGTCCTGGATAACATAATGCCCTTTTTTTATTTAGTAAAACTAGTAAACATACTTAAGAAACGTAGAAATAAACAATAAGTTATTAAATTTAATTTATCGTTTATTCATGATTTCACCACTTCCAACTCCTCCTGCCCGGTCTGGCGCATAATGGACCCAATTTTGTCTTGCTGACCAAACAAGGCAAAGTCATGCTTGGAGATGCCTGGCTGCTCCATCTGAACATTTGAAACATATAACAAAAAACATACACTTTATTATATGAGAAATCACATAGGCTGCTCTTAGCAACTGTAGTGATGTAGGTAATTATTACACTATTTTAACCTACCCTATATATGTTTCTCCATTATATGGGAGTTATGAAAAGTTTGAGAAATGGTCACACAGAAAGAGTTGTCAGAGGTTTTCAGCTGCACATTATGGAGGTTTATGGACACAAAGCTTGTTTTGTGTCCATAAACAAAAATAGACACAAAGCTTAATTAATTTACTGTAGTAAATTAATTAAGACCCTTTAATGTTAAAAGATTGTTTATGTATGAGATGGCTTAATGATCAGATGGACATTTTATTTTATTTATACATGGTCTGACAAAAGCGTTGACTGGATGAATAAAGCCGTGAACAAAGCATTGCTAGCTTACCGATTACACTAGGCCTGGTGTTTTCAACAGGTTGCCAGCATTATTATAAGTGCTTATATTATATTACCCATCCATTTTCTGAACCGCTTAGTCCTCCAGGGGTCGCGGGGGGGCTGGTGCCTATCTCCAGCTGTCAATGGGCGAGAGGCGGGGTACACCCTGGAGAGGTCGCCAGTCCATCACAGTATCATATTATTATTGCTTATATTATTATAAGTGCTTAATTCAAAATCAATGACTTTTCAATCGTCACCCAGTAAACCAAATATCAACACGCCATCAATCATGAGGAAAACTATATTTCAACATTGTTTCAATATCACTGCTGTCAATGTTGGGAGTCATCAGTTTGGCAAAAGTGATTCATTGAACAACAACTTTCTCTGTGTTGAAGAGAAAGTTATTGAAGTAGAAGAGTTTATGGCTGAGTTGGAAGATAAAACATATTAGGTGTGACAGGACAGGTGTGGGTCAGAGGAGAGTGGGATGTCTCTTTAGCTGGGTGAAGGAGGGGAGGATGGTGAGCTTGTTCCTGAACTGAACCTATTGAAGAACGTTTTCAGTTATTTGGCTCTTTCCAGACTTCCACATATCCTTCCCATGCTTAAAGCCTGTGATCTTCTTCATTCTTCATTCCCTTCTGTAGCTTTTTTAGTTTAGTTTAGTTCACAATTTAATGTTGCTCTTGAGTGTTTCTGCATATGAGGGTTTGGAGAATGGGTATCATGTGACCATGTTTAAATCTGTGTATGTGTGTGTGTATGGGGCAGTTATTCTTAATCTGTAAAGAATTTTGAATTGTATTTTTTGTATTGTTTGTACGAAAAGTGATTTATAAAAAAGGGTTTGATTGATTGATTGATTGATTGATGTTAAACAGTTAACTACTGCACTGTAATATAATTGTTAGCAGTTTTGAATTATTTAGACTGGTTAGAGCTGTGTTTTCCAACCCTGATCCTCAAGGCACACAGCCCTACATGTTTTAGGTTTTTCCCTGCTTCTGCAAACGGGATTTCAATTGATGGCCAATTAACAAGCTTTTGTTGACCAGCAGTCATCTGAACCAGGTGTGTTACAGCAGGGAAAAACCTAAAACCTGTAGGTCAGTATGCCTTGATGAACAGGGTTGGAAAACACTGGGTTAGAATAAGTGATAAAGACTCTTGTAGCCCCTCTATAATTAATCTGCATTAAAGCTTTATCAGTTTTGCTAGAATAAACAGAGTGGGCACATGAGATTTGAGCTAAAGCAACAAGACAGTTGTACATGGCATTGCTGTCTTTTTCTCTTTAGTAAATGCCCAGTTAGGATGAATGTTAAAGAGAAAACCAAAGGGTTTGTTTCCTTCATTTTAATTTAATTTTCAATTCAATGTATTTATACTGCACTGATTCACAACAGATGTCATCTCAAGGATTTATGGACAATAGCTGACCAACCTGCTGTCATGTATATTACACCTACATAAGGCCTTGTTTAAAGTGTATTTAACTCATAATTGATTACAGTATATTTGATTGATTATTGTATTAAGAGCGTAGGGCAGTAAAAACAATAATGAAACTCAATGTGAGTGTAGAAATTAAGATACATTTCTTTTGAATTTTTATGTATGTTATGAGTTTATATTTTATTTTTTCCTGATAATATAAATAAAATAAAATAAAAAACTTAACTAGCAGCCAGCATTTGTTTTTCATTATATTGTTGGTCATTGTTGGAGTTTTTCAAATATTTTTCTTCTAATCTTGATTATTTTTTTCTGGTATGTTTATTGGTAATTCTTATTTTGCTGTACAACCCTCTGGTCCAACTTGTGCAGTTTTAAATATAATAAATAAATTGGCATTGTTACTTTAGTTTGTGTTCCTAACCCAAATGTTGTGCTTTTTCACGTGTTTCTAGTTATTTAACTAAAACTTTGAAATATTATATTTTTATGATCTGCATTAACATCTGACTGGTGACTGGTCATCGGTTCCATACATTTTTTGCCTGTATTTCCTCCATTAGCCCTTACTCCACCTCTTCTGCCTGCAGTCTTGTGTGCAGCATGCTCTGGTGGCAAAAGGTGCTCGTTAAAGTCCATAACTTATCTCACGTTTGAAGCTAATGGGAAGAATACTGGCTGCAGTAAAAAATAAATTACATTTTTCCCCCCTCTCCCTTTGTGCCCTTCTAACCTGTCGCGCAATACTGAAGCGTTGAGTGTATGCATTACAGATCCTAAGCATCAGAATTTATCTGTGCTGCACAACGCTGACTGATGCATTTGGAAATAATGTACTGGAGCTAGGCATTACAAGAACCCTGCTAACTAATGGACAGCTCTCGCCTGTGGCTTGGGATGTATATCATTCAGCTGGACAAGATCATCAACTCCAACAGTTCTTTGCAGGGTTTCCTGGATAGACCATTGGCTGAGGCTTTTTATGAAAGATTCTTGCAAAAAAAAAAAAAAATCTTACTCTATGACTTATCATTTCTGTCTCTATCAATATATATATATATTTTTTTTTTTATTTAAAAAAAAAAAAAAAAAAGCCTTCAAACACACATAAGCAAAACTATTAAATAATGGATAGTTTCAAAAAATAAAACCTTTATTTATAGTTGGGTAAAAACAGTATTTGCCAGCCACCGAAGTTCAACTTGTCCAATTTAAAAAGTTGAGAGATGTCTGTAATTTTCATCATAGGTCCAATTGAACTGTAAGAGACAGAGTGAAAGAAAAATCCAGAATAATACATTGTATGATTTAAAAAATATATATCTGTATATTGATGCTGAAAATACGTATTTGATCAATAACAAAAGGTTTCTTCAGTACTTTGTAATGTAACCTTGGTTGGCAATGACAGAGGTCAAACGTTTCCTGTAGGTCTTCAAGTTTGCGCACACTATAGCTAGTATTTTTTTGCCCATTCCCCTATGCAGATCTTTTCTATAGCTGTGAAGTTTTGGGGATGTCGATGAGCAACACAGCCTTTCAACTCCCTCCAAAGATTCACTATTGGATAGGTGGACTGGAGAATAGCTAGGCCACTCAAGAACTTTGAATTTATTTTTACATTGCCACTTCTTAGTTGTCCGGGCAGTGCGTTTGTCATGCTGGATATTCCTGTGTTGGGGATTTTCAAGGAAAATGCAGCTATTTGGCAATTAATAATTGAAGGACTGCTTATGGGAGTCAATAAGATTAATAAATTATGGAAAATTGGAAATTTTGGGGGTACCAGCTGTTATCAGGAACTATTTTAAAAGACAAATAGATATATATTAGTCTCTAATAGCCTAACACCTGCCCAGCTGGGGCTGAGGTGAAAATTATAAAGGAATTAATTCTTTACCGCATATTGACCATTAAACCTTGCCATATGTGTGTGGAACAAAAATGACAAACAGTGATTTTCCAAAATACCAACGTTTATTTACAAAAGAAGGAAAAGACAAACATTTAATCACTCAAGCTAACTAACACACTACTTATCGAAGTAAATGAATAACTCAAAATAAAAGAACACAAATGGATAAAATGTCTATTGTTCTGCTTTTCGGGAATCTGGATGCTTTAAAGGACCAAGGCTTTTAATTGCAAATGCTGGAATGAAAGCTAAAATTAGTTCACTAATTGCAATTAGTTTAACTAATTTAGCACCACTGGTATGTGGTATGTAATAAAACAAAGCATTCTTTGGATTAAGAAATATGTTTAAAATTATCTGGGTGAAAGTAATTAACCTTTGGAGAATTACTTTATTTATGGATTGATCACCGCAAATAATCTATTTCCAGTATTTTGATTAAATGAGGCGAGTTCAAACATGGCTAAGAAGATTATATTCTGTTCTTAAACAATCTATTTTAAACAGAGTTCTGTTTGAACCATTAATAGTGAACTTTGTTTATGAAATGCAGGCCTAAACCAAACACGTGGGCTTGTTTAGCTTTAGCTCCCTGTAACACACGTGGGCATTTGAAGTAGCTCAAATACATTTATTAAACATTTAACAAAAAAGAAAAACTCCTGTTTGATTGAGTAGCTCAAATTGCAGGATTTAAAACAACTCTTTTTCGGGAAAAGTCTTTTAAAACACTGATTCAAGCTTCAGGCCGGGAGGCCTTGTTTACTCAAACAGATACATATGAAACTTAAAAAGTTAACAACAATAAAAAGAAAACACCTTTAAAATTAGTTATCCTAAGCTAATTTTGCCTCTGGCCAAACAGACCTTATACAATGATTAAAGTTTTCCAATTTTCTCCGTGGTTGAGGGGGAAGCTCGATGGGCGTAAGGGGTTACCAAGCTAACTAGCTGGCTGATAGCACCGGGAACGTCTCGCCTCTGGCGTGGTTTCGCTCCTTTCTGAGCTCAGCTATGTTGCGGCTGGCCGGTGGAGATGCTGGTGGCTAGTCCTCCAATTTGACTGAGTAGTGATCAGCTCCAATTTTCTTTCACAGTACCTTTTCAGCAGCTTTCCAACACAGCAATTCTTATCAGCTCTGGCACGAAGGGATGCGGCCTCCAGCTGGTTCACGACAACAGGCAGATTCAGGAACGGTCTGCAGAGTTCAGGCAGAACAACGGGGTTTGTTTATCAGCGTTTTTCAGTCACCTGATCGATCGTCCGTCGATGTTGGTTAAATTAGTTCCTCCTCGAACTCAGATGTTTCTCCTTCGCCCGCGAAGGAAAGGTGTTTGATGTGCACCTTCCTGATCAGTGCTTGGCCATGGCTCTGAGTGAAAGAAGGACGAACCTCAATCTTGCCGGGTGCATATATAGACTCTCTTCTTTTTCACTTCCTGTTGAGCAGAGTTTCTTTTCCTGTGGAGCTAGAATGTTGATTAGTGCCACCCAGTGGCTGTGTGTATGACCCAAAACCTGCGATGTGTCATCATCATTGCTCTCTCTCATAGGAGGTTTTTGCATCAAAATCTCACGATACATGGCCCCATTTAACCTTTCCGTAATATGGATCAATTTTTGTGTCGCTTTTGCCTGAAAGAAGCCTCAAAGTACAATGTTTCCACCCCCATGCTTCACACTGGGTATGTTGATCCATTTTAAAATAATCGATCCAATTGTTTATCTTTTCTCACTAAGCTGCTTACCTAATGTAGATTGATGCATTCCATTCTTGTGCAGGTGTATTATGTTGTCCCTGGTATTTTCTGCACCATTAAAAAATACATTATTTAAAATCCCCACAATGTGATATCCTGGCTTTTTTTTTTACCTTCTGTCTCTTACAGCTGACGTGTACCTATGGTAAAAATTAAAGACGTCTCTCATCGCTTCATCAAAGCTCCAGCAGAACCTGGTTCAGTATAAGTGGCCACCTGCCACGACTTTATGGGGGTTTGAGAAGACAGAAAAGAGACATAAAAAGAAAAAAATTAATAAAGGTAAGAGTTCTTTTGTAGAAGCCAAAATTTGAGCCTGCGTGGCACGTGTAATCAACACGTGCATCAATTCTCAGAAGCTGAGAAGATGTACGTGGTACTTCCACGAAAGACTTGTCATTAAGCGATTCTAGGAAATGTTTTGTTCCCAGCTTTTCTGGCCTCTTCAGAACCAGACAATTAGGCGCCTTCAAGATAAACTAATATCAAGCCAAACGGTTGCGCTGGCCAAGAACACCAGATGTTTCCCGTAAGTGACGCAATGAGTAAGTATAAAAGATAGAGCTCCTGTTAGAGGAGCCAGAGGGTTTTAGTTGGTCTGGCTGGGATCTCAGCGTGGACGTCTGCTCAGAGATAAGGTATGTCAATTGTTAACAGACAATGGATACAGAATGTTAGATATCGAGGTCAATGACCTCTGTAGCATTGTATTGAGAACCAAAGATCCAATAAAACCCGGCTGAAGCTACATTCTAGAACAGAAGCTGTGTTGTCTTGAGTCTTCATTATAGCTATATATCTATATCTATGTTTTGCATGTAATGAACACCAACAACATTTGGCGAGCTTAGCCAAGGTCTGACGGCAGCCGAACGCACCCCGGCTTCAGGGGAGAAAGGCCGGCCAAAATAGATCCTTCTAAAGGTAAAATAATTTTACATTTTCTCCTCTGGTGTCGGAGTTTGTCTGGATGCTAAAGTCAGAAGAAGTTCCTAGGCTTTTCAGCTTCTCGTCTGGAAATACGCTGCAGCCAATATCTCCCGGGAGATAAAGCTGTCTAAAATTTGCTTATAAGTGTTAAAAAGGAAAAAGAACCCTGAGCAGATACGAGACCCAAAATTGGACTTAGAGACAGCTGTAAAGAGAAAAAGAAGAGACAAAGAAGAGATAAAAGAGACAATATAAGAAAACAGAGTAAATGAAAATAGAGGTAAAAGAAACTGTGCCTTAGTTTTAAGAAAGAACAAAAAAAATAGTATAAATGAGAAAATAATAAATAAATAAAAAGTTCTGCTTTAAGAACTTTTGGGAAAAAAAAAAAAAGGAAAAAACCCTTAGAGTAACACAAAAAAACCTCTTGAGAAGTATTTGTGAAAAAGAATACTCTGTGTGAAACTGTGTTAAAGAAAATAGCGCTAAGAGTTAAGAGTTAAAGAGTAAAGAGTTAAATTGAAGCTTCATAAAGAGAAAATAGCAGTAGTGTGCTATTGTGTGAGTTAAAGAATTAAGACAGTCAACTGTAAAAAGGTAAAAAGAGTAGTAATGATAATAATCAATGATAATAATTACTACTATAAAGTGCACATATTATAAAAAATAAAAAATAAATTAATTTGGATTGGATTTAAAACCCTGCAGGTTTAAAATTTAGGACATTAAAGTACAACAATCAAACAAATAAAAGACAGACCAAACTGGGAGAATGGGGAAAGTTTATTTCGGGGTAGGTGGACACGGACATTGACGTGACCTTTGACGGATGCATGGTTTGACAGATCTGCTATGATAATGATTTTGTGTGTATGGCTGCCGCTGCATACTGCTTGCAGGAGGTGCTCTGAATGACATTGCATGCTGTTGATTCAGTTGCTTATGGATTGCATATGGGTCAATGACAAGTTTTGTGCTGTGTGCCGATTGCTATGTTCGCTGTTGTATTTTGCACTTTTAGTTCGATTTCGATGTGTTGAGGTTGCTTTGGGTATTCTTGCTGAAGGAGGCTGCTTGGAATGCGTTGTTGTGCTGAGGAGGATTGATGGTGTTGTGATTGGCGCTGTGCTGAGAATTCAGAGTGGATTATACTTTGCGAGGATATCAAACTGTGAAGCTGGTTGTCTATTTCATCTCTCTGTGCTCGGAAGTGTACTTGGCGAGAAGCTTTGAGCATCTGTAAAACAGCAAACAGTTAAATAACTAATATTTATGTAAAGCTTTAGTTTAAGTACAAAAGCTTGTGCTTTTAGAAAGTAACAGAGCTCTGTTAAAAATCTGGTTTGATTTTTTCTTCTTTCAACTCTCTGGCTTGCAAGAGAAGAAAGGCATTTCCTGTTATTGAAGGCGCACTCAAACGCACACACACACACACACACACATACACACACGCTCACAAACACACGCACACACATTTTTGCGCAACCCTCTGCAGACGTCAAAGGAAATATAAGCCAGAAAACCGTTTGATCTCTGTTTTAAAACAAAAGTGAACAGCTTAAATCGATGTTATAAGTGTTAAAACTATCGCACCAACAAGCTTATAACTAGGATTGTCATATACACACAGACACATACGCATTAAAACCAACCCAACTAAGTACAGATAAAGATAATTCACGACTTACCGGAGAGGGCTGTATTGCTCGGTTTGCAGGCTGTAAGTTGAATTGCTGGGGTAGCAAGTAAGAGAAAGCTCGGATCTGTTCTGTTCAGCAGGCGGAAGCAAACTGAGAGAAGGGGCGTCGCCCTTAAGCCAACTCTTCTCCTCCTCCACTGCATAATTCTGCCTGAAGACCCTCCTAGGGACCAGCCCTCCAAATTTACCCTTGGTCAAAAAAAGTTAGCAGCAAGCACAGCTGTGAACTGATCAGTGTGGTGTGCTCATGAAATTGAAATAAACTATATTTTAAACATTGCTTTGCCTATTAAGCTTACTCCTATTAATGAAACATAAAATAGGCAACATCATTTGAGCTTTGAGAGTATATTGTTAAAAACTAATTGATTATTTACACAGTTGCTTCACCCATACTGAGATAACAATAAGGGAAAATCCTTTCCTGACTTTTTGTGCTACAGTTGAATTGTTCCAATGATGAAGCATTAACCTTGATGTCTTTTTTATAAAGGATCTAATTAAAGGACATTTTCAAAATAATAAAACAACTTACTGTTTACAAAAACAGAAGTTAATAGAAAATACACAGATCTAAAGATCAGGACTTAACCTCCCCTCCCTTCTTTCAGAACAGCAAGAAGGATCATAATCAACTGATAATTTGTGGAATTGCCATTAAATAAATAAAATATTCTGATTAAACTAAAACACTTTAAAAATCTGAAACACAAATACACTAGAGTTCATCATGGCTGCCGACCCTGTCTCCATTCTGTCAGTAAAAAATCCTGAATTAGCAAAAAACATCGATAAAATATCTCAGAAATGGTATAAACGAACCAAAAACTTTACAAACCCCTGGCCACAAGGAGGATCATTCGACTTGCTTTTGAATGAAATAATGGAACAAAGGATTCTTGACTACAAAGCCAAACAAAATAGGAAAAATAGAAAAGAAAAAAGACAAAAAGAACTACAGATTCTAAAACTTTTCAGAACTGAAGGTGATCATTTCAGAGGAAATCTCAAAGCAATGATGACAAGCCTGACTGAAAAACAGGGAGAGTTAAATCTACCTGAAAAGCAAACAGAAACAAAACCACTTGTAAATCAAGATCCTACACAAGGCATTTACCCATGCCTGCAAGGTGATCTACACATAAATGCTAACTTTGATATAAAGAAAGATGATATGGAAGAATACGCACCACTGCTAAGATTAACAGGAACCAGCTTATCAGAAGAAAGCGGAGAAGGGACTGGACTTCCATCCCCACAACAATTACGATCACCTGTCCACTGCAGTACTACCATTAAGAAACCTGAATTCAGAGACTGCTATGCAGGAATAAAGACACAAAACCCTGAGACTGTCAAGGATCAGTTCTGGCAAACACTGCAAAATAAAGATCTCAATCCCAACAGGGAAGTTAAACGAACAATGATAAATGAATTAGAAAAAGAGATTGATAAATGTTACAATACATTTGTAGAACCACAACAATCAGATGACAAAGGACAACAAAAAGAAACAAAAGTAAAACAAAAGGACTTTAACCTTAATTATCGTCCCAATTGCTACTCACCTACACCAACCACCTCAGCAGCCCAGCCAACACATCAGAACCCAGCGGAGACTGCAACAAACATTGTGGTGGATGCACAAAAGCAGCATGACTTACGCGACAGAGAAAAAATTAAAAAACCCCAAAGGTTCCCTGATGGGGCAATGTGCCCTATTTTGGTAAAGGGCACTAACATAAATTATGTTCCCTGGCAAATGTTAGACCTCAATGGCTTGGTGGCCCGTCTGCCCGATATACACGACGGGGCGACAAGGTGGGTCAGAGCATTCGAGGAACAGACTACCGGACTGATGCTCGCCCTGCGGGACATTAAAGCGATACTAGCAAGAGTCATGGGCATGACTGCCATGAACAATATGCTAAATGAAGGAGATCTTTGTTTTATAACGGACTCCGACAATGATGGGGTGACCTTCAACCCCTACAGAAACAGGGTATGGGACCTACTGAGGAAACAACACCCCACAAATGTTGACCCATCCGTCTTAAAAGGCGAAGGAATATCAGAAGGGGAGAATCCAGCTGCGTACGTAGAACGACAGCTCAAAAGATGGCAAGAAGAAACGGAAAGCGACCCTAATGAAAATGCCGTGATGCTGACATTGTTTCGGTCTTCCCTAATGGCTGCTCTCCCAGAAAAAGTGAAGGAGAGACTTGAAAAAACAGTTGGGATTCACTCCATGAGCCATGTCATGTTCAGGGAAAACGTGTGCCATATTATTGGAATATACAGAAAGGAGCTTTTGAAAGCCCAAGAAGATGAAAGAAACGCTCAACGAAAACTTACACAGCTCCACATTGCAGAACTACAAGATAAAGCTAAAGCAAAGCAAACGAAACCAGCAACTGCTTTAGAGACTGAAGGACATACTACACAAATGGTTATGACACCACAGCCGCCTAATCCCCCACCAATCCCCCCTCCTGTGATTAATATATTCCCAAATCGAAGGGGTGGTCGAGGAATGAGCCAAAGTCCATTTTACCGCAGAACTTGGAGTGAAGGGCAAAGAGGCAGAGGCGCAAGGCCTTATGGAGACTGTTGCTGGGTGTGCAATCGGCCGGGACATCTGGCCCGAGATTGTGAGGATGCACCTGTTGCCCCTGAGTGGGACGGGTGGGGCCGTACAGGACAGAGAGGCAATTTTAGAGGTCCAGTGAACCACTTTACAAATTCACGCTAGGGGTGCCATGAGAATCCTGCAGGGGAGTTTCAAATTTCTCTAAACGTAGAACAAGATCCATTCATTGAAGTAAAATTAGAAGGGAAACCGACAAACATGCTAATTGATACTGGAGCTAGTTACACTTGTGTAAACACAAGCTTTGCAAAACACCTCCCCTTGACGGATAAGTTCATCAAAACCGTAGGATTCTCAGGCATTCCACAGTTCAATCTAGTAACAGCTCCAATAAAATTAAGCATTGACGAAAGCGAAATTGAGATTCCCATCCTTGTGTCAAATCAAACACCAGTAAATCTTTTGGGAAGAGATGCACTTTGCAAACTAAATGCAAAAATTTGGTGTTCACCACAAGGGATATACATTGACAGCTCTGGATTGGATCTACAGATGCATGTTAACACAGAGCTGGCAAAAGTCTACTGGCTAGGTAACATTTCTGAAACAGTAACTGACATTTTTGGAAAATGGGAAAAATTCATCAAAGCACAGATCCCTAATTCAACCAAACCATTCAGTAGTTTTCATTGCACTATGTTCTATGATCCATCGTGCAGTGAGATATTCGAGGAAGAATGGGACAAAGCAACTAAAGACTTACAGGTTGAGCTAGAAATAGGTTATATTTTGATAGGAAAACAAGGGGCAGCCCTAAATGTAAAAACAAACCCATTCATCGAGAGATGGTACTGTGTACCAGAATCTGCACCTCATATCACGTTACTAGTCAACAAAGGCTTTGAATCTAAAGACTTGGGGCCTATGATGCTGGCAGCCACACAGGCCTCTTGGCAAACAACAGACAACCCTTTAATCCTCACAACTAAAGATTCAACCATGATAAAAATCCTTTGTGAAACATCTGCAATAGCAAAACCACAAGTAGTGTCAGTCCCAAAGAAACAACAAAAGCAACAACTCACACAATCTAAAACAAAGGCATAAAAACACCAACAGGACACATCCCAATACCTGAAGGTCCATTCAGACACCTTGTCATTGACTATGCAGACATGATAAAAACATTGCAGGGAAAGCGATACATGTTGGTTGTGATTGACAGATTCAGCCGATGGATTGAAGCAATCCCTTCTAAGGATATGAGCGCAGAAACTGCTGTGAAATTTCTGGTCAGAGAGGTTATACCTCGGTTTGGAATTCCAACAGAGCTTTCATCAGACAATGGCCCAGCTTTCATTCATAAAGTATTTAAGGGAGTCTTGCAGCAGTTGAAGATTAAACAGAGATTAGGAGCAGTCTATCATCCCCAATCCCAGGGAATTATAGAACGGGTAAACTTGACCTTGAAAACTAAGATCAGGAAGGTGTGTGCATGTGCCAAACTAAACTGGGTGGATGCGTTGCCGCTTGCTTTGCTTTCTTACCGCATGCAAGAAAACAGAGTAACTCACTTGTCTCCACATGAAGCTCTAACAGGCAGGCCAATGCCGGTCCCACAGTTTTGTGGTCCCCATAAGGGACCATCAATTGAGCAAGCAGAGCAAGATCTCAAAAGCTATGTCAGGCAACTAACTAGTATCCACAAAGCAATCTATTTCCAGGAAAAAGAAAAAGAGGCTGCCATAAGCAGAGATATCGAAGGTCCAGTGGCTCCTGGAGATCAGGTTTATATTAAGATCTTCCGGAGGAAATGGCATGAACCAAGGCGCGAGGGACCATTTCTCGTGGTTCAGGCAACCCCCACGGCAATCCAGGTTGACGGTTCCTCAACGTGGTATCATCTGAGCCACTGCACCAAAGTCAGAGAAACAAAACAGGAGAGTACCCATCGAGAAAATAAGAAAGAAAAAACGGAAAAACATGAAAAAGATTGTGGGTCTGATAACTGTACTATCTTGGATGGTGGCAGGAATGCTGGTGATGAAGGAATTAGTCCTGGAGGAGGTGAAGACAATTCCCAAAGGAGCAGAAGGCAACGCCCGGTCACTAGAGCATTCGTGAAGACGGCAGCAAGAAGACACAACACCACAAGTTAAGTATGACGCTGACATGTCACTACACCGCACCAGATCAGTCAGGACACCAGTATTCAATAGTTTAAAACACACACTTCATTCACGAACACGTAGACAAACAGAAAATGTTAAGGAAGTTAAACTACCTACACTAGCACAGAAACCTGAGGATAGATTTAAGATCGTGTGGGAGCTACCAACAGAACCCCCACCTATTGAAGCACCTACTATATTAGTAGACTCACCTACACTGGTAACAGAAAAACTCTCACCTATTGTGTTACCTGAAATAGTAAAGACAACACCTGTACAAACAGCAATCAACAAGCCAACAACTAATCAAGCAGCGCCAGTTGCTCCTACCCCACCTGTAGCTAATAATAAGCCTTCCATGAAACAGGCAACCAATGTAGTTACACAAAGTATGATTAAGCCAGATGACGAGGTCAGTTCTGACCGTCGTCAGGGGGGACTAGATACAATTAAGGGATCACAATATCAAAATACAAATGATCCTAGCTATAAACCGATTAGAACAAAATCAATTAATGTGATCATCCCCAGAGCAAAAAGGCCAAAGTTAACAACAGATAAACTTTGGGAAGAAGCTAACCAAAATAGCTGGTATTTATGGGCATGGTATACAGCAAGAGAAATGACTTCCAAAGAATGAATACGAAATATGAAAGAAAGAATAACTTGGGTTCTATCATGGTTTCCACATGCTAACGTGACACCTATTTTTGTTACCACACCAGTTTGGTATGAAAAACCTGAACCCCTGAGTCAGACCTGTGATAATATGACTATGACACTCCCTCCTCTATACTTTCTGAGTGAACAAACTTGGGCAATAGCAGATAGTTATTTTATGTGTGGAGATGACATCCTAAGAAACACTTTGCCACCACGATGGATAGGTTTGTACACCATGGTAAGATTGAAAATACCTGTCACAATGTTGTATGAAGGTGTGAATGAGATAATTAACCTTGATCGTTTGAATGCTAATCCTAGAGTAAAGAGACAGTATGTGCCAGATCAGAGTGTTTATCTTGACATAATAGGACAACCTAAAGGAATTCCAAATGAATTCAAGGCAAGACATGAAGTAAAAGCAGGATTTGAGTCAATAATTCCTCAGATTACCATAAATAAGAATGTAGAATGGATTAATTATATTTATTATAATCAACAGCGAATCCTTAATTATACTGGAGATGCTCTTGGAATGTTAGGTCAACAATTACATGAAACTAGTAAGATGACTCTACAAAATCGACAGGCTTTGGACTGGTTGTTGGCAGATAAAGGAGGACTCTGCAAATTATTTCAAGATACAGAATGTTGCACGTATATTCCATCACACACTTCTAACGAAGGATCCTTTACTGCCGCAATGACAAAACTTAGAGCACTTAGAGAAGAACTTAGTTTGAATGCTGGGAAGAATGACTGGTCTGGGGGGTGGTTAGACCTAAATTTAGGAGATTGGAAAGCAATGCTAATTAAGGTGGCAATTAGTGCGACCATAGTTCTAATTGTAATTTTCTTATTGACATGTCTCGTCATACCTGTGGTGAAGAGAGTATGGACAAGGACACTGATCAAACAGATGAACCTGGCTGCTGCAACCCAGCTGATCCAGTTGGAAGTGATCGCAATGAACAATCCTTCTGCCCCCCAACATGTCTAAGTATCTAAGCCAAGACTGTTAAACAAGCTCAATTAAGTGCTTTCTGACTACAAGTCCCCTCCAGGACACCATCACCTCATCACCCCTTCATCCCTCATCGTAACCTTCAAGAAGGATTTATACTCTTACTCTATTCATTGTGTTTATTATATGTGGACTATCGAGACTGTTTAACACCATATCGATCATACCTTCCCGGGATGGACAAGATCAACATTTTCTCATCTGTTATATGTTATGTGTTTCATATGTTATTTCTAGTATGTTACAACAAATAAGCCAGCTGGTAATTTGAATTTATAACTAAGTTGAATGTTTTAATGTTTACATTTATTCTCATTTGTGCCATTTACTCTCACTTGTGTCAGACTTATTAAGGATTGCATTTAATCACATTTTGGTAATGCTATATTGAGGATTATGCCTCATGTCGCTTGAAGGTCCGGTGGGCCGTAAGGTTGTCGCCTGGCCGGAGGGGCAGTGGGATAATTTTCCCTGTTCTTGTAGCGACAGGTTTTTGATCCCACACAACGGACCACAAATGACATAGGTTTGATTGTTACTCACCATTACTTTGGACACGTGTAATCCTGCATAAGTCCCATTATAATGTTACTTTTATGTGTCTGTCATATGCCTATTTACCACAGTATATCCTACCATATTGATGTTTACTTACCATATAATACTCATATTAACTGCATTTATAGGTAGCTAATTAGTGATGCCTAATGGCATCAAACCGGGGAATGTAGAAGCCAAAATTTGGGCCTGCGTGTCACGTGTAATCAACACGTGCATCAATTCTGAGAAGCTGAGAAGATGTACGTGGTACTTCCACGAAAGACTTGTCATTAAGCGATTCTAGGAAATGTTTTGTTCCCAGCTTTTCTGGCCTCTTCAGCAACCAGACTCAATTTAGGCGCTTCAAGACTTAAAACTAATATCAAGCAAAACGGTATGCGTTGAGCCTCAAACAAGCGAACACCAGATGTTTCCCGTAAGTGACGCAATGAGTAAGTATAAAAGAGAGAGCTCCCTTTAGAGGAGAGGAGGGTTTTAGTTGGTCTGGCTGGGATCTCAGCGTGGACGTCTGCTCAGAGATAAGGTATGTCAATTGTTAACAGACAATGGATACAGAATGTTAGATATCGAGGTCAATGACCTATGTAGCATTGTATTGAGAACCAAAGATCCAATAAAACCCGGCTGAAGCTACTTTCTAGAACAGAGGCTGTGTTGTCCTGAGTCTTCATTATAGCTATATATCTATATCTATGTTTTGCATGTAATTGAAACCAACAACACTTTCTATATTAAAGAAAGTAAAAAGTTGAAAACAGGACATGGAGGATGTCCAGTCACTGGTAGCATCATCTGAATCAATTCTCCCCATCCAACAGGGCATTATAGCTGAGCAGGATACCAGACCAGGTAGACGGAAGTCTTTGTTTTTGTTTTTTGTTTTTTATTCTTATAGTGTAATAGATTAAATATCTTTTCGTAGCAAATCATTACAACCATTTACATTCAGAATTTGTATCAGAAGAAGACAGGATGCCCAGGAGTACTTAAAAACAACATTTAAATCCTGGTACACTGGACTATAGTAGAAATTGCATTTATATTCTTTCTACATTTCTTTGGCTCCCGTGCATTCATTTGTTTTATTTGTGTATATGTTTCAACAGCTGCACCAGACAGTTGCTGCTTTTCTCCAAAGTAATATAAACAACAAGGGATAGGTCAGATAAATTCTATTCTATACAGAAAATGAATAGCAATGAGAATCCCCCAGCAGGCCGTAGGAGAGAAAGACTAATACGAGCATAGCAAAAGAGTAACAGGGGGCCCGTAGGAACAAGCATAAAGGTTTTCAGTACATTTTTAAAATGTGAAATATAATGATACCTGCATCAGTAATCAGGGAAAGAATTTGTTCTAGGATATGAAAGAGGATTGAAATTCCCTAGTTATGTTGAAGGATGGGGTTGGTAGGTGGAGGGTTAGGTTATGAGAGGTGAGTGGGGATAGTTTGGAATGAAAAATGTTAGAGGGGAAACCGGTGGATTGTTGCGTTGGGAGGAGGGAGTTGCTCCTTTTTTTTGCAGGTGTACGGATTTTATTATTTTATTTTTTTCTGTTCTTAGCATCTTTTCAAATGTTTTACTTGTAGTGTGCATTTATTAATGTGAAGCCAATATTTAAAATCTACACAAGACTGCATATTTCTAAAACTTAAAGATTTGATAACGATGAAAATATTTAAGTCAAACTTTTTCTATTTGTTTCAAATGTTTGCTTAAAAATTCTAACCATGAAGGAAGACTCTGAAAAAATTGTTGGATGTTTTTTAACCCCAGCATTTTCCCAATAACCAGTTGGCTAATCCTGTATGTAGATTATGTTGCAAACTACTTGATAGATTTGTGCCTGGATCAAAGTGCTAATACTAAAAAGAAAACAACACTTCTTTTATGTTTTTGAAGTTGATCCATCTATTATACTAGATGCCTTTTTTTGCCTTGCAATGCAGTGATGTCTCTGGTCGATGTTAGTTTATTTACTTCAGTTTGTAAACACACATCCACACCAGGATGGATGGTCATTGTTTTGATTTTCCATAACACTGGGTAGTTTTTTACTAGAAGTGCAGCTCATTGCATACTCCAAAAACACATGTAAAAAAAAAAACAGACAGACACACACAGTGGAATGTTTTGTTGTTCTCTACACCACCCAGTGTTCAAAATCAACAAAGACCATATTAGATAAACTAGCCTTGCAACATAAATCATCTAGTGCCCAAAAGCTTTATTTACTACTAATTACATCCGCTATAGAGCACCCTGCTGGCTAAATTATGTTGAGCTGACCAAACAGAGAATTATACTCTCTGTTGTGATCGACGGGTAGATGAAAAATTGGGCTCTACTCCGTTGTTGTACAAGTGATGGAGAACTCTTGTGAACTGATAATGGCATTCTGTGTTTCCACACCAATATGCAGACTAAGAAGTGTAAACTAGGCTTTACTAATATTAGTGTTCAACAGGCCTCATAATGGCACAGGGCACAGCAATTCTTTGAATGGATAATATGGATTCTTAATTTCTGCTGCTTGGTGAAATTATTTTAGGTTGCTGCCAGAGCAGCTGCACATTATATCCTCTTTGCTAAAGCATTATGGTGCATTCACACCGCACAGTTGGTCTGCGTCAGGCAGTGCATTCAACTGATGAAGTTTAACGTATGTACTTTTTGGCTTCCATAGCATGCTTCTGAGCAAAAAGGAGTGCATTGGCGGGGCTTCCTCTGTTGCTATTGACTATGGTGGATCGAAATGAGAGAGTGAATTGGCTTTATTTGCTAGATAAAGCTAGACAACGTTGACATCAGGTGCATCAGCGCTCATTCTTCAGATGCGTTCTGAGCTTGGGGCGTTTAACCATTTGCTCCAGGAGCTGCACTATGGATGAGGTTCGCTTTCAGTGCTACTTCTGTCTGTCCTGCGCCTTATTTTACGACCTCCTGGGCCACATCGTAGCTTAAATCTTCACCCAGGACACCAACTACAGGTTCTCTATTTCTTCTTAGGAGCGCCTGTCCATCTGTCTCCGGTAAGTGTTATTTATGGTTTTTGAAATCTGTGTTTGTTGAAAATGTTTTCACTGGACCCGCGCTTCATTCAACATACGTGTATAGTGACATAACTACAGTGAGACGCTCTGATTGGTTGCCGCACTGCGTTAACTATGTTGGGTCCATCAAAAGTTCAGCTAGCTGAACTTCTGCGTTGCTTCCATTGCTGCGTTGCCGTATGTAACGCAAGTGAAGTTGATGGAGCCAACGTACACAACGCACTGCAGAGACTTTGACGGACCTCTGACACACTCTACCATAGACTTTGCATGTAATCTTTTCGCAACTGAAGCTGAAGCATGGGGTTGGTGTGAATGCAGCATTACAGTCATTAGAGCACTGCTGCTCCACTGTTATGAGGTTTTATTCATCCCAGTGTATGTGAACCACTGGACATAAATAAACTACCACTGCTTCTACCAGCTTCCTACAAGCCCCACCTAACACTCATTCAGCCACCTCTACATACAACCACTACAATCTGTTTATGGATATTTTCTGAATCCTCAAAACAGTTGAAGATCTGTTAATTTCCATCACTTGTAACTGTACAGTATTACGACTCTAACTCAATATTACTCATGATCAGTGATGCCAGTAACGCGTTACTTAGTAGCATGTTAATCCTAATATACCCACTTTTTCAGTAACGACTAATCTAACGCATTACTATTTCCATACAGTTAATAAGATTAAAATTACTTGTTTAAGACACTGTGCGTTACAATTTTTGTAATTTTCTTAAATTGAAAATGTGTAGTTTTTGCAGTACATCTTTGAAAATAGCCATTAAAATATTATGTAATAAAAATTACATAAAGCACATTAATTGCAAAATATTGGCGATATTGTAAAATATGACTTTAAAAATCAGTTTTAAAATACATAGGCGCGGGTCCTCTTTTCAGGGGAAAGCCATATTAGATTACGTCTTTATTTCTACAAGAGCCAAGATGGACAAAGTGCACGGAACACGCACACTATTAAAACATTGATTTCCCCTCAAAATACAAAAAAGTTTCGCCATAAATACATTTTTACCTCTTCACAAGTTCCAAGTGATGAAAGAGACACTGATGTCCTCGTCATGTTGCTGCAAATAGATAATTCTCAGGGAATTGAACATTTGAAAACAGCACTAGTTGGACCTGCGTTGTTGAGTTTCTTACTCAAAGACACAGATACCGCATGCTTGTGATAATTTAGGTATGCACTGCCCCCTACTGGCCGAATATTACACACTGTACCTTTAAGCAAAAATAAATATTTGGTACATGGTGGCAAAAACATCAGGAAACAAGCAACAATAGCGGTAAATATGGCCTTACATACCTTCAACAACATTGCTGCCATCTTTTTTAGTCATAATCTGAATCAGCTAATTATCTCCTTTAGTTGCCATTTTTGTTTTAGCCTGAGTCTTGAGTTCTGTAGTCTTTACTCTGAGTCTGCCCCCTAGTGGAACTCTCCAGTGAATGTGCAGTGAGTAAGCAAGCACGTCCCCAAGATACAACTTGTTGCTTCATATTTGCTGGTGTCAACGTGAGGTTAAAAAGCAAGTAGATTCACAGCTTTACTGTTAAAATACACGTATAGTAATGTGAGTATTGGTAAAACTGGTAGCCAAATTGTTTCTATGTTGAGGCAGTGGTGAGTGTTATTGGCAGCTGCTGAAGGTACCTAATAAAGTAACTTGTAATCTAACACTATAATACTGCTCCAAACAAATAACTAACTTAAAGTACTTCACTGGTTGTGTTCTAAGACAAATTCCAACAGTTTCTTCCTTAGCTCCTGTCTTTGGTGAAAAATGCAAGACTGATGTATATGACCACCAATACCACAAGTTCAAACTTGTTCCACCATTTTGTGGAGTTGCTACTGTTTGCTTTTAATAGCTGAGTTACTAACAGTTAGCTTTCACAACCAGAGGCCCGCTCTGCTCTCTCCTGGCTTGATACAAGATCGATACAGCCTTCCCTTTGGCATGTCGCAAGCCAGGGTAACCAAGACCATGAATACTCTTTTTCTCTGTGAAACGGAAAAGGTGAAATCTGTCTTTTTCAGATTCAGTCATTTTCTTTTCGCCGGCTAACGCAGGCAATGGGATTTGATAAAATGTTCATGTGCAGCATACATATGAAACTCGGAGTTACCAATCTTGTTCAAAAACAACAAGTATTACATGGTTTCTCAATGAATGAGACAAACATCTTCTATTTTTTATAGATTCCCTTTTACTAACCCTGCCAGTAGACCCGGAAAACACAAAGCCACATTCATTCATTTAACAAAGCAAATATTTGAAAAGTCATTTAACTTACAGTACAAGTAAAATACTTAAACTTAGTTTATTCCTGTGGTGTTTTGACCACATGTCCTCCATTATTTGTTCTTAACAAGGCAGGTATTGTATACTTTCAGCAACAAGGCAATTCAAGTTGCTTTAGGCGCTTTGATGCTTTGGTTGATAAAGAATAAATATAAGAGCAGCAATAAAACAACAACAAAATCAATATCTCTGAAATCTAAAAAACACTGAAACATACTACTGGTATTACATTCCAGCTATCATTAATCGGTTAATCAAAGACAGCTCTAAAAAGATTGGTTTTTAGTCATGATTTAAAGACAAGGCAAGGCAAGACAACTTTATTTGTAATGCCCACTTTCAACAACAAAGGTAATTCAAGGTGCTTTACATGATTTGAGGAGAACAATAGAATCCAGAAACAAAACAAATTAAATTTAAAAAGACACGAAATTCCATGAACCCTGTTTTAAGTGGCATCAAAGTTTGTTCCAGATAAAGAAAGCATAGAAACTGAAAAACAAGCAGATTCTCAGCCGCACTTCCATAGATAGTGAGTTGGAATAGCAAGGACGTGGTGACGCCGCCCAGCCCTCTTCACCCACATGCCCCTCAGTTTGCCAGGCAATGCCGACTTTTTCCACATTTTTCAAACTGAAAATGCAGGTAGAATGGGACTATAGGTAGGGGATGGGTTGTTCTTTAAGTTCATAATAAACTTTAATAAATGATGCAAAATAATCGTATTGCCATCTGCACAAAACTGCTGTATTCTTGTGTGCAGAGAATTTGTAAAACTATAACAGCTCATGATTGGAAAATTCTATTTTCCAATTTTCTTTTATGAAACAAATAGAAATGTGGTGTATACTTGCCATTTTAAACAGCTGTTAAAAAGTAAAAGTTAACAGTCATGATGGCTAACGACTGGATGAAGATAATGAAAGGATTTGGTAAGAACAACTTTTGCAACATTTCATTTTTTTCAGATTTGTATGATTCAAGAAATTAATGAGTAATTACTGGTTTTCAGTTTTTACATTTTTTGCATTAAGGCGTCTGTACTAAACATTGCAAACACGAATTTTATAACTTTTAAAAATTTTAACTGCTTGTAAACACAAAACTAAGTCATGCATGTGGTATTTGTTGATGCTTTGAAACATGAATTTATAATTTGGCCTTTTAGTATGCATTTTATATTTTACAAGGTAAATAGTTAGTTAATAAAGTGGTCGTGACTTAAATCTCTAATCACTAGAATTATAATTACTTTTCTTAAATAATAATTTGTCTTCCACTTCTTAAGTACACACAACTTAAATTTTTGTTTTGCTCTAGCCTAACAAGAAACTCTGGACATGTATGAAAAGAACAGCTCTAGCACCATGAATGACATGTTGAGAATGACAAAATGCAAAAAAAAAAACCCGATTTAGTTGGAACTCAAATTGGAGGACAACAGACAGATGTCATCTAACAGACTACTGTCAGAAGGTTGATTGTGCCAGTACCAGAATAGAAATGCTTCGTAGCCAGCCCAATTTGATATAATTGACATCATCTGGTTGTTTACTGAAGTGCACATTTTCAGTGTACGTTTATTATGGTTCCTCTAGGTGATATATTTTATTAGTTCTTTTATGTCATTTTACTGTGTTACTATCATTTATATTCTACCTATCTCCACTGGTAATCTCTCAACTGGACTCATAAACTCATCCGCTAAAAGTGCTTTTTCCTTTTGGTAATGGCCACCAATAATATGTTTCAATTTCAGAGCAGGGAATTATCCCAATTTCAGAATTGCTATCCATGTATTTATTTTTGCTGCACCAGTTTGAGTCTGGGTTGCCAATGGATGTTCTCTCTGAGATTCTGCTTTAATGTGCATAATGACTGAGCCTTGTCATTGCCCCATGAACCCTGTCAAAACCCTTTGATGTTTCCTGTGTGAATTTTCACCTAGTATTTCTAATAAGGAGTTATTATTATTTTTGATTTATTTTAGTATAAAAGTAGTGACCTCTGGAAATTACGCTGAAGTGTTAGAAGAGAAACTATTTGAAGTGGTAATGCTCGAAGGTTTGGTGACTTTGACGGAAGATTAGACTCATTGGTATGAATTTCAAAATTGCTCACAAAGAACATTGGACAAAACTGATCTGATTTAATTCTGCACTAAGAGAAATGTATGACCTCCTATTTTTAGTAAATGGAGTTTACACTAAGCCTAAAAAAATGGCTTTGCAAAACACAGAGATACCAAGTGTTTTGCAAAAAAACAGCAGTATTTGAAGTATGTGGAAAAAAATAAGTTCAGTAAAACTCACTGTAGCTCGTAAATGATAGTAGGGAATACTGCTTTATAACAGCAAATGCGAAATCTACGTCTTGTTGGCTTCGTCTGAACGTGATCTACAGCTCTCGTTGGAGCGGTTCGCAGCCGAGTGTGAAGCGGCTGGGATGAGGATCAGCACCTCCAAATCCGAGACCATGGTCTTGAGTCGGAAAAGGGTAGGGTGCTCTCTTCGGGTTGGGGATGAGGTCCTTCCTCAAGTGGAGGAGTTTAGGTATCTGGGGGTCTTGTTCACGAATGAGGGAAAAATGGAGCGGGAGATCGATGGACGGATTGGTAGGGCGTCTGCAGTCATGCGGGCGCTGTACCGGTCTGTCGTGGTGAAGAGAGAGCTGAGCCGAAAGGCGAAGCTCTCGATTTACCGGTCGATCTACGTTCCTACCCTCATCTATGGTCACGAACGCTGGGTGGTGACCGAAAGAACGAGATCACGGATACAGGCGGCTGAAATGAGTTTCCTCCGTAGGGTGGCTGGGCTCTCCCTTAGAGATAGGGTGAGAAGCTCGGTCATCCGGAGGGAGCTCAGAGTAGAGCCGCTGCTCCTCCACATCGAGAGGAGCCAGTTGAGGTGGCTCGGGCATCTAGTCAGGATGCCTCCTGGACGCCTCCCTGGTGAGGTGTTCCGGGCATGTCCCACCGGGAGGAGACCCAGGGGAAGACCCAGGACCCGTTGGAGAGATTATGTCTCCCAGCTGGCCTGGGAACGCCTCGGGATTCCTCCCGAGGAGCTGGCCCAAGTGGCCGGGGAGAGGCAAGTCTGGGTCTCCTTGCTTAGGCTACTGCCCCTGCGACCCGACCCCGGATAAGCGGAGGAAGATGGATGGATGGATGGATGGATGGAACAGCAAATGCTTGATGTAATGTAGTGTAGTTCTTTGACAGGTCATGAGTTTATTATAACACAAGAAAAGTTATTTTTATTGCACTCTTTTAAGACAGCATTTGACTTAGAAATATGTTTTGGATGAAATTGTAGCCCTACAAGAGAGAAATGCATCTTGAAACCAAAATTAGAATGAACTCATCTGAGATTTAGTCAGCAACACTGGACCAGAAAGTCCTTTTTAATCGACTTAAGTGATTTTTACGTCCAGACATTCCTGTGCTGCTCTGTTTTTCTTTGTTAAATCGTTAAAATAATAAACACATTTGTTATAAATATAATTAATGGGAGGAAGCAATGGCTTGGCCCCTGGAGGTTCCTGGTTTGAATCCCATTTCCTATTGGGAATAATCTTAGGGGTTGCTCAGGACAGCCACCTGCACAAAATATCTGCCAAGTCCATGTGCATGCAGCTGTGGAATTGGGGAGCATGCTGTGCTGTGGCAACCACTTGGAGGGTGGTGTCTACAGGACAGCAACGTTGCAAATGTTTTAAAATAAATACAAAGTAGTCTATATTTTGGGTTTCCTCTCTTAGTGGATGAAAAAAAGTGAATGTTCCATTTCTTATGACAGTGCCATGAATTAACCTGTCCGCTCAAGCTGTTGTTCCTGGGTCTTTTACCCTCACTGGCCACACCCTCTTTCCCAATGGTGGGTCAGATCTCTGATTGCTTCCACCAACCAGGTCTCTATTTAAGTACCTGTCCACTGTCCTGTGGTTAAAGTTGTCCCAGAGGTTAAACCAAGATCGCATCTGCTGAGGAAACAAGTTGCTGTTCCCCAAGCTGATTCATTTTTTTTACTTTCTTATTTTACAAATTTGAACTTTTATGTCACTCACATACTGTGTCTGCTGCAGAGAGAAACGGAAACCTGAGAACAGATAGAGACTCTCCATGCAAGATTCAGTTTATACCTTATAAATAAAACTTTGAATCTTCCTTTGTGTTTTTGATTTTGTACTGGTTTCAAATAGTACAGTAAACTGATTTACAGTTTTAAAGGTTTTAGAAAGTCTTGATTTTAAGTTTGCTACATAAACAGAAAAAGCTACTGTTAAGATTTAAGCCAAGTCAGCTTGACTTGGTTTTGCAGATCCTGCATCTGTCCTTCTTCAAGCTTCTTTTTTGTGTGCCTGTCTTGCACCTAAGTGCAGTGAGGAGTAGAAAATGACTTCTTTAATGGAAGCAAACCAAACAACAAGTAGTCAAGAAAAAAACATTAAGGTTCACAAAGAAGTGCTGGGAGACCCTCAGTGGATGTGGGAACCAGGAATTGTGGCTGCTCAGCTCCAATCCCCTCAAGAGGAATTGAGATCTGGAGCTGAGGCACATCGACCTTGATACCCCCAGAAGATGCGAAGAGCTGGAGCATCAACCTGGATCCCCTTGGATGGAAATGCGACTGCAACTCGGGAATGACGGTGCCCCAGGACAAGATCTCGGGATTGACAAGGCGCTGGGACAGGAACTCAGGAGTGAGAAGGAGCTGGGACAGTAACTCGGTAGCTGCAAGTCACTTGGACAGGAACTCTGGAAGATGAGGTGCTGGGAAAGGAACTCAGGAGGGACGAGGCACCAGCACAAGAACTTGGGAGTGACGAGGTGCTGGGATGGTATCTCAGAAACAATGAGGTGCCCAGACAGGAACCCGGGAATGACAAGGCACTGGAACAGGAACTCAGGAGTGAGAAGGTACTTGGGCAGTAACTCAGGATCGGCAAGTCACTTGGACAGGCTTTGGAAGATGAGGTGCTGGGAAAGGAACTCGGGACGGACAAAGTACCAGGACAGGAACTTAGGAAGAGGAAGTGCAAAAGCAGCTTGTGAAAAAAACAGGCATAATGCTGTTGATGCAGACTCACACACACCCCTCAGCTGATTTAAATTAATAACACTCCGATCTCTATGCACCCATCTTTTCTTTTTTGTTTGGTATTACAGAATCTGCATAATTTATCTTCAGCTCTACTTAGAGTTGCTTCCTGCAACATGAACTCTGTGAGGTTCATTTAGGAAGAGTGGTTCTGCGGCTTTGTCACAGTAAGTTCAAAGAACGTTCTTAATGCTGAGATCTAGGGAAATCTAGAACACCCAGTAAAAGCAGTGTGCTGGGCCTGCTGTGGGCAGTAGTTCGGATATAATAAGCATATCATAATTGCCCTTTGAAGACACAAAAATTTTCAAATGTGGACATTATGCAGTGGAAGTGCAGCCTTACTAACACATCATAGAAGATTAAGAGAAGCCCAGGTATACATGAAGGCAGGTTACAGAGTTTCACAAGTGAACACTGAACAAATAGTGTGGGTGGAAAGCCTTGACACTGGTGGGCGTTAACATTGGTTAGAAAAAGGAAAACAGTCTTGAGGGTACTAGAAAGGCTGTACTTTGAAAAAGACATTTGCTTTACTGCAAATGGAACAACAATTTCACAATGCATTGATTGTGAAGTGTTTATGTTTTCTGTTGAATGTATCTTTGTTTCTTTCTCTATTTACTGTCTTCTGAGTTTTTTTAATGTCTCATTGAAACACATAGCTAAGGATGCCAGACTATTGTAGGTTGTGACCCATTGTGCTGAAAGCCTGGCCTTGGTAGCTGTTAGAGGAGCCCCTGCATTCAGACAGTACCCTGCAGTGTTCATACAAGCTCATCTCTACATGCAATGCCTCGGGCCACAGGCTTCAGACAACCCCTGCCTTGTTACGCTCACCTCATTCGATTCTCCTTTGAACCATTTCCATTTTTCTCTCTTTTTTCATCTGTTATATGCACACTATTCCTGACTATTTAAACAAGTGTTCTAGAATAAAAATGTTTTAATCTTTATGGAGCCCAAATTCAGGTTAGGTAATAGCTATTCATAGTTACCTACCAATCCCTGCATAAGAAACTGACATATCCTTTTGAAACAATATAGATAAACTATAAACTAAATTTTTTGTTATTTAATTGTCCAATTTTTAAATTGCAACGTCAAAATAGAAATCAGCAATAGAAATAGAAATAGAAAGGCAAATTTGTCATCAAGAAACTATTCTAAACTACACTTTCAGTTTCAACTAGATTTATTCATTCAGTCCAATGTTTAATGGACATCTCCTGTGAGTTATTCGAGGAATGAATCTCACAGTTTTGTGATATGTATTCTACATTGGATATTTTCATATCATTCGCTCTTTTTGATGGAAGCACTCAACTTTTTAAGTTTAGCAAATGGGAGACTGTGTTATGATCACCAAGTGTTTTAGGTGTCTTTGTTTAATGAAACAGACCACTTAAAAAAAGTGTAACTGACATGTATCTAATTTTAATTGTAAACATAAGTGACACTGCATGATGATCCCAATTTCACAATGACTAACCAAAAAACATAAGATACATACAAGAAGAACTGTCTTAAAAACACTTTACCTTTGGCATTTAGCCCAAAAAAATCATAGCATTTAATTATCTCTAACGAATCCTAAATTTTAATGAATTCTGTACTTGGTCAGCAGAAGAACTCATGTAACTGACATACTCCTATGTAACATGAGATATACACAAGCCTGTAGAGACATTTTGCTTCCCTTGTTTTAGTTTGTTAGTTCTGCAAGAATGAGAAGAAATGTTTTTTTATATGTGCTTATTAAAATAGAAAGGTCATGTGTGAATTAGGTAATAATCTGATGTTTGGCCAATGTCCTAACCAAACACGAGGTTAAAATTATTGTTAAGATGATAAAGCCAAACTATTTTTTTTCATTGCAACAAAAAACATTACATACTAAATGATATGACGAAATGATATATTTCTTATTGATTGATTGTGTCTATCTGTTCAACCTATATGTTTCTGTTTTTCTAATCATGCTTCTGTAATCATGTATTTGATCTAATTATCACTGAATCATGTAAAGCACCTTGAATTGCCTTGTGTTTAAAGTGTGCTATATAAATAAAATTGCCTTGCCTTACCTATTGCAGAATGTTGCAAAAAGTAGAGCAATGCAAAAATGAAACCAAGATATTCTTAATATAAAGTTAAAGGTTAAACATTGTGTATAAAGATCTCCGCAAGAAAGTGACAACATTGGGTGAATATTTTTATCATAGTTTAATTGCCGTATTTAAACAATATTTGTAGTAATAGCATAGATTGTAAAGGTATTTTGTATATAAGACTACCATTACTGTTAGTAGCATGCAATACATTGAGCAAATTTGGGAAATTTAGACTTGCTTACTAGTTTCTGATTCAATTTCTCATTACTTTTACAATATGGTGTATTCTGTGTCACCTTCACTGAATAAATATATAGCTAATAAATAATCAAAAAAGCATTGTTCTCAAATTATGTACAAATTGTGTTTCAAATTATTTAATGCAAGCTTATGGGGAGGCTAAGTCTCCTCCCCTTCTGGTCGGCCCATGGGTCCCCTGGCCGAAAAATTAATGAATGGAAGTCAATAGAGCGATAAAAGTTATTTTCTGGTCCGCTTTGTTTTACGTCCTGAATCACACATATGTTGTACTTCGATTTAAATGATAAGTATTGATGTACATTACAACTGTGTTTGTCAAGTGATTTCGGATTTATTTGATTGTAAAAATTTGCATTTAAAATGCCCACAAATCAGAAGTCAGAAGTTGCATATATGACGTAATTTAGCTAATGGGAGCTAACACTAGCTATAGCACGTAAAATACTCACCAAGATGCTTGGAGAGCTTCTACTGCATGCTGGCTTTAGTCCCCGACATAGCCGCCACTTTTCACATGATCAGATTTATAGTGGTTTTCTCCATGTTTAATACTCATTCCTTCGTCCTGGAGGCTACAACCCTCACTCTACTTCTTCTTCTGCAATGGTAGTCCACTAAATCTTTTTACACAAAACCTAAAGTGACTTTTGCCGGTGGTCGAAAATCAGAGTTTTCTCTGCATCAAAATTTGTTTTTAAAATTCATGGTCATCATATGTTCGATCCACGGCACATTTCAAACTGGACCAGAAAATAACTTTTATCGCTCCATTGTCTCTTATTCATTTTTTTTGGCAGTAGGGGACCCATGGACCGGAAGTAGAAGGGCGTGACTTAGGCTCCCCATAGCAGACTGTTAACAGACTTTTTTGGTGTGAGCCAAGTAAACCTCTCGTGTTTATGTGACAGGTTGGTAAAATGTAGTAAAGATTTTGGCCCAACTATTGGGCTTGGGATTGTGTTGTCATCACCTGACGTGGCCGCCATGTTGGTAGCATCCTTACAACAACAGACCTTTAATCTCTCTGTCTTGTGGTTTAATTTCACATATTATTCATTGGATCTACTGTTATTATTACTCAACCATGGTAAATCGTTGCTGTGTTGTGGGGTGCAACAGCACAACTCATGATCACCAGGGAAAAACGTTGAAAACAAATAACTTTTCGCTGTTTTCCTGCTTAGAGGCAATAATACAGACTATCCAAAATAACAAAGTGTCGTCCGCTCGCTTGGATCTCATCTGTACGGCGGTAAAAACATAACCTTTCAGAGAATCCCGGTGTTGATGAGAGTGTGTTCTTTGCATTTTCATTCTGGTGAGTTACAGATTTTATACATTTTTTATAGATCGTTTCTTTCCTTCAACCGCGACATGCAAACCAAAGCATACATAGGTTACCACCAGTAGGCTAATGCAGAAGCACCAAAATACAATACAACTTCAGTTACACTTCTTCAATGGGATTACAATTTTGATGGTTATTAGGAAAACCAGCAAATGAAATGTATACCTCTCATCATAATTTGGCACATTTGCTACTCTTGGGCCATAGGTTATGAGGTTATAAGGCCACAGAGATTGCATGATATGAGAGATCCGCCATTTTAGACAGGTCGGCCACACCTTCCTCCTCATGGTGTATGAATGAAATTTATTTATACTAAAGTAGCGTGTAACATCTTAACCATTTTGAAACACAGTCTTAAAAGCACGTGTGAATTTTGTTAGCACTACAGGTTATTATGGGAGAGCATCTTAGCTTACCTTTGTCCAGATTACTATGTGCTCAGAGTTTGCTCCTGAGTCCATCCATTTAAAAAAAAAACATGAAAGTCCAGCGACTAGTAGCTTTAGAGCTGTTCTGAAGTGTAAGCACTCACAACACAAACAAAATGTCCATAATGCACAACTGTAGCAAAAAGTTGCTGTCAGTGCTCCAGTTTTTATTAGGTGTTTCATATGGGTCCAAACCGTTTGTA
Source organism: Apricaphanius iberus (assembly GCA_028564705.1). Lineage (NCBI taxonomy): Eukaryota > Metazoa > Chordata > Actinopteri > Cyprinodontiformes > Aphaniidae > Apricaphanius > Apricaphanius iberus. The sequence goes on along the minus strand of JAPXFQ010000166.1, from coordinate 1,929,781 downwards.
ATGCAGATGTTGTTCATATACCGGTCCCTGGGTTCCAGTGTCAGTTATATCTTTCAGATATTGTTATAGATATTGAAACATCATTATGTTTCAGTTGGGTAATAGGTTTATCTATAAGAAAATGAGAATAGTTTATTCAATTGTCTTGTTTTAATTCAGAGTTATTTTATATTCTTCTGGCCACCAGGTGGTAGCAGTGGGCTAACTGGGGTGGTAATAGACATGTTTTTTCTTGTCTGAGTTGAGACAGAAGAAGTCGTATGTTTGTTTGTGCCGGTATTGAAGAGCAATGTAAAATAAAGGCAAGAGAAAAGGAAAGAATTCTGACTCTGTCATCAGTGAAAAGACATTGGTGGCTTCAGCTAAGCTTTCACAACAGGACCTCCTGCTTATTTTAGCGCTATGTGTTAGTTCTTTCTCCTCCCCAATGATATATGTCTATTAATATTACTATCAAAGAAACAATATTAGATTATTTTTCAGTTTTTTTTATCTTGGAGAACGCATGATCCTAACACATTCAATGATGTTAGCTTGATGCTAGCATTAGCATTGCACTCTAACGACCGGGTCTTGTGTGGTACATCAGTTGTTAATCAGCTGAATACAATTGAAGACATATTCATCTAATTATAGTGATGTTACTATAAATACGTAGTATCTGACAAGTAATTTGTGTTACAGTATTGTCAGTAATATTATAAGGACTACAGCACATGTGATTGTAGGATAATTAAACGTTTTCCTTTGTTGTTGTTTTTTCATGTAGTCTGCATCCACAGCAAAAAAAAGAGCATCAGTGTCATGTATGTTTTTCACATCTTTCAGTATAAAACAATCGTTAAAATGTAAATCCAGAAGACTCCCATGTTTGTTGGAGATAAAAATAAATTGACCATACCCAAATTTTGTACAAACTCTTAACCCTGCTGCTGCAGCTTACTGTGCTGCTAAACCTCTGGCAAATTATTGTTCAGAACTGTTCTGACTAACAAGAGTTAGATCTTAGTTAGTAAGAATGTGGCAACAGTAGACATGTTGTGAACACAGACTATAGGTTGAGAAGTTTAAATCTTAACTTCAAAACTATTCTTTCATTTCTTGTTTCGATTTTTCTGTTCCTACTTACATTTTTAACAGTTTTGCTGTCATCTTCCCATCCCCTTCGTCCTCACTGTAGTTTTAATCTGTTGGAAAGGAGAACCAAAGTCACACTACATTAGTTTAGTGGTGGCTGTTGCTGCAGAGAGCCATTACTCTTCCTTGACAGTATCAAAGAGAGCAGCAGAGCTGGGCTGCGGCTAGCCCTTTACACTCTCCCTCACCATGCACCACTCGGAGGAAATTGCCTTATACCTCAGCAGGCCGGAGGTGAAACGGCAGCGACACCCATGCATGTGTCACTGTCTGGACTCTGGACTTGGGTGGGAGTGGGCTTTGGTGTCACACACAAATATTGCCCAGGGACCAATGGTGGAGCTAGTCCCAGGGGAATAGAAGCCATGATGCATGGTTACATTTGGTTGAAACTAGAGAAATACAAGATTTAGAGAGGTTGAATAATTGCTGAAGCTAATGCCATTGTTCCTAATACGTAACACTTAAAACAATACCCATTAGCTGTTTGTTTTTTTAGATGACATTAACTTTGTAATAGATTGTGGGGTTATCTTATGAGAGAAAAATGTTTGTCTTATCCAGTTAGCATTTGTATTGTTGCTAAGGGGAAAAAATTAGTGCTTTTTTTGTTTTTTTTTGTTAGTAGTCCAGAAGCTCTGAAGCAAATATAAAATAGATGTTTTCTCTTAAGACTTTGAGAAAGGTACAGTTCATACATAGAGAAATATTGAATTGTTTGTTGAAAAATACCTATTTTGAGGGTTGGTGGGGGGTAAGAAATTGTTGATGCCATTTCAGCTTCTGTATCTTACTACACCACACCCAACATTCTGCGCAGATGTCTCGAGAGAACAAGTGTTTATTGCTATTATGAAGCGGGCTTTGTTGTGATTGTGTGTGCTCGCTGTCCCCTTCTCCTTGCTTCTTCTCGCCTTTCATTTTGTGCCGGGGTGTAGGAGGGTGGGGGGCTGAATTGCTGCAGCCAGTCTCCTCTGCGGCTGTGTGATTAGAATGGGAGGGAGGGAGAGTGCTTCTCAGCAGGACTTTCTGTTTTATATTCATCAAAAGAGCTGCCTTTGATTTGCTCCCTCTTTGACGTGTGGCAGCGTGGACTGCAGCACTGCACTGCTGCGAAGGAAATCGTGCACTTACCACCCCCTCTTGTACACCACCACAACCTTTTTTTTTCATTTTCTCTTTTCTGCTAGCCATACCCCTGACCACCGCCTCTTTTACTCTGGGCCCCAGGCCAGTGCACCAGCTTAATAATTTCTTCATTATTATTGATATTGCTGCTCCCTGCAAATCATCAGATGCACCAAGGTCATCTTTGCAGAGAACGTGTCCCCTCCTGTTACCCGTTTTTCCCGTTTTAGAAACAGATGGTCTTAAAAAATTATGAGCTCACGGGAAAAAAGTAAGACAGTAACAAAGAGGATGTACTACATACATGAAATGCAGAACAATGAAACCCTAGAATAAGGCCAGTTGATGATAATGTGATGTTGGTAATGACTGCAACAAGAGTTTCATTAAGTGACTTTGTCATTTGGACTGTAGCCATTGAGTTTCTTCTATAGTTTATCATTAATTACACTGTCTGTAACCACCATGATCATTGCTCCAACTACTTGGTGGTTATAAAAACAGCTCAGCTTTTGACCTTGAGTTTTTTTTTCTGTGTTGAAAGCGATCTGTGATTTCCCCCGTATTGACTGAGGAGCTCACCTAATAACCGCCGTCAACTATCACATCTGTCAATTCTGCCTACTCTTTGATAACTCCTGCTGAAATCACATACACATTCATACATACAGCTTCACTGCACTATTCAAACACAGTTCCATTTTTACTTTGCTGTGCCGTCACAAGTGCACACAAAGGCACAATGCTATATTTGCAGAGGACTTGCTCTGTGCTAAGGGAGAGGAATTTGGTTATTAACAGCATGAATTATTTAAGAAATTTCCAAGTCTGCATAAAGTGTTCAGAAGAGAGAAGAGGGACAGTTTGGTGCTCAATTCTTTATTTTTGTGCTGGTATTGCTACATGGATAAAAATCCTGACACGTTTTCCAATTTGTCATCTTAGTGTTTCAAAAATCCCAAATTTTACTTATACAAATTTATTTGCCAAATTAGTTTATATCAATTTTCAGCAGTCACTTAATTCTGTTTGGGGTCGAAAGCCCCTGATGCAAAGGGCTCCCACAGAGAGCCCTTTGCAATCGGGGGCTGTAGTTGCGATGATTATTTTATTTTGGTTTTGGGAGGGGTGGGGTTTGTAGGGTCATTTTAATCTGTAAAGCACTTTGAGAAGCTATGTGGTTGGAAAAGCACTTTATAAATAAAGTTTGATTGATTGAAACCTAAATTAGCTTTCTTTGGGAGAGAGGCAGAATATACCCTGGGAAGATAAATTTGCAATGGCAATATTAAGGAAATGTATTTACAAATGTTCGATATAAATTTTTTTCATGGCTTTTGAAAAGGACAAGCAAACATTTTGTCCAAGCAGAATATCTGCAAGGCTTAATCTGCTACCAGAACATTACTCCGTCTTTTTCAATTATGGTAGAACAAACATATTTTAGAGCAACAGCTCTTTTCAGTTCTTTAAACCCTAACCTCTTCACAAAACTAAAGGGCACCATTGCCTCAGATGCAAAGAAGCTATAAGTTTGTTAACGACTTCATTCTAATACGTGCTTTTTCTTCTCTGCTTTTTTCTCTTAGTCATGTTTCAAACAGCAGTCCGACTGACCTGTTCCTCTTTCACTCTCTATATTCATTCTTAATACAGGATATGTAATCATTTCAGGAAGAGAAACATTTTTTAATCCAACAAATCAAGGCCCCTCCCAAAACATCCCTTGTCCCCCACATCCCGCTCCCTCTAGACCCACCTCAACAATTGTGCATGTGCATCACTTGTTGGTCACAGGGGGCCAGGAAAGAGGAAGAGGAAAGAGGAGAGTGTCGAGCATCAATCAATTATATTTTTGTTATGGACACTTCAGAGGTGAGGGACTACTCCATGGTAAACGTTCTTTTCCATTATGGTAACTGCAAACTGGAAGACAGGGAGCGGCCTCTATGCACGGCTTCATCTTCACACGGACCCATCTTCACAGGCTGTCAATGTGAATGCACAAAATTACAACCACCCAGCTGGCTGAGATCAAAATCTGTCTCAATGTAACCTTCCTTCCAACATGGTTGGGACATTAGACTGTTGTGTGATTAATTCACTGTAAATCTTACATGTTTTACCTTTAAGATTTCACTAGTTAGTGTTTTTTTTTAAAACATGAAAAACAGCACAAAGACATTTTCATCCAGAATGTGTTAGACAAACAGGAAAAAAAAGTTTACCTGAGCAGTCAAGGTAGAGTGTACAATTTATATCTGACTTTTGAAATGCCTGTATGTACCTTGGTCCGACCGAACTGGAGTTTGAGAAATCGGACTGAGGGACCCAGATAATACAATTGGAAATCGACTTTCTCTGCAACCAAAAGCCCGATTTAGATGTGTGTGTAAAAATACAGACCGTGACGGCATACTAGGGTAATATTGCGGCCACGTGTATCTTTTGAACGCACCATAGTGGCATGGCCAGGCATGAATATCGTGGCATTGGTGCTGGCATGCTTGATAGTGATATTACCGGAATATTACAACTATGCTGGATTTATGAATGAAGATCACACCTTGGCGCCACAGAGAGTGATGTCATGATCTGTGGAATGTGCACTGAGACTGCGACAGTGCTGGCAACAGTATTTTAAGTGTAAGTAAACATGGGGATTTTATTTAGCATTAAATAAACTAATAGTAAACTGTATCAGCTAAAATGGCAAACTGTATTGATGCAGGGGTCTGTTAATTTCTGACCTTTAGAACTGAAGAGCAGATTGCCAGACAGTTCATGAGGACTGTGAAGGACAGCCACCTTTCAGAGCAGCTCTCAAAAAGACTTGAGGAGTGGGGCTTCAATCAGGATAAAAACAAGGTATGTCCACGCTATTTTGTCTGTTTACCACAGACTCGACCCTGACTGTCAACAGCACAGAGACTACCCCCTTTATCCCGCCATTGTGTAATATTTGAAAAACACCTGATCACGCTACATTGCTGCCACAGGCTGACCACTTATGAATGGCCAGAAGGTTAACTGATGCCAGTATTGTTGCTGGGACTGATGGCAGCATTTTCTTTTGAAAAAGTGCTATTGTCTCATTCTTCACATTAATTCTAAAGTGTTGCATTTTGACAAGTTCTCAGTTTATCAGTATTCTCTTCAATCTTAAAAGCTTTCTGTTGAGTTGCTAAACACCAAAAAGTCGACAAAAGTGAGGAGGCATCTCAATAATAGCTAGCCACTGTGCATGAGTAATAACAGGTTGTTTGGGTCATCGTACCTTTTGACATGAGTGTACATCAGTTTGATTTTGTTGTCAGGTGAAATGGCGTTTGATTGGAGTTTGATGCTGCACTCTCCCCATGTGAAAGGCAGATTAAACCAAATTGTTCAAGGTGAACATTCTGTGGGCCCTGTCTACATGCATGCATCTTATCACTGTCTCCCTAATGGTCCTTCACTTAGCTTAGAGGCATTTTCTCAAGCACTCAAGCCAGCATCACCCTCTGTCACTTCAAATGTTCACTTGCCCCAGTAAGCAGACACAGGCGTTCAGCTCTTTCTCTTCTGTGCCACTTCACAGAAAGGGTCTGCGAGAGAGACAAGAGCAGATGAGAGGAAAAGAAAATGAAGAGAAAGAGGAGTGTTAAAGTATACACCACTGCACTCTGTGTCAAAAAAAGGCACATCTAGACCCCTGTAATCTCTGAAGCCATGGTGTGGTGTGTCAGTGTTAAGTTGATACCAAGCTTTGGGGTGCTGTCTGTGGACTAATATATCTGAAACCACACTGTAGCACTTAAATCTCATAATCCTTCTCAAAACCACAGCTGAGTGTCTGTGCGACCAAAATTAACTGCTCTTTTTCCCCCCAAACCAAGTATTTTTGCTTATTCTTGTTCCTCCAATTCCCTTGTGTTGTTAGTCTGCTCTCTGGGCCCAAAACACAACCCTGAGGCATTTGGGTGGTTTCATCATTTATCCCTTTTTTAAGGCTGGCTGTTCTAGACACCTGCTGTCATACTGAAGATCAGTTAGAACTGTTGATTTGCAAAAAAAAAAAAGTTTTTAGTTGACCATTATCAGACTATCAGAAATAATTTCAGAATAAACCATCATTTTATAAATTAGCTTTAAACTATTTGATAGATATTCTTGCTACCATCACATTGATATTTAACCTGACTGCAGTAGTACACCGTGTTTAAACTTTGTTACACAGTGAAGTGTAGTGAGGACAAAAGAAGTCGACATGCGGACTTGGTTGACAAGCAAATAAAAAAAAACAGTTTATATTCTTCTGGACAAAAAAACAGAAAAATCCAGCCGTTTTCAAGATGGCCACTCATCCATCCTTCTTTCAATATCAGAGAGTCTCTCTGCCACACCCAGCAGTCCACCTATATACCCTCAGACCCCACCTCCAGTTCAGGTTGGCCAATCACCTCAGCTTTTCACAGGAGAAAAGAAAATGTTAACATTCATGTCATCTTCAGACATTCTTAATAATTAGACAGTCTACATATAAACCCAATCTAATTTACAGATAATTAATTCTATTCATTTCTTTAGAAGTTCTCCACTCAGGCATTTTACTATAAAAAGGCTGCATTTTAGGCGGGCTTCCTCTTTAGCTGCATCAAGATGGCTGCCACAGAGGACACACCCTGAGGGTAACATCAAACAATTCATATTTGACACAGAATACGAATATGAATTCATACTTTTTAGTTATAGAAAAACATATTAGATATTTACATATTATATATTATTTATGTTAGATATATAAACCTATAAAATATTTTTGTTTTTGGATCACAGCTGACATTCATTCATCAGTGGTCAAATCCCCTCACCATTGAAACTTCAGCAAAAAACACATAAAACAGCCAAAGAGGAAGAACACAAATGTTAAATCTGCTCAATTTCCTTAGTAGAGTATATTCTGATTTATTTTTTACATTTTGTGCTTTACAGAAGTCAAAAGTATCAATCATATCAGTGGTTTTATCTTCTCACAACTTTCCTTTTCCTTGCTGCCGAAGTCAAGAGGATTTGATAGGGCTCTTGACACAGCTGAGCCTTGATAACTCACCCTCTTTGTTCTCTCAGGAAATTATACTGAATTCAATAGGAGGTGGTAAATAAGAAAAGGCTTCAAAGTCTGAGCTTCTTTCCTGCTAGAACAAACTTTTTTTTAATGCAAGATTATTTTTCCTCTTGTACCGTAAACATTCAAGAATTGTGTTAAAGCTGGGCATTATCACAACAACCTGCATGCATAGCATTTCAGATCTAAACGTGTCAGTGACATCTACCCATTGGAAGCTCTTAGATCAGCAGAACAAAGAAAATCACAAAATAAAACTCTCCTTTTGCTTTCAGACACCTGTTCCCACATCCAAGTGGCTTTGCAAGAGCCTCCTCCAAGCAATTACTTGCTAGTGGTCAGCATTTGGCCTATCTGTGTGGATTAACAGTAAGAATGCTGACCAGGGAGCCGGTCAGTCGTGAGGCTGTCACACCTCAGTGAGTAGGCTATGGGCTTGACTATGGGCACATAAGGGCTGTCTTGAGGGACAGGGAATTAGAAGGGTCAGGTAAATTCAGTTGAAGAAGCATTTGGTATTTTCCTATATCCTATATCCAACTTCCTATCTGTGTCTGCCACACCAATAACTAGCAACAGAGGTGAAGGTTTGAAATGAAGCTCTGCATAATGGAGATAAACTCAAGTCACAGCTCTTACAGAGCGATAACAGCCCATCCTTGACTGGCAAATTTCATACATCATGCGGACAACTTAAAGCATAGGTTAGTTTGAAACAGGCCAAACTTTGATCACGTGGAACAGTATATGTTTGTTCATGTGTGACTACAATTCAATGTTTTTGTGTGTGCATGTCCATGATTATGTGTGTGATAAAAAGAGTGACCTCTGAGTTGCCAGTGTGTGTCTGTTCGGGCGCCAAAACGTGATTGTGTTTTGATTAGGTCTCAGTGGTGTGCCTAGTCCCAGCCTTGTTAAGATTCCCGCAACTCCCAAATCACCATCCCTATCCCAATTTGACAGCTGATGGGATCTCAGATGGAATGTGCATGTGTGAATTGCCAGCAATATACAAATAACCTAATTTCTCATCCCCATTCCTCAACCTTTTCCCTCTTCCTTAGAGTCCTCTACCTATTTTTCATTTATCTGTGGCCATTGCTCTTTCTTTCTTTCTTTCTTTCTTTCTTTCTACTTACGTACACTTCTCATGTAACTCAGAGGCTGGAGGAATAGTTTTTGTGCCTGTTTTTTGCTTTTATGTAGTTCTACTGCTGCCCCTGCCATAAGCAGGAAATTTCTAGTACAGAATTATCAAAGTAATTATGTGAATAATTGCACTTCTTGAACAATTATGATGTACATTAAGTTTCTCAGAGCACATTTTGTTACAGCCTTCAGTGTCAGCATGGTTAAAAGTCAAGTGCAATGCACATAAGTTAGAAGAGAAACAGTTAAAGGCAGTTGAGAAAGCTAAATACAGTCCTTATAAGTCCCCTAATGCAGTTTGCAGGTTTTTGTTGTTTTTTTCTCTTCTAAGATTTAACCTGAGCCCAGTTTCAGTCCTGTTTCATTTACGGTGAACTTGACTGGACAACTAGACCATGACTTATTTCTCTAACATAGACACTATCTGATTATCTCTCCTTTGATGTTATCAGTTGAAAGTTTTGCAAAAAGCATGTAAATTATACTAATTGTTGTGATGATAATAATGCATGAGAAAATGTGTATGTCCCTTTTCAGATAGCATTTACGATGATTAACACTTATTGGTTTGGTCTGTCCTGAAATATGCAGTCCAGGGGTCTCATTTATACAACTTTGCGTACAATCACTACTAAAATTGTACTTAAGCTCAGCAATATGTTTGTTTGTTTTTTACTTACGCCTAGTAAGTTTCTGATCTATCACAGTTGGAGATCGCACAGTTGCATGCATGGACTTTCTGCCATAAACCGTCAAGGCAGTGTCTAGTGAATATTCTGCATGACTTAAGATCGCTATTATGGGGCATTTCACGGGTAACCATGGCAACTGATAAGTGGAGAAAGCAATTCCACAGAGACAGTTTTATTCAATCAATCCAGGGGTGGCTACAGGATATTTTCTTTGCAATAGCTTAGTAGTTGCTTAGTGTTAGTTAGCAGTTGCTAATTTGTTCTTTATGTAAAAGACCAATTACAACTTCATCAAGTAAAGTAACTGGAAAGCGTATTCATATGATCATAATCAGGGGCGGATTTACGACTGAAGAAGATCAGAGGCTTAGTCTAGATGATTGATGTGCAAAAAACTCTTGCTTTAAATGACGTGGCATTTAAAATATCTCAGCTTTTGAATTCTGAGGTCGTTAAAGTAGACGAAAGACAATGGACTATGCTTACAATGCTTTAATCAAGCAAAACAACAGTGGATCAGCAATGTTAACTAATAACAATATCACAATCAGCTGCTGATTGAAGTCACTTTAGATTACTAGTCCAGAGAATACAGCTCACATCTATTAAGAGTCAATAATATAAAGCAAGTGCTTTCTGAGGAAGTATACATACATACATACATACATACATACATACATACATATATACATACATACATACATACATACATACATACATATATACATACATACATACATACATACATACATACATACATACATTCAATTCACTTTTTTTTCAATTCACTTTTATTTATATAGCGCCGTTCACAACAAATGTCATCTCAAGGCACTTTACAACAAAAGTCATCTCAATACAATTATACAAACATTCCAATCAGTTAAGTTTTCTATGTAAGGAATCCCAGCAGATGGCGTTGAGTCATCGGCGTGAGGTTGTGCCCGGATCATGCAGACTCCAACCACAGCAATTCCTCAGCAAACCCTCATACTGAGCAAGCATGTAGCGACAGTGGAGAGGAAAAACTCCCATTTAACAGGAAGAAACCTCTGGCATAACCCTGGCTCAGTACAAGCGGTAATCTGCCACGACTGTCTGGGGGTCTGAGAAGACAGAGAAGAGACGGCATTGAGGATGCTCGGTGACTTTGAGCATCATCTGGACCAACGCTCCCCATCCAGCAGGGGTCATTATAGCTGAGCAGGGTAGCAGACCGGGTAGAGCTTCTATGGAGAGAAAAACACTGAGAGAAAACTGGGTTAACAATTGCATTAACATTAGGAAAAATATCTGGAGAGTAGTAGAAAAGAAAAGTAGAAGCTGTGTTAGGGTCAATCGAGTCTGAAAAAGGATAAAAAATGTTTTCCTAATTCTTAAGCCTATTAGCAATGTACGGTGTGAGGGAGATGGAGTTGAAGACGGCTGCCGGACCGGGCTGCATCCTCCCCTCGCCGGATTGGGCTGAACACTCCATCTTCCTCTACTCCCTGCCTGGAAATCCAGGAGGAAAGAAGGAGGTAAGTGGGTAAGTACTGTAGTGCTTATGCATCTCTCCTTGCTCATAGGACTGCGCCCTCTCCAGAATCTATGTATTAGATTCTGGAGAGGTATAAAGAGATCATATTATTGGTAAGTGATATAACTGGAGTAGATAAAGGCCCGCTCTTCCGAAGACTCTCTGTCCATCACTTTCTAGCCTTAAAACCTGGTGTAAATCTTTTTCTGTCCTGATTCATGATTCAGCCTTTGTTCAATTCTCTAATCCTTTTATTCTGGTAAATTAATACATTACTGTTATAAATCGGAGAGGGATAATAAGGTCTAGTGTCTATATAAGTAACTATAAGCTTTATCAAAAAGGAAGGTTTTAAGCCTAGTCTTAAAAACAGACAGAGTACCTGCCTCACAAACTAAAACTGGGAGCTGGTTCCACAGGAGAGGAGCCTGATAACTAAAAGATCTGCCTCCTATTTTACTTTTTGAAATCCTAGGAACTACCAGTAGACCTGCATTCTGAGAACGAAGTGCTCTGTTAGGAACATATGGAACAATCAAATCTCTGATGTACGATGGAGTTGATTATTAATGGCTTTATACGTAAGGATGAGGATCTTAAACTCTATTCTGGATTTAACAGGGAGCCAATGGAGAGAAGCCAAAACAGGATAAATGTGATCGCTCTTTTTAATATTCATCAGAACTCTTGCTGCAGCATTTTGGATCAACTGAAGGCTTTTGATTGCATTTTGTGGACTTCCTGATAATAAGGAATTACAGTAGTCCAGCCTCGAAGTCACAAATGCATGGACTAGTTTCTCTGCATCACTCCTGGACAGGATGTTTCTAATTTTAGCAATATTCCGAAGGTGAAAGAAAGAAATCCTAGAAACCTGTTTAATATGAGATTTAAATGTCATGTCTTGGTCAAAAATTACACCAAGGTTCTTTACATTATTACCAGAGGCCAAATTAATGCCATCCAGATGAAGTGATTGACCTAGCAGTTTCCTTTTTAAAGGTTCTGGTCCAAAGACAACAACCTCTGTCTTGTCTGAATTTAGGAGCAGAAAATTCAGAGTCATCCAAGTTTTTATGTCTTCCAGACATGCTTGTAATCTACCTAACTGATTGGTTTCATCAGGTTTTATGGATAAATATAATTGTGTATCATCAGCATAACTGTGGAAATTCATACCATGTTGTCTAATTATTTTACCAATTGGAAGCATATATATAGTAAAGAGAATCGGTCCAAGCACAGAACCCTGTGGTACTCCACAAGTAACCCTTGAGTGTGAAGAAGATTCATCATTGACATGAACAAACTGGAATCTGTTGGACAGATATGATTTAAACCAACCTAGTGCTGTTCCCTTTATCCCTACATGTTCGAGCCTTTCAAATGCTGCATTCAGACCGCATCCATTGGATACATCGAGCAACGCATCCAACGGATGAAGTTTGACGTATGTACTTTTTGGCTTCTATAGCCTGCTTCTGAGAAAAAAACAACGCATGGGCGGGGCTTCCTCTGTTGCCGTACATTCTGAACGATGGTGGACCGTATCGAGAGAGTGGCTTGGCTTTATTAGCTAGATAAAGCTAGACAACGTTGACATCGGGTGCATCAGCGCCCATTATTCAGATACGTTCTGAGTTTGGGGAGTTTAACCATTTGCTCCAGGAGCTGCTTATGGATGAGGTTCGCTTTCAGCGCTACTTCCGTCTGTCCCGCGCCTAATTTTACGACCTCCTCGGCCGCATCGGAGCTTAAATCTCCTAGCAGGACACCAACTACAGGTTCTCTGTTCCTCTTTAGGAGCGCCTGTCTATCTGACTTCGGTAAGTGTCGTTTATGATTTTTTAAATCTGCGTTTGTTGAAAATGTTTTCACTGGACCCGCGCTTCATTCAAGATACGTGTATAGTGACATAACTACAGTGAGACGCTCTGATTGGTTGCCGCACTGCATTAACTGCGCTAACTGCGTAAACTGCGTTGGGTCCGTCAAAAGCTCAGCTTGCTGAACTTCTGTGACGCATGCGTTGGTACGTTGCCGTATGAAACGCAAGCGTCGTTGACGGAGCCAACGTACTCCACCATATACTTTACATGTAATCTTGCCGCAACTGACGCTGACGCATGGGCTTGGTCTGAATGCAGCATAAGAGAATATTATGATCGACTGTGTCAAAGCAGCACTGAGATCTAGCAAGACCACAACAGTCACAAATCCATTATCTGAGGCCATTAGAATATCATTAGTAACTTTTACCAGTGCTGTTTCAGTGCTATGATGAGCTCTAAAAACCTGACTGAAATTCCTCAAACATGTTGTTGCTGTTTAGATGCTCACAGACTTGATTAGCAACTATTTTCTCAAGAGTGTTGGATAAGAAAGGAAGGTTAGATATAGGTCTGTAGTTGGCTAAATCATCTTGATCCAGGGAGGGTTTCTTAATTAAAGGCCTAATTACAGCGACCTAAAATTCCTGTGGCACATATCTGTTTATTAAAGATAGATTCATCATGTCCAGGATAGGGCCAGTAACCAGAGGGAACACTTCCTTAAATAATTTGGTTGGTATTGGGTCTAACATACAAGTAGAGGGTTTAGATGAAACTAATATTTGTGATAATTCCGAAAGTTCAGCCGAATCAAAATGGTACAGACATCAACATGGTTTTACACTTCTCTCTGATACTGCCTCAGTTAATGTGAGAGAGAGTTAGTCATGTTTGGGAGAATGCCAATGATTTCATTCTTTATAGAATTTATTTTACTTATGAAGAAGCCCATAAAGTCATCACTACTGAGAGAAGGGGGAATAGTTGGCTCAACAGAGCTATGACTCTGTGTAAGTTTGGCAACTGTACTAAAAAGAAACCTAGGATTGTTTTTATTTACCTCTATTAATGATGAGAAATATGCTGTTCTAGCTTTTCGAAGGTCGTTTTTATAAAGTAGTAGACTATTTTTCCAAGTTAGAAAGAAATAATTTAAGTGTGTAGAGCGCCCATTTTCTCTCCAGTTTCCTAGTATTCTGCTTTATACTGCAACTCTGCACTAAACCAGGGAGCCAGCCTCCTATTTACATACATGTATACATACATACATACATACATACATACATACATACAAATAGTTTATATTATAACAAACTAACAGAATAATTTAAAAACTTGTTGTGGATTTAGGGTAGAAAGCAGCTATTTGGCTATTAATAGTTAAAGGACTGCTTATGGCAGTCAATGAGATAAATAATTTGTGAAAAATTATTAATATTTGGGGCACCACCTGGTCTACCAGGAACTATTTTAATAGCCAAATATCTATATCAGTCTCATAATCTTAAAGAGTGAATTCTTTCCCGTCTATTGATCATGAAACCTTGCCATATGTGTGTGAAACAAAAAAGACAAACAGTGACTTTCCAAAATACAAAAGTTTATTTACAGAAGAAGAAAATACAAATATTTAATTATGAGGGGCCGTATAGGCCATAATTCATTCTCACACTCAGATAAATATATTATCACTCACACATACATATATCTTCAATCACACATACACATTTATTCACGCACACATACACATATATTCACTCATATACACATACATATTCACTCATACATTCACATATATTTACTCACACATACACATATATTTCCTCACACATAAACATATATTCACTCACATATGCATACATTTAATTTAAAGAAATTATAGTGAAAACGCAAGGAGTTTAGTTGAAATGGAAGATAGGATGTTTTTTGCAGTGTTATTGGTTGAGAGCAGGAGTGGCCCTGCCATGCACATATCTCTCCCCTGCGTTTGTGGTTCACTGGAGAATTTTGACAATAATTCTGTTGAGAATGTTGTTTGGAATTGGTAAATATGTAAGTGGCCAAATCCCAAGCTGTTGTCTGTGCCTGTAGAGGGTCCAACGGTTTATTCCTAAGCATGATGCAGTATTTTGCCAGTTCATTCTAATGAACAATAAATGCAAGATTCGCTCATCTGAAATGCAGTATGGAGGTTGACCTTGATGTCTTTTCGTGACTGGTGGTGGTAAAATGACTTCTCTGTTCTCAGACTTTGTTCTTTGCCTGGTTTCATATACACGCAACAGAAATTGTAGACATCTCTAGCATACCAACTATTTATCTGTTTCTATAATCTTCAGCAAATCTTGGGCATGACAGAAATCCACATATTGTTCAAGTATAATCACAAAGGTCTTCATGAACAACATCTGGTAGTTGTCTTTGGATCTGTTCAATGCATCCTAAGATATTTTAAAAAAAATATTTTGTCATTTTCATTGCTTTTTACTCCCCTGCAAAAACATGCTAAGCAAGTCCTATTTAAATATTTCCTGATTTTAGAATTACCTCCTGTGACCTACAGAAAAGAACTTCCTGGGTCAGTGAAAGTGCTAGACATAAGACAAAAAATAAAAACAAAGAGAGAGAGCAGATAAACAATGTATGTTTGTGTGAGGAGAATACATGCACGTGTGAGGAGAATGTATGCATGTGTGAGGAGAATTTATGGGTGTTTAAGGAGAGTGTTTGCATGTGAGAGTAAAATGTATACATGTAAGAGGAGAATGTATGCGTGTGAGAGGAGAATGTATGCGTGTGAGAGCAGAATGTATGCGTGTGAGAGAAGAATGTATGCGTGTGAGAGGAGAATGTAGGTGTGTGAGAGGAGAATGTGTGCATGAGAGAAGAATGTATGATTAGATTCTGAGTGGCTGAGTTCTGTTTGAACAGTTAATAGCAATCTTTGTTTATGAAATGCAGGCCTAAACCAACACGTGGAGTTGTTTAGCTTTATGCTCCCTGTAATGTGCGTGGCTCAAATACATTTATTAAACATTCAACAAAGAAAGGATAAACTCCTGTTTGATTGAGTAGCTCATATTGCAGGATTTAAAACGACTCTTTGTCGGAAAAGTCTTTTAAAACACTGATTAACCTTCAGGCCGAGGCCTGGTTTACCCAAAGATAGCAGATGAAACTTAAAAAGTTAACAACAATAAAAAGGGAAACGCCTTTAAAATTAGTTATCATAATTAATTTGCCTCTGCCCAAACAGACCTTATGAACGATTAAGCTCCAAGTTGCTCCGTGGTCAAGGAGGAAAGGGGTTGAGCCGACGTTAGCCTAGCAGCTAATAATGGCTGCAGTAGCTGGTTACAGTGACCCTTTTGGCCCAAAGGAGATGCTGTTAGCTTGTCCTCTGATGTGGCTAAGCAGCAATAACACCAGCTTCTTTCACTGACAGTACCTTTTTGCGGTTTCCAGCATGGCAATACTTATCGGCTCTGTGGCGTCGATTGAATGTGGCTTCCCCATAATTATGCCGAATTATGTTGAGGATTTCTTCAATTAAAAAAAAAAAATTACTGTCTTCAATACTATGAATTCGGCTGACCGCATAGTGGGTAATCCCAGGATGGCGGATGTCTTGTAGCCGAAAAGGAAGGAGGCTATCAGACGTCGGGGACCAGACAATCCCACTCCTTGAAATCCACGAAGGACTGGTAATCCCCTCTCTCCTCCATGTCCTCCATCTTCTCACCTGAATCATCTGCCACCTCTTTCCTCCTCCTCAGAATCAGGTCCCGCAGCATAAGTTTCATCTTCAACTTCATTTTCAGAAGTGCTGTTCTCCGTGGATGAAGCTAGCGCAGCATCCTTATCATCAAATTACTGCAAAAGTTCTAGGACTTCAACTGCGTTTTACATTCCTCTCATGGTTGAGGTGGAAAGTAAAGAAAACTTGATCTGAGTCAGGTATATAAGCTTTGTTTCAGACATGACACCTCTGTAAACAAACCTAGCCGTTCAAGTGTTGTTTTTGTTCAATCTCTAGCCTGCGTCTTTGAAGTTTCCGTCAGAAGTTTGCTCTCATGCTCAGATTAAATGCTTGCATCTGCTTTATAGATGTTGATATTATACTACAATTTAAGTTGGAGGTTCAGACATTGCCCTATAAATGCAAAAAATATGCCATCTGATCAAAAACAGTAAAAACTACAATTCAAGCATGTGAGAGTTGTAAACACCCAAACAGAATATAGAAAGAAATTATTTATGCTAATATTTAGGCTTATTACAAAAATATAGTTTAAATGGGAGTCAATGTAATAAAAAAACGACAGAGAAGAACGTATGCTATTTAATGAGGCCAGCATTATATTAAATGGAGTAAGCAAAATAATTTTATGTTTTTTGGTAAGTTCCCAAAAAATACACAACCTCGGAAAAAAATACATAAATTGCATTAGCACAGCCAAAATTATTCACAAAACCACACCTGCTTGCGCAAAAAAAAAAAAGCACAAGGAGGATAAGAGGGATATATATATAATATACCTGAATTACATGTGCAACTTTATTGGTCTTGTCCCTGAATGTGGGAAGCTGGTGTTACACTGGTTATAATTAAGAATCTGGTTGGAAGTCACTCATTTGATACACTTGAGAAAACACTGCACTGGGCAGTTATTCGGTGATTGTGCCAATTTGCCATCCTCAAACTAGGAGCTGACATTTAGTTCAACTTTAATTACCAGGATGAACTTGGCAGTAAATGAGGTGCCAGTGGAGGAGATAAGAAAAAGGAGGGCAAATTTGGAAAAATTAGGTGGATTGGGGACCTGAGAGACGCAGAATTGTGCTACATTAAAGAATGCATTAAGCAATTAAAGTTAGGGAGCAGACGAAAAAGGGACACAGTGTTTTTTTCCCTATATTTATCATAGCAAATGCTGATTATTACATTCAAGCAGGGAAGAGGATAGTCGGCAGCAGAAATGTGGCCTAAATTAGCATGGTGTTTTGACAGTGTTTTATGCATCACAGTCCACTGAACACACACAAATACTGTCGATATAAAAAACATCACATGTTCAGTGCGTTGTTATGACAAAATAATTATATCCATCCCCAAGGTGATTAATTCTAGTATAATCCACCTGAATCAGATTTTTTTGTAAAGCCTTTTCTGAAATTGGCTCTGCCACTGACATGCATCTGCATATTCACACAGCCTGAACTCTTATGCTCAAATAATTATGTATGCATCAATATTTGATGAACAACAAAAACGTTTGCACCTCGTCGTATTTTAGGATCATGCCCTGGGATTATGGTAACGCTGTTCACAAAGCCTCATCTATGATTCATCTATTACAAGAACCCAAGCCACATCTGCTTTGCCACTCAGAGCTTTGTCTGGGTTTGCCTGGAGGAGATAGCCTGTAAAAAAGAGAAGCGGTAATGTAAGGAATGTCCGAATAGACCGATTGGAAAGAAAATAAAACGGTATGAGGACATAGAAATGTAACCCTTTTTGAATGTTTAGTTTGAATATGCAGTTTTCTCTCCCCTGTTTTGTTTTTGTTCCTTTCAATCCTTTTCTCCCTCCCTTTAATGCAGGTCTTTTCAGCTCTCATTAATGCTAATTTATGCGGTCAGGCTGGCACAAAACTAGCAGGGAGGGTCTTCCACCTTGATTACCAGCAGTGAGAACAGTAAGGTGGGGGAGGGGTGTTGGAAGCTGCGGTAAGGGGTGACCTGGACAGACACCTCATTTAATTTAATACATTGGAGCATGCAGTAGCGGGGGAGTTGAGGCGAGGGAGGGAGATAATCAAGAAGCTGGGCCCTTATAAATGTGCTCTGAGATGACATGGAAGAGATTGGATTTGGAAACGAAGAGCAAAGAAGAGCAAACCCAAGCGGAACACAATTGATTGATTCCATTCAAGTGATAGCACCCACTGATGAGAAATGAGTTTTTATTTATTTTTATTTTTACCTGAGGGAGGAGGATCTGATGAGCTCTTTTAAAATTTCAAAATAAGTATTTTCATTGCCTATCCCTTATTCACCATACTCTACTCCCCTGCAGTCTAGTTGCGGAAATAAATGCCTGCCATGAATCCTTGTGATGCGGCAGAATATTTTACAAACATTTTGTTCTTTCAAATTCATAGACGTGGCTACTTAGGATTCTTAAATACACAACAAAGAAATTATACAAACCTTGGATGAAATAAATAGAATCCATAACTAAAATGGTGAAATTGAGAATGTAAATTCTTCCTTAATATAACTGAAAACATTAATTCAAAAATGCACACATAATTGATACTGTCTTGCTATGAATGAGAAGAAATATAGGCCACCTTGCTGTTTCCATGTTTTTCTTCCAAGAAAGCAGTTATAGCACCACACCACACTGCATTTTACCACTGGTTTAGGTGTTTCTCTGCTTTAACAAGTCTACTTTAGAGGATTGCAGTTCAGCAAAACCTACCAATCAGCCATCAACTGAAATCAGGTGTGGTAAAGCAGAGAAACATATAAAACATGCAGGGCATTGTGCCTTGAGGAGTAGGGTTTAAAAACACAACAGAAATACTTTTTCCAGAGCTGGTTCTTAAGTGACAACACAGCACAGACAATTTTTTTTCGACAGCCAAGGAACCCATCACTGACCTTGTCTCATTACAGCACTTAAAATGGCCCTTCCGCCAAATGTTTGATCCTCTCTTTGTTGTGTTCTGAATTTCTGCCATGGGTTGCATTACAGTAAAACAGTTTACCAACACAGATTTTGGTGCTTACCATTTATTTCGTTTTTTAAGTTATGTTTCATCGTCCCCATTATGATCTTTTAATATAGTCCATCCAGGAGTTGTATTTAATACTTTTTACAGTTTAAACAGTTATTCTGACATCCAATTGTCATTTATAAACAGGAGTTATCCAGATTTGGGTATGTATGTAGGGTTTATAAATAAGACACAACAATGTATACAAGCCAAACTATACACCATACAGTTGGAGGTGGTTGATGCGAGCTTGGCATCAGGAGCTGTGGTAAATTGACTGTCAAGAGCGGGACATTTCCCGGTGGCCTGGCCACTGAGTTGGCCAACTTGGTGATTGCATGTGGTTACGTCAGGTGGTGATTGATTTTTATATAAACAATCCGCTCAAATGTTGCTTTCCAATACACAATTATACACAATTAGATAAGGAGGGACAAAGAGGAAAACTTGCTGAAAAAGAAAGACACCTGATAGGTGCAGGACAGGGTTATAACTGATATTTTTCATTACTCTCAGTCCCATAGCAGAACAGTATTTGTCTGTATTTTAATAGGTAACTCAGGATTGTGCATACTGCATATTTACAATTGTAGTAGAAGATGCAATTTGGTTAGCCCTAAAGGTTATTGCAGAAGAACAGATATGTATATATATATATATATATTGGGAAAGTAAGAAAAAGCTGTTTCTGGGCATATCTGTAGCCTTTGTATTATTTTACACTGTTACATCAGTAGGTGCCAAACCTAACTCAAACTTGGCATTTTACGTTAATTGGGTGGTGGTGGACAGGGATGGTATCAAATTCCCAGTTCCCTCCTGATCCGCAGTATGAGAGATGTCAAGCTTATTTTATTTTAATGTTTACTTATTTCTTATTCATGTTTATTATACTGTTTTTTATCAGATTTGTATGCTGTCATTAGAGCATGAGACTCTTTAAAGTAAACTGTTACCTTAGCTTCCTCCTCCAAAGATAAGCAGTCTCATCCTGAGGCCAGAACAACCCTCTGTTGTCATTCCATCCATCCATACTGTGAAGAATGGCAGGAAATCAGACGGTTGCCATGACAAGCAGATTATGAAATCCCTCTGTCCAGATGACTTTGACCCGTCCCTGCTTCTTAATCGTTAAATGTGATTAAGCCAAACAAGCAAAGCATTATTAGATTAATCAGACATACATGAACTCTTTGTTGTTGATCACATTTTTCCTTTTATTGATATTCTGCTTGAAATTAACATGTTTTATGCTAATTGAATTTGCATTGCCCTGAGAAACACCAAACAGCTCTCATTTGCCTGCAGACAGTTTTGAGATCCTTGTCAGGGCTGGAAGCTCAAATGTCTGAGTAAAGCAAACATTTTTCCTTCTTCTGCAAAGTTCACAGGACTTGACTGAGTTCCCTGCACTCCACTGTTTGACAGTTAGATTATTGTTTGAAAGACCTTTACAGAACTGTGTTGTCTAGAAAAAAGTTAATTATACAAAACTGGAATCAAGTAATACAAAGGACAATATGAAGAAAATAAAGAATGAAAGTACACTTTAAAAAGACAACTATTCAACAAACATGCACATTTGTTCATTAGAAAGCTGTGGTGATCTTGGATTAAAGAGGGTTAATATTTTCATGAATAGTAAGTATGTGTGTTTATGACTGGCAGCAGGTCCTGTATTGTTGTCAAATATAATCCTGTCAGCATAATCCTCTCCTGTGCGAGTCATTAATAATGTTTAAAATTGGATACAATCTATCTGATTCAGGCCTCGCTTTTCAGCCCTTCTCACATTTTGCTGCACAAAGACTTTGTTGCTTCAAAGGCTGAATGCTTGGCCAAAGGATTCTGTCTGATTTACATATAAATGTACATAGCCTTTTGATTGTATAAATTCATACTGTGCCACTGTAGTATGTACAGTTAGCAGCTTTCCATCTTCAGACTGAGGCTGCCACTATTGCTCCTTAGCTCAGGACATTTGCTAAGAATTATGATACGAGGATGTATACTCATATGGGACCAATCCAGAGAGTACTACAGCTACATCTGAAAAAAGTGACTGTGATTTATGCTGTGAACCAGTCTTACTTAATGTAAAGCACCTTGAATTGCCCTGTGTTGAAACTATACTATACAAATCAAATTGCCTTGCCTTGCCTTGCCTTACCTTGCCTGTGAACTAGATCTGCATTTTTTGTCATTCATTTCTGAAACGGAAACTAATACATCGATTAATTATGGATTTAATACAAATTTCAAACCTTTATTTCTTATAATTTTGATGATTATGGCATCCAATCTCAGAAATCCCTAATGAACGTTTTTATTTTTCCCTAATTTGCTTTCCACTGAAGATAGAGGCATTCAGGTCATCTGGATCTTTGGGTCCTGTGTCTTTCATTGTCTTCTTGCCAACGCTCCATACTTCATAAGTGCTCTATGGGTTCAGGTCAGCCTAGTTTTGCTGGACAGTCAAGGACATGTTCAATGAAACAACTTTTGGTACCTTTGGCAGTGTGGGCAGGTGCCAAGTCTTGCTTGGAAAATAAAATCAGCCTCTCTTTAAAGCTTGTCAGCAGAATGAAAAGCCCAAAAAATATTCTGGGTACTGTGGACTAGAGAAAACAGCGTACCAACACCAGCAGATACATTGCTCCCTAAATGATCACTGATTTTGAAAGATTCGCACTGGGCTTCAAGAAATGTGAATTCTGTACTTATCCACTCTTTCTCCACTCTTGGACTTTATTTTCCGAATTCAGACTTT
The DNA here is from genome assembly GCA_028564705.1 of Apricaphanius iberus. Lineage (NCBI taxonomy): Eukaryota > Metazoa > Chordata > Actinopteri > Cyprinodontiformes > Aphaniidae > Apricaphanius > Apricaphanius iberus. The sequence goes on along the minus strand of JAPXFQ010000166.1, from coordinate 1,907,662 downwards.
ACTTTAATCTAAAAAGGGGACTTTGGACTAGCAGTCTAGTCTCTTTTTCTACCTAGCACAAACACTTGTAGTCTATGTGTATTGGTTGTTTGCTGACTCTAACCTCAGTCCACGTCTTGTAAAATTTCCCCCAAATTCTTTTCCTGACAATCCTCTCAAGACCATGCTTATCCCTGTTGAAGATGCCCCTTTTCTTATCACTTTTCTTTATTCTACTATTTGTTCCATGAATATGCTTGAACACAGTACCCTGTAAACAACGCACTTCTTTCGCAAGGCCGTTCTGTTACTTACCCTCACCGTTAAGACCTCCTGGTTCTCTGCTGCTACCAGCTACTAGCCTTCTTCCTTCAGGCTGCCGAGACTCCACCTCCGCAGCGTTCCTACCCGATTCAGCATGCTACCGGCTACCAGACATCCGACACTGTAGGCTTGCCCTAGCTTGTCCATTCTTTCACACGCTGACTGGAACACGCTGACTGACATGGAAGCTGATGATGACTCTGCAGTTTATTGGTGAGCCCTTGCTTGTAAAATGTAAGACTCATTTTGTTGATTTGTTCTGTTCTAGAACTGTTTAAAGATTTGTTTAAGTTTTTGTTGCTTTTAGCTTTCTCAGGCTAGGTGATATTCGAAATTAACATAACTGTCCTCTGTTCTGTATCAAAAGTATTCCCTTTTTGCAATGGATTTTTATGTTATTTTTTTTACTCAGTTTTTAAGGAATTATCAAAAATGCATTCTTGTGTTTTTCCAGTCGTCTGCCCAGCTGCACTTTTTCTCTTGTGTTAGTTCAAATGTATATGTGTATGTGACCTCATCTGCTTTGTTTTACAAAAGTTTTACATATTCTGTTCAATTAATCTTTCTGTTTTATTATTCTGCTAATAGTAATTCCTTAATTTTTAGAGGCATTTCTTGCTGTCATACATATACTCTTTGTCCTAAATGACATCATTATACAGTTGTGTGAAATAATAATAAAAAAATCCTTAAACAACTCTGCTGGCAAATCTTTGCATTGTTCAATCTGTCATGTGGACCAATCTATAATGTGATGTTTTTATTCCTTGCCTAGTTTTGTCCTTTCTCATATATGCCTCTGTTCTTTATGATGATTTTCTTTCCTTTTTTCTCTGGCTGGTGGCAGGAGGTAACTTGCCATGCATTTCACGTTGAACTCTAAATATGTTGCTATGGTGGTTGCTAGGGATTTAGCCTAGAGTGACGTGAAAGTCCAAATATTAAAGGTGTCCTTCTGATGCAGAGGCCATTAAAGCTGTGCAGACTGAGCAATCGCCTCAGAGACTTTTCTTGTTCCTTTTGTATTATCATGCCTATCTCTTTTGAAACAGCAGAATTGATTTTCAAAACACAAGAAAGGGTTCCATGTGAACAAGAAAGCTTCTGCAAAATTGGAAACACTGTCTGTATATATCCTTGTTTACTTTACATTTAGGGAGACATTATTTTTGGCCTATTTACTTTAGAAATGTTAGAAATGCAAACACGACAGCATTATCATATAATAACATGCACTTTGTTGAATTTATTGTCAAATATAACATGATTTATAATTTCATTTAGTTTAAATAAAAAATAAATGTATCAATACAAAATGGAAACTAAATGTTCTATATTTAACTAAATTCTTCAAAGAGGGTCTCCTCCAAAAGTCAAGATTACAGTTAATATGAAGAACCTTCTGACTGAAGACACCTGTTTTTTATTTTAATATCTTGTATAGAGGAGGTTCAGGGTTGTACATTTGTACACTTTACCCAATTTACCCTGGAGGTTCTAGAGTAGTGCCTTAAGGAGAGGCACCTTTCTTAATCAATTTGTCTCTTGCTTCGGAGCTGCTACCCTAACAAACAATAGCAAAAGATATTGTGCTTTCCATAGCAGACTTATAATACAGAAAAAGTTACTGCAAATACTGAAGCTTCTTTAAAAAGGACAATCTGGTCTTTTCTCTCTGGTATAAAACCTAACTATGGTACCTCCAGTATATTCTGTTGTCCAGTTGAACACCAGGGTTCTTACTTGCCTCCACCACCTCCAGTTCTCCCATGATGAAAACAGCATTAGATATGTTCCTGCCTCTCCTGAAATCTACTATTTTCCCCATTGTTTTGTTCATTTTCTTTTTATAAATTTTTATCCCACGTTTTTTTCCAATTATCACCCAGTGTCGGTCCCTAAGTCCAGTCCTGGGCATTACTCTCCCTCCGCCAACCTGAGGAGGGCCCTACACTGGGCTCAAGCCTCCTTCATGCTTTGAGGAGTGATGATCCCTTCTTTTCACCTGAGGGGGTGGGGATTCCCCAGCTGGACGTAGCGCGTGGAAGGATCACCTTATTCCAGCCAGATCCTCCCCAATCCCTCAGGCGCCCCGGTCAGCCAGGAGGGGGCAGTGTACAGCCCAGAAAGGCCCTTTCGGCAAACACACCCTCAGCACCCACAGCGTCCCAGGACCCTCTAGCTGTGAGGTGAGCTGCGCTACCAGCTGCGCCACCTCGCTCCCCGTTTTGTTCATTTTCAAGATTAGCTAATTATTTCCACACCATGCCACAAAACAGTCCACAACCCTTTACTCAGTCCCTTGTCCATTTCTAAAACACCCAACAACTTCAGAGTATTGAAGAGTTAAAAAAGAAAGGAAAGGTATGAGTACAGTTCCATGTGGTGCTCCTGTGCCACTGACCGTCTGCTCCAGCATGCAGCCTTTAACTCTCACAAACTATGGTCAGTTAGTCTGGTAGTCATTAATCCAGGTTACTGTGGGTGCATCCGCCTGTGTCTCTTAGCAGTTTGTGGGCAATTGTGTTAAATGTGCTGAATATTTAAAATAAAATTTTTCCTCGGTAGCAAGGCACCGGGGGTGGATGAGATTCGGCAGGAGTTCCTCAAGGCTCTGGATTTTGTAGGGCTGTGTTGGTTGACGCGGCTCTGCAATATTGCGTGGACATCTCTGCAATATTGCGTGGACATCGGGGGCAGTTCCCTTGGATTGGCAGACCTGGGTGGTCTGGACAGGATTTCTAGGCGCAGCCAAGGCGTGCGTGGAGGGGATCCGTTTTGGTGACCTCAGGATCGGGTCTCTGCTTTTCGCAGATGATGTGGTCTTGTTGTATCATCATCTGAATGTGATCTACAGCTCTCGTTGGAGCGGTTTGCAGCTGAGTGTGAAGCGGCTGGGATGAGGATCAGCACCTCCAAATCCGACACAATGGTCTTGAGCCGGCAAAGGGTAGATTGCCTTCTCCGGGTTGGGGATGAGGTCCTTCCTCAAGTGGAGGAGTTTATGCATCTGGGGGTCTTGTTCACGAATGAGGGAAAAATGGAGCAGGAGATCGATGGACGGATTGGTAAGGTGTCTGCAGTTATGCTGTACCGGTCTGTCGTGGTGAAGAGAAGGCTGAGCCGAGTCAATTTACCGGTCGATCTACGTCCCTACCCTCATCTATGGTCATGAACGCTGGGTGGTGACCGAAAGAACGAGCTCGCGGATACAGGCGGCTGAAATCAGTTTCCTCCATAGCCGGGGAGAGGGAGGTCTGGGTCTCTTTGCTTAGGCTACTGCCCCCGCGACCCGACCCCGGATAAGCGGAAGATGATGGATGGATGGATGGATGGATGGATGGACGGACATTATTCTTGTTGTCTAGATGTCAATGGGTTTGTTGAAGCAAATGTATGAGTCTGCAACTTCAACTCCATGGTGACAAGCAACCTGCAGAGAATCCTGGAAGGTGCTAACATAACAGAAGCGGGACTTGTTTGTTGTTAAGTCTAGTTTATACTTCTCCTTCTATGCCGAAATGGATAGACACAACGGCATTATCCGTTGACACGAAGGGCTCTCAATCACCTACACAACAACGGATGGAGTAGAGACCAACTTTCTAACTATCCATCTCCTTTAACAAAGAGCATTTGCCTGTGATTGGTCAGCTCAACAGCAGCCAAAGATAATTTCGCTAGAACAGTGCTCTTTTGTCAGTAGTCAATACAGCGTTTGGGCACTACATGCTTTATGTTGAAAGTACGGCTCATCTAATATGGTCTTTTGGCAATTTATGAACACAAGGAGGTGTAGAGAAACAACTAAACAGACAGCTATGTTTGTTTACATGCATTTTTTAGACTATTCTATTAACTGCACTTCAAGTAGAAAGCTTTCCAGCTCAATCAAAACTCCGGCCATGTCCACACTTGTCCGGATAATGCCTTAAACGTAGAATAATTTTTTCTACACCAGGGGCGATTCTAGACCTAGAGCTTTATTGGGGCACAGGCCCCCAACTCCTAATGCATTTTAAAAAAATTAAATCTGTGCTCAAGATAAAATAAATGGCTAGCCTTCGGGGAAAGCTTAAAAATCATTATTGTCAATGTCATATTGTAGCTTATATTAAACAACTGGTAAAGATACAAGTGTAGAATCATGCGTACAATATAATGATATTTATTTGCACATGCACACCTCAAAGATTTACAAACAACATCCTCTTACTGCAACCATTTAGGATTAGAAAGAGTCAGATTCATTACTACCTAAACCTTGGTTCAAGTTTAAAACAAGTAGCTCAGGAATGCAAAGTAACTAACAAAAAATAGAAAAGTATTTTGTTTTATGTCATACAGGATGCTCCCTTCTCAGGAGAAGCTGTTGGGTATTTTTGGGCTAACAAACTAACAAGATGGTAACATCCAATGTGCACACATCCCATTCATTTACAAGCTGTGTAGAGCACAGCACAATAGGGCTGGACGATAAAACGGATGCAATATATATCTATTGATATACATATGGTACAATAGAAAAAAAAGGGGTCGATAAAAAAGTTTGATAGAAAAAAAAACCTAATTTCCTCTTATTTTTTCAGTATAGCCTATCAGGTAGTTTAATACAACAATCATTACTTACTCCAAAGAAATCATTTATGTCGAACCACGCATCTCTGTCAGCCACCCTCTCTCCTTTGAAACCACAAAAAGGATGAAATTATTTGAGCTGAAACAGAATTTTTTGGTATTCCCTAAGTGAACGATCGCCGTAACTTCGCCGCGGTCAAATGTCTAATAAAACTATGGTCAGCTGTCTTAAGCTGGACCCCCCTTTCCCGGCTCGCTGCAAATCTGTTACAGAGAGACACAGGAAACTTACCCAAGTCGCGTCACGCTGCTAACAACAACTGTGGCTTTTGAAATGTCCGATCGGTTCTGCTTCCGGTCCTCAAAAGCGAAAAACGCTTTAAAAAACACTACAGGATTGGATAGACCTGCCGGCTTCAGCTCTCAGTGACTGCACTGGCCTACAGTGTTCTCAGCACCATCTATATTCTGATGAGATTAGCTTTAGCCAACAGCTGAACAGGGGCTAAACTGAAATTGAATAAGGTTTATTGACAAACTAAACCAAAGGTTTCAGCCATTAATATCATGAAGTGTCATACAATGTTTAAAAGATTAAAAAGCATCGAGATAAGCCTATAATTTAAATTACTAACATAATTAAAAAATATATGTAAAGTAATGGTTAATGTTACTTGATTTGTTTCTGTCTTACAAACTTAATTATGATAAAAAGAAGTTTGAAAATATTAATTACTTTCATTCTTAGTTAAAATTAGTTCATTGAAGAATAACAAAATGACTGGGGAGGCACTTATATATATTTTTTACATTTTGTGATATTGATCGATATTGATCAATATGACAATTCCTTTATCGATATGCTCTTTTTCTATATCGTCCTGCCCTACAGCATAACAGCATAGGTTTGATAGAACAACATGGACTAAAAAGGCATTTTAACATGGTTTAACCTGGAAAATATTATAAAACAAAGCTGTTAAAACAAAGCCTTCACGCAGAATTTTTGGTGATAATTTGCAAATGTAGCCTATAATAATCTACACAGACTCAGAGTAGGCTCCTCTGACTTATCACAATTATTATTATCACCTATATTATCACCTATAGCCTACTCTGACTGTGTATATTATTATAGGCTACATTATAGGCAAAGTATCATGTATAGCCTACTCTCAGTCTGTGTAGATTATTATAGGCTACATTTGTAAATGCAGAAAACGCATTTAAGTTTGCCATTAAACCATTTATCAAATCATAACCATGGCTTTTACCGGCCTAAATTTTAATTTTACCATTAATGTGTATAAATATCATACCTCCTTCACCCTCCTCATCTCTCCTCTCTGTTCCTCTCCCTCTGCCTCAGTTGAGGAAGAATTTTCTGATGTCCATCTCTGAATAGTTTATCAGAAGGCTATGTTTAGTTTACTGTAGGACAGCTTCACAAACAGTATAAGCTACTTTTAGAGGGCTCTCTCTACAGTATACGTATAAATCATTATTAATTGTCCGCATGTGTACATACAACCTACGCATGGCGTTAGTCTGTGTGTTTGGCCACAATGACGATAAACATTGAAAACAGATATTAGTTATGCAGGTCGTAGAGAACTTATGTTGGAACTTGTCATTTTTTCTGTCAAACAAGTTGTCAATTTGTTGTAATATTAAAACAGGGAACGACTTAATCTGTGTTTGACGAGCTGTAGCGGTTTCCACTGTGTACTATATGTGTCTGTGTGCAACGAAACACTGAATAATCATGTGAACGATTTTCATTGGTTGTTGCGGTCAATCTTTTACCCAGCTATAGAGGTGCTATTTCCTGATTGGCTATTCTGGCCCCTTTCTTTTTTCGGCTGGTAAGTGACAGGCTCGAGACATACAGGCACGGAGATGCGCTCATGAATTCTTTTTCCACCGAGAACAGCGCTATAATTTTACTGGGGCACTGGATACTTTTACTAAGGTACATGCCCCAGTAAATAATGTCTAGTAATGCCCCCGGTTTACATCCCCCTATCATCCACACTAAACCAGCATTGTTTAAGGTCTGTGGCCAGATAATTATTAGCTGGGTAAGGGGGCCGTCTAATTCTTAATTCAACGGCTAAATGAGCAGGTCTGGACAGCTTCCCCGGATAATGAAAGGAAGTGACGTCAAAGAAATGCTACGTTCCAGGTTGACGACAACAACGCGACAATACAGACAAAGACAACAGCAAAGATCGAAACGAGTCTCGCCATGCAGCTTCCTCTTTTGTAATTTCAGAAGTTTCTCAAGTTAAGTCATTGTTCTCTTCCGTGGGATAAACAGATATGTACTGTGCTGTAGAGCTTCTTGTTTATATTTTGTAGGCGCCGGCAGTGACATACATTATACGCGTCAGTCTGTGTTGCGCCCGTCTTTTCGTGCATGCCCAGTATATGCACAGGTCGGTATGGGATGCGCAATCATGGGAACTTAAACAGGGCGTAAATGCTTGTGTTCAATGGATAACATTAGGCGTATAACTTCTCGTATAACCTTATTGGCTTATTGTGGATATGGCCTTAGGTTCTGTCGTCCATTGCTCCTTGAGATGGAATGCGTTCCCTAGCTGAAGAAAATAAACTCTAGTAACACAGAAATGACACTGCAATGGGAGGCAGACCCACCTGAAAAAAACAGCATCCTCTGCTGTCCTGGTGGGGAATTGCTTTGTAACACTGACACACATTCAGAGAACTATAAATGGAAAATGTTTCTGTCAATATGTCTGCATCTGGTTACAAACTTGCTGACAGAGAATTATAAACTAGGCTTTGGGGTGACAGATCTGTAAACAATGAGAACTGGTGAATGAGCTTTCATAGGCGCTGAAACAAGACAGGAAGATTTATACTGCACTGTGATACCTTGTTCAGGCTAAGGTTAAAGGGGGGCCTTCAGGACTCTAATGGTGCTTTCACACTGCCCCGAGCATCAGTGTCAAGAGCGGCAAGATTACATGTAAAGCCTATGGTTGAGGTCAGAGGGGTGTCAGATTTCCTGCTGCTCTTTGTATGTGTTGGCTTTGTCCATTTTTCAAGCATTTCTTGCGTTTCAAGCTTCAAAGCGCCAAAATGCAACAATTCAGAAGTTCACCTAGATGAGCTTTTGACGCTCTTAATGCTCTTGACGGAAAAGATGGTCAAACTGTCTTTATCCCTCTCTCTGCTCTGCTTCTGGTCTGTATCTGTGATATTCATTCTATATCTCAACAGAAAGTTAAGGTTGCAGTATGTGTATTATTTGAGCGTTTGAAATGTGGATCAGCTGTTCTTGCCACCATCTAATTTCATGATTGTTCAAGTGGCCAAAAGTACATAGTTAACAGCAAAAATCTTTCCAGCTGTACAGAATCTAAAGACACAATGAAAAGCTTTTTAACTAGACAACCAGAAAGAAGACATCTAATAATGATAGATCTTAAGAATGCTACAAACTAAAACAACCTACTGCCTTATTGTTGCTGACTTTTTAAAATAAAATCCAATGATTTTAACTTTTTTTTTCCACAGCTAATTTTCCCCCTTTTGGGACAGTAAAAGATTATTCTATTCTATTCTATTCGGGCGGTAGTAGCAAGGCTGGAGGATGTCGGCCTGGGGATTGGCCGCCCGGGACTTCGGTCTGCTCACGGGCCTGGCGCGGCATGTCCGGGGTACCCGAGTCGGTGGTGCGCCGGGTTCCGGCCTCGGCCCGGGGGTCCTCGGACGCTGGCGGTGCCTGGGGCGTCTCTTATTGGCGGGGAGGCTTTTTACCATCTAGCACAGGCGCTCTTTTTAACGGGGTGCGCTTGGGACGGGAGGGGGGAGGGCGTTGAGGGTGAGGGGGGGCTAAACTCAACCTGGGTGTCTAGTGACATGTGTTTTGTTAGCAGTGTGAATGTTGGGGAGGATTTAGGTATGCCCCTGGCATGGGGGCTGGTGGATTGCCGGGGCCCCCATGGGGCTCGGCGGTACCGCTGCCGTGGGCCCCGACTGGACGTGCTGGGGCCTCCCACCCCTGGTGGATCGGGCCGAACGGGGGTGCCTATTGGAGTCAGCAGGGGAGCTGGCTCCCTGGGGTTGGCAATGGTCACCCCAGTTATTTTCTCCCCATCCCCATGCCTCTGTCCACCTGCTCCTTCATTCTACCATTCACAAGGCCTTGGGACGTGGGCACGTCACTGGGGTGCGGGATGGAGCTTCCGTCTTCGCTACCCGGTGGCGGCCTGGGTCCCGATTTTATTGAGCAATTTAGACACTACACTTGCAACATTTACAGGGAACGCACATGTAGGGACCTGGCGGTGTGGCGCCACAGGCGAGGCCCCCCCGTTGAGGGGGCCTCGCCTGTGGTGCCGGCACCCACTGGTTAAACGCATCTAGACACTGAGGGCCCGGGGGGGGAGATGGGGGTACCCGGCAGTATTCCCATGTCCCCCCCCTCTGTTTTAAGTGCACATTAGAACAACACGCAACAACACCACATTGAGCTGGGGGAGAGAGGCTGGGGGGTCTTTCCACACCCCTGTTCGTTGGACCATCAGGGGTCGGAGCCCGGATAGAACATCACGCCGTCTGGTCGGGGTCCTGGGCTGGTGGGCTGCTCTTGCCGGTGTGGGGGCCTTGGCGGTCTACTTGTCCCCGTCCTGGTGGGCAAAGGGGTCTGTCTCCTGGGTGCAGGGGCAGGGTTCTCTACTGGGGCGTCTGTCCCTGGGCCTGGGAGTATGGAGTATAGTGTACGTATGGGGGGTATGAATGAGGGTATAGCGTCCTTTTTTCGTATGTCCTGTATTTGTAAGAATGTGTACACATGAGAGGGAGGGTACGTATGAGTGTCTCTGTCTGTCTATGTCTACCTGTCAGGTTGGGTGTTTGGCTGCTCTCTGGCCTGATGCATCTTCTTCCCTCCCCGTCACTCCCCGTCGGTGATGGTTGCTCCTGCCCGCTGGTTGATGATGACTCTCGATGCATGGGGCTGGGGGTCCCGGTTGCGGCCCGGCTCGGTCCTGGTGCATGTCGGGCGGGTCCTGGGTGGTCCGGTGTGTCGGGCGGCCGCTGTTTCGGGCCGATGTCCTCCTTGGATTGACTGGGGCACCTCTTATGGGGGTGCCGGGGTTGTAGAATAGGTTGGTGCCGTCCGGTGGATCGGTGGGGACCGTGCCTGGCGCCCAGTCCTCCTGCCGGTTCCAGGACTTCAGCTGGCTGGTCTGTTCGCCTGGTGGGGCTGTCCGGCATTGGCTGGGCCCCTGATCTTGGCGCCCCACGTGGGGCGGGATCTGGACCCTGGAGCTGGAAGATCTGGATGTCCAGGTGCCGGCTGGGCGCGGCCTGGGGAGGGCGTACATCCGCTGTGGCTCTTGCTGTGGCTCCCTGGCGTGTGGATGTGTGGAGGCGGGCCGGGTTGTTGGCGGTGGGTACTGGTCCGGGGTGGCGGCGGCGTGTGTTGTCCGTCGGTTGGCTGCGGGTCCTCCTTGCCTGCGGCGGCGGCGGGGGGCCCTTGTCGGCTGGTCCCTGGTTGGGGCCCCGCTGGGGGGCGGGGTGCCCCTGGTCCCCGTGGCCTCCGGTTCCTGGTCCGGGCCCGCCCTGGCGTAGCCGGTTACCGGCGGAGCCCGTGGGCTCGTCACTGCGATCTCTCGGGCCCCAGCATCGCGGCTGGTGGGTGCTCCCCTGGGGCTTCCATCTGTTCCCCTCTTGGCGGGTGATCGACCCTGCGCTGATCCGCCTGTGGACTCTGTACTCTGTGGGACGCTGGATGCATACATCTCTTGCCTCCTCCATGTCTGTGCCGATTCCTGTAGGACGGATTGACGGTTCCTTACACCAGCTATCAATCACTTGCATGGGGAAACCTTATTCAGACCTGCATGCTCGCACACACATAGGTGTGGGGACATAGGTGAGGACGGACATATCTTAAGCTGAGGTTATCATCATTAGTTAGTTGTTCACAGGAGCTTACCAGAAACATTTGTATTATGTTCATTAATCAATGCTTGTGTGTAGTGAATGTGTAATTCTTTGTTTATTCTACCAGATCCGAACTATTGGTTTGGTTCTGTACAGTTTGTTGTTTTTGTTTTGTATTACTGTTTCTCTGCCGTCCGGCAGAGGTGGAGGACTGGGATGTTTTCTTGTGTTCTTTATTTGCCTCCCTGTCTTGTGTCGTCGGTTCGCCCCTCTGTTGGTCCGGTTTCTTTTCTTCACCTTCTTCCTTTCTCCCTTCTTGTCTCAGTTTAATGTCCATGACATCAGGAAATTGAACCCACAGTAATCACTAATAAAGATTTTTCATACATATACATCAAGTGGCGTACTACAGCGAAGCTGTAATACTCTGCTTGGGAAAGTAAAACTGTTGGGCTTGTACTTGGTACTCAGACACCAATTCTGAGTAGCATACTGCTAGACAGGACACGTTAAAAAAAAAAAAAAAAAAAAAAAATTCTATTCTATTCTTTGAGTCTATAAATATTGAAAAACTGTGTAGTTACCTGAAATAATTCATTGAATTTATATTGTCAAAGATAATCTGTAGCTTTTGTTTCAACCAAGTCAAGCAAGTAATTAACAATGAGTTATCCTTTACATTAAGTTTAAGAGATGTTCACAGATTCCTTTTTTAAAAGCTATTAACATAGACCATCTTGAAGGCAACTGCTTTTTTGGTCTACTCAGATTTATGTTTAGTGGTTTGTCATGGCACTGGCCAAAAATTTAACTTGCCTCTTTTTATGTGGTCATTTGTGGTTTTCAGGTGTTTTTGTGATAATTGCCTTTTTCCAAGGCTTTTTATTGTTGACAGTTTGATCTCTGCTTGAAGGTTTAAAATCCAATCCTTTTTCTAAAATTATTTTTCTTTCTACCATAGTGTAATGAAACCCTATTTTGTCTGTACAACCTTAGTTTGACTTTAATCAACCAAAATGGAGTTTTCAGAAATCAAATTATTCTACCCAGATAATGTGATTGGGAAACACATTTCTCTGCATCCAATCCCAGAAAAATATAGTGGCTAATCAAAAGTAAGTGCGCGGTCAGTGGGTTTTTGGACAAATAAAAAGACACTGCATTGTGATTTTGCATACCCTGCTTTTACACCCTCTGCTTAACTCCTGCCAGCATTTGCCAGCAAGTGCCTCTTTGCAGCTCAAGGCTGACCTGTCAATTACTAATACGAAGGGGCGCATTACACCACCTGTTGTCACAGACTTGAATGTATTTCATTTAATAATTTGATTTTCTTAGTGACATGAAAACTATGACCTGGCTCTCAACAGGGGGCAAGCTCTTATTACAATTACTCAAAAAAATCTAGATTTAGATGTGCATGTAGATGTACTGACTGTCCGTCCTGCTCTTTCTCAATACTGTCAGACCTCCCTTGAACAAGGTCAGCCCAGTCACTCATGTTAGGTCTTGGGTAGCCTAGTGAAAGGACTCAGGACTGCTACTGCCAGGTGCATAGTAGGTGCTAGGAGGAGGTGGCGCACCTGTGTGAGTTAATAAAAAAAAAATAATAATTCAGTCAGAAAAAAGTAACTGATTGGGGGAAAAGGACTATGTCATGCTATTTTACAGCTTTCAAATTCTGGGAAAGACATGTATATGCTAAAATGTTATTGTTGGTATTATACAGTATTACTTTCTCCTAAAATCTAACTTGTATCCTGCTGTTAATGTTGGACGAAGTAAACGGCTCGTTTCTCTATAATCCCGCCTCTTGCATCCCCCCCGGCCCTGCTCCTCTTGTGCAGAGCCGCAGCAGCTTAGACAGAGAGAAACAGTATTTTGACAGTGAATTTGAAAAGCATGAAGTGCCACAATGAAACTATGTTATATTAAAGGCCCAGGCTTTGGGTTTATTTTTTATTTTTTGTAAAACACAAAGTCAATAAAGCCTGTTTCCGTTGCTAAATCTTCAGACTTTAGACAGAGCCGAAAAAAACTAGATTAGTCCATTAAGCAGATCTTTCCAGCCCAGTATATATAAAAAAAGTGTGGGTGTTGTTTGCACCCGTTTACTGAACATTCTGAGATGCTACAGATCAGTTAATTAACCACACAATGCTGTTATAAGATTACATAAGCAGCACATTAGCATTAGCATGTAGCCACTTACTTCTCTGTCCATCAGGCGTCTTTGATCCAGCTGCTGTTCTTTAGGAATGTAGAACAAAATTCTGTAATCCATGCAGCCAAATGGGCGTTTTCACAGAGAAAGTAAAAATTCTACCCAAAATTTTTTTTTAAGATACCAAAAACCGAAGCAGTAATGAGCATCACTGTGTGCTTGGAACTCTAGCAGAGGTAAGCCGTTCTGCCTGCAGGGGCGGTGCAGACACCTCTAGCTCTCCCTTGTTTTCAACTACTGATGTCACTAGTTGAACACTCAGTCCATTTTCTAGGAGAGGGAGGGGCAGCTGCTCAGAAAGAAGGATTCAGGAGAATTATGTTTGAATTAAGCCAAAAACCACTCTGGTGGGGTTGTTTTGTGAGAAAATTGCATTACCAGATGGTTGAAAACTCCAAAAACTTGATTTTTCATGATATAGGCCCTTTAATATATATTTTTTTAGTATTAAGTAGTTAAGTGTTGCCACAGAAGTGATTAACAGCAAATTAAATGATTTTTTGCATCATTTTATAATATTAACACCAGCAAAATAGGTCCAGACTCTAAGCCGAGAGCGAAGCTACTCATTTTGCCCTTCCTGTGGGTTGAGAGTGGGAGAGAGGGGGAGGTGGGCTATGAAGCAGGAAAAAAATTTAAATTCCTTAAAATGATCAGGGGGGGTGGGGGAATCTAAAGGTAGTACAAGGAAATTGAGTTTATTTGTCAACACCTCTGTTCATCATGTGTCTTCTGCATGCACGCTGCATACACAGCGCAAATGCAAATTTGCACATAATAGCTGACCGCTCCCTAAAACTTGTCTGTTACTTAAGCTGCATTATTTGACTTCATTGATCATTGCTAGATAACATTGTTCTGTCCCTGTTTCATCACCTTCTCCTGCAACGCTTGATAATTTAAGTCTAGGTTATAATTATCCATCTACGTTGAAACGGATAGACGCAACACCACAATGACGGACGAAGCAGAGCCCAATTTTTTTAACTATCCATCTCCAGACAGTGTATAAATGTGATTGGTCAGCTCAACAATAACCAGAGATCATGTCACCAGAATGGTGCTCTATAGTAAATGTAATCAGTAATCAATGCAGTGTTTGGGCACTGCATGCTTTATATTGAAAGGAACATTTTTTTAATGTGGTCTTTTGGCAATTTTGAACACAACAACAACAACCAATCAAACTGACTGGCTTAGTCTCTCAGTTAAAAAAATCTATCATATATCTATTAGGGGACCAAAGGCATTGAATATTTTTAGTAAGTGATTATTAACAGTGCTTTATTGTCAGATTTGGTGTTCTCATCGTGACAAGACTGATTGATTTTGACATGGCAAGTGATTGTTTTTTTAATACTCTGCAGCACAGTAAACACCAAAAAATAATGTGTAAAAGTTTATGTCATCGTTGCCTCACTGTTGGGGCTGCACGGTGGCGCAGTGGTTAGCGCTGTTGCCTTGCAGCAAGAAGGTCATGGGTTCGTATCCCGGCCCAGGGTCTTTCTGCATGGAGTTTGCATGTTCTCCCCGTGTATGCGTGGGTTCTCTCCGGGTACTCCAGCTTCCTCCCACAGTCCAAAAACATGCAATAGGTGAATTGATCACTCTAAATTGTCCCTAGGAATGAAGTGAGTGTGAATGGTTTCTGTCTCTCTGTGTTGGCCCTGCAACAGACTGGCGTCCTGTTCAGGGTGTACCCTGCCTAACGCCTGATAACTGCTGGGATAGGCTCCAGCTGCCCCGTGACCCTGAATTGGATAAGCGGTTAAGAAGATGGATGGATGGATGGATGGATGCCTCACTGTTGTTTTACCTTTCAAGCTATGCAGTATTTAGTCAAATTCATCCCGGCTGTTCCAATCCAAGAGGTGGATTGGAACAGCCCATTTGATTTTATTGTCTTAAAAAAACATCATCTTTCATTGAGAAAGCACATGTAAAATATTCCATTTTGGCATTGTGACTTAGTGTTGTATTTTTTTCTTAGCTAAAACAAAATCAATAGACTTAATCTTCATATGTTGATATTTCTTATATTGGCTAGCATCTGTCTTTATTTGTTCCCGTTTTAATTTCCCATTATCCTGAAGACAGAACTCTTTAGAGTATCAATAAGAGAATACTTTCCATAATAACTTTTGATTGGATGTTTGAATTTTTCTAAGTGGCTTTCTGCCTGTGTGTGACTGTTCAATATGATGGTTTATCAAGCCTGTAGCAATCGATAGCTGCCTAAATGATGATATCCATTGCCTAAATCCGGGCCTGAGGAGAAAAAGACCTGCTCTGCCCTTCCTCCTACTTTCCCTGTCGCAGTTCACAACTGTACCAGCTGTCACACAACCTGAGGCAGGCTAGTTAGCCCACAGAAAACAGTCTGAACCCCTGATCAATAATTTTAGTCTGTCTGCTTAATTGCTCATTGGTCAACAATGGTGCCAGACTATATGTAAGTGATGTTCCCTTGAGTGATCGACTACAGCTCCATTTCCACCCACTACCCTCCCTGGGTTGGGCTCACAGCCTATTCCTGCCCATTTTCTCTTCTCATGCATTCTTGCCTATGTTCGTCAATGTTCACAATGGAGAAATCCTGAGCTGTTCAGGTTTTTGCCGTCACCACAGCGGAATGAGACCATCCAGAGAACAGCAGAGGTACTGCTTTTGAACCATGCCCATTACTCAGTGGCCGCTCAGGTAAATATCCGTATTTAATGATGAACAGAAGGATTAGCCATCCACTTCAGCCAGCAATTTTAGGAAAAGCCGGGAAATTAGTAAGACTTGTTTTAAGTTTTCTGAACGGCTTATTGTTTGATGTAATGCAGACACACTCTATGAGGATAGCGCAGTATTGATTTTGTTCATTGTGAATTATGTGAATAGATTTAAGTGTGAGTGTGCATATATATTAGGTAATTATACACTGAGGTGCTAATGTAAAATTTCTGCTGAATAAATATGAAATATTGCTTCTATGAGCATCCAGCTTGTGTCCCTAAAGCTAGTCATTTGAAATGATAATTGGGATAGTCTGTTTGCTGTTTTTTCTGAGATTAGACATTGTGAAAATGTTCTTCAGCATCAATTTAAATGTGTATTGATCAGTGTGAGGCTCAGAAGCTCAAATCCAAACAGCAATGCAGCCCTGCACACTCATATAAACTCTTTGTTTCTGACATCATATTTGAAAAAAATCATTAACTTTTTGACACATCATCTCTTTCTATGTAACTTTACCTATTCGTATGTATTCTTACATTTTTCCTTTAGTAGTGGTGGGCTAATGCTATGATTTAAATGAAGTATTGATCAGTTTAGGAGGGGAGAATGGAGAGAGAGGGAGCGATTGTGAGGGAAAGAAAGCTAGACCAGGGTTATCGGTGTGGATCGCACACAAGAAAGAGACTGCTAACGGATGAGACACATTTTAAGCGATTCCGTAAAATGGATTTCTGCATAAACTGAATTTTTAAATAAAGAACTACAGCCAGACTCTTCTGTGTGACACATTGCGGGCGGCAAGATGGATGCTGAAACTACTACAGCATTGTTTTGAGCTCAACAGAAAGAAAGGGAAAGAATTGCCTTTTTCCTTCTTGGTACTTGTTTTCATGGAGTATTTGCCAGTCCAAATACAGATGACTGAAGAGTTTTTATCCTGTTAGCTGTCTGTGGATCCATTTTGTCTCCATGACACCTGCAGCACCATTGGGCTCACTGGACAAAGCCTTCTTCCAACTGAACCAGGAGCTTGGTCTGTTTGTCTTTTGCATGCTATCATCCCTTCCTTTCACCCAACCTCTCTCTTATGCCTCTCTCTCTTTCTCTGTCTTTTGCTTGCTCTCTTCCCCTCCAACCCGTCGTCTCGTGCTATTTACCTCTGGTGATTTGTATTAATTATTGGCCTGTTTAATATTATTTGATGTCTTTCAGACTCATCAGGAAATGAAAAGACTATTCTACCTTTCTACTGGAGCTTAGTATAAAACAAAGGACAATGTAAATAGTCATTTAAACTTTAAGGATTTTTTTTAAATAAGTGGATTTATTTTTCTTAAAATGCTGCAAAAAACACTTTGTACTTTTAATCCTAGCTGTAGTCGATACTATATTCACATATTCATATGTGCATATAGGTATATATGAATTCTTCATACCTTTGAGTTATTTGTATTTTTACCTGAGATCAAGAACACTTATTTTAATATATTTTTTCAGATACATTTTTTCTTTACATACAGCTGTTTGTATAACACATTTTCAGTTAATTAATACATTAGGCCTGCAAGACCAGGACATTACTTTTTGAGTTTATATGGGAAGAGGGATCTATTGTACATTGTATTCTTGAAACAGAATAAGCAACTTTGCAACACAGAAAGGCTATGTGCCCATTAGATTTTTATCGTCTTCCCGAAACCTTGCCTCGTTTGTGGTTCAGCATTTGGACATCCTGCACCAAATATCTCTCAATTTGCTGCCTGGCTGACTGGGGAGCTGGGTGGATCTTGAAAGGAATAGCTGTACACCACAACACCTAAAACAAGTTCAGAGCCTGACCCAGCCTAGGTGCTCCAGTGTCAGGTACAGTGTTTACTGCTAAACACACATATTTTTTTCTGAAGGCCTCAGATTCAGTGTCATCTAAAACAGCTGTTATAACTTTGGAGTCCACTTGAGTACAGTGAACTCATTTTAAAATCCTAAAAATCATTTAAAATACCAAACTCTGAATCTAACATTTGAATGAAGCATCTTAAATCTGGAGTCATTGGACTAGGTTAGATTTCCCTAAAAATATCACATTTTAGTAAGCCTTTGCAAATTTCAGCCTCAGTTTTCTGATTTGCAATACACACGTACAATATACATTGTTTTCCATATTTACTATCATATATTTCCACATGAATCTTTGAATGTTTATTTATTTTGTTAAATGTGACATGTACATACACCATTTCAAAATGAATCAATATACAGTATCAAAGTGAAAACTTGCATAATATCCAACATGAAATTGAATTTCAAGCTGGGTAATATTTCTTTAATTTAACTACAATTTGTGGAAAGATAGCATTACAGTTCTCTCTATTTTGTATACTTTACAAAGATTTATAATCAGAACTGGAGCACTCAACTAATTTTTCCTCTTTTCTTATTCCAAACATTGTTCAGACTTACTTTTCTGTTGAAAAATCTCATTAATATTTGTCCCCCTTTAAACACAGTGACCGAATCACTTTCATCCTTCCCTGGATCATCCAGATGGTGTCTGGCAAACTTTAGACAGGGCTGGATATTTACTGCCTTAAGCAGAGGGACCTTTCCTTCGACTGCTGCAGGATTTTAATCCTTAACAATGTAGTGTGTAACTAACAGTAACATTTGCTGGTGTGGTCCCAGCTCTCTTCGGGTCATTGACCAGTTCTGGGCTGTTTCCTCATGTAAACAAGATCATGTGTACCCCACAAAGTGTGATCTTGCACGGAGCCGCACATCAAGGGAGATTACTGTTTATTCAATTTTCTAACAATTACTCCAACAATTTATCTCTTCTCAACAAGCTGGTTGTCTTTAGTTGGTAGGATCTTCCCAGTCTTATGCAGATGAACACTATTGTCCTAGGTATCCTTAGACAGCTCTCTGGTCTTGGCCATGGTGGAGTCTGATTGTTTGGAGGTGTGGACAGGTGGCATTGATACAAGTAACGAGTAGAGGATAGAAAAGTTCCTTAAAGACGAAGTAACAGGTCTGTGAAGGCAAGAGTTCTTGTTGTTTGTGCATGCTACTTTTTTGCACCATTGCCCCAATAAATTCTTTAAAAATTAAACAATGTGATTTCCTGGACTTTCTTTCTTTTACATTCTGTCTCTCACTGTTGAAGTGTACCTATGATGAAAATTACAGACCTCTATCATCATTTTAAAGTAGGAAAACTTGCAAAACTTGTGGCTGCAAAATATTTTTTTTACTGTTTTTTGCCCCATTGTAAATAAGAAATGCTGTTTTTGATTATCATCAGAATACAAACTCACTTGGATCTATCAATATGTGTGTAAAGTATCGGACTCACAAATAACTGATTGGATGATATATTTTAAACATGCTGTGCAGTTTATAGCTGGCATGTTGAATGGAGATGCGATATAATTGCCCTAAATCCCCTTACTGGATGTATGTTTTTAGTGGCTCAGATACTAAAGCTCACATAGGTATTGGAAGATTTATAGTAAAGAAAGAAACAAACAGTAGAATTATAACAGTCAATGTATTTATCACAATTTTCTCCAGGAATATTGCTGATAGCTTTATAGCAATAAACAGTGTTGTTATTCATTCTAAAATACAGCACAAATAAATAAACAAACATAGACAAAGCAAGCCTTTGATACTTAAATGAAAAAGGGAAATTAAAGATATAGAGTATTCTAGATGAAAATGAATAACTTGCCACATGATGAGCCATCAGTAAGAGCGCATGTTTTGCAATCAGACTGCAGTCCATGAAAGCTATAACAACTTTATTGTAGGTGAACAAGTTAAACCTACTTTGGCCACAAATTTGCAAAAGCATTTTGCAGTGATACAATCAAGGCGGCAATCTACTCAAGATGTACAATGAAAGTGAGAGTGAATAATTTAAAGGTTTTTTTTTCTTTCTGTGGGTGAATTACTGATGATAAAGTTTAATCAACTGCCTGTCTTTATAATTTCAAAGTCATGTTCTCTAGTTGGGGACTGAGATGGTAGTTTTATATATGAATGTAATGTTTGTGAGGTGGACTTTCTGATACGTGTGTAGATGGCACTGTGCATGTTTACAAAAATCAATTAATAAATCTTTCTCAGAATTTCGCTTTTAATATGGAGGGACAGTGACTGTCAGACCACTCAACCACAATAAAGCTGAACATATAAGAATGTGGAGCAATGGAAATCTACCTTCAATTCTGATTAATCATAATATAATAATTAGGATATCATTTAAGTAGCTAAAAGGAATTGTTTTACATTTCATTTTTAAAAGGTTTATAGACTTATCTGTGTTTTGTTTTAATGTTTGGAAGTCATGGTAGATATTTACCATGTTTTTTTTATTATTATTATTATTATTATTATTATTATTATTATTATTAATAATAATACTTCACTGTGTCAAATTCTTGAACAGATGGGTTGCATGAATGAGAATAAGTTGCTCCAACGATACATCAGTTATAGTGCAGGTCATTCTTATCTGTTTTGTCTTAAATAACTATTTTTGTATCTATGAAAGATCGTTTAATGGTAAATGGGCTTTACTAGTATAGTGCTTTATTTAGTCCCTACAGACCCCAAAGTGCTGTACATTACATTCAATCATTCACGCACTGGTGATGGCAAGCTACGTTGTAACCACAGCTGCCCTGGGGCACTGTCAGAGGCTTCCAGTCACTGGCGCCACTAGGCCCTCTGACCATCAGCAGTAGGCAATGGGTGTCTTGCCCAAGGAAACAACGACCAAGACAGTAGGACCTGGGGCTTGAACTGGCAACCCTCTAATTATAAGACAAATTCCGAGCTCCTGAGCCATAAGAGGTAGTTTCCAGTGATATAACCTTAAAAAAATAGTTACCAAACCTGGCAAATAGTTTGGGGGTTGAGTTTTAAGTCAGCTTTTTAACTTGACCAATCCTATAATATCTTCCTGATGGGTGGAGATAGTCTCCAGTACTTTCAAAAGAAGCAATGGGTTTTTAATCAACCTCTGACCAGCACCAGGGTATAGGTTTTGCAGCAGACGGACTGCTGTGTCATCTGGATGGAAAGACGTCAGCTCCTAGCATTCCTAGTGTGTCCAGCTAGATTTAGAGAAGTTGCTATAGAGCCAGTCAAAAACACAAACACTGCTGTCTTTTAATCTGGGGTTTGTTATGTGTGTATTTTCAGCTGTAACTATCTGTTATCCAAGAGATGAACATTAACAGGCAAGATTATGGTACAGATGTGTCGCTGAGGTCAGCTTTTAGTCAGGCTTGGCCAATGATTCCTTTGCATAGCCCCTCCAGGCACACCACAATCTATTCAGTCTCACTTGTACTGCTGAGCTCTCCCTTAAAAACAGGGCTAAAAACATGGCTAAAGAGGCTAAAATGTAAACATGCATGCAGCTATTCTAGTATATCCCATCTAATATTAACATTCTTTGTATAGTGACATTTTGTTTATTTATTAAAACTGTCATTAATAGCTAAGGCAGTACAAAAATGATGTCTTTAAGTATGAAAAAAGACATTTGTTTCAGCAAAAGTTATAATTATCCATGGTTTAATATTGTAAGTTACTAACATTATGTTACCATCTATCTTATTAGACAAATGCCTATTTCCCTTAATGATTGGATATAACAAGTATTTAGGTTTGCTGTTTGAAGTTTAAAAATGTTTGTGAAAATATTACTATGATGACAATATCTGCTTCCCAAATATATAATAGCATTACGGAAGCAGGAATTCTCATACAGTGTGTTGGAAAATTACGTATTTGTGGAAATATATATTTGTCAGCATATTTGTCAACATATTTGTTATTAAAGGAATAACAATGAGCAAGTGAAACTAGATGAGGAAAAAAAGATAGATCTAGAGATTTATAAACAAGCAGCAATACTAATCTGACATTGCAAATGTTTCCGAGCCATCCCTGGTGCTATCTATCTATAGTATATGTACTTTTCTTTCCATTAATGCCTCTGGCTTAATGTATGTCCCTCTCCAAGAGATAAATTACAGCAACATAACATCATTGTTTTCCTTTGAGGGTTGGAAAATTACATGTAAAAGAAAATAAGTTATTTTTGTGTCCACTGATGCAGGTCGACACATGTTTTTGGAAATGTACAGTAGAGATTCAGTGTTTTATTTCTATTTTATATATGCAGGTGTGCATATATGTGTGTTTGTGTGGGCACATATGTGTTTCTGATATTCGTCTCCTCTGTCTCGATGTCACCTTCGTTGACTTTGTCTCTCCTCCTGCAACACTGTGCTCCCCGCTTTAATGACGCAAACATCCTATCTTCAGTCAACTACCTAATCCCAGCAGCGCTAGCTCAGGAACAGATTACTGCTGCCAGACACCAGAGGAGAGAGCAGTAGAGAGGGGTTGGGGGTTGCAGGGCAGAAAATGATGCTTCACTGATACAATATACAGAGGAATGGCAAGATGTGTGTAGCATGCTTACCAACAATGTGGTTACGTTTTAAATCCTGAAAATGTTGTTGAATGTTAAAAAATATTTATGATAAAATAGCATAAGTTTCGGTTTGATTTGTTATATAATATTTTGTGTTTTTATGAACCAATACAAATTAGATTATATTATTATATTTAAAACTATATGTAATATTTAATATTATATTTAATGTGATTCTCCACATCTCCAATCATACGAAACCAAGCGACTTGTTTGGAATATTGTGGGATGCATAAACCACATGCTTTTCTAATTGTCATTCTTTCTGTCTTTGAAGACCGTAGTGAAGATCCTCCCACTGTATGACCAAATACCAAATATCGGACATGGCAGGTACAGTTAGAGCTGCACAGGCCTCACAACAAAAACAAAATAGTGATATCTGGTGTTGCCGAAGATTATTTGGATGTCATTGCATTGATGGGGATACAGTGATAGCTCTAAAATGTCCTCTCTCATGAATACTTCCCACTGGCGACCTGTACCCCGCCTCTCGCCCGTTGACAGCTGGAGATAGGCACCAGCCCCCCCCCGCGACCCCTTGAGGAATAAGCGAATTAGAAAATGGATGGATGGATGGATGGATGAATACTTCCTGTTTCTCCTGGTCTTTTTCATAACAAACTTCTTTTTCTTCTGATCTTTTTAATAAGAAGCTTAAATGGTGATTTAATATTGGATATATTTTTAAACAGTATGAACATGTGGATAGAACAGAAGCAGAAGTCACATATAACCTTGATACACAGGGTTATTGACCAGAGCTTCTTAGTGACTTCTCATGCAGGTGTAAATAATTGGATGAGGGGTGTTGTCTGTCCAGCAGTTGCTGTCACCATGCCAGCTGCCTCACAAAAACATGACTTTTAGGACCAAATGATTGCCAATAAAACATTTGATTGAGAGAAAAAGAGAGTGAGAACCATAAACAGGCAGGAATCTGCCCTTTAATTTCACCATCTCCAGAGAATTGGTTTTACCGTGCTGGAGAGTGGGTGCCGCACAGAAGGAGTTTAGTTGTCTGCCCAAGGACTGAAATTTAATTTAGCTGTGTGTAGCCGTTCAGGTTGCTTGTGAGTGTGCATAGCTGTGTGTACATGTGAGTACATTTCTCTATGAGCTTGCTAGTATGACTCTGGTGTTTTAAAGTGCTGCCATTAAAGAAAAGCTTTGCATGGTGGGTATATAAATGTTTGTGCTGTTATATTTGTGTTTTCTGTATTTTGTGGGTTTTTTTGTGACCTAAAAAATGCACATTGCCTGGTTTCTGGAGCATTCTACTCTGTTTGGTTGTATTGAAGTTTTTATTTTCAGTGTACACTGCTTTGTTGGAACTGGATTTGAACTGATCTTTATGTATTTTCCTCCCAATGTTTTCTCATTACTTTTACCTTTAAACCTTGAAAATTATCTTTTGCTTCTGCTGGCAAAATTTATTTGTTGTAGTTTTCTGTTGGTTGGTGTGTGTGTAGGGGAAGAAAGCAGCAGCGGAACTGTTCAACAATGGTTACTTTGGCTTTTCACTGCAGCCAGTTGGTAACACTGTGTGCGTACACGTGTGTCTGTTTACGTGTTTAGGTCCAGGTTTCTGTTGAAAGCCTTGAGCAGAGGCATATATCAGAGTTCTAGTGCTAATAAAAGGCCAGCAAGCTTTGTTCCTCTTGGACTGAGAACACCACTGGTTTTTACTGTCTCTGTGACAGCAAGATGAAGTGCTTTTCCAATTAGAAAAATATTTGGAAGCATACCTACCAACAGCAGTCCTAGGTTTTTATTGTTTATGATTCCTGATCAGGAATTGTTGCTTTTTACACAATGTGCTTTTTTTTTGTCATGTTCTGGGTATGAGCATTCCAATATGCAGTGTTATGCTTATTCTGTTTTAGGTATTTTGGTTGTTTATTTTTATTCATCTTGATTTGAGAGGGTTGAGACGGTGCAGCGTTATCTTTTGGTATGACTTTCGGACTAAGACTGTTGATGTTTTAGCATTTTTGCATGAGAAGATTCTTGCAGCTGTGTGTGTTTGGGTAGATGTCATTCTTGTTTCCCCCCATCATCCATCTCCACCTCATACAGAAATGTGCCCATATACACTTAACTGCTGATGCTGGTCCCCTCTCGTACAGTAGATGTATTTTACCCCTTCTTTCTTGAGAGTGCATTAAAATTAAATTCTCTTGTGTTGTTGTGAAAAGAGGCACACGTAAAAAAAATAATTGGCTGTAGGAGAGAACAAAGGGCTGGCTCCTCTCTCCTCCCTGCACACCACAACCAGGCATTAATACCAAGCCTGCTGCATTGTTCTGTTGTCTGCAGCCATCCCCCTAGCCAGACACTCAGCTCTGGAGAAGTCACTTTTAATGTCTGATAATCAAGGTGAATTTTCAAAAAGCTGCCATTTTCAAATGGTGGTGTATATATTATGTGTAGATGGGAGTTCAGGAGTGGAGGATCCCTTTTTCGGTGAGAGTGAGACAGACAGAAAGAGAGAGAGAGAGAGAGAGAGGGAGAGAGTGTTTAAGTAATGTGAAGTGAAAGAGAGACACCTAACGCCAAAAGAGGGTACTGCTAGATGATTTTTGGACTTAATGGCTAAAATATCAGTCACTGCAGAAATTGGTTGAGCATTTAAATTTGAGGGTTTACATATTTATTTCTTCAACAAAAACATATATATGAAACATGATACATAAACTAGTATTTCATAGCATCCATACTATCCGTGCCTCTAGGGCAGGGGTGTCAAAATGTAGTCCTCAGGAACCGGTGGTCCTGAAACCTTTAGATATGTTCCTGGTCCAACACACCTGAATCAAATGGTGAAATTGCCTCCTCAGCAGGCAGTTAGGTTCAGTGGGGTCCTCTTGATGACCTGATTATTTGATTCAGACGTGTTGAAACAGAGATGTGTATATGAGGTGCAGGACACTTTCCTTTCAGGACTGGAGTTTGAAACCTGTGCTACAGAGTGTGTAGTTTTTTTGTTTGTTTTTTTTTTTAGAACAGATGCGTCATAGTGTTACCACTTCCTGAAGGAAATTCTTGTGAATCAGGCATCCAGCAGTGGAGCACCATTTCCCTGCCACAGGGCACATACTCATCTTCTTCTTGCCCCCCCCCCCCCCCCACCCACCCACCCACCCACCCACTTCAGTAGGTATGATTATTTCTCCTTCGCTTCAACGCACCATTATATTCCAGTCTGAAGTTACCCTTCCCTGCTGTCATTTTTCATGCCATGTTTTTGCCCATGTGCAGCACTGCACATTTGCACTGTGCCTGTGTAATATGTAAAGGAAGTGAATGTATGAAGTGTTCAGCATGTAATAAGTGTATATTTATTTTGTTTTATGGTGGTTTACTGTTTTTTTCTTCTCCCCCCCCCCCCCCTGTGCTTTAAAGGAAAGCCAGCACTAGCCATGTATCTTAACAAACATGACTGCTGTGTATGCACACCTCCAAGGCTTTTTACTCACTGAGGAAACCAAATTATACATCTGAGGCAGACTGGTCGTTCTTCGTGCCATGACTGTTAAAAATCCACCTTTTTTATTAGAAATATAAGCTTTGCAAACATTGGACAGGTGAAGTTTTGTGTGTATCGATTTAGCAGCAGTGTTGACAGCCGATATGCTGATCTTGCATGGCTTATATATTATTTTCACTTTAAAAATACCCTTTAAATGTCTGACACCAAGCAAGACTGCTGCAATCAGCACTTGGATCATTTCTTATCCTACACACTGCCCCTCCAGTCTTGAGGAAGAAGAAATACAGGAATTTTGAGGCTAAAAATGCAACAAACACAAGCACAGCTGCTGGAAATGAAATTTCACTCGGAGAAGAAGTAATCTAACCCCATGAAACTGTAGGATTTAAATGGAGCCTGTGTTGGGAGAAACACAGTACACAAGTCTCCCTCTGCGAGGCTGACACAGTGGGATGTGCTGTTTCACACAGCAAGCAAGAAAAATTAACTCTTAAAGATACATTGTCCATTTTTTTCCATGTCTACAATATCCTGTGATAAATCCCCAACTGTTACCACAATAACGGGTGACAAGCTTAAAAACATCAGTGGTGAAACCTAAAAAAAGAATAAAATTGGTGGAAAGATGTGAAATTACAGTAACCTTAACAAAATCGAAAACCAAGCAGCAGGCTTGATCTAGAAGTACGATACAGTGTTTTGGTGTGTAGCTAATTATCTGAAGTTGTCTTTAAAAAAAAAGCATTCTCATGTATCTATTGCACGATTGTAAATGTCCTTAGAAATGTAAAATGTTGCAAATAAATGTGGCTTCTAAATTTTTTATGGTGTAATAGCTAAGCTTCACTTGGGCTAGCCTGCTGTGAATTGCTCCACAGTACATATTATGTTTTTGTGTGCTAAATTTTCACTTTGCTGGGAGTGTTTAACTATATTGTCTTATCTTATCAGTAGTAGAATAAAATAAACTAAAAGGCTCAAAAAATGATATTTGACTTCTTCTCTGTGAATAATATAAAACATCGCTACACTGGATACCAGATTCAGTGCATTGATGTAACATTAGCTAAAGGTAACTTAGTGTCATGTTTTGTGTGATTGCATAATAGCCAAGAATTCAAATAGGCTTCATTTATTCCCTTGCAGTACTAGTGCTAGAGTGCTAGTATTTTTCTCAGGCTGGTTGGAGGGCATACTTTCAATGTGTTGATCTCAGCTGCAGTGCAGAAAAAAGTCGGAGGAGACGGCCGCAGGCGTTCAGATAAAAGGATGTAAGGGGAATATGAGACTGTTGAGAGGGAGGGTGTGTTTTGCCCGTCAAGTGTGGCCGAGCTGCTCTGGATCTGTGCCAGTATGGGCAATGTGCCCACGAGGAGGCAGTGTGAGGCCAACGCTGACTTTAACACAGAGGTGTGCAGATAGCAACAGAGATGCAGGGAGAACACAAGTATGTCTGTGGGGGGTGTTGGAAGCTGATTGGCTGGAGACGTTTGGCCTCATTTGCATATGTAATGGCCAGGTAGTGATACAGCAGGAGAGGCAGGCAAGAAACGGCAGGAGAGAAGGAGGAGGAATTTCCCGGGCAGTGTTATGTCACCAGTCTATTACTTATGACAAACTTCATGCCAACAACACTGCTTAAACTTCAAGCAGAATTTAAATCTTGTTTTTAACGATGATGAGTTGATGGAACGGTTCATTTAATCAAGTGTGTGTTGTTTCATTTAATC
The DNA here is from genome assembly GCA_028564705.1 of Apricaphanius iberus. Lineage (NCBI taxonomy): Eukaryota > Metazoa > Chordata > Actinopteri > Cyprinodontiformes > Aphaniidae > Apricaphanius > Apricaphanius iberus. The sequence goes on along the minus strand of JAPXFQ010000166.1, from coordinate 1,880,171 downwards.
ACACAGTTGAGTTTCACTCTTAATTGTGTTGTCTCCTGTTTCTTTATGCAGTGCCTGAATAAACATTTTCACTATAGGGACAAAAATGTAATCTTTCTGCTTTGTATGCATTTACATATTGTTTGCCTTTCTATATATTATCTCTCTCTTTCTCTTCCATACTCTCTCTCTTCTCTTCTTTGTGTCCTTAAAATATTCTGCACACCCCTCAGCAGTTACGCATGGCAAGTACCCCTAATATAATCTGTGCGTCTGAATTCTAATTTATACCGTCAGGATAAAATAAATAGTCTGCAGTTAATTATGTGGAGGCAGCTCCTGCTTTGCCAGGGTGATTTATGAAGTGCACGTAGGCATTCTGCAACGCATTTTTCTTAATTTATTTTTAATCTGTCTTTCAATTAATTTTACTGCAAATGTCTTAATGATGGCAAAGGGTTTATGTTAATGAGGCCTTTGTGGTGAAATGAACAGGCACTCGTCCCTGTGGGTTGGAAGTTAGAGGCTTTAGGTATGAGGTCATGTAACGCTTCACATGATACGTTAAAGTTCAGACTTTCTTTAAATAAAGTTCTTCCCTGCAGCATAATTAGACTAACTCCAGATCTTTTGAGAATTTGGAATTGTTTATTCCCGGATATGCAGAAATTGTTCGTTTTTTTCTGCCTTATTTGACTTCTTTCTGAGAGTACAATGTCCTGTCTGTTGTTCTCACTGATTGGCATTTTCACACCCACCATCACTGCTGGTTAAGCTGTTTCATTCAGCTGTTGCAAAGGAAGTGCCACTCTATTCTTGAACTCAGCCCATTTCCAAGTGATTTTGACAATGCGTGATTGTCCAATTCGCACGTCTTGCAGACTACTCACAAATTCAGACCATGAATGGAAGTGGTATTCACAGTGGAATTGCTGCTTATTTGTGATTCAGAATCTTACTGTAAAGCACTGATGTTGTGAAGCTTGCCCGGTTAGCATATAATAGCTGGATTTAGGTGCTGCTGCATGGTGTATATAGACTCAATCCTTTTGTTCATGGTGCATTTGTAAGTCGTGACTCCTAGCCTCATAACAAAGAGAAAATAAGTTTCAGTTGTTTCTACAAAAACAAGGAAATACGTGATTAGGACTTTTTAGTTAATTATTTTCTCTTTTCTTTCCACTTGTTAGGAGAGTGTGGTTGTCTTCACTAGCAGTCTGATGGGCCTTGTCTGATGGGTTGAAAGGCAGACTTGGGCTGGCCAGGTTCTAGACAGATCACATGATGGTCTATCCCCAACAGTAAGATCCACATTCAGCTCTCAGCATCAGGATAATCTCATTTACTGCCTGTATATCATGGCATTTACCTCCCTTTCCTCCTATCGCCACCTCATTTTATTCTCCCTTTTTAATTCCCCCATCAAAAAACAAATCTCACATTAAGCAGCCAAGCATGGCTCAGTGCAGTTCCCCTCCTGAAAGAGTAAGGAAATCATTTCATTTCTGTTCCTTGTCGTCTCTGTGGCCTCTTCTTCCTGCTCATACACAGATCATTACACACAAAGGCCTCATGTTCATCTCCCGCTGAGGGCACATGCACGGCTTTAACTAGTCAGCTACGCCATGACCATTGCTGGCAATCAATACCTGTGGTCAAGACTGAGCATGCATTTCACCGTAAATGGGCCCTCCTGGTATAACCATGAAAAACGCCTTACACACAACCCAATAAATCTCCTTTTTTTTCTCAGTACTGTGAAGGAGTTAGGTGAGCTTAGTTTATGTTAGACAGAAAGCCCACTGAGCTGGTATTATGGATATTAGAAGGTCATGACCCACCAAAAAAAATATTACTGAACCAGAAGTTCTGTGTAGGAGTTGACTTTAAAAGGATAGTTTGGATTGCTTAAAGTGAGTTTTTGTAAATATTCCGTTTATTCATGTAATACTTATAGGCAGTACTAATTCGCTTACACATTTGATTTAACTGACATATACAAATAAAAAAGTGAAACTCTTGTTATACATTTCCAGTTGAAGTAACATTACTACGCTACAATGCTACTACAATGGGCGGGACGTAAACAGCACGTAAGCCGGCAGCCGCAGTCACGTAAGGGAAGTCTGTTCAAAACCGCTTTTTTTTACCAAGGAAGGACAGTGTCCTCGTAAGCAAGGCGCCTCTGCCTGGGTAGGCGAGGCGCCTTGACATTGAGAAACACCCAGTGTGCCTTATCAGAGGTCTGCGCTCTCTGAGTGCTTTTCTGGTTAAGTTTGACATTGTATGAATCAGTCTTATCAGCAGAAACTCGTCAGTCTGCTCTGTGATGAACAGAAAATGGAGTTAACATTGACGTTTTGTGACATGCTGTATTTATACAACTGTAATACACCATGATGCATTACTGTACTTTTCCAGCTCTTGAAGTTGGTTTTAATCGGCTGATCATGTGGATTGATACAGCTGGAAGCCTCCAACAACACAATGTCCCATAATAAAAAGGACACCCAAAACTATCAGTCATTCTGTTGAGTAAAATGAGATAAATATTTCAGAGCAAAACCAATTATTAATTTTCATTTTGTTTTTTACTTTGTCATAATCAAAAATAAAATCATTAATAAAGAACATAGTTTAGGATGTAATAAAATTAAGAAAATATGTTTTAATTAAAATCGTTCAGGGTCATAATAAAATCCATATTTTAAATACTTTTTATACCACTAGTGTGTCATAGGTATTCATGACTAACTACAAAAGACATGTTAAAAGTACATGGTGGAAACAGTTAAATCTGTGAGAAATGTCAGTCAGTAAATGAACAAAATGCAGCGGTGAATGAATTCCAATGGTAAGCATGAGCTATTCTAAAGAGATTTTATTCTTTGGAATCCAAATGAGGACAGATAATCTTAAATTAACTATTTTTTTCTATACGGATTGTTTTGATTTTGGTTTGTGGATTGCAAGACTGGAATCTGTGATATATGGACTAGATTGGAGCAGCCTGGAGGTTGGTAGAGTTTGCAGAAAACAATAGATGTTTCTCATCTTGCTCTTTGCCTCTAAGGCTTTAAACAGGCTTGATTCTTACAATAACCAAAAAGATACAACAACTTTAATTACCTTTGCATCCAGTCACACCCTCCATCCACTGCTCCCCGCTTTGGTTGCACAAATCAAAGAAAGAGGGGGATAGAAGAAAGAAATAGAATAATTACTTATTTTACCAGAGAGCAACAGTAGGTTGCCTTTTGCCAAATGACTCTAATTCCAAATAGTTAACAAGATGTTTATTTTTTACAGAGGAAAATCCATGTGACAGCAAATTGCTTTCCTGTTTGGGCCCTTAATGGCTTTCATAGTATGCACTTCCAATAGGCAGTAAACTCAGAAATTAATATTGCACACCCTGTTATGATACAAATGGTAGTGAGAAACAAGAGCTGTACCTTCATTCAGAAACCTCTTATTAGGTCCATAATTGTTCTACTGGAATGTTTTTTGTTGTTGTTGTTGTTGTTTTTTGTTCAGTCTTATTCCTTTGTTTCCATGCATTTGTTCACATATTTGCCTCCAGTATTGAAATCACAGGCACTCCTTTTTGTCTCTGTATTGTATTTTACTTTTGATGAGCTTAATACGTTGAAATAATATAGAAGCACATTTCATAATTAGTATAATATTAATGATAACCTTTGCAAGTAAGTAAAATGTATTTATATAGCGCCTTTTGCAGATGTGGTTCACAAAGCGCTGTACATCATAATATACAAAAAAGATGCATTAGGTAACAAAATAATGAACAAAAATCAGATGCTTTTGAAGCCTTGACAGAATACAGAGGAAGACTGTTCCATAGTCGGGGAACAACAGACTAGAAGGTTCTGTCCCCCTTTGTTTTCAGACGAGTATGGGAGGTTCTATATCAGGGAACGAAGACTACGGGTAGGACAGGGTTTGATTAAGAGGTAATGCAGGTGTAAGGGGGCTTGACCATGCAGAGCTCTGTAGGTCAGGGTAAGGATTTTGAAAGTAATTCTGAATTCCACAATAAGCCAATGAAGAGAATACAGAACAGGGGTAATATGGGCATGTTTAGGGGACTTCGTTAAAAGTCCTGCTCCTGCTCCTGCATTTGACAAGAAACTGAAGAGGGATTTTTTTGTGTTGGGCCATTGGTTGTTATCTTGATTTATGTGAATTACTTAGTAAAATGAGTTGAAATGTAATCTCAAATAGGCATTGTTGTTTTGACAAATCTAGAAGAATAAAAGACTTGCCTTTTTCTGATCCTAATACAATTGCATTGTTTTTGCAAAGGGGAAGCCTCCAGCCACATTTAAGTGCTGGAAAAAAAACTTTATTAGTAGACCTACGTGTTTCCGGTTGTGGCCTTCATCAGGGTCAAGAACACAAACCAAAACAGTTTACTGATAAATGTATGTCTTTGCACTTCAAGTGTTGCTGGAGTCTTCCTTTTCAGACTTTTGACCCTCTTCATGGACCTTGGGAGTCAGTGAAGTTGTTAGAAACGTTTTGGATTTATTTTATTTTAGCTGAAAGGCTCTGCTTGACGGCTAAGGTAAATTGATATGATGCTGTAACACTTAAACCAGGTTGTTATTAGAGTCCACGAAGGTTTTCCTGTTTTATTCTTTTTAATTTCTTAATAGAATTGTACAGTGGGACAATTGTTCTAAGAAAGCGTTACTGCTGAGCCTTTAATAGACTATACTGCACTGTCCAAAAGTAAGACAATATTCAAAACAATTTTTTAACATTTTAATTTGAGCAGCAGGGCAAATAAGAATGTCTGCTTATACTGTAACACTCTCTGAGAAATAACTGCATTATTGCCATCATTGACTCTGCTTTGTAGTGAAATAACCATATCACTCTGTGTTCATTCCTTCTGCTTTATGTGTAATTGGGGAATGCCAAGTAGATTGTCTAGCTATAATGGGGGTCCCATAGTCCTTTACTCCATGCTCTATAGACTTTGATTAAAAAAAGTAAAAGGTTTTAGAATGTCTGGGCTTTGACTGGAGTAGCGCCAACCAAATACTCATCTAGCCTGACCCACAGACAGAAACCACCAATAAATTCAGCACAATCATCCTGTGATCGCTACCAGCGACTGAGGTTAAGTGGCCTGTGGTCTAAATGCCTCGAGCACAGCAGCGTTTCAGCCAAATATCAGTCACATGACCAAAGATAAGCTGTATAGTCAGAGTCCATGCCATATCGCCATGGCAACCCTGCGTTTCTTCCCACTTTTTCACCTGTCATTCTGGTAATTGCCACTGATTCTGATAGACGGACAGACAGAAAATGATAAAAGTTAAAATGTACAATGTCAGTGCTTGCTTTTTAGGAACTGATAACATTTATTCTCATTGTATTTGCATGTTTCTCTAACTTCACGCATGCTGAACAATTCTGGGGAGTGATTCTGAGTTTCAATTTGGATTTAATTGGGTCACCCTTTCCTTCCATTCCAATTTTTTGCTCTGCCTTTCTGTAAAACCCGGCTTAATTAGACCTACAAGATTGTGAAACCAGCAGAAACATATTGTATCAGCCCTGCCTCCATTCCTATTGATGTTCTGTTTTTAGAAGTATTGATGATACAAGCTATGTAATGACATTTACTATACCGCTGTAGTCGTTAATGGCCTAGCATGGGTTGGCTTGAGACTGTATAGCAGCACAGACAGAAATGGATAAAAGGTTTTATGGAAATAAAAGATTCCTGAAGGCGGAGAAAGTGAGGCCTAATGACTGTTGTACCAGCTGCTCCTCATTACCAAGGTCACTGACATCGGGAGCAGCTGAGATATGCTAAGTGGTTATTGCCTTTAAAAATGGCTACAAGGCCTTTCTGTCAGTGTTACATTCAATGACACCATACACTCTCTGAAGTGCAGAACAAAATCTGATTTTCTTTTTCTCTTTTTAGCTTGGGTTCTCTGTCAGAAAGTGGCCTATTTATGTTGTATATGCATGACAACTGTATACTGTATTACACTGTCGTTTGAGCTTTCTTATGCTTGCTTGGGTTGCATGTAGTTTCAGTGAGAGACATGGCTAATGTTTTCATTATATTTATGAAAAATATCTCTTGTTTTAAAGCAATAAGCAGCATTAAGTAAAAATAAAAAATGCATTCGCTCCCTCAAGAACTTATTAGATTGTCAAACATCAAAAGTCATGTTCAAATCTTACATAGCAAAAACCAATTTGTCTGACATTTCTTGAGCTTCACTTGAGGTATTAAAACTGTTTGGCTATACACAGAGAAAGAACGAGAAATCTAAGCTTAATGTTTAGATCTATGTGTGTCCTGTGGGGGCTTAGAGGGCATCAGTAAAATTAACTCATTTTCCGTATTTACCAGAAGAGAGTAAGCACCTAATCCCAGCTTGCATTATTAAAGATGATAGCACAGTGGTTTATGTAAGACCACTACACTGAATCAAAGTCTCACATGGTCTGAAGATGTATGGATATATAATTCAGTGCATTGCATAGGCCTTGGAATGATTTGCTTTTTTTTTTTTTACTTCCCTCCCAGCCCACTGCTTCCTCATGCACAGACACTTGCGTGCAACAAACCACTCCTTAACCCCTGGAGGGCACCTGTGTTTTCAAAGTAAAGACTACTTAAAGAATAGCCCCAGGCGTCTGAATGCTGAAGTGCCCTGCGTTACACATTAGAAGCTGCTGTACTCACCAGAAAACATAAGCACTCTGAGTAGCCTTTGTCTCCTCTCAAGAATAGCCAAAATATCTCAAAATGGTGAAAAAACCTATTACAGACTTTCATATAGTACAGATAGTCTATTGGGACATACCCCATTAAACACCAGTCACTTGCTGACACAGTTCATTGGATAGAAAAGACAAAAGGTCAACAATAAAAATATGGTCTGTCCCCCCTCTGACTTTTTTAACCTGTTTGTACCCATATTTTTTTCAAAGTTATAAGCCATGTAATTTTATCAGTTGAGGCACTCTAAATCACATCACATATTTTTTTTCTCCATTTTATACTTTGTTTTGAAGGCATTCGCATTTTTATGACTAGCAACAATTGTTTCCAGTAGTCACATAGCTTTTCAGTAGTTCAAATGTCACCTAATAATAATAATAATAATAATAATAATAATAATAATAATAATAATAATAATAATAAAATAGTCATAATAAATAATAGGTGGAGCCTCAGGTTCCTCCTGTATAAATTCAAAACAGGAAACAATTTAAACTGGTTTCCTTATTCACAATTTTTGTATAGGCTACTCAAAACCTCAACAATTTTGTTTTTCTTAGAACCTCTAAAAACATATGTAACCTATATAACATATTTCTTCCCATACATTCCATCATCTGTTATGCATGTTCTACTCAGTGTGCATGGTACTTCTTGAAGCATTCATGTGGCAGCACATCACACTTTCCACATGCAATGGTGTGTGTCTGGCACAGTTATTGCATCACTTGTACCTGCTACCAGTGTTGCAGGGCCAGAGGTTGAAACTATCGAACCTGGTGGCATCACATGTCACCATTGCCATTAAAAATCTTCTGCCTTGCCTACTTGGCCTTTGTTCCATGGCGATGCAGGAGGGTCTGGGCTACCATCTGCCAGGACCTAAATCAATGACAAAACAAGCATGTTTTTGTTTGCAAATGATGCAAATGATGAATCATCAATGTCATCCTTTCTACAGTGTCATGCCTTATATGTAGAATTTTCTGTAAAAGCAATATCACACTTGAGTTTGTGATGTTGATCTGCATATCACCACTGTTGCTCCTGTCAACCAAAGTGCACCAGCGACGACCTCGAGTCAAGCCTCACAAACTCAACCGTGATATTTTGAATTTATTTAGCTAGGAAGAGTATGCTAAGAGGACTTAAATGAGCCATTGTACATCATTCTACATTTTTAAATAAGTAAATTGGGAGCAATCACGCAGATGGTGTTTTCCTTTAGTTAGTGACATGGTTTGTGTCCACTGGCAACTTTTGTTCCCACTCACAGAAATAAGCCCATGAAGAAAAAATATTTATCCTAGGTACAATGTTTTGGGGAGCAGGGTTACTCTAGAGACTTCAATTATTAAATAATTATATGTTTTCAGGAAAAACCATAACAAATGTATGAAAATGACTTCTTTCCAGGAAGATTTGCACCCACCATGTATTCAGCTGGAAGGAGCAGGAAGCAGATGATGTCATGCGACACGAAGCACTTGGATTATTTTTTTTTATATATAAACATTTGTCTAGGTTAATTACCAGCAAATAAAAGGAAAAGGTTGCATTAGTACCTTTTAAGATTTTTTCTTATGATTCGAAAATGACAGTGATATACCAGTGGGGCCAAATGGGATCATCTACAGTATATATGGCACATCAGATGGTGTGTATAATTATTTTAGTGCAAAATGATTAGAAATAGTTGCAATAATGTTCATCAGTACTACACGAGCATGAGAAACAACCAGCCCAAGTTTTAGAGTGAGTGAACAGCTTGATATTAATCTTATCTCAATAACAAACAGACAAAGATGAAGGATTTTTTTTCTGGTAAGGAGGGAAAGTGTTATCTAAATTTTTAATGACTCCTCCTAGATGATGGCTTTGTCTGTATATTTTGTTTGAAACAGGAGCCATGTCAATGTTGTTGTTGAATCAAGTACCCATTTTGTGCATAAATTGCTGGGAGAGACATTTGACTGTCTTGATATATGCTAAACTGCTCTGTCTCTAAATGTGCTGAAATGGAGGCGTAAAAAATGGCATCATTAAGGTAATGTTTTCAGGAAGCCAACGAGTTATGCTCTAACCTCTGCTGCTCAGCTCAAGATGCGGTAAATGCACAATGTAAGGTCACCTCTTAATCAGTGAGATGCAGCACTCACAAACATACACACATTGCTTCAATTACATTACGAAATGGCTGTCAAATGAGTCATATGACAAGTCTACATGTAAACTGTTCTTGCAGAGGTTATGCGTTGTAAAAGCAGATGTGCATTGTGCATAGGATTTATTTGTGCAGCTATTACATGAAAACTATCTAGCTTTTTTACATTTCTATCCTTTTAAAATGCTGTTGCATTATATCCTGAAACAGTAGATAGCATTTCTTGTTTGTTTGGAACGAAAGAGCACTGTGGTTTCTGTTTAGCAATTACTCTGAACACCAAAAGCAAAGACCATGGTGAGGTGGAATTTTGTTTGCCCATGACAGTATCTCAGTGAATGGATACATTCTCAGATTTCCATCCCACTTTTCAAATTACCAGTCGTCAGCCCTGAAGCCACAGTCAGCAGCAGCATCTTTCTTCCATAAACTAATGTCCTATGAAGTTTCTTGTCCCTGTGTATGGAGGCAAACAGCACTATAATGACCACATGCACTCATGTCACGTTGTTCTCCAGTGTTTGTTTTGTTTGGTATGAAGAGTATTTCTGTGATGAATTTCACCCATCACACTTGCCACTGTGGTTGACCAATGAGTTCTGTGACCACCTTGCCTGTGGTGTTTTTCTTTAATAAGTCCAGAGGTGAGGCAAAGCAAGCAGACCATCATTCATCCTGCCAGGATCTTATACTCTGATTGCTTTAGTTGCCTACCTCATGGACGAGTGTTATCCTTCATGTAATAATTTACATTACTCAGCTGAATTCCTTTATTTTTAAGATTAGTGGGTACCATTTTCTTTACCAGGCACTAATAAGCGTGATGTTTTATTCTGCGGTTTCATTTCGAATGACCTTTTATGTCTTTTATAAAACTGAAAGGTACATTTAGGGAAATATTTAGCAAATGATTCATACATATACAAAAATAAGTAACTTTAGCCTGCTTAAGGTTTTGGTTTAGAATAAAACATTCCTAACACCCTCTCACCCCACCCCCAAAACATTACATTTATTATAAAACCTATTGGTATCTAAATGGTGTGATCTCTTTCTGTATTTCTGATAGGATATCTGATAGATGGAATCACCAGAGCATTTGATTTGGTGCTCTCACCTCAGATAGTTGGCCATTCCTGCTCCCTGTTTCTGTCACAACTCGCCTTCTGATCAAGACATTTGTGTGAACTAACACATCCTATGGAAGTCCAACCTCAAAAGCAGCACTTGTACCTTTGGGCCTCAGTTACACACCTCAGAATGGATCTTTATTTACAACACAGAACTCGGAAACAGCTGGTCAATCCATTTAGCCTAAGGCTACTGATTTGTTCGTATTTACTACAACAGCCAGAGAAAAGCCAGGGTATTTTTTCCTCTCTCCTTCCTATTGATCCGAAGCTTAGAAATCTGCCCCGCTGTCTAAACACTATTGATCCCCCCCCTCTCAACGACAGGCTCTCGCACCAGTGTATAAAGGGACTGGATGAATTGAAATTTCATTTCCGACAACTTGTTCCTGTTATTTTTACCCTTTCTTTCAATAGTTGGAAACATACGCTGGCGGGCCGCAACTCAGAGTCAGTAATTGTTTGGCTCAGAGGGGAGACTAGGGATAAAGGTGAGACTCTTTAGATTACTTTAGTTAGTTTGTAAGACCAATATGCCATCACATTCAGTTACCTGCATGTTTGTGGTCCTTCGGGCTTTACTTGGTCAAGGTGAAGGACAATTCTCACAGCTATCCTTAACTAAATATGTTAATCAACTGACTTTGCTACTTGTAAAAGTTATTTGCTACTTGTGAAATTTACTCAGTCAAACTATGATGTCTCAAATTTGCTCCACAGGTCATGTTAACGTGTTTTTTTGTCCATCGTTTTAACCGACTGGGTAAAAAAAAAATCTGGTCATAATCTATTCTTACCTGTCAATTTTTAAATCCTCCAGCAATCATCTGATGAGATAATCTGTCCAACAGTATTTATTATTTTTATTGATTTTAAATAATATTCAGTTCCCACCAGCTGAATAGAGAACTACATATAAAAATGAAATTAATCAATTGCACTTAAAATACAAATGCCAGTATAAAATAGGAATACCCACATGGTTTTGAAATGAGCACCCACTTCTGACATCTCACGGGGGTTTAGATGTTGTTCTGGAGGCTGAATCTGCACTCTACTGCTGCACTTGAGACTGGAATTAAATGTCGCTTCAGCCTATGTTTTAAAATGAGGAAACATTTCTCCAGCTGAAGCAGTCAGAAGTTGAAAAGACTCTGAACAAACCATTTCCTCACCTGTAAACTACTGGAGGAAAGCCAGCAATAGGAAAGTATCAGCAGGCGCAGGTGTTTGCCACACATCAGGCTCTTTGGAGCACATCTAACCAGCCGCAGCGGCCAGTTGCACTCTAAAGCCTCAGTAACCTTTCAACATGCAGTCAGCTACCGGTCAGCGAGATGCATTAAATATAGTGTCTTGGAATACTTACTTTAATTGTTTATTTACCTGGATGGTGCACATAGTTGAAAATATCTGCGGATTTGCACTAGGTGGTCAGAGGTGTCTTTAAATCTGTAAAAATGATGAAAAGCCTCCAGATTTTTTTGTCACTGTTCTAAAAAAAAGTCAAATACAGAAAACATTCATTTTATGCAACTTCTGATTTGCACCAACAGTATTTACAACTTTAGAGTACAAAAGGTAGCAATTTATTTGGGTTTGCAGGATTAGTGCAGGAACTATGCGGTTAGGGGTCTGTCCTCTTATACATAATCCAGTTTGGTAATCTTTAACATTCCTCTGTAAAATAATTTATATCTCTAAGTTTTACCTGGCAATCATTGTCTTGATAGCATTTTTGCATGTGTTGTTGGGATAATATAGATGTTTCAGTTAACTACTTAACGTCTTTGTTAAAGCAGCTTTTGCAAAATACAGTAAAATACTTGCCAATGATGATATGGGACAGTTCATCTTCTCAAATACGGTACCTTTAGTTAAAGACGGTGGTATGAACACCCACACTTTTCCCAGTGAGGAGGTTCAACACCCACACTTTTTCTGTAGTTTTGCACAAACGCCTTGCAGTAGTCGCTCCTCTGTTTTTCTAGCCCCCCTTAAGTTCCCGCCTCCTCGGCACGAGCTGACCGATAAATCTATCACACAATGAGAGGCGGGACTTAAGGCAGAACAGCCAATCATCAGCAGTCACACTCAAAGCCAGGGTCATGTTTTAAATTGAGGGGGGAAAAGGAGACAGATTTAACATCTCACTTTTTCAGGTACTTTGAATGAATGTTTATGCTTTTGAAGTTTTTAAATAGGCTTGGTTTGTTATTGTATTTCTTTTGTTAGACTAATTGGAATATTGTTCTGGAGCTAAGTTAGCTGAATTTTTGATATGCACGTGGCATGCGATAAAGTAACTGTGAAGGGAACTGACTATGAGGAGCGACAAATTGTCATTGATGAGCAGTGTATTTATGGGTTTATTTGATAGTTTAAAGATTGTTTGTTGATTAGCTGAATACTATGTGGATACTTATCAGTTGTTTGATTATACCTCCATGTTGAGGAGAAAACAGTGAGAAATGATGTCACAGTTCTTCAACAGGTATGCAAACAATGGAAAAAGGGTATATTATTTTAATGTTTAAAAGCAGTAATTTTTATATTTTTTATAGCACCAGAGATAAAGCTTTGCAGGGTTTATTTAGTTTGTTTTTCTTGATATCTCCCCTTTTCATGGTGCAAGTAAGCAATATTTAGCAGTCACAGTCCTGTTAGACCTATGTCACTGTCAAGCTTACCACTGTCTTTTATTGACGCAGAATCATTAAGATTGAGAAAAAGAGGCAGAAAAAGTTTGACACATTTTTTAAGAGCAATGAGAGGTCTATGAAGGAAGAGAGACGATGTGTGTTTATATTATGAGTGGTGCTTATTTCCATCCCAGGTGCACACGTGTCTGGTGTTTTTATGTCAAATTCACAATTTCATTTCAAATGTTTTGATTAGAGTTTATTTTAGGATGTGGCCAGAAAGACGGATATGAAGAGGGAGGAAAAGGAAGACGAGAAGCAGGCAGACAAGAGGAACAGAGTGAGGGAGAGGTCAGAGAGGAAACGGATGATGAACCTGTTAAGAGGAGCAGAGTTCAACCCCAGCCGTTACTGGCCACCAGTCTTTGTATTGATTGGTTTTATTGTTAACTTAAAAAACAACACATCCATGCTGTACCACTGGGTTCAACTTCTGGTTATTTTGCCGAATCTGTCTATAAACTGCTTGATGTGATGAAACTCTTTTTACTTTTTGTATTGCTGTATGGATTGCATCCAAAAAGTTCAGTTCAAAAGTTTGGCAAAAACTACATTGCAGGGTATGAGAAGTCCAATAAATACTTATTAATTGCATGTGATAAAAAATAACGTGAGCATGTTTTTTCTTAATGCAAAAAAAGTAGAATATTTAAATTGCTTTATTACTAATTATTATCATCATCATCATTATTATTATTATTATTATTATTTGTTCCTGTTTATTAGTGGCTGCAGGGCAGCTGGAGTTTAGCCCATAGACAATTGGAAAGAAACTGATAATGATGAGCTTCAAGCACTAAAATATTGTTGCTGTAAGGAAAAAGTCCTAACCACTGGATTACTACGCAAATCACTCTTGTCAGTAGCCTCTGAAGTTTACCAACTTGGCCTAAAACCCAAGACGGAACCACCTAGCGGTCCTCCAACTAAACCCACACAGCTGGGTTCTCAGGCCATCTGGGTGACTGTACGTATGAAGTGTAGTTCTAGAACCCAGCGTAAGGCTCACCACCTACCTGTCTGTGTTTGACCCGCTCAGTGACAAACCCGCTGAGAAGCCGACCCTGGTAATTGGCAGCTTCATATTTAGAAACATGGCATTAGAAACACCACTGACAACAGTCAGATGCTTGCCAGAGTCCAGAACAGGCGATATCAACTTGCCGTAAAACCCAAGACTTCTGTTGCCTAGAGCTACCAGTAATGACTGGTTGCGCCATCTGGGCCAAAAGTTTTGAGCAGCTGAAGACCATTAAACATAACTGAGTGTTATGTGAAAAAGAAATGTTCTGTTTTAATTAACATCAATATTCATGTAATAGTCTCAATATTAGCCCACATTTAATTTTAGCCTCCTATTCATATTTTAATACATTATCATTTTACAATAGTAATTCTTATTATGTTAACCGTAATTAGTAGATTTATGACCGAGTTATGCTTCATGCCCTGAGTGCACATTTTTTGCAGCCAACCCAATCTTTACTGGTATAAAATGCTCCCAGTGTTTCTCCCCATAAGACTGAGCAGACACTGATAAAGATAAACATATAAACACCCTAGTGTGTCTGCCCCTAGGCCTGTAAGACACTCAATTTGAATTGCATATCCGCTTTGCCACAGAGGTTGTCATAAGCTGTATTAAGAAAAATGGTCACATGGTTTGACATAAATTGGAAAATAATATTTGGAAAACTGGTGCTGCTGTGGAAATTAGAGATATTAAAATTATAAATCAGCGTCTGGGAGTACGGAGGGGTGTGGTAGCTTGCATTTCTCCTTCCCTGTGCTCCTCTTTCTATCTCTCTTTATCCTTCGCCCTGTTTCACTTTACATTTTTCTTCACAGATTTTGCTCCCTCTTTGAGGACTGCAACGTCAAAGCCCAGAAGTCAGTTCAGTAAAAGTAATATAAAATGTAGCCACACAGGATGCTACCCCAAAAGGAAAATTCCACCTTCTTCTCTGGCTCTGGGAGCATAGGATATTTCATGTATATGTTCTTGTGTGAAAAGCATTAGTCTCCTTATGTCCTTTGGAGCTGCATCTCGTCAGCTTATTGCTCAGCTCTCTTGACGTAACCTGCTAATGGATCATCTCTGAGGTGTGATATGAATTATGCAAAAGTTAGGTGTGCTGACACCTTTAAAAACAGACTCTTCCAATCCTCCACACACTTCACCTCTGCTCTGTAGTTCCAATGTGTTGAGATAGAGAAACTTAATGGACAGAAAAAAGCAAAGATTGCTTAGATACATGGGGGATACATGTTGGTTAAAAAAGAGCTGCAGAACAAGGTATGTTAGTTGTATTGAAATTAACCCGAGAACAATTTGACAACTCAAGCGATCACCAAAGAGAATTTTTGTGATCACCATGACTTTTGAGAAAATATTCTGTGAACTGGAGAAACAAAAGTAGGAATTTTAACAAGGCACAAGTCCTGTTACATCTGCTGTAAAACAAACAGTATTTTAGAATATCAGCAACCTATTGAGAATTAAGCATTATAGTGGTAGTGGGCAAGTCTTGTATCTCTTTGCTTCTTAAGGTCCTTAGATGACTTATATAAGATTCTGATGAAGAATGTTCGATAGTTTGTGAACTTAAGCCAAAACTTGGGTTATGCAGAAGGGCGATGACCTGAATAACACCTGCAATTCCAACTTTGGATGACTAAAATAATTAAAAGTATAAGCAAATGGAGGTTTGGAGGTAGCCAGTTCATGGTTGAACAGGTTAAGATTGTGTGGTTTGACCTTAAACAGGTCATTCATGTGCTAAAACCCTCTAGTGTGGCTAAATAAAAAAAATTATATATGCCAAGAAAAGTGGGCAAAAATTCTTCCAGCATTATAAAACCGTTTCACATAGGGCCAGCATGGCTTGTATAGCTTTTCTTTCTATTGATAAAACAAATTGTAATTTGAAAACTATTTTGCAAGTTGTTTATAAAGGAGTATTTTAACATCCAGAAAAAGAATGAAAAATCCTTCTTTTACCCATCTTCTGTTTGCCAGACTTCATAAGAAATGAAGAAAAGCTCCTGAATTTACGAATGTCTGTAAAGAAGGTATTGTTGAAGAAACAAAAAAAAAATTCAAAATTCCAACAGGACCTGGAATCGATAACATGAGGTGTTGTAGAGTTTTGTTTTGTATTGTGTCAATATGTGTGAAAGAGATCAGAAAAGGACTGTATGAGAAGGATTGTCTACAGCTATATTCGAAACAGTACATACCTTGTCAACGTTTTAACCATCGATGATGGGGAATCAAATCTGGTAAAATTATAAATGCAAAAGATTTTTGTGTCTCCACATATGTAAAACATCTGCAAACCATATATTTGGCACCTGCTTTAGTTTATAGGATGAAAGTGTTCACAAAAACAGTATTGCTGCACAAGAAGGAAACCTGAAAGAAAAAACACATGACAAAACATAATAAACCCTGTGCAGGCTCCACAACAGTGTTGCCAGATCAAAAATCCCACAATATCGTACAGAGAGGCCAAGATTATTGTTTTTCAGAACAAGTAATAGTACATTATAAATTTGCCGATAACAACCTATAACTGCAATGCATTTCTCATAGAAGACATTTTTGGTTGTCCTGCCTAAATCAGGATATTTAAAAACAACACCTATTAACATTCAGTCTCTAGATAGACTAAAAGCATGTTACCTGCAAAACACCACAGCAGTGACAAATTTGCATAATAAATGACAAAGGTCTACTCGCCTAGTTGTGGATCTCGAACTCCTCTGAGCCACTGTCTATGTGGCTCTGCCAGCAGATGCGGAGGGCTTGCTTTGGTACAAGCTTGATACTGGTGTTGCTTTGTTTTTTCCTTCATGCGTCCCCTCTTTGTTTTTTCTTTTAAGATTACTGCTACTTTTAGAAACAATTGTCTCGTGAATACGCTCTAAATCAGCAAAAACATAGCTTGCGGACAAACAGCGAAGAGGAGGGGGGGGCGGTCCGAGGCTGCATGAGTAAGCCTAATGTAGATGAGATTGGGCTATTTATTGTACAGATCCAGAGTAGGTTTTTGTAATAGACACAATGATATAAGCACATAAGCACTGAGGTGGACTCAGATCTTAGAACAGATTAAAAGTAAACAATGGGCATAGGGAAGCCACTGCAAAAGACGGTCTTAGAGGCAATGTGAAATTATTATACATTTGGGGTTCTTTGAAATTATTGATCGTACATCATACAGAGCCCAAAATTGTCGTACAAATACGATAATTATCGTAAATCTGGAAACACTGCTCCACAACCCCATGGAAGATCATAAATGAGAAAGGGAGAAAAGGCAGTCAGCATCTAACCAAATATTGTCTTTAAGCTTCTTAGAATTTGGCCCTCCTTTTTTTACCCATTTTTAATTAGTGTTTGAGTTTCAGCAAAATTGTTTCCATTCCCTTTTTTATTAAAATAGAAATAATTGAAGAGTGACAGAAAATGTTGCACACTGACTTTTTCTTTATGTCAAATAAAGAGTTTGCCACTACATATAAGTTCTCCTGTGTACCTTTGGAAGCAGTTTTTGCCGTTTGATTGAGCTCAAAGAGCAAAGCTGGAAAAGGCTGGAAATGCTGTGGGACTTTTTGCTGTGACCTGCTGACCTCTGTCTTTTGATAGGAAAAAAAGTATCTGACTTGAGAAGAGCTGCAGCTGTGCTCAATATGTTACCCATAAGACCCTGGGTCAAAAGCTCTTTTCATCGCTTGTAGAGGAGGAAAACATTCAATCTTCATGTCCTTGAAGGTGAATGTTGGATTCACACAGCGTTTAGACAGTAGTCCAAAGTACTGTCCTCTTTATAGCATGTTGAGAAATTGTAGGTAATCTATTTAAGAACAGTCACTGGTCACACCTGCATTGGTCTGCATCTACATCTCCACACATTTACTTCATTTTTTTCCAGCTTGAATTTTCATCCTCTCTAAATGTCAGCTCAGTATTGCAGTATTTACCATAGGAGCCAACTTATGTCTGTACATCAATAAAACTTACCATACAGCAGGCAAAGTTAGAAAAGTTTAATATTTCTTTTATCGCTTTTGAAGTGAAAAGATGTGTAGGAGCCTCAGCTCAAAAGTCCACACTGCATCCAAACTTGACTTCACTCCATCACATAAACACCATGAACACCACAGTCTCCTTCAAACTTTCAGCCCCTTATTTTCCTCTGCTTGAATCGTCTGTTCATCCTCTTTGTCCTGTCATTGAAATATTAAAGGAGGCATTCTGAAGCAGTTCAAATAAGGAGTGGAGGTAATCTATTTTGTTGAGGTTTAAGGTGTCTTTCACCATAGTTAAAAAGAGCAACTCTAAATGTATTAGAATTAAGAGCAGCAGTTCCCAAATTAGGGGTCGGGACTCCAACAAGCCAACAGGGAAAGAACCACCTAGCGGTCCTCCAACTACACCCACACAGCTGGGTTCTCAGGCCATCTGGGTGACTGTACATAAGGAGTGGAGTTCTAGAGCCCAGCCTAAGGGTCACCACCTAACTGTTTGTGTTTGCCCCGCTCAGTGACACACCTGCTGACAAGCCGAACCTGGTAATTGGCAGATGCATGCCAGAGTCCAGAACCGGCGATATCAAATCCCACCTGAAACTGTTGGCTAAGGACAAGTATAAATACAGGAAGACTGTTATTCACACTGGCAGTAATGACATCTGGTTAGCCAATCTGAGGTCACTAAAATTAGTGCTGCTTCGGTGTGCAAGTTTGCTCAAGCAATGTGGGAATCTGTAATCAGCGCCGGATCATTACAGGAGTTCATTCCCGATGTCCACCGTGTGTGTGCGCCTGCCGTCTCTGTCCCTGTTGTTCCACATCTTCGTTCGTGCCATCCAGACCACCATCATCATCATCACTGTGCACTTTAATAAACAACCTTGCACTCTGCTTCTGCGTTTGGGTTCATACCTTCCACCACACTTCCTGACAGAATGATCCAGCCAGAAAAGATGGACCCAGCGGAAGCTGTCGCCCAGGAGATCGCCTCCCTGCAGAAGGACGTCTGGGCTAATCTGTCCAGGATCTCCGCCTGTCCTCACGCGCCTCTGCGAATCTCCGGAGCTGAGGAGATCCTAAAGGTGCATCCTTATTTTCGGAGGGTGTTCTCCACCCTGGACCTTGCCGCGATGCGGAGCGAGGCTGAGCGGGTTTACCAGGAGGCGTGGGAAGAGGTCGTCCGTCCACCCTCTCAGTCTTCATCTCCCAGCCATAGGCGGAAGTCCCGCCGCGCTAGGGTTGTTTCTGGAAGCAGGGAGCAGAACACAGCTCCCGCACCGACAGCCAGCATGGGGGCAACAGCCGTGAGCAATCCTCCGCTGACAGACGCTGCACCCTCACCGTCCCACCATCAGTCAGCAGCCTCCGTCATAGTCGGCTACCTCACCACGCCACGGGAGATGAACTGCCCCTCGGATGACTTCCCGGAGCAGCAGATCAGTCTCTGTGAGACACAGTCAGCGTACCGTCCTCCTGACATCGGGTCATGGAGGAACGACCCTTCTCCACCATCTCGCCGCAGAGTTTGGCGCTGTCGAGGTAAGCGTGCTTCCAGGGTGGAGGAGTGTGTCGACAGCACGCTAACAGCTGTTCTCTCTCCAATCTTCTCATCAGCCGCTCTTCCAGCAGCAGTCAGCTCATCGTTGGTTCTTCCTGCTCCGAGCTGTGCACCGGCTCCGCTCTTGTCAGCTTCAGCCTGTTCGGCCCCGAAGTTGGCGTCTGCTTCAGCCTGTTCAACCTTCTCCTCCCTTCATTCCTTGTTCCCAGAGCCAGCAGAGCCCATTCAGTCTCTGCTCCCAGAGCGAACAGAGCTGCTGGATTTGCCGCTGCCTCCGCCAGAGCTGCTGGATTTGCCGCCGCCTCTGCCAGAGCTGCTGGATTTGCGGCCGCCTCCGCCAGAGCTGCTGGATTTGCGGCTGCCTCCGCCAGAGCTGCTGGATTTGCGGCAATCCTCCTGGCCATCACAGCAGCAGCCCATCGGCACCCGCCGTCTCCTTATGGGCAGCCGGAGCTTCCTGTGATGACCAGGAGGGACCTGATGCCAGCTTGCAAGCCTCCTGTCTCAGGTCCACCAGCCACGGAGCGACCAGCTACACTAGCCAGGTTCCTTCGTTCCCGTCGGTGGGAACCAACCAGGTCCCTCTCTCTCCGCCGACGACCAGCCAAGCTTCCCCACCTCGTCCGTCTACCGTCCCGCCAATGGGACGTCTGTTCAGCTTCCCGCTGGATCTCCAGGTCCCCAAGAGAGGACTGCCAGGCCGTGCGCCTGTCTCCTGTCCCGTCAAGGGACGGCCGTCCAGCCTCCCATTGGACCTCTAGGACCCCAGGAGAGGACCGCCGGGCCATCCGCCCGTCTCCCGTCTCTCCAAGGGACGTCCGCCAGTCTTTTGTCCAGCAGAGGATGCCATTCGGGCTGTCTGCCCGACTCAGGTCCCGCCAGGGGATGCCCGCCAGACTCCCGTCCAGCCAGAGGGCGCCATCCGGGTCACCCACCTGACACCCGTCCTGCCAGGGGACCCCATCCAGGTTGCCCAACCGGACACCTGTCCCGCCACAGGACCCCATCCGGGCCGTCCGCCCGATACCCGTCCCGTGAGGGGTCACCACTCGGTCTGTCTGCCTGACATCCAGGGGCGTCAAAACAGACACTCGGGCCTTTCTGCCGTAGGCCCCCTCCACCCACCCTGGAATGGGTGCTTCTCTTTTTGTTTTCTGTCCCTCCACGGCGTCTGGAATCCACCTTTAAAGGGGGGGGTCCTGTCATGATTCTACACTCAGCTCCTCTCAGTCCCTCATCATCACCCGCACCTGTCTTCAGTCTCAGGCCACTCACCTCATGTCCTCATAACCCGTCACCTCCCTTCAGTCAGCGCCAGATCATTACAGGAGTATATTCCCGATGTCCAGCGTTTGTGTGTGCCTTCCTTCTCTGTCCCTGTTGTCCTACATCTTCGTTCCTGCCATCCAGACCACCATCATTATCATCATTGTGCACTTCAATAAACAACCTTGCACTCTGCTTTTGCGTTTGGGTCCATACCTTCCACCACACTTCCTGACACCATTAGCTCGGATGTTGAGCTGTCCTCTCTAATTGGCTAGACTAAGCAGCGTTCAGCTCCAACCTTCTCTCACGGAACAGTACCTATTCATGGCATGTTTCAGCTCAGCATTTCCTGGCTTCGGTAGTGTGGCTCGGCTGTTTCAGGTGCCACAACATCGCTTCCGTTAGCACGCAGGGCTGTTGGTCAGCAGAAGGTCCCTTTATCTTCTGGCAGCAGTCAATACGTATACATGAACCTCTAATTCAAGCTTTTTGGAGTAATCTGACTAAAGGCTTACCCCCTGTTGAGAGTTGAGTCGCAATTTATATGTCACTCAGAAATTCTAATTATTGAATGAAGTGTGTTCGACTCCTCTAGGATAGATGGCGACATGCACCCTTCGTGTTAGCATTCTGCTGCTTAGCCTTGAGCAGCACAGAGGCGGTAAACAGTGGTTGGCGGGAGGGAAGCACAGAAAAAGTAGGATGGGCACAATCACAATGCAACATCTTTTTGTCAGTCCAAAAATATGTGATCGGCCCCTTACCTTTGATTAGCCTTCATATTCTACTACTTTGTTGTTGTTGATTCGAGCTCCTGCATCTCATCACTTCCTGAAGGTAGGAGAAATGCAATTGGAAATCTATCTGGGGCGCTCAGTCCAATAGATATTGTTGAAAAGACTGTTTCATTCGGCCAGAATTTTAGGTTTAAATTTTTTTTTTTTTTTTTTATGTTTTGTCTGTTTGCCTGTGTACCACTTAACCTTACCTATAATGTCCGACTTAGTTTCTTTAAACTTCGTTTTTAAATAACTCCTCATCAGAATATAATGAACATTCCAGAATTAATGCTTGAAAATGATAGAAACAAACTTTTCAGGCAAATGTTTAGGTCACTACTGTAATCCCCCATACATGAGGTGTGTAACTAAAGTCAAGTGCTGAGTTCTGAAATGTGTTTTTACAGCACAGTTCTGCTCTGCCTTGGGATAGTAATAAACCTCGGCCTTCAAAGCACAGCCAAGCGCCACTTACTGCTGAGTGCTTCTCTGGTGGTTGGCCGAGATTACTCTCAAAACAAAGTGTGGACAGGTTGATTAATAGAAGGGTCTGCAGAGGTTCGTGCTGCAGTATATTTTCACACCCGGCAAACACTCGTTTATTTCTTTCGCATGGACTTTTATGGGCCGATCCTGTCATTGTGTGAGTTTGTCACTTCATAAAAATGGCCCCCTACTTCGACAGTTTTTCAGTAAAAATGTATCAGACCTCTTAGAGACTTGTTGTTAGAGCATCACAGGAGCAAAATGTGACTCTCAGGCAGCAGCATTTGCATACCATGTCAGACTCAACAGCATAACTTTGGGAAAACATAATCTTTGTTCAAACAGATATAAGATGCATACAGTACATAACACTATCACTGTTCTATTTATCCATTGACTCATCCATATTACATATTTATGATACAGCCCTCGAATTCACTTAACCTCTTTTTTTATACATGGCCGCATTTCCCCCAGAAAACTTGCTAAGCCTGGTGATAGAGAAGCCCACGGGTGACCCATGTTTTTGTAGAAAAAAAAATGTGGTCAAGTTTATAATCATGACTAGTATGTGGTGTCATAAACCGCTTGTTAACAATACTTATTTGTATAACAAAAAGGCACAATCATGTAATATGGTTTTACCAAACACAAAAAAAATTTATTAAAATAAATTATGTTAATTATTTTCACTTAAATTAAATCATATTAATCTCAGAACAACCCATTGCTTGTCACACTTAAATGTAACATAAATTAACTAATTAAACAATGTGCAAACATGGCCAATGGGGAAAAAACAGGGAACTCTGAGTCTGAAGAGGTATGTTGTGTTGTGTGACCTCTACTTTTAGCTGCACATGGTAAAGGTTTGATCAGTGGAAGCAATCCATTGTCGTTTCAATCAAGCAATCCATTGCCATCTTAATCAAGCTCAACCACAGAGGGAGCATTTATTTTGATGTGAAGACTGTCAGTGAGGCAAAGTTAGTTAGACAAAGCTATCTACAGTATTAATACTGTTAATATTTTAATATAAATACAAGACATCCATCCATCCAACTATTTTCTGAACCGCTTATTCCTCAAGGGGTCGCGGGGGGGCTGGTGCCTATATCCAGCTGTCAACGGGCGAGTGGCAGGGTACACCTTGGACAGGTCGCCAGTCCATCACAGATAAATGCAAGACATGCTTACAATACTCTTTCTTGTAGAGCCATCCGCTAAGCTTAGGGTCAGTTAACCATTTTGAATCAAATTCGCTGGTTCAGTGTTAACTATAGCAATTTAGGCCTGTACAGGTGGGTGCTCCGATGATTTGGTAACGGCCGTAGTAACTCGCCCTGGCTTTAGCTCTTCATCAAGCCATATGAAGAGGTAAAAATGCCACCTGAATACTAACCAAACAAAGGAGAAGGCGCACCTGAAGCTTTGTAGAGATAATGGAAAATAAACCAGACCTTTTATCCTGTTCAAGTATCGATTGTAAGATGTCGCTATTGCGCTCTAAACTGTATCGGAAGATGCAGTTAAAGTTGTACTTGCAGGTTAAAGAGACAGCATAAAAAAATCTGGATATCACATTGCATGATTTAAAAATATATTTATTTTTTTTGCTGCAAAGAAGTATTTAAACACATGGCAATAAGCAATAATTCTTGAGACCTGATATTCTGTCCACCTCTACTACACTTATTAATCTAAATTAGTAGCACCTGTCTGAGCTTGTTAAAGACACCTGTACTAGTACACTAAGAAATGATTCACAAGGTTACTTAGAATGACTTAAAAACATTAACATTAATAATTAGTAACATGTTCATTGTTTTTTAAGTTTATAACTTATATTAAGATGTTGATCCAAATTACAACTAGAGAAAGATGTCTTACCTCAGAAATATATTGTATTTGTGAAATGGATCGTGCATTTATGAACCATTTCCAGTGTATTTGTGAAACATCTTGTTTGCATTTGTGAACCAGCTCATATGCATTTGTGAAATAGCTCGTGTGCATATGTGAACTTCATCATGTGCATTTGTGAACCACATCGTGTGCATTTCTGAATATATATTACAAGTTTTTCTCTAAATTATATTTATGAACCAGAGCGTTTCCATTTCCGAATGAGCATGTCCATTTCTGAAAAACCCTGTGTAAGTTTATTCTTAATGAGACTGATCCGGCCTGATAATCTTCAGCCCTCCTTTTTGCAGACATGCACATTAGCTGACATTAGTGAGAAACGTGTTGTGGAAAGACACTAGCTATGAGCCGCTCTTAGCTCGTCAAGGAGGAGGTCGGATTTTGCACAATTTAGACCTGTGACCAATTTATTTTATTTTTTTTTGTTTGTTTCTTATTTTTTAACAACCTGACCCTTATTTCTGACATAAAATAAATTTGTATATACTCAACCAGATAACTTTCTGTTATGAGTTGTTTTTAATCGTATTTTTTATTTTTGTTTTCCAGAAACTGAAAAACTGGTCGGAACATCCAAGTGAAAGCAACATTTCTGCGTGTGCATCAGACAGGCCCCTTCACTATCCATTTTTAAAACCCGAATAAATAAAAACATTTTTACTCATTGGCTTTCAACCCAGAGTGAGTCTTGATTTCTGTTTGATTTCGCTATTTTATGCTGTTTCTATGCTCATCTTATCACTTTCTTGTATTATCATCTTTACTTTCCTCTTTGTATGACTTGGTTTAGAATGATTAAATTGTAGGCCTATAGCAATTCTTAGATTGTATTTATTGTCTGATGACACTTCCTTGATGTACAGCACTTTGATTTAGCTTTGTTTTTGTTTTGCAGTTTCAAGACCAAACAGCTGTCAAAGGACACCAGAGACAAAATTATAGATCTACACAAGGCTGGAAAAGGCTCTCGGGCAATTGCTATGGAGCTTGGTGAAACTAGATCAACTGTCTGAGCAATTATTAGAAAATACAAGAGGCTAAAGATTACAGTTAGTCTCCCTTAGACTGGGGCTCCATGCGTGATCTCACCTCATGGTATATTTATCACTGATGATAAAAAAAAGGTGAGAAATCAGCCCAGAACTACACGGGACGAGCTGGTCAATGACATGAAGAGAGCTGGGACCACAGTTCTTAAGGTTACTCTTGGTAGAACACTACTTTGTCACGGATTAAAATCAGGCGTTGCATGGAGGCTTTCCCTCTTCAAGTCGTCATATGTCCAGGCCCGTCTTAAGTTTTCCAGTGACCCTCTAGATGATTCAGAGGAGGCATGGGAGAAAGTAATGTGGTCAGATGAGACCAAAATAGAACTCTAAACTTCACTTGCTGTGTTTGAAGGAAAAAGAAGGATGAGTTGCATCCCAAAAACATTATCCCTACCGTGAAGCATGGGATGGAAACATCATGCTTTGGGGGTGCTTTTCTGCGAAGGGCATGGACAAATGCACTGTTTTAAGTGGGGATGAATGAGTCCATGTATTGTGAGATTTCGATTAAAAACGAGTGGCTCCTTAAGAAGCATATTAAGGTTCTAGAGTAGCCAGTCTCCTGGCATAAATCCAATAGAAAATCTTTGTGTTGGTCACTGACAGTCCTGAAACCTGAAAGATCTTGAGAAGATCTGTATGACAGAGTGGGCTAAAATCCCTGTTTTTAGTGTATGCAAACCTGGTCAAAAACCACAGGAATCGTTTGACCTTTGTTATTGCAAACAAATGGTTCTGTAAAAGATTTTTCCTCTCATTTTCTCAGGTAATCAAATACTTATGTGCAACAATAAACTACAAATCTCTTATTTAAAAACAATAGAATTTGATTTCCTGAAGTCTTTTTAAATGTTGTCACAATGTGAATGTCATACCTCTCCATAATTTCTAATTGGGACATTGCATCCATTGCATGTGCTTGGAAACTAAGTAGTATTGTGATGGAGCAGCAGGGTAGAACCTTCCAACTGTATGAGATTGTTAGTAACTGAGCATGCTGGGTGGGTAAATGCAGCTGGGGTCCTGATAGAGGGGAGCTGCAGTGCGGTCAGCCCCTCATCCCATCACAGGGTTATAATTAACATCAACTTCAGACTGCAATCAGCAAAGCCACAAAGCAAATTAGCTCCCCCCCCCTCTCTTATTTGGTGTTCAAAAGCATGTTATCCTTGTGTTCTTAATTAACAGTTTGTGCTTGGAAAGCAGGTTAACAGTAGCCCTTCATTAGTTTTTTTTTTTTTTATTAAGCCACAGTATGGATAAAGGGCAACCTACCTCAATGTTTGCTGATGTGCAGTTCTTGATTCTAACACAAGAAGATTAGTAACCAGTGTTTTACTTAAAAAATGCCTTTTTTTTCATCTTAACTTTGTGTCTGGGATCAAAAATACAAAATTGAAAAACAGGCTACCCGGGGATCTACATGACCCGGAAACTGTTATGCGTGCAAGACTGTGGGTAGCATGAAGAGCGTCTGTGATTGCTATTAGCTACCACAGATGTTACTGAGCCGAAGGACACACTTTAGTGCTCTCGTTGGTACCATTCTTGGAACAGTGACTGGACCTTTGACTGAATAAATGTGTGTTAAAATGTTTCAGCTGCTGTGTTTTTGAGGTGAACAGGAGCACAACCCACAAGAGTTTCACATGAATGATAAAATAGTTATTTATCTGTTGTTGGCTTTTGTTTTCTCATTCAACGCGCATAATTTACAAAAAGGTATAAAAGGCCAAATTATTTTTTTTTAAACACATGAAACCAAGAGATGGGGTTTGTTTCGAAAAACAGAACTTTGTAGCAGTGCCCTAACCACTAGAGTAGCGGCACACGGCAAAAGTGCTCTCCTAACCTCATTTAAATAACACATAGAGCACTCCGTCATTGGCTAGCCACTGTTGATGCAGACAATAGGGCAATCTAAAATATTCATTTCATATTCCAGTTTGTATTTACATCAGCATTCTTTATGAAACTCAGGATTTACTTTAGTTTAAGGTTATTTCACCAATTGAAACTTTTAGGAAATGTTAACTTATGACTCAGATCTTATCTGGGGGTCAGACAGGATGTTTGAAGTGCCCTTTCAAAACAAGAGTCATTAATCTGAATGGTATGCTGTAACCCTGTGTCCACACCAAACACGATTGGAGCGACTAGAGCTTCAGGTTAACATGTAAAATCAATAGTGGAGCGCGATGAAGCGCGACTTCGGGTCCCGTGACACTTCAGAAGCAGATTTGATCTTAAGAGGTTTGTGGGTGGCTCTTAAAAGAGCCGTTGTTGCTGTAAAAGCACCTCTCGGCCTAGAAGTGAGCCTAGAAACGGCCTCCTCACCTGGTTTCCTGGTAGCAGCTCCCACACCACATCCCACGCTGCTCAAATATTATAAACTTTTACGAGCCGCAGACAGATGAACAGCTGCTCAAAAATTATGTTTATGGATCCCTCCGCCATAGCTGGATTGTATCTGTAGCTCACCAAACCCCAAGTGCAGCGGTCCCAGCTCTACCGGAGGCCAGGCCAAACACGTAATCCACTTTGTCCCCCATCAGATCGGAGACCTTAGTCCATAATCCACCGGCAGCTGCACTCTAGCCCCAGCTCCGCTGAAGCCTTGGCTGAACACACAGTCCTCCATCAGCTCGGTCCATAATCCACCGGCAGATACACTCTGGCCCCAGCTCTGCTGAAGGCCAGTTTGCACGTGAAAATACCATATTTGAAGCGCATCCAGTTCGCTTTGTACACACTTCAAGGTGCGAATGTGCACGCTAGGCGTGTGTCGCGCTTTTTAGTCGATCCTATCATGTTTGGTGTGGACACAGTGTAAGGATTAAATTAAATTGTCTCCATTCTAAAATTGCCTTACATTTGTCTAGAAAGACTAAAATATTCCTACATATTTTACCTCTTACTTTGAAATAAAATTATAATAAAAGACAGAGGAAGACCAGTGTATGATATCACTATGTCAAAATGGGTATTTGAATCATTCAGAATCTGTTCATGTGAACACCACACCAACATTAATACCTCCAATTTGATGTTTAAATTTAATTGGTTAGGTTTTTAAGAAGCTGATTTGGAAGAAACTAGACGTTTATTTTTTTCTCACATTCCCTAAATATTTATATTTAACAGTGTATATTCTTTGAAAGCCAAGTAAAATTACTTGTTGCTATTAACAAACTTAGTAAATAAATCTATCTGATTAGACCAGCACTTATATTTAAGGCACTGGAATGAACAGAAAGCTACATGATCATTTAATATTTAAGTAAAATAATTCTTTATCGTCAAACAAAGGGAAAATTTGTCTGTAGCAGCAGGGGTGAAAGAAGGATAGAAGCATACAAGAAAAGGCAGAAAAAGTATAAAAACTTAATTAAGAATACATATGTACATTTTAGACAAAATTTCAAAAACCGAAATACTGTGCAGTTATTAAAAATAAAGTCGCATACTAAGAAAATGTGTAACTGAGTAAGATAATTTAAAAAGTTTTAATATTTATAGAATTTGAATATATAGGTGTGCAATAAAAAGTAAAGGTATTATTTATAACAAGTTAACAGAACATAAACTAAGAAACAGATGTGAAAATTATATTCAGTGTAAATTACAGCAGAGGTATGAACTTTAGACACTACTAGATATGCTTTAGTCTACCTATGTCATAATTTAATTCCATCTTTTTAATCACTGCTTCAGAATTCACTATTTTCGAATTGAACCCTGTGGTTTTGTCTTGATTTCAAAACTGTTTTTAAAAATTATTATTCAACCTTTTATACCATTTTTATGTGATAACTGAGAAAACAAAAGCTGGCATCAGCTGACAAACGTCATTCATGTGAGACACTAGTGGGTGGTGCTCCTGTTCAGCTTCCAGCTGTTCTGCTGATAAACCTAATGGCTGATCATCACTGAAATATTAAGACAAATTAATGCAGTCAGAGCTTGTGGCTCACTACGTTTCGAAAACAACACTGACGAGATCTGTGGCAAGGTAATAGCAACCATGGATGCGCCGCACGCATCCAACAGTCTTGCACGCAGAACGATTTCAGGGTCACGTAGGTTGCAGTATTAAAATATTACAAATAAATCCTGTCCTTTTGGCCCGTTTTTCAATTGTGTATTTTTGATCTTAGACCAAACATTTTAAACAAAAAAACTAGGCATTTTTTTTGTTTTGTTTCTGATTTAAAAACAAATACAAATTCTATCACCTTTTTGTTTTTTATTTTTGTTTGAGATGGTAGATTCTTCCTCCTGAAACCAGTTCGGATTGGAATGTGGGTCCATGCTGACGAGATCGTACTGAAAAGGTCTGGGTACAATTATGTACTAAAAACGAGCATCCAACCAGAAAAGATTTATAAAGTTTAATGTTGAGAATGGTATGCAGGGACATTCAACCCTTTTCACTCAGGCCCAGGCCAAAGTACTGCAAAGAAACAGACTGAGTGGATGGCAGTTCAACCAGAAAGTACAATGGCAACAGGAAGAGGAACATACTTTGCAGGCTTTTCTTCGGCAGCAAAAGGAGTGGCCATTGTTGATTAAATGGAATTTCTGAGAGAGGGAGAAAGTGGTGTCTAATTACCGGGGAAATAACCCCCTAAAGGACAGAGGAGGAGAAAATGGAGATAGCACTAATCTCTACAGAAAGTTCCTCTTCAAATGATGGCTTCAAAAACAAGGTGAAGAACTTGCAACACTATGTTTACGTACACATCTAAATCAAGCGGTTAGCAGTAGTCTGACGAATGGCCTAGCCAGAGTTGAGAGTTGTGTTCCAGTTTACATGTCACTCAGAGAATTTAATTATGAAATGAATTGCATTAGACTCTGCAACCCTAGGTGTTGACATGCACCCTTCATGCTGACATTCTTCCATTGGACTAGTCATCACCCGGTAGGGGTGCTGGAATCATTTTTGAGGAGTAAGAATCTGTACCCTAAATTTACTAAACGGGTTTACTAATGGATTACTGCTCCGTTCCCTTGGTTTATTAAACTGTGCACACAGATTCGTAATCCGTTGCCTCGGTTTATTAAACCATGTGCACAGATTTGTAAACCGTTCCCTTGCTTTATTAAACTGTGTGACCGTCCGGGGTCCTGTCCGCTTGATGATACACCCTGGTTGTTTTAGAAAAGCAAATTGCTGCTTTGGCAGACTGGTTAACATGCAGGACTGGCAGGCGGTTTACAGTGATTTAAATCCTGCTCAGTTTGCACTTTGCCACACATCCATTTTTGGGGTTCCTGCAGGAAAGTAGGGTATAAACATAAGCATTGTTCAAACCGAGGATATTTCCCTGGCATTATTTATAAATCATAGTTTTGTCCCCACCATTATTTTCATATAATCAGTATCCAAACTGATATTCGATTATCTTAAAAGGTTTCTTTATGTGCGGGTCTAGCATTCTTTGCCAAGATTCATGTTGCGTCCAATAAAGACTTGCATTCAAAGTGGGAACCGTATCAAATATTACCCCTCAAAAAAATTTCTGCACCTGTACCCTGCTGGGCTCTGTAGACTACAGTCACACAAATAATAAATAAATGCTAAAGCCTGTGAAGCAGACAGAGTAGAAGCAGAATATGCAAAATGAGTAAAGAAATGGACAACATTGCTGCAGCAAAGAACATTTTGTAGGTAGTCTACTGTTAGATTGTATTACACTCGTTATCGCTGTCCGTTCTGTTGTTATTCACACTTTCACTGTCTCATCAGTTCCCCAAGTGGGAGTGCCCAGCTCCCAATAGCTCGAGTTCTCCTGAGTGTCGTCTTACATGCAGAGAAATTCAATTCTCCAATCGTACTATCTGGGTACCTTAGACTGATTCTCAAACTTCAGTTCAGTTTGACTTAAGTTGAGCTAAGGTGTATACATGCATTTCAAAAGTCTGATTTCATTCAGACTAAGACAATGATTCGACTTTCTCTTGCTACACGTGAACACACTGACTAACCATATTCAGGTTTTACCATGAACGAGCGAGGGATGTTAGGGACCGTGGTCCAAACATTTGTCTGGGCCAAAAAAATATGAGAGACAGATGGCATTAGGGGTTCAGAGTCCATGAGGCTGAAATCAGAATCCAAAAAACAAGAGTCAAGGGTCAGATTTACAGATGGTTATACTTAGACCAAAAAAAGATGCAGGCAGAGGCAATGGTCAGGGTGCAAAAACAAGTTAGGTAGACATGAAATGCTTAAAGGTTGTGAGAGGAATTGACAACAGACAATCTCACACTGAGTGGCAACAGAGCAGGAGCTTAAGTAGGCAACAGCCCAGGAGGAAACATTGAGCTAATCAGCAGGGAGAGGAGGGATAGGGGAGCAAAGTGGGAAACATGACAGGAACAGAGCAGACTATGACAGAAATATATATGTCAATCTAGTATTTGAGTGTTGTACATTAATCTACGACTATTTTTGCACCATTTTTGTCTGCTGCTGTTTAGGATTTTTTTTTTACAGTGATCACATTAAAATAAATCAGTCATAAAAAAGTTGATGTCTGAATGGGGTGACTGAATGTTAAAATATTGATCCCAGATTTAAAAGTAGACTGAGTCATCAGAGAACTGGAGTCCTGCATGTTTTAGGGTGTGTTCATACCAGGACGGTCCATTAATTCGCTTGCTTTGGTCAGGACCAATTTTTTTATTTTTTTTGGGCTTTGATTCTTATTCACACTTGGGGCAAATGCAGCAGGACCAGAGTTTCTCAATGAAAAGACATGTGTAAAGTTCTTTAAACCATTGGACAGTTAAGTGTGTATGCAGGGTAAAACCAGGAAGCCATGTAAAATAGCTAAACTTAATTTCCCTTTTTGACCTGTCTGAAAACGGCAATGGAAAAATCTGAAGGTGACAGCACATTGTTGAGGATTTGGAACGCATCTGTGCATATTTTGATCACTTCAATTGGACAAAGTTTCCTGATTTTAAAACTATACCTACATTGACGCTTCTGCCTGCATTACGCAAAAGCAGAGCAGTTTAGCTCAAGCACATTCATGTGGGTGAAATGTTCAGGCATGCATAAATCTACATGGTGTGTGATGGCACGATTTGGATTCCCTGTTTAGTTTGTTTGAATTTAATGAAAACTTAAATGAATTAATTGAATATTTTGTCAGTTAATTTATTAAAAACATTTATAGATAAAAAAGATTATGACCGAATGCTATAAAGTATTGAAATGACCGACCAACATGCAAAGATTGTAGTGCAGCTTCTGATACAGCTACAGATCTTAACAGAAATGTTTGACATTAAGACCGTTTGATTCAAAATGAGTTGTGCAATAGGCGATAAGGGATTGGGTAG
Source organism: Apricaphanius iberus (assembly GCA_028564705.1). Taxonomy (NCBI): domain Eukaryota; kingdom Metazoa; phylum Chordata; class Actinopteri; order Cyprinodontiformes; family Aphaniidae; genus Apricaphanius; species Apricaphanius iberus. The sequence goes on along the minus strand of JAPXFQ010000166.1, from coordinate 1,847,958 downwards.
AATTAACATAAACATGAAACGAATATGGATAGACTGTACCGATTTCCTTAATGGGAATATTGGCAGCACATGTATGAAAATGCAATAAATTAACAATTACTTCTCATAACTCGCCACAAAGACGGATGTCCGTCCAGACTAAAAGGTTTTTGTTTGTTTTTTGTTCACTGGCTTGGATAAAGTTCAGTTGCATTCACATCTGATTTGCTCCGCACCAGGATTAATTTGGAATCGCTCCGAGACCACCTCTTCAGAGGGTCTGTTTGCTTTTTGTATGCCCACCAGAGTTCGCTAGGTTGTATTCACACCAGCGCTAAAGGTCCAGACCAAGGGAGGAAAATAAATGAGCCAGGTGTTAATACGCCCTTAGTTCAGTCCTTGCTTCAACAAACCTTCAAAGTAGTAGTAGAAAAATGTTTCAGTCTGTCACCAACTTCTGCTAAAGCTTTCTAATGTGGCAGGAAGACCGCAGTTAGCTCAGATTACTTTTGATTTTATGAGCCCCACCTTCGTCTTCTTTTATTGACACTACTAGATATCTCAACTAAGAAGAGAAAACAAGCTTTTCAAATTGAAACCTTTTGCTTTCTAATTATTTGTCTACTAAATTGAACAGATGTAATTATCTGAGCAGTTAGAGCCATTTATAATAGAAATGATCATCTTCACATCCCTTTTATTTATTTTTTTATTGATGTTGACCCAAGCAGAAATGATTTGCAGATATCTTTTGTTGGTAATTATTGCCTTTTACTACTTTAAACCAAATTTTCAAGGGGAGAATTCAACTTATTAGGTCTCAGAAAGGTCCCAAATACTGCTTCTTTTTTACTAGCTAGATTGTTTTCCTTTTCAATGACTTGCTGGAGTTTGAGATTTCTCTCCATGGCAGCCAAGTCATTTCTCTTTATTTATTTTCCTTAGCATCTTGCTGGTCAGTTATTTGTTTTCTGTGGTGTCCTTGTGTGTTTATAAATGGGAGAGGGCTGTCACTTCAATGCTGAAAGGATGTTTTGAGTCCCGAGAAAGATTTTTATTTATTTAATTTAGGTGAAAGGAGAGTGGTGAATAATGCATCTCAACCTGCTACATGTACTGTTTTTTATCATTAGCATGCAGCCCAAGTTATCTGCAGAATACTTATGAGTACCGGCAAAATGTTTGTGATGTTATTTATTTATGTTGCTCCCTTCAATTATTCATTTGTTTATTTATTCATGGAAGAACTAACTGAAATTGGTAAATTCATTTTTGCTGAAGGGCTTTTGGCCTCACTCTATCCCCACCCTACACAGGGGGGGAAAGGGAATGGGAACGGGCGGGAATTGCTCCTTTGGACTCACAAGAGAGTTACTTTTAAACATGCAGCCAGGTCAGCAGACCAACAGGACATAGATCAGTGAAAGCTAAAATCAGATAAAAGCATAGACAACACCATGAGACTCCTGACGAAGGTAACATATAACTGACAGATAAAGAAGGGAAAGTTTCAAACACTCAGACAAGACTTCACAGGTTCAGATTAAAGGATAACATAATAAACTGTGGTTGCCTTTATTTGAGTTCTTGCTCTTGTGGCCTCTTCGTATTAGTGTGTGCTCAGTGTATTTTTTTTATTATTTGGTCTGGGATTTTGTTTAATTTCACACTTGCGCAAACACTTCATAATTATTCCTGATAAGTGATAATGAATCACTGAACATTAAATTATTTTGTTTCTGTGTGTCGACAAGCATAAGCCTTGTCACAAGCAGCTAACAGAGAATAACTTCCAATCACGTTTTTGTGCTGAAGAATTAACAGAAAGACCTGTGTTTATGTCCATGTCTGTTACTGTGTTCCTGTGCGCATTCATTCATTTTGACAATATATTGATACATTTCTGTTTCTGTGTTTTTCTTTGTTTTGTGGCTTGCAGTGCAGACAGTCTGTAGCCTTTCTTGATGCCAGAAGCAAGAAAACGACAAAATTATCAGAAACTGGTGGGAGAGAAACGTCAGCAGTAAAAGAGTAAGTTCATACAGATCTCACACATTCACATATTTTAGCATGGGATACCTCCCTGTTTCTGTGGTTGGGTTCCACAATGTCTACATTTCCAAATTTTATTGTCGATTTTTATGAGTTAAATTTTTCATTCCCTAAAAGCAATATAACAAAGTATTAAAGTCCATAAAAAAGATTTTTCAGCAGACCGGTCATGTCAAATGGGTATTTGCCTGACCAAATAAAACGACTGTGCAGCCTTAGAAGTATAAGCCAAAGAAAACCGTTGTGAGTTTGCCCTTTAGAGCTGGCAAGTCCTTGAAATCTAAATGGTTCTATGTAAAAAGAATATAAGAAAATTTTATTCCACACACTGTACGTCAAGCACACTTGTTTACAACTTTACAACACTAATGCCTGAATCTTTAAGAAGAAGCTGACAAAGACGAAAACAAATCTTTAAAAACTGATCTGCAGTATTCACCTGAACCAAGAAGTAAACTGGTGTCAATTGCATTATTTCTTTTTTATTTTTATCAGGAAAGGTGATTATTTATGGTCAAAAAACCTTTGCACATACAAATCTGTCAAGGCCAATTTAGTTCACTGAGTGGCGTTCTGAAGCCATTTAGGGGAATAAAATCTTGTTTATTAACACTTATATGTGTAACAGCATTTTAATTGGAAATAAACAAACCTTTCAATGCCTTTTCTAATTTCAATTAACAATATAAAAAATATTTATACATTTTGACAATTTACAGTCTTCTAAAATCATGTATAAAACAGAAATATCAAAATACCAATTACGATTAATTCTGTTTAATTCATTTTGCACTAAAATTGCAATGAATACCATTTCAAGGCACTGATAAATGGGTTCACTTATTATCCAGTTATTTTTTTCCAAATAAAATTCAGATCAGTTGCATCTTTCAAGAAGAACCCAGCCATACACTCACATCCAGATTCTAGTGCATGCAGTGCAGTATAGTATATATTCAAAATGCAATATCTACATCTGTAAATCATATAATACCATGTGGTAAAGAAAAAGATGCAAAGTAGAAACAATAACCAATAAATTGATAATGATGTTGGACTACTCTCCAATCAACACCCCTGCCCCCGTCTGTACTATCGGCCCCCTTGGGAAGTGAAGGGCCGCAGAAGTGCGGCTCAGCAATAACATAGTAGTATTATAAGAAGAATACGGTAGCTAAGACAAATGTAAGCTGCATGTTTGCACTGACGAAGAGAAGGTGGAATGTGCTTTAACTCCGTCTGCTTTACTCCCACCAGCCTCTGTTTACTGCCTGTGTGCAGCTCAAAGCTAACCGCTATAAGGCTAACACATTGGGCGCATATCGCCATCTGTCGTCGGGGAGTCGATCATACTTAATTTAATAATTTGATTTACAGAGTGACATGAAAACTGGGATTCAGCTCTCAACAGGGGGGAAGCCCTTAGTATGATTATGCCAAAAAGCTTGATTTAGATATGCATGTAAACATACTGAGTGTTAAAAAAAAAAGAAATCAGCCGTTCGCTGATTCGATTAGCAGCAGATGCATGTGGACCTGGTTGTAGACCTCAAGAGGGTGGTTTTCTAGTGTGGCCGCAGCTAACCATTATTAGCCCAGACGTCATGTTCCTATTGGCTTGGAACAGCAATCTTTTCCGTGGTCTGGTTTCTGTCCACTGGGCCTCAGCTCAGCTGTGTCGGCTTGTGCAGCTCTTGGTTTTGCAGCGGGGTGGCAGAGCAGCAGCAAAGACAGGCTCTTTTTTGGTGGAATCTGTAATTCAAAAGATTATTTCTGCAGGGTTTTGAACAAGTTAGTCAAGACTTATTTCATCAGCCATTTACAGTTCACCTGATTGATCACCGGACTGTAACAGTCATTTGGATCCAATGAGTTTCTTCCAGAGTTTCTTTTCAGAGACAATGCTTCTTGACTGTTTAAAAAAAGAAAAAAATGAAAACCTGTGACAGCTCAGAATCACACGTCCATAGACAAACAAATAAAATTGCACTTTTTTTTATTTTTGTTTTTTTTATTGATAATTTGCAATGTTGTGGATTTTTGTTTAGATGGATCAAATGCATAATAATTCTCCTTTATTAGAATAAAAAGCTTATTTCAAAAAAGCCATTTTCATTGTGGTTCTACCTTAGAAAAACATATCTCTTTCTACCGGTTTCTATACAGACATAAACGATGGACTGGGGACCTGTCCAGGGTGTACCACACCTCTTGCCCAATGACCACTGGAGATAGTCACCAGCCTTCCCCCCACGACCCTTCAAGGATAAAATGAAAAGATAATTGATGATGGATAGTCATAAAATGATCACTGGTCAAGCTGTGAAAGATTATAGCTGAAATTATCTAATTTAATTAAAAGAGAGCTATAAAAGAGTTGCAAATGTATGTATGCACTTTCTGTTTATACTCATTACAATTGATGAACTTGGAAATGTTTTGTACCATTTCAATTTGTCTCACATCTTGTGGTTATAGCTTAAATAAATGTTCAGGATTCTTAAAATTGTGCTTTTTAAATTTTGCTTAATCCTCTTATCCATGGTAACTAACCAAGTATAACTTCTCCACCTGAAGCAACTAAAAGTGAAGTGCAAATATACATACGGTATGGCTTAGCTTTTTCAGTGTTTCAGTTTGGTAGACAGATCTGAAACTAAAACTATCAATTAAAAATTGTTTTCATTCAACCAAGAAGTTTGTTTCTGATAACAAATTACCCAGAGATATCTCAAAGTACAATAAAAAATGTAAGATTAGTACAATTTTGGCATTACTTATGAATAGTGTGTTGAAATTTATTCTCAATATTTGATGTAAAAACTATAATTAAAATGAAAGTAATCAAACAATTTCTTACAACAGCTCTTTGCATGTTTCCATTGGTATTTGGATCATTTGTTTGGTGAGCTTCACATTTAAGTTAAGAAGGCATCTATGTAGACTTGTTTATTCACTGTCTAATAGTTGTTTGTTTCAGGGATTAAAATATATAGTCTCACCAAAAAAATGTCAAAAGATATATTTTTCCTTCACACAAAGAGGGATAAATCAGACACTAGACTAGAGGTGAAGCATCTTATAAATGATGTGCACAGTGCTTTGTCTTTCTAAAATCCACATCCTGCATGCCAGTTATGGTTTTAAAAACTAAGGGAGTTGCTAAGTGCTGCATAACACAAATATATACTTTTTACCATTTAATAGATAGTTTGAAACTGAGTCCCTTTCAGATGTTCATTACTGATTTGGTTTCCACATGCAAGTCTAATTCATTTCCATAGATCTGCCTTTCCAATACAGGCAACAAAATTATGAAGGTGCAAAAATGCTTGTCTGGACAGGGCCGTTTTTACTTCAGTATGCTATTTTAGAGAAATGTATGTATATGTTTATTAGAGGTAATGAACCATACTAAAAATGCAGTATGAGTAAGGTCCCATGAGTCTGGTCAGGCGTGTCGTGCTCTATTCTTCAAGATGTCAGCAAACACAGTGCTACCACCGAATTAAAATTTGTATCATTTAATTACAGCACACTTCATTTATTTTAATCTTGTTTATGCACCTTGATTGTTTCTCAATATATATATTTTCTAATTAACTCAGATTGATCAAAATGCATTGATTTTTGTATCCCTATTAAATAAACTCCTCTATGTTCTCCTTGCTTATTTTTCATAATTAACATTATGCTAGTATGTGGCTGTGGGGGAGGGCACTATTGACAATGTTGGATTTTAATGTGACTTTGCCCAAACACAAATTTTCTAAGATGACGAATACGTGGAAGCTTGAAAAGAAAAAACAACCAACAATCACATAAATCACCAGAACATGACAGATTAGGTTGCGGTTATGTCGTTTGGTCCTAAAGTTCAGGTCAAGTCACCATACCCATCCACCCATCAGCATTGACCTTGGTTGCTGGAGTCATTGCATGCTTACATCCAAGCAAACTTTCATGCATTCATGGCTGCCTGCTTGGACAAAATGCCATTTCAAACCCAGCGGGCACTTTAATTTTGATTGATGACTCAGTTTATCTTTAGAATAACAGTCATCTGATTTGTCGCACCACCTTGGTAGCAGCCTACTTCTCTCTCCTCTCATCCTCAACCCTTACTCCTATCACCCACCCCCCACCCTATATGAAAATTATATTAGAAACAAAATGAGATCAGAAATGTTGTGTTTGACAAGCAGCTTGGTAAGGGGGATTTATAGGTGGGCTTAATCCATGGAAATTTTATGCTAATAGTACTGCTGGCCCAGCAATTTAGTAGAAAATTAATCAGGGGGCTGGATGGAGAAGACGGGAGGAGAAGAGAGGAGAAAAGAGGGGAGGAGATAGGTTACTCCATAAACACCCTTCACCCTCCTCACCCCCATTCCCTCTCCTCAGCTCTGAATCTCATCAGAAATAGCCATGGGGTGTTGTCTTTGTGATGGGGTGGGGAGAGAAATGGGGAGTCAGAATTACACTGCAGCTTAGCACTGATTGATGCAGTAATATATGCACCAACGTATGCAGCCATGCAGGGAGCTGACATATCATGGATTAGAGCTTCCCTTTTCCAACAGTCCCCTCCTGCACGGTAGGAGACACATTTAGCAGGAGATCCATAAACACAAACACACACACACACACATATTCACTTCTCAAGCCAGTTCAGTTTTGCTCATATTCTATTTACCCTGTTTAGCCCTTGGTTGTGCATCCTTTATATGCTGATAGCTTTGTGTGTAAATGGTGATTCAGCCTTTGCTAGTCTACTCATTCCACTATCTTGTCACACGGTCTACTTTACCCACACAGACTCTCTGCATATTCATTACTAATCCACTCCGAACCCTCAAACTCACCATTACGGTTATTTGCTAATGAAGTCATTTTCAGATTTTACCGGTTTTAAAACAACACAATTAGGACTGAGGCCTTAATGATGTTTTCAAGTTAAATGCAAACTAATCGCTTGCTCCCATTTCTCTGTCTCATTTCCTCCTCTGCAGGCTTGCATCTCAGCAGGAATGAACAGAGTAGATGAACACTAAATTGTTTCATGGGCATAGGGGTGTTTTTGGTACCATTTTTTTCTTAACCGTGTTGCAAGCCTGTGTGATTTATTATTTTTACCCCAAGAGACATCTGTTACACCATTCCCTGTTTTTGCCCCGTTTTTGTAATGCATCATACGCCAGAGGAAAAGTAATATAATCCAGCCTGGGATATTGCACTCTGGAGTCTAATAATCTAATGTATACTAGGGCTGTTGTCATTAAAGTGCCAGTGGAGCTGTAGGAAGATGCTGGGTAAGTACACATCTTTCTGTCTCTGAATTCCCACTAATATTTGTCTTTATTCCCACCAGTTGCTCAAACAGAAATTATTAGACAACCACAGACTTACACTTGTAACACCTTATACCTTACACCTTATATGTCTGTTGACATGTTGGTCTTACAAAAAGTAAACAGACACTGAGCTATGCTGGAACAATTTGGGGTTAATGATATCACAATTTCTTTTGAAATTGGGGTCATTCAGTTATTTGAAATACTGTTTCAAACTTCACAGTAATACATCTTTATTTAGCAATGCTAGCTAAATAAAGCAGGCCTCTGCTTTCTATCCAAACGATTCAGATAGAAAAGCTGTGTGCATGCTGTTAGGAGACAGACAGGAGACATTGATGCTCATCAGCAATCTCTCCATGGACCTGAAAGTGGCGGCCCTGCCTCCGTGCAAGTATGCTTTAGTTCTTATTAAGGAGCAAAGAGCCAGTGATGCACCTGAATATTCAAGTGGGGTCTGCAAGGTGAAGGGCAATACATGACGCAGATATTCGGCTCAATTATTTATCCATCTCATGTGACAGAAGCCTTCTGTTTGAATGGTTCAAAAATGTCTCTTTTCACTTTCATAAACAAAGTAACATAATTTTTCTTGTTCACCCATTGAAGTATGTGTTCTTTATCTTTACCTTAATGAATTTTATGATTCCCCTACTTGCCCTATGTTCCAGATTAATCTTTTTTTCTCTACCATGGTTGTTCCAGATGGGAAAAACAAATTGGGCAAATCATAACCAACTTCCATTTTCCTTTTTGTTGTTAGAAAGTTTCACCTACAAAATAAAACATTTCACTTAAAAGTTCTATCCATCCATCTTCTATACCGTTTATCCTCTTAAGAGTCACAGGGGGGACTAGTGCCTATCTCCAGCGTTCAATGGACAAGAGACGGGGTACACCCTGGACAGGTCGTCAGTCCATTGCAGGGCAATAAAGAGACAGACGGGACAAAACACAATACACACACACACGCATACACACACACACACACACACTCATACCTAAGAGAGATCAATTAATCTAACAGTCATGTTTTTGGACTGGGGGAGAATGCCAGAGTACTCAGAGGGAACCCACACATGCACAGACCCTAGGCCAGGATTTGAACTCAAGACGGTCTTGCTGCAAGGCAACAGTGCTACCTACTCAGACAAACAAAAAAACTGTTTCTTAGCTTTCTAAACTTCAAAGCTGGTTCGGGTGTCATTGGGATGTTGCAGAAAATCGGTATTATCTACCTGATCAGGTAGAGTCTCAGGTGTTGAGAGAATTATTGTGTTGATGGGAAGACAGAGATAACAGCACCTGTGTGTGTGGTAACTAAATAAACCGTTAAAATCAGCCTTCACATTCCAAAAGTACGTCTTAAAATGTACTAATACTGAACATCTTTACATAACGATGTGATTTAGGACTGTTAAAATAAACAATGATTTTATTTTAGTGATGAAACTGTTTTGGGGTGCACGAAAATAGAACTTAAATTTTCTATCTATAGGGTCCTCTAGAGTTTAAAGGGCCACATAAATTGCCATGGAGGGCTGGATTTGGCCCCCGGGCCTTGAATTTGACACATGTGAACTAGAAGCTATTAAAGGAAAACTTGAAATATTACAGTAAAATATAAAATATTTTATCAATTCAAATGTCAAATTGTTGTGTATAGTTCATTAGATGTAGTAAAACATTCCAAGAGTGAATTGGTATCACCTGGTCACATTAACTGGAAGCTATTGAAGAAAAGTCACATAATTGACGGTAACATATTAAAAGATATTTCCTACTTAATTTTTTAATTAATCGGTGTGCCATGTTCCTAGAGTTTTGTGCAATTATCAATATTTTGTGATCACTTTGTTAGTAGATCTCAGTGGTATTTATTAGGATGTATGGAGATTTATTGATGGTCCCTAACCAAAACCAGTGCCTTTAGGAGCGAGCCTTCGGCACGATGTATCCATCAGCGTAGGTCTCAGTGAGATTTTGGAGGGAAGGATGGAGTCTCCGTTTGAATGAAACGAATGTCCGGTGAACATCCAACTTAAAGCTAACTTCACTGGGCTCTTACAGTTTGCAGTGAGATAGAGAGGTCTGGTTATCCACCATCCCAGCAATCATCATCGTATTTAACTGCTCATCACTGACACCTGGTCTCTCACTGCAGCTAAAATACAGCTTTCAGAAAGCCTGACGCCGCTGCGTTTCATTCAGCCACACTGAAGTAACGCACCACTTTACAGGCCAAGTAACGGTAACGGCATAGCAACGATGGAAAAAGTAATTAGATTGCCCTGTTCCCTAAAAAAATTACTTATTTAGTAACGCCGCTATACTTAAACGCTGTTACTCCCAATACTGTGGGTGAGTAAATTAATGCAATGCATGCTACTAATAAGATCCAGGGTGAAAAAAATGGTACTTCAACATTTCCATTTTTAAAGCATTCTATGCTTATAGCATCTTTTTTCACACCTGCATAAACCTTTGCACTGTACTGTATGTTCTTGTCAGCATATTCAATTTTATCATGTTGATGAAATCCAGTGGCAAGCTTTGGGTTTCCCCCCGTAGGCCTTCAGTGACATCTACATAGTCCACCCTAAATGTATACACCTCATAATGCCATCAGTATGACACCACGGCTCGAGAATCCATACAGAATCACAAATACATCAACGTCTGGCAAAGTGACACTCAATTTCCAGAGCATTTCAAATCCAAGCCAGCCGAAATTTACAATCATGAGTAGGGCACTAAGTGCATGGATACTGTCAAACTTATAAAATAGAAGACCATTTAGGAATATTATTCAAAATAGTTTTAAAACTCCACCGAAGTATATGAGAGCTAAAACAAGTTTGTCCAAAAAAATGTGCATTGTCGCCATCTCATGTAAGACACTAATGATGTGATAACAAAACAAAGAATTGAATCCAGCAATAAGCGTGTGAGAGATGGGGTACCTGGACAGGTCACCAGTCCATCACAGAACAACAAACGTATTGAAAGAATACAAATAAAATGCTTGCACTCTCCAACATGGGTCTTCTCCCAATTGTCTGCCTAACTGAAAATAATCAATCCTTATTTCTTTTTTCAAGAAAACCTCTATGGCTCTGTTGTACTTATCGTGGACCTGGACATAGGTCCTGTCCGGTTGTATTTCTTGTAGAGTCAGTCTTAAAAATGGCATAGTAAGTATATCTCCTACCAAATCTGTTCCTTCCTCTCCTTCAGCTAACGTGGATTAAAAACACACTGCCGGTAGCTCTCAATACCTAACCTAGCTAACAAATCTCCGGGGCTAGTTCAGATATTATACTAAATCCCACAGCCCCATGCTAATCAAATCAGAGTACAGGTAGGCCTACACGCCAACTTCAGCGTGGTATATATATATGTATATATATATATATATATATATATATATATATATATATATATATATATATACATATATATACATATATATATATATATAATATTCTCAGCACTTTTTTTTTTTTTTACTCCGTCCACACATAAGTGCATTGTTAAGCACATTCATAAACGTGGCAAACATGTAGGGTCAGTAGTTCCCCCAAATCCTATCCACTCAGACTCACTTTCTACTTTCTAACTTTTGCATAGAGCAGTAATTGAGCTTGTAAAAACAAGCAAGCAAAAACGCTAGCTCAATCAATAATGCCAACACAAATCTGGAGCAAAAATGCATTTTTTGTCATGGACAGTGACATTGCGGCACCTAAAACCCTGGTTATTTCTGTTCAGAAGCTAATGCTTTAAACAGAGAAAACCCAAATCTTTACTTTTTCTGGAGTTTATAGAAACAATACTTTTTGATGCTGTAAATTTGCCTTTTCATGTGAATGACAGGCTAAATTGTAGAATTTTTTTTTCTTTTTGTAGAGAAATTGTTTTTTTTAAGATGCCTGGCTACGTGTGTACAAGGCATCAAATGTGTTTTCTTTGCATGATGTCTGCGCTCTCCCTTAAGCTTGGTTTATGCTTGCCGCATGAACATACCGCGCGGAAACGAGACGTGCGGAACCGGCCGAGACGCCTTCGAGCATTGTTTATACTTTCTGCAGCTTGTCCCTGCTGAGAGCCAATATTCTTGACGACTGTAGGGGGCGGCGTAGGGCTCTACGGCATGCATATGTAACGGGTCCCGGCCAAGGGGTCCGCTGGCAGATATATATTGATACTCCTGGTCAGAGTGCTCTGGAAATATATTAAATATTAAAGATAAATCAGTGACACAGGAACACCGTTGCTCATTCTCCATTAACTTGGATTATCTTTATTCTCAACTTCAATTTAACTTTACATCTGCAATTATGAGTTATTTTCTGTTATTTTTGTTTGCTTTGCATTCAAGCACAGCTTATATCCACATTTCGATAACATGAAGCAATATATTCTTGAAAGGTCTGTTTTCACATAAATGTATACTCACATATTTTACAAACATTAGTTTATCAAAATTTGGATGAAACCAAAAATACACATTTAAATCACGTTTGATCTGTCATAAATCCTATCAGCACTTTTCTCTTTAACATTTGTGCTCTTTGTTCTCTTGTCAAAAGAGTATTTTCTTTGTAATAAATGTACATTTTATAAGTGTTCACGTTATACAACAGGATGATTCTCATTTGCAGTTAAGTTTAGTTACATTTACTCTATAAGAACTCACCCTTCAAAATTAAACATCTCTGCCTCATTACTTTGACACTCACACTTTATGAACTTAGTATTATTGTAATATTAATACACGTACGCCCTTAAACCCCGTACGTTCTTAAACCCCGTAAGTTCTTAAACACCGTACGTCACCGTAACTGGTCTTACGCTGTACATTCACATTAACTTTTCACCCTTTTAACCAATGGCCGCTGGCTGCTCTGCTTTTTGACCGCATGCCAAGGAGGCCGCCATTGCTCCTCCCTTGCTGTAGTACCACCATTTGGCCACTAGGCCCCCATTGAAAAGCATTGGACTTTAGACACGTTAAAAACAACTTTAATGCCTGTTGCCCCATTGTTTTAAACTTTCTATAGCTACATATTCTTCCTGAGATAACGCTGGGCTCATAAAAAACCTGGGCACCAGGCTGGTTTTCGTAAGATAATTGTTTGAAATCTTGCATAATTAATGAGGGGGCCGAGCCAAGTTTAGCATCAGAGCTAACGACGCGGGAGCAGAAAGGGCGTGATTACGAACGAACTAAACGCCCATTCACGCCCCGCGAGGGCAGAGTTTACAGTGAAGATCCCGCCCCTATGCCCTTTTTAGGAACATGCTCCGTCAGAGCTGGGGAGGAGGAGTCTGTGAATTCGCCATGAATTCCCCCATGAAAGTGTGTCATTCTGGTAAACGGGGAGGAGTGAGGAGGCGCTGTCTATTCTTTTTTACAGTCTATGCTTTTAACACATATAGCTGTTTTCCACGCACACTGAAATAGCCCACAAATGCCCTTAAGTCATAAAAAATAAATAAAAACAATCAGCGGGCATCAGCCGCCATTTTCCCCACTACGTACTATCGATTTTAATTGTTTACGCATTTGACATGCTTTTAATTTACGGAGCACACTTCACTGGGGATTTATACAAGCTTTTAAATATCAGAAGTCAAATAAAAGATGTATAACCGACCTGGAAATATATTAAATATTAAAGAGAAATCAGTGACGCAGGAACACCGTTGCTCATTCTCCATTAACTTGGATTATGAGCTCTTCTTGCTTTGCGCATCGCTAAATGTCCCCGTGTGACACTACTGCCACCCTGTGTCCATTTTAAGAATTACAGGTGTGCTTTTTCCATACTCTCTCCTTAATATTCAATTATATGAATCCGAATAAAATAAAATACTATTGCGATAAAAGGAAAGTAAACAAAAAGTAAAAATCTCAACAAAACGCATTTTGTGAGTGTGACACATACAACACTACACCATAGTAGAAGTAGTAATCACTGTTGTTTAAAAGATGGTGACACCCATGAGCTTAAACAAAGCTGAACTTTTATGCTGTTTACTTAGGAAAAAAGACGAAAAAGGAGAGTGTCCACTCGTCCATTAAAACACAGTTCATCACAGTGCTCTCTATCGGACGAATCATAAAGATGTTTATTTACGAACCTCCGGTAATATGAGCTCTTGCCAGTCCGCCATGTTTTTCCGCGCGGGACCGTCTGCGTAGTTACAAATTTTCCTAGGTGTGCGGTGCGGAAGTTTTGGGGCGGGAGGAGGCCGCGCGGAGAGGCGTGGTTGCTGAAATGACATAATTTGGCCGCGTGGAGCCGTGCGGACCTCATGGATGCGGCAAGCATAAACTAAGCTTTACCCGGGCTTTCCACTGGACGTGTCAGCAGCATGTTACAGGAGCAGCACGTTTAACTCGCGTATTCTGCTGTTTGGCCTTTTCCACGGGGGGCGTCAGCAGCACGTAGCAGCAGGTAAGCAGCTGTCACCGAGAGAGCCCGAAATCATGCAAGCTCAGCAAAATCACGCGTGGTTTTCTCAGTAAACGCAACAACAAGCAGGAAAAAGACTACAACATGGCTCCAAAAGGTCTGTGTTTTGTGTTCTGTCCGTTTTACATTCGCCTGTAAATTTATGTTATGTCAGGGAATATACAAAATCCCTCGAAGTGCAAAAGAATAATGTTAGTGGCGATCCAAGGTAGTGTAGTCCTTCCCACGACCTACTGACTTCTCACGGGGCTGCACAGGTAGTAAAGTAAAGCTACCGGAAAGAAGCACCTTTGTTTTATTTTGAAAATTTTCGGTCTTCCCCTATCCAAAATGTTGAAATTTACACGTTTCACAGGCGTAGCGCGTAGAAAATAGGACTGCCGCATATATTTAGAAAAGTGCTGCGAAATGATGCTCCTGTGACGGGGCAAACTCGTGCTGCTTTCGCCTCAGATGGAAAGGATTATATTGTTTACAGCGGTGGCTAACAACCGTGTATGACGTGCTGCTGCTGTAACATGCTGCTGACGCGTCCGGTGGAAAGGAGGGGTTAGACATAGGATTGGAAGCTGGGTCATCCATGAGGGGCTCAGAGTAGCACTGCTGGTCCTCCACATTGAGAGGTGCCAGTTTAGGGGGCTCAATTATCTAGTTAGAATACCTCCTGGATGGCTCCCTGGTAAGGCTGTTCTGGACACTTCCTATCCAGGGCACACTGGGGGGACTACATTTCTCTGCTGGCTATGTACGCCTTGGAATTCCGCTGGAGGAGCTGGTGTAAACGACTTTATATGCCCACTGTTTAGTATGATTTCCTTTCCAACCCTTGCTAACATTTACTGAGATGAGGCAAGTGCCTCAGTGAAGATCTAGAAGAGAGCTACAGTATGTATTAGATTTTCCTTAGAGCCACCTCTAAACAATAGAAGATTTTAAGATCATTAATTCAAACAAAATTCAAACAGAAACATTACAGGAACAGATTTTCCATGAACTGCTAACCCTGATAACAAAAATACCCCTTTCTGTAGCCGAGGAAGATATGATTATAGTAGCTCTGGACTGAGAGGCTACTGTTCCTTTGAGCCAAGCTCACCACCTTTAGGTGTAATTGACTAAAGTTCAGAGCCTTCTGAAAGACAATTCACATGTACTAAAAAACAAAAAACAAATGTGCTGATCCTTCCATTTTAAGATTAATTATACTAGTGGGATAATTTGTGGTTATCATACATGCCAAACAGTTGTAAGAACTGTATGTAGTTTTTGTGTATATCATCAGAAATTTGGACCTGACATTTCCCAATACCCATTTGAAGGTGCCCACTGAGAAAGGTCCTTGCATATAAAGTCTGTACCCTCAGAAGTGACTAATTGTTTGTTATGTCAGGGCTCGTCGAGCCTGTTTGCCTTTAATGGAGTGTGGTGTGGTGATCCATCAGCCTGTCGAGGTAGCCTGATGTCAGCTGAAGTGGTTGTGTGTCAGTAGGGCGACTGCACCGTAGAGATGTGATTTAGTGCCATGCATCTTGTGCTGCCCTGTACCTTTCCCTCCAGCCTTGCACTGAAACCTAATGCTCTCCTCTTCCTCCCGGTCTTCTCATCTCACACCAGATTGATTACCTGAGCAACCGGCTCATGACACTCGCCATCTTCTGGCAACCTTTTAGTGCCGTTTTATAGATGGTTAGTGCACCTCATTTGGCTATTTATACATCCGCAAGTGGCCATGAAATATAGATTTGTCTTGATGGGTGTCAACATGGTAGCTATGGAGCCGGAGCACAGTGACACCTCATTATTTTAATGGTGTGAGATGAAGAGGCTGCATGGCAGGCAGTCATTTTCAAGTATTGTTAAATGATACTGTTTTTATTTTCATGTAATATTTCTAGTCATATTTTACTCCAAGCAGAGTGACTTTGTTTTTGCTGCATTTGGTCGGCCCACAGAGGATGAGGCAGGTTTGTAACTAACAATGGAAAAGAACACAATGAGCCTTTTTACTGCTCTTTGTCTCAGTAACAAAAAAACCCAAACATACTTTCTATGTGAATGTCAAGGTGTTTGTCATGTGTGACCTGTCATCCAGGCTCACAGATGAACATATTTTACTCTATTCACAACCAAGGTCTCAGAGATAATTAGGTGGTGGCACCCACTCAGTGTGATGTGCTGGTTAATTGAATAGTTAACACATCTGAGGCAGGCCTGCGCAGATTGGAGGTGACACCTGTCAGGGAGTCTATCCCTACCGACCCAGGACATTACCTGCTCTGCCTGATACATATGTCATCTTTGAGGAAATACCAAATTAGCGCCATGCCCCACTGAGTGAGTGCAGTGCAGCAGGTGTCCACATAGCTTGAGGGTGGAAGAAGGTAGGCACTTCTGTGCTCAGTCCTTCAAGAGAATATTTAAAGCTTAGAGCAGCTTTCCTTATTTAACCTCAGGGCATTTCCATGGTTATGTGACAGGACAGTGACAGTGACACAGGGTGTGTCTGTGAGTGCATGTGCCTGTGCACACTTCACCTGGCTCACCCCTAGCCCAAGGTGTCTACGAGAGGGATATACATCATGGTGAGTTGCTGCCACCTCAGTAAAGACTTATCAGCCTTTTATCATACTGATTTTGGAAATTAACAGTTTATTTAGCAACACTTATTGTTGCCACTCTAGAGAAAATTTTGCCGATGTACTGTGTGTGTCTTTGCTAAGCAAAACATTTTTTTTTTTAGGTTTTAGACTTTAACGAAAAGAGGACTGACTCCAGGCAGTGGCCAAATAGTCAGACAGAGATAACATCTATGGTTAAAGAACGCTTTCCACAGTTGAGTGAGACCTGGAGTCTGCTCACAACCACACCACTGAAACTGCGCTCACAGCAAATGGAATAAATACTTTTCTGCAAATTAATTGAGCAATCAACTTAATCAAATACACTCTGACACACTAATCTACACTGTAGTCTAATATATGGATCGCTGCACTGAGTATAGATTAATCTGTTAAAAATAAAGAAATCTGTATAGAGGAAACATCCTCATGCTTGACAGTATTATGCCATCAATATAACATGTAGAGGCCCAGCATGTCACCATTCAGACTAACTGAATGGCCTGAAATTATGCAAAATATCTGCATTCAGATGGTTTGTAGAAATAACAGCAGTTCTAAATGCTTGAGGCCCAGATTGAGAATTATTCAGTAGGCATGTTGGCTTAATCCTTTTACGTTGCCGATGTCAAATAAACTGTAATATCCCAAATTATTTTCTGTTGTTCTTGCCTTACTCTGTCATTTCAGTCACAGTTCCTCTAACGTGATTCAAAATAGATGCAATTATGGGATGAAAAAGGAAAGACAGTGACTGAAATCATATTCGCTTGGTGGATAATTATATAAATATATTAAAAAAACAGAGAATGTCAAAATATTGACAACCAAGACACCAAAACGTTAATCAACATCAATGCTGTAGTAGAAAAAGAAGAATATAGTAGGTAAGATAAACTTAAACAGCTGATCAATGCATTTTTTAACTGAAAAAAGAGACGATCAATGTGCATATCCTCCTTTTACTCCGTCTGCTTCACTCCTGCCAGTAACTGTTTACTGTCTGTGTGCCGCTCAAGGCTAAGAGAAAGAAGGCCAACACAGAGGGGCGCGTGTTGCCACACAGCGTAGTGGAGTTGAATACACTTTGTTCAATAATTTCCTATTCTCTGTGACATGTAAACTCTGACACGACTCACACTCTAGCTAAACTAATAATCCAATTGCTGCCAAAAGCTTGATTTAGATGTGCATGTAAACATATTAAGTGACAGTGTCAAGCTTGAGTAAAAAGCAACCTGCTGTGGTTCCCAGGTTTAATACACTGAGACATTCACCTTCAAATGCTAAAATATTAACGGGGGGCTGATAATTATGAGTCCCATGAACCTTAATCCCTTCAAACTCTGCTGTTTTTGTGCAATGAACTCCAGTAAAATAAATCAGAATCAGAATCAGCTTTAATGGCCAAGTATGACACATACAAGTATGACGCATACAAGGAATTTACAGATACAGTACAACCTGTCCAAGATCATTACAAACAACAAGAACAACAAACAGATCCAGGTCACTGTTGGGAATTCAGCCACCGAGCAGCGCTCCCGTTTATGAAACATAGAGAGATACACATCTGGGGAGGGGAGGGTTCCACGGTGAGGAGAAAAAACGGTCAACTGTGTTGTGGGTCCGTACAGCACTCACAACTCAGGTAATAGAAAAAACCACACTAACAAACATTTAAGCACATATTCAGACATTAACAATGACACATCAGGAAGGATGGGCAGGTATGAGCTCCAGTCCACAGGTTAACGCGCTGCCATCGAGGCGCGCTGTTATCCAGCTTCCTGTTGCAGGAGAGAGAATTGAGGATACAGCGAGGCGGTGTGTGTGAATGTGAGTGTGTGTATGCATTTCAGTGTGTGCGTCAGTAGATGCAGGTGTACGGGGGAGAGGAGACTCTGTTGACATTCTTCTCAGGGACATTTGATTAAGACCAGGTTGAAGGTCTTCATGGGAGCCAAAACAGTAATTATTTGGATAGCAGGGAGAGAGCAAATATTCTTCTCTGCCCTTTCAGTCTGTCAGTGGTTTCTTATTATAGTCTAATTCAGCCAAATTGTAGTTCAAATTAAAGTTCCAAATCCAAATTAATTCCCAGATTAATAGTTCCAAATCCAATTAATTTCCAGTTGCCCCAACCCGTACCGACAGTTTCTCCAAGTCCGATGACAAATTGCGTATGAGTCCCAGAGCGCCGGCCCGATCACCTCTTACAGCGTCTGTTCTGCGTCCCAGCTCCCCCAGCATTTGGTTCTGAGTCTCGTTAGCACGTATCAACGCATCCAGCTGTTCCTTCAGCCATCCAATCGCTTCCAGAACAGTGACCAATCTCGACCGTGTTTTAGATCTTTGTTGCTCCATTTTTCGGTAGTTCCAGTAACTGCCCATTTCAATCAGCAGAAACCCGATCACCATGATTGACAACCCGGTTGACCCTTACCGGCGCTTCGTAGAGTTGAGTAGATTTTATCAATAGCATTCAGAGACCAGCTGACCATATCCATCTTCGCTTATTCAGTTTGGTTTCGGAGAAAATTGCCAAAAGATACTCCAGATAGAGGCACAGGAGACAGAGAGCTGTGGGATAAGACACAGGAGGAGGAGGGAGGGAAAAAAGCGACCGTCCTCGCTGAGGGCTGAGCAAAGTTTTTTACCAAATGTTTTTATACCAGCATATTGATTAACATTTATGCCCTTTCAGTACCTGGGAAATATTAAGGCTCTAATCTTTGGTCTCCATTCTCGCAATTGTCAGGTAAAGGCAACAAATTCAATTAAATTCAAATTTCTATTCAAAAATACTTTATTGATCCCAGAGAGAAATTAAGTGTCGTTGTAGTTCATAACAAATTCATTCTTCAAGGAGTTGTTGTAGATCATGAAGGCTGTGGGGAGAAAGGATTTCCTGTAGCGGTCTGTGTTGCAGCGAAACTGAAGAAGCCCCCAATTGAAGAGACTCTGTTGCTGTAGGATAGTCTCATGAAGAAGATATTCAGGGTTGTCAATAATCTTAGTAATTTTATGAAGAGTCCTTCTTTGCATTATTATCTACAGTTGTTCCACAGTTGTCCCCAGAAGAGAACCAGCCTTCTTCATCAGGTTATAGAGCAGTTTTAAGTCCCTGGCTCTGATGCTGCTACCCCAACAGATGATGGACTAAGAGATGACACACTCCACAACAGACTTGTAGAAGATTTATACCATTTTGCGGCAAATCTTGAAGGACCTCAGCTTCCTCAAAAAGTACAGTCTGCTCTGTCCCTTTTTGTAGACTGCTTCACTGTACATTCTCCAGTCTCCAGTCACTGTACATTCTGTTGTCTAGGTGAACTCCGAGGTATTTGTAATCCTCAACCACCTTCACAAATTCTCCCATGATGGAAACAGTCTTTGACTTATCCCTGTTTCCTCTGAAATCTACAATGAACTCGTTTGTTTTGTTCACATTCAAGGTAAGATGTGAAAATAAATGGTGAGAGTACAGTCCAATGTAGTGCTCCTTTAGTCTCAGAAACTGTGGTCTGTTGGTCAGGTAGTCATTGATCCAGCTGATTTTTGAGGCCTCCACCTGTGTTTTCAGGAGTTTCTGACAAAGCAAATCAGGCTGAATTGTGTTAAATGTACCGAAGAAATCAAAGAACATGATTCTCACAGTGCTGTCTGCTTTGTCCAGATGACAATGAGTTGGTTGAAGCAGGTTGAGGATGGCATCTTCAACACCAACTCCATGGCGATAACCAAACTGCATGGGGGTCCTGGTGTGCTCTAATTTGCTTTCTCAGGTGGGGCAACAGGAGTCTCCCCAGGACCTTCATGATGTGGGATGTCAGGGCGAGGACTGATGGGTGAGTTATCTTTGGTACTGGAACATACAATTGCAATGTCAAATGGCAAAAGACTAATGAGTAGTTGCACTGTAATTGAGTGAATGCAATTTTTTATATCAAATCATAGGTTCATACGTTATGCATAAAAGTGGAGATGCTAACATTTAAATCATTTAGGCGAGGTGCATCACTGATATGTGGTGGTCTCTTGTCCTGTTTCTCATCAATAAAAAAAAAAGTTAATTTGATCACATGTACATAAACAATAGTCTTTTGACTGTTGATTTAATGATGCATTTGTAAATTCATTCTGGAAAATAAGTCTGTTTTGAATCTTTTTTCTATAATTTTATACCTTTTCATAACTTGACATCTCATCAATATATATTTTTACAGATAAGATTGTACTAAAATGTATTTTTTCTTTCAATATTTTTTTTCAAAATAAGGGTGCATTCAAATTAGTCCGCTTGAATCGAACTGTAGTTCGTTTGCTCACAAAATCCAGTTTGTTTGGGGAGGTGTGAATGCGTAATTGAATGGACCAAAAAGAGTAAACTCCAGTCTGCCTAAAAACGTAGTTCTCTGCCGTGTTATCATTAACGAAAATGTGCGAAATAACTAAAACTAGAAGTAACTGTTAATGGAAATAAAAATAAAAACAAGGATTTGAAACAAAAAGAAAAAAAAAAGTGAAACTGTAATTGGTGTTCATAAAACTAACTAAAACAAACAAAATTTTCTGGTGATCAGAAACCGATGCGATCAATTGTGATGTGCCTTTGAGTTGCACAAATTGCCTTGATTAAAAAAAAACTGAATGGAAAAGTTGGATAAAATCCCATCGACCTGCTGCCTTTCAAGAAAATAAAAAACGTCTTTGGATTACAAGCTATCAGAAGAAGCGATTGAAACGATGATTAAACAGTCTGCAGCAAAAACATCATAACAGATGAGCTACGCCGGCTAAAAAATAAGCTAACGTTGCGACTGCAAACTGCAAATAACAGCACAACAATGGGAGCCGGTGTTGCACTGGAGTTGTGTAGCTGGAGTAGGTTGTGTAGTTAGTGTAGTTTGTGTATCTGCTGTGTTGATGGACAAATAATCCCTCTCTAGATTTTGGTTGTCGGTGGTTTTTACAGGCTGTACTGCATTATCCCAACATGTCAGTCAAGTCGTCTATGTTGCTGCAGTCCGCCTAGCGTCATGTCAGCAAAGGTTGAGAGAAAGCGCAAATGTGCAAAATAATTGAGGCATAAGAGTACTTGTAGCTTGGTTTTTGTTGTGTTGTGTTGCCACTCGGTGATTTTATAGAACGGTAACACCTGCATTAATTGTTTGGCTTTTTAATGGACAAGTGGTTTTTATTGTTTTTACATAACTCTGCCATATTTCTTTTATACTTGCCTGATTTGTATGGCTGTTAATCTGGCCTATGTCAATAGAGTTTTAAAAAAGCATAATCATTTTCTGAGATTTTGTTATACATTTTTTCTTTTTTTTATCTTGCTCCGGTACACAACTTGTTAAACGAAAAGACTAAAACTGAAACTAATAAAAACTAAACTTAAACTAAGCAATTTCAAAAAACTAAACTACCAAACAAATGGTGAAAACTAACTAAAACCAAAATATAATTTGAAATCTTTAGTCAAAACTAAAAGACTAAAACTAATCAAAATTTTAAAATTATTATAACCCTGGTTCTCGGTTCAATTGAAATTAACTCTGCTTTGGTTCGATAACATATGTGACTGGCAAGGGGACATGGGACTGCACCAAAAGCAGGAAGAGTCCAGGGCATTCTGGGTAAATACAATTTAAACATCCTCGCATGCTGAATAGATAGATGTTAAATCTTGTACATACTTTGCTCAACGTCTGTAGAAGGAGGAAATCTGTGCTTTGAAGTTGTGTGCGCCCCTACTCACAGCACAGTGCCTCATATGGAGCTGTCTCCGGTGCCTTGTGTAGAAAAACCAGCATTCTCTATAGCCATCTGCCTCTTCATTCTTCATCCTGAGTTGCTGCAGCAGTATTGATCAAGCACATTTGCCAAACACAACAGAATAATCCTAAAACTGATTCAATCTGCTGCCATTCCATGTTTGGTTACATTTCCAAGTAGACTTCAGTTCCTTTTCAACATTTCACTGTACTGTGAAGCACCACCCTAGGCAGACAAGTGAATTGTTGCAATAAAGTTTTGATTTGTTTGAAAAAGAGCAGTGTGAAAGCAAAATGCACAAGCTAAAAACAGCAACACTGTTACAATTTTGATCCCTGTATAAATGCAGCCTAAGATTGTATGCTCACTGCATATTAACTAGACATCAGTATGTTGAAATAAATGGAAAAAAACACAACAAATAAAAACTATGGTAATTACTTTTTATTTTAGAAAAACTGACATATTTAGAATAAAGCTATGTGGCAAGGTACACAACGAGGGCCCAGGTGGGATTCAACTCCTGGGTGAGAGTCATGCGCACTAACCATTCAGCCAGAAAGAATATCACAGTAACCAAGCAGCCAGGGCACATGATCAATCGGAGCCATAGTGACAGGACCTCCATACTGTCACAGCTATATAAAGGATAAACATATTTGTTTGCTGTAGGGTATAAAGCAACACAGGTTCCTAAAAAATCTTTTAACTCCAACGCCTGGATTAATCTTCCCAGGAATTTGAATGATGATGGATAATAACATTTGCATAGATAGTCCAGCTTTACATTTTTTTGCATATTAATTATCATTAAAACTACATAAATATGTACATATTTTCTTCTGAATTATATTATTGAGACATCTTGATTTCCCTTTGTGAAATAACTTAATGCAGTCAGATGCTATTGCATTTTATTTGGGTGTTCAATAGTCTTTCTCCCATCCTACTTCCTGATTTTCTCAACATCTTCTTCGGTATGTGGGGCTATGGCTCAATAGGCAGATCATTCCAGGTCAGAGTCCTCTTGTGCAATCAGGTGTTTAACTGGCCAACTAAAGTGGGAGAGGAGCATCTTAACCAGCACCTTGCCAAAGGTCTGATGTTCAGTAAGCCTCTGGGATTGCTGTTAGTAATCGCGCCACCTGCCAATAGGCATTAGGGCGGATTTAGTAATTAAGTGATAGGGTGAGGACTAAATTGAGTGTTTGTGGGCTGGCAAGCCACCCCAAAGTCCCTTTAGCCATGCAGATAGGGGATTCTAATTGCCAGGAATATTGATTAGACTAGCAGGGGGGTTACGCAGGGAATTCACTAGCCATCGATTAGCTTTTACTACACCTCACTTGTCAATGGAGGAGGGAGGTGAGGATTGGAAAACCTCCAGGCTTTTCCCACAGTATCCTTCACCACCAACAGCGCCTGACACACATCCAAACACTTTCAGAGTCAGTGACACAGCATGTTTCTGTAGAATTAATGCATACCTATTAAATATATGAGAACCAACTTTATATTTTCATAGGTGCTTCCTGAGTGCATCTGAAAACAGTAAAGGTGCTAAGCAAAGGAGCTGGTAGCTGAACATGTATGTGTTAAACTAAATCTGTACATGAACAGTTCATTCTTTTCTCAGCTATAAAACTTGTTTCCGTTAAGGTGGCTGGAGCTTTGACCAATAGCTATTGTCATAATTAAATGGGTTGAAATAGGGCTCTTGAGTTACTTGTGAAATTTGATTAGTTATTTCATCCAACTCAGGCAACCCCTGGCCAAATCTTAGCACTGTTCTTTCATTCTGTTCTTTTTATTTGTGCTCCTGTTAGGAAGTCATAGTACAAAAAATTATAAAATAAATTAAACAGCAGTTAGCATTACTGTACAGTTTTTAAACTAAAGCTGGATATTCTCCTGCAGAAATTTCTGATAGAGAGCAAATTTCATGATTCTGTCACTATGGTATGTTTCTGAAATGCTGTGTTAGCTTAAGGTCCAATGTCGAAATTGCATGTTTGTCTCACCAGTCCACAGAATATTTTTCCTAAAGTTTGTGGGATCATCGTGTTTTTAGGAAGCGTGAGTGGGTCTCTCTGTTCATTTTAGTCTGCAGTGGTTTTGACCTTGTACAGTCTCTTTCTTATTGTTAAATCTTGAAACAAGACCTTAACTGAGTACGGCATTGATGTTATCAGTTGTTTTGTGACATCATGGATTAATCTTTGATGTGCTCTTGGAGTTATTTTGGTTCATCAGAAGTTTCACCACTGCTCCATGTTTTTTCATCCTAGTGTTTTAGACAATGAGTTGCATTTTGAGATCTTTCAGAAAGGTTCAATTTAAACTCTCTATTTCTGCAGGTAAGGGGGTTCGGATTGTGGAGGTTTGGATAACTTTTTTCCCCTATCATTAAAATTACCATTCAAAAAAACAGTTTTTGTATTTACACAGGTTATCCTTATTTAATGTTGAACTTAGTTTGATTAGGTGAAACATTTAAGTGTTACAGAAAAGTAACAACAGGAGGAATCTGTAAGGGGGAAAACCTTTGCACTGCACTGTTTTTCTTGTCGAGCAAGGTTAAATTTTACTTTTATTTCAGATGGTGGAAAATAAACATCGACTTCATTTTTATGTAAATTGTCAGATTTCTGCTCATTTTCTACCCCACGTTATCATATAAGAAAAAAATTTGTATGTGGTCATATTTTATGTGACCATAGACACTTAACTTTGTTATAGAATGAATAATTAAAGTTAGGGCAAATGTAATGAAAAACACAGTGTGTCACTGACAGGGAGCTATATCATATAAGGTTCATTATGGGATGGTATCTCTACAAGTACCGCTTGGTAAAATAGAAGTGTATTGTATGAAAGCAGTTTCAAGTTATGTTTCGACATTGGTGCTGAAATGAGCTGTAGAAACACCAGCAGTAAGAAGGTTTACTGGCCAACAGTCAGTAGCCTGAGTCATTTAGAGCCTATTACAAAACATCAATATATTGATAGAAGTAAGTGTTTCAATGTGCTGCTCTGTAAACACACTGCTGGTTTGATTGAGCATGTTTTATCTGCTTGAATCTTATCTGCAATCAAATCTTTTTATCTTTAACACTATGTAATGTTGCAGTTTTGTTTTTAGTTCTTCAGGTTTGTGTCATGCTGCCTTTTATTCTAGTAATAAAGTACTAATATATTATTGGTTTTAAATACCAAAATTGAGAGACAAAATAAAAACAATAAAATACAGAAAATCACATGGTCTGATTTTTAAATAGTTTATTTGCTAATTATGGTGTAAAATAAGTATTTAGTCAATAACCAAAGTCTATTTCAATAATTTATTATTTACCCTTTGTACGCAATGACAGAGGTCAAAGGTTTTCTGTATGTCTTCACAGGGTTTTCAGAGACTGTTGCTGGTATTTTGGCTGATTGTTCCATGAAAATCCTCTCTAGAGCAGTAATGTTTTGCAGCTGTCACTAGGCATCACACTTTCATCTCTGTCCCTGATGATTTTGGCAAAATATGCATTTCTCACAGTGTTATTGTAGTATTTGAGAAGGTCTGTGTATATTTGATGGTTTATCAAACTTC
Organism: Apricaphanius iberus; assembly: GCA_028564705.1. Taxonomy (NCBI): domain Eukaryota; kingdom Metazoa; phylum Chordata; class Actinopteri; order Cyprinodontiformes; family Aphaniidae; genus Apricaphanius; species Apricaphanius iberus. The sequence continues at coordinate 1,822,091 of JAPXFQ010000166.1, read as the reverse complement.
TATTTTTCATCAATTTTCTCTCTGTCACCCTGCAATTCCTCTTTGTTTTTTTGAGGTCCTAATTACTCCACGGCGATGCAAGTTTTGAGTGTGAACTTTTAACTTCAGGTGGACCAAGCAGGTCAAGAGCAGACTGGAGCTTACTGTTAAAATCAATAACGATAAAATGATAAAGGATCTAAAAGGTTAAAAGGTCCACATGTAGATTAAAGGGACTATGTTACGTTTAAAAGCGCTGTGCTCATGAGTGCCCCCTCAAGCCAAATGCATAACTGCAGCCTGTAAGCTCCTGCATGAAGCTCTCACATGCTGTGTAAGAGCTCACTACCGAACGAACAGAAACCACAGCTTAGTCACTCGTCCTAGACAATTTAAAGATTTGCAGGCATGACTTCAACTGAATTAAGAAATTTTACTTTTGTGTGCGTTTAGTTGGGGTCTGGGCTAGAGTTTCACCAGTGCTTGAAGTCTCTCACTTCATATGCTTTGCTGAATCCATCCCTCAGTTACCTCTCACTTCGCGGTTGTTTATGATGGAGATAGCAAACGCTACACCTGAGTGTGAATGCGCCTGACATCGTTATGCATTTTGTTGCCCCTAGAAAGCACTTGGGGAAATCTGCTTGTATTTGTATAGCCCTTTAAAATCACCAGCTAAAAGTATACTTCAAACATTGTGCAAATTCTTTAATAAAAGGTGCACTCTTTTTAGGTGGTCTATAAACTGTGGCACATAAAATCTGATCATTGATAATGAAAATTTTGTGTGAACATTTTAGCAAAACTTTAAGCAGAGCGAACATTTAAAAGTGCAGTACTAATAGTGACTGGCAGCGGCGCTGATTTAGACCCACCCCATCAAAAAGACACTTTGGCTCGAGAATCCATACAGAATCACACCTACTCATTACATCACCATTAATATAGGCTGGTCAGGCAACACTTAATTTCCGGATTATCAATAAGTTCACATTCATAATCAAACCAGGAAACTAAGATCTCGAATAGTGTAAAATCTAAAAAATAAAAGCTGTTTTTAAGAGATTAGTCAACAAAGCTTAAATAGGTTCACTGAGGACTTGTTCACTATGTTATATGAGCTTAAACAAGCTTGTTCAATAAAATGCGCATTGTCTGCATTTAATATAAGGCACCAACAGGGTGGTAACAAAACTAACAATCCAATGAAAATAAAGTAAAACAAACACATTATTTGCATTCCTTAAAATGCAACAGCAAAACAACTGTACATGTAAGCACAGCAGCTTGCCCCAAATTCTATTTTTACATTATGAATTGCACCTGCTCCAACCTCCGTGTAGAAATAGATAACAGCTCAGATCGGAGCTCCATTCCTCTTAGCGATCTGACACAAATTATTGCTGATGTCGAAGCATCAGCCCATGTAAAGCCTCCCCCGAAGCAAAGACTAGACGTCTGTTTCTGTCATCAATACCACAGCAAGCCATCTTTGTCCAATAAATGCACGATTAACATCCAAAACCAAATAAAAACATGCAGAGGCAACTGATAGTGGAGTTCAGAGACACAAAATGGCCGAAGTCTTTACATTAGTCCACGGCTGTAAAGGCCTTCATGGAGCAAGCAGGGGGGACAAGCAGACTATGGTGCAAGCTATTAGCCACTGTTAGCCACCAGAGTTAGTCTAGACCAGCGGTGTCAAACTAATTTTCATTTTGGTTCACATCAAGCTGATGAATATCCTTAAAGGGCTGGTTGTGGCAGAAAGTATTGATAGAACTATAACAAACCGTTAAAATCACCCTCCACATTCCAAATGTATGTCTTAAAATTAAATATTCTTGAACAGATTTACATAAGAATGTGGTTAAAGACTGCTTAAATAAACATTGATTTTATTTTACAAATAAAATTGTATTGGGGTGCACAAAAATGGAACTTAAAATGTTCTATGTATAGGGTTCTCTAGAGTTTAGAGGGCCACATAAATGGCCATGGAGGGCCAGATTTGGCCCCCAGGCCTTGAGTTTGACACGTGTGGTCTAGACGGACATGTCAATCAAAAGAACACAGCCCTAATTATTCATCATTTCAAGATTGAATGACATCTAAATGGAGAAGTTAGAAAAACGTCACCCCCTCAGAGTTGGCATGACGGGAAACTTGAACTATCTAACCTCAAACTGCAATTTTTGCCACTTCCTGGTTGGCTTCACTGTCTGCGAGCAGAGTTTGCCCCTTGGTCAAGATGCGCTGGAGAAAAAAAAAAGAGCAGCCAGCTGGTCGCTCAGTATGGCAAGCCATTTTGTTGAAACCTTTATATCCTTTATTTCCACTGTTGTGTATTCCGAACAGAATGTGACTACATTGAACTACTTAAACATTTCCCAGTAAATGTTTGAACTTTTGCCAGACTAATTCAGAAATAGTGTAATTAAAAACTCCTTTATGCCTAGTTGCATATTTTGCACATTAGTATGACTCAGCTTGCCATAGGACCAGCCCTTGCAGCCCAAATATATGACCGGCCCACCCACTCCATGCCTAACTACAGGTGGGACTTTCGGTAACTGAGATTACTGGGATTGTGTTTGTTGGGTTTATGATTTTTAGTCTGCTCTCATGCCAGCATGCGTGTAGGGATGGTTATCGTTTAGGTTTTATCCGATACCGGTGCCAAATCGATACTTTTGAAATGGTGCCCATGCTTAAACGGTGCTTGAAATGTTCTTAAACAATGAAAAACATACAAACTTCGTCCAAATGCCCTCTTGTTTTTTTCATTTTTAGTTCGGCTGTCAAACAAAAAAAAAATTGATCTAAATAACCACAGATGGTTAAAGGTCTGTGTGCTGCCCTCACTACACGTAGCTAGGTGAAGCTAGACAGCCAGCGAACATTAAAATGAACAAAGGAGTTATTTCAGGCAAGGCTTGCTTTTCTTTATCCATGAAAGATTGTTTCCTTTATTGCATTCATTTTTCTCTTTTTGTAACTGAAACATACAAGAAAAAACAATCAGGCTAGCAGTGTATACACACTTCTAAATCACACTGAAACTCACATGAGTTTATCAAATTATTTAAGTAACTTAAATAATTCTACAACAACTTAAGTTATTTTCTGAACACATAATACTCACAAAAACGAAGGTTTACCAATGTTCAAACGTGTAGAGCACACCAAGCGTGAGAATGAGCTGTAATCTGCCTTCTTACTCAAACAAAACTTAACCGACATCGTCTCAGAGGAAAATACAACAAAGATCTTTTGTATAAAGAGTGCTCACTCGGCTGTGTTACATTGCGTCTAACAAAACAGAGATTCTTTGTAAAAAAGATGGCTCACTTTGATCTGATTTTAATAGTAAAACGTTTTTAACCCTTTTTAACATAGATCTGCTGACTATTTATTAATCATTAACTTATTTTTATCTTCTCTAAACAACCATGAACTGAAAGATATTACCTTACACACAAGGGCATCACAGTCTGCTAAAACGACCAATTGCTCTTGCTCTGTGTGAAATGAAGCATTCCTTGGCAAGTTCCGGCTGCGGTCCTGGGTTTTGCGTAACGTGGAGGGCTGCAGGAATCCGACTGCTGCACCAGGCGCTGGGAGGGATTAAGCAGTAGTCCTGCGGCTGCCAGAGGAGGGAAGTCTGGGTCCAAGGTACAATTAATGACAGGTAGAATGGAGGTGAGCGGTGACAGCTTCTCCGTGCACTCCCAACGCTTCCGGGCCCAACTGCGGACCGGGTACCCAGGACTGGAGTGGAGCTGATTGGCTTAGCCCCTTGCTGGAGCCAGTGCTTCTCCTCTGTAACCGATGTTACACTGGTGTTTGGCACTCCCGGTCTCTTTGCAGACCCAGCAGTGGATCACTTCTCTGCAGCTTCACTGGGCTGATATGGGATGGTGTCCACCATTTTAGCATTGTTGGTGATGGCAGCGAAAGTCTGGCTGACGACGATATCCATGTTGTGCTCATGGTCCTGGATTTGGTGAAGCATTGAGATCCTCTGCTCCAGCTCCAGAAATTTCTGGTTGAGTTTGAGGCAGCCTTCACACTCAGGACTGCAGGGGAGTGGAGGCGTGGTGGTGGTGGTGGTGGGGGATAAATACTCCTAGCACTTCTCAAAATAAGCCTGATAAAAGTGTCCAATGATAAAAAAGTTAGACACGCTAAAATTGGCTAAAACGAGTCTAAAAAAAATATTTGAAACCATTTAAAACTGTGTTTGTTTGGAGCCGATCTTTCAGAGTCTCACTGACGGAGATGCTTTCTGACATGGAGGCATGCGCACGCCAATATCTAAATAACAACTAATTACAGCTGGGATTCCTGAAATTGAAAACTCTAAACTGATTGGAATGTTTGTATAATTGTATTGAAATGACTTTTCTTTTAAAATGCCCTGAAATGATTTCTGTTGTGAATTAGCACTACTTAAAGGAACTGATTGAATTGAATCAAAATGTCCAAAGACACACTTTCTATATAAATGGAGGCAGCATTCTAGTATGTCTTGTTCAACAGAAATAAGCCAAGCTGCAGGATCAACAGGTCAGGATGCTCAGGAGAAAAAAAGGAAAAAGGATCGATAATTTCAGATAAGTTTTTTACACATAACTCCATAAGGTCAAAATGTGATTATGCAATTCTTGATTATATCCAAGTTTTCTTGCATTTTACATTACAGATGCTTTTTTCTTCAAATTGTATAACCTTTATGTTTAGTGGCAATATGTTTTTTCTTTGTACAAGCAACAACCTTATTAAAACCTAAAATTAATCTATATTTTCTTGCTTTTTATTATTTTCACAAAAGATAAATATACTGTTTCGCTCATTCTTTTCATTCATTCTTTCATTAAATAATATATTTTGGCTTGCCGTAGGATTTCTAAAATAGATACCCAGGCATTTTAACTTCTGTAATTAGTTTTTTTTTAACTGTTGCTAAACAGAAACCTTCCAGAGGTTTGGTTATTAGTACTTAACTCCAGTTTGTGTGCAGAAATGTTCTGAGCTCACCAGAACTTTTAAACCGTGTGACTTGTAAAGTCTTTTTGTCATTTCTGAATGGGAATTGTCCCTCAAAGCTTTTCTTCTGATTAAAGCCAAGGTTCACCACTCAGTCACCGCTAGCTATATTAACAAACTGAATTAATTTCAGTGTGAATTTGTTTTTTCTATCTTGTAATTATTTTTTAACCCCAGAGGAAACCAAGAGAAATGAGTCACATCTTCAGAAGTGGTGAAATTCAATGGTATATGATTTAACACCAACCAAAGGGACAGGAGCCCGAAGCGCTGCAATTTACCAACCATTCCTCTGTTAGCAGATTCAATCACACCAAATTTAACATCTTTCAGAAAATTAGATAAATCTGATAAAAAAAAAAATTCTGTTGCCGTTGTAAAAATGTTCTCCTTAATCCCAATTTGATCTTGCATATAAGGAACATATTCTTTAAATCCATCACAGATATTCAATGGAAAGTGAACTCTTAAACTGCAGATGCCTCCAAAACACATGCAGCCATTATTTAAGTGACAGAGTTGATTACAGGACATGAGGACTGTCTACTCTCCATCACCGTTGTCTCCAGAATTCTGACACAGCTGCAGAGTGGCATTCAGATGTAGCTGCAGCAGTACTAAACTATTGGGATTTCTCTTATGAAAAAAATAAAAGCTCAGATCCATTGGGGTATTTTGTAGAATAAAAACTTAAATGGAAAATAACTTCTTAACAGAATGCATTGACATCAAATAATGGTTAAATGCAAGTTTAAATTCAAATTTAAATGATCGCACACCTTCGCAAGAAATGATGAACACAGCAACAGTTGAGTCATGTTGTTTCAATTCAAACTATTTCTCACATGGTTTTATTTACAACTTTGCCAAGGAAAGAACAATTATGATACACAGGACCTTACAAAGGTATTCATGCAGCAGTTAAAACCAGAGTGCATAGAAAGGAGCCCTTCACCCTCAAGATTTGAAGACAGCTTGTAAGGAAGAATGATTTAAAATTATGCTAGAGCAGTGCATGTGACTGGTTTCTCTATAGAGGAGATGTCTTGAAGTTTTCATTACCAAACAAGCTTTTCTTAGCTAAATTTTTGCTAACATAACAAACTTTTGCATTTTAACCAATGAAAAGTTCCATTGTCCACATTTTATTTACCTCAACAATGACTGCATTGAGGACAACTTTGGTAAATCTGTCTGCCATACTAAACACACTGTACCACCCTGTAGACTTATATATTTTTTATGTCTAAATGTAAAGATCTTATGTCTGTATTGTTTTCTGCCAGTCAGTCAGATTCTAAAGGATATTACTTAAAAATTGTGTAGTATATGTTCAACAGTTAAAATGTATTTAGGTTTTACATGTTAAAAAAAATGCTCCACTGTTTTTCTAGCTTAAAAATATTTACTACCTAAACAGTAGAATGATTTTCATCTGCTCAAAGAACTATCATGAATCTGTAAGATACCAGTTATTGATAACAACGCAGACTAAATGTTAAGATAAATGTATTTAACATACATCCAATATTTAATTGTCTGTTACAAGGAAAAGTCATTGGTTTGCTACTCTTCTGTCATGTCTCATCTCTGACTTTAAATGACTAGCAGGCGGAAGAAGCCAGCAGGAAAAGACCCAATGTAAATATCAACAGATAGTCAAGCAACTCATCCATGACAGATACGTAAAACGTTGTTCCAAAAATTTACTAGACCTTTAACTACCATGCTAAAAAATGCAATTTAGGTGCAACTGTAGTAAGAACCAAAGAAAAGGAGTCACAGGGATGGTTTTGTTTTATTTTAGTCAGTGTACAGAGGGGCACAATGTGTATTTTGATTATTAGTTGTGATATCTCAATCCAAAGTTTTTTTTGTCCCTGATACCGATCCTAATTATTAAAGACAAATGATTTTTCCAATACGCCTTTACACCAAAAACCTATATAAAAACTTGCACGTTACAGACTATTTGTACAATAGTTATTAAAATCAGTATCACCAACTAACCAACTACCTTCTGCTCTATAGCCAATATCAGTTTTTTTATATATTTACATATACAGTGGGGGGGGGGGGGGTATTTAGTAGCTACCTATTGTGCAAGTTGTCGCACTTAAAAAGATGAGAGAGGCCTGTAATTTTCATTTTAGGTACACTTCAACTATGAGATGGATAGTAAAAAAATAAAAAATCTAGGACATCTTATTGTATGATTTTGAAATATTTTTTTTGTATAATGGTTCAGAAAATAAGTATTTGGACAAGAAGAAAGGTTCAAATAAATACATCATATCATTACCTTGGTTGAAATGACAGAAAAGAAAATTGCTACATTGATTTTATTTGTTAAATAGTAACCTTTTGTTCCATAAAGCTATGACCTTCTGTGCTTTCCTAACAGCGACTGACAGACCTTAGTACTCGTTTCGTCTTTTGTTTGTTAGATATTTCCACTAGTTTGTTCTTCCTTTCGTATATATTGCTACTTTATCTCTGCTCTGCGGTGCCATTTCCTTTACTGGTGACAGCCTTTGTGTGATTGCCTAGACACGTGTCTCTTTATATGTACTGCTGGATGACTCCTAAGTCGAGAGCAGATTTCAGATTGAACTGTAAAACGTACCATCAGTTTTCTTAAGTGCTGTCAGTGTCACATGGAAACAACAGCGCTGCATCCCCTTAATTGGTTTAGGAAAAGCATTATTGTCATTTTGCGGACAGTAAACTGCACTAGAGAAGATGAAGTCTGAGAATCTACCCCCTCCTCGATTCTACACACAGCCAGCCTGACAAAAAAAATTATAATAATAATTATGTGCCATTTATTTTTGTGTGATTTCTGTTTTCACTTTTGCTTTTAGAAATAATTGCTGTTTGTTGTGTGGGAGCATCAGAAGAAGGGCATTAATGATTCTTGCTGGCTGCAAGGAGGAATGGCACTGTTGTGGGCTGGAAAGAGAGAACTAATTTACTACTGAGTGTTGAATACAGTATGTGTGAGAAATGGCCTGTTAGTGTTTCTGCCTGATTGTGTTAGGTAATATATTTTTAGCTTTTTCCTCCCTTTGTTTTGCCATGTACATTTTGTGGCAGCTATTGTAATTAAATTTCCTGTGTGCATACGTCTGTGTTTGTCTGATGACTTTAATGTGTGTGTTTGGGTGAGATGTATGTGCATGGCAGTCCTTTTTTAATGGCTTAGCTGGTGAATACTGCAGGAGGATGATCAGACTTGGAGCAGACTGGAGCTGATCTGCGATCACACAGGGATTATGGGGGGATATGGAGCTATACAGCATTCCAGGGCTGCCTCCAGTTAGACTCATCTCCACCATGCTCCCCTCACACACACCACTTTAATTGCCTTTACTTCTTTCATTACTTTTATTGCCTCTCCTCTGCATTGCTTGCTCCCCGGCCTTTTGGAAAGGTCACTGGTGTGCTCACAGCCACCATCTCTGACTAGGAGAAAATGGCTCTGGGGCTGAAGCTTTCAGGAAACAGAGACACACCATGAGTAAGGATTGGCTTTACAAATTATATAGTAAATATTTTTAAGTAAATCTAAAGTAACTGCATGCCAGTGTATAACCTAAATAATATGGATTCCCATTCAGTGGCAGCCTCACAATGAAAAATATACACAACAAAACTTTGACAACCTGTAAGCAAACAGTATTATTAAAAAGAAAGATGAAGGATGTATTATTAAAAATGACAACCATCATCTAAGAAAGAACTGGCTATTGTCTAAGAAGTAATGGTACTTGCAATAAGCATTAAGAAGGTGACAGCCCCTTAGATGAAATGTTTATTTGTATTTTCTTGCATCTCCTCACAATACTGAGGAAATAGTATTAGTTCTGACAGAAATCCACAGTGACTGACGGTTAAATTGCAATACAATAAAGCTTTGCATTATGGCTCAGCCTCTTAGCAACGAATAAACAATTGTTCTGTTATTGTCTTTGATTTTCTTTGATGTATGCTCTATAGACAAAATTAAATTTTTTGATGGGAATTAGCTCAACTTCTGATGTGTTCTACATAAAATAATCTAAAGTTAGATTCAACAGTAAAGAAAAAGATTAGCAATTTCTGCTGAGTACACTGATAGAGTTAGATCAGGTTTAGGGGAATTGCATTGGCAGGATTTATGTAAAATTGTATGTTTTTACTCCAGATCTCTGAAATATTTAAAGTGAATATGGAACATTTTTCTTAAAAGCTATCTCTTTAAAAAAGTAATACTTCAACTGGGAGTTTAGATGTGTGCAGAATGAAAGTGCACCCTTTCCTTTAAAAGTTATATTTAACCTAAAATCATTAAAAAAGAAAACTTTTTCCGACCACCGCACTGTGTTTATATTTACGTCTTCCAGCCAACTGTGGCGCGGCATTGTAGGTTGCAATATACAATGGTAAACAACTGCCTGGAACAACGAGGCATGTACTGTAGAAAATGGAGCACTCGCTTAGTTTAGCTACTGTGTCTAAGCACCAAAGATTTCATTATCTTTCTCAGAAGAGGAACGACCGTACAAGATCTAGAGTTAGTTTAGGTGAAGCCTACAGCAGATGGACACAAATAAAAAAACTTCACAGCATCAGAACGTACATGGAAATGGCTAAGTTTTTCATGGAGAAAAGTAAGAAAGCTAAAATTAGCTGTCGGTAAAACAGCTTTCAATACTTGTGTATATGACATTGTTCCTAGATATGAGAGCGTCAACCTCCGAGTAAGAGAAAGAAAAGGAAGCAGTTTCCTCCTGCATTCCCCAGTATAGGAGGCTCGTTTACACCGCTGCTGTAAGTGGCTATTATAAAGACTTTTCTAGCTAGCTTTCTATATTGACATAGGTCTCCGACCATACTTCTCAGTCACATAAACATGCTGTGAAATCTGTTGGATGTTTATGTAAATTCTAAAGTATAAATTATTACTTTTATAGAGGACATCTCGAAGAGGAGTGGAGGATACCACTCAGCTACCGAAATAAGATGCCTAGAGAACATGTACAAAGCCTTATTGTTGCCTTTAACCCATATTTTGTTATTATTATTTTTCGTTTAGTATTTTAAACTTATTAGTACAAAATAGTCCTTACCCTGTAAGATTCATCGCTGAAAATGATGCTGGCTGGTTACGGCGACAGAACTGGCATCCAGACAGCACTTTGTTACTGCAACTACAACCTCAACACACTAGATGTCGCTTTGGTGCCCATGTTCCATATTTAACCTTTAACAGCAATCACTGACTTTTATTTTTGTTCCCTTCATGTGTAACTTATTTTAGATCCAAAGCAAAGACGTTGCAATTTGACTCATTTTAGTCTTAATTATTTAAGCTGGTTAAAGGGATTATATCATGGTAGTTTACAGCTTTCAACTTCTGGGATAGACATATAGATTAATAATAATAATAATAATAATAATAATAATAATAATAATAATAATGATAATAATAATAATAATAATAATGCATCAAACTTATAGCGCTTTTCAGGACACTCACAGACGCTTTACAAATTCCATTATTCACTCACTCTCACACACTGGTGGAAGCAAGCTACAATTGTAGCCACAGCTGCCCTGGGTCAGACTGACAGAAGCGAGGCTGCCATATCGCGCCATCGGCCCCTCTGGCCAGCACCAGTAGGGGGTAGGTGAAGCGTCTTGCCCAAGGACACAACGACTGAGACAGATGGATCTGGGGCAACCCAGCAACCCTCCGATTGCAAGGTAACCCTCTGAACCCCCTGAGCCACAGTCGCCCTATAATACAAACATATGATAAAATGTTACCGTTGGTGTTATACGGTATTGATTTGTCCTAACATTAAATTTTTATCCTGTAGTTAATGTTGGACCACGAAGTTAAAGGGCTTATTTCTCTACAATCACATAAGCAGCTTTATAAATGGCTAACACACGTTAGCGTTAGCATTTAGCTACTTACTTCTCTGTCCATTAGGCAACTTTGTTCTTTGATCCAGCTGCTTTTCTTTAGGAATGTAGAATAAAATCCTGTAATCCATGCAGCCAAACAGGCGCTTTCACAGAGAAAGTAAAAAATCCAACAAAAAAATGTTTCAAGCTGCCAAAAACTGAAGTAGCAATGAGCTTTGAGAAGGAGGAGGGTGTGTTTGAAGCTCTAGCAGAGGTAAGCCGCTCTGCCTGCAGGGGCGGTGCAGACACCTCTAGCACTCCATTGTTTTCACTTAGTGATGTCAATAGTTGAACAGTTTGAACACTCAGTCGTTTTCTAGTAGAGGGAGGGGCAGCTGCTCAGAGAGCAGGATTCAGGAGGAGTACTCAGACATGAATTAAGCCAAAAATCACTCTGTTTTTTATGAGAAAATTGCCTTACCAGATGGTTGAAACTTCAAAAACTTGATTTTGCATGATATAGGCCCCTCAAAGTTTTCTATCTAAGGAGGCCCAGCAGACTGTATCGAGTCACTGACTCAGAGCATTCACTCCTCGTGGACAAGCATGTAGCGACATTCCTGAGATCTCTGAAGCTAGTAGTAAGGGAGACCTTCACTGCTTGCCTTCTTTTGGAGTAATCCACAGGCAGACAGAACCACCATTGAAGAAGCAGCATCTATCCTTCCAGCTGAGACAAGGGACAAAGGGCCATTTTCCTGTGTTTTAGTGTGTTGGCTGCCCATGTGGTTTAAAAGTTCAATTTGTTTCTCTTCCCAAACATTTTGCTGTCAAATGTAAAAATCAAAACTCAAAATTAGGGTGTGAAATTCATTCATTAAACTTTAGAGAGTCTTAAATTAACCTTTAAAGTTTAACCTTTATTAGATATTCTTTTGAACTTCCATTCTTGTTGAGAAAACATCCCCTTATTTTTCATATAAAGTATAGTACAGAATGAATTTTGTTTTGTTGGTTTTCGGGCTTCTTTTGCATTGATAGGTCTGTCACAAAGTGATATTTTGTCCCTCTCTTTCTCTGTTTCTGCGTCTTATTTGCTCCCACCTGTTTTGAGTCTCCTCTGATTATGTGCCTGTTTATATATGTTCCCCTGCAAGCTGCATCTTGGTACCAAACTAGAAAGCTTAAGAGTGGCCAGCCAGATCTTTGGACTTCACATATAATAGAAAACTTGTGGTATCCATCATGCCATTTCTGAGCTTCAGTTTGAAATGAAGTGTTTTTAGGAATTCTTAGGCTTACCCAGAATTTTGAAAATAATTTCAACATTTTAAACAGTTTTTGATATCTTGCTGGTCACAGAGACAGACAACTACTTTATGATTGGAAGAGAGTTTGCTTTGGAACAAGTAATGCAGTTATACCACATGAAAAAGTTATTCAGCAGGTGCATGTAGTTCAACTCTGATTTTTTTGATTAGAGAATAATAAGAAAGTATGTTTTAGGTCATTTTTAATGTTAAATATTTGGACTAGTATCAAAGAATCGTTTTCTCCCTGTTCAAGAACAAAAGTTGGTAGAAGGGCTAAAATTCAGTCATAGTATAGAGCCCATCATGCCATTACTGTGATCATCCTGGCTTTGTTCAGCTACCAAATAAGGGACAGCAAGTCTATACAACCCGTCTGTAACTACATGTTTCCTGCTTTTACTTTGGTGGACTCCAGAGACTTCAGTGACAAAGAAGAACGCTTTCAGGCAGAACAGGAACGTTCCTGGAGTGGCTCATCTAAAACACAGGTCAATAGAAACACTCAGCAGCACATTACAGACACTGAAAAACAGAGTTGCTTCATGACTGAGGACAATTTCGTCTGTCATGGTGGAGATTTTTTTTCTCAACCTGGGATTAAGGTAGCATTCGGTATGTTTGTTTGACAAATGGTCTGTGTTTTCCGGCTGTGAAATCAGCAGCCTGAGAGTCTTGGAAAGCCATCACATCAGTGTTTGAAGCCTGCCATCCTCCCCAGTGGGTCCTGTCTCTAATTAAGCCTTGGTACACTGCCTTTGCTGGAGCAGAGGTTCTCCTATACATACAAACACATTTAGCACATCTCTTGTTTTTCACCCACCATGACCCTCTTTGTATTCTGCTTGGCTGCAGCTAAGCTGTGTGCCCCATTAATGACTAATGGCAAAAGCTTGTTAACACTGAAGACACATCTCTGCAGTATCTGGGAGATGTTTATGCTGGTAAAATAAATGTATAATCAAAGGACACTGAAAGTAATCAATCACAATGAAGACCCAAGGACTCTCCATCCCATGTCCAGACATATAATTGTCTCTGTAACTGGTCACTGGCGGGAGACATCTCCCATACAGAAGGGAGGTGGAACAGCTGGTCCTCTGGTGCAGTCAGAGCCACCTGGAACTAAACCCGCTCAAAACAGTGGAGATGACAGTGGACTTCAGAAAGAGACCCCCATCAACATCTCCTCTCATAATCACCAACAGGCCAGTCCCCATAGTGGAGTCTTTCAGGTTCCTAGGATCCACCATCACACGGGACCTGAAGTGGACCTCCCACATTGACTCTATAAGGAAGAAGGCCCAGCAAAGGCTGTACTTTCTGCATCAGCTCAGAAAGTTCAACCTGCCTCAGGAACTGCTGACCATATTCTACACAGCAATAGTCCAGTCTGTCCTGACCTCATCCATCTCTGTCTGGTTCGGATCCGCCACCAGGCAAGACAAGGACAGACTGCAGAGAACAGTCAGGTCCTCAGAGAGGATCATAGGTAATGATCTTCCCTCCATTGAGGACCTTTTCCGGGCCAGGGTCAGGAAGCGGGCCAGAAAAATCACCACTGACCCCTCACACCCTGGCCACAACCTGTTTAGGCTCCTCCCCTCAGGCCGGCGTTACAGAGCGCTGTACGCCAAAACCACCCGACATAAGAACAGTTTCTTCCCCCAGGCTGTCGCTCTGATGAACTCTGAATAGTCACAGAGTCTGAGTCCATTCACATGAACAATAAACTAATACTCTGCACTGCTGTATATACTCACTGTACAATAACCCCGTTTTGGTGTATATATTATCCTTTATTATTTATTTGTATTTATTTTTATTTCCTTTTTTATTTCACTTATTTAAGTTCTGTACTGGAGAGAAAAGTTGCCAGAGTCAAATTCCTTGTATGTGTCATACTTGGCCATTAAAGCTGATTCTGATTCTGATTCTATGGCACAACAGAAACTTTCAGTTCTTTCTAAATAAAATATGAATTCAACATATTGCTTTTGAAAGGATTGATAAATGATGGAATCATATCTTACGGTTAAAGATGTCTCATATTCCTCAGCCGGCATCTCCTCACCTCAGAGTAAGCCCAGCGTGTGTTACCTGGCATTTTCTTGCAACACATTCTTATCCTACATCCTCTTAAATTGAAAGCAAGGAAATTGGAGCTGATTGAAGGGATTCGTTTTTGGTGATGGAGGGACAGAAGCGTCGTGAGAGTACGGAGAGAAATACGTGAACCAAATCTCCCATGTGTTGACTGTACTGATTAGGGGCTTGTGCTAAGAAGAGCCTCTCAATCCCCTCATTCCTTCTGTTTACTTTGAACCCCACAACTCCTTTCAACACGAGCATCCTTCTCATCTCTCCTTGGGCTCGATCACCTGCATCACAGGAGGCACATGCCTTTGTATGCCATTCAGGCAAATTAAGAAGATGATAGCTCAACTTGAGCTAGAATAAGCAGGTTAGCGTTTTCATTGCAGAGTTGTAAAATGTAGAGAAATTTTCAACATTCTTCATAAGTGGCTATTTGTGGTAAGGGTGTTCCACATTAGACAAACCTATTAATGCCTGCTGGGTTACTGGAACAATGTCCAGCTAATGTTTTGTAGCATTTTGAAAATCTGCAGGGAGCAATGTTTGCAGCACAGACCTTAAAAGCAAACTAGAGGCATGGGGAATTATACACAAATAAAAAGGGGATGAAAGAGCAATAGAGAAGCTTTAAAAATAGCACATCTATTTTCACGCTAAATGTTTGTTTATTTATGATATCTAAAGGCCTGGTCTGGATGTGGGGTAGGGGCTGGGGAAATAAACCAGCCAGCCTATTGCCCTCAGCATCTGTCTCCAAGCTTTCATTAAGTGTCATTACCAGTACTTTCCAAAAAGCTGGCCAGTCTGAGACCTGACATGCCCTCTGCAGATAGTGGTCCATGCATATGAATGTACTCCTGATACCTCTTATCCACCACTGAGGAGGGGGAATTAAGGCAGCGAGAGGGAGAGGACAGAGTTTAAAGGCAGCATCCATATCTGACTATTATGGCAAAGATGGAGCTATTAATTAATCTCGTGGTCAGTTTTCATGCTGTGCTTGTAGTTTTCAGAATGTCAATCACGTTATCATTTGCAGAATTATATATTTTATATACACCCATTTCTGACAGGGCAAATGTATTTTATGTACTTGTGAGCCCAATGTGGAAAATCTACAAAATTATATTTTGAGTTGTGAATTTAGAGCAGCACGGTATTCATTAGCAATTTACTATTGTTGTTATGGTGCTTTGAGGCTGTCTCTTGATTGATGGCAGAGCTTGTTGTGTTTTTTTGTATATCGCGGTCCAAAAAATTCATATTCTATGCTTTTTTGAGCAAACGTTATCGAGATTCGGTGTAAATGGTACTTGGGATTAGATTTTTACTGCAGATTGCTGTTATTAAAGGGGAAAAAAGCCTACACCTTTGAGCAGTCATCTTCCTGGGAGGCAATCCATTTCTCTTTCATGCAGCCCCGAGTGCTGGACCAAGCTCTTAATGCACTGAAGCAAAAGTGCTTCGGCCCGCAACCTTTCACGCCTTCAGCTCTCCTTTATGTGATTGAATAGTTAATAACTATAAGTTGCCTTTGAAAGCTTTGTGCCTCCGTCCTTCTGAGTCACTGCTTGTCTTTTCGTTTGATTGGTTGTTATACCTGCCTGCTGATCTGTCTGTCTGCATTTGTCTGCTTACCCCGGATGGCAAACCGATTGTCCGCACCAGCCCCTCGAACTTCTATCTCTGTGTCCTGTCTTACTTGCAGCTTGTATGCCTGGCTATCTTGGTCTGTGCATCCGAATATTGAGGGCTGTGGATCCCCTTTTTAATGTTGTGCTTCCTGTTTTTCTTCCGACAGACTCCCTCACACAGCTTATTAGCTCATCCCACGCTCACAGCTCTGGCAGAATGTGACCCTGCCTAATTGTGTACTGTGCTCATTTGTTCTCCCTGCATGATGTGACTATTGCTTATTTATTCTCCCCAGGGCTTCCATACCACATTAAAATGATTGACTCATTTCATTCACTGCACATTTTCGAGCTTTATTTGATAAGCTCATTCCTCTTGGCATTCAAATACTTCCTTTTGTGATGTTTAAAAGTTCTAATGTTGCAGAGGCACGTTGCAATTCACAGTTGGGTTTGTTTCTTCAGCTAATTATCCGAGTTGTTGGAAAAATTTACACGTGTGATGTTTTCTTTCCGGTGGAACTGAGCCACACAAAAGGCCAGACATTAACAATGCAGTCAGAATAGCTGAGGAGCCAATTGTGTACACCATGCTGGCAGACGCGGTCAACAAGAAGCTTAAGTGGGATTGGGATGCTGTTGAAGCTTAGCCAGAATAAGCTGAGCAAATTTGCATTCAGTTAAAATGTATGTCTGCTTACGGACCTGTTTTCCAAATGAAAACGCCAATAAACAATCGTGTAATACGGGAATATTTTGTCAAAAAAAGAAGCCTAACAAGCTTCTGCAGTCGATGGACTTTGGCAGTATTATGTTTTTTTCTGTTGACAGTCAATGTTTTCTCCCTGAAGCATCTGTATATCGACCAGGCCTCAGTGACACCACACCTGCTCTGTGCAATGCTAGGTCAGTTGAGAGTAAAATATAGTGACAAGTAAGAAAAATAAAATAAAATTGTAAAAAGGTTAAAAAAGGTAGAATACGGATTCTGTACTGAGTGTTTCACTATAGACCCAACGTAAGATGAAAAATAGCATATTTGTAATTAGTTTACAGTGTATGTTGTGTTAGCTTTTTGTATTTAGGGAATGTCTGAATTTACCAAAGATCTTTTTAACTGAATGATTAGTAACTTTGTAAATCTTTCATTATCATCAGCATATCAGGAACTGTAAGGCATGCTATTCTTCTCATTTCCAACTTGAATACCTTTATGCCTTATTCTTTGTTTGGTTTCTCATTTTAAAGATGAGAGCAAAGGAGGTAAATAGGAACAAGATATGTAAATTTTTGGGTGATATAAACATGTGGAATGGATCTTCCAAAGGTCTCCATCAATAAAGGGTTCAGTAGAATAAAAAGTGTTAGAGTGTTAGAGAAATAAGGGCTAGAACTGTTCACAAAATCCAAGATATTTGCTTCCCTTTGATTTTTGCTTTATCTATTTTGGTAATGCTCCACAAATACCCCTAATTAATGTATCTTACAATGACACACTGCAGAGATAGCAGTATACTTTGTGCACAAAATATTAGGCAAATAAGTATTTTGACCATATCACAGTTTTTATGCAGATTTTCAGACTTAAAGCATTTAAGCATTACAGGTGATATGATGAGCATTAACGAATGGTGTGGCCTAAAGAGATCAACACCCTGTATTGAGGCATGCTTAATTGTTTGGCGTTCTTATCTTATCTTATATATATTAGATGTAGTTTTCTCTGAAAAAAAATCAAAAATTGAAAAAAGTACTCCCGATGGAAGCCATACTCTTGACATCGCCAAGACATCGGGGCATGATCACAAAACCATCAATTGTTCATTTGTAAATGGTCACCAATGTCGCAAGGAATTTGTTGAGAGAGAAAAAAAGCTATCATATAAGAATACTCAAATGTTACATCACTAGGAAACCATTTACCTCTAGTGCTCTGATATTCCACAACTGGAACCTACATGGTCCACAAATGTCAAAAGGTAAGAAAGGTTACAAACCCAACCTCTACTAACGTGGGCTTTTAGGTTAAAAAGTCAAGACTGTACCAAAAAACATCAATTAATTGATTTTTCAAAGCTTTTTGTCTGAACGAACACAAGGATGACCTCACGGCTGGATCAGTAGTGGGTACAAAGCTCAACTTTGACTCAGATGCCAACAGGGTGAAGGGTATTGTTATAAAGAAGCTAGTTTAAACTTTTCAGGTTGAAAGCGGACTCAAAATCACCTCTAAAAACTACAACCAGTTTTTATAACACATTTTTTTCAAAACAATAAAGATTGGGGGGAAAAATCTGCATTTTTAAAGGAACTATCTCATGCTATTTCAAGGCTTTCAACTTCTGGGATAGACATATATAAATGCTAAAATATTACTGTTGGTGTTATACAGTATTAATTTGTCCAAACATTTAACTTGTATGCTGTAGTTAATGTTGGACCATGAAGTAAACGGCTAATTTCTCTATAATCACATAAGCAGCTTGGTAAATGGCTAACATGCATGTAGACACTTACTTTCATGACTCTGTCCATCAGGCGTCTTTGCTCTTTGATCAAGCTGCTGTTCTTTAGGAATGTAGAATAAAATCCTGTAATCCATGCAGCCAAACAGGCGTCATCACAGAGAAATAAAAAAATTAAACAAAAAAAAGTGTTGCAATGAACTGTGAGAAGGAGGAAGGTGTGTTTGGAACTCTAGCAGAGGTAAGCCGCTCTGCCTGCAGGGGCGGTGAAGATACGTCTAGCACTCGACTTTCAACTACTGATGTCACCAGTTGAACACTCAGTCGTTTTCTAGGAATGGGAGGGGCAGCTACTCAGAGAGCAGAATTCAGGATGATTACTCAGATATGCATGAATTAAACCAAAAACCACTCTGGAGAGTTTTGTTTTTGAGAAAATTGCAATACAAATGTTTGAAAACTCAAAAAACTAGATTTTGGATGATATAGGCCCTTTAATAGAGCATGGCCAAGGGACAGTGTACCATTGCATGCACTGAAGTACTTAACTGCATGACCCCCTTCATCACCTGATCTAAACCCTACTGAGAACCAACCTTTACCTCTCTGACTGAGAAATTTACGTCAAAGGAAAACTGTACAGCTTCCTGAACGGTGTTTTGAGGCTGTGGTTGCTTTTAAACAAAAAGGTAATTGTATGCAGATCAAGCTAAAAGGAAGACGTGTAAATGTTATTGAAAAGAGGGGTGGTTATCTTGGACTATTACTTTTTTTAATTTAGAATGTCAGAAAGCTTTTTTTTAAATTTTGAGTTATTTCCATATACATTGAAATTGGAACATTTTAGTTTTTTATCTACATGTATCATAATTTATCACACTTATCTCGTCTTTGTACTATTTTTAATTAACTGTTTTTCGCTGCAGGTTTGTGCATTATATTGTAGGTAAATTTTGCACCCATTTAAAGCTGTGGTATTACAGATTGAAGAAAGTTATTCAGCTGTGTTAAGATGATTGGATTTTTCTTAAGAATGTCTTGAATAAAGTGTAAATGTAAATATTTTGGCAAAAGTACTTGGAGGGAGGGGCTCCATTTACAACCAGTACAAAAACTGTGATTACTGGTTAAATTACCATAGTTTGACTTTTGACCATGGCAGGACAAAATAAAACAAAGCAGAGCCCCAGCCTTCATAATCTGTAAATACAGATGAACATCATCTGTTTCTAACAGCCTTTTATTATCTTTGATCATCCAGTTACTGGAATGTCTGTTCTCTTACAGGGATTTGACTCCAAGAGGAGTGCTAATTACTAGAAGAGAGAACCACCAGAGGAATCAAAATCTCACAGCCTTACGGTGTGTCCAGACCAAACGCTATAGGAGCGACTAAAGCTTCAGGTTTAAATATAAAATCAATAGAGGAGCACAATGAAGCACGATTTGGGGTCCCGTGACACTTTGGAAGCAGATTTGGGTCACGAAAAAGCTTTTCTGCCTGATTTGCGCGAACAATTCGTGCTACAGATGAGATGGAAAATTCGCGCTGCATTTTATGTGGTGCATTTTGTGCATTGGCGTTCATGGCATCTACCGCTCAAGTTGGAAAAATCTGAACTCCAGCGTCAATTCGCGCCGCGTCAACCAATCAGGGGACAGAGTTTCAGTGATTCTGTGACTGTCATGGAGTCACAGCCTCAGCAGGACATGGAGGAAATACTGATAAACACCGTGGCTAATCACTCTGAGCTACGTGACACAAGCAGTTTTCAATGCAGAGACAGGACAAATAAATAAATATTAGAAATAGGTTAAACTATTTAGACAGGAATGTTCTTAAAAGTTTTGTGGGTGGCTCTTAAAAGAGCCGTTGTTGCTGTAAAAGCACCTCTCGGCCTAGAAGTGAGACTTGAAACAGCCTCCTCACCTGGTTTCCTGGTAGCAGCTCCCACACCACATCCCACGCTGCTCAAATATGATAAACTTTTACGAACCGCAGACAGATGGACAGCTGCTCAGAAATGTAGTTGGTGTGTCGGCAGGCAAAGCTTGGACCTTCACGGCACACGCTTCAAGGTGCGAATGTGCATGCGAACAGCTAGGCGTGTGTTGCGCTTTTTAGTCGCTCTTATCGCGTTTGGTGTGGACACAGCGTTATGGTTGCAAAGTTGGATGACGTTCTGCTGTAGGCCTCATCACTGAGGGAAACTTGCGCAGAAAATTCCATGATTTTTGTAATTTCTTTGAGAAGATTCTTCTTTTAGGATTTCAAGGGCCTTTAAAAGAATTAAGACATAATTTCTAATCTTTCCATGCAGACTTTTTCAACTGAATAATTTATCCCAGAATACTTTAACGTAGCATGCTGTACTTTTAGCCTTTATATGCTGAGCTTCATGTTAATTATGGTGTCTGTATGACGACATCTTTCAGAAGAAGATATACTTGAGTAACACACAGTAACTACTCCAAAAGTAAAATGCCCACAAGTCAAAACAGCCAAAATCTTAATGAGTCTGCCCAGATAGAAAAGAAATGTCTACAAGATAAAATAATAATAAAGGTATCAAACCCTTAACAAGTCTGCCTTTGTTCTTCCACTCCACCCACCATAAGCAGGCACTCCTTCAGCTCTGAGGGCAGCTCTGAGAGTTCCATGCCCACCGGCCTTCAATCACATGGGATGTCTGAGTTTGACATTATAAAGTCTTTCTTCTACAACAGAATAAGACCCCCTAAGCAATAGTGGATGAGCTGTTAGTAACTATGCGCTCCACAGGGAAGTAGATCAAGCTTGGTACTACAGTATACACAAAGTGCTGGTTAGGGATAAGACAATGGACCTTTGAAAACAAGACTGGATGCCACAACACCCCCTCAATTCTTGGTGTTTGCTTCTCTGCAAATGTATCTGTTGTTTTAAAACTGACACAAGTAAAACAAAGTTCCCCCCTTAATTTCTATATTAAAAGTATGAACTACGAAATCATATGCAGTTTCCACATTTAATTTGTAAATGTTGCTTTTTACCTGCAGCATCCTGTGTTTCTGCAGAGTGGGAGAAGATTATAGCGGATATAATTTGAATTTTTTTTAAAAGTCTGAGGCAGTATGTAAGTTATACACTTACTGTCAACATGGATGGACTTATTAAAGTTTAACACCAGGGCAACTTTGTTTCTTAGCATGGTTGAATCAATATTCAACACTGTGGGAATCTGAAGAATTAAGTAGAAGTATTATTATATAATAACATGTATCTCTCCATAATATAATCATATTAGGTGTGGTCTTCATCCAGCTATATCATACTGAAGATATCCTACAAAGGACTAACTATCTTCCAATTCTTACATACACAGGTAATAGATAGGAAAATGGGTTCTCTTTCCATTAGAACTGCAGGTAGTTGTGTCGTCTTTTGTGTTTTTTCACTGACATAAGTGCTAACTAGGGCTGGACGATATAGAAAAAGAGCATATCGATAAAGGAATAGTCATATTGATCAATATCGATAGTTATCTATAAATATCACAAAATGTAAAATAGATATTTAAAGTGCCTCCCCGGTCATTTTATTATTCTTCAATTAACTAATTTTAACTAAGAATTAAATTGATACATTTTTCAAACACTTGTTTTTATCATAACTAAATTTGTTAGACAAAGAAACAAATCAAGAGACGTGAGTTACATCAGTAACTACAAAGAAAAGTAATAATATTAACCATTCTACATATTTTATAATTGTTGGTCATTTAAATTAAAGGCTTATCTTGATGCTTTGTAATCTTTTAAACATTGCATGACACTTTATATTAATGCCTGAAACCTTTGGTTTAGTTTATCAATAAAGTTTATTCTAATTCACTTCAGCACTTCAGCTCTGGTTCAGCTGTTGGCTAAACCTAACCAGCTAGTCATCGGAGTGTAGACAGAACCCAGAACACTGCAGTCCAGTCACTGAGAGCTGAAGCTGGGTGTGTTTTTAAAGCGTTTTTCACTTCTGATGACCGGGGGCAGAAACGAGGGGACATTTTAAAAGCCACTGGTGTTGTTAGCAGGGCGACCTGGTAAGTTTCCTGTGTCTCTCCGTAACAGATTCGCACCGCAGCGAGCCGGAGGAGGTGAGTCCCACTTAAGATATTTGATCGTAGTATTATATTTCGTTTATCATTTCTTACGTTTAGTGTTTAGAGGATTGCCTGCCGACACACCAACTACATTTCTGATCGTTTAGAGGATCGCTTCAAAACGGGACGCAACCTTTACCTGAGCCACTGAAACATTTATCTGGAACAACGTCCTCCGCTGCTCTCTTGCTGTGACATCTGACCGCGGCGAAGTTACGGCGTTTGGTTAGCTTATCAAATTTTTTTTGTCTCAAATCATTTAATCCTTTCTGTAGTTTAAAAGGAGAGAGGGTGGCTGACAGAGCTGCGTGGGTCAGCGTTAATGATTCGTTTGGTGTAACGACTGTTGTATTAAGCTACCTGATAGGCTATAATAAAAAAATTAGGGGAAACTTTTTTTTTCGACCCCTTTTTTTTCTATTGCACCATACGTCTATCGATAGATATATACTGCTATCGAATTATCCTCCGACCCTAGTGCTAACTCATTCAGATGTTCCTTCCAGGACTAGAAATCAGTCACAAAGATTAAGGTGACACAATGACATAAAGATGACAAAGACAATCCCAATAAGGAGCTTTCCATTTCTTAGTCAGTCAAGGCCTTGTGAATGGTACAATGAAGGAGCAGGTGGACAGAGGCAAAGGGGATGGGGAGAAAATAACAGGGGTGACCATTGCCAACCCCAGGGAGCCAGCTCCCCTGCTGACTCCAATAGGCACCCCCGTTCGGCCCGATCCACCAGCCCCCACCCCAGGGGCACACCTAAATCCTTCCCAACATTCACACTGCTAACAAAACACATGTCACTAGACACCCAGGTTGAGTTTAGCCCCCCCTCCCCCTCCACGCCCTCCCCCATCCCGTCCCAAGCGCCCCCTGTTAAAAAGAACGCCTGTGCTAGATGGTAAAAAGCCTCCCCGCCAATGAGAGACGCCCCAGGCACCGCCAGCGTCCGAGGGCCCCTGCGCCGAGGCCGGAACCCGGCGCACCACCGACTCGGTTACCCCGGACACGTCGCGTCAGGCTCGTGAGCAGACCGAAGCCCCAGGCGGCTAACCCCCAGGCCGACATCCTCCAGCCTTGCTACTACCGCCCGATGGCCGGGAGGCAACAGAACCCAGCACCTCCACCCACCAGCCCACACCCCACCAACCGGTCAGTCACCGTGGAGGCCGACCAACACCGGCCAGAGGCCCCCACCTCAGCACCCCCCCGAGCGCTAAGACCAAGACCCAGGAGCCATGTCCAGTGTCAATATAGCCGATCGGGCCCGGAGACGCCGGCCACCCGCCGCGGCCTCTCGCCGACGCCCGGACGCGGCAAGGGGCCACCGGGGAGCAAGCGACAAGAACCAGCCCGGGGAGATGGAAAAGGCAGCAGCGCCCGCCAACCACCGGCCGACCACAGCCCCCCCCCAGCCGGCACCGACGGCAGTGGCCCCCCCTGGCCAAGCCCCAGCCAGGGCCCCAGCCGGGGGGCACGCCGCCCCAGAACCCCGAGCCCCAGGCCCAGCCCAGACCCCCCCAGAGCAGCACAGCACCAGGCCAGTAACCCGTGTCCGCCAGCACGACCCCTCTAAGGCGCCGCATGCAGCCACTAGGAGTCACCACACAAAGCCCCCAAAGTCCCACCCCAGGCGAGAGTCACGGCACCTACCGCCCCAACCGCAAGCGGACCCACCCCCAAGGACCCCCCTGCAGTCACCACCAACCCTTAAGCTCCACATCGGCAACCGTGTCCCACAGAACAGAATCAAGGGCCCGACCCCACTAGGTGATGGAACTGATCAAGGGTGACCAGAAAGATTGATCAGATGTGGAGGCAGATGCCGTTTCTAGACCAATGTAATCCAGAAGGAGATCTCTATATTGATTAATATTCAGAGTATTTTTATTTTTCCAGTTCAAGAGGATATTTTTCTTAGCGATGCATAAGGCGATGTGAAATAATTGCATAGACTTTGTATCCATGGTAACTTCATCTAAATTTCCCAGCAAGCAAACTGTGGGAGCAGGTGTGATATTACATTTCAGACACTTTGATAGGTCTTCACATATCTGGTACCAATATTTCTTAACAGGTGGGCAGAACCAAAGAGCATGAATATAATTGTCTGGTAGATTGCTTGTACATTGTAAACAGGTATCAGACGGCGTATAACCCATCTTGAACATCCATTGCCCTGTATAATGCACTCTATGAAGGATTTTATATTGTATTAATCGTAGATTAGGATTTTTAAGAAATTTAAAGGTTCTTAATGAAATTTGAGACCAGAGGTTTTGGTCAATTGAGATGGACAAGTCCATCTCCCATTTTGAAATAGGAAGGGCTATTGATTCATCTATTCTATTTAATGTTTTGTATATTTTAGATAGCAGTTTGGGAGGGTTAAGATTAAGGAAGTCTAAAACTTTTCCTGGAATTTGTAAATCAACTGTATTGAGCCTAAATTTATTTTTTATAATTGATTTAATTTGTTGGTATTCTAAGAATTTATTCTTGTTAATTCCGAATTGTGTAACCAATGTATTAAATTGGATAAAGTCTGTTCCATCAAATATATGCTCCAGGTATTCAATTCCTTTACAACTCCAGCTTGGAAAGTTGATCATGCATTTTTTTTGTAAGATATCCGGGTTATTCCAGATGGGTGTACGCCTGCATGGGACTAGTGAGGTCTTTGTCATTTTAAGAAATTCCCACCAAGCTGTCAGAGAGGAGCTGATATTAATACTTTTAAAACATTCATTTTGTTTTATATTTGAGCTAACAAAAGGTAGATCTGAAAGTTTTATCTTATTGCATAGTGTCTGTTCAACATCTACCCAGCACTCATCGATATAACTGTGTTTTACCCATCTTGATGTGTATTGGAGCCTGTTAGCTAAGAAATAATGACGAAAGTTTGGTAGGTCTAGACCTCCTTTATCTTTGGACTTCTGTAGTGTTTTTAAGCTGATACGTGGGGGTTTATCTTTCCAAAGAAATTTAGAAACAGAAGAGTCCAGAGATCTAAACCAATCAGGTGATGGTTTGCTTGGGATCATTGAGAATAAATAATTGATTCTAGGCAAAACCATCATTTTTATTGTAGCTATCCTTTAAAAGGCCTCCAGACTTTTAAAAGCCGTAAACTTTTTATGAGTAAAGGGTCGGCTTTAGGAATAGGGATAAATGTGTCTCCACAGTGGATTTGTTTCCAGGTCACCTGGCGTATCAAACTAACGTCTTTTACATTTCTAAAAGGGACTTTAAATAACTTCTTTAAATAACATTTGCCTGCTAACTCTCTTGGAAGTGTTTGTTGCGTCTCTAAAGCTGTCGTTCATTTTGTTTGCTTTTGTGCCACACAACCACTCGCACATGTGCACAAAGATGTCAACAAAGATCCTCCTATAGGAAACACAAAACACATTCGCACGTGGAGTGACTGCTCCATTAATCTGATTGGCCAAACCCAAGGTTGGCACCTATCCTATAACCAACTGGTTTTAAGTAGGTTTACAGTGGTGTAGTTTAGAGTGAAAGCGCCTCTCAGATCTTGGGAACTGTCAGATCACATGAACCTGATTTTTTTTCTCAAACGCTTTGAGCGCAATCAGGCCTGTGCCCAAAACACTCCAAATGAAATTAAATTATTTGTCTGATTTTTATGATAATGAACTGATATTGTAGCTGATGAAATTAATATTTTTGTTCCAGCAGCTCCTGGAAGTTAAGTACATGCCACTGAGGTATAGAGGTAGTGTTGGGTATGTTGCATGATGCGCTTAAAATATCTGCTGAGATCGCAAAGTAGTTTGTTGCTTTATTAAAGTTTAAAATTCCAGACTTGAAGAAAACATACATGCTCTAAAAAATATAAGACGTGCATTTATAAATCATCAGCAATCTCGATGTGTGCGGGCCACAAATAGTACAGCACCCATCTCAGCTGAGCAACAGGTGGGACTTTGATTCACCAGATCTCTGTCCTTATTTGATTGACCCACACATCAGAGTCATAATCAAAACATTTCAAACATTAAATAATAAACATCTAAATCTGTGTTTAATTTATGGTTCCTAAACTTATAATTGAAGCATTGTGATGTGGACATAAATGATTCTGCAATACTGCAGTAACCATCCATAATCAATTACAGTTACATAAACAAGTGTTTGTTTTTCAACTGAGACATAGCTTCTATCCTTATATGACAAGGGCATCAAACCAGAGCATTTAGTTCAACTGGTGTTCTTGCACAAAACATTTAACTTTCCAAATTGTAGCTAATCATTATTATTTATAGATTTTCAGAGGGTTCGCAGTAATAAAGATTTTGTCAGGGTCTGCAGAGGATGTTTTAACTGTAGCCTGAGGTGTCACTAACTTTTGAATGATAAAATGTTTATGTTTTTCCATCCTCTCAAATGCAAACTGAAATGTTTTGCACTTTTGCATTCTCCCAAAGAGTGTTGTTATCTAGAGCTTTTTCTGAGATGCAATGTTGTGGCAAGAGCTATATACAGTCTTTGGGCAAGACAAATGTTTAATACAAAACATGCATATATGTGACATTCTATTGATTAATTGATAAAAACCCAAATGAAGTAATCATGATCCATCAAGATATTGAATCGCATTGTACCATTGAGATTACTGTATAAAATTGAATAATGAGACTTGTGATGAATCACATCTAACAGATATATCTATAGTCAGAGACATAAGTATTTGAACACCCGATTTGAAAACCTAAACCTGACAGAAAAGATCTGTGTGGAGGAGTGAGCCTGTTGTTTCTCAGGTTTTCATACTTTTGTGCAGCAATAAAAAAACAAATACATTATTAAAAGTCATGCAATTGAATGAAAAAGTTGTCCCTTGGGAAATGCTCCTACAATGTGAATTTTAGACCCCTCCATAATTTCTAAGTTAAAAAACTTGCAAAATCACAGACAGTTCAAATACTTATGTTCCTCACTGTATAACCAGATTAAGAGAAGGAAAAAAAAACATTAACAATATGAAAAATATGAGAAAAATCCACATAAAAACTGTGTTAAAGAACATTTTATAAATATTCTTTTCAGTTTTACTTTATTGGCACGTGTTTCAGTCCCCACCTACTTACTGTTGCTATAGTCACTAAGGGTGTGCAAATCAATCGGTATTTGTATTTGCTGGGGGGAGAAAAGTATTTGTATTTGTATTCAAGTAAAGTTCTAAATAAGCATAAAAGTCATAAGTCACGTTGCACTTCTAATACAGTGCTCTGCATAAATGAGTACCCCCCCTTTAAAAAGTATGAATTTAATCAGTAGCTCAAATGAACAAAATAACAATTTCCAAACTTTGCATGAGGCCGAGTTTTATTGAACACTTATTTTACTCCATAACATGAAATTAAGGTTAATAATCTAATTTAGATCACAAAATCTTGAGTTTAAAATGAATACACCCTGCAACAAAAACTACTACATCTAGTATTTTGAATGAGCACCATGATTTTTAAGGACAGAACCAAGTCTTCTAGACATGGTCTAGGCAATCTAGGCAACATCTATCTTTTTCCATTCTTCAAGAATAACCTATATTAGGGCCTGGATGTTGGATGGAGAGGGATTCTCAACTTGTCGCTTCAGAATTCCCCACAGGTATTTGATTGGGTTCAGATCAAGAGACAAACTTGGCCATTCAATCACCCTGTTCTGCTTCAGAAATGCAACAGTAGCTTTAGATGTGTGTTTTTGGATCATTGTCGTGTTGGAAAAGTGCACGACGACAAGTGCACGGAGAGATGGCAGCATCTTCTCCTTCGGTATAGAGCAGTACATTGTTGAGTTCATGATACCATCAATGAAATGCAGCTCCCCAACACCAGCAGCACTCATGCAGCCCCACATAATGACACTGCCACCAACATGTTTCACTGTAGTCACCGTGCATTTTTCTTTGAAATCCTCACCTTTACGACGCCATACAGTTTTTAATCCATTAGTTCCAAAAACAGTGATCTTGGTCTCATCACTCCAGAGTATAGAGTCCCAGTAGTTTTCATTTTTTAGCATGGGCCCTAGCAAATTCTGGGCATGCTTTTTTGTGCATGAGCTTTAGGAGAGGCTTCCTTTGTGGACGATACCCATGCATGCCATTCCTCTGTAGTGTGCACCGTATGGTGTCCCGGAAAACACCCTCTCCAGTTTGGCTTTCTACTGCTTTAGCTAACTGCAGTGAACTTGCATGGCGATTTTCTTCAACCCTTCTCATCAGAAGACACTCCTGTCAAGGTGTTAACTTGGACGGCCTTCTAAGATGGTTGCATTTCCATCTTTCTCAAAAAAAAAATATCACTTTTGCTACAGTATTTTGACTGATATGTAAAACTTTGCTGATCTTCTTGTAGCCCTCACGTTTTTTGTGTAAAGAAATGATTTCCTTTCTCAGATTTGTCTTCCATGGGGAGCCATTACTGACAGCATGAAATGGGAAGGGCTTTTCTTTGTAAAGTAATGCCCTTTTATTGTCACCTGTCTGCTGGAAACCTCTTAAATGAATCATTAGACTCACCTGTGGTTGAATGCTTGTTAATTAGAAGTTTGTAGTTTTAAGTGTGGCTTTTCTCCTAGGACTATAACTGGGGTGGACTCATTTTTGCAACATGGGCTTGAATGAATTTGTTAGGCAAGTAACCTTTTTGTTTGTGCAAATGAAAAAATCTTGTTTGCAATCAATGGCCCACATTTGTGGGAGTGTTTTGTAGTATTGTATATCATACAAAATGTTGATTCTGAAAGGAAGCTAAATGTTTTCTGACAAACGCAGTGCTGTGTACTCATTTATGCAGAGCACTGTATATGTTGTCTATTTTAATTATTATGGATATGCAATATTGGTTGATCTTGCAATAAACATATAACGGGAACATCATTGAAAAGAGAAGGAGATAAAGGCCACTGTGGCCGCAAAACCTTAAAAAAAAAATTAAGTTGGGGCATGGTTGTACACCACAGAGACTTATGGGTAATGTGTTTGTGTTGATTGTAGAAGTTCTCTGTTGTACGTTATAGTTTGTGTTCCCAATGTAGCCTGGCTCCTTATTTATTTGAGTTATGTTGTTGTCACTGTTTTGTGGTTATTGTCGGCGCACCATCATAGAGATGGTGCACGGGAATGATCAGTCTGCCTTGACTCTTATGACCATGCAGTGCAAGAATACAAGAAGTGCAAGCAAGCTTTTCTCTTCAGTGACTCATTTCCAAATGGCATCACACTAGAAATGTATCTTGCTCCTTAATAAAAAATCTACGAAATTTAGTTTGACACAAATATTTGTAAAGAATAAATTATTTGTGAGCTCCCAAATAGTGGGTTTGGTTCCACACCTAATTTCACAAAGGGAATTTAGGCGAGGACGAATAAATTAACTTTTTCTGTGAGTTCCAAAGTGATTAACTTTTTATCAGTCATAACTAGATTCATTCTGACTGATATGGATGAAACTGGAGATGTTACCTTTACAAAGAGCCCAATTATATTTTTATACTCCATATGGTACAATAATGGCAATAATTCTGATTTGGAGAGGTCATAATACATGTGATTTAGCCAAGTGACAGACTTGATAAGCGGCTAAAATAACCTCTTAAAATAAAAAATGGTAAATAAACAGTGGATAAATATGCTAAGATTAAACAGTAAAACATGCAACGCAATTAAACAGACTATAATAAATAATAATCAGTTAAAAGCTTGGTTAAAAAGGTGAGTCTTGAGCCTGCTCTTAAAATCATGAATTGTTCTTTGTAGCTCTGTGGTCTTTGGAGAACCCTGTTCCAGAGATGAGGGCCATATTGCTGGAAAGACGCCTCACCGTGATTGCGTGCTGACTTTAGGGATGACAAGGAGGCGACTGCCAGCGGAGCGTAGAGACTGCAAAAGTTTATATGGTAAAAGCTGTTTAGAAAGATAAGAAGGCCTAAGACAATTAAGACCCTTAAAAACCATTAAAAGAACATTAAAATTGATCCTAAAACATACAGGGAGCCAGTGCTGTGAATGTACCCTGATTAATTGGTAATAAATGTTTTTAGCAACTCAAAATGTGAAAAGCATCAACTCATGTCAAAAATTAAAAAGCTCAGTAACTTTGCCAGTGACTACAAGGTCATATCTAAATGTTTTCAAGTTCTAGTTGCTGTAGTATAAAGTACAGTCAATGTATAGTGTAGGATTCCATGAATACAAACTCAGGGAGAAGGCTACTTCTCTGAGAAAGTCACATCTGTCTTTTTTGAGGCAGATAAAATTAAAATTGAATTTGTTGGACGCAATGATGCAGCTTAAGTTTCTGTTTTTTTTTTAAAGTGAGAAGTATTCAACCATAGGTACACCATTGGTGTAATCAAGGATGGTAGCAGGAAATAAAGACTAGGGATTCTTTTTCTTTTTTTTTTTGCCAATTGCACAAGCCACCTAATACAAAAAAATGGCATAATAAAAAAAAGAAAACCGGTCTCAAAGAATTTTGGTCTTGGGATGGAGCTAAAGATTAGGGTAATTGCTAAAGGGCTTTCAGCCTCAAAGACTTGAAAATCATTGCAATGGCCCGTGATCCTAGAGGAAACTCGGAAGATTTATCAATAACTGTGAAAAGTATTTAAGACTACTAAGATATTAAGAAGGGTTTTAATAACTCTGGATATTGATTTTTTTATTCAAATCCAGAGACAATGAAATGGAATATTAGGATTGTAGTACATAGTGCAACTCTCAGAAAGCTCCAAGTCAGACAAACATTGGAAAGCCTCAGAGAACAAAAGTTGGAATTTATTTTTTTTAAGTCGGAAAAATGAATTGGATTAACCCTGCAGTCAGAATTTCAGCTTGAAAAATTTTACGTCCTGATCAAGCCCCAAAGTTATCTGACTCATTTAATGTTAATTGATACCTTCCCAAATTCAGCATATGCACACTGTTGGCACTATGGGGGACCAGATGTATGTAATAAGTGCTAACTATTTCCCCTGGAAAACATTGTTCCAAAATAATATTGAAATAAATTAACTTGTGTTTACGGATCCATACTCAAACCTGAGAAAGTGTAGGGAAAGGACAAAGGTTTTGTATTATGCATTATATGATGTCATGTTTGAACCGTCAGGGAACATTTGTACTGTTTTAGGAAAATGATTTCTGATGTTGACCAACCAGCCTTCTGCTGGTACATATAGCAGCCTACCATTCAGTCTGCATCCTGGCAAGAAATAGGTAAACATATTGTACTGCTAAGTAACCAGCATCCACATTAATTGTTTCAATAAGCGTTTTCAATTAACTAAATTAGCGTATTCCTGGGTACAACGGGATGTGATGTTCATGGATTTCATAGAAAATCCAACTCACTATTTAATTGCATTTTAAGATAATTATTTTTGTTGCGAAATAATAAAACATATCACTGAGGCAAAAAGTATCTATTTTTCCTCATAGTTTTATTTTTTTTTATAAATATCTCCTGCTGTTTGTGTTTATTCAGTTCCAAAATATCACAGTTCAGTGGTTTTAATCTCTTTTCTTCCCATGAACATGCTGTTAGTCGCAGGGATGCAACACACAAACAGGCATTAGGGCTCCAGCTGGCCATTGCACACTAATTTGAAAGCCACTCTATCACAAAAAAGCAGTTATAAAGTGAAGGACAGCTAACAACGAGCGTACATAGCCTCCCGTTTCCAGCATAAACCACATGTGGGTTCGGAGCCGCTGAACGTAAAGGACTACAAAAAACAAGGGGTGAGGTGTGTAACATTCAAAATTCAATCAAGTGAAGGCCATCTCCAGCGGGGTAACAGCATGTGGAGGCAAGGGGGGGCGTACTCAGCTGAAGTTTCCACTGGGCCTGCTGAGCTCCTAATGCAGCCTTGGATGTAATTGGGTCCCAGAAGGCTGTTCATTATTGCTGGTGAGCGAGGCACCAAAACAAAAATAAGGGGGTAAAGGGAAAAAGAAAATGTCTCATTCTTTGCTCAATGCCTTTGTCCTAGCAACATTATGGGACACGAGTTAATTAAAAGAGCATTTGATGCCTCTCTTTTTTCTCATCAATCTCCCTTCAGCTCTTATTAAGTTTGTAATGACAGCAGAGCTTGTCCGCGTCAGCCAGTAGACTTTAAACCAGCGGTAAGGGCAGTTAACATGAGGGAAAACTCATTTAAACAAATCTCTTAGTGGTCAACATCTAACAATCAGCATAATCTCTTTATCAAATCTCAGGCCCAGAATACGTAGTCTGCAGGGGATAGATGCCTCTTACGCAGAGGCAGCTGTAATAATGCGGGTGTGGAAGAGGAGTCCATTTAAGAGGCGTGGCTCTGCGCCTTATCCTGCAGCGCCGATCTACGCTGCCTTGGAGGCCAATTCTAATTCTCTCCATCATTACAGGTCCCTTCTCCCCGAAAGCAATGGTAAAGGTGACTGCTGACGCTGTCATTCACAGGGACTATTTCAAAATGTCAGCCTGTAGCTGAGATTTGTCTCATTAAAGTTGGTGGAGTCCATTATACCCGTCCCCTCCTCCACCTGCCATACTCAATCAAGAAAACTCTGAGAACCGAGGGCGTCGAGGGCACACTCATAATGTGCTTATTTGCATGAGGGTTGCCGCTCGACAGATGATCGTTGACCAAGAGTGAAGCAGTAGGATTCAGCCGAGAGAAGAACATCGTTAGTTATTGAGTTCGTATTTGTCTTTCCTTCTGGATCCGTGCCAGTTGAAAGGCAGGTTTTAGGAGATGTGATAAAGACAGCCGAGCATCATCCAAGCTTTTTCAGAACAGTCTTGTGACCCGATGATTTACATACAGCTTCAGCACCCCCCCCCCCCAAAAAAAAGAGAGACATCTTTACAGTTGAGGCATTGGAAAGCACAGGGATCACATTAGTAGATATGCAGCATGATGTGAGAGGGAGGAACAGATGTAGGTTTCTTTTATCCTTTTCCTTCGCCCCTGCTAAACACTGGAAACAAACGCAGAGGGAATTTTATTACAACCATTAATATTGTGAAGCTGTAGTTTTGTGTTCCTTCGGTTAGCAAAAACAAGACCTTAGTGAGATGAAGGTTGTTGAAAGAACATATTCCTAAGTGCAATAAACTAAATAAAGTTGGTTCACTGAAAGTTTTTCCACTAATGTTACAAGGAGCTGTTTTCGTTATCATTAGGCTCCAACTTTTCTAGCTTTTTTTGTTAAACGTCTGTCCACTCAAAAAAAGAGATTTATTTTAGGACACATATTGTCCAGAACCAAATAAGAGAAATCTCTATCAAAAATCAAGTTAGTATTTTTCTAATTTATGATTTGTTGTGGCAAAACCAAATTATTTTAATCCAAGCAACTTTCCAATTGATCATCAGCCACAATTATTTTTGGAAGTCTTACTTTCTCCGCTGCCTAATTAGGGTTGTGGCAGAAGAAAATAACTCAGTTGTTGGCACACTTGCATGTGCACAGCTGAGAACTTGTACATTAATCACCCACCGTTGTTTACTCTTGCTTGTGCATCTGTAAGAATAAATCACTGAACCTGCAAGTAGGCAATTTATTGCCTAAATTTGCATTGCTTTCACTTATTAAGTTATCATGTGCCACCGCAAAACCAACCTAAACGTGTATGCATAAATCAAACATTGTTAAAAGAAAGAGACCTGTTAGAACCTAAAACATCGAATCAGATTGTCTTGAATTTTTCAAGAAAATTTATTTTTTCCTATTTACTTCAACTGTTAAAGCATGAGTTAAAAGAAGAAACCACACCGTTTACAATTTATTTGCAGCTACTTGAAATTTCAACAAGAAATGCACCAATCAATTGGCCAGAATTCGTAATCAGATGTTCTTTCTTTGATCCACTGATGATTGGTACATTAGATACCAACCCCCCCTCCCCCCCCCTATCTATTTATTAAAAGCATCAAAAGAACTTCCCTCAGTTTCAGTCTTTAAAAGTATCAACAAAAAGCATGTACTTTTTTTCCAGAGAATAAAAATAAGATAAAGGTCATACAAACAAGTTAAACTGGGATTTGTATTTCATCTCCTGCATTTTCTGCTTCTACTTTTATCAAACCTCCTGCTTCCTGTATGTGTTGCAATTATTTAACAGAAGAAGAAAAAAAAAAGGAAAAGAAATTGGAATGAGCCAGGAATAAACCTGACTGGTGCATTTCTAATCTCAACCATGTGAGAGAACAGAGAAGGGAGCCCATCAAAATAATCCTCAAAGTATTTTGCTTCAGCACTAATTACAAAGCAAAATGTTTTTCTTTTAAACAGGATTCACGAAACTGTAACAGTTGACATGATGCTGGAACAGGGTATATACACCAAGGAAAATAAAAGGTCAAATGTCAAAGCCTTCATTGACAGTGGTGAGCATTACAATGTGTGGGATAGTACAGTCTTATGCCACAAGTACATTTTGAACAACGTTTCAGTCTGTGGAGAAGCCCTTCAAGGTGACACACACCGCTCGGGACACCACACAAGAACTACTAAACACAAAGAAGCAACACTGAATTTGTTTTTTAGTAGGTCTCTGACTACAGAATGAAAAACCTAGGTTTCAATTTATCATCTAATGCAAAATAACTTTTTTTCCCCAAGCAAGCAAATGTAAAGATAGAATATACAAAAAAAGACAAAGAAAATACAAACAGAGGGTCTTATGTTCCTTTATATATATATCATGTGGCTGGTGGTGGCTGCTGCAGTGTTGTTTAAGACTTGTACAAGCCTTATGCAAGTTCTCACTCTTGTGGCCTACACATGAACTGCAGAAGAGAGCAGCGGGAGCTGAGAAGTGAAATGTTTTATTGTTGTGCTAGTGTGGTCCAGGTTGGGATGGGGGTGTCTTCTTAGAGGTTTTACAGTCCAAAACGGGCCGGGGTGCGTCTGGGTGTCATGGGGGCCTCTTCTTTTCTGCCTGGTGTGCAGATTTTCACTGCCCTGTCAAGAGAGGGAGGGGGGAATGTTCATGAGACATTTTATTTGCCAAAATAAGATATTTATCCACCTGCTTCAATGTTCCATCCAGTTAAATGTTAGAAGTTTTTATAGCATTAGAGACCTGCCTGCATTTTGAGAAAATAAATGAGTAGATGTCTGTTTTGTGCAGCAGGATGGGAAAATTTAAGCAAAAGGATGGGAGAGTGAAAAGGCAGAGTGGTGTCTCTGTGGAAAGTGTTGGGACATGGACACCGATGCCTCTGACAAAACAATCCATCATCTTTAATTACGTGACAATGACACTGCCCACACATCCCTCATCTCTCCCTCTTGCCTGCATGCATGTAGCAATTACACCATCAGGGCTTAACCTCCTTTCTGCCACTGGGGGCTTTTTCACCAAAGCTATTCTTGTGATATTCTGGGACCCTCTTAATAACTTGGCAGCATTTCTCTCTGAGCTCC
Source organism: Apricaphanius iberus (assembly GCA_028564705.1). Lineage (NCBI taxonomy): Eukaryota > Metazoa > Chordata > Actinopteri > Cyprinodontiformes > Aphaniidae > Apricaphanius > Apricaphanius iberus. The sequence continues at coordinate 1,786,063 of JAPXFQ010000166.1, read as the reverse complement.
ACCATTAATAAGTGGCTAGCTTTACATTAGCTTTAAAACACCAAATTTGTCTCATCTTCCAGCACTTTGTTTTTTAAACATAGTTTCTGAGAGCTGAATGAAGTCAAATTCATTACTTTTTTTTAAAAACACATTCTGACCAATATTAAGACTTGAATATTTTTTTAACCCATGATAAACGTGATAATAAATAAATAAATTAATCTATTCAACCAACCTGTTTTTTTGTAGGTGAGTAAAGTGCTTTTACATCTTTATTATGTGAGAGAGTGAATAGTTTATCAAAAACAGTTGTAATTTTGCTGTTAATTGCCTAAGCATGCAGGAAGCAGGACAGCTGCATTGCATATTTGTAAGAGAAGCTAAAAAAACAAGTAATAACTTTTTACAGTTTATAGCAAATGATGGAAGCAATTAATGAATGTATACTAATTGGCTAATTAGACTGAGACCATTTAGAGGCTCAGGGAACCTTTGCTGCTGCTTTCATTTAAGGCTACACAATCATGAGGAAGACTGCCGAGTTGACAGATATCCAGAAGACAGCGATTTACAACCTTCACAAGAAGGGTAAGCCATACGATGTTTTCAAGCATATTCAGAGAAAGTTAATTGGAAGGAAAAGGTAAACCCAGTTTTCACTATCTCTAAACCATGATCATCAAAATTATAAGAGAATAAAGGCTTGAAACATTTGACTATGTGTAATGAATCTATAATATAATATAGGAGTTTCACTTTCTAAAATAAATGATAGAAATTCTATCACACATTCTATTGTATTTCTCCCGACATTGAATAAATAACTTAACTCCATTTCTTTATTTATCATAGCACAAAAACACTAACCGGCCTAACAATCTAATTGCAACAAAGGCTGAAATCTACATGAAAACTTTAGATGTAAATCAAAATCAAGCACAAATTCAACCCTGTACAGCCTCACAGCAGAGAACCTGCATGTTAGTTTATGTAGGTCTGGGTGGTTTGAATGTATTAGCTGTTTATGTAAATCAAATATAGAAATGTGTTGAGGAGATGATAGGAACAGATAAAAGCTATATAGATTCCACCAATCTAAAATAGACAGATTCATCCTTGGACCATTTTTAAAACCAGGCATAAAAATTTGTTTATTTTTGCATGCATTGTTTGTATAATTAGCTATCATTATCAGCAGCAAATTTGAAGGAATCCTCCTTTAAATCTAGTATAAAATTGCACAACTTCCATTTACCCTCTTATCACACAAAAATGTTCTATATTTAAACAAAACTATTGGTTGCTGGGCCATTGACTGACAGCGGGGAGAGTAGTGATGAGCAGCTGCCAGATCAAGGCAAAGCACGTCATCAAATATTCCATCCTGGTAACACTGAGCTCAAACAGAAGACACTATCGAGACCTGGAGGAGGACAAAGGACCCAACACACCCCAGAGAGCTTTCAACTTTATTACCAACTTCCTCTGCTTAAATCTCATGTTTAATCCTAAAACTCAAGCGTGATTATTTTCAACGTATCCATCATACTAAACTCGGAGCAGATAAACCAGCTGATTAATTAACAGTAAAAGTTCTTTTTAAATCAGTCTTTATAGCCCAATTTCTCTGTGTGAGCCTTGCAGATGGGTGTGAAATTAATTTTTTTGGTTTAATTTGAAAACGAACGTTCCCCTCCTTTTCTCTGTTCTGCTGTGGCACAATTTAAATTGCTGCAGTAATGGGGGTCAGCCTGGAGTCAATATTATTTCTTTTTGTCTCGTCTGGAGGGACCAGAGGTGAGACAAGCTCATCACGAAGAGTGAGAAAGGTGGAGTCGAGAGAGTGGGAGAGGAGGACGGCGACAGCAGGGTGGAGACGTGGAAAGGCAGAGAGGTAGGTAAATTAAACCCTTCTAATCTTGATGATGCATGGAAAATGAGCGACCAAGAGGACCACCTGCTGGATGAAGGCTGTATGGGGAACACAATGTGGTGGAGACGCATTACTTACCTCACACTGGTGGAGTTGCTTTTCTTCTCCTGCTCTTCTCGACGTGCTCTCAGCTGCTCCTGAGCCAGCATCATCTCCTGCTCCATGTTGCTCAACTCCTCTTTGGCCCGTCGACGGTTCTCCTACAGGAGCACAGAGAGTATTGATCCATCAGTCATGATGGGAGAAGTGGGCGAAGTAACAAAATGCTCTGCCGTGAAACCTGCTTCGGTCACTTATATAAGTGTTACCTTGAGAGTTTCCTCCCACCAAAATATTTGACATGATTTTCAGACCAATTCTACACCTGCTTTACTGCACCTGTTCTTCCTGAACATGGTAGCTGTTGATCCTAGAACCACTGTTGCATCGTTATAATGGCCTCCAAATTTCAAAGATACTGATTTTTTAGCATCAAAGGGAACCCAACAAACACAACAGATTCAAAAAGATGCACTGATAACTCTATATACCATGTTACTTTATTAGAGCTCTGATTGGTTGAAGCTGTTTGAGTGGAAAATGAAGAGCTGTTTGGTATTAAATGAATGATATATAGGTTTACGCAAAATGCAAAGCAGGGATCTCGAATAACAGGAAATCATGTGATATAGGATGACATGATTGGTGGTTTTGATGATGAAATGACATTTGATAAGTAAAAATACTTAAATGGGTTAATTTTTGTCTGCTTTGCGTTCCATGCCAAAACAAATGCCAGAGTGGGAGAAGCTAGGATATATATTTTGGCAAACAACACATGTTTATGTACATACATAATTAACTATTATTAGAGATGTACCAGGATTGATCGAGGGAAAATTGGCAGATTTCGTTCAATGATCAATTAACTGGTACAACTTGTATTTATTGAATTTCAAGCAGTTCGGTAATGATGCAATGACAATCATTTTGTGATATATTGTATAAACCTATTGAACAATACAGTCCTGTTTAGGACCACTTGGAGAAATGGAAAACAAGAAGCATATTTTAAAGTCATTGTGCAACAGTTTGAACAACTTTTTCCAAATCCAAAGTTTCCATGATCACTTCCCAAAGATTTTGATTGCAGGAATACATTTTTTATTCCATTTAAGAAAAATGAGCAAAGGATAGAAAACTGGATTTGGAAAGGAAGCTCTGCTTTCCTTTACATCTAGCCTCACCATTTCTGTGTAGGCTTAGTTCTCTGAGTAAAGATCTTGTCGTATCAAGCACGCAACATAAAAAAAATGACTGTTAGGATAGTAAAACCGATTAGTCAATCCTTTTATTCAGACAGTTATTCAGACAGTTTAGATTTTTCCACAGAACTGATCAAAACTATTAAGCATATTTAACTAGTAGCAATAATGGATTTGTGCAGATGACATCCAAAACAAATGTTTTACTATCCTTTTGCCTAGCTACAACTGTTTGACACACTCACAGAAAAAAGGATATACAAAAATTTTGTTTTTAGAAATTAAATATAAAATGTTTGCTTCTATATGTAATTTAACATTGTGTGGGCAGTGCTATGAGCTCGTTTGATACTTTTCTTTGGACATTTACCAACAGTGCCACAGAGGTGAAGTTTAATCACAACAGTTAAACCAAGAAAACAGCCCCCATCTTCTGCCAAGGATAATATATGTAACTTAGAGTAGTGGTGTACCTAATACTTTGACAAAATATACCTGTCTGCTTTTTCCTGCATGTTTGATGCTGTAAAACATGGGCCCAAGCTCTGCGAGCCACTCCCCATCCACAGCAGTAACACACTGCATGTACTCCTGCAACACAAAAAACACAATTCATCATGAAAAAAATCTTTAATTGTTGTTGCTTTTGTTAGTTCTTTTTATTTTTACTTTACTGTCTCCCTGTGGCTTTTGCATGCGTTTACCTTAGTGGTCATTACAAGCTCGTGGTAGATGATGTAGTCAGGCGTGTAGCCCATACCAAACAGGGAACTGGTGGGATGAAGGTGACATGGCATGCCTGTCCTCACGTTCACATATTCGCCAATGCCCTGTGACCAAATAGATGCATAAATAACAATTAAATTGCAATAAAAGATTCTGTGGTGAAGTTTAAATATGTCTGCATCTTAATGTGCACTATAAGGTCAAAGCAATACAGGTTATGTGGGCTAATTTGCTTCTCAACCTGGCTTAGAAAGCAGAAAAAAAAGAATATCAAGTATATCCAAATTTAATATGATTGCTTGGTTTGGCTGGCTCCTCAAATTCGAACTGAAAACCATTATTATATAGTCATGACTTTAAATTCCCTTTCAGATTTTAGCGTTGTATTCATGTGAGGCCAGAGGGAATATTTCACTACTCTGTAATTATGTTGCTATAAATCTGCCACAACCGGTCGCCACTGGCCCTAACATATTAACTGAGGAAAAGCCAGAGCGTGGTGAGTACCTTGAGCTTGGCTGCTTGGTGGAAGTAAGCAGCACAGATACACTTTCTGATGATGTCCCAGTCTGAGCCACAGGAAATGAGGTTCATCTTCTGCTGAACCATGATGTCCTTCAACTGTGAACGCACCTCACGCACCTGAACAAAACAAAATCAGAATCACATATTGGGAATGGAAGCAAAACACATTCTGATGACTACGAACCAACTCCTTTAGTAAAAATAAAAGCATAAAATGGTTATGTAATTACGTTATATAAATACCAGGTGAAAATCACAAGAAATGAGCTGAAATGGCAGTAATATTCACAACTTGATATTTACAATTCAAACATTAGTATGGTGCTGATTGGGAATTCAAAAAATAATAAAATAAGACGGCTAGAGTCACAAGTCTGACCTTGCGCATGGCTTTGGTGTGGATGAAGTGATCATTGCACCAAATGCTGGAATAATTGTTGTTCTTCCACTGCATGTAGACATTCAGGTACGTGAGGTGGTCACTCTCAGGTACAGAGAACTTCTCCCTCACCTGGTCGCTTTCCTCCTCACGACCCTGTAGAGAGGCATAAATGGTTTTAGAGCCATAATAAGGACTGGGTGATGTCTCACATGCATTTCCATTGTTCCAGGTGAGCTAGACCTCCTTGCGTTTTTACTTTTATTTTATTTTTAACTGGCTTACTTTGCATTTACTGTCCTGTTACTTTGTTTTGTGGCTCTAAAGCTTACTTTTTGCCGGACAGCTATGTCAACGATTTGTTCACAGTTTAGTTGCAAAAAAAGCAACTGAACTATTCCTCACTTATTCAGTAAATGGATCAAACTCTAAATGTCTATACACATATCTACCAACCAATAGAATGTACTTTGATGCACTTTTTTATTTACTTAAATAAAAATCTGATTTTTATTCAAGTTAAATGACATCAAACGTCAGATAGATGTTTTGATGTCATTTTGCTATTCCTTCAGTTTCTGCCAGATTGAACGTGTGTCCTTAAAAAATAAAATCAGTCAATTAGCATTAAAAGCCTGATCCATGCATAGCTAAAAATGTGTGGCAGTAAATCATAAAGCACATTTCTGCAAGAATAGAAATACTGTGTTTAAACATATCACAAATATTCTAAAAGCTCTGATAAACAGCAAAACGCGATCATAATTTTAGCCGCTCCACATACAATTACTGTTCCAGCTGTGCTGAATAGTGTCTGACTTCATTCAGGAAAATGAAAAAAAAAAGGTCAAAATGAATCTAAATCTGAGGAGAGGACAAAATGGTCACACTGCTAAGGTTCAAAGGCACACACTGATAGGTTGCTAAAGGTCAACAGATCAACAGATTAAGTAAACATTGTGTGAAAATCACTTGTGCATTCATCTGTAAAACCAGACCCCCTAAATTGTTACACACATCCCTTCCCATTAACAGGAAAAATTATTACCAACACCTATCTAAATTACTGCAAAATTATACTGAAATATCTGACTATTCAATTATAACAAGAGAAATAAACAGAAATAGAAAAATGTCCCCCAATATCCAAATTTGCATCTGTCTGGTCGTTCACTTTTTGTTGAAGTTTCACCTTATGTTCACAAGACTATAAAACTATCTAAAACCAGATCCATGCCGGCAAAGCTCAAACCTTAGGTCTGTAGAAGATGGCTGGCACAGACAACATTGAGACGATGATGAGGATGTCTGCGCTGCACCCCATGTCACAGGACACAATAAGCATCTTTGAGAGGGCGGGGTCGAGTGGAAACTCCACCATCAGACGCCCAGTTGGGGTCAGAGCACCTGAAAGAACAAAATACAAAAATAAGAGACACGACGGCAAAACTGTGAAATGAAATGTAAATAATCCTGGAGGGACAAACATTAAGAAGACAGATAAGCTTCTTTTCCTTCTAAAACCAGCTGGCATAAAGGAACCATCACTAATATTTGACGCTTATCTATCAGAATGACAGGAGAGAGGGAACTGCTGACAGCTTAGAATACTTTTGGCAATAGAAAAAAAAAATAAAAAACACGACATCAAAAACTTTACAGTTTCTGATTCAAATGATTAGACGGAGGAGTTTAAGAAGCTTATGATGAGGAAAGGCAAAGTAGCAGAGCAGCCAGTTTAGGGCAGGTAAGCCTTAATCAGAGATAATCTGCTGTTAACACACCATACAGAAAATCATCAAAAGTCTCCTCTTATCCTGAAATCCCTAAATCCCTAGGAATCTGGCTAAGGATGAGATAGAAATGAGACCCAACCAGTCAAATAAAACACGGGATCAGAAACTAGGCAATTACTCCACTGGCTAAACCTCACAACTAACTCCTCCAGGCTCCAGATCCTCAATGCAGCAACTGGCTTTGAAGAAGCCAGTCTCCTGTCTCTGTTTGTAGTGCCATTATCACTCTGGGGAAGCTCAGAGCGGCACTCGGAGGAGGAAATAAACACTACAAATCTGAAACTTTATATCATTAGGAGCATTTGGCCTACTTACTGTACATTTAAGACCAACTACAAGCAAGGAAGATGATTTCATACACGGTTGGTAAAAATATTAATCACAATATTCATACTGCTGCCAAATAATGCTCGGTAAATTTGCATTATGTTGAGGTTAAAGAAGTGATCATTAGCAAAACCAGTTAGGAGTCGTTATTAAAGCATGAAGACGTAAAATAACCCCCTCAATTGCTTTTAAGTTTCATTGCCTTTATGGTGAATGTTGTCTTAAGCTTAGTCTCACAAAAATGATCAAATTTACATAAAAGACGGGCGAAGCCTCCTGGAAGGAAATATGAAGTCATTAAAATAAATGCAGTATCACTGTCAGCCACTAGAGGTCATGTAGAAACCATCTCTTCTCAAATACTGCATAAATGAATTATTCCCAAAAGCTAGTATGTTGAACTCACTTCTCTGATTCATCATGGTGGTGGTCACTTTTCATAGAGAACCACCGCTAAATAAAAATTAGATAAGATATATTTTTGGTCAAAATACATTAACTATCACTTTCTTTATCACTTAATCCAGTCCAAAGTTTCCACCCTAACAGCGTCGCTCTCTGAGTGAAAAAGTAAATGCCGAAACAAAAACTCATTAAACACCATGTTTATCATTACAGTGACTAAATTAGCTTTTCATTCAAGGTTTATTCTGGAGTTGGTCCATAAATTGTACATAAGATCATATTAAATACATTAGAATATGTCTTACAATGAGGCCTTTCTGTCATATTAAAAGTACTTGCATTATATATAGTAATGGGCAATAAAAACATGGTATAAGGTAGAGAATCCATAAATTTAGGCAAAGGTAGAGATTTTGACATTTTCTGCTGATGATGTCATCTGGCTTTGTCTACGTACTCTGTACCAGGTACGCAGGGAGGACAAGTACTGATATTCAGTGTTTGTATTTACACTTGATTTTGTAAGTTTCAAATGTGTTGCTTTCTATGTAACAAAAAAGAAACCTGCTGAGCTTGAAGCATTTATAGTTCAAATATGAGCAACTTTATTTTTGTGCAATAACAAATTTATAAATAAGTAATTAGGAAAGCGAAAAAAAAGTGTTATTTCTCTTTTTAATTGTGTTCAAACAATTTAGAATTTTTTGTTTTCATAACATTTCCATTGTATTTTAAAGATCTTCATCTTTATGCTTTAGTAGTTCTGCTGGAATGTCAGAAAATGTAAAAATGTGTCTATATATGCTTATATACGTCATTTTGACGTGTATAAAAGTTTCTGATTCAGGCCCTTAAGAGTGAGTGAGCCCCTTACGCCAGCCCTAAAAAAACATACATTTTATTAATCGAAAATTACCATTAATGTAAACAATGTTTTTCTTTAATGATCTAGTGTAATACTCTAATCTCAAATGTCGTGTTTTCATTAGCTGTAAACAGAAAATCTTTACAATTAACAGAAATAAAGTCTTAAAAGCATCAGTCTGCGAGTAAATAATTTAAATGGCCTTCTTCACTTCACAGTTTTCAATAATACTCTAATTTTGTGAATGTGATCACCTTTAAAATATAATAACTTTCATACGATCTACACATCGATCTGGAACTGCTCCCACAAAAAGAGTCTGAAAAGGGGAGGGTAACGACTCATACGAGCGAAGCAAGATGGTAAATTAAGCTCTTGATTTCTCCAGTCGGGAGAAAAGCACACACTTCTTGTTAAACAAGAAATGCATAAAGTCCTCACTTTTGCACATTTTTCAACAAAGAAAACATCCCTACTTTTCCCAAAATAGATTAAATAGCTGCTTCTGCGCGTACGTCTACCTGCGCAGCAATGTTAGTTTTGCCTTGGCACTTGCTGCTATCGTCATACCAGAACAGTCGCCCCAAAGCACAATGCTGACAAATGATTGGTCCGCACCGCCAGTGGAGTTGAGTTGGACGGTTTAGTTGGAGCAGTAGAAGATGGATTTTCAAGGGTTTGGGCAAATCTCGCAAGAATCCATCTTGCAGCACAAGGTTAAAACGTTCAAACATATTTCTGTTCCCTTCAGATATTCCAAATATTTTCACTGTTTTACCACACTTATTATGAAGTCTGCTAAAAAGCCATGATGTCGAAAAACTGTGACATTCTGGTTCAAGCCAGTGGAGAATGCATCTTGAAAACCCCAAAGTGAAAGAGGTAACTGATTCATTTCAGGTTTTTTTTTGTTTTTTTCCAAGAGCAGCCAGTGTGACCCACCTGTGTTGTCCAGAGCTCCCAGGATCCAAAGCTGGTACATGGAGTTAAGCATGTTGTCCTCAGGTGGTGGATCCATGAAGTGAAAGAGGAGCAGGTCCTGAACACCGAGAGACTTCAGCAGCAGGACCACATTGGCCAGGTTGGTTCTCTGGATCTCTGGTATGGTGGTGGTCAGCATCTCGTTCTTATAGGCACTCTGAGTGTAAAGCCTTTGTGGAGAAGAAAGGGATATGGGTGTAAAAGATTCAGTGTGTGATAAATAAGGTCCAAAAATATTTGTATATTCAAATTGACCACAGAGTTATGTGTAAACTTTTGTCTGCATAATTATAACGGATTATATATCAAAGTAGCTCACGATCTGATATTTCCTCATAATTGTATAGTATTTACGTTGTATATTTGACATTACTGTGCTGCGGATACACCCGATTTCCTCAACGAGATTGTTTTCTAATGTTTTTATATGGTGGGAATGCCCATGCAGACCTCCTGATTCAATGTCCTGTGACAGCAACTCAGAAACATCAAGCCTCCTCAAAGAAAAGCAGCTGGAAATCGATTTTTGCTCGGTTTCTGGAGGGGCAAGTGGATGGGATTTATTCTATCATGTGAGCTTTCATTAAAAAAACAACAACATCTGTTTAAGTTTTTAATTTGTGCAAAAGGGATAGGATCCCCCTATGACATCTTTTTTTTAGTTGAACTAGATAGAAATCCTCAGGAAATCAATGTCCTGACAATTTTGTTCTCTCTATTGCAAATTTGAAGCACCAAACACTTATCTTAGAGTCACGTTTTTAGAAAGTAATTAACAGCAATTAAACCCTATTCCTTAGATGATTTACAGGACATTTTGAAAAACAAGATTAGAAGAAAAAAAAAAAACATCTCCATTTATATACTTACAAGGCTTAAAAAATTTCTACTAGGAAATAAATAGTAACAGTAAAAACCTAAATTGAACTAAAACCTATGCAGCAATTTCAGCTCAATGCCTGCATAAATGCTGCATGTTTCTTTTAAGACCTGGTAAAGGCTCAAGAGTCACCTGTAACACTGGCCTGGTCCTGTACGCCCCGCTCTGCCGGAACGCTGGTTGGCATTAGCCTGACTGATGGGATAAACCTGGAGAGCATCCATACCAATGCGAGGGTTGAAAACCTGCCAACAATTCAAAGAGAGGCAGGTAAGTTATGCCGAGTAGTGTTCCCATTAATATTGTACACAACATAGGCAAAACCAAAATAGTACCTTAAGTTTGCAGTACCCTGAATCCACCACGAACATGATCCCATCCACAGTGAGGGACGTCTCCGCAATGTTTGTGGCAACAATGCATTTTCTAACGCCATCCGGAGCCTTAACCAAGATCAACAAAAGTCAATACAAAGAAGAAGAGCGCACAGAAGTGCTGAGAGTATAATTGGCTGTGATGACTGATACAAACCTTCTGGAAGATCTTAGCTTGGAGGTCAGATGGAAGCTGTGAGTAAATGGGCAGCACAGCTAGAGGAGGAGCGTTCTCCAAGTCTTCCAGACGCTCCACGATCTGATCCGATGTTACCTGCAGGAATAAATGAAACATAAAAAAATAACATATGCAATATAATACAGATATACTCTGATACACTTTTTAATCTCTTTTATTGATAAGAATAATCATACAACTATATTAAAGACAGTGTTTGAGTAAGTTTAATTATTTTTCACCAAAAAATAAATATTTTACCTAACCCATAAATAACTAAGTAGTATTAATAATTTCAGTAAAATCTATCTGAAACTATCGCTGGCATGTAATTTACCTCAATATCTTCCTGTCCAGGCATAAAAATCAAGATGTCTCCCACCATCCCACTGAGATGGATCTGCAGTGCCTGTTTCACAGCAGCCTCAACATAGTCTTCCTGTGGAGTCTACTCAGCACCACAAAACAAAAAAACAAAGAACACAAAATGATGTTAAGACTAACTCAAACATTTTTCCAACTCATACAATACAATAAACTTAATATAATCACATTTAAATTGATATCTTTCACTTTTCACAAAAGAAAAGATGAAGCTACATCTGGTATGCAGCCAAATGTGATACATTTCAGATTAAAAAACAGTGTTTAAACATCTTGTACTAGAGTTAGTAAAACATTAGATTTTAGTATACCTTGCTGAACAATATGTCGACTGGAAATGTTCTTCCTGGTATATGGAAAATAGGCACATTGCCAAAAAAGGAAGCAAATTTGTCAGAGTCCATAGTGGCGGATGTAACAATGAGCTTCAGGTCAGTGCGTCGAGCTACAACCTAATAGGAAACAGTAAATAGGAGTAATGTTAGAGTTCAACCTTTTCAAAAGTTTTTTTTTTTTTTACAGTTTGCGTTAGCAGTACTGACTTCCCGCAGCAGCCCAAACAGCACATCCGTATTGAGGGAGCGTTCATGAGCTTCGTCCATTATAACTGCGCTGTAGTGGTCCAGGTCTGACTCCCGCAGAGACTCCCTGAGCAGGATTCCATCAGTCATGTACTTGATCATTGTTTTCTCTGAGGTGCAGTCCTCAAAACGGATCGCATATCCAACCTGTAAGGAGAGAATAGAGAATAAAGAGGTTTTCTTTTCTGCTTCAACAATTCAGACAATATCACAAGGATACTATACAGAACTGCATGATTTTGGCACTCTATTTTAGCAATAAAAAAGAACAAACAAGTTTCCTATCATCCAATGTTTTATTCCATTTAATCATTTTAAAAATGTTTTCCTTCCCTAATCCCAGTAGATGGCAGTAGTGTTAAGCATACAAATATGGGATTTAAAAAGATACATTACCTAATATTTCTTCCAATAACTACCTAAAAAGGTATATTGTTCATAATGATTCAACAAATTATTGGACAACAAATTTTTTTGTAAAGCTAAATTGTAACTTTTTAATGAAAATACCTATAAACAGTTGGTGTTTTTATTTATTTATTGGAATATCTCATAATTGAGCACTTCTTCTAAATGAGGACTTTTGGATTCTGTTAAACTATAAAAGTTAAACATATCAGATAAGACATACCAAGGACATAATAAAACTCTTCCAAGAATAATGTCTAAATTTACAAAAACTGTATACCATTTTCTAATTTTTACCTCTAAAGAAATGATTAGTTGATAGAATTGTGTACCTATCTAAAATAGATATGGAAGGGTATTTTAAGTGCAGCTTTTGCAGAAGCCTAAACTCTCATGATATCCTGAACCCAGACCATTTTACTGCTTATTGTTTCTTTCTTATCAGCACTGCCAAGACTTTGTTTAGACATCCTGACAGATACATCCTACTTTTAGGTCTGCATCTCAAAAAAAGGTGTAACTGGATATGTGGGAGATCACATTTCTCCTGTTTTAGCTTCCTTTTTATTGGTTCCCTGTTAAATATAGAATTGAATTTAATACAATTTCCTTCTTACATATAAAGCCCTTAAAGTGTAACTCACTCCCAAATCAACTTTTTTTAAATAATTTGTATAAATTTGAGTCTAATAGTGCTGTCTATATGTGTAGTCAACATTTTTTTTGTATTACAGTTTAGTAAAAAATATATATTTTCCACCAAAAACCATCAGTGGCGTGTCCCCTTCAGTTTAAAACTTGACACTGCACTTGAATTTGAATCGGGGACTGCTACTTGTTCCGACTTTATTGCTAACTTCAGCCATCCTGCCGCTGTAGGGTATAAGACAAGCCCAGTCTTGGCCACACCTCTGTAGCGAGTTGGAATAGAAAGGAAGTGTTAATGCCGCCCAGCCCCTCCCACGCGTTTCCCTCCGTCTTCCAGGTATTGCTTTCTTTGCCCGCATTTTTTAAAACCAGAAATGTAGGTCGAAGAGGACTCTGGAAGGGGGTGTGTTTTAGTCCGTGAGGCAGATACCCTGTCTACTTTCAAGACCAGGCTTAAAACATTCCTTTTAGATAAAGCTTATTGTTAGAATGGTTAGGTTATCCTGAGTTATCTTTGTAGTTATGCTGCTATAAACTTAGACTGTTGGAGGACAGACGGCCCACTATTCTTCACTCTATGTTTCTTCAGTTGTATTCTTTGCTGTCATTTCAACAATTACCTGTTTTTTCTCATTGTTTTTAACTCTGCAGAAGCTCCACCTGATCTGGTATCCTGCTTAGCTAGAATGACCTATTGGATGGGCTCATCAACTAGGATGATGTTCCCAGTAACTGAACGATCTCTGGGTCCTGGTGTCAACTTTTTACTTTCTTTAATATAGAAACTACTCTTACATCAGTTCCTTTTGTTCTTTATGTGTCTCTTCTGTCTTCACAAACCCCCAGACGGTCATGGCAGATGACCGCTTGTACTGGGGCAGGTTCTGCTGGAGGTTTCTTCCTGTTAAAGGGGAGTTTTTCCTCCAATGTCTCGTTACATGCTTGCTCAGTACGCAGAATTGATGTGGTTGGAGTCTGCATCAACGGGGCAGAACCGACAGTCAGTGACTCGATGCAATCTGCTGGAATTCTTTAAATAAAAAACTTTTAAACTGATTGAAATGTTTGAATGATTGAATTTAACTGACTTTTCTTGTAAAGTTCTTTGAGATGACGTGTTGTGAATCAGCGCAATATAAATAAACAAAATTGAATTAATATCTTTTTGGTTTCCCAGAAACCAGCCTCCTTCTCACGCAATCCCAACCCACTCTGACCGAAATATAACTGTGATAATGTAGTCCCAGGTTCCGTCTCACCTCCTCGCCGAGATTGGTCCCAATCTCCTCGCTGACTCTTTTGGCCACACTCATGGCCGCCACCCTTCGAGGCTGAGTACAGCCCACCATCCCGTAGCGAGTGTAACCGTCTTCATGCAGATACTGAGTCAGCTGGGTGGTCTTACCGCTCCCCGTTTCCCCGACAACAATGACGATGCTGTTGTCCCTGCAGGTTGCAGTCCACAAAAACAAATGGTTACAACATGATCTAAGAATAGTTTAGTAAATTGTTCAGATAAAACATAATCTGAGGAGAGCAATGATTACATCCTTGCATCAATACCGTATGATGTTGAGAAGTTGCTGCCTGACAGCAAAGATCGGCAAGTACTGCCTCTGCTCCAGAATGCTCTTCTTCTTAGCAAAGTCACTGCTGGCTTCACTCTTCTCCTTCATGTGCTCAGCAAATTTCTGATCAGCTCTGTGTGATGTGCAAAGATAATTTTAAATGAAGATTTTGACAAATTCACACAAATAATAATTTAGAAAAACTAAATTTACAGTCTGTTCACCTGTAGTCTACTTTGCCATCCTCCCCCACCACTTTGCCACCAGGTTCTTCTTCCTCAGTCTTCTTGATACCCATTATATCGCCTAACTTGGTGCCTGCCAGTTCCCAGTGTTTGTGCTGGGCCTGTAAAGATAGTCAATTAATTAGAAGGGTGAGGGCTGCACAGTGGCACAGCCTCTAATCAAAAGTAAGAAACTCAGAGCACTGACAATGCAGAGCATCAAATATTAAGCAAATCTTTGAACAAATGTGTGAAGTGACTCTAAAAATATTACCATTGTTTTAATACATCATATTAAATGGTAGAGATGTTGAAATCAATTATTTAATCGATGCATTGTTATGCAGAGACAAACGATGCTGCATTGCAGTAGAACCCCTCCATAATCGATCATAACATGATATAATGACCCCCCTGCACATAGGGCCGACAACTGCAGTTTAACAAGTCGAAGACATTATAAGCGTAATCGAATTAGTAGACTTGTGAAGATTCACACCTCTATTAAATGGTAAGTACATGAAGGATTAACATAAATCAATTAAGGGCAAAAATACTAAAAAAATGTCTTACCTCCAAATTCACTGTACAACAATTACCCGATCAAATAACACCAAAGAGCTATTTTTATTTACAAGAAGATGAATGTTCCAGACAGAGCCCTTACCTAAGTGGTTGATTAAAAAGGGCAAACTGGAAATCCAAAACTAATATTTAATTTTAATAACGACATTTTACATAGAGATTGCACGATGACTGCATGATGCATGCAACCAAACAATAAACACCGCCTGCAGGTGATAACTGCTCTTAACCAGGAGAGCACATAAACAGATGTTACTATTACATTGTACTTGTACTGACAGCCACAACGAAAAATGAGTAATAAGAACCTTGTAAATGTGCCAAAGTAACAGCAATGCGATACTGCCCT
The DNA here is from genome assembly GCA_028564705.1 of Apricaphanius iberus. Taxonomy (NCBI): domain Eukaryota; kingdom Metazoa; phylum Chordata; class Actinopteri; order Cyprinodontiformes; family Aphaniidae; genus Apricaphanius; species Apricaphanius iberus. The sequence continues at coordinate 1,770,721 of JAPXFQ010000166.1, read as the reverse complement.
ATAATGACTGTAGGCTCAAGCTTCCAGTAATGTTGTTGAAACAGCAGTCTTAGTGGTGAAAGTAGGGAAAACCATTGAGTCATATACACATTTACTTGCCACTTTATTAGGTACATCCAGCTAGTACCAGGTTGGACCCCCTTTTTGCCTTCGGAACTGCCTTAATCCTTCGTGGCATAGATTCAACAAGGTACTGGAAACCTTCCTGAGGTTTTGGTCCATATCGACATGACAGCATCATGCAGTTGCTGCAGATTTGTCGACTGCACATCCGTGATGCAAATCACCTTTCTACCACATCCCTAAGGTGCTCTATTAGATTGAGATCTGGTGACTGTGGAGGCCATTTGAGTACAGTCAACTTATTTTCATGTTCAAGAAACCAGTCAGAGAGGACTCGAGCTTTATGACATGGTCCATTATCCTGCTGGAAGTAGCCATCAGAAGATGGGTACACTGTGGTCATAATTAATTTAATTGAATGCTTTATTTGTCTTTGAAACCAGAGTTACAACGAAATTAAGTTTACAGTAAAACCTGTCCAAGATCATAACAAATAGATCCAGGTCACTGAAGGGCTTGCAGCCAACGAGCAGTGCTCCCATAAAGGGATGGATATGGTTAGCAACAATACTCAGGTAGGCTGTGGTGTTGCAACGATGATCAATTGGTACTAAGGGGCCCAAAGTGTGCCAAGAAAACGTCCCCCACACCATTACAGCACCACCATCAGCAGCCTGTACCGTTGATACAAGGCAGGTTGGATTCATGCTTTCTTGTTGTTGATGCCAAATTCTGATCCTACCGTCTGAATGTCGCAGCAGAAATCGAGACTCATCAAACCCGGCAACAGTTTTCCAATCTTCTATTGTACAATTTTGGTGAGCCTGTGTGAACTGTAGCCTCAGTTTACTGTTCTTGGCTGACAGAAGTGGCACTAGCAGGAGAGGCATCTGCCTCAAGGTTTGACATTTTGAGCCTTCAGTGACGCTCTTCTGCATACCTTGGTTGTAACAAGTGGTTATTCAAGTTACTGTTCTAAACTTTCTATAAGCTCTAACCAGTCTGGCCATTCTCCTCTGACATCAACGAGGCATTTTCACCTACAGAACTGCTACTCACTGGATATTTTCCCTTTTTCGGACCATTCTCTGTAAAGCCTAGAAATGGATGTGCATGAAAATCCCAAAAGATCAGCAGTTTCTAAAAATACTCAGACCAGCCCATCTGGTACCAGCAACCATGCCACGTTCAAAGTCACTTAAATCACCTTTCTTCCCCATTCTCATGCTCGGTTCAAACTGCAGCAATCGTCTTGACCATGTCTACATGCCTAAATTAATTGAGTCGCTGCCATATGATTGGCTGATTAGAAATTTACGTTAACGAACTTTTGGATAGTTATTGTATTCTTCATACTCTACTGCCTAATGGAATATAATAATTGACACAGAAACATTTGTTCCAGTAGAAAAGGATTAAACATCAGCGGGAGTGAATAAGCAGGTGATCATCCACAGAAAGCAAATCCACCAAATATTTTATTTATTTTGAGAGATGTTATGCATTTTTGCCTTTTAGTTTGCATGTAATTATCCTTTTTTTAGTATTACTTAGTACTTAATTACCTATTACCTTATTTGCTGTCCTTTTCACAAGAGGTTTGATATACTACTTGTAAGACAACGTTCAGTCAAACAGACTAGAGAAATAAAAATACTTTTTATGTTTAAATTAATTTTACCAGTAGGAACAAATCTATCTTGCTAACCAGCTCTCATAGAATTCCCCATTCTTTTTTCTTTAAAATAACAGGCAAGAACACAAGAGTTTTGCATCTGCTTCTTTTCCAAACTGTTACCTATGTGTACAACTATAAATTCAACCATTTACTAAGGAATATGTTTGGTTTTTTTGTTGTCGTTTTTTTTATCTGTAGATTACCTTTTTGCGCTCCTTTTGCTCACGATGTTTTCGGACAAGCTGGCTTCCCTTTCGAGAGATGATGGCCATGTCAGATGTAGGATCTTTCACAGGGACAATGGGCTCTGGCTGCAGGAAAAGGAAAAAAGGTCACATAAATATACAAAAAAAATCTAATTCAACAAGAAAACACTGACAATCATGGAACAGTTTTTTTTAATCAGAAATACATTATACGTATGTATATTTTCAAAGAAAAGAGAGTGCTGGTCGGCTTTTGTATAAGTCACAGAGACCTCTAAATCCTTTGATTGAAATCTAATTGTTTGTTACCTGCTTAGTGAAGACTATTCTACCATCAAGGAAAGGAGGAACCAAATTGTGAACTAGCAGGTGAACTTTAGCAGCGTTGTCCTCCTCAAAGTCTTCATCCACCTCCAGCCTTTGCACCACACCACTGGTCAACATACGGTTGGTCTCCCACCGTTCATTATCCTAAAGGAAGCAATGCAGCTAGTTAAACGAGCATAAAAACAGCAAAACACACTTTTGAGACAAATGTACAAATTAACTCAGGGCTATTTTTAAGTTTCTATGACAAAACAGACACATTTTGACTAAGTGCATATGAAAAAGGGTGGTTGTACCTCGTTGATCTGTCGCTTCTGTGCAGATATTCTTTTCTGAGTCTGCTTCTGAAGGATCTGCTCTCTCTTCTTTACATATTCGTCAGAAGTGGAAGTGAAAGGGTTGTGGAACTCATCATAGCCTTCATCCATCATGTACCAGTCCCTATCAGCTTGCTTTAATTTAAAAGACAAAATAAGGGATGAAACTATATCATTAGCAAAGTGTGAACATGTTCTGCAATGTATAAACTAGGGATAACAGCATAAATCTCACCTTTTGATCCTCCTCCCACTGTTCTTTCTCGTCCTCATTGTCAAATGCTATTCCTCCCTCTTTTTTGCCTAAAGGAAACACAAGCAAGAAAATTTTGTATAATGTCTCTAAATATTTTGTGAAAATACAAAACAACCTGAATTGTGAGAATAATACCTTTGCCTTGTGACAAACGAGGAGTGGAGCCTAAATGCTTTCTATCAGTGGCCCACTCATTGTACTTGTAGGACGGGGTGGGTAGGGGTGTGTCGTCAGTGTATCTGCCTCTGACTGATCTGGAAAAATCACAGAAGACAAACATTTCTCAATAGTTGTACACTGCACAAGGGACAAAAAGTCAATTTAAATTTGGAAAACTAAGAAAATGAAATTATGAATTTGGAGGGCTAAGATTTACAATCTATTATGAAAAAAAGAGGCTACTGTGAAATAGAATCAAAATAATAATCAGGGTCAGGTGGCGGAAAATGCACAACGGAATGATTGACAGTTACCTGTCCCTCCTCTCACTCTCTCGCCCAACCCGATGGCTTCTTTCAGAGCGATCGGACTCTCTGTGAGAGGGAGCAGGAGATGGAGACTCCCACTGGGAATGCCTTGAACTGCCATAACCACTATCATCTTCATCCCAGTTAGATCGGGAAGGCGTAAAGCCATCTATGTAAAGACAAAGCAGATTGAGTCAAACAATTACACAAGGACATTTTGAATACTTCCACATAGAAACGAAGAAAACAAGCCAACCTCGGGGACGATGCTGTGGTGTATCAGGTTCATCTCTCTTACTCCCTCTGCTGAGGCGTTCAGACCAGCCATCTCGCTGTGAGCGCTCAGTCCTCTCACTGCGTTCCAAACGCTCTGACCGGCTGCTGCTGTTGCCTCGACTGTATCTACTGTCTCGATCATCTGAAAGAGAAAAAGGAGAGCAAAGGGAAACGCATACAACAAATTAATCTTTTGAATTAAGTTGATAAAAATAGCATAAACAAATATAAATAAAAACAAGGTTGTATATTAGAGGCCGACCAATATGGGTTTTTTTAAAGGCAGACACCAATTTCTTTTTTATTTGGATGCCAATGGTCGATAACTAAAGCGATTATTTAGGCCAATATCCAAGGCAGATATATATACTTTTTAGAAACACACTGATTGTGACAGACAATTGAACACTCAGTGTGCAATAAAAATTAAGATGTCAATTAAAACTCTTTAAATATTTATTGAACTTTAAATATGAGACATTATAAAAACAAGCGCAAAACAGTAACCTGAGTGCAAATGGTTTCAGAATAGAAAATAAAAAAGATTCAAGTTTCTTAAAGTATACAAAATAAAGTAAATTAAAACAGTAGCAAGTAGTGATGTTACGACGAGGGCTGATGCTTTGAAGTCTGTGTCGAGTAATGGAGGGGGCGTTCCCACAAAGCGCATATCAAGGCTTGCTTCATCTGGGGGAGGAGCCAAAAACGATGACATCCGATGCCCCGCTGCACCACGTGACTGCTTCACGAAATGTGGGTTTGTGTAGGCGAGTTGCGGTCAGTTTGGAGTTTGGATAGAGTTTGGAGAGTTTGGATAGGAGATTTTGGTTAGTGTTTATTTAGTTTAGAGATAGTTTAGTTAGACTTTAGATTTAGTTTAGAGATAGTAAAAAATATTTTAGAGATAGCTTTGAGAGTATAGAGATAGATATTTTGAGGGTTTAGAACAGTGAGGAGAGGGAGATTAGATTATTTTTGAATAAAAATGAATGAAGTCTCCCCTGCTCTGTATGATACATTTTGTCCAAGTTACACAAGCCTATTCAGTGCCCTCTTCCAAGTTCCACAAGCACTTGTGAGAGAAAAACATTACACAACCTGCCATGATAAATAAAACTTCAATTTTTTTTTTTACATTTACAGAGAGAATGTATCTAAAAAAAAAATTCTCATTTGTAATAGTTTGTGCATAAAGTAGAAGCCTTTGTTATTTTTTAGCTTTGGTACTAATTCATTGCAAAGTGCTGTAGCAAATTTAATGCATCACACATTATGATGCTTAGATCTACAGCTGCCTTTGATAATAAACCTGGCCAGCAGGGGGTTTGCGTGCACATGAAGCATCATGAGCAGAACCCTTTTTTGACCCAATTGGCCAAATGTGTCATGATGCCCCGTGGGGCTTCACTTTAACATCACTAGTAGCAAGAATATTGGTGCAAATAGCTGGTTGAGGAGGAATCTTGACTTCAAGTATCAAAGAAAAATCACATACAAAGTAAAGCGCACTACCACATGGCAGTAAATAATAAGATCTAAAATACATATTAAAATAGTACAGTCAAAGATTAAACACCAAACTTAATAGTAAAATATGAGTGGGCTGGCTCACTGTAGTTCTGTGGGGGTCTTTCCTTCAGTTAAGTAGTAGCTGCAGCTGGCCACTTTTTTAAAATCGTATTTTTTTCCGGCCAATTGCCAATGTAGAAAATTGGTTATATCGGCCCCAATATATAGGCTGTCCGATATATCAGTCTACCTCTATAGTATATCCAACAAGCTTAAACTAGCAAATGTTTTTTTCTGATGTTCCATGCTAGACTTCGGTATAATAAAATGGCTGTTCTCATAAACAACATAGGTGATCTTAGGAATCACTTCACTTACCCCGTCGCTCCCTTCCTTTATCTTTGCTCCTTTCTTTCTCTCTGTTCTTATCCTCCTTGGAGGAGGCAAAGACTCCCTGCTCTCGCCTGTCTTTTTCCCGCTGCTCATGCCGGCGCCTGAACTCTTCGCTGACTCCTCCTGGGTTGGAGGGAGTCTCAGAGCCTGTGACACGGTACTTCCTGCAGGGAAAACAAACAACAAAACTGATATTTTGATTTTTTTCTGTCAGAGAGTATCTACTTTTTTTCATTTGCTAATTTAGACTAAACTAAAAACTAAGGGCTAGATAATATTCAAAAATAAGCCCTTTTTAGTAGCAGTTACTATGCTGTATTTGGAAGCCTTAATGAAAACTAAACAAATATTACTCAGAATGTTTTGCTAGAACCTACCTCTCCTTTTTAGCGGTGCAACTCGCATCATTATCTTCCTCATCAGACCCAGAGTCACTTTTATTTTCTTCCCAGTCTTTGTAGGAGGAAACCTTTGACTTCTTTCTGCCTCTTTCATCACCATTAGACTCCTCTTGTTCTTTAACCTCACGTTCCTTCCTTTTTTGCGCAGCCAGCAGGTCCAAGCCCAGCAGAGAGGTGCGTGGTGTGGGCGCCCGAAAAACATGAGGTTCTGAAGCAGCACTCTTCTTTTTTACTATCAGACCTCCAACTTGAGCACTTGGCTCCGTCCCTTCCAGCCTATGCATGGACACATCATCCTCATCCATAATCTATGGGAAGCAATCAGCATTTACAAGAGGTGAAAATCTGACTTTCTATTGATCATTTGCTCATAAAAACAAAAAAGAATATTGGTGCAAATTTATTTTCAAACAAAAATGTGGGTAATATCTATCAACATTAGCCACTGGACAGAAGGAGTTTATCATGGTACAATTGACTTGACCAATATTACCGTGATTTCAATGCACTTATATAACAATGCAAAACAAAACTATATAAAATGTGCAGAAATGTCAGGTGATGTTTCTAATATTTCCTGGTACACAAAAAGGTGAAAACACACAAAGTTCTAAAGACTTAAACAGATATGCACAAACACTAGTTAGTTTTACGGGGTCAGTTATATTACAGTAGATGGGTGTGAGGTTTAAAGACGTCTCTGCAGAGTTTGAAGGTTCAAAATCAGTTGTTGACAACTCTGTTAACCTTCTGTTTGTGCCAATAATACCAAACAATACAGCCTCTCTTAGTTGCACTTTCATAGTTGTTCATAGTCTAATGTTAGTATTTTTTTACTTAAACTCTAATATCTGAGATTTATTTTAAAGCGTTTAGAACCGAAATATCACAAAGATATACCACTTATCAGCTTTTAAATTCAAACAATTTACACTTCTTTATCCAAAATTAAGCTCTTAATATATTCTATTTGACTATATGATTATAATTTAGCTATCCGTGATAGCCACAATGCATTTAAGTAAAATCACAAGCTTAACTTTAAGTCCATTCTGTTTTTATAAATAACAACGAATACACCGATGTCAAGTCATATTGAAGCAGTTTAAATGATCTGTGTTACAGCAAATATATAATTTTAGATATTAAGAAGAATATTTAAATGCAATTGTTATCTCTAGCCCGGGCAAAATAACTGATGATCGATTTAACGTACCTCAGTCTGAGCAGCTAATGTTAGCTTGTCACGGGAAAAGCGGCAAAATGAAAAGAGCTATGTATTTCCTTGAGCCCAAAGCCTCTTAAGTGAAAGTTATTATTTCATAGTACTCTAATGACCAAAACGTACTAGGGAAATAAAAAACGAATGACGTCCCAGAAAATAATTAAAACACGTTCGTAAACCCAACGCGTATTATGTTTACAGGCAGGAAGCAGCCATGTTTATCACTCTTCTTCTGCCTCTGCGGTAAGCAGACAAAATGCGCTACTTCCACCAACAGGTCATACGTAGCATTACGCCCCCTCCCATAATAATAATAATAATAATAATAATAATAATAATAATAATAATAATAATAATTTATTCAAGCTTTTGTCATTTTAACATTGAAAAGGTTGAGGGTGGCTAGATACTTTGGGGCTGTTTTTTCGTTAGTTGCTTTTGTTCACTCTCTGCCATATTAAGGGATTCCAATTAACCACCTGTTCATTTTTCATTTTAGCATGCATTTAAAATTTGTCCTTGCCTCCCTTTTGTATTTGGTAAATATTCTGTTTTTACTTTTGGCTTTCAAAAACTGACAAACACAAAAAGTACGCAGTATATTGTTTTTTATTTTATTTTGATACAGAAAAAACACATACGGATTATTATTGTGCTTGCTTACCCATGCTTATCAGTAGAATCCATATTCTGGCTTTCCAGGTCAGCACCTATTTGAGCACTCTGGCAAGATGTCCTAAGCTGGTTGAACAGTAAAATTAAGGAACTTGAACAATTTAGGCCTATAATTGATGATATTCTTATTTATAATTCTAAACCGATGGGGGATCTCTCACTTTTGATTAGCCTAATCATCATTATGGATAAATAAAAATAAATGGAAAAAACAACTGCCAAATATAAACTGTTTTAAAAATGAAATTCTTATGTTGCTATCCTCCTTGAATCTTATAAAAATGTGCAACCAAACTGCAGAAACGATTTTTCATACTGCTGAAATGTGTTTGATCCTGTAATACAATATATATTTGATTAGAATGTCTTATTTTTATTTTATTATCTCTGCTAAATCTTTTTGAGGATGCCTTGCCTGCTTTTTTTCTTCTTTTTGTTAAATAATTATGTCTAAAAAAACCACTGTTTGAGCACAGGGTTCATTTTAATTTAATGTAATTTCATAATATTATATCTGTTGTCTGTTTTGACCAGGTTTTGTAAATGGTAATATGTTTGTTTCCATTAAAACGTTGCATAAGCCCAGTAAGATTCAGTAGTCGACGTGTTACCAACGCACTATGAACCTCTGAGACACAGTGGACGAAATCATTAACAGTCTGCCGGGGGTTCACCGGTGTTACGACACCAGTTGGGAAGAGGCGGAGTAAATGTAATGTGCATGCTTGAACATAAAAAAATCCAGTCTAGCTGGTTAGATGAAAACGCGTTTTTAAACGCAGAGAAAACAGTGAAAACTTATTGTGTGAGTTGATTATGTCTCTATCGTTGTCAGTGTAAATTGACTTAACAAAAACGAACAGACATCGCCTCGTCATTAATCCACGAGTAATTTATTTTTGTTCATTGTATGGTGATATATATTTTTTATATTCCCAAAATATCAGTCAAGTGGTCAAATCTCGATGTCCCGTTTAAAGTACTAAACTGTTTTTCACCAACTAACGCCGGTGTTGAGCTTAACCGGCTGAGAAATGATGCGCATCCAGAAATGATGAAATGTCGTGATCTGAAACGGCTCAACGTGATTGGCTGATACCAAGAAAATTACTCACTTATTGGCCACTTGTGAGGGTGAAAAAACTTCAACGTCATTGGTCAGTTTGACATTTTTTCTGACGTGCCCTGTGTAGATGTTTGATAATCTGCCGACAAACACACCACTTGCCCGTTCTAGGTTCGTTTTCGTATGTGATTTCTTTCTCTTTTTGTTAAATTTTTCGCAAAGTTTTTGGGCTTTATTTTATACCACTGAACTCTTTTCCCAAATAGAAGAACATCTAATATAGCTGGCTAGCCTAATACCGTGGTAAAGGAGCTAACAGGAGCTACTGTCTAGCTATTTTTTAATTTTATTTTTTTTAGCTCAAACGTAAGAATGGGAGAGGGAATAAATGAAAACACGAGCAGTGGAACTGCTAACAGCAAGAGTAATGAAAAAAACGGAGAATCTGCTGATGGGGGAGTAAAATACTACACGCTAGAGGACATCAGAGTACATAATATGAGCAATGACACATGGCTAATCATCCATAATAAGATATACGACATCACAAGTTTCCTAGAGGAGGTAAGAAGCACGTTTCCTATCCAATTAGATTGCGTTTATTTTTAAGCTTTAGAATACTTTACGTTGCATGTAGGGATTTGAAGTTGTGTATAACTACTTCCTGGATTTCCAAAAAGGTCTGATAATAATGTCCTTCATTGACGTGTGACGTTTGTTGGCTGTTCATTACTGCTGTTAACCGAGACGGAATGCAAAAGACAAAGCCTAATTTGGAGTTGTATCCTCGTTTGATGAGATTGTTTTATTCTCTGCAAAACTAACCAGGATAAACAAATTGTACCCGTTAGCATAATTAACTTTAAAGAGACAGCGCCATAATAAGTTGTTTGTATAATGGTGATAAGTAACTATGCTTTCTAGCACTAAAGGACTAGACCCATTTACATTCCGAAAACAAGAGTATAATTTTCTATAAGGATGTATTTCAAAAGCGTTGTTACAACAAACAAGGTAACTGAATAAACACAAATGTCTTTACTTGTTGTGCCATATCCAGATGCAGACATGTTTCTTTTGCATAGGAAACGTACTAAACCTGAACATGTGGAACAAAAGCAAGTTTTACCACATGACACTTAATGTAGTCAGATTTTGTTAAATATTATTATGTATTAATATTGTTATATTGTGTTCAAGAATTGCAGAAATACAATATTTCTTACATCCTTGTTTACTGTACTTTGAATCAGCATCCAGGAGGTGAGGAGGTGTTGCTGGAGCAGGCGGGTACAGATGCCACAGAGAGCTTCGAGGATGTAGGTCATTCTACAGATGCCCGGGAAATGCTGGAGCAGTACTACATCGGAGAGGTTCACATGGTAAGCAGACTGGTGCTTTCAGGGATTTCTATAGTTTTACTTGTTTACAGTCATTGAGTACTACAGTTACAACATGGTTTTGAAAAATATGGAATTTCATGATTTTTTTAATGACTAGATAAAAATGGAAAATATATATATAGTATTAAAGTTTAATATTCCAGAGTTATTTTATTTCATTATCTAAAGTATTTTAAAGATGGTTTCATACTTCTAGGACTTCTTATAGTGATTTATGTTGAGGTGCCAACCTTTTGTTTTGTTTTGCCTCACCAAGCTCAGAGTTGTCACTTAACTGATAATTTTTTGTGAGGGTTTTTACTAATAAATAAAACACCCACTCAGTGTAAAGTTAAAAAGAAATTACCATTTTACATCTTCTTTTTTTTATTTTATCAAATTGATCATTTGGCTTCATGCTTAAAACTAAACTTAAATTTCTTTAAGTAGCTTCTGGTTAGATGCCAAACAAAGCGTGTAGATTATATTTTTGGGGAATTTGGGAAATGTAAGGAATCTTTAATCAAACTGTGATTTAGAATATATGAATTCAGTCCAGGATATGTATTGTATACAATTTTGTAGTTATGACAGATTTTGGTTGATCAAATTTTATCGATATCAGTGTTTTCCCTAGAAATGTGATTCAGCCGTGGTGCTAGTGTTCCAGTAGGGGGGCAGGGGGGTTACAAAATGCTAATCCTTGCAGGGGGGAGGTGGGGAAGGTACCTTTATTTAAATAAATGAAGGTACATCGGTAAATATTGGTACCGCTATGGCCAATTACTTGATCGTAGATGGAATCGTGAGCACTGCTCATTTATACTTTAATGCCTTTGAAACGTATAAATCAAACAGCAATTTTTCTGCTGCTGCCTTTCTTCTTACTTAACACTGTGTATAAAACCTATATTTTTGATTATAATACTTTACATAAAAAAATAGACATTTTGTACTGTTCTGGCTATGATCTTAATTTTTTATATATTTTTTGCCTTCTACATGGCGTTGGTAGTCTGCAAAACACACACATTCACACACACTCTTGGTCATAGTTCTTATTTTGACAAATTAAGTGATAGACATTTTTTAACGATTTGAACTGACTCTAAAATATCGGCACTGAACATTTTTGTATTGACACTAAAACAAAAAAGTTTCTCTTGCTTTGATTATAAGTGTGCTTATACAAGCTGATAGTCCCAAGTTAACTGCTTGAATTAAATTATACTTATTTATTTAAAATTTTAAAAAAATTGTTTATGTGCTATTAATTAAAAGGCAAATTATTTATTTTATATATCACAAGTTTTTGTTTTTTTAAGAATGTAACAATAACATTGACTTACAGCTCATATGCACACTTCATCGGGGCTTATTTATAAATTACCTGCAGGTCCTTGGTGGCTACGTCCATATCATAATTATAGACTGGGCAAAATGCATGATGAGGAACTTTAGAGGGTCGCAAGCATGACCACTGTTCGTGATACTTATTCAAAAACTTCTGAAGGACATGGAGCCTCTTCTGTTTCGCAGGTCTGCTGCTGAACATGATTGATAGATTTGCTAAGAAAAATAATTTGCAAATCTTTTTTTTTTTTTCGAGACTTCAGCTTGAATGTTTCCACAGTGAAAGTAACGTCAGGCGTTACGGTTCACATTTACTAAAAGCTGGCAGGTTCATGACACGCAAACACAGTTTAACTTTTAGCGCCATGGGGCAGCGAGTGAGGAATGGAGGACAGAGGGAGGCAGAGCTAAAGCGGACGGTAGGAGGAAGTATGGAGGGAGGGGGCGAAGATCTTACGTTCGGTAGACTCATTGTTATCCACTTTTCTAAAGTGATTGAAACTGCTTCACCACGCTACTGTATCTTTTTGTCAGACACGAGTACTGCACATTTAGCACAGAACTCACATGTCCCCTGCTATTTTTCTTAGTTTAGAGGAGCAAGTCGTACCAGCGTAAGTAGATGTAAAGTTATGTGCTTGCTATGCCAAATACATAGCCTGCAGGTTTGCATTTTTGTAGGCGTGGCGCTGGAATTCCAGCCATGGCGGAGCGTCATGGTAACACCTAAGGAAGAGAAACACTGGATATGCCACAACAGAAGTACTCATCAGCAAAGTGTTGTTACATGATTTTTGGAATAAACGTATATCAAAACCTAAGAAGGCAAATGTTTTGTATTCATGACCAAAATGTCATAAATGTTAGATGTAAAAACGGCATCACAATTTTGAATATCCCCATCCATATGGATCCGCTCAAACTGCTTAAGCTGCTGTACTACCTATGCACGGCCCATAGGCGGTGCGGTAATGCTGCCTCAGTAAAGAACTCGGAATATGCGCAGTAAACCCAGTGGTAAAGAGCAAATCTAGCTTTAAATGAGAACCGTATTCAAAAGTATATGGTGTCTATGGTTCTCTGGATTCAGTTTCTGCTGCTGGTGATTGAGGAGGATCCATAATAAGGCCAGCATTTGCTTTATTAGGACTGGAACACCGTGTGGCGTCATAGTTGTTTTCTTTATCACAGAGTTGCCCATGTGCTTGACGTTATCCACTCAGAAAAATTGCTGGAGAGCTCAGAGACGACTGAGCCACTGTTTTCAGATTTCTCCACTCTGGGATCAAGTTGATCAAGAATGATCGTTTACGATGTCCTGAAACGCCAGCTCCTTGTGGATGAGACAACTATTTGATGAAATATCTTTGTCGCAACACCTGGCTTCATCTCAGTGTAGATGGGGCCTAAGGATTATTAAAGTAAAAAGCTGGTACTATTTTAAATCAGATTATTACACAGTATTAAATTACCAATCAATCAAAGCAAATAAGTGGTATTTGCAGCAAATCCTTAAGAAAATGGTACCAATTTGCTATGCATGTAGATTGTGGCATTTCTAATTTCAGGTTTTACAAGCTTTTCAAGTATTGATTTCTCACACTTACTCAGTGGCTCATTATATGAGCAGAAAATCTGAGGAACAAAATGTTTGGCGTTTGGATTTTTATCTAAGTAAAAGTTTTTTTAACATCCAAAAAATGCTTTTGGTTTTTACACTTAGTACCATGTTTTTATTTTAAGGTACCACTTTTTACACCCCTACACAAATTATTTTATCTACATTTTCTTCTGTTAATATTTTGTTTGTGTGCTGCAACACTGAAAATATTAATAGTGAATTCATGTGTTTGTAGGATGACAGAAAGGAGAACAAAAAGGTGGGCGCCATTTTTATGTCAAATTTTACCCTATTAAAATTTTCATTATCACGTCCTTTGAATTCGTATACATTTTTTTTTATGCTGCAGGAGGTTGATGCTAATAATTCTGGGGAATCAAGGTGAGACTTTTTTTTTTTTTCTTTCATTCTAATAATTTTCTAATCATTTTACAAGTTTCACATTGTGAAATTATAAGTATTATGTTTAGAAATCTTTGTAAATATACGAGAATGGAGTACTTGGATGTAATAATTGTTGTCTTTTCAGCAGTTCCTGGACCATGTGGTTGATACCCACTGTTGCTGCAGCTGCTGTTGGTGTTCTGTATCGTTTCTTTATGTTTGAACACAGGTCGTCTTGAGAGTTTTTCTCGCTCTTCTCATCTGGAGGCCTTGATTTTCCTTTTTTTCTCTCTTTTGACCAAACATGTCTCAAGCTGAACCAACACAATTAACTGTCAGCATTGTGTCCTGCAAGAAGAGAGAAGGAGCTGTTTGATTAAAATCTGTGTCCTTGCTTTCAGTGTGTGCATGTAACACAAAGGTTTTTGGGGGGTTTTATTAAAAGGCCTGCCTTCCCTATTTTTATGTAAAATGTGGTCTACAACTTTGAAATTATTATACTTTATCCAACTAATTTGGCACTTACAAAAAATAAATTCAAATTCCAACTCTGATATTAAACAGAGAGACTACATGGACACACTGAAGCGCAGTGTGAAGATAGGCAGCCTGACACTAAGCATATTTAAAGCAAGCACACCATCATTTTATTCTGGATAGCTACCATATTTACCATTGCAGTCCCTTAGTCAGAAATGTTACCAAATCTCATTCAGGATGAGGTCACACACCCCCCACCCCTCTCTCGGCATACAGCTATGCTGTTTAAGCAATTACTGGTTGCATCTGACACTTTTTTTCCTAATACAATCTGTCCAAAATACGTGTTAAGTTTTAAAATATTATACTCTATTCCTTTTTTTTAAATCATGGTGAATTATTTGATTATTTAAGACAGAATGTGCTTTCGCTATTCTTGGTACCCTGATGTAATGGATAGTAATAAATACCTGAGATGTCTGTCTTGAAAAAAAGGGGTTAATCTGAGTTTATTCAGCACTGCTGTTTAACTGATGTTTTTTTTATCTTTGTCATTGTAGTCTATTTTCTAAACTGGGTGAGAGGTACAGATTCTGTGAGGATAGAATGGTTGGTCTTGTTGGCTTGTTTTGTTTGGAAACCGGGGAAAATGCTACTTGCATTTGACGATACTATAAATACGGGTCTTGCAGTCAACAGCTGTTTACCATACATCTTAATCACCTGTTTTCCAGGTTTTTCCAGATGTCTAGACATCTTAAAACCTGCCATATTTTTTTTATTCACAATAACTTCTATAAGGATTTTAGTATTACTTGTCAGATAGGTTTTGAAACATTTATTCTCCATCATACTTGAAGATGTCCAATGAAAGGTTCTTATGGTAAGAGGTACATTTGTCATTTCTTTACATTTAAGCTCTGTTTGAAATGAGTAGAAACTTAATCATTCAAATGTTTTAAGCAAATGTATGTAGAAATGGTATGATGTGATTAAAACATTTTCCAAAAAGGTTTCACTATTGACTAAACTGTTGTAAATTATTTCTGCCTGTGTCAGCTTTCAGATGACTCCTAACAGTTGGAAAAGTTTTGGCGTGCAGGAACTTTTATTTTAAATTATTTTGAGCCTTTTTGCAAAATCTGTTCTTTTGTATGCCTCTTTTCCAAAAAATGAATGACTACAATCATTAGAAAACTACAAAGGGCACATAAGCAGTGCTTTAATTGGCTGGTTATCGTCACATGAATTGATTTCCTCTATTTTAAACTTTCAAAATCTGATCTCTCTTTTTACTGCTGTCATAGGCTTAATGTGATGTGGAATGTTCTATCAAGAAGAAAGCTGAAATTGGCTTAGTTTGAAGTGCTATAGGAGCATTTTTAAAAAGTGTTCAAAATATATTTTTTATTAATGGTTTATATTGCAGTTGGGCACTTCAGGAGGACTGAAATTCTATTAAGGCAGTCTAATGGGTCTTCATACATCTTAGTGTGGCTTCAATTACTGGTTTACTATAGCATTTGATTCTCCAAATTCTCTCTCTCTAATATTGTGATGTTCCACAACAATCAACTAGTCAATCTAAAATATCAATATTACCTGCAGTCAGACCAAAAAACATTTCAGAATTAAAAGATTAATTTGAAACTAAATCTATCAGGCATGCGAATAACTTTGGTTTTAAGAATATAAATCCAGCATGTCATTGCATACTGTAGCTGGTTTTGTTTGTGCAAGCCTTTTTTTTCCCTAATCGTCAGCTATTTCCTTTGGTAAACCTTTTTTTAACCACTCTTAACCGTTATGGTCTACAATAAGTGATATATGATATGTAGTTTAGTGCATAGTTTTTAAATAATACTTCAACAATGGATGATTTGGTGTTTTGGCTGCTTAGTCCCAGTCATAAAAAATTAAAGGAATTGGCTCCCGGTCAGTTGCATAACGTGAAACTGTTAAATGCATACACTATGTTTAAAATACTAAAGCTCCTTTCCTAATTTGGTATTTTTTAGCTAGAAAGCCATAACAGCAGATGTTTAAACACTGATAAAGTGTGAGTCCCGGAATGAAGGGCAGGCAATGTTTTGTTAAAGCTGGTAAACACAAGCATAGTAGGCTTTATGAACACAACAGTAAATTTTGATTACTGTCCCTACCCCCTTCCCTATACACACACACACACCCCTGCAACCCCACAAAGGATAGATTATTCTGAGATATCCTTATGTACAGTGTAATGTTGGACATAATTTCTCTTTACATTAAATCTTATCTCAGTGCTTACTTTTTTACTGTAGGAGTTCTTAGTTTATTTGGAATGATGGATTTGCAAAAAAGTTGCAAAATCGAAATTGATAAACTTATCTTGCTCTACAAGTGCAGTGACTCTATATTTCATTTCTGTTTTGCTTATACAAAACATTACTAACGTGCAGTGTTATGTGAAAATTACAATTTTTTTCTATTCCTTTATAAAAGTATACCCTTTTCATGTCCCCTTCTATCTAAAAGCACATAACATTGTGTCCTAGAACATGTTTCCCTGGTCCTAGGAGCTACTTTCCTGGCATGTAAGTGGAGAAGAGCAGGAAAAACTCATTACTGAAATAAAAGCCTTTCCATCTGCAACCTCAACAGAACCCTCACAGGTTAGCCATCGCCGATTATACATACACAGCACAAGTTCACAACCGCTGATTCACCCTTCTTTTAGATTAAAGTTGGGTTGGACATATCAAGTTTAGTCTGTTCATTACATTACATTAAATTACAAGTAAAGAGGCATCCGGTTTTTATTTTTTTTAATTTTGTTTTTAATATATAAAGTGACAGTAGTTTTCATCATGGGTTTTCCAAAGTATTAAATCCGCAGTTAAGAACAAACTCATAATACCCGTAATACAATCAATTAAATAGTTAATCAATTCTCTAACAATTCTGACAGAAATGTTAAATTCCATTAACAATATGTTTTTTTTACCTGCTTTATTTTATGTAACCACAAGATGGCAGAGTATACTATCTGATTTTTCTCCCCAGTTGCTTCAGGGAACGTATAAAGGCTATACGCTATATTGAAGTAGTGAATCTAGCTTCTGCACCCAGTCTTTTTATCTGCAGGTTTGCAGTGAACATAATAAATCCATCATTGTCATACATGTTGTTAAAAAAATATTTCTAAGGATGAAAACAATAAAAAGCTAAATTTTGACTGCTAAGGTGTGACAATGATAAAGACCAAGCATGTTTAACATGTTTTTTTGAGTGAAAATGCTCTGAAACATTTAGCCTTTTAACCAGTTTTAAAGTCATGTTTATGAAAAACCGGTTATCTGAGTTCTAAATCAGAATTCTCAGAAAAAAGGACTTTTTTTTGTGGCAATTTGAACAGTAGGCCTACACAAGCTATGCACTACTGTCTCACTGCATATAAATTTCATCTTTCATAAAGCCATTAGGTGTTTGATGGCCTCGATATAACAGGGAGATGACAAGCTCAGCAAAACAGCATGTTGCATCTGCACGAACATCACATAAACATTACACTCCATGACTGAATCGCCTGTCACATCTATTAGCAACAGTCCTCAAGGAGAACTGAGGGTGCTAATGGACAACACTTCACCGTCTCCCTTTGAGACCTGCTTGGCAACAAACACAGGACAGCTAAAAACTACAACATTTGGATGCAAAAAGAGCAAAGGGTCTGTCTATATTTGATAAAGAGGAAGCAAAAGATTGGATTATCATCATATTCTTATTAAGTTGAAATAAAGCTTGAAAAAATGTCCTTTTGGTGTTGTAAGGTAAATATACACATTTTTAGCCAAGACAAACAGTGTAATTCTGTGGCTTCACAGTTGGAGTCTGCCGTTTTGTGAGACTCCTAAAAGCCTTTCAAAAAACACAATTTTGTCCAAGTGACTCAAATGATTACCAGGAGGGGGAAAAAAGTTCCTGAATGACACAGACCAGTGAAAGTGCTATGATGCAGCTGTTGCTGAAATTCTGAGGCTCAGTTTTTAAATAATTCCATAGTTTTATATTTTAAATTTTCGTTTAATTTAGAGCTTTATTTTGAACATATGAAGAAAAAAAAGCAAAAGGAATGACTGAATGAAGGAATGGATCAGAAAAATTATTATAATTTGTTTACGATGTATTTCCTGGAGAGGAACTGATTAACACTACCTTGGAATTATGTAATATTACATTCATAAACCTTATCTTGCTTTGGGGCACTTAATGTAGTACACTACCACAAGATAATGTATACAAATATATACATGGTTTTTAGGAGTGTTAACAAAAAAAATCTGTATTCAGGTGGTTTTACTCTGTTACCCTTAGATAATCTAGTGCAACTAAAGGCTTTTTAAAACATTAGTGAAACAACTGTGTCATGAATGCCAAGAAACACAAAAGACAGATTATAGATTATGTTTTGGGAAAGTTTTTAGCAAAGAATGATTATAAAACCACATTACAGGTTTTAAAGGTTTGATGGAGCACTATTCAATGTATCATCTGTAACGACTGAAAACCTACCAAGACCTGGCTCTCTGTCTGGACTCACTGGTTGGGCAAGTAGAGCATTAATCAGAGAAGCAGTCGGGAGATCCAAATTAACGGTGGGCGACCTGCAGAGATCTACAACTCTGATGGAAAATCTGCTGTCAGGACAACTATTGATCATGCACTCCAAAGATCTGACCATTTGGAAGAGTGACAAGAAATAAACCATTGATGAAACAAAGTTATGAGCAGTCCTGTTTGCACTTTGCCACAAGCCATGAAGAGTATACAGAAAACATATGGTAAAAGGAACGCTGGTCTAATGAAACAAAAAAAAGGATGTTTTGGTGTTTAATCTAAATGCAATATTTGAAAGAAAATTAGGTTGTTCAAGAATAAAACTCTATCCTTCCAAAAAAAAAGGTAGAAATACGAATGGGGAGAAAGTTTTGTTTGCTAATGTAAAAACAAGGGCGAATGCATATAAGGAGTTTCTTTGTACTATGAAAACTATGAATCATGTTTTTTTCCACCTCACAGTCATCTACTACTCTGCTTTGATCTACCAAATAAAACCCAACTAAAATCATGGAAGTTTGTGAATGCAGTTGTTAAAAAAAAGTAATAAAGTGAAAGGGATAATAATAATGTGCCTACTTCATTTGGCATAAGTGCTAATTTAATAGTAATCAGAATCATCTGATTAATATCACCTTCATCTGAGAAAGCTTGCCTTGGAGGAGGGCTGGAACGATGGTGTTAAAGGCAGAGCTGAAGTCCAAAAATAGGATCTTGGTATAGGTTCCTGGTCAGTCCAGATGCTGCAGGATGAAGTGTAGAGCCATGCTGATGGCGTCGTCTACAGACCTGTTGGCTCTGTAGGTCCAGGAAGGGGGTCGTAAGGGTCTTGAGGTAGTGGAGAATCAGGCGCTCAAATGACTTCATTACCCCAGATGTCAGAGCCACAGGTCTGTTGTCAATGAGTCCAGTGATCCTTTTATCACTACTATATGCAATTCAAATTGTCTGTTAAACTTGTTTTAAAACCCCATTCATATCTGAAAATTATTTTCCCAGTTTTATTATGTAAAGGCCAAAGCCAAATATTACAGCGCATTTCATTTTTCAAATTATTTGACATGTTTTTATTTAAAACTTGTGGTTCAACCTGTTATCTAACATATTGGTAGGTGTAAATTTGCATATTTCAATTCTGAATTATTCATCGTTATCCAACATGTTACAATACAAAAAAACAAACTTTGAATTGAACAAAGTAAAATTGCATTTGTTTCATGTTTCACACTAAGAAGTGAGGACATCGCACTCGTGAAGCAAGGGTTAAGTCAGGATCAGATATTCATCAGTGTACTCGTGTGTGAACTGAGGGTGTGTTGGTGGAATAGCTCATCCAAAATGCTGGAGCTCTGCTCCTGGATGCAGTTTAAGTGGATGTTTCTCAAGTGTTGTGGTATAGGTCATTAAGTTGTTCAGATTGCCCTTTGCGATCTTGATCATTGATGGCTACCAGGTATTTGGTCTTTTATTCTCGGTCTTCTACATGCACATCCCCCAAAAACAAAACCATGCTTTCCAAGCAAAAGTTCAAGAGATTTCTACAGTTAGAAAAGACAACAAAGAGGAGTGCCAGAAAAAGGTCTTTGCTGATTAAAGGGCCGAAACGAGTTCCCCAGTTAAAATGCAGCTAGAAAAGAAGACATTTTGGATAAAAATGTAATCTAAATAAAATCTTCTCCAAAAAACATTTTAGTACAATGTTTTTCCACCAGCTGTGAAGCACAGTAATGCAAGTGTCATGGTAGGGGGTTTCCAAACAGAACAGGTTTTCAGTATAATGTTGGAAGTATAAACATCAGATTTTATTATCGATGTGTTTAGGAACATTCTCAAAACTTAAATTGAAACGGTTTTAAGAAGAACATTAGTCAGATTGCTGAAAACCAGGGAAGGTCAGAAGATTCCGGCAACTTTTGCATCCTTCCCTCCTCCAATAAAACTGAATCCAATGGCTGATTTCCCTCAAAATGTCTTTCAACTACACAGTGGCCTTGTACGAAACCATTCACTCAATACCATTGTGCTGGAGAAAAAAAAGCATCTGAAAGTTGCAGGACAGTAGCTACTGAGGACTATAGTGGATATGGCAGGTTTGCTCCAAAACATGTGTTACTGTATATCAAACTGCATTGGTCCTGTTAAAATCTAATTTGTCCATTTCAACACGCATGTTTCCATTTAAGTTTGATGCATTCCTCTGTTAAAGGTTGTATATGGAACATTTTCCTAAAAAGCTACTTAAAAAAGTAATACATCCATGGGGCTTTTAGAGGGGTGCAGAATGAAAGTAAAACATTTCCTTAAATAAAATCATATTTCAGTTAAAATATAATAAAATGTTGATTTAAAATGGATACGATAGTGCTGTTTTATTTATATCTACCAGCCGGTAGCAGCTGCGGGTTGACAGATACGGTCTCTATGATCCAACTATGTGTTCGGCACAGCTTAGCTGGCACTAGGAAGAATGATGGAGTCAGCAAGTCAAGCAGCTGCTTTAGAGTCCTGGAGATGTTCTAATTCTCAGCATAGGAGTGACCGCAGAATAACAGAAACTAGAGTAGTTTTAGGTGAAGTCTAAACTACATAGACACACATACAGCATTTCTAGAGCATCAAACGCGCGGAAACTGTGACTTTCCTCTTGGATCGGTAAGCTAACTCACTTGCTAACTTTACCAACGTTAGCTGTCAGTCAAACTCCTCTAAAATGCATTCCTCACTGGACACGGTTCTGGCTGGTCACTGAGAGTATCCGCAGCAAACCAGGCAGCCCAACAGCTGGAATGATGCATTGGTTGTTGTAACTACAACCTACATAAACTAAATGTCGCTATCATGCTCATGTTCCATTTCCAACCTTTAAGTTTTGATTACAGTAATAGACAAGAGTCTTAGAATAATTTAATTTAAACTAATTAGAATTAATGATTCTACTACAAAATGGGTTAAAAAAGGAAAATGACAC
Organism: Apricaphanius iberus; assembly: GCA_028564705.1. NCBI lineage: Eukaryota > Metazoa > Chordata > Actinopteri > Cyprinodontiformes > Aphaniidae > Apricaphanius > Apricaphanius iberus. The sequence continues at coordinate 1,749,075 of JAPXFQ010000166.1, read as the reverse complement.
TTAGAAGTAAGCTAAAACAATGCCTTCTATAAAATGCTTAGATTGGGAAACAACCCAATTAAAACCAATTTGTGTTGACATTTTTCTACAAGACACTGCAACAAAGCTATGAGGGTTGTTTACAGTGAACAGAAAATGCAAATTAAACAAAAAAAAAACACAGGTTAATTCACAAATTATTCAAAGGCATACTTTATTTTGCACATCCTCAAATGCATCTTGGTCCTTATCTTACAATTATAAGATCAAATGTAGAAACATACATACAAAAATCATTAAATCAATTCTTTGCTTCATATTTTTTCCTGATTTTCACTGGTCATACCAAGTATGCTATCAATTTAAAATTAACTATATAAAATGTTTCTTAAACTCAAAAATCAACCTTCACTATGACAAAACTTTAATTAAAGACAAAAATTGTTTATTGACACAGATACAAACAAGTAACAACTAGACTGTACTTCCTCCATCTAGGTGATTATTTATGGATTCTGAACCCAAGATCCTCCAAATACAAGTTGGCTTTTCCCTACACGAACGTTGTGACCTTTCTGCAGTCCAGGTGCTTAATTACTTTTCTCCTTGCATGCACTGAAATGCTGTGACTTAAAGGTTAACTTCGCTAAGCTGTAATATGCCAAATAGTTTAAAATGAACAAAGGTTGATAGCCTCAGTAGTTCAAAGTGTTTGAAATCAGGTTGCAGCCTTCAGAAAAAACTCACATGAGAGGAGACATAAATATCACTTTCTTCTGATGAGCTAAATGATAAATCTCAAACGACTGAAATGTGCTGAGATAAGTTACAGGTTGATGAATTTAAAAAAACGGTTTTTGCAGAGTAATGACAGGCATATCTGGAGCACAGACAAAGGTAATGGCTATGTTGAAAAAATAACTAAAAAGGTGGTTTAAGAAACCATCTTGGAATGAAAAAAATCAAATCTTGGCAATGGATTTGAGTAAAAATAACCTAATCCAAATCAGTTATAAACAGAGCTTATCCTCCAGTTAGCTGAATCCTTTTTCCAGTTGGAAATATAAAATAAAGCTACAGAATTCATATCAATACTGACTGTACATTATTTTTTTCTCCAGAAATCTCACAGTGACGGTCTTTTGGAATTTCAAACCATTTGCGCTGAATCCAAATGTATAATTCTTTTATGCTTTAGTTTTTTAAAACACTCATAGCTGGGCAATGCTTTTAAAAGTATGAGGTCACTGACCTTGTCCTTTGCTGCACTTGTTTCTGAGTTCAGAGGTCTTAAGCCAAGCTCAGCAAGGTGCAGGTGGAGGACACACTGGAGGTGCGCTCATGGACCATATTGTTATTGTCTAAAATTCCTGAAACAAACTGTGCTGACGAATTGATGCTCCACCCAAAGGTGTCTGCCAGTTTAGGACAGAGGGCCAGAGTCAGCCTCTGTAGAATAAGGTGGAACTTCTTGCGAAAGTTTTTGTTTATCCAGAAATAGAAGATGCAGTTCAGGAAACCGTTGGAGGTTGGAAGCCACACCACAATGAACTCAACCCACTCTGATACAGTGCTCCCGGAGACTGCTGTGGACCAGAAAATTTTGAACAAAAGTCAATCAGTCTGATGACAGAAATAACATGCATGCACAGTTTTCAAATAAAGTTATTATCAAGGGCTCTTACATATGATCATCTATAGCCAATTTTGGTTTTTGGATAAGCGAGATATGCCACACTGCCCAGGGCACCATTTATTTGAGAGTGGCACGAGTGTTATGCACTGCATCATTTTATTTGAGAGTTGTTGTTTGCCCCCCTGGTATCTGAGCTGCATTTGATTATCAGCTGTTTTAAATCTGAATAGTTAAAGTTGTATTGAATAAATTGAAATGGAAAACAGATTCTTTGAACACATAAGTAGTGATAAAAGGTTATGGTGTATACGTTTTTGGCACTTGGGCAGCTGTTTTGATGAAATTATTTCAAGATTATGTCAATTTGCTGATTTGTAATTATTGGTAAGGATATGCAGGGAATGTGGCATAATTCTTGGGAGTCAGTGAGGAGACTTTTCACATAGTCTAATCTAACCGAAGGACTCCTCATGTTTTGATTAAATTTGCAAGGAAGAAAAGATTTTGACCACTACAGTGTAGAAATGCTCAAAACTATCCCTAATAATTGTACATTTTGATTTACATAATCAAGTGTTAAGGCATTCATTTTGCAGCCAAGAGTGCCTTCTTTGGAATATTAATGCAGTCTATAGGGCAAAAAATATTTTGTTTTCTGCAGAATGTTCAGAGTATTCGGTTTTCAATCAAGCCCTTGTTACTGACAATGACAATATTGTTAACAGTGTGCCTGGACACATGACAAACCATGTGCTTAACTGTCCATGTAGCTCATTCTAAAGCCTTTAAGCAAACTAAAGTCGGTAAACTATTTTAAAGCACTGTTCTAAAGGAAATTCCAGCATAGGCCTGTCACAATTAACTATCAATCAATTAATTGCCTGGCAAATTTAAATGAACTCAATAACTTTTACAGCCACAATGATTTTCATTTCTATGTGTGTTTGTTTTCCTCCTATATCTCCCTCTTTCTACCAAAGAGACTGGATGAAAAAAAGGCATATATGATCAAAATATACACTTGCTGTGCACTTTATTAGGTACACCTTGCTAGTTCCGGGTTGGACCCCCTTTTGCCCTCATAACTGCCTTAATCCTTCCTGGCATAGATTCAACAAGGTACTGGAAACATTCTTTAGAGGTTTTGGTCCATATTGACATGACATCATAATGCAGGTGCTGCAGATTTGTTGGCTCCCTTTCCACCACATCTCAAAGGTGCTCTATTTGATTGAGATCTGGTGACTGTGGAGGTCATTTGAGTACAGTGAACTCATTGTCATGTTCAAGAAACCAATCTGAGATGCTTGGAGCTTTATGACATGGCGCAATATCCTGCTGTAAGTAACGATAGTAAAATAGGTACACTGTGGTCATAAAGGGATGGACATGGTCAGCAACAATACTAAGCTATGCTGTGGCGTTGTAACTACCTTAAATTGGTACTAAGGGGCCCAACGTGTGGCAAGAAAATGTCCCCCATACCACACCATTAGCCTGAACAGTCGATACAAGGCAGGATGGATTCATGCTTTCATGTTGTTGACGCCAAATTCTGACCCTACCATACGAGTGTTGCAGCAGAAATCAAGACTTATCAAACCAGGCAAAGGTTTTCCAATCTTCTATTGTCCAATTTTGGTGAGCCTCTGTAAATTGTAGCCTCAGTTTCCTGTTCTTAGCTGACAGGAGAGGCACTCGGTGTGTTCTTCTGCTGCTGTAGCATATCTGCCTCGAGGTTCGATGTGTTGTGCATTCAGAGATGCTCTTCTGCAGACCTTGCTTGTAAGTAGTGGTTATTTGAGTTGCTTTTGCCTTTCTATCAGCTTGAACCAGTCTGGCCATCGTCCTCTGACCTCTGGCATCAACAAGGCATTTTTACCCATAGAATTACCGCTCAATGGATATTTTCCCTTTTTTGGACCATTCTCTATAAACCCTAGAGATGGATGTCCGCGAAAATCCCAAAAGATCAGCAGTTTCTGAAACACTCAGACCAGCCCGTCTGGCAACGACAACCATCCCACATTCAAAGTCACTTAAATCACCTTTCTTCCCCATTCTGATGCTGGGTTTGAACTGCAGCAGATCATCTTAACCATGTCTACATGCCTAACTGCATTGAGTTGCCGCCATGTGACTGGCTGATTAGAAATGTAAAAGTTACGTTAACGACCAGTTGGGCAGGTGTGCCTACTACTAGGCCAGTGAATGTATGTACAGTTGTGGCCAAATCTTTTGAGAATGACACAAATATTAGTTTTCACAAAGTTTGCTGCTAAACTGCTTTTAGATATTTGTTTCAGTTTTTTATGTGATGCACTGAAATATAATTACAAGCACTCTGGGGAGTTTCCACAGCATGGACCCAAAATTTCAACGTTTTGGTCCCTGAGCCACTTAGTTATCAGTTTTGCCTTATGGCACAGTGCTCCATAGTGCTGGAAAATGCATTGTTCTTTACCAAACTGTTGTTTGATTGTTGGAAGAAGTTGCTGTTGGAGGGTGTTTTGGTACCATTCTTTATTCATGGCTGTGTAACAAAAACATGGCTTTTTGGGCAAAAATTGTAAGTGAGCCCACTCCCTTGGATGAGAAGATAACCCACACATGAATGGTCTCAGGATGCTTTACTGTTGGCATGACACAGGACTTATGGTAGCGCTCACCTTTTCTTCTCCGGACAAGCCTTTTTCCAGATGCCCCTAACAATCGGAAAGAGGCTTCATGGAAGAATATGACTTTGCCCCAGTCCTCAGCAGTCCACTCACCATAGTTTCTGCAGAAGATCAATCTGTCCCTGATGTTTTTTTGGAGATAAGTGGCTTCTTTGCTGCCCTTCTTGACACCAGGCTATCTTCCAAAAGTCTTCACCTTACTGTGTGTGCAGATGCGCTCACACCTGCCTGCTGCCATTCCTGAGCAAGCTCTGCACTGGAGGCACTCCGATCCTGCAGCTGAATCCTCTTTAGGAGACTATCCTGGCACTTGCTGGACTTTCTTGGATGCCCTGAAGCCTTCTTAACAATAATTGAACCTCTTTGCTTGAAGTTCTTGATAATCCTATAAATTGTTGATTTAGGTGCAATCTTAGTAGCCACAATATCCTTGCCTGTGAAGCCATTTTATGCAACGCAATGATGGCAGCACGTGTTTCTTTGCAGGTCACCATGGTTAACAATGGAAGAACAATGATTTCAAGCATAACCCTACATTTAACAGCCCGACATAATGATCTCCAGCCTTGTGCTCGTCAACATTCTCACCTGAGTTAACAAGACGATTACTGAAATGATCTCAGCAGGTCCTTTAATGACAGCAATGAAATGCAGTGGAATTTTCATGGCAAAGAAGGACTATGCAATTCATCTGATCACTGTTCATAACATTCTGGAGTATATGATATTTGCTATTATAAAAACTTAAGAAGAAACCTTTCCAATTTCCAATATTTATCTAATTCTCAAAACTTTTGGCCATGACTGTAGAAGCAGAGTAAATTGGGATGTGATTATTTTTTAAATGATGTATTTTTTTCTAGTTTGCGCTTTTCATTTAAAAATTTACCAACTAGTAGTTTTCTAGTAAGTGATTCATATTTTTGAAGGGCCCTTTTGTTCATCCATCGATTTGGTGATTTTTTCGTTAATTTATATTACATCTCAGTTGGAACAAATATAAAATAAAATATAAATTAAAGTATGTTGATCATTAAGAGGGTGTATATTTATTATTATTACATTATCTTAAAGTTGTCTCAAAAAGTCAATATCATCTACATCTAAATAATTTCTAGGGGTTTATCATCTGACAAAACTTAACGTTACAGGCCTATAACCAACTATAGCCAAGACCAGACAAATCTCTGACAGACGTCCGTCAGCTAAGCTACCATATGGCAAGTTTCACTGAGATTATCTTTAAGGCACAAATTAAATTTCAGACCTGTAAATCATAATATTTATATGTTATGCTGTAGATTAAAAAGTGAAATTTTAAAGCAGGTAATTAGAGTTACAGTTTTGAGTTCTAATCTATTCAAACCTCTAAATGAGTATCACTGACAGAAAATGTTAACCTCCTAATCAGTCAGATAATCTGTCCAGGTAACAAATAACAACAATAAAAACAAGGTTGGTTTTAGAAAATATTTTTTGTTTGTTTGCTTCACAACATAATGCAGCCCTTTCTAAAGAAAACTGTCACAATTAAATTTGATTTCTAGTGTAGAATATATGTTGCTGCTCAAAATCCATTACGCTATTGTGGACATCAGATATACAAAAGGTATCAGTAATATTTAAAATAAAGTAAAAATATTTTAGGAAAGCCTAGCCTGAGTTCACACCTAAATCCCACCAATAATCTTCGCAGAAGCTAACAAACAACTGGCAAAATAGTATTTAAAAATTCAGTCATACAAATAAGAGTTTCTGGGCAATTCTTTTCCTTATATATTTAAAAATGATGCTATCTATAGTTTAAAAACAAACACACATCACCCGTTTCTAGAAATCATATTGGCTATGAATAATTTAGAGCTTTACAGTAAATTAGCTCATGATCAAGTAGTTGAGACTTAGTGGAACCAAGTAAAGTGCTTTACTGTTAGGCTTATGATCATTTAGACAAGTGCACACTTGAAGTTTAAATTAAGACTCTCAGTTTCACTTTGCATGGATTTTCATCTGTATCTGATAGATTAGAGGCCCATTTAAAAAAAGGGGGAAAAAATGGTCTTCACTTCTAAAAATATTCATCCACAACTCCACTTTCACACTGCTTATACCAAGCCAGCACATGATCAGGGTAAATTAGAAAAAACTCAAAAAGTCTGAGTCATAGCCAGCCTTAAAAAGGACATCATGCCCATGATTACATGAATAACTCTGACAGCTATTCCTCCCACATCTTAGCACAAACTGACAGATTTGATGGGGAAAATGATTAGATGTTTGCTTTTGAAAGTCTGATATCTCGCTTACTTTAGAACAACAAAGCCTAAAATCTTTTCACATATGAAGTTGATATAGTATGCAGAGAGCATATATAGACCTTTTTTATATCATAGCACTTCTTTAGTTCTAAGATCAACATCTGAAAGTAGGGATGCAAATAACTGCTTTAAAAGCACTTAAATGCTGTTCATTATGAGTCATGCATGTAGAACATTCTATCCTCCATGCTATGAATGTCAAGGGTCATCACTGACATGTAGCAATAGAAGCTAATGGAGGAGTTACAGATGTAGGAGTAAAAACTGACATACAGGTGCCACTAAATTTAATAGAATATCAACAAAATGACATTTCAGTTATTCAATTCAAAATGTGAAACTTAATATGTAGCTTCATTCCAAACAGGGCAGTAAATTTTAATTGTCTATCCCTGTACATTTTGATAACAATGAGTTATAGCAAATGGAAGCTCAATTAGCAGTTTCCCTGAAAATCAGAATTTGAAAAAAAAAATTAAATGATGGTATGACAATGTTTTGATCTACAAAACCCTAAAGTCGACCACTGACTAGACAGTAGTGCAGCAGACTGTATTTGACCGACTTGAGAAAGATAGGCCAAAAGTTGAGCTGAAGGTAAATGTAGCAGAAAAAAGGTGCTCAAGCAACAGAAATGGTTGCACCCTTGAGAGGACTGTGAAGCAAGGCCCATTCAAGAAATTGGACAAGATTCTCAAGGTATGAAATGTAGCTGAAATTGGAGCTTTATGAGCCATTACACACAGATGTATCCATGAGAGGGCTGTGAGTCAAAGTTTGCATTATATATATATAAATAAATAAAGTCTCAAGAAGCTGAGAAGCAAAGAGGGACACATAATCTAAGACAGTTATGGTCCAGTGTGAAGCTTCCATAGTCAGTAATTATTTTGTGGAGCTGCTAGAGTTTAGGCCACTGTGATTAGGTTGGTTTTATCAAGTCCACAGTCAACGTACCCAACTACTAGAAATGTACCTACAACAATTTATGCGTCCCCTCTGACAAGCTCTATGGAGATATTTGTGTCCAACAGGACTTGGCAAGTGTCTACGCTTCTTAAAGTATCAGTATGTGGCTTAAAGATCCTGATCCCACAGTGCTTGATTTCCTAAATAACAAAATCTGATGATTTGAAGAGATGAATTTCTCGAATCATGTTTGTGATTTTGAGATTTCAGTTAATATACAGTACAGACCAAACGTTTGGACACACCTTTTCATTCAAGGAGTTTTCTTTATTTTCATGACTATTTACATTGTAGATTCACACTGAAGGCATCAAAAATATGAATGAACACATATGGAATTATGTAGTATTTTACAAAAAAGTGTGAAATAACCTGGCCTCCAAAGTCACCGGACCTGAACCCAATCGAGATGATTTGGGGTGAGCTGAACCGCAGAGTGAAGGCAAAAGGGTCAACAAGTACTAAGAATCTCTGGGAACTCCTTCAAGACTGTTGGAAAACCATTTCTGGTGACTACCTCTTGAAGCTCAAGAGAATGCAAAGCAGTAATCAGAGCAAAGGGTGGCTACTTTGAGGAATATAAAATATAACACATGTATTCATTAATTTTACCCATTTTGTTTAAGTACATACAGTAATTCCATACATCATATATTCATTCATAGTTTTGATGCCCTTATTAAGAATCTACAATGTAGTCATGTAAATAAGGAAAACACATTGAATGAGAAGGTGTGTCCAAACTTTTGGTCTGTACTGTATGCAGACAAAATGTAGTAAATGTGCAAAATAAAGCTAAGATATTCACAAAATGTACCAAAGTGTATCGTTTCTATAAATGTTGGTCAGTGGAGAACAGGGTAGAATAAACGTCTATTTTCATATTAAATGCTGTTTACCTAAAATGCTTTGCTTACCATTGTAGATCATAACCGCCATGCAGGGGGTCCAACATGTGTAGTACACGGTCATCACAGGTACAAGCACTCTTGCAGCAACATTGTGCCTGCTGCGCAGCGCACAGCCGTATTTGCGCAGTTTCAGCCTCTGTCTCTTGGCCGCGCACCACACCCTCAAGTTTGCAAAGGTCATGACAATGGAGCAGGGGAAAAATATTAAACAGGTCAAGCTTAAGGTGTAGCCAACGTTTGTAGAGTAGGACGGGTTGCAGACCAGTGAAGCGGTGGAAAAGTGAACCTCGATGATGCCATCTGGGAATGTGATCGGCCACAGCAAGAAGAGAGGAAAGCACCAGGCGAAGGCGATCAAGAGCAGAGTCCTTTTTCTGGTCATAAGAATGGAGTACTGCAGAGGGTAAAACACCGCAATATACCTCTCAAGGCTGATGGTGGCCAGCGTGTACATGCAGGTGGAGTAGACGGTGGCGTTGCAAAACGCAACAACATGACAGAAAGCATCTGGGCCCTCACTGTAGTCCTTTAACAGACTCACCCAGAGGTTCAGGGGCATTACCAACAACCCGAACGCAGAATCTGCTGCGGTGAGAGACAGGAGGAAATATCGGGAATTTCTAGACCAGCCTGCCACGGAGGAAGTAATGACCATCAACACTGCAATGTTTCCAAAAGTGATCATCACTCCCAGTAAAATGATGATGCTCACTTTAACAGAGCGGTGGGTTAGCTCCTGCAGCCTCAGAGAGTCTGCATCCGAATACGACAGGTTGGAGTGGTTAAATGCTAGGTACATTGTTCCTTTTTTGAATGGAAGGAAATCATAAGTTTCGTACGAAAAAAGTATTGACAAGCGAGAAAAAGACAAATATTTGAGCAAAGACTGGGTTACGTTACAGAGAAACACCCGCAGATTTTCTTTCAGTAGTGGGACAAAACACACCTAGGCTACCACCTGCCGCAATCAGTGATGGGCGGTAACAGCTCACTGCAACATGCAAAAATGCTTCATCTGCAGCAGTTCAGAAAGTATTTTTTTTTAATCTGCAGCTGTTCAGTTTAGGAAATCCTTTATCCACTGCAGCACCTTTAGGCAGAACCACTACATTATTTTAAGCAATATTCTTATATCATTTGCATATAAGAGATTATCAGACCAAATAGTAATTTTTTTAAATCTTAAAATTGTGGATAGCATGGTACAAAATTAATGAAAGCATCACGGGGAAGCCAGGGATGGCATATTAGTCTCTCCTCCTTGGCCAGGCGGTCTTTAAAATATAAAGACACAAAGAGTTGAAACAGTTATTTATGGACCTGTCTGGTTTTGTGCCTTAAGATGCTTGTCTTAAATGTCCATCATTTACTGACCCAGCACACCACCCAGCAAAATATGAAAAGAGCTACCCCAGTGATATAAGTGAGCCCCACATTTGAAAACGTTTTTTTAACCCCTGTATAAAATCCAGGTGAGAATATGTGAAAAACTCTAGGCCTGTTCTGGACTTTATGAAATACAGGTTTTTGATTTACCTACCTTGAGTAAAGTTACAACGGAGCGAAAAACAAAAATATAAATCATTAACATTTCAAGCAGAATCTTCTACATATGAAACTTTAGTCTCTCTCTCTCTCTCTCTCTCTCTCTCTCTCTCTCTCTCTCTCTCTCTCTCTCTCTCTCTCTCTCTCTCTCTCTCTCTCTCTCTCTCTCTCTCTCTCTCTATCTATCTCTCTAGGTGGGCAGACATTATAAACATTGCTCATTTTGACATACTATGAAAGCTTTTTTGTAGTGCATCTATCCTCTCCTAAGTGAGCACTGAGGTATTTCTGTAACAGTCCCCGTAGCAAAGTACCAGGAAATGGCTTGACAAGAATCATTTACTAATGATACCAATAGGCCTCTTTATTAAGAGGCAAGGAGAATTCATGTGATTTCTTGGATAAAAAGACTTATCTTTTCACGCATCATTAAAGATTCATTCCAGTATTTATTCAGAAAGCAAATGGCTCTTTTAGGTAGATTGAATTTTTTTGCTGGGTTATGGTAGACATTATTCACCCAGATTTTGCTAATGAAATTTGCATTTTTAAGGTAACTGTAAGTAAAAGTGAAATTTGACAGAGATTCCTCAGAAATGAAAATTGTTTCAGTTATCAACTTTTATTCCCAACAATTTTGAGAGATGACAAATCAGGCTTATCAAAGTAACTGGAAATCATTCCACTCCAGATGTACATTGGGTACAGAAAATAATCAGGCACCTTTAAATGTTTCACTTTTTGTTTCATTGCAGCCATTTGCAAAAATAAAATAAAAAATAATTTTATTTCTTAATGTGCCTGATCACCTCATCTTGACAGAAAAAATAGAAATGTAGAAATGTTTGCAATTTAAAAAAGAAAAATAATAAAACGGAGACATCACATGGTCATAAGTTTTCAGACCCTTTGCAGTGACACTTATTTAACTCACATTCTGTCAATTTCTTCTGATCCTCCATGAGATGGGTCTGCTCCTAGATTGGCATCCAGCTGTGTTTAAATAGACTTATTGAACTTGATTAGGAAATGCACGCACCTGTCTATAAGACCTCACAGGGAATGCCAGAGTAAATGATAATCATGAGGTTGAAGGAACAGCCCAATGCGCTCAGAGACAGAATTGTGGCAAATCACTGATTCGGCCAAGGTTATAAAATAATTTCTGCACCACTCAAGGTTCCTAAGAGCACAATGGCAAATATAATCTTCAAATGGAAGAAGTTTGGGACAACCAGAACTCTCTCTAGACATGGCCATCCAGCCAAGCTGAGCAATCGTGGGAAAAGAGCCTTGGTGAGAGAGTTAAAGAAGAAACCAAATATCACTATGGAGAAAGTTCCACCAAGTCAACTATCACTGCAGCCCTCAACCAGTCAGGGCTTTATGGCAGAGTGGCCCACCGGAAGCCTCTCATCAGTGCAAGGCATTTGAAAGCCCACATAGAGTTTGCCAAAAAACAAATGAAGGACTCCCAGACTATGAGAAATAAGATTATCTGGTCTAATGAGACAAATATTGGAACTTTTTGGTGTTCATTCTAAGTGGTATGTGTGAAGAAAACTGTGCTCTGCTCATCACCTCTCCAATACAATCCATTCAAGAAAGATGGTGGTGGGAGCATCAGGTTGTCGGGGTGTTTTTCAGCTGCAGGGACAGGATGACGTTGGAATTGAAGGAACAATGAATGCGACCAATTACAGAGATATGCTGGAAGAAAACCTCTTCTAGAGTGCTCAGGACCTCAGAATGGGCTGAAAGTTCACCTTTTAACAGGACAGTGACCCTAAGCACACAACTAAAATAACAAAGGAGTGGCTTCAGAACAACTCTGACCATTCTTGACTGGCCCAGCCAGAGCCTGGATCTAATCCCATCTCTGGAGAGACCCTAAATGGCTGTCCACCAGCGTTCACCATCCAACCTAATAAAACTGGAGAGGATCTGCAAGGAAGAATGGCAGAAGATCCCCAAATTCAGGTTTGGAAAGACTTGTTGCATCGTTCCCAAGACGATTCCTGGCTGTACTAGCTCAAAATCGTGTTTCTATTCAATACTGAGACGAGGGTCTGAGTACTTATGACCATGGGATATTTCAGTATTTCTTTTTCCATAAATTTGCAAAAAATTCTAAATTATTTTTTTTCTGTCAAGATGAGGCTCTGACTGTACATTAATAATAAATAAAATGAAATTTTCTGATTTTATCAAATGGCTGCAAAAAAGAGTGAAAACTTTAATTGGGTCTGACTACTTTCCTTACCCACTGTAATTGAACATGATTCAAAGACAGTAGATTACTGCTTGTTTTTTTTGGCTTAAAGTTTTCGTCTGTGAAATCTTTCAAAAAGGAATAAGCAACATGGTCCTTTCAAAGGTATTTGGCCCAAGATCCTACAAGTGTAATTCACCAGTATTAATGTCTCCAGAAATGTACAAATGTGCAAATTTTCCATACCATACCATACCCATACCTTCAACATAACGGATTTTAAACTGTTATAATTTTCAGAGGTGGGTAGGGTAGTCAAAAATTTTACTCAAATGGGGGAAATACTATTTAAACATGTTCTTACTCGAGAAAAAGTAAAAAGTAGTCAACCAAAAGGTATTTAGTAAAAAATAAAATCAAGTACTGAGCAGCTGCTCCTTGCAAGTGATTTATTATTTTAAAAATGACTTAATCATCCTGTGATGGACTGGCGACCTGTCCAGGGTGTACCCCGTGACCCATAAAGGATTAAGCGGTTAAGAAAATGGATGGATGGATGGACTTAATCATCCAGACAAAAGTATTACGTTATATGCAAATTTTGGTGTTATAAAGAGTGAAATTTAAAAATATATACAAATAACAACAGAATAACACACACACAAAAATTCAATCAGAAGAAACACTTTTCCAAATCAATTTTTTCAACATAAAAGTTTTGAAACCAATGCTTACAGTTTATGTTAGTAAATGGAAAATTTTACTTTCCCAGTTACAATTTATGCTTTTTATTGTATGTTCACTTGGCTTCCATTTGGCTTAGAGGATAAAAAAATAACGCTAGAACAGTACAAATTTTGTTCAAACATGTATCTTACTGTGTATGTGTATATTTTTTGTTAAAATTGCATGTTCTTTATTCGGCAAAGTAACTTGTGTGGATAGAGGATTCAAAAGTTGCCCTCAAGTAAGAATAGATTAGAGTAGACTATAAGTTTGTCTTTGTCAAAACTCTAGTAAATGTAAAAACATAACTAGTTACATATAATGGTTAAATATAATAGATGCGCAGTGGGTAGCATTGTTGCCCTTGCAGCAAGAAGGTCTTGGGTTCGAATCCTGGCCAAAGGTCTTTCTACATGTGCAGATCTGTCCATGTGTGGGTTCTCTCCGGGTACTCCGGCTTCCTCCCACAATCCAAAAACCTGACTATTAGGTTAAACGGTTACTCTAAATTAGCCTGGTTGTTTGTTCTTTCTGTCTATATGTTGCTCTGTGATGGACTGGCGACCTGTCCAGGGTGTACCCCGCCTCTCGCCCGTTGAACGCAGGAGATTGGTACTAGCTCCCCCATGACCCGTAGAGGAGAAGGATTATAGATCATGGAAGAATGAATATAATAGATTGACCTGTTGTCAATGTATTATATATAATTACCATATATTATATATAATTGTTGAAAATAGTACAAGAAAAGTATGGCATTGCCTCCGAAGGGAAGAGACAGCTGTCAGCATGCAAGCAGATAGTCTTAATGCTTAATTTTATATTTTTGAATGGTTTTTATTTTTGAATAGTTTCATTGTAATTTTTGAGGAGCTTATCCAGCTTCTCTTAAATATGTAGAAATTTGCCATATTCATAGTTAATTATTTAACACCTCTGACTATGCAATGGTGGAAAGGTGGTTTCCTTAAGAAAAAAATGTAAACTTTTGGAATCCACACCATCCAACCAACCAACCAATCAAAATTGCAGTTTGATCTCACAACCAATCATGGTGCAATTCTCACACACCATCAGTGTTTTGTGTTTTCAGTGCTGACAGTGTCCTTCATAAAGCTTTATGGCTCCAGGGCAAAATTAAAGAGCAGGAAAGATTATCGCTCACCTTTCCAAAATGTCTGTTGAGATAGATTTGTCTGTGAATGAACACGTCAAAAGTCCAAACTTATAACATTATGTTTTATAAGTTGTACTTTTGGAAGCAAATGGTAATGAAAAAAATGTATTCATGGCATCACATCATAATTGTAATGTTTTTTTAATGAAAAAGGTTGTGTCTAGATTAACTGTTTAGATTTTTGGAAATTAGTCTCCATAAAGTTATCAGCGAAGTTACCTTTCCTATAGTAGAAAGAAATAAGTCTTCCTGCTCAGCTGATCCTGAACTCATCTGGAAAGTTTCAAAAGAACTATGAGAACTGGAAGAGCACATGAATGTAGTTACCATCTTTGATGGCATTGCACAAATGACTGTACTGTAGCAACATCCAAAAGTTAACTTCAGACACAATAGCTCTAAGGAAGTCTGATGAGACACAGCTGATAAACTGGATAGGCACTACTCACAGCTTTAACCAAAGCCAGTTTAGGGTAGTAACACCAAAGTTGTTAAGTTGAGGCAACAGGGGCAAACTTAACAATGGTCTGTTGTGAAAGTAGAGATTAATTTAGATAGTGTCCAATGCTTATGAACATTTTCATTTAGATTTTATATATGTCTAAAATCCTTCTTTCTGATTCACCTTCTCAGATGTACATTTTCTTAGAATCTCAATGAAAAAATCAGGACAATATGTGTGGCGATATTTGTAGGTTTAAATTTAGATTTTATGAAATTTCATGAAAAATTCTAAATTATTCCGTTTTTAGGTCTTTTGCATGTTTGCTGCAAATATGCATGTTGTATTTTATAAAATGATTTCCTTTTTTTCTTCACTTTGACATTCAAATCTGTTTTTCATGCCAACAGAAAAGACAATTTATTGGGAAGATTTGTTCGGTTCAATTTTATGTTGAATTCTTTCTCCTATTTATTAGGAATGTTTTTTCCCCCGTCTATAAACAGCCTCTAACGTAGTAAGCAAATACAAAGTAAAAAATATATTTTTTTTTAAATCTAATAGAAAAGCACATTAAATTTAAGCTATACAGAACAGTCTCCATACATGGTGAGTATAACCATAAAACTTAACATTCCATTACTGTCGTTAACCTTAAATACAAAACCCGAAGGAAAGCACTGAATCAACCTAAATCCTCTTTAATCACAGGCAGTGAGAAGATGTTATATAAAGTCAAACTAATCATTCCAATTCTAAATGTAGTCCCTCAGTTTATTGGCTTTTAAGGAAAGATACTGAACATTAAGTTTTAATTAATTTACTGATTGTGCCTTATATACAATTGAGTGCAAAATTATTCATACCACCAGAAGTTTGTAGATTTTAATTCTTAATTTTATGAAGATGGGTTATCTTAATGGAAGTCAGGACCAGGGGCGGAAATCCCATTTCAATTTTGGGGGGGACAATAAACAGTAAAATTTCAGAGAGTAATTTTTGGGGGGGACATGAAAAAAAATGCTCTCGCCTGCTTCTTTGCATCTGGTTTTGCATAGTTTGCCTTCAGGATGTTAAATAATGTTATGAATTGATGCCTTTATGACCACATTCAACAAAATGTCTTAATTTCCATAACAGTCAAAGTAGATTTACAAAAATGTAAGCATGAAGAAGTTCCAACATTATTACAGAAACACTTTCAAGGCTAATAACATCAAACTACTTCAAAAATCAAGTCAAGTATCAAAATGACTGAAATCTCTTTAATAAATCATAGAAATTTTTGTAGGCTATTAGAGAATAACTCTGTAATATTTAATAACTTTATCTAAGTCCTACTGAACGAAAAGATACACAAAATCTAAAAATATATTCTTGAAATATTTGTTTCATTTTTTTAATAAAAAATAAAAACGTTTACTTTACAAATACACTAAACATATAAATACTCTATAGTTTATCTTTGAATTTAATCGATCTCTCACTTTCTCAGTTTTCATAGTATTTTTGGGTCTGTGTGGCCAATGGGATCTTCGGCTCTATGTTTTACACAGAGAGCTTTGAGCAACGTGCCTCCACCACACATTTGTTGCAACCAGTTCATCCCTAAGCTACACCTGCACTATTGTAAACAACTGCAGAGCCTGGGGAAGACGTGATGAGAGCGGTTAAACGCTGTGGTATTCCATACATCGGACCAGTTAGTTAGTTAGGCAGACCGTGAAAGCGTACGTGTCCGGGAAAAGGAACTTTTGGTCACCTTAGTGAATGGAAAAGTAATAGTGGAATAACCCTGGAATGACCAGTGAACATGAAGTGACAACTTATTTTTACTGTGGTGGTGGTCTGTCATAAAGGCATCTCCGACCGGTGATCAAAGTCTAAAGATATCGCCCAGTAATCGGTGTCTATGTTCGACATAATATGACCACATTTGACATACATATTTAAGTTTGTAGAACCAGCATATGATAATTAAATGACTTACTGCTGGAAACCGCTGGCTTTTGATTCCCGCCTCCTGTAAGCCTGCGGGCTGCTGTGACGCTGTTAGCGGGTGATAGCCGGCAGCCCCGCCCGTTGGAAACAGCGTGTGTGGACCGACCGTACCAACTTGAGGAATAAGGGGGGTGGACTATAATTTCTCAACAATTAAAAACACATTGTTTGTATTTGCAGACTAACTTTTTTGTTGTGGTTTTAGAAGACAATACAGTTTTACTGATAGCATGTATGTGTTTACAATAACTTCTTTTGTGGGGGGGACAACTTTGTGTGAGGGGGGGACGTGTCCCCGTCCCCCCCGGGATCTCCGCCTATGGTCAGGACACACACTCACATTGAGGCATCTTTCCAGTACTATGGTTCTCACCTCTGGCTGCCTTGGCGCTCTCCAGGTAGTGCTTGGGTTGAGGTGGAGGTCTCACCTTTGCCTTCTCTAAGTGCCCTGGGTCAGTGCCTCGGCTGCTGCTGTTGATCTGCTGCTGCCTGTGATGATGGCTCCTTTAATGGCATTTCCTTACCTTACCTGGCTCATCTGTACTCAACCAGATTTCCTTTTCAATTAGCCAGAACCTGTTTTTGCGATGCTGTGCGGTTTGCGTGGGTTTTAACGAGTGCAAACCGTTGATAAATCAGCCCCTTTGAGTTGCAATCTTTGTGTGAAAAGCGCTTTGTAATTAAAGTTTGATTTTACTTTATTTGACTTGATTTGAAGTAATATAATGTTTTGGAGCGGACCAGTCAGAGCTTTAAATTTGAATCTGAAGCAGCATCTGTGGAGGGTGCTGAAAATCAGGGGGATGGGAAGGAGGTCGTCCAGGCTTCAAGATTTGGAGCTCCTTACCAAAGATCCTGTATATTAGGCCTATAAAAAGAATACAGTTGGAATATGCAAAAATCTGTTCAGCAACAATAAGGGTTTGATTACTGTAATGCCAATCATAATTTTTGTATAGGTTACTAAGAATAGTGTAAAATATTTTCAATATTAATTTTTTCTAAGAATTGAAAAAAAAATGTATTATCTTTATAGAGATCAATCCATAATCTATACAATACAGGGTTGCTGGAGGTCTGGTGGCCATCTCTAGCAATAACTGGGTGAGAGGCGAGGTACACCCTGGACAGGTCACCGGTCCTTTGCAGGGCAACACAGATAGACACACAAGAGCAACACACACACACACACACACACATGCATACACGCACACACACACTCATACCTTAGGTCAATTTAGAAAGACCGATTAACCCAACATTCATGTTTTTAGACTGTGTGAAGAGGCAGGAGTACCCGAAGGGCGTTTGCATAGGGAGAAAATGCAAACTCCATTCAGAAAGACCCTGGCTGGGATTCAAACCCAGGACCTTCTTGCTGCAAGGCAAAAGTGCTACCATCTGCTCTACTGTACAGATGGAAAGAGTATGTTTACTTCTACACTATCAATGTAAACAAAGGAGACCCTCCATGAAGCTGCTTTACAACCTGACAGACGATCCCCGGCTGGTGGCACACAGGTTTCTGCAGTAAAATGATCCCCATGTTCCTTGACCAAGTTGCTTTTTAGAGAGGCTAGTCTCAATTATCAGAAATGAAATATAAATGCATTGAAAATATTTTTTCTTCTAGATTGGCTGATTTATTGATTTGTTTTGGGCGTAAGTGTAACTGAAATCATTCTATAAAACCTGTGACTGCTGTTGTTAAATGACTGCAGTAAAAGGTTTCCTAAATCATACATTTTTTTTGTATTTCAGAAATCTTTTACACAAAGTCACTAAAAGTAACAATAGTTTAGTCAACACTAAAGACAATAGTTCAAAACATTCATTAAATAATCAAAGTTGGATCTCTCCGTACCCTTTACTCAGCAACTGGATTTTTGTTGCGCATTAACATAACCATGTCCAGAAAGACCTCAAAATTCATGTGCAATTCTTAACAACACATTAAAAAGGTCACATTTCCATATTTCCCGATACACAGTGTAATGATATGTTAAAGAGGCTTTGCTCATTTTGCACAGTCCTGTAAATGAATGTTGCCAAAATTAGAGTTTTACACCTGAACTGTAGTGGAGAGGGACTGCAAAGTCTCATAAACGAAAAACAGTTTCAGCTGTTATCAAGGGCTGTTACCAAACTGATAATTAAAAATGTAATAATCGAATACATGTTGTGTTTTATTATATTGTTTGTTTCTTCCTACTCACTTTCACATTTAATTAAGTTTCTACTAGTAAACCCAAAAGACAGTTTGACAGAGAAAGTGTGTTCAGTAAAATTCCTTTTTCTATGTAGCAGGATCTAAAAACAGTCTTCAATTAATAAAAGAAAACATTTATGTTTCTCTCTCTCTTCTGGATAGAGATTTTTAAAAAATGCAGCTACATAAACTAAACTTGGTGGCATATTCTGGAAAAATCCCATTACAATGTTCAGATCATCATGATTTCTAAATATAAAATGGGACTGCGTAGAGTACAACAGATTCATCTTCTTTTTGAGCTTTTCATGATTAAACTAGGTATTTTAAAATGCTAAATTGATATGCCTGTTTCGAACTATTAAATATTTTGAAGTAAAGAATTACAATATAAACAATTTTCATATCATAGTTCATTCATAAAACCAAGCAATTTCTTAAATGTGATGTAGCATTAATCCTGAGACATTTTTTTATGTGACAGGGCTAGTGAGTGTTAATTTATTTTTGTTTCTATGTTGGGTATGCATGAGTGGGTGCCAAAGCCAAAGTCCCTTGCCCAAAGGTGCATGTATAAATTTGGTTGATCCCAAGCGAACATGAGTGAGATGAAGAGAGAGAGGATGAATTCATACATGCTTGCAATTGAATATCCTGTGAGTGGGCAGCCTCCTCCTCTGGCCACCTACTGCGCAGCACTTCCTGATGTGGAGGAAGGTAGCCATCGATTTGATCTGTGCATGTGTGCTTGTGTGTGAGAGGGGCTGTGTGGGCAGTAATGTTATCTAATTCTACCAGCGACGGATGATGCATGATCTTTGGTTGAGATAATGTGTAATGTGTAAAAAAAAAACTTGGTAGTCAATGTTGACCGTATCTCCAAAAGATAATAAGACGCTGGCGGAGACAAGACTCAACCTGTGATGTTCCAAGTTATGAATGTGATATCTTTTTAAATAATTCTTTTAAAATATGTAACAGTTTTTTTATTATTTTCTTTTGAAAATCAATACTTAATTAAATCAGTTTGTTCTTTAGTTGATCTCAGAAGCCTCCTCAGACATTGAGGCTTTAATATTGTCTCTTGTGGTACTTTTGATTGATTTCACTAAATTCTAAAAGTATTTAAAACTGTTTTAATACTGAAATTCAGAAATAACAAACTGTTCCTGTTAATGATGCCCTGTCAGCAAATATATACACTTTATGATTCTACTTTATGAACTACTCATGGTTTTCAAACTACTATGAGATCTTAGATACTTTTAGACCTATTAGACCTTTAAGAATATATGATATCTGTGTTAATACATTTGGCATGTGGTTTTATTCAAAAAAAATTACGCATGAGGATATACACTCACCTGAAGGAATATAAGGAACACTGTACTAATACGGTGTTTGACCCACTTTCGCCTTCAGAACTGCCTTAATTCTACGTGGCATTGATTCAACAAGGGGCTGAAAGCTTTCTTTAGAAATGTTGGGATGAACATCCAGGGGCACGAAGCTCCCGTTCCACCACATCGCAAAGATGCTCCATCAGGTTGAGATCTGGTGACGGTGGGGGCTATTGTAGTACAGTGAACTCATTGTCATGTTCAAGAAACTAATTTGAAATTATTCGAGCTTTATGACATGGTGCATTATCCGGCTGGAAGTAGCCATCAGAGGATGGGTACATGGTGGTCATGAAGGGATGGACATGGTCAGAAACAATGTTCAGGTAGCCCGTGGCATTTAAACGATGCCCAATTGGCACTAAGGGGCCTAAAGTGTGCCAAGAAATGATCCCCCACACCATTACACCACCACCACCAGCCTGCACAGTGGTAACAGGGCATGATGGATCCATGTTCTAATTCTGTTTACACCAAATTCAGACTTTACCATTTGAATGTCTCAACAGAAATCGAGACTTATCAGACCAGGCAACATTTTTCCAGTTTTCAGCTGTCCAATTTTGATGAGCTCATGCAAATTGTGGCCTCTTTTTCCTATTTGTAGTGGAGATGAGTGGTACCCGGTGGGGTCTTCTGCTGTTGTAGCCCATCGGCCTCAAGGTTGTACATGTTGTGGCTTCACAAATGCTTTGAAAAGTTTCTTTTCTATCAGCTTGAATTTCCATTTCAGACATTGAAAAATATATTTGTAGGTGAGATCTCTTTGTGTACAGTTAGTAACTAAAATTTAACATACATGTTTTAACCCTCAGATGATGTAAAAATAAAACCTTGATGTTAGATTTTTTATATATAATTTGAAAGAGCAATGTTTTAATCATAAAATTAACACTGGGATCAGTGATGGATTACTGGATGGATGACTGTGTTGACAATATCTATGATCTTAGTTTTTCCTACATTGATTGCGAATGTCAGCTTATTGATTTTAAATTCTCCGGAAATTGAGTGCTGCTTGGCCAGCCTGTGATGTGCTGTGATTCTATATGGATTCTCGAGCTGAGGCGTTGTATTGATGGTATTATGAGGTATATTAATTTAGGTTGGACTATGTAGGATGTCACTGAAGACCTAGGGGTGAAACACATGTCTCATAACTGAAAAGAAGTGTTGTCTGATCTGTGTTGTCTTGTGTCTTGCTGCTTTCTGAGGCAGCAGAAGGAGCTGGGGTAAGTGCACTTTGAGCTTTTAGGCTTCAACGAGGGAAACAACCTGGGGTCTCATTTATATAGTTTTCTTACGTACAAAAGGGGTCTGAAAACTATGTAAGCAACTTTATACGCAAAGTTTGGGATTTATAGAAAAAACGTGGCTTAAAAATGTGCGCAACTTTAAGCACACTAAGGAGCTTTCTTACGCACTTTTTGGATACGGAGGACACTGACAGCGGAGATACCGAAATTGTGAATTTAAGCCACATTTTCAGACTTGTAGAGCATTGCCCACACAAACGAACACAAACAACACACACACTTCTGCCCCGTCCCGTCTATAGGAACTGACAATATCTATAACAATGAGAATTTGATTAAAAATGTGTTGCATTTAAGAGTTATACCAATTGCACGTATTGGTGCATGTGTGAAGAACAAATATGCTGCAGCATCCCAGCATAATTCTGCACAATCGTTGCGCTGGCACTCATTGAAGATTTTTTTTTTTCATGTCAGGCACGCTGCTGCATCAATCATGCCGTGTCACCTTCAGCTTTTCTGTTAATTTTTATGACCCCAAATCAAAATTTTCATTGGATGATAGTTTTTAAAAGTAGTTTTGATGTGCACCTTTTTGCCAGGCTTTAAATATCTAGGAGTTGCTTAAACTTATTATGTTCTATGGTGATTTACTTTTATATGTTTTCATTTGCTTTGGTTCCAGTCTTACTTTCGCTACAAGAGATAATTATAGCCTGTAATTGAAACTTTATATTTAATGTTCTTATTTGTACCATCTCTTGTGCTGCTGCTTAATTTATTTAATTATCTATTTGTATTTTTTTTTACATTTTACTCTTGTCTTCTAACAAATTTTTTGTAACTATTTTTTTCTTTTTATGTGAAGCCTTTAGCTGAGTAAAGCTCTATATAAATCAACATTGACTGATTGATTGAAATAAAACATTCCCTGCCTCTGCATGCCTGTAGCTGTGTCTTTCTCCGCTTCTCGGTTGCCATGGTTGCCCATGAAACGCCCCGCAACTTTCGTTACCCCGATTCACACAGAGCACAGAACGGATGTGGCCTGGTGTCTGTGTATCCTGCGCCCAGTGTGAATCAGGGGTTAAAAAACATTATCCTGCGGAGAAGCTCCTGCAGCTTTCAGCTTGTGAACTGGGGTGCTCTTGGAGCCTAGTTTCTTTTCCTTGCTTCTTCTGATAGCGTCTTCTTTGGTTTCTTTTGTGGATCTTCCATGGCTCAAGTCTCAAAACCGCAGGTTTGTTGATATCATTTGGTACCGTGTATACTGCTGTAAAGCTAAACTTAGTCAGCACTTCAGCCTGGCAACCTGTGGGAGGAAAGTTGTGTTGAACTCTTGGAGTTGACGTCACTTCTCGCACCATTCAACAGTTCAAGTCGAATTAGCGCCATGGTGGCAGGCAGGCTCCCACAGTTATATCATAGTTATAGCTATATGCCGCTAACCCAAACCTAGAAACAGTAAAGATGGTGGATACCTGCTGTGCCCCAGGATATCATAACAGACACGGACAAAGAAAGAGAGCTAAACAATATTCCCAAGGATCCAGAATGCGGAAAACGTTGGGTTACTGCAATGAAATGTGCTAGCTAAAATGAAGCTGTGGGACCCCAGCCAGCAAAGGTTTCCGCTAATGTGGCGACCACTTCATATCAGGTACATAAACCAACGTCTCTTCAACTTTATTTGTATGTATTTTACATGCTTTTATTAAGCTTCTTTGCAGACTTCCAACAGTTATCTTGCCCTGGATTTTTCTGTCTTGTTGCTCACATTACAACAAGTCAACATCACATAAAACTTTGCTGAATCATAATCTTGGGGATGTCTGCATGCTGCTGTTTACATGTCTTGTGATCATAATGAGGAACAGACGAAGGTGTAATTAATTTTTTTGAAGCAATGATCGATTAAGAATCTGATGTTGACAAACATTACCTAGTTTGCTTATGGTAGCTAAAATGAGAACAAGTTTTCACTTACCCTCCTGTCACAGAGTCTTTTGCCAGAAAATTCCAGATCTGGATCTCGATAAACCCTGATTGTGTCCATTTATATTCCTCCAGCCTGTTTTATGCTTTAAGCGATGCTCCGGAGTAGGACGAGGGAAAATTGATCAGGAAATAGTATGTCTGGGTATCTCAGCTTCGGTAAAAGGTCCACTTCGACAGAATATTGACGGTTCTAAAATGGGAAGTCAACTTAGACGGAGGAAAATCCCAGTTGGCGACATTTTTTTGATTACTTTCTTGGTTGCCAGCGTCGCCCCGGAGCTCTGAGAGTTACGTGATGCCCGGAGCTCTATAGCGCGGTTTTCTGCAGCAATAAATCAGTAACTGCATTTAAATAAGATCCTAATGATCACATATTTTTACCTTATTTCTCACATTAAAAGTCTCTTCCAGCTCACTCACTTGGTCAGTAAGCCAGATGTCAACCAGTAGGTCGGCAGGAGCAGAAAAATAAATCCTTTTTTACAGCACTACTCTGACACCAGCAAGTGAGGTATCCCCTAAACATGGAATGATCGAGAAAATGAACTGAACTTGCATGTCTCTTATGCTACAAGATAATCAGTTCTCAGCTCACCTCACAGAAAACCTGACAGCATTATTCCACTTTAATCAAAGTGTCCTTTGAGCCCTGTCTGTAGATATAGCTGTGTCTTTATTATTGTCATGCCTCACTCCCCACTCACACTCCTTTATTATTTGCACCTGTGTTATCCTGAACCTCCAGGGCTCTGCCCCTGATTAATCATTGTTTCCACCTGTTCCTCCTTGGTTCTCCCCTCATTTAAGATCCAGCGAGGCCTTCTATCCTCGCTGGATCATTGATTGTGTCGTGCCTTTTGTTGCTGCACCTCATTAAAACCACCTCACCTGAGTTCTGCTTCTGCGTCTGGGTCCTTCGTCTCCCACACTGCAGCACAACCCCTGACAGAATGATCCAGCCAAGAAGGAGGGACCCAGCAGAAGCCTCCGACCCCGACATCCTGGAGTCCCTCTGGTGTAGGCTGGAGAAGGTCTCTGGCTTCGCCAGCCCGTCCGCTCGCCTCACCGCGCTGGAGGACTACACCCTAGACCTCCTTCCTCGGTTCCGCTCCAGCCTCAACCCGCTCGATGCGGAGGAGTTGGAGGAGGCAGCCGACGACGCCTTCCTTGCTGCGGAGGAGGAGCTGCCTCCTGCAGGGACACAGCCCGCCTCTACCAACGTCGGCTCGGTCTCCTGGTTCCATGCGCCTCCGATCCTCTCACCGGCTGTCTTCGCCCCTTTCCCGACCGCTTCACGGAGGGCTCCGGTCAATCGCCCAGCTGCTGCTACCACAACACCGTCTTCGGCTGCGGCAGGACAGGGTCCCCTCTACGTTAGCGAGGATGAACTGTTCGAGTTTTTTCATGGGGACAGACTCGAGTACCTCTGCTCCAGAGGGGATCCAGCTCCTCGCCGCGATCGGCGACACAGACGCAGCAAGGCTGCGCCGGAGTACCCTCCCTCGGACGGGTCGGACTGGGAGGACACGGAGGAGCATTATCTGGAGCAGCAGACCTCGCTCGTCGGCTCTCGGCTTGCCTACTGCGCTCCTGGAACAGGCCCACGTAGGCATGAGCCTCCATGTCAGCCACGCAGCCGAGGGCACGAGGCACCTCTACCATCTCGCCGCAGACGGCGGCGCCGACGGGAAGTAGTTGCTTCCGGGTCCCCGGAGTTGGCGTCTGCATCGCACTGCTCGGCCCCGAAGTTGGCGTCTGCATCGCCCTATTCCTCCTTCTCCCTTCTCCAGTCTCTGTTCCCAGAGCACCTGCAGTCTCGGCCTCCTGAGCTGCCGGATATGCCGCTGCCGCCTCCTGAGCTGCCGGATATGCCGCTGCCGCCTCCTGAGCTGCCGGATATGCCGCTGCCGCCTCCTGAGCTGCCGGATATGCCGCTGCCGCCTCCTGAGCTGCCGGATATGCCGCTGCCGCCTCCTGAGCTGCCGGATATGCCGCTGCCGCCTCCTGAGCTGCTGCTGCATCGCCTGCCGGCTCCCACGCCGGCTCTTCGCCGCCTGGCTCCCAAGCCGGCTCCTCGCCGCCAGGCTCCCAAGCCGGCTCCTCGCCGCCAGGCTCCCACGCCGGCTCCTCGCCTCCAGGCTCCCACGCCTGCGCCTCGCCTCCAGGCTCCAACGCCTGCGCCTTGCCGCCAGGTTCCAACGCCTGCGCCTCGCCTCCAGGCTCCCAAGCCTGCGCCTCGCCTACGGGTCCCCAGGAGAGGACCGCCGGGCCGTGCGCCCGCCTCCCGTCCCGTCAAGGGACGTCCGTCCAGCCCCCAGCTGGACCTCCCGGTCCCCAGGAGAGGACCGCCGGGCCGTCCGCCCGTCTCACGTCCCGCCAGGGGACGTCCACCCGTCTCACGTTCGGCCAGGGGACGCCCGCCCGGAGGAAGGCATTCGGGCCGTCCGCCCGTCTCACGTCCCGCCAGGGGACGTCCACCCGTCTCACGTCCCGCCAGGGGACGTCCACCCGTCTCACGTTCGGCCAGGGGACGTCCACCCGTCTCACGTCCCGCCAGGGGACGTCCGCCCGACTCACGTCCCGCAAGGGGACGCCCGCCGGTCCTTCGTCCGACCAGAGGTCGCCATTCGGGCCGTCCGCCCGACTCACGTCCCGCAAGGGGACGTCCGTCGGTCCTTCGTCCACGTCGCCAGGGGCCGTCCGCCCGACTCACGTCCCGCAAGGGGACGCCCGCCGGTCCTTCGTCCGACCAGAGGTCGCCATTCGGGCCGTCCGCCCGACTCACGTCCCGCAAGGGGACGCCCGCCGGTCCTTCGTCCGACCAGAGGTCGCCATTCGGGCCGTCCGCCCGACTCACGTCCCGCTGGAGGGCGTCAACACAGACACGCGGGCCCTCCTGCCGTGGGCCCCCTCCACCCACCCTGAAAGGGTGCTAATCCTTTTGTTTTTTTTTCTATATGGCGTCTGGGATCCGCCTTTAAAGGGGGGGGTCCTGTCATGCCTCACTCCCCACTCACACTCCTTTATTATTTGCACCTGTGTTATCCTGAACCTCCAGGGCTCTGCCCCTGATTAATCATTGTTTCCACCTGTTCCTCCTTGGTTCTCCCCTCATTTAAGATCCAGCGAGGCCTTCTATCCTCGCTGGATCATTGATTGTGTCGTGCCTTTTGTTGCTGCACCTCATTAAAACCACCTCACCTGAGTTCTGCTTCTGCGTCTGGGTCCTTCGTCTCCCACACTGCAGCACAACCCCTGACAATTATCAGCTCCCTCCTGTTGGATGTGCAGAGAAATATTTATTGTATGACGTCACTCATGTGTGCGTCAAACCTTTGATAGCGAGTGGACTGCAATGAATATCAATGAGTCCACTGAGAGAAAACTACCTGAAAAGCCAGACTGTTGCAATTATACCAATAATTTCCTCTGCCTGCTATTTTCGCTACTTCGTAAAAAATGACACTTCTCCCTTAACATACCTGCAGTTAATGCACATACAGCAACTAAAGAAGTTTAGGCAAATAGACAGTCATCACCAAGCATTCATGTTTTCAAAATTGCTCTCTTGGATGCAGCATAAATGGTTTTTCTGTTCCCTTCTGAACCACAGCCTTAAGAAACACGGCAAAACCGTTACTCACGCACATCATTGCACTTGGTATTTATGTGGAGAGACAATTAAGATTTACTCCTACTAGGAAAACATGTAAAAAATATTTTAAAAGTGTTGGTGCATAGAAAGAATTTAATTAGCTCAACTCCAGGTAAAGAAATCATTGGATAAAGTCATACTCTGTAAACAAGTAATTTGATCTGCGTTTGCTATCAGCTGTATTCTCCATAGCATATGCATTTTTGACCTTGGTTAGAAAATTGACTAGTGCACAAGATGAAAAAAAAAGTTTACTTCTCAGTAATATTTAAAGCAATACTACCAAAATCACTAGTTCTTTATGAAACTCCCAACAAAATCTCATGGTTTTCTGCTTAGCATGAATATTTAATATCAACGCAATGTGTAGAAATGTAAGACATAACAGTCTAGAAACAAAGGGCTACTTTTCTGGGATTTTCTACCACATATTCTTTCTGGATTCAGTTAAATGGTCTAAAGAGAAAGAGATTAGTGAGGAACCACTGTATGGTGTTTTATGTAGAACAGAGCTAAGTATACCATTCAAGGTGATGATTGCACTTACCGTTAAATTGATAAATAAGCTTTAATGTGGCAGGATTAAAAAAAGCCTGAACTACACTCAAAAAAAAAGAAAACCTGCGATTTACTCAAAAATGTCATGTTGAGTGGTTCCACGCAACTGCTTTAAGTAACTGCTAACCACTTGACATAACATTTTTGAGTAAATTTGACATTTTCTTTTTTGAGGATAGACCTTAAGCAACATGTGGTGCTGGTAGTGTTGCCACTGTTACTTTGAAAAAGTAATATGATTACTGACAACTGATTACTCCTTACAACAGTAATTTAGTTACTTTACTGATTACTTTATTTAAAAAGTTACTTAGTTAGATTACACATTACTTTTTAGTTACTTTCAGCAGTTGCCAGTAGAACTTCCCACTGGCAGTGGCTTAAACAAGTAACTTTAATCTGATTACCTGTATGGAAATAGTAACGCGTTAGATTACTCGTTACTGAAACAGTGTCCATATTACGAGTAACGCTCTACTGCGTTACCGGCATCCCTGGGTGCTGGGCAATAAAAAGTAAGAAACACACAAGTTTGGGTGATGTATAGAAATTTCATTACAATGAAAAAGATTTACACAGTATAACAAAAAACTTCAAATTCTTACCATATCATGTTTATATGGTATGAACATTATCAGTTATTATGTCAAAATCAAAAGAATATACTATCTACTTTTTTTCCTTAAAATGTAAAGCATCTCATGCTTAGAAACACCATCAAACACTACTTATACACATTCAAAACACCAGTTTGTCACAGCAGTCTAGATGCTATATTTATTAGATTTTTGACCAATTTTGTATTCGCTGGACCCCGCATGGGTCCAGATATATTTGTATATGTCTCACAGTACTCTGTGTGACAACACAACCTGCCTAAATGCAGTTCAGGTGGTGCATTTTGTATTCATGGATCTTCCTCTACCCCTGCAAGAGATGAATGACAAATGCTGATACCTCATCCTAGGTCCAAGAATAAAATCGAAATAAATTAGTGGCGAGAAACTCAGTCACTTATATGCATCCTAATCAACTTGATTATGTGATAAGGTAAATAAATCAAATGTTCTAATTATAAAAACCATCATGTTTTAATGTGACAACTTCGTTGGTCAATGCATTTTTTACATCAGCACAATATATGTATTTTTCAAGAAAGAACATTTTTCTTATTGTAATGTGATAAATATGTATATTGTGATATTGTACAGCATAAAAAGTACATTTTCAGAACAAAGAAGTGTTCATGATAGCATAGCTGTGGTTTTGTTTTTCCTGGGTGGCAGCTGTATGCTTTCATAATTATGGGAGCCATATGGTACATAAATGAATCAGAAATATTATTTCATACCTAAACAAAATCAAATCCTCATAGCCTAATGTGACTGTGTCCACAGCTGAGTTATCACTTTGCTCCACAAATACAAACTGGTGGCTTTGATTCAGACCAAATGTTGAATTCATGATATTTATAGTTACTTCTGGATATTTAAATGTAATTTAAGAAAAAAGTATATTAAGTTAATAAGAAATAAAAAATTATTAGCTAGATTTAAAAGCAGTTGATGAGAAAAATCAGACAAGCCATTCAATAAGACAAGGGTCAAGTGTGTGGTAACATATTTGTGTAGATCCAGACACCCAACGGGTGAAATGAAGAGTGAATTTCATTTAATAAGTCATTAGTCAACTGTTTATTAGGATAACACACATTACCGTTTAGATCTCCATTAATAAGGACAACAATAAGGACATACACTTTCAAATTTTTGTCTCCATTTTTAACACTGATATTAAATTTAAAAGGAAGAACTCAACACATTTATCTTCACTCTCCAAACCAAAGCCCAATCTGAGTTTAGGTACTACAGATGAAATGATACAAACAAATAGATCACTGAATAAACATATTAATCTTCCAAAAGAATGACAAGAAGCAGTCATACATAGAAAATGTCTTCGGTTTCATCCTTAGGCTCAGATGTACCAACCTTATTTATTACTGAGTAGTACAGCTGATGTTGTTTTGGGAACATGTAATATAGCCTCACAAAGACTTCTCCAGCTGCTGCCAGTTAATAGCTGTACTACATGATTAAGGCACCCATTTTGTCTTGGACGTTATAAATATGCAACTGGACAGAAAACAGATGGACTTTCAATAGATTTCCACTGAATCACTAGAATCAAACCATAAAGATGAATTGGACGAGTCAAACAAATTGCCCCAAAAGGTGAAAATGCAGTTCTTCAATATAAAAAAATCATAATGCACTTTCAGCAGCTTTCTTTAACAGAAGGCATCAAACAGTCATTAGTGATATTATAAAGCACCACCCCCCACCCCTTTAGTGTTCATAGCCTCCAGTTCTGGATTCACTGCTGTTTATTTTGGGCGATCTGGGGAAGTTGCATGCGTTAGAATTTTCTAGGATTTTAATCCCAGATGTCGCTTACTTACTGTTCAGATATTGGTGCCTGATGCAATCTATCTGTGCAACTGAAAAATAAAATAGCACAAGATGGATTTTTATAATCCAAATATTGCAAAACACAACTACCACTCAGACAAGACAATAGGAAAGACTGATAAAACACACACTATGAACAACTTGACCTCATGGCATTGTTGTCCCCTTGTTTGATACATTTGTTTAGAATATTTACTTTATTCAAAGCATCATTGCGACCAGCCTCTCTGGTTGCACAAAGACACATGTACAATATGTTTGTGTCAGATCTGTGAGAACAACCTGTCCTGTATTTGGTGAGTTCTCCTAAATCAAAAAACAAAATATTTGCCCCTCAGAGCAGAGGGCTAATTCACATGGCACAAACTGATAGGCAAAGAGAACACACTAAGATACACACATTATTAGTCCACTATCAAAAAGGCTTTTGTTAAGGAAGCAGTCCACTGTGAAGATATTTGCGCAAAGATAACATCCTTTTCATCTTAGGATTGTTTCGAAAAATGAATCCAAAACTGGAGTTGTGTGGGGAGGGGATGGGGAGGAGTGGTCTACTGGCATGGAGGCTTGGCTGAGTATGCGATGTCAGGTCGGAAGAGATGATAGGTGGAAAAATGGGGAGATAGGTGGGAGCAGGCAAAACAGCACCCCCAATGACTACCAGTAGAGACTTTAATAATTTAAGGAACCCAGGCACCTGCCCCTTTTTTTCTTTTGGAATTCAAGTGCATAGTGAACAAGTGTGCGAATAACAGCAGTATTGGGACAGCGAAGGTTACGTCGTCAGCCTGTGCCACAGTGTCGTATCTCAATGACAACCAAAATGGGGGTGCCACGTGCAGTTTGTGTTTTGCTGCTTGATGTGATAAAACTGAAATATAATAATCTAAGTTTGATAAATACAAAATTATCTCTAGAAATATTCCATTATAAAGTCCAAAGTATAGTACATAATGGATTTTAATCAAAGGTACCAACTTTATTTATTTATTTAATTAGTGTACAACAAATATTGAAAGACTTTTATTTAAAAGAATCAGAATCAGAATCAGAATCGGTTTTATTGCCATTGTTTGAGAACAAGTTCACAAACTAGGAATTTTTTCCGGTACAGTTGTGCACATAAAACATTTAACATAAGTAAAAATAAAATAAAATAAAAAAAAATAAAAAGAATGAGCCATAAGGCTAAAGTCTTTATAAATATTATAATCTGTATGTAATATAAAATAACTATGAAGAGATAAAAATCCTTTTAACATAAGAACAGCAGCAGGGTTCCATTCACAGATGTGCAGGTGAATGACAGCAGCAGATCTAAGTGTGATCAGACCACACAGTGCAGTAAAATAAAGTTACGTAGTGCAGATGGTTCTATCCTACATGGGTCTTTAACTGAACTATCGGGTCTTGTTATTGTTCATGAGTCTGATGGCGGAGGGGAAGAAACTGTTCAGGTGGCGGGAGGTGTGGGTCTGGATGGACCGTAGCCTCCTGCCTGAGGGGAGGAGGGAGAATAGTCGGTGTCCAGGGTGAGAAGAGTCAGCTGTGATCCGACCCACACGCCTCGGGTCCTGGAAGTGAACAGGTCCCAGAGGGATGGGAGCCTGCAGCCAATCACCTTCTCAGCAGCACGCACGATGCGCTGCAGTCGGTGTCTGTCCCGGTCTGCGGCGCCGGGGAACCACACGGTGATGGAGGAGGTGAGGATGGACTCGATGAT
The DNA here is from genome assembly GCA_028564705.1 of Apricaphanius iberus. Classification (NCBI taxonomy): domain Eukaryota; kingdom Metazoa; phylum Chordata; class Actinopteri; order Cyprinodontiformes; family Aphaniidae; genus Apricaphanius; species Apricaphanius iberus. The sequence goes on along the minus strand of JAPXFQ010000166.1, from coordinate 1,717,211 downwards.
GGCCGTGTAGAACTGCACCAGCATCTCGGTCGGCACCTTGAGTTTCCTCAGCTGCCGCAGGAAGTACATCCTCTGCTGGGCCTTCTTGATGAGGGAGCTGATGGTTGGCTTCCACTTGAGGTCCTGGGTGATGGTGGTGCCCAGGAAACGGAAGGAGTCCACGATGGAGATGGGGGTGGGAGAGTCCATCAGGGTGAGGGGATACGGTGGGGCTGTGACTTTCCTGAAGTCCATGATCATCTCCACTGTCTTCTGGGCGTTCAGCTCCAGGTTGTTGTGACTGCACCAAGAAGCCAGCCGGTCCACCTCTCTCCTGTAGGCGGACTCATCACCGTCTGAGATAAGTCCGATGAGGGTGGTGTCGTCCGCAAACTTGATCAGCTTTACGGACTGGTGACTGGAGGTGCAGCAGTTTGTATACAGCGAGAAGAGCCAGAAGGAGAGTACACAGCCCTGAGGAGTCCCAGTGTTTGTAGTCCGATTGTCCGAGACAATCTTCCCCAACCGCACGTGCTGTCTCCGGTCCGACAGGAAGTCAGTGATCCACCTGCAGAGGGAGTCGGGCACGCTGAGCTGGTACAGCTTGTCTCGTAGCAGTCCAGGGAGGATGGTGTTGAAGGCAGAGCTGAAGTCCACAAACAGGATCCTGGCGTAGGTTCCTGGGGAGTCCAGATGCTCCAGGATGAAATGGAGGGCCAGGTTCACTGCATCATCCACAGACCTGTTGGCTCTGTAGGCGAACTGCAGTGGGTCCAGGAGGGGGGTGGTGATGTCCTTGAGGTGGGGCAGAACCAAGCGCTCAAATGACTTCATGACCACAGACGTCAGCGCCACCGGCCTGTAGTCATTAAGTCCTGTGATCCGTGGCTTTTTAGGGACAGGGACGATGGTGGAGGTTTTGAAGCAGGACGGCACGCGACAGAGCGCCAGGGAGGTGATGAAAATGTCCGTGAACATGGGGGCCAGCTGATCCGCGCAGTGTCTCAGGGTGGAGGGGGAGACACCGTCCGGCCCGGGGGCCTTCCTCCTGTTCAGCCTCAAAAACTGTCGGCGCACATCCTCCTCCTGGATGGAGAGGGCAGGGGGGGAGGAGGGGGGGTCTGAGGAGTCCTTTGATGAAGTGCTGGGGTCGTTGATGGTTGGGGTGATGGTGGGGGGAGGAGCAGAGGTGTGAGGAGCAGACGGCTGTTCAAAGCGGCAGTAGTGTGTATTCAGGCCCTGGGCGAGAGTCCGGTCATTCAGGGCCTGGGGGGCTTTGGGCTTGTAGTTTGTGAGAGCCCTCAACCCCCTCCACACGGCTGCAGAGTCATTGGAGCTAAAGTGTTCCTGTATACGGTTGGAGTACACAGATTTTGCTCTTCTCACTTCACTAGTGAAGTGGTACTTTGCTCGTCTGTATGTACTCCAGTCCTCGCTCTGCCGCGCTACTTCCTTCTCCTCACGTAGGCGCCGGAGCTTGGGTGTGAACCAGGGCTTGTCATTGTTATAACAAATCCTGGTGCGCGTTGGGATGATGCGCGTCTCATTGAACTGAATGTATGAGGTCACAGTTTCCGTATACTCGTCCAGATTGTCCGTGGCTGCTCCAAACGCTCCCCAGTCTGTCGTCTCCCAACATGAGCGCAGCTCCTCCACAGCTTCAGAGGTGTATTTCCTTGTTGTTATCACGACAGGCTTGGCCAATTTCAGTCTCTGTCGGTATGAGGGAATTAGGTGCACCATCACGTGATCTGATAGTCCGAGGGCCGCGCGCGGAACAGCATGATACGCTCTGCTGACTGTAGTGTAGCAGTGATCCAACGTGTTCTCCTCTCTGGTCGGGCATTTAATGAACTGTCTATACTTTGGTAATTCCTGGCTCAGGTTTCCCTTGTTAAAGTCACCAAGCACGATAACAAGAGAGTCCGGAAAAGACCGCTCCGCATGTAATACCTGGCCTGCATGCGTGCGCTGAGCCTCGTGCACGTCCGCGCTCGGCGGAATGTAGGCAGCCACCAGAATGAATGAAGCGATCTCACGCGGTGAATAAAAAGGCTTACAGTGAATGAAAAGATATTCCAGAGAAGGAGCGCAGTGTTGGGAGATCACAGTCACATCCGTGCACCAGCTGCTGTTGATGTAGAAGCAAACGCCACCGCCTTTTGTTTTGTTGGAGAGCTCCGCGTTGCGATCCGCGCGGAGGAGATGGAAGCCTTCCAGTTGAAGCGCGCTGTCCGGGACACTCGCGCTTAGCCACGTCTCCGTGAAGCACAAAACACAAGACGAGGAAAAGTCCTTGTTACTTCTCATCAGCAGCGCTAGTTCGTCCATCTTGTTGGGAAGTGAGCGGACGTTTGAGAGAAAGATGCCAGGTAATGGCGTGCGCGCGCCCCGTCTGCGCAGGCGGACGAGTGAACCCGCTCGCTTTCCACGGCGCCGTTTCCCTCTTTTGGTCAAAAAATGGACCAGGTCCGCAGCTGATGCTAAAAAACTGGTAATAAGTCCGTAGGGGTGGTAGTTCTAATGTCCAGAAGCTCCATGCGGGTATAAGAGCACGCAGACGAACAGTTAACGCACAATAACAAACAAAACAGAGCGCACGAAAGCACCACGGCTGCCATCCTCGGCGCCATCTTAGAAAATGTGTTTATTGTATTAATTATATTTGTCAAACATGCTGTGTTAGGCTAAATGAACAGACCAAGGAATGGAGGGAGATATTCACCAGTAATAAAATAAACCCAAATGCTGGTTTTCTTTAAAGGGCCTATATCATGCAAAATCAAGTTTTTTGAGTTTTCAACCATATAGTAGTGCAATTTTCTCATTAAAAACCCCCACCAAAGTGGTTTTTAGCTTAATTTACGCATGTCTGAGTACTCCTCCTGAATTCTGCTCTCTGAGCAACTGCCCCTCCCTCTCCTAGAAATCGACTCAGTGTTCAACTAGTGACATCACTAGTTTAAGTTTGAGAGCTAGATTTGCCAGCACCACCCCTGCAGGCAGAGCGGCTTGCCCCGGTAGGATTTCAAACACACCCTCGTCCCTCTCACAGCTAATGGCTGCTTTGGTTTTTGGCATCTTAAAACACTTTTGTGTTGGATTTTTTATCATGTTTGGCTGCATGGATTACAAGATTGTATTCTACATTCCTAAAGAACAGCAGCTGGATCAAAGAAAAAAGTAGCTTGATGGACAGAGAAGTTAGTGGCTACATGCTAATGATAATGTAGGTTAGCCATTTATCAAGCTGCTTATGTGATCTTATAACAGCATTGTGTGGCAAACAACACCCACGGCTTTTTTATATACTGGGATGGAAAGATTTGCTTAGTGGATGCAGCTGTGTTGGTCTGGGCTCTGTCTAAAGCCTGGGGATTTAGCAAAAGAAATAAGCTTTATTGACTCAGTTTTTAACACACACAAAAAAATCAAATAAACCAAACGTGTGAGCCCTTAATATAACAGAGTTTAATTGTGGTACTCTGGGCTTTTCAAATTATTTGTGAGAATTCTGTTTGTGATTAAGCTTAGCACTGTTTGTTTCAGTTTGATCTGCTCCCGGCTGTGCAGCGGAGCGTTGGGGTGCAGGAGGCGGGTTTATAGAGAAACTATCTGTTTTACTTCATTGTCTAACATTAACTACAGGATACAAGTTAAATATAAGGACAAATCAATACTGTATAACACCAACGGTAACATTTTATCATATGTCTATCCCAGAAGTTGAAAGCAGTGAAATAGCATCATATAGTCCCTTTAAAATGTAGAGAATTGGGTTCTTTAATTATTTGAAAGGTTTAAGTTTTTTTTAAACTTGCGAAAAACCAACAGTGACTATAACTTTTGGCGTATAATGTCCAAAAATACACACAATGTTATCAGTAAGCAATATTTTTTAACAGATATGCTTTCCAACAGCTAACCATTCTACTGTATTTATTAATGTACACAATTATTCAATATTTTGAGACGTCAATAGCCGGGGATGTCGTGGATATGTCCCCATCAATCATTTGCAAATGATAATTTTGAAATGCAGGATGCTCCACTATAGGCACATATTTAAATAATACCTATAAATTTAGACTGGATCTTTTCACCCGCAACCCGGCTACATTAATGACACTGGGAAATTTAATTTATGCATTTTTTTTCAAGCGTGTGGCTAATTCGCCATGTTGCAGGACCATTATCCATCCATCCAACCATGTTCTATACCACTTATCTTCAAGGGCCTAGCAACAAATCTACCAACTTTCCTGACCATCCTTTGTTATTTTCTGTGAAACTTTGTCACTGATATCTCCTGCAGATTAGAGACCCAACTTACTCTGCTTTGAAATGTCTTGCAGCTGGGGAATGAGACAGCTTGATAATTCGTCATGAAGCTCTCGGTTCATTTCAGCCAGCAGAAATGCTGCATTTGCACCTGTGGTGCCTTCAAGAAACACTTTGTTTTTTAATCACGTTAATCTATTTTTTTATCTTTAATTGTATTGTTCCTGTATGCTAGTTGCCTTTAAATGAAATCCGTAGGGGGCGGCCTTGGGCTCCATGGGGCTTGGTGGTGCCTGGGCCGTGGGCCCTGAATTGGATGAACCAAGGCCTCCCACCGCTGGTGGATCGTGCTGAACGGGGCTGCCTATTGGAGTCAGTGGGGGAGCTGATTCTCTGGGAAGTCGACTCCTTGGGAAGTCAATATGTCACCCCAGGGATTTCCTTCCAATCCCCAGACGCCTCTGTCCACCTGCTCCATCATTGTGCCACTCGTATGATCTTGGGGCATGGGCACGTCACTGGAGTGCGAGTAGGGTTTTCCGCCTTCGCTATCCAGTGGTGGCCTGGGTCCTAATTTTACTGTGCAACTTAGAGATTCTCACTTGTAAAATTTTCAGGAGACACACATAAGTAGGGACCTTGCTGTGGGCATGATTTTCAGCTCCGGAGGTGGAGCTCTTCAAAGAGCTTCACCTCTGGTGCTGGTGACCACTGCTTAACTGCATCTAGACACTGAGGGCCCAGGGTGGGAGATGGGGGTGTCTGGCAGCATTCCCATCTCCCACCCCTCTGTTTTAAGTTCACATTAGAACAACACGCAACACCACAGTCGAGCAGGAGGACAGAGACTAGGGGTCTTTCTACAACCCTGTTTGCTACTGACCATCTGGTGTTGGGGTTTGGGAGTTACATTAGGCCATCTGGTCGGGGACCTGGGGTGCTCTTGCCATTTTTTGGTCTGTAGGTGGTCTGCTTGTCCCCATCCTAGTGGGCAGGGGGTTCGTCTACCAGGTACAGGCACAGATTACTCTGCTGGGGCATCTGTGCCTGGACCTGGGGGTATAGAGTGTGTATGAGGTGTATGAATGAGTGTACAGTGTCCTTTCTTGGGTGTTCTGGTGAGAATGTGTGTGCGTAAGAGGGAGGGTATTGTGTCCGTGTGTCTCTATCTACTTGCCAGTGACTGATGCCCCTGCCCGCTGGTGCATCAGTGGCACCTGATGTCTGACGCTGGGGGCCCAGATGCAGTCAGGCTCTGCCCTGGTGCCTACCTGGCCAGTCTTGGAAGGGCCGGTGTGTTGGACGGCCAATGTTTTGGACCGAGATCCTCATTGGGTTGGTTGGGACACCTCTTTTGGCGGTGCAAGTTTTGAATAGTTGGGTGGTCCCGTTCGGTGGCTCGGCGGGGTCGGCTCTGGTTCTCGGATCAGCTGCCGGTTCTGTGGGTTCTGTGCCTGATCAGTTCATCGAGGGAGTTTGTCTGGCCTTGGCTGGATGCCTGGTGTAGGCGCTCTGTGTGGGGCGGGAGCTGGTAGATCTGGGTGTCCAGGTGCTTGCTGGGCATGACCTGGCGGTGGGGGTCCGTCCACTGTAGCTGATACTGTGGCGCCTTGCCATGGTGTCGGCGGTGTAGGTTGGCCCAGGGTGGCGGTCGTGTGTGTCATCCATCGGCTGGTTGCGGGCTCGTCCCTGCATCTTCCCAGGCCCTGGCATTGTAGCTGCTAGATGTTCCCCTTTGGCTTCCCTCTGTTCCTCTCTTGAGGGGTACAGTCAGCTCTGTGTTAGTCCGCCTGTGGTTCCTGAGCTCTTGGGCCCTCTGGGCGTCCATAACCCTGACCTCCTTCCTGTGGGACAGATTGACGGCTCCTTAGATCAGCTATCAAACACTTGCATGGAGAAACCTGATATGCACCTGCATGATCTCTCACGGTGAGGGGACATCTGTTTTTACAGACATATTCTTTGGCTGAGGTTATCATTAATAGATAATTGGTGTCAAGAGCTTTTTATTGACATTGGTGTTGTATTTATATGCCCATTTTTGTGTGTTGTGAATATGTGGTGTTCTTAGTTCATGTTTATTCTTTTGTTTTGTTAATGTTGCTCTGTTCGATTGGTTGTTGGTTTTTTTTCTTGTTTTTTTTCCATCTCTCTGCCATCCAGTGGATGTGGAGGACTGGTATGTTTTCTTGTGTTCTTTGTATTCCCCTTCCTCTCTTGTATCATCAATTCACAAAAACAAAAACAAAAAAAAACACAAAAAAAATCACACTCCTACCTCTCATGTTTTCTTGTTTCCATGTCCATAACTTCAAGAAATTAAACCCACTGCAATCTTTAATAAATAAAGTTTTTCACACATTCGTATAAAGTGGAGTTCTATAGCAAAAGCTGTAATGCTCTGCTTGAGAAAGTAAATCTGTTGGGCTTGTACTACGTACACAAGTGCTGAGTTCCACACTGCCAGTTAGGACTCGCTAAAAAAAAGAAAATAAAAAGAAATCCGTTTTTATGCTTTGGGCTTCTTGTGTTAGGGGTAATCAAAGGCTATAAACTGACCATAAGATTACTTTCTTCTATTGTAGGAGGTATGGAGAGTGAGGTGAGAAGGAGCGGGGAGTTGCAGACAGTCTACTCAAGTTTTTAAATCGCTCTCACAAATCTCTATCAAAAATAAAAGCGAATATTTTCAAATCTAGGACCTTGTTATGGGGTTATTCGATATTTTTGGGTGAGGCATGTAACATTACTCTTCTTACAGAGCAACGGGGCACTCTCCCGTCTCAGACCGCTCACAGACATAAGGCAACCAGTCTGCCCTGCACGCTGGAGCTCAAACCAGCCGCTCCAGGCTATGGCAAGCCATTGTTAGAAAAAATAAGGTGCATATTACATGTTGTTTTAACCCATAATACAGCTGGACTCAAAGCAGATATTTACCCCAATTATTCCAGAACGCCAATGACCTGGATATGCTTGAGGAAGAAGGTTGTTGTCGCCATTTAGGACTAGTCACAAAAACAACAGACTGTAAATGCTGGGACTGCATCTCTTTAAGTCTGTTAAATGCAATAGATTAGATCATGAAACCACTTTTTAATTATATACATATATCAAACCTTTGTTGGATTACACTAGTGTAATAAATTTAAATGAAAATACTTTAAGATGAGAGGTTTTCTCAGCAATTATTAGGTGAGATTAAAAATAAAATTAATTAGATAAAAAAAATTACAGATCATGATTAATTCATTTAAAAAAAATATCTGATGACAGCACTAATATATATATATATATGTACTAATATATATATATATATATATATATATATATATAATAAAAAAAATTGTGGGACCTCTACCAGAGGTCTGGGAGCTTGAGAGTACTATACATTATCTGTCCTGTTCCAAATACTTCTTATTTCTCATGTTTCTCATGTTCCTTCTTCTTGATCTTACCATCACTTGATATTGCCACATCCACCACATCGGCTTTCATCTGCTCTTTATCAACCACCACAATGTCCGGTTGTTTCACCATTACCATTCTGTCTGTATAGATCTGGAAGTCCCACAGGATCTTTGCCGGGTCATTCTCCACCACCTTTTTAGGTGTTTCCCACTTTGACCTTGGGGTTTCCAGCTCATACTCAGCACAGATGTTTCTTTATAGCCACTTGGTTATGACATTCCATGTGGATTGCCCTGCAAGCATTTTACACCCTGCTGTACCAGATTGTCTCAGATGATTCTTTGCACAGCTTACACTTTGGGTCTTGTCTGGTGTGATAGATCTGAGCCTTTATTGCTCTGGTATGATAAGTGCCTCTGTGGTGTTCTGTAGTCCAGTCCTCTCTAACCATTGGTAGGATTTCTTGAGATCAGCCACTTCAGTTGTCTTCCGGTGGTACATCCAATGTAGGGGCTTGTCCTTCCATGATGGTTCCTCCTCCAGCACCTCCTCATTTTGCCATTGTTTCAGGAATTCACTGAGTATGTCATTAGTTAAATCTTTGTCCTTGATGTACATCCTGAATAGTGGCTCTCACGCTCATCAGTCCTTAGCCTCCTTCCTTTCGGCTTATGTACAGTCTCAGGGAGCTGGATTTGGGATGGAACCTACCATGCATGGTGAGGAGCTTTTGTGTCTTTGGTCTGTATCTCATCCTTTGGCCACCTTATTATTCCCGCGGGGTATCTGATTGCTGGCAGGGCATAGCCATTTATTGCCTTGGACTTGTTCTTTCCATTAAACTGGCTTCTTAGGATTTGCCTCACTTTTTGGAGGTATTTGGCTGTTGCTGCTTCCCTCGTTGCCTAATCGAGGTTACCATTTGCCTGTGGTAATCCCAGGTGCTTGTATCTGTCCTGAATGTTTGCTATCGTTCCATCTGGGATTGAGACCCCTTCAGTGTGGACTACCTTGCCTCACTTTATTAAAATCCTATTGCATTTGTCAAGCCTGGATGACATCTCAATATCATTGTTATAGATCCTGGTGGTGTGGATCAGGGAATCCATGTTCTGTTTGCTCTTATTATATAGCTTGATGTCATCCATGTAGAGAAGGTGGGTGATTATGGCCCCATTCTTGATTCGGTATCCATAAACAGTCTTTGAGATTATTTGGCTTAATGGGTTTCCATTGGCCTCAAGGATGGTTCTCCACAACCTCATCGAGTTTGCAATGAACACCCTAATAGTCCTGTTGCTGTTGCACAGCTTCAAGTATCCATTGATCGATATATGATACATCTAGATGTAGATGATTTTTAAATAATTAATTTCCATTACATGACATGAGTATTTGATAGCCTATCAACTATTAAGAATTTAGGCTCCCACCGACCTGTTATTTCTTCTTTAAGAAGGCCTCCTGTTCTCCAGTCATTACCTGTATTAACTCCACCTGTTTAAACTCGTTACCTGTATTGAAGACATCTGTCCACACACTCAAACAAACTCCAACTTCTCCACAATGGCCAACACCAGAGAGCTGTGCAAGGACATCGGGGATAAAATTGTAGACCTGCACAAGGCTGGGATGGGCTACAGGAGAATAGACAAGCAGCTTGGTGAGAAGGCAGCAACTTTGGTGCAATAATTAGAAAATGAAAGATGTTCAAGATGACAGTCAGTCTCCCTCAGTCTGGAGTGTCATGCACGATCTCTCCTCATGGGGCATCAATGATCATGAGGAAAGCGAGGGATAAGCCCAGAACTATATGGCAAGACCTGGGCAATGACTTGAATAGAGGTGGGACCACAGTCTCAAAGAAAACCATCGTAAAACACTCCACCATCATGGACTAAAATCCTGCAGTGCACGCAAGGTCCCCCTGTTCAAGCCCGCGCATGTCAAAGCCCATCTGAAGTTTGCCAATGACTATCTGGATGATCCAGAGGAGGAATGGGAGAAGGTCATGTAATCTGATGAGACAAAAGTGTATGCCGTGCCAAAAGTGACAGGGCGGAGACTAACCAAACAAAGGAGAAGGCGTAGCCTAACCTCACTTCGGCGTCTGAACGTTGTAATTTTTGAATGAGATTGATATGGCCTGGGAATGCTTTTCTGCAAAGGGGTACGATACAACTGCACCCTATTGAGGGGTTGATGGATATGTTGCACACTTCAATAATGAGTCAGTGTGTAGTTTCGCGGGTTTATTGCTGTCGGCTGTAAATACAAACATGAAGTACACTGTGAGCGTCCACACTCCTCGCAGCCGACACAGCACTGAACATAAGCTTTCTTCCTCCAAAACAAATATTATAATTTTAGCTCCTGTCATGTACTCATTTCCCCTCGCTACAGATACGTGTATACACAGTTTAAACAACTACTCGGTTACTTCGTAGTCCCGGCTCTGTAAACAAAAGTTAGCTTAGCTGCTAGTTGTCACATGCTACTAACATTAAACCAGACTTCTATCAATCTAACACAAAAGTAAACGGCCATCTTATTAATGCTCCTATCGGGGACTCTTATGCTCTCTCATACATATATACGCGTGTCATTTGTGCAGGTTTACCTGTAAATACAAACATGAAGTACACTGTGAGCGTCCACACTCCTCGCAGCCGACACAGCACTGAACATAAGCTGCGGCAGGACGGAGGCAGGAATACTCACAGTCATACACGCCCTCCTCTGGTGGAGGGTGGCAATTGCATGATCACTAACCTCAGTCTGAGTAGGAGGAATGGAGCCAAATGATCAACAATAGAAATAAACAATAGAGATAAAACAAAATACATACATAACAAGGAAAGGGGGTAGCTTGTATCTAACTTCTGTACCCCCACAGATACGATGGATGGGGACTGAATTCGTGAGACCCTCGCCAACAATCTCCTTCCCTTAGTAAGAGCATTGAAGGAAAATGAGGCCAGTTGGGCGGTTCACACCGCCGCCATCTTGTCCGTGTCACTCGCCTCGTCACTGTCAGAAACTCCAAAAATGGGCAAAGAGGTGGAGCTGAGAGTGGCGCTGTGAGGCTGGGGGCGGAGGGTTAACGCTCCGAGCCGACGTAGCTATAAGCTAGTCAGAAGCTAGTCGGGAGCTAACTGAAGCTAACGCAGGCTGCAGCCAGTTTAAGCCAGAAGACCGCGGTTGAGAGACTTTTACCCCGTTTTTCAACAACGATCCCTTTAGACGCAGAAACATCTCGAGTAGAGAAAACATATCAATATAATAAGACCCAAATGGGTCGGATCAATACGGCCTGATATTGTGTTATTTCCATTACCATCGGTGGAGGGTGAGGACTTAGTCGGCTTATCTTAACAACACATCCAGCTAAAAGTAGTCACAAAGTCATCATGAAAATTCAGATGCCCTAAAAAAAATAAAAGGCTTTTGACTCACCTCACATCAGACATCCATTAGTTTATGCCTCCAGCTGTGTTCCTCATACCAGTACTGATCTAACCAGCGATCATCCAGTCTGTCTAGAGTCCAACTCTGTAGTCTTCCAGCCTGATGGAAGACTACTCCCGCTCTTGAGTCTCGAGGTGCTCCACCTGACCGGGTCTGCCGCGGCGTCCCGGTCCTGCCGACTGTGCTGCTCTGCTGCTACCCGACCGATCGCCTGCTCCAACTCGCGTGTAGAGAGAGATAAAAGCTCCGACCAGAACAGCATTCCTCTCTGCCACCTGACAGAGACCCCCCAAGCTCGTTAAGCTTCAGCCAGTATGAAGCCCGGTATGAAGCTTCCCCAAAGCAGAGACTTCTTGGACGGTCTGTTACTGTAATCAACACCACAGCAAGCCATCTTTGCCCAATAATTGCAGATTAACATCCAAAACTGCAGAGGCAACTGATTGTGGAGTTCAGAAACACCAAATGACGAATGTCTTTACGTTAGTCCCAGGCTGTGAAGAGCTCCGCAAGCGGACTACGGAGCAAGATATTAGCTACTGTTAGCCACCATTAGCCACCAGCGTTAGCCTAGACAGACCTGTCAATCAAAAGGACACGCACCTAATTATTCATAATTTCAAAATTAAATTACAAATAAACGGAGGAGTTAGAAAAACATTCACCCCCCTCAGAGTTGTCATGATGCTAAACCTGAACTATCTAACCTAAAATGGTTTTTTGAACCAGGCTGTAAACATGTTTATTTTTGCTGTAAAGTTGGCCTTTTTTAACATGGGAGTCAATGGGAAGTTGCTCCTTTTTGCAGCCAGCCCCCAGCGGATGAGGGCTGAACTGCAATTTTTGTCACTTCCGCGTTGGCTTCACATTCTGCGGGCGGAGTTTTCCCCTTGGTTGTTGCTGGGTCTTCCAGCATGGCAACGACCCAAAACACACAGCCAGGGCAACTAAGGAGTGGCTCTGCAGGAAGCATCTAAAGGTCCTGGAGTGGCCTAGCCAGTCTCCGGACCTGACTATTATTAAAAATATTTTTAGAGTGCTCAAAGTCCGTGTTGTGCAGCGACAGCCCCGAAACCTGAATACTGTGGAGAAGAGCTGTATTGAAGAGTCGGCCAAAATCCCTGCTTCAGTGTTTGCACACCTGGTGAAGAACTACAGAAAATGTGTGATAACTGCAAAGGTTTCTTTGTCAAATATCGAGTTCTTTTTGTCTGATGTATCAAATAATTATGTCATGCAATGAAATGGAAAACAATGATTTAAAAATCATCCATTGTGATTTTCTGCATTTTGTTTTAGATTATGTCCCTCACAGTTGAATAGTACTTTTGATACAAATCACAGACCTCTAAATGTAAATTTGAAAACTTCAAAAATCATTGTGTCAAACACTTTCTCCTATTTGTATATATATTCTTCAGAATTCAAAATTTTGCTTAAAAAGTATTGGATGTAAAGTTGTAATTTTATATCTTGTAAATATGATACCACTTCCCTTCTCTCAACAGTATACTTCAGGCAAAAGTAATATTACATGTTCCACAGTTTCCAGTAACATGTTTTCCCTCTTTAATTAATAGTTTATTTAAGACGGTTTTATTTAATCCTAATCTAGATATAATCATTTCCTCCTTTATGTTATGCCCTCTTTTCCTCATTTTACCAACTTTCCTTTGAATGCTATAAGCCACATACCAGTTTTTTTTCTTCTTGCAATCTTTCCTTGACCTTTTAAGGCTGCTTTTTTCTCTTCTAGTGATTATTTTAGTTTGATATGTCTGAACACAATTGTTTTGCAGACAGTTTTTATTGCATGTTGTAGAAGAAAATGAAGACTGGCACATAAGCGATGATGTCATCACGCTAGTGTGACGTGATGATGAAATTTATATGCTAATTAGTATATGATGCCATTTGGCAACATCTGGCGACTTTCTGGGGAAACTTCAGCTACTTTCTAGCAGAGATAGTTGGCAACACTGGTGAAAAGTGCAGACACACAATGAAAAGACAATCAAACTGTTTATGCAGGAATCATTTATACTTCATGATGTAGAGAATAAATTGAGGAAAAGGATACACTAAGAAAATGTGTGGGCTTTGCAGGCTTTGGTTTGATTAAAGATCAGTTTGACACAGTTCCAGGTAAACTAGCAAACACCCTGAAAACTAATTTTCTTTCCTCTCCTTACTTTTTAATTTGGGGTTTTTGCAGTACCATTAGGCTGATACAGTGACAATAAGTCCATTCATGAATCATTAACTTGGCAGCGATGACATAAGATGTTGGCAACGGCACTTCTGTCAAATGCAACCATCGGTTTTGGCATGCTGGCAGAAAGAGACAAATGTGTTTTCTGGCCAGTGTTCCAGCATCCGATGTGTCACAGAATTAACAGCGCTCTTTTATCAACTCTAATTACTGTCATGTCAACTCATGTTGGTGATTTAACATAAAGGAAGAAGTGGTAAAGTAAAAGAAAATTCAAATCAGTTTTGCTTCATGGATCATACTATATATTCCTGTAAACTTTTCTTCAAATTAAGCGGTTCTACATTTTTTAAATAAAAAATCTACTCAGGGTTTTTGATTGTGTAAAGTTTATTCTCCCATCACAGTATTGAGTATCAGCCATTTATTTCAATAGGGTTGAAAGACGCAGCTCTCACTTGCCACATAAACCACAAATATACACCACTGCTGCATAATCAATGCAACTACTGCATGGCTCAAATGTCTCAGTGCCAATGATAATATAATCTATTCTGACAACACTCTATGCAGCTGCTGGACATGCAATATTACACTGAAAGTAAAATGTAACCTCTTAAGCCTGTGGCAGAGAGTTGAAAGTTAAACTCTAGGAGCTGCCCCCCAAAATCGAGGCTAGCAGGCTTAAGGGGTTAAGCCATCACAGCTATCTAATTAATTCAGTTAATAATTATTTGACAACTTGAAAACGTTTGTAGAGCATTAAAATGTATTCAATAATGTGATCCATTCATTATCGGTTGCATACTGTCTATCAATTATCTTTACTGCCTTTGCAGAGCGCTGGTTCCTATCTCCGCCAATAATCGAACAAGAGGTAGGGTACACCCTTGACAGGTCCCCAGTAAATCACAGGGCAACACAAAGAAAGATGGTCATAGTGACTTCACAGAAAAGTAATATACCCAGTCATAATGTAGCAGGGCATTGCAAATTCCACCCACAGAATTATAGTTTACATAGACCTTTCACAATGAAAGTGCATTAAAAGTGACACACATATGTAAATCAGATATATCACAGAACGTAACCCCTCTTTAACCCCCCAAAAAATTTTGGCTAAATGTTTTTTTATTTTTATCTTTTATTTTCCATTCACTGTCCATTATTGGACAAATGGGTGAGGTGACAGTGGCGCAGCAGGTAGAGTATTTGTCTTACAGTTGTAGGGCCGTAGGTTCCATTCCAGCTTCCTTCTGTCACATGTCAATGTGGCTGTGTGCAAGGCACTAAACCCCAAGTTGTCTACCAACTGACCTGCCTTGCCTACCTATCTTTGTGTAGTTGTATGAATGTGTGTACGTATGTGAGTGCGAAATGGTGAATGTGGTTCCAGTATAAAGCACTTTGAGTGATCAATATGACTTTAAAAACACTGCACAAGTTCAGACCATTCAGTAAGTGGGTCTATGAAAAGCTTTGATTCAATTCAGTTTATTTATATAGTGCAAATTTACAACAGATGTTATTTCAAGGCACTTTACAATAAAAGTAATTTCAATTCAGTCATAAATAAAGTTTCTATCTTTTAATAAGTTTGCTATGTAAAGAATCCCAGCAAATTGCATTGAGTCATTGACTAACAGGAAGCTAGCCGCATTCTAATGAAGGTTCACTAAATCTGTATAATGTCAAACCTACCCATTTCTGACCCTCTCACATTAAAAAATTGTCAAATGTAATCCTAAACTGACTTTACAGGTATAGTCAGGGCATGTGCAAGGTGATGTTTGCTTGACAACATTTCAACATTTTAAACTTTGAATTATGAAAAGTGGCATGAAAAATCAAGAATGTGTTAGTCACTATTTCAACAAAAAATAAAACAATATCAGAGAGAATCCAAAAGCACTGGGAATTTATTTCCTATTATTTTATAATTGCTTTACCAATTTCTTACTTTTCCAATTTTATATTTAGAATATGTTTTATTGTGGAGAAAACGGAGTGTCCTGCTTTCATCTTAAAATACAGTTGTTACCTGCTGCAACTCTACCAATTTTAGTGTGTCCCAGTGAACTGCAGTGTTTTTTTAATACAAGCCTACCCACAGTGTATTTTAATGACTGCCCTGTAATTCAGAAAGGTGAAAGACTTGAATACGGTGAGACCAAGCTGATTACTAAGTAAAAAAATTATTTCACCAAACTCCCAAACAACAAAGCACATCACATCAGAAACTTTATAAATTAATATGGTTTGATCCTTACTATTATTGTCATGGAATTTGCAAAAAAAAATGCATTAAGGAAAGTGAAGACTAACTTACATGCAAAAATTTAATACCTTGATAGTTTTGAATTTGAAATCAAACTTATTTGGGAGTGATGTAATCTTCCAGTCACAGTAGTATGTTTTTGAAGGGCATGACTTTTAGTACAGATGTGCCAACATTGTTTGGCGAAATATTCAAAATAGCTCCCAAGTGTTGTCACAGGATTGTTATTGTGATCATACATTGTTAGAAATTAGGGCAGGGCGATATGGGAAAAAAATTATATAACAATAATATTTTTCATATCAGTCAATATCGATATATATCCCAATATAATTACCATTTTTTTAAATCAAAATTTAGAATTCACTGCTACTATTCAAAGGTATCAGAAGGTCATTTGTAATTTAAAGATTTCTTTTCAAAAGTTGAACATATCAGCAAACATTATACAACGGTTTAATGAAGGTTAGGGACGGAAGATATGGATGAAAAATGTCATCTTTATTTTTTGCATGCCAAAATTGATTTTTGATATTTTTTCTTTTTTCCTCTTTCTATTCTGAAAGGGACTATACATAAGTTTGACCATAAATAATTATATAACAATTTAACATTTCTACCTCATACATGCTCCAGCAATGCCCTGGTCAGTAGAATAAGCCCTGGCCTTTTCACTGCGGTTGCCTCTATAAGCCAGAAAATCCACTTAAATAGCCAGTGCCACAAGCAGAAAGTACTTTAAGGGGCAGCATAATGCCTAATGATATCATACGCCCTTAGGTTTAGTTTGCTATCTCAATCATAAACCCTGAAGCCGCAGAGCGAGAGGTAACTTTTGAAGAATGGCTTAACCTGAAGAAGATGGGTGGTTTCAAGCACTGGCAAAACTCCAGCCCGGACGCCAACTAAATTTACACAACAGTGACATATTTTACCTCTGTTGAAGTGATGCCTGCAAATCTGTAAAATGTCCAGGATGAGACTGACTCAGCGGTTGTTTCTGATCGTTTGCGCTGTAGAGCATGAGCACCTCATGCACAAGCTTACCATTGAGGCTTCAGGTAAGCGTTTGGCCTTCAAACTCCACATAGTCCCTTTAAAAAGAAATTACGAGTGTCAGGTGGGCGACCCGGATGGGGTCCCCTGGTAGGACGGGTGTTGGGAGGGCGGCCCCCTGGCGGGAGGAGTGTCAGGTGGGCGACCCGGATGGGGTCCCCTGGCAGGACGGGTGTCGGGCGGGCGGCCCGGATGGCGCCCCTTTGGCTGGACGGGAGACGGGAGGGCGGCCCCAGGCGGGATGAGTTTCAGGTGGGTGACCCGGATGGGGTACCCTGGCATGAAGGATGTCAGGTGGGCGACTCGAATGGCGCCTTCTGGCTGAGTGAAGGACTGGCGGACGTCCCCTTACAGCACGTGAATTGGGCGGACGGCCCGAATGGCGTCCTCTGGCTGGATGAAACACTGCCGGACATCCCTTGGTGGGACGGGAGACGGGCGGATGGCCCGGCGGTCCTCTCTTGGGGACCTGGAGGTCCAGCAGGAAGCTGAATGGACGTCCCTTGGCGAACGGGAGAAGGGCGGACGGCCCGGCGGTCCTCTCTTGGGGACCTGGAGGTCCAGCGGGAAGCTGAGCAGACGTCCCTGGCTGATGCAGATGCCAACTTCGGGGCCAAACAGGCTGATGCAGACGCCAACTTCGGGGCCGAACAGGCCGATGCAGGCGCCAACTTTGGCGACCCGGAAGCCGCTCCTTCACTTCGGCGCTGCACTCTGCGGCGAGATGGTGGAGGATCCTCTTGCCTTCGGCTGCGTGGCTGACATGGCCGCTTATGCCTGCGTGGACCGGTTCCGGGAGCGCAGCATGCAAGCCGAGAGCCGACGAGCGAGGTCTGCTGCTCCAAACACCGCTCCTCCGTGTCCTCCCAGTCTGACCAGTCCGAAGGAGGATACTCCGGCGCAGCTCTGCGGCGTCTGTGTCGCCGATTGTGGCGAGGAGCTGGATCCCCTCTGGAGCAGTGGTAGTCGAACTTGTCCCTGTGAAAGAATCCGAATAGTTTGTCCTCGCTGACATAGCGGGGACCCCGTCTTGGGCTGGCAGACGAAGCCTGCACTGCAGGGGCAACTGGACGGCTGGCAGAAACAGGGGGAGTCCTCGACGATGCGGTCTGGAAAGGAGCGAAGATACCCGGGGAGAGGATCGGTGGTGCGTGGAGTCCGGAGACCGAGCCGACGATGGTGGAAGCGGATCTCCTCCCCAAGAAGGACAACTCCTCCTCGGCTGTCTGAAGGAGGACGTCCGCTGCGTCCTCAAGGTCCAGCGCGTCATAAGAACTGAGGCTGGGGAAGAACCGAGGAAGAGTCTCCATGATAAAGTCCTCGGCTGCGGTCTGACAAGCTGAGGCTTCCAAGCCGCAGATGTCATCCAGACGAGACCAGAGGTCTTGGAGGAGATCAGGGTCCGAGTCTTCCGCTAGGTCCATCTTTTCGGCCTGGATCATTCTGTCACATTATGTGCTGTAAGGAGGATGAAGGACCCAGGCGTAGAAGCAGAGTGTCCAGTAAGGTGAATATGTATTTGTGAGCGGCGACATAAGGCAAGACGATACACACAAATGTACGACAATGATCCAGTGAGGACTGAAGTGCTCGCTGGATCTTAAATAAGGGGAGACAAGGAGGAACAGGTGAAGACACCCAGGGAACACCGGTGCAAACAATAGGAGGTGAGGAGGTTCAGACAGGACGGCATAGGTGCAGATGATGAGGAGGAGAGTGGGTGATTGGGGCAGCATGACACTCTGGTCCAGTTGTTTATCCTCATTCAGATTCACTATTACAGCAACTAAAGGTCACTGCATATTTGTATGTTTACTTTTGAACTGAGTTCTCCTGCCTTAAGGGGATCTTGCAAGATTTTCAATTAACAAGTGATTTCAGTGCCAACTTCACATGAGTATGTAGTATTTTAAGGCTTTTAAACAAAGAAACTAGTGTAATTTGGTAGCAAATAAAATGTAAACGCATTTGAACTTAAATGGACAGAGTGTGAAATACAATTATTTTTTTATTTAGCAGAAGTTATTAAATAAAATAATGCAGGGTAAATACAGTTTTTATGTCAAAGTTTGTACTTTTTTGTAATTTTGTAAATATATGCAGTTTATTTATATGGCACCAATTTATAACATATGTCATTCAGTTCCATTGTTCAACATTCCCAATAATACTTCATTTAATTATTCCAATCATCTTAACAGTTTTCTATCTAAGGAAACCCAACAGATTGAATGGAGTAATTGACTTGCTGCATTTACTCCTACTGGACAAACGTGTAGCAACAGTAGACAGATTTGCACACAATTGACCACTGGTCACAAAACGTAGTTAACACTGAATCAGGCCAGATTTGGAAAAAAATAATTGTAAATTTAAGCCACTATAGTTTACATGATATTGAGTTTACAGATGCAACAAGATTAAACGTTCAAGTTCATAATGTTTTTTTGGGTTTTTTTTTCAGACTAACTTAACATATACTGTCTGTGTCCTCCGAGTCTAAATATAATATACATCTTAGTGTCCAGGTTGAAGATAGGTGATTGACATAATCTTGGCATAATCTTGATGCCTTCCCTCCAGACAGAATCTGTGGCAGCGATAAAGCATCAGTCAAACCCTGCCAAAATGTCAGGCAAACTGATAGGAGGCAAAGCGTAGGTGGAGCTCTGTTTGTACCAGAAAGCAAATCACAGGGCCACATAGAGACAGACAGGACAAACAACCACACCCTAAGGACAATTTGGAGAGATCAATTAACCTGACAATCATGTTTTAAGACAGTGGGAGGAAGCCGGAGTACCCGGAGGGAACCCACGCATGCACGGGGAGAACATGCAAACTCCATGCAGAAAGACCCTGGGCCGGGCTACGAACCCACAACCTTCTTGCTGCAAAGCACAGTGCTAACCACTGCGCCACTAAATTATTAAAATTGGCCCTCAGCCCTTTGTTAGAGTTTAATTTTGGCCCTCTAAGGGAAAAAGTTTGGGCACCCCTAGTCTAGATCAGACAATTTATAAAAGCACTTACGTAATACAGAACAAAATAATAATAATTAACAATAATCATAATAAATAAATAAATACTGAAAATGAAGTAAAGATAAAACAACTGGGGCAAAACTCCCCAGTCTTTCCTTGGGTAAAAACTGGGCTTCAGACATGTTAATATTAACATTTTGCTGAGATAACAGGTTGCATCTTATTTATTTATAAAGCTTTTCAAACTGCATCTAATAGCATGCATTTCGTTTCTGAAGTGGTCTGCAAAACCCTCATGTGTAGCAACTGAAGGAGCACTCAGAAACCATAATACCCACTTAATCCTATGCCTTATTTCACAATTTAAAGGGGAAGGGATAAGGACCTGCTCCATGATTTCCCAGCTTCTTCTTGTGCCTGTGCTGTCATGAGACTCAGTCTTTTGCATAATGTCAGAGATAAAAAAGACATTCATTCACAAAGAAAACCAAACACCCCTATTGCACCTCTTTCTTTCATACATTATGGTTTTAGTGACATACCATGGGCAAAATTGCATCAAAATTGTGTTTTCTTCAATGTTTACATTCTGTTTTTTCTCATCTCTCAGTATTTAATATAATATTGTCTGTTTTATCCTTTTATTGCAGTAAATAGGGTTTATAGCACACATCAGATATAGCTGTCACACGAGTGTGGCGGCAAAGTTGAGCGAGATTAGAATGAGATGATCAAGTAATAGCTGCAAGTTATGAAATCTGGTCACTAAAGAAAATTATGAGCAGCTCCCGCATGCTTTTATCCCACAACAAGCCAATCTGATTTCATAACATTTTTGTTTTATCCTGGGAAAAAAATACATTTCTATCCTACGTTGTTTTGCAGTTGAGCCTGGCAAATGGGATCACAATACAATATAGGTGAATATATGTATGCAAATTAAATATATCAAGGCCGAATGGTCCTTTTTATCTCACCTTCAACCTGTTCTCAAGTCAACAAGTTGATTTTCATTCTGCCCTCTAAAAAACATTCCAACACATGTTAGTGATGCTCTGTATTTTAACAACAAAATGCTGTTTGATCACAAAGGGAAAGTCCAAATCATGCAGAAACAAATATGTGGCCTTGTGTTTCTAAACATTACATCCTTCCTATGCTATCCATTTATACAGATGTTGTCTAAAATAGTTCTAAAGCTTTAGCTCAGTTATTCAGGAGAGAGTCATATGAAACCTCTGGTAGACTTTAAGCACTTTGTACTTGCTAGCCAGAAAATGGGATTAAAATTATATGCAATGCTAAATCGAATTAGATATAGAATATACAAAATATTTTTTATGACATACCTGTTCTAACTCTTCATTCATTGTAGTTAAGCCAGAAGCCAACATACAAATGTAATACAAAATGAAATGAAAAACAAAACATGATTCCACAGAACTTACATTAGAAACATATTTCATTGAAATTGCTAACACAGAAAACCATCAACATATATTGTCACGATAGTTATGTTTTTCATATGCATGGCAAAACTTCCAGATTTTTATTGATGTATTTTGGTTGAAAACCATGTATCATTTTGTCCCTTAACAATCATATGCTACTTTGAGATTGTATTACACATACAATCCCAATTAAATACATTGAAGTTTTTGCTTTAATGTGAAAGAGTGAAAAAGTTCAAGGGGTATGAGTATGTTTGCAAAGCTCTGTACATGCTTCAAAATTCCAAACAAAATGATTTTTCATAAACAAAATATATAGGCTTGTTTCAAAATGGCAAGGGATACAAAGCCTTTCATCATAATATTATCAGGAATAATAATCTTCCTACAATCAGCCTCTACTTAGGAAGAAATGAACCTCCAGAGTAAAGTGTTAGTATTCAGAGCTGGTTGCTCCGTGTGTGAGCTGGTGATCTTTAAGACTGAGGGTCAGTCTTCTTCCAGATGGCTGCTGTTTTGTCATTGTGACTTCCTTGACCTTACAAAACCTGCCTGTCAAAAAGTGAATTTCAAATAAATGGTAATTAAAATGGTTATGTGAAGTTTCTTGTTGTAACTAGCAGGCATGAATCACAGGGGGGGAAAGTCCAAAACATTGTAATTACTGAAGTGAAAATAATGTTATCTGGCACAATTCTTATTTTTGGGGAAAGACATTATTGACTGAACAAATCACTAAAAACTGTTTCGCTGGATGAGTCTTGACATCACAAAACTATTTAAACAGCCCACAGACATCCACTAAACACCCTTTCCTGTTCAGCTTATGGACTTTGTTTAAATTCAGTGATGACATTTTTGATTTACATTTTGCTATTAATCAGAATATGACTTCTTGCTTTCTGACAAACCCCTCAAAGCAAAAAAACATAATCAAAGATGTTTGTTTAAATCAAACAATTTGTACAACAAATTATAAAGATGGTATTACGCATTCATACTCACAAAGGTGTTTTGCGCTAAAAAAGTGACAGTTACCTGTCATAGCATCTATACAAGTCTATAAATATTGATATATGCAACAGATAAGAAGAGGTCTATTGAGTTTACTTTAGATGTACTCCCACCCATACCATCACTTCCAGGACTTCTTGTTCTTCTTTACACTCATGATAATTCTTAATGAATTTGGCTGTGGGTTTGGGATCATTGTCCTGCTGAACAATAATAACAAGAACAACAATAAATTTAGGACCAATCATACACTTCCCTGATGCTATTGCATGATTGATAAGTATCTGTCTGTTTTTCTCAGCATTGAGAACACCGCTGATCCTGACAAAATCTCCACCTCCATTTGCAAAAAATGCAGTCCTAAATGTTCAAGGAACCTGACTTTATCTGCAACGCAATATATAAAATTTTGACACATCAGTCCAGAGCACCTGCTGCCATATTTCTGCAACCCAGTTCCTATGTTTTATGCATACTTGAGTTGCTTGGCCTTTTTTCCACTTCAGAGGTATGGCATCTTAGCTGCAACTCTTGTATATAGAACACTTCTGGTCAGACTTCCCCAGTGGATGGATTTACCTGAGTCCCACTGATTTCTGAGGTTTATGACCAAGTGCAGCGGCGTCAAACTCATTTTCATTTTGGGCCACATTAAGTTGATGAATATCATTAAAGGGCTGGTTGTGGCAGAAAATATTGATAAAACTGTAAAAAACCTTTAAATTCAGCCTCTGCATTCCAAAAGTACGTATTAAAATGTAA
This sequence comes from Apricaphanius iberus, assembly GCA_028564705.1. Lineage (NCBI taxonomy): Eukaryota > Metazoa > Chordata > Actinopteri > Cyprinodontiformes > Aphaniidae > Apricaphanius > Apricaphanius iberus. Next base: position 1,694,315 of record JAPXFQ010000166.1, on the reverse strand, counting down.
TAATGATTGAATATTTTTACATAATGGTGTGATTTAGGACTGTTCACATAAACACTGATTTTATTTTACTAATAAAACTGTATTGGGTTGCACAAAAGCAGAACTTGATTTGTCTATAAATAGGGTACTCTAGAGTTTAGAGGGCCACATAAATGGTCATGAAGGGCCAGATTTGGCCCCGGGCCTTGAGTTTGACACGTGTGACTTAGTGGCACTGTGGGACATCTTCCAAATTCTGAGAGTAAAAGGTTAATGTGCCTTTTATCTGCTGCACTAAAGTTACTTGGCCGACCGCTGCTTCTACCATCCTCAACATTGCCTGTTTCTTTGTGCTTCTCAAAAGGGCTTGAACAGCACATCTTTAAAACCCAGTCTGCATTGAAATCTTTGTCTGGGAGAGACTTGGCTGATGTAAAATAACTACCTTGTTGCTGTGCTCAACCTTCCCATGACATGAAACCATCTTCCACAACCTCTCCTCTGTAGCAGAGTCTGGCTGTTCCTCATCCTTTTTTAAGTCTCTACAGAGCTGTTTCTGTTTCAGTTAATGACTGATCAACCCACGTGTGACTTTGATGATCATTAGCACCTGTTTGGTAGAATTGGTTAATTATACACCTGACTATAATCTTACAGAATCTCTAATTTTTGGAAGTTTCCTTGAAGGAATTGCTGCTGATTTGATGGCAAAAGGTAGTGACATGAAATATTGATTTTTTTCAGATTATTCTGTTGTTTGCTCATTTTGCATTTTGTAAATTGATAAAAAATAAACTATCAGTATTTATATTTGTGAAAGGATTCCCAATTTACAGCATTTTTTTCACACTATCAAATGAATAGTCACAGATAAATGTGGAAACTCCCTCCATTTGTAGATATTCAATTGACCACAGAAACAAATGCTAAAATTTTCAAGCTTCTTTAATAAGTAAATACAATGGGTGAGACTTGAGTAAAAAAATAATCTAATTAATTAGAGGCTTTGTAATAAATTCACTTCAATTAATCGCATCCTAAAAACAAAACAAAAATTTGCCCATGAAAACACAATTATTTAAATATGAAAGGACTTTGGAGGATCACAATCAAACGTCACAGGCATGAATACTTTTATCTTAAGGTCTTTGAATATTTGTAAAACGCAGTTTAATGCTTGTCACTTCAGAAGAGTAGTAAAAGAAAATATATATCCTTTTCCAAAACTTACCAGACCTAAAACCAAAATTTCATTATAATTATATGTTCATAAAGTTGCTTTAAAAAGTAATAACAAAAACGATTATTTTTTTAGGGCGACCATATTTCGATGTTTAATTGACACTTGGCTTTTTCAGTGGACACTTTTACCACTCCTGAAACACTTTCATACGGAAGCCCTAAAGGGTCATACATACATACATTTTATTTCCCCCGTTTTCTTGTGATAACGAAATAATTTTCCTCATTTTTCTCGTGATAACAAGATAATTTTCCTCCTTTTTTCCCGTGATAGCAAAATAATTAATTTGAGATCTCAAGAAAACAAAACGATATTGTCTTTTAAATCACTGCAGGAAACATTAGTCAGTCTAGCAAGGTCAGAGGAGCAGGATAATATTGATCACCGCATCACACATCTTTTCAATCAAGGCCTGACACAGGCTGAAATAGCTTTATGACTTGCTATTACAGAAAATGTCCACATTAGTGTGCGTCATTTAAGAAGACGGTTAGCAAGGCTTCATCTTTATCGGAGGCGCAATCTAAGTGACTCTGATGTAGTCATTAATTACATAGTTGACCAGTTACAAGGCCCCGGGCGTCTCCATGGATACCGGATGATGACTGAGAGATGCAGAGTAGCAGGATTGCGATTCACTAGAAACATAGTATATGCAGAATCAGAATCAGAATCAGCTTTAATGGCCAAGTATGACACATACAAGGAATTTGACTCCGGCAACTTTTCTCTCCAGTACAGAACTTAAATAAGTGAAATTAAAACGGAAATAAAAATAAATACAAATAAAAATAAAGGATAATATATACACCAAACCAGGGTTATTGTACAGTAAGTATATACAGCAGTGCAGAGTTTTAGTTTATTTGTTCATGTGAATGGACTCAGACTCTGTGCCTATTCAGAGTTCATCAGAGCGACAGCCTGGGGGAAGAAACTGTTCTTATGTCGGGTGGTTTTGGCGTACAGCGCTCTGTAACGCCGACCTGAGGGGAGGAGCCTAAACAGATTGTGGCCAGGGTGTGAGGGGTCAGTGGTGATTTTCCTGGCCCGCTTCCTGACCCGGGCCCGGAATAGGTCCTGAATGGAGGGAAGATCGGTTCCTATGATCCTCTCTGCAGTCCTGACTGTTCTCTGCAGTCTGTCCTTGTCTTGCCTGGTGGCGGATCCGAACCAGACAGAGATGGATGAGGTCAGGACAGACTGGACTATTGCTGTGTAGAATATGGTCAGCAGTTCCTGAGGCAGGTTGAACTTTCTGAGCTGACGCAGAAAGTACAGCCTTTGCTGGGCCTTCTTCCTTATTGAGTCAATGTGGGAGGTCCACTTCAGGTCCCGTGTGATGGTGGATCCTAGGAACCTGAAAGACTCCACTGTGGGGACTGGCCTGTTGGTGATTATGAGAGGAGATGTTGATGGGGGTCTCTTCCTGAAGTCCACTGTCATCTCCACAGTTTTGAGCGGGTTTAGCTCCAGGTGGTTCTGACTGCACCAGAGGACCAGCTTTTCCACCTCCCTTCTGTATGCAGACTCGTCGCCGTCACGGATGAGTCCAATGACGGTGGTGTCATCTGCAAACTTCAGGAGTTTCACAGAAGGGTCTCTTGACGTGCAATCAGTGGTGTAAAGGGAGAAAAGCAGTGGGGAGAGAAGACATCCCTGGGGGGCGCCGATGCTGAGGGACCGGGTGCTGGATATGAATTTACCCAGTTTCACCTGCTGCCTCCTGTCAGTCAAGAAACTGGTAATCCACTGACAGGTGGAGGGAGGCACGGTGAGCTGGGACAGTTTTTGGTGGAGGAGCTCTGGGACGATGGTGTTGAATGCAGAGCTGAAGTCCACAAACAGGACCCGAGCGTAGGTACCTGCAGAGTCCAGGTGGTGCAGGATGTAGTGGAGAGCCATGTTGACTGCATCATCCACTGACCTGTTTGCTCTATAGGCGAACTGCAGGGGGTCTAGCAGGGGATCCGTGATTTCCTTCAGGTGTGACAGCACCAGTCGCTCAAAGGATTTCATGACCACAGATGTCAGGGCAACTGGTCTGTAGTCATTTAATCCTGTGACAGGGGACTTCTTGGGAACCGGGATGATGGTGGAGCGTTTGAGGCAGGAGGGGACCTCACACAGCTCCAGGGAGTTGTTGAAGATCTGAGTGAAAATGGGAGCCAGCTGGTCAGCACAGACTTTCAGACAGGACGGAGACACTCCATCAGGACCTGATGCCTTCTTAATCCTCTGTCTCTGAAATAGTTGGCGCACATCCTGTTCACAGATCCTCAGCGCAGGCAGGGGGTCAGGTATGGGGATGGTTTGGGGTGATGCTAGGCCTTTTGTGATGGAGATGGTGGGTGAGGTGGAAGGTGTGAAAGTTGTTTCAAACCTGGAGAAAAAGTCATTGAGGTCCTCAGCCAGGCGGGGGCTCCCCACAGGGTGGGGGGATGGTCTCCTGTAGTTGGTAATGGTCTGCAGGCCCTTCCAAACTGCAGAAGAGTCATTGGCAGAAAAACGCTCCTTCAGTTTTACACTGTAGTTCCTTTTTGCTGCCTTGATCTCCTTTGTCAGCTTGTTCCTGGCCTGCTTGTACAGGTCCCGATCCCCACTCCTGTAGGCCTCCTCCTTGTCCTGGCGTAGCCGTCTCAGTTCTGCAGTGAACCATGGTTTATTGTTGTTGAACGTGCAGAAGGTTTTTGTCTGCACACACATGTCCTCACAAAAGCTGATGTAAGATGTCACAGTGTCAGTCAGTTCGTCCAGGTCTGAGGCTGCTGCTTCAAAGACGCTCCAATCAGTGCAGTCAAAGCAGGCTTGTAACTGCATCTTTGACTCATCTGTCCATCTCTTCACAGTTCTTACTACAGGCTTACCAGATTTCAGCTTCTGCTTGTAAGATGGGTTGAGGTGGACCAGGCAGTGGTCAGAAAGTTCCAAAGTAGCACGGGGGACAGAGCGATATGCATTCTTTATTGTGGTGTAGCAGTGGTCTAAAGTGTTCATGTCCCTGGTGGGACACGTCACGTGTTGTCTATATTTAGGCAGTTCAAGTTTGAGATTTGCTCTATTAAAATCCCCGAGAATGATTAGCAGAGAGTCCGGGTGAGTTTTCTCCACGTCTGTGATCTGGTCGGCGAGGTGATGTAACGCCTCCGTTACGCACGCCTGCGGTGGAATGTATACAGCGACCAGCACAAACGAGGCGAACTCCCGCGGTGAATAAAATGGTCTACAGTTTATGAAGAAAGACTCTAGGTGAGGGCTGCATGTCTTCTTTAACACTGTGACATCTGTACACCAACCTTCGTTAATGTAGAAACACGTTCCTCCTCCCTTTGACTTCCCAGACAGTTCCGCGCAGCGGTCCGCTCGGAACAGCTGTAAGCGCGGAAGCTGTAGTGCGCTGTCCGGGATGTGTTCACTGGACCAGGTTTCAGTGAAGCAAAAGGCGGCAGAACAACGAAAGTCGGAGTTCTTGGATAGGAGAAGGAGCAATTCATCCATTTTGTTAGGCAGAGAGCGGACGTTCCCCAGGTGTATGGATGGGAGAGCGGTGCGTAATCCCCACTGTCGCAATTTAACGAGCACACCAGCTCGTTTCCCTCGTCGGCGTCTCCGTCTAAATCCACAGAGCGCTGCTGCTCCTCCAGTCAGAATCTCCATAAAGTAGTCTGGTTGATTAAAAACCGGTGAAAAAAAAATCCGGCACTGGATAGCCCTATTTGTAAGATTATAGCCCTATTTGTAAGATTGTAAGTGCATGCATTATGTATCAAATTCGTTATCACAAGAAAACGGAGGAAAATTATCTCGTTATCATGAGAAAACGGAGGAAAATTATCTCGTTATCACGAGAAAACGGAGGAAAATTATCTCGTTATCACGAGAAAACAGGGGAAATAAAATGTATGTATGTATGACCGTTTAGGGCTTCCGTACTTTCAGGACTGGGCCTAGACTTTTGATTTTACCATTTTAAAGCATGCATTATCTGTGGTTAGAAAGAATAGTATAATAAACTTCCAAAAGACTTTCATGAGTACAAAACATTACTTTAAAATCATAATAGAAATAATTACTATCCTAAATTAGAAACTTCATCAGTACCAGTGATAATTCACTTTTTAATTTTACAAAAATGAAACAAAAAACCCAAATAATATTATGAGAAGTATTTTCTATTCACTATTATAAAAGTAAAAAGCAACAGTCTCAAAAAGAATGATAAAAACTGTGTAAACTCAGTGTTTTATTTTCAAAATCATCTTCCTCCGCCAATTTATAGATGAACTTTCACTTTGTCAGTGTTGAGGAGAATAATTAGTAAATATATTTAGGTACAGAATACTGAATACCTGCTTTAAAATATGTTTTGAAACGTGTTCCGTTACTTTGCTGAATCCTGGTACTGCATTCTAAATACTCGGAATACTTCACCTTAAAAACAACATTTAAGTCAATTAAATAGCTACTCCGGCAGGAAAACAGAGGGTATCTTAATACTAAACATTACGCACTGAGTGAAAAAAAAACAAAATATATATTTCTTATTTTTGGCACCTGGATCCATCACTAACCATTAATTACCAAATTACAGCTCCTCCAGCTATCACTAGAGTTTGCCTGTGTGGGAAGGTACACAGGCAAAGTGATTGCCGGGATATCCCTGTGGCTAAGCAGCCAGGGCGCATCATCAATCGGAGCCACAGTGACAGGACCTCCACACCGTCAGATCTGCATACTTCCCAGTTTGACACCAGATGCACAAGCAGTGCGACTCTATGACTAGTGTTGCCAGATTTGATCTTTTCCCCAGTTTTAACCATCATGGCTTTAGTCAGTAATTCTTGAATGTAATCTAGCATCACTTGAAAAAAAGAACAGTGAGAGAGCGCCATTGAGTGCATCATTTCCTTCACTGCTAGTAAGTTTATTTGGATGCGATTGTGGGTCCAACCCCCCAAGCTCCGGGTCTGAATCCATACCTGGCAACTCATGTTAATGTTGGTGCTTGCAGGTCAGGAGTGTTTCAATAGCCCTTACTCGAGTGTTTTGGCCATAGGATCTCTATGGTTTCGGTGGCATGTTGTTTAGGGGTATTATGGGATATTCAACACAACGCGGAGACACACATTTCCCTAAACTTATATCTTCATATTTCAAGTGGAAAGTTAAAAAACACACAAGTGTTCCAATGGTATTATGAAAGTAACTGTATTCCGAAAACCATGTTTAAAAATAGTAACTGTAACGGAATACAGTTACCGGTACTCATAATTAGTATTCTAAACTTGCTGCGGGTACATGTATTCCATTACTACCCAATACTGCACTTTGCACAGCATTGGTAAAGTTTCTGTGTCCATGTGACCTGCGGGTTCTTTGCAGCCTTTTGTCACAGACAGAAACACGTGCCAGTTATAATAATGATGCATTCTGCTCTTTTGTTGCTCCTAGATGGTTCATCTTATGCTTCTCAAAGATATTAGTACAGCAAGGCGCAGGGGGAATTCATATTGACGTAACAGGGGCACCACCTGCAGTCGGTTCAGTGTATGAACGAATCAGAACCAAGAATTAAGTGGCCACTCATGGAGGGTGTCAGATGAGAAAAAGGATGTTTCCCTGCATACATTACACCAGTCAGTTTAAGTATGGTCCGCCTGATAAACAAGAAAAACCCATCGCAACCCGAGACCCCTAAAAAAGTGGATGGTCACCCGTTATATTCACAGCCTCACCTTATAGCCTCACGTGTGCATGAATGCAATCCGCGTCATAGTAAATCATGCACCGACAAATGTTCTGCATTGATTGGAATGAAGCCTGCGATTTAAATGTGTTATTTTTTTCATTCTTATGTAATTAATTAATCGTTATTAAAGCGTCAAAGTCCCACTCCTAGTAAATACATTAGTAACTATGTTTATACTTTAAAAAGATTTCCAGCTGGAAGAAAAGTCCCAGTTTTATTAAAAAGCATACAGCATAGAAAGTAGACCTTTATCGTGTGTCCCTAAAATCTTTAGTTTTATGAACAGACTTAGATTAATAAAGCTTTGTTGAAGTTCCCATAGAGAGGATGAAGGGGAAAAAAATCTATATTTCCTGCACTCAGCTGGTCTCCTTCAAAAACAATCGAAAGGGCATAGCACCCGCAATGCATGTGCGGAAGCTGGAAGACATGGCCTCTAAAGTTTCAGTCGATAAAATCACCTCTTATGATCTGCCACTGATGTCTCAGGTCTCCCTTCAAATGAAACACAACCCAGTTCACACATAGTAACATGATGTTCCTGTGCACCAGAACCTTTTGCCTTTATTACCATTTTTACATTTCATAAATTAGTATTACTGATGTGTATTTGATAATAATACCATTACACTGTTTGATACGAAAACTGACATGTATGCTCTCAGTGCCACTTTACTGGCTGGAGCACCTTCTATGTGGGGGGGGAAATAAGGTAAAGATTAATATTGTTGGTCATTAAAAAATGCTTTCCTTGTTCATTTTTGTTGCACAGTTATTGCTTAAATTGAATTTAACATACAAAAATATTTTAAGGTATTTGAATTCTCCAAAGTTCCAAAGAATTCGAAATATTGAAAAATTGTCAATAAGATAACTCAGTAGAGGAACGCACAGTTTAACATGTTTAAATTGAGACAAAAACAACTAAAAAGTAAATATTTTTTCAACTGAACTTAGTAAAACTTGAACTAAAAGGTTCTGACAGAAAACTAAGTGGTTCATCATATTGAAAAGAAGTTTAGAAAGGCATAATCATTTATTTTATTACTCACTGCCCTCATGGAAAGTTTTTCTGGTAATTGAAGTAATTTCTTCTTTGACAAATTCACTAACTTATGGGCTGCTTTTATAAGATACACTCTGCTAGTTCTAGGTTGGGCTGTCTTGCCTTGAGAACTGCCTTGACTCATTGTTACATGAAAGGAGGTTACAGAACCATTCCTCAGAATTTGATCCATTTTGACATGAAAGCAGGGGTCAAGCTAGAATTTTTAAAATGTCTGTCTGAGTTTGATCAGGAGATTATATCATTACACTGCATCAGTATTAACGTATGCAGTCGGATGCTCTCATGTTTGCTCTGTTGGCTCAGTAATTTAGACAGCTTTTGACAGAGTAACTTTAACGTTTGGTCAAAAAGATTAAAACAACGATTTTGTAGTTGAGTACAAATGTGTGGACTTGTGGGAGTTATTTGGTACGTTTAAGTTACTCTATCTTTTGTGGAATGCAAGATGTAGGCTGTAGGCTATTTATTCTTAGTATAGTCATTCTGAAACTACAAACAAGTCGGCAACTGAAACAAAAAAATTGAAAAGACTGTGCCTACCTCTGTAGTAGCAGAGATATCAAACATATGTCAGCATCTGCAATGCATAATCACCGGCACTTACAGTCAGCACCAATCCCCCTACCAGCACCAAACCGTCAAGCACTAGCACAAAATCATCATCAAACCCATGTTCTACCCCTCTTGCTTTAACCATGGATGAAGTGATGGCTGTTGTATAATTTTTTTTTATTATTGTTTATTGTTACATGTCCATTGCTGGATCTATGGAAAAACATCAACCAATACTGTACATCCATCATTATTGTAATGGATAATTAAATATACCTTAAATAACGTTAAAAAAAATTACACCTATTTTGAATTTTACTCAAATACCAATATTAATACTTTTCTCCCCTCAACAAATACAGATACAAATACCGTCTGCTTTGCAAACCCCTAGTGGCAATCATCATTAATTTCTAGAACATTTTTGGGGAAATGAATATATTTGAAACAGCCAATTTGCAAAAAATGGCATAAAGACAAGATTACCAGTTCTTAACAGAGTAGGTAATCTTGAAGTCACCAATAGTCCACAACCACAGCTATCACAAGTAGGGCCTCATATAAACTACTGTTAATGAACATGAACTTATATGAACTTATAAAGTTGTGTCTGGTCATTTAAAATATTTTTGATTACAGTGGACCACAGCCTCAAGGAAATGGCTAAAATTAGCTGTAAAAGCTAATAAATGCCTATTTTAATAGTTTAAACACCAAATGTCCTTTAATATGCATTAATATACACAGTAGAAACCATGCATGGTCTTCTTTTTCTCCACTTTAATGGGGAACAGTCAAATCAGCAGCAGGATAAGTGAATGATGCTTCTGGAAAAAAAAATTCAAAACCGGTTTGTTTTTAAATAACATTTCTTTCCCCAAGATAATTAAAACATAGACACAAATTGTTATGATTAAGCAGAATTTTTTTTGTTTGGTTCCAGTGAACCAAACTGGGAGACCTGCCAGTGAGCAGTAAATCAGATATAAAACCCCTTTCTTTAGTTCTATAGCCCAACAATAAAGAATGTCATCTTTCTTCTGCCACACTCACACTTTGACAAGTTGCGGACTCACACAGAGAAAAGTGTATACAGTGTGTGCCAGTTAGTACCAGACACATACATTTACAGACACGTGAGGTCATACTACTTTCTTTGTAAACTAGGAAGAGTCTGTTTATTATTATTATTAATTCTGTTGTCATCCTAATTGAGTGAGTCTCTGTTACTAGGCAAAAGATACCAGTTCTTTTACTTTATTATTTTTATTCGATGATTCTCTAAATAAAAAAAATAGAAGAAATTCGATAAATAGACATTAAAAAATGGTGGTAGATGTGGTATCAGTTCCTGTGGACGGCTCCTTTGTCACAGACTTATTTTTACCATCAGCAGCCATTCAGACATACAGCATCTTATTTTGAATTTACCCTCACACATTGATCAAAGACCTTGGCTGAAAAGTGTTAAATGCATTACTCCCACGATAAATGTGCTCAGGGAGTACAGCCCTGTCTATCTTACAGACAGCAATAAATAAATATTACCAGTTTTGTGTTCAAGACCATTTGTCTCCCAAATGTTTTGCTTGTGTCCTTCTGATAGATGGATGTAAAAAATGCAGCACTAACAAAAACTGTCCACTATCACATCAGATAAAAAAGTGCTTAGGCTTTTAAAAGGTGCCAATGAATGGAAAGTAATATAGAAATACACAAATGTATGCAAAAGGGAAGTTTGGTGAAAGCAAGTAGCAATACCTGGAGCAGCATTTGCAGTTTTGTCTAATCTTGAATAATTATTTGTTATATGTACTGTTAGGGTTGTATGTTTTGTATTAAAAATATATTAACGTATGCATTTACCTTGCTAGATACATTTCCACATGGATTCAGTGGATATCACAATGTTTAATGTGTTTTTTCTACCTATAGTATACCTACAATCCTTTGAAACTACAAGACTGTTTATTATGTAATTTCAACAGTTGGCTTTACAACATATGTCACACTTTGATGTATATAATGTTTCCTTCTTTTAAAACTATATTTTAGTTGTTAGTCTTAGGTCCTGTGGCAGTGTGTGAATCATGTTCCCCATCTCTCATCTAATTCAATATGCTTGACTGTTTTATACATGCGACATTTCTCTTCTTTGTAAAACCCATAATCCTGGACATCTGACACCAAAAAAAAGCTTCAGTAAAAAAGAATTACAGGGTAATTTTATTTTTTTTTAAAAAGAAAAAAAAAAGGTCAGAGGAACACTGAGATACCTCTGTCTGAGCTCTCATAATAAAGTCTAATTAGTTTTTATACACTTCAGTGGAAACTCTGGAGTAATTTTTATACATGGCTTGCCACACAATTATCAGAGCTTGTTCCTCAATCATTTCAACTATATCTAACTGCCTCAGTTTTTAGTTTAGTCAAATCAGATATGAAATTAGGAAATTTCAATTACTTTTATGGTCTTTTGATATTCTAATCGACATCAATAAAATTCTGTATTCTCCATTTTGTTGGCATTAAACTACCAAAAAAACAAGAACATTGGGTTCAAGCAGAGGTTTCATGTGACGACAGATTATTTCTAAATCATTTTCTCTACAAGTGTAGGCCCCAACAAGCTAGCTTAAATTATTCATTTTGCTTAAAACCTGGGGTTTCCCCTGTAACAAATGATTTTATCATCTGTTCTTGATCTTTGACAGGGCAGCTGATAATATAGGCAATAATTATATATATATATATATATATATATATATATATATATATATATCCATCCATCCATCCATCTTCTTAACCGCTTATCCAATTCAGGGTCACGGGGCAGCTGGAGCCTATCCCAGCAATTATCAGGCGTTAGGCAGGGTACACCCTGAACAGGACGCCAGTCTGTTGCATATATATATATATATATATATATACGTACAGTACAGGCCAAAAGTTTGGACAAAGCTTCTCATTCGTTTTCTTTATTTTCATGACTATTTACATCGTAGATTCTCATTGAAGGCGTCAAAACTATGAAATAATACTTATGTAATCATGAAAATAAAGAAAACCCATTGAATGAAGTGTGTCTCCAAACTTTTGCCATCTGTGGCTCAGTGGTAGAGTAATTAGCTTGCAATCGGAGGGTCATAGGTACAATTCCAGCTTCCTCCGGTCACATGTCGATGTGCCCCTGGGCAAGGCACCTAACCTAACGCCAAAAATTCTACATCGTCCTACCGAGCCATGTTTGCTATCGGTGTATGAATGGGTGAATTTGGCTTCAATGTAAAGCGCTTTGAATGGTCAGTATGACTAGAAAAGGGCTATATAAGTTGAGTCCATTTACCATTTGGTCTGTACTGTAATATATATATATATATATATAGCTTGGTGTTATTCTTGTTGCTTTTTAATTACGCCAGGGAGATGATCAAGAAATTATGTTACTCCTTTCTGCTTAGACGTTTTTATAAAAGCAGTTATTTGTGTTTGTAGGTTTTCTCTGTTTCTCTATCGGTTGGTAGTTAGAGCCATGCAGACTTAGCACATTACAAAATTAAGCCCATTAATCTACCGCAAAGACAGGGTTTCTACAAGAACACTGTCAGGTGTGTGTGCATCTCTGGATGCAGCAAGGATCCAAATAAGGACGTGGAAAAAGTTCAAGGCTCTTTACTGAAGGATGATGAGGACATGAACAATGAGACAGAATTCGAGGCTGACACAAACGAGCAAGCTGAGACACAGCATGGAGAGATGTTAATGATCCAAAGAGAAGTGACAGAAGGTGAAGGGTTTAAATACTAAGAAGGGAAGGAGGGTCAGGTATGATAGATTGGAGACAGGTGCAGACAAACACACAGGAGTGAGCAGGATGGAGTACTGATGGCTCTGACAAACACAGAGAACTGGCTACAGCTTATTCAGTTTGTTGTATTTACCGTTAGTTCAGTGGCTGTGTTAAAGAGCTACACACAAATGCCAACTAAAACCTTTAGTACTGATAATTTGAATCAAGCCAACTACCAAGACGTGTTTTGCACAACCATAATTAAAAAAAAATGTAAACCCGGGGCGCAGTTTTTTTCTGCCTTGTCAACTGAAGGTTAAAGGTATTTTTCTATATCCTAGACATTAGTAAAGAAATATAATTCCAACGAATTATTATCACGAGTAAAAGTTGCTTACAATTGGCTTAGTTTTAATCTATCTATGTTAAAGTGTCAGTTATTACCCAGGTTAGTAAAGAAGAAGAATATATTCGCCTGAATTTTCACAGAAAAATTTAAGGCAGAGCCATTTTTTTATACTTATACATGAACTGCTTTGAGGAATTTCAGACTGAAAAAATTAACACCGAGAGAAACAGGAGCTTGTTGCCAATAAAACTGTTTAACAGAAATCAATAAAATGGAGGTTATTTTTAGACCAGGAAAATCAATTCACAGAGCCACTACATTCTGCAAACTTGAAATTGCAGGAGATCACAAATAAGATTGCAAAAATAAACCCTAGAGTAAAAGAAGACGAAAAGAGCTGACAGAATTTTAAAGATATCACAAATCAATGGTAGAAAATTACTGTGAATTACTTGCATCCACTAAGACGTTGTAAAACAATAAGCATCTTAAGGGGCATGACGAGTCACGTTTACATGCAGCCAATGTTCGAGTTATGGTCGGGTTAAGGTCACTATTTGGGTTTCTGAAACATTCACAATAACCCTTTTACATGCGTGAGCAGAGAGAGTTATTTCTGTATACATGTAATTTGTATGCCAGAGGGCGCACAAGAACTTCCTCTACTCAAAAGACCAAGATTCCTTGCGAATAGAATATGCGAACAAGAATCAATGTTCCTTTTTATGGGGATATGCCGATACACATACTAACTATCCAGGTTATAAAATGGGTACACCAGGGATCATCTTCAGGTTTTTAATAACCCCAACATGAGCATATTCAGGTTTTTGCCAGTGTCTACATGGCTTTACATTGCTAATATTCCGGTTTTGAACGAGTTATTGGCTGCATGTAAACGCAGTTACTGGTAAGCTTATCCAGGGTAAGGCAACATAGCCAACTTTACAGAGCAGTTTTTAATTTTTTTTTTTTTTTTCACAATTTATTTTCTTTCACTAATCAATGCAGAAACCCCATCAGGGAAACACAAACTCTTAAATATTTTCGGCTTCTTTTTACGACTAATTTTAACTCCTACAAATGTAACATTAGATCAATGAAAGTGGGAAATATTAATTGGAAATGCTGTCATAGGCTCATTGCAAGCCATCAAGAAGAGAAAGGACTGAACTCATTGTGGAAGCAGAGGAGGTTTCAGTCAGCTGCAGAAATAGAGTTGAGCCAGGACAGATCATGGAACCGTGATACAGTAGGTGGAGAAGAAGGGTGCAGTTATCTAGTGGTAAACATTTAGAATTAGCTAAAACAGGCAGATGAGAAAGAAGTTTATCTAGATCCAGGGCAAGAGCCTGAATGCAATCACCACAGTAACAATGTTGTTTGAAAACTGGAAAGTTGCATTTTACAGCACTCCAAATTGCCACTTCATATTTGTTTTCAGGAAATGTGTTTTTGTTTCTCTACAGGTTATTGTATCACAAAGTGAAAGCAAGAAAAGTAAAATAAAATAAAAGTTTTAAAAAGCATTTGGACCTCCAATTAATAACATTCAACTGAACTCATAATTATTTGTACTTTTAATGTCAGATTATACACATTTATATTTAACCTCCTAATGTATTTGGTAGTGGGATTCAAAAGCAGCATTTAAGAATATCATCAGTGATAAAATCCTCTTTATACCTTTCATATACAAATAGCTTCATTTGTTAACTCTCTGTGGTTAAGAAAAATCTAAAAGCATATTTTGAGCTTGATTGTTTAAGCATAGGTGGTGAACAGAAGTCTTACTAGACTTGTGTTTTATTTTATTCATTTATTATTTGTTTTTATAGTTTTTATGTCTTCTTTTGATTAATTTGTGCAGCCCTTTGGACAACTATCATGTAGTAAATTTGAACTGAACTGAATAATTGTCTTATTCGTGTATGTATTTGTGCGTGCATTTTATGTTTGTGGTGGACTCAAATGTGAAGTTTAAAAGTCAGGATGATAGTAAAACGGACGATTTAATCCCACAAAAAAGAACAGGAAACTAAATTGGACAACAATGGCATCTGACAATATGGCACTGAAACAGAGGAGTTCTTATACTGGGACCTTGATTGTTGGATGCAACACAGGTGAGCAAATAAGCATGTGGAAAACAGGTGTCCCACGAGAGGATACAGAGTGACTGAGGGATTGGGATCACAGAAATTAATGACACCTTATTGAACAAAATAGTGAAGATAAGAAACTAAACTCAAAGTTCAACACATCATGGCAATAATGCAGTTGAAAAACATTTTGAAGCAGGGAAAGCCTATTTTTTTCTAAAAAAAAAAATGTATTAAAACTCATGCATAAAAACAACATCCTATATCATCCTGTATCAATTATGTAAACTCAAAAATTTTACTTTATACTGTTTAACAGCTAGTTTGAACTGTGACATAGATTTAGCAAAAAGCCCCTACCTAATATGAGTCTCTAATTGATTTTCTGTTTAGGCCAGGTTCATATGTCAAGATTTTTAGCCCAATTTTGTCCCGATTCTTCCCTTCCGACTCGCCCCGATCATCAGAGTGGTTCTTAAGACAACCCCAACATATATTCCTGCCATGTCTGGTGTGTTCACGGCGCTCTGGTCTGCTCTGAACAGTGTCAGGACTGTTTCAATCACAAATCGCATATATTCAACATGTTGGATTGTCTTAGCCCGATATCACAGTGTGTGGTGTGTGTTATGTTCCAAGGACAAAGGAACATGCCGTCTGTTGAAAGTGAGTTGTAGCCAATCAGAAAGCGAGCTGACAGGTGTCGATACAGCTTTGAAGCATCAATTATTTCCAACTGTCGGCTCACTTGACCACAGATGCATAGAAACAGATTAGAGTAAAGTTGCAATTACATTTTCTTAGTGAAAAGAAATTATTAATAATTCACCTTCATATCTTTGTATAGGACGTAGAGCCCATGCTCGTGCTGTGTCCCCTCTTTTATCCATTGTCAGGATTTTTTTTATTTTTCTTTGTTAAAAGTAATCCACAAACTATTTCTATGGCCTCATCGTCAGCATTCATTTTTATTTACTACTTTGACTTTAGTCACGTTTTATATCACAATGTTTTGTGAAATTTCCTGTGTGAGCTTGGAATGTTTGTGAGTAAAAATCAATTTGTGTGTGACCATATCACTCACTGTAGGCCCAAAACAGGAATATCCATGATTTTTTTTATTTCAGTGTGCGGGCAGTCTGACGCACTTGTGACAATTTTAAAATCTTGTTGTGTGAACCAGGCTTAAGTCACTCTCTTATGACTCACAACGTTATTTTCACTGCCTGCATACAAATTTTATGTTGTAGTCAAAACACATCCTTCACCACTTGCCTCTAAACACATTATGCCTGGACCTTAATGAAATCTTTATTATAAAGATGTTTTTCATGACAAATCCTGGATTTTTTATTTTAGTGCCAGACTGCATACTTAATGATGTTTTTGCCATTGTAAACACATTTATTTGAGTATGAAGTCATTACCATTTAATATCACCTGGTTTTGTCTGCTTCATTAATGTGGAAATAAGCAGTTTTATCAGAGGTATTTTCCCTTTTAGTATAGATTTGTCCCTGAATGTTAAATACCACGGCAAAATACTGAGCACAGGACAAAACAGATATTGTTTATTCAAACCAACCTGACATTGATTACAAAAACATGATTAATTTCCAGAGTGGCAGAAAAATGTTACATATAAAAAGATTACACTAGGCTATTCTCCTTTATCAGAATATTCAGACCTGTAGACGGATTATAATGTGAACTAATAGTAACATGAAGGAGTGAACGAAAACTGTACAAACATTTTAAACGTAAAACCTAAATACTGAACTGCACCACAGTTACTGTTCAAAATATGCAGTGTGCACATTCCCATCAGTGATTAGCACAAGAGTGTGGCGTCAAGCCCATTTAACCTGGTTAACTCATAATTACCAATTATCATCATGGAGCAGAAAATCAGCTTTGACTCCAAAGGCTCATTGTTGCCCTTGTGTTGCATTAGCTCAGTCTTTCAGTGTTCCCAAAACAGCTGTTTCATAACATTATTGCTTAGCATTATTGCAGTATATATATATATATATACATATTTTTGTTATAAGGGAATTCATGAATAGCTGAGAATCTGCAATACAGAGCAACCTGAAAGAAATATAAAAATAACTTACTAATATTACCTTTGGTTTGCATTGGTCGAAGAAAATTTGCCTTTAGTCTGAGTCTTATAATACCTTCTCAGAAATAATGTAGCATCAGTAATGCAGTACTATCTATAATGGAAAACAGCAAATTTACAACACATATTGTACCATGTGATGAAAAAAACATCACAGTAACCCGGGTGTAATGTGAAACGAATTATTTTCATAGGTCCTCTTTTTAAAGCTTGTGAAATATACAGCAAGAATCAAAGTGTCTGAAGGACCAGTATATAAATACCACTTTTCTCAAAAACCTCAGTTTTGCTGAAAAAAGTTGTTGTGTAAACAGCCCACTAGATGAGAAAAAAACGTTAATACTTCGGAGAAGAAAGGTGTTTGTCTAGAAGGGGGTTGCGGCTCTTGAAGACACAGTGACATTCAAATTTGTCCTTTTGTTCTTTTGCACCCTACCTACAAGATTGCAGACTTACTTTTGGTTTACTTTTCCACCACAGCGGACACCACAGACAGTTTTTAAATATTTAGAGTTTACACATTAATATGCTTTAGTTTATACATAACACCTAATTTGCATTGGAATTCTACTGAATCCTGAGGTTAAATCTTTTATTGATTTAATTTTCATGACTTCCCACTAGTTTGATGTCACACTCTGCCTTAATGAAAATAATTCCAGTTAAAGTAGATTTAAAATTTGGCTGCAGAGTGGTAGCACTTTTGCCTTGTAGCAAGAAGGTCCTGGTTTTGAATGCTGGCATGGGGTCTTTCTGTATGGAGTTTGCATGTTCTCACTGTGCATGTGTAGGTTCCCTCAGGGTACTCCGACTTCCTTCCACAGTCCAGCTGGGCTAGCAATTTCAGTATGTTTATGTAGGTGTGTTTCATTATGAATTATGGCGGAAATGGGCCACCAACTGTGCAAAAATTTGCTTAAGTGATGGCCAAAGAAAAAGCTGATGAAGAGCGGAACAAGACAGGAGCAGAGTGTGTTTCAGTGCTGCATTAGAGCCATGGTGTCAGCTGATAGAATGGATAGGGCTGCAAACTGATGCCAGGGAGGATCTATATCTCTGTGATCTATAGGATAACGCTTGGTTTTCTGCTTGTTTGACGTCCCCTGTTGTGTTCAGGGCATTATGTTTTCATTTTAAATAAGTAGCTGAGGCTAAAATGAATAGGATGAACTGTAATGCTAGTATTTTTGTAGCATTTATATACTGTAGTTATTTTGTATGCTAACATTGTCCAACAATGAAGTGTGTTACTCACATTAAGTGGAAATGATGTTCACACTATGGGCCTGATTTATCAAGATTCCTAATAATGACCTCAAAATTGCATGTTGTGCTAGAAATTTGTGACTGGGTTGTCCTTCATTTTCGGGTGATCTACTAAGACTGCGTAGTAATTAATAACCAGTGGCAGCTCCAGATAATTTTTAATTGGTGGGGGCAATGGGGGGTCCTGGTCTTTTCAAGAGGGAGCAAAAAATACAGTTAACACGGCTAATAACTGCATATCAATGCTACTAAACAACAAAAACAACACAGCATATCAAGTACTTTGTTTTTAATTAATCAATCAATTACAGTTGGCAAATAATATCATTGAACATTAATAGCCATAGCCACACCAATGACAGAAAACATATTTACAAAATAGTATCTATTCTCATACTCTCACCACCTGTTGATTGCTCTACTTCTGTCCAGTTTCCCCTGGCATCCTCCCTGCTTCTCGTTTGTCCAGTCTCCTCCTGTCTTCTTCTCTGCTCCTCTTTCTCTTCAGTCACCTCCTGGCATCTTGTCTTCTCTCTTTAGTTTCCACAGCTGTGATTTACTACATCTCATGAGTTTAAAACGCACAAGAATAGGTTATTATTTATGTTAAATACAGCAATACAAGAGCAAGCGGTTCACTTCACTCACAATATTGATAGCTCTTTTGTCCAGTCTCCTTCTGTCTTTTTCTCTGTTCCTCCACCGACCGTGGCGGCGCAGAATGAAGATGGCTTCAATTCAGCATCCTTGTTAACCTATGGTGTAGTTCACACCAGACGCGAAGTATCGTGTTCCTCCAAGGCCAGTGTTCTGACAAAACAGTACAGGAAGCGATCGTTTTGGCACCTGGTCTATTTTTTCCGCAAGCAGAGAGTGGTCCGTGTCAATTGTGGCAGCAAGTCACACCAAGACACACAAGACAATCCAGTCAATTGTGAAAATAAAGGCAATTTTTCAAAACACTGCAGTTAACAAATGCAATCATAATTGTGGATCTAAACAGACTAAAGAGATGATATAGAGAACCAGGAAGAGAAAATATATTTAATAAATATGAAGAGTAGATAAAAAAATATGTGGAAATCAGCATCTACACTAAACTGTGAACCCTGCACACACTATATCTTTGAATGTGTGTGTGTGTCTGACAACGGATAAATTAAAGAAGTGTATAAAACTTCTGGTAACAGAAATATGGTGGAATGATTTTATGAGGTTATTTACTTACCCATGAGGAATAACATGGCCCCTAATAAACAAAAGGTGAGCAGAAGCGCTTGTCGACCGGCAGGGACAAATACGAGTCTGTTGTGAACAGGTTGGCAGCTGATAGAGCATGATTTTCCTGAGCTTGCCACTTCCGCAGCCGGTTTGAACCAGTTGTTCAAAATAAAGGGGAAAAGGGCAAGCTACATACAGCTAAAGCCTGTTTTTGCAACTTTGTGCGGCTTTTTAATTTAAAAAATTTTTGTCAGCTATAAGAAGGACATAACCTGGGCTTCCACATAAGTAAAATAAAGTTTCCTGCCGAGACCCCTCCTCCGCCTGCATCCATGTTTGTCTTGGAATCCCTGACAGACCAGTAAGTTGCTGAGCATTTTCTTGACAGCAGCATGGCCTTGACAACAAACATTTTTTTAGGAAAAATGTATTAAATGTGTATATATATATATACATATGTATATATACACACTACCGTTCAAAAGTTTGGGGTCACCCGAACAATTTTGTGTTTTCCATGAAAAGTCACACTTATTCACCACCATACGTTGTGAAATGAATAAAAAATAGAGTCAAGACATTGACAAGGTTAGAAATAATGATTTTTATTTGAAATAAGATTGTTTTTACATCAAACTTTGCTTTCATCAAAGAATCCTCCATTTGCAGCAATTACAGCATTGCAGACCTTTGGCATTCTAGCTGTTAATTTGTTGAGGTAATCTGGAGAAATTGCACCCCACGCTTCTAGAAGCAGCTCCCACAATTTGGATTGGTTGGATGGGCACTTCTTGCGTACCATACGGTCAAGCTGCTCCCACAACAGCTCAACGGGGTTCAAATCTGGTGACTGCGCTGGCCACTCCATTACCGATAGAATACCAGCTGCCTGCTTCTTCTCTAAATAGTTCTTGCACAATTTTGAGGTGTGTTTTGGGTCATTGTCCTGTTGTAGGATGAAATTGGCTCCAATCAAGCGCTGTCCACTGGGTATGGCATGGCGTTGCAAAATGGAGTGATAGCCTTCCTTATTCAGAATCCCTTTTACCCTGTACAAATCTCCCACCTTACCAGCACCAAAGCAACCCCAGACCATCACATTACCTCCACCATGCTTAACAGATGGCGTCAGGCATTCTTCCAGCATCTTTTCAGTTGTTCTGCGTCTCACAAACGTTCTTCTTTGTGATCCAAACACCTCAAACTTGGATTCATCCGTCCACAGCACTTTTTTCCAGTCTTCCTCTGTCCAATGTCTGTGTTCTTTTGCCCATCTTAATCTTTTTCTTTTATTGGCCAGTCTCAGATATGGCTTTTTCTTTGCCACTCTGCCCTGAAGCCCAGAATCCCGCAGCCGCCTCTTCACTGTAGATGTTGACACTGGTGTTTTGCGGGTACTATTTAATGAAGATGCCAGTTGGGGACCTGTGAGGCGTCTGTTTCTCAAACTAGAGACTCTAATGTACTTATCTTCTTGCTCAGTTGTGCAACGCGGCCTCCCACTTCTTTTTCTACTCTGGTTAGAGCCTGTTTGTGCTGTCCTCTGAAGGGAGTAGTACACACCGTTGTAGGAAATCTTCAATTTCTTAGCAATTTCTCGCATGGAATAGCCTTCATTTCTAAGAACAAGAATAGACTGTCGAGTTTCAGATGAAAGTTCTCTTTTTCTGGCCATTTTGAGCGTTTAATTGACCCCACAAATGTGATGCTCCAGAAACTCAATCTGCTCAAAGGAAGGTCAGTTTTGTAGCTTCTGTACCGAGCTAAACTGTTTTCAGATGTGTGAACATGATTGCACAAGGGTTTTCTAATCATCAATTAGCCTTCTGAGCCAATGAGCAAACACATTGTACCATTAGAACACTGGAGTGATAGTTGCTGGAAATGGGCCTCTATACACCTATGTAGATATTGCACCAAAAACCAGACATTTGCAGCTAGAATAGTCATTTACCACATTAGCAATGTATAGCGTGTGTTTCTTTAAAGTTAAGACTAGTTTAAAGTTATCTTCATTGAAAAGTACAGTGCTTTTCCTTCAAAAATAAGGACATTTCAATGTGACCCCAAACTTTTGAACGGTAGTGTATATATATATATATATATATATATATATATATATATATATATATATATACGTAGATTCTTTCCGTGTGGAAATTATTTGCATCTTATTTCCATTTCTTGTTCCTGTCTTTTTCAAAATAGCCAAGAAGTAATACAAAAACCCTTGTGCTTCACAACTCAAAGCACATAATAAAAAGTTACACATTTCCCCAAAAACATTTGCCACCTTGTTTTGTTGTATCTTCATTATTGTTGTTGCTTTGTTCCGCTGGATGCAATCTCATCTTAATCTCTGCACTGATTACACCAAGGCTCTAGCCAAATCTAGTCCAGCTGGTCCACCAGGCCCTCTGGAGCTTAATCAAATTATCGTTTGTCTGTGGGTGTCAGGCATAAACAGAAGAATATTAGGGTGAGAGGCATGCAGAGTCTGTGATGACTGAGCCATCTAAATGGAGACGGAAGAAAGAAAAGATTTTTCCTGTTGTCTGGGGCTGACTGAAACTTCAAGCCCCAGTGGTTCAACATAATATTAGTATTGTCTGACATAATTGAGGTTAAGGCTCAAAGATGAAAACATAATGGTTGGGACTACACTTTATACCTTGTGTTTTCGTCTTGGTTGAAATAGTTAATTTCAAATTGTTCATTGGGGAGAGTAACCAGAAAAAATATAGTGCAACCAGAAAGTGTTTGCACTCCATTTTGTTAATTTAAATAATTATTCTAACATAGATATAAACATTGATTTAAAGAGCAACAAACAGAACTGCATAATGACATAAAATATCATTTGAAAAATTGTAGCTATTTTTGATTGTCTCAAGCTTGCTAATCCATTATATTTATAGGTACTTAAAGCACCTATGGCTGCAATCACAACCTCAAGATTTCTTTTAGTATGACTCCATGAGCTTGACACAACTTGTTTGGGTGTTTTAAACCCAGTGTGGTAGTAGTGACAGTACACTGCAGTTAAAGAACTTTTAAGATATGTTTGATTGGGTTAAAGTCAATATTCTGACTAGAAAGTTCAAGGACATTCAATGACTGTTTTTCAAGCCAATCATTAATTACCTTAGCTTTGTGCTCTGGGTCATTGTCATTTTGGAAGATGACTCCCAATTCAAGAGCATGTGGAGAAGGTTGTCCTAAACAATCTCTCTAAATTTGGGCAATTGCATCCTGTCCTGTTGGCAAACTGATTGTACATTTCCTGCAAAAGAAAATTCTGAACAGCTAGATGCTGCCTCCACCATGCTTTAAATTAGGGATGGTGATTGGCAATGTGATAAGCCTGTTTTCATTCAGACATATTGTTTGGAGTTCAGATCTGAATGTCTAGAAAATCTGGTTTCTTCTTTTCTGAGAAAAAAAAGTACCTTTTCAGTAAAGTTCAAGAAGGCTTTTCTGTGCCTTTTTGCCATATGATAGATGCCTTAAAGGTAAAAGGTATAATATGAATATATCTAAGTAGCACTGTTATTTGCATGTGCTGTAAGCTCTTTCCATAATCACAAATCCTTATTTAAAAAGGGGAGGCAATGACTATAGATGTACAAAGGAAAACCATCAGTTTGCCTCAAATCTGGCATTGAGCTTAACATGAAAAATCTGTAGTTACTGCAAAAAAAAAAAAATAGAGTTTTTCTCTAACAACTTCCGCCATATTCTATGTTAAACCTAATGGTCAGATTGGTGTTGGGGTTTATCCGAAACACACTGGTTCATAAACTTATGAGGATTTTTTTCTTATAAGACCTTATAGTGGAGGTTTATAATGAGAGTTTTGTATTTCCCTTATGCAACAATAGTCAATAGTCACTAAATAAGTATTTAAACTTTAATGAAAAGAAAAACGTAACAATCATTTTACAAGAGGGAACAGGAAATTAAAATGGGAAATGAAGCACAGCCTAAGTCAGTCACTTTCAGCATTTTTATTAGGGTTAAAACCATCTAAAAATCCCAAATGTGGCAAAAGTGTCCCTCTGTCTTCTCTTTCTTCTTTCTTACTTTATTTATGTATTTACACCCAGTTCAATCTAGCTGCCGGCATGCATGACCGAGACAGGATCCAACGAAAGGATCTTCTGACACGGAACACATTTCCTGAAAACAACAAAACATATTGGTACAGACCGGTATGCTGGCTCTTTATTTAGTACCATGAAAGCAGCATTTTTTTTCAAAATCAGTGGGTTTTTTTGAGTTTCTTTGAATCTGTGTAAATACAGACACAACTTTAAAAATTAAGTGTATCAATGTATCAAAATATTTGTCAATTTTATCATTTAATTTGAAAAGTGAAACTTATATTGAATACATACAGACTGAGATAGACTCCTGATCAAAATCTTAAATCGTAAAAATTCACATTTTGTAATGTTGAATCATAGCCAGGCTTTAAGCAGAGCTTTATTTAGCAAAACAGAAGAAACTGGAACAAAGAAAAAAATTGAAATCGTTAAACGTTGTATTTGAATTTAAACATCTGATATAGTTTAAAATACCTATCCCTAAACTGTCTAATTTGTGGAAAAATGTGTTTCTGTCTGCACCACAGAGTACCACAGAAAAGAGTCACAACAGGGATTGCACTGGTCATCTGGTTTTTGTAGACTTGAAATACTCTTTTTGGGAGAGCAGCACATTATAA
Organism: Apricaphanius iberus; assembly: GCA_028564705.1. Taxonomy (NCBI): domain Eukaryota; kingdom Metazoa; phylum Chordata; class Actinopteri; order Cyprinodontiformes; family Aphaniidae; genus Apricaphanius; species Apricaphanius iberus. Next base: position 1,670,144 of record JAPXFQ010000166.1, on the reverse strand, counting down.
TAATCTAATCTACTAAAAATTAAAGCATGCATCAACACCTTTTTTTCTGGCAAGAGGGAGAACACTCTGGTCAGTAGTATTTTTTGATATGAGGTATTAAATTTACCTTAGAGTCAAAAAGGATGCTCAGATTTCTTACACAATGCGAAGGTTTAACATTTTGCAGTTCTGATAAAAGAATCTCTCTTTTGTCTGCAGGACCATTGATTAAAATTTCTGTTTTGTCCTGGTTGAGCTGTAAGTTCTCTGCCATCCATGAATTGATATATAAAGTACAATTTAAAAATACATTTTCTGACTCAATGTCACCATGGAACATAGTAATTTAAAGCTGTGTATCATCAGCATAGCTGTGGAAATCAATGCCGTGCCTCCCGATGACGTCCCCAAGTGGCAGCATGTACAGATTAAAAAGTATTGGACCTAAAACTGATCCTTGGGGAGCCCCTCACTGAATGCCATGGGTTCCTGAGGAGTGAGTTTCCATACAAAACATTTATATCTATGAATAAAACCACTGTCAAACAGTACCTCAGAGACCTGTAAAAAGCAATGGAAAAACCCTCGTTGACGTCACCCATAACTTTCTGAAAGGGAAAAATGAAGCCAACTGGGTGGTTCCCAACGGTGCCATATTGACTGCGTCACTCGTCTCGTCACTTTCAGAAACTCCAAAAATGGGCAAAGAGGTGGAGCTGAGAGTGGCGCTTTTAGGCTACAATCTAGTCAGGAGCTAGTCCGGGGGTAACTGAAGCTAACTGAAGCCAACGTAGGCTGCAGCCGGTTTTAGCCAAAAGACCGCGGTTGAGAGACTTTTGCCCCATTTTTCAACTAGGATCACTTTAGACCCAGAAACATATCGATTGGGGAACACATATCGATATAACAAGACCCAAATGGGTCGGTTAACTACAGCCTAAAATGGTTGTATTTCCATTACCATTTGTGGAGGGTGAGGACATGGGCTTAGCTTAACAACACATCCAGCAAAAAGCAGTCACAAAGTCATCATGACAACTCAGATCCTTTCAAAAAATAAAATACTTTTGACTCACCTCACATCTCAGACATCCATTAGTTCATGCCTCCAGCTGTGTTCCTCACCCCTGTACTGATCTAACCAGCGATCATCTAGTCTGTCTAGAGTCCGACTCTGTAGTCTTCCAGCCTGATCTAGCCGACTCCCGCTTTTGATGCTGTAGCTTCTCGGTCCTGCCGACTTTGCTGCACTGCTGCAACCCGACTGCTCGTCTGCCCCAACTCGCATGTAGAAAGAAATAAAAGCTCTGATCGGAAGAGCATTCCTCTTAGCCACCTGAAATTCTCCACCCACTGCTGGCTTCAGCCCGTATAAAGCCTTCCCCGAAGCAGATACTTTTTCGACAGTCTGTTACTGTAATCACAGCAAGCCATCTTTGTCCAATAAATGCATGATAACATCCAAAACCAAATAAAAACTGCAAAGGCAACTGATAGTGGAGTTCAGACAAGGGAAAAAAAAGAAACACAGCGACATACTGCAAACCACTGCGTATATATAGGTATTTTGAAAACAAGCACCATGTCGAGTGACAAAGTAAGTAAAATCTTCCTTTTTTCCCGGTGGCCAGAAACGCCTTTGCAGATATTTTGGGCACACAGATTTTGAAAGATGAACAGACATTCCAATGGGGAACCGAATCAGATATATATTCGGATGTCTGTCTGACTTATATTTTGCTTTTGACTCATAAGAAGCTACTAATAAAAGCTTCTTAGTGCCACTTTTAGCGGGCTTTGAGTCGTGTTTGGTTGTTTGCCGGTTGCGGGAGAATCCATTCCCACAGTTGATTGCGCCGCGAACTCCCTGTTGAAGCTATTAGGCACGCCCAAGCAGGGTCGTTTTACGTCACACACTTAGGTCAGCGCAAGAAATTCGGCGTCCGATTCGCAGCACATTTTGCTGCAAACAACCTGCTTAAGAAAATAGAACAATATGTAAAAAGCCTCATTATTTTTGTTTTAAAGCGCTTCATTACTCATTAACTTAAAAACCTGGACATGCATGTTTCGGGGTTTTTTTTAAGAAATCCTGCCCCATGCTCCTTTAATTGAAATTTCTTTTAGTAAGTGAAATAAATGACAATCTTAATGATATTATGATTAAGATGTATCAGTATATATATTTGAATCTTGCAGTATGTGGACAGTCTAGCATCTGAGCTACTGGAAGCATCTCAAAACATGTGCTCATCCAACTGGGGTACTGGGGAAGTGATGGCTAATTACAACTGAGATGTTTCATCTCTTATAGGACATTCAATTATTAGGGTCTGCCACAAGAATACATTTAACAAGACTTCCCTCCGGTTTTACGTAACCCCAGTAAAGTATATTAAACGTCTATTAATGTTTGATTAAAGTGTTTTAGTTACCATACTTTTTAATTATACTTTTAAGATTGTTTTAGAGGTATTTTGCAGAGTCAGCTCTTGTTTGGGTCACAGAAAAACAGGACATTGACTTATGACAAATCTTGTTATCTCGTGTTACACTCATGACAGATCATGTGAATGTCTTTCTCAGCATTATACAAAGTGTCCCGTATTGTTATCTATATTCTGACTAGTGAAGTGAGACATCCATTATTCCCTCATGACTGGTCTTGTGATTATCCTCTGATGCATGGTTGTATGGAGGCTGGTCTTGGCAAAAGTTTGAATGAACCAATCATGTTTTGTGTCCCATATGTAAGGTTAGGAGGGAGGTTCTCTAACTTTGTGTTAAAATATAAAACTTAATGTTTCTGTTATATACGTTGTCATTCCTCCTAGGGGCTGAGTGTGGATAATTTATACCACTCTGTAAGCTAAATATTTGATTTGTTTTAAGCAACCCTGTGAACCAGTATTCGATTTTTTGTATTAAAATCTAAAGAAAATTAAATTACTCTCGTCTCCTCTCAGATAAAAATGAACACGCATGGAATTTATAGAGTTAAGGTTTAAATTGAATATAGAATAAAATCCTTCACCTGCCATACTTTTATTAGGAAAGCTAAGGTGAGTTTAAAGTCTTTTTAAAATTGTCTCTTAATATAAAGGCAATGAGTGGATTTTACTTAACCCCAGCACCTTGACTCAGGGTGAAAGTCTGCTGTAGATATTATTGCCTGTGAATTATAAGCTGTGGTAAATGTTCTTTAATTGCAGCTGTAAATCTGAAGACAAGGCATGAAAAGAAAGAAAGAGCTAAACTGTGTATTGAACGTAGAACTCTGCTGAGACATTTAGTAGCCTTGCTAAAGACAGCAGTCAACAGAATTAAAACCTCATCTCTTTGCAATCACACACAGATGACCTCTTCTCTGAGTCCTCTTCACATCCTGCAGATTCGTCCCTGAATCAAACAAAAAGCGAAGGTCTCTGTCTCCCGCAAGTAGATGTCACCATGGAAACAACCAATTTTCGCCGCTCTCAACAATAGCTGTTAAATGAAAGAAACTGGAATGGAATTAGAGTTGGTTTCGTCTCTTTTACACGCAAAGTATGCACACCATTATCAAATTGGACAATGCAAATGTGTACATGATAACATAAGCTATATTTTTAGATGGATTTTTCTTTCTAATACTGTGAAGTTAATAGAGGATAAAGAGCTGACCACCACAAAAAACAACACAAGAAAAACTACAAATACATCTGACCATTTATAAGTAAACATTTTAATTTTAAAATCTGGTCACAAATGGTACAAACTGTTTCAGCTAGGTAAAAGTAGCCTTAGATGCCCAATTCTGGAACAGAGAAAGCAAATAGGAGAAGCAGACTCATTTAGATGTCATAAAATCCTACAGGAATGACTGCAAAGCACAACTTTATAATAAAAGAAAGCATTCAATTAAATCTGTTTTTTTTTATTGAAACAAGAAAACGATCTATGGCCTCCTTCCTACCTATCCAGCCTGCAGCTCTGCCAGCAGTACAAAACGGTTATAGACTGAAAACCTTGTGGTTATTAATGAAGAGGTGAAAGACATTCTGAAAGAGACAAGGAGAGGATTGTCTGAATGACATCTATTCCCAAGTAGAAATCATCAGTCAATGTCTACTTTTCTATCTTTAGTGCAAAAAGACTTTGTTAACATTTCATACATGTTTTCCACTATGTTTTTTTCAAAGCAGTGTCTTATATCCAACATAGTTGCAACCACAAGGCTTGGTACCACCAAAACATACAACAACCTGGGCCAGAAGCCAGATCCACAAGTCTCCAAAGCCATTTTCAGATGGATGTTCTGGAATATTCACAGGCAATTCCATCCAGTCTTTAACTGGAGTTGTCTTTTCAAATACACCACTTTTTACTGGAACACTGCCTTTTGGCTGCTTTCAGAAAGCAAGAAACATACCGGAGGATACAGATGAATCCTCTGGGTGGGTGGGGGGGGGGGCAGCTTGCAGCTTGCAGCTTGCATACTTGTCATTTACCCCAGCAAAGTCATTTTTCCAAGAGGGCTGACGAAACAGCAGAACTCCTCACAGTACGAAGTGGAACAGAAAATAGAAGCAAAACGAAAAGAGTGTGAAACAGGCTTTGCTTTACAGTTCTCACTCACTATAATGCGGTTCACCCTTCGCTGCCTCGCTTGTTTCGCCAATTTTTTAAATATAATTTTAAATGCTCTCTTTACAATATACTAACGTGCATTGTGTTCTGCGTCTGATGTAATGTCTGATGCAATTATCAATCTCCTCTTTGAAATTAAAGTGTTTAAAGTGTGTGGCGAGCGGTTTTACAGCCTTAAGACATATATAACTGTAAAAAAATTAAGATGACTACTTTGCAGATTTTGCCTGTCGCGGGTTATTTTTAGAATGTAACCCTGCAATAAACAATGGACCACTGTATACATGTAATCAGTGTGTGAACTCACAGCTTTTCCTGCCCCCAACCCCCTCACCACACCAATCCAGCTTTTCCGGAACATTACCTGATAATCTGAACACAAACACTGCTAAAAGTCCGCTCCTGTTACTAGGTCTTCAGCCGGTAAAAGTTATGAGGACAAAGTCCGGAAGGGTGCTTTCAGACTCAAAAGCAAAACAGACGAAATCCAGAAAATCAAAAAAAAAAGGCTATAGTGACATCCTAACCAAAATAATAGATGTATGTTCTGGGACTTTCTTGTCAGTCAAGCTAGAGACAGGGAATTGGTAATGGCAGAAATAAACTTTGAGTTTGTTTTATGAATGAAATTGAATTCTGATCTTTGGTCCGCAATAGAGAGCTAAGTTCTTTCTTAAGTGATTGTTCTGGTGCTAAAAGATGATCATTACAGGTAGTTCAACTTTCCTTTCTCATTTTCATTGAATAATATTAGATATAAAACTGAAAAAATGCATTTTTTTCAATTGCAGGAGGATTGGAAACTCTTCAAAAATGTAAGATTTTAAACTATTCAGATTATATTTTCAGTATTCATTAACCTACTTAAAAATCTCCTTCTATTTAGTAGAATGATGACAAAATTGGTGTAGTCTCTTTTTCCTGTAGATTGGTGGTGATCACCAGTTTCTGTAGATTTTTCTAACATTCAGTAAAAGTGTTTATTTAAGTGCTGATCCTAGATAAATCTTAATTCAGAGAAATATAAAGAAATATCATTGCTTATTTTTATTGTAAATAAAACTCAATGCAAAGGTGAATTATTCATCCTTTAGAGATCCTGTGAGAATAACTGGTTTGTAACCTTACCATTTTTAACATGGAATACTCACGCAATGTCATGTAGCTTTTTTCAAAAGCTAATTTGTAATTTGTTGCTTGTTCCTGCAGAGTAGGCTATCATCTAATTTTGGCATCATTCCTACACTGCATTAAGCTAACCACATGGGGTTCAGCTTCAGTTGTAAGTCCAACCTCCCTCCAGGGATTTTCACATGCGTGTAAGTAGAGATGGCTCCAGCACTGGCTCTGCTGAATCAATAGACCTCCTGCTGTGCTCCAAAGTGACAGAGAAATCCAGAGAAATTATTTGATCGTTAAGAAGTTAAGACAGCAGTAGCAGCTGTGTTTCAGTGCATTCAGAAAGAGTCAATAACATGTGTGTCTGGGAAGTGCTGGCGTGGCCTTGGAGGACAAATCAAAGACAGATAAACGTTTGGTTATTGGGAAAGATTTTTGTTGGCTAGAGATGCTGAAGATTGTTTTTGTTTTTTTTGTTTTTTGCATCTATTTGCAGTGGCAGCAAAATTTTCCATCTCGTATTTCCATCTGGAAATAACGTTTTTACAATGTAACACTTTATCTAAATATAAATGTCATTATTACCACTGTGTAGTTTTTGTCCTTTTTTTTGATTATCCAAGAGTGTTTAATATCAGACAAAGACATCATGTGGAAATAGAAAAGAGTAATTTAAAATTCATGACCCCGATAAAATCTAAAGTATTTAACTGTGAACTTTGACTACCCCACTCCAAAACTGAAAATTGTACATTTACTTATTGAGTTAGACCTTATATGATAAGGTCCATATGAGGTGGTGCTTATGCCCCTAAAGTTCATTTGCCAGAAGATTCATAGGATATATTGACTAGCAAAACATGTTTCTGAGCTAAGAGGTTTCTTTTTTTATTCTTTACACAGATTTTGTGTGTTAATAAGATTATTTGTTCATCAACACTTTGGATGCATCCGTAACCTTGGTCCATCATTATTATTTGCAGCAAATCAGCAGTTGCAGTGTTAATTAGCTATGTTAGCTTGTGTTTTAGCCAAGGTCAGGGATTGTGTTAACTGAATATCTTCCATTGAACGTTTTTTTTTTTTACGTTGAAAGAAATATCTGAAGGCCATCAGCCATTTCGACAGATTGCAAATCTCACCCCTGACCACTTTTTGTGCACATGCAATTTTTTTTACTTTATGCAACTAACCAAAGCTCATGCAACTAACCAATCAAAAAAAAAGTTTCCCATGAAAGCATCATCTCAGACATGGACATCAAACCCAATGTATCTCACAACCCGGGAGCTGAGATCTCAAAGAGTTACAGTGGCAGGGAACGTTCTGTTAGCGCACACAGAGTGGCATTGACAGATTGCTGTGGCTTAATTTAAAAAAAAGAAATTTAAATACAACTCAATATATAATTATTATTCTTCTAAAGATTTAGGTGTAAAAAATTTTACTTTCTGACTATATTACTAGATTTTTTTTAACCTGTCAGTCAAAATGACAAACAACTGGGGTGTTGTGTAGTGTAGTGGTTAGTGTGGATGCCCCATGTGTAGCAGGCCTCAATCCTTGATGCTGTTGTCCCCAGTGCGAGTCCTGGTGGACCTTTGTCACATGCTTCTATCACTTCTCTTCCCTTTCAATGCCCTTTCCACTGTCAAATAAAGGCTACTGTGGCCACAAAACCTTTTTAAAAAATCCCTTTTTTTTAAAATGACATGGCTAGAAATGTTAGCGCATTTGTATTGGACATTTTGTTTTAAAGGTTTTTTGGCCACAGTGGCCTTCATGAAACATGGGACGGTACGGGGGGGACATTGGCAAGAGTTCGCGGTAACAGCAGTCAAACTGGGACAACTGCTATGAGGACTAGAGGTCTCTGAAAATGGGGCGCCTTTCTTAACCACTGCACCGTGCGACGACCCCCTTTTATTGTTTTAATCAAAGCGTTTTGTGAAACAAACTGCGCAAGAAGACATGATCCCTTCCCTTTATTACGCCCTAACACGTGCAGTAGAGCAGGAATTGAAATAGACCGATATTCCCTCTTAGGGACTATATCATGCCATTTTACAGCTTTCAACTTCTGGGATAGAAATGTATGATAAAATGTTACTGTTGGTGTTATACAGTATTAATTTGTCCTGAAATTTAACTTGTATCCTGTAGTTAATGTTAGATCACGAAGTGAAACGGCTCGTTTCTCTATAGACAGGCCTCCTTCACGCCTCGCTACGCTCTGCTCAGCCGCACCGCAGAGCCGGGAGCAGATCAAACTGAAACAGTGCTAAGCTTCATCACAAACAGTATTCTTACAAATAATTTGAAAATCACAGAGTACCACAATGAAACTCTCTTATATTAAGGGCTCAGACATTTGGTTTATTTATTTATTTTTTTGTAAAAAAATGGAGTCAATAAAGCCTATTTAATTTACTAAATCTCCAGGCTTTAGACAGAGCCAAAACCAACACAGCTGTGTCCACTTAGCAAATCTTTCCAGCCCAGTATATAAAAAAAGCTGTGGGTGTTGTTTGCACAGGTTTACTGTACATTCTGAGATGCAACATCATCATCATCATCATCATCAATTAATTAACCACACAATACTGTTATAAGATTACATAAGCAGGTTGATAAATGGCTAACCCGCATTAGCATGTAGCCACTTACTTCTCTGTCCATCAGGCATCTTTGTTCTTTGATCCAGCTGCTGTTCTTTAGGAATGTAGAATAAAATCCTGCAATCCTTGCAGCCAAATGGGCGTGCTCACAGAGAAAGTAAAAAATCCAACAAAAAAGTGTTTTGAGCTGCCAAAAACTGAAGCAGCCATTAGCTGTGAGAAGGAGGAGGGTGTGTTTGTAAATCTACCAGGGTAAGCCGCTCTGCCTCCACCTGCCGACACTTCTAGCACTCAACTTTCAACCAGTGATGCCACTAATTGAACACTCAGGCGTTTCCTAGGAGAGGGAGGGGCAGCTGCTCAGAGAGCAGAATTAAGAAGAATTACTTGGACATGCGTGAAGCCAAAAAACCACTGGTGGTGTTTTGATGAGAAAATTGCATTACCATATGGCTGAAACCTCCAAAAACTTGATTTTGCATGAAATAGGCCCTTTAAGGTTTTATCTCTATTTCAACACAGCTGAATCAAGTAATTAGGTCATCAATAGGACTACATAGGACTTAACTGCATGCTGAGTAGGCATTTTGACCATTTAATTGAGGTGTTGAACCAGGAACACATCTAAATGTTGCAGGACTTCGGCCCTTGAGGAGTGGAATTTGACACCCCTGGCTTAAATACTGAGGAGTGAGTGAGAAATGGCAGGAAGAGCCAGAGAGGGCAAATGGAAAAGGGCCCTGAGAACTTCAGGGAGGGGTCTCCTGGTTGTTCCCAGAGTCAAGAATAAACACTGTGAGGCTGCATTTCAGTTTCTGGCAGCTAAAATATGGAACAGTCTTCATGAGGATGTAAGACAAGCCTCAACTCTAACAATGTTTAAATCCAGGCTGAAAACAGTTCTTTTTACCCATGCATATGACAATTGAAAGCATTTTATCTGCACTCTTGCTTTTTATTGTAATTAATTATTTGTTAAGTTTATGGTTTTTTTTAACCGTTCATCTGTTTTCTTAATTTATGCAACTGTGAAGCACTTTGAATTGCCTTGTGTATGAATTGTGCTCTACAAATAAACTTGTCTTGATTAAATGGAAATACCTGAGAGAACAGACAGGGCGCAATTAAGACGTATAATACAGCTGGGAGGAAGAGCACGCTTGTAGGCAGAGTAGAGATGGAAAATGTAAACAAAGGAGAGACACAAGGAGGATGAGACAGAAAGTGACATAACCAACCTAAGTATTACTTAAAACATTAGAAATGAATCAAGCAAAATCCAACATCAACCTTGTATAATGTCAGTTGGACCCTGAACATTACATTATATGACTCAGCCCCTACTGGATACATACAGATGAAGATTATATATTTTTTAAATGATGAGATCAACAGAATAACACAATCAAGGCTGTCTATTTCTCCCTTTGAGTGAGAGTTAATTGGAAATTAAATTAAAAGATGAAAAGAACAAATTGTTCTTGGGAAACACTCCTGTGATGGCAAGAATGACTAAAAATAAATTGGTAACATTAATTTCCAAGAATTTATTATTCTTATGTAAATGAAATCAATATTGTTTTACAGCATTAACAAAAAATTGGCTTTTGTGCTTTCCTGTAAGCTTTTTACACCTTGAATGTTTTATTTAACATCTGGTAGAATTACATTGCATATTAAAGCAGCAAAAAAGGTCAACTGAGTGTCTGCAAAACAAAACTTACAGCAGATACATAAATAATTATTACTTGTACAGTGGCTTGCTAAGGAATGACAACAATACAATGGTATACATGATTTTCACTGCCTACTGTAGTCACTAGACAACAAAACAAAAACTGGTTCACTATTGCAAAAATAAATAAATCAAACTTGGTTGTACTTTTTATGTAAGCGTTTAACTCACGGTCTTATAAGAAGAAAACACACATAAAATCCAAAGTTATAGCACATGGTGCGGATATGTGAAGTTATGTCACTTGTAGTTTCACAATATGACACTTAGAATCTGCACAAACATAAAAAGGTGGCTGGATTTTAGCTCCATATTGGCATTTACACATAGGCTGACTCAAAAAGTTGTATATACTTTATATATAATAATATACTAAGCAGAAATGTAACGTATTTGCTTTTCTGTCTAGTTTTCATAAGATAACCTCTGTTAGGATTTGTTGCAATACAAATAGATTACACTGAACTCATCAGCAATATTCATGTTTTCATTTGTGTCATTTACATGTATTGAAAAACAGGTTCTGATTTGTTGTCAGTGGCTGGTGAACATTCAAACAAAGCTTTTACCAATATATTACATCAAGAAGTTCACATAAATAGAAAAATGAGACATTTACAGTGCATACTGATGGCAGTTCCTGTTAAGGAAATTGAAATTATGATCTATGTGTACTTAGAAATGTTGTTATTCCAAAATAAGGCCAATTTTGTTGTCAGATCCACCCTTAAACCTATAGACTAACTGTTAATCCAACAATAAACCATACAATTTCTTACAATTCTTTCACCTTGATTAAACATTGTCAAGCAATCTAATTCTGACTACATTAGAATTGATTTAGACATGTGAAAAGGGAGAAAAACCTTATACTGTTCTAAGTACAAAAAGAAAAAAAAAGTTTGTCTGATTACCAAGTTATCATCCTATCCTGCATGCATAAACATTATGATGAAAAACCATAAACCCCTCAGGGTTTGTGTTTTTGAGAAATCTGGATGGTTAGATTACACAGCAAGGGAGAAGTGCCCAACCCACACAGAGCACAGAAATATAACCCTCAATCTATCTTATTTCCATCTTTGTATAAACATTTTGTTTAAAATAAATGAGCAAAAACACATTTAGAAAGATTTTCTCTTCAGTTTTCATCTACAGACATGCATTTTCTTCTCCTCTTTGTGTGCAAAACTGGTGCTGCGTTCCAAGGTGGTTTGCAAGTACAGCGCAGCCAGCTATTCTGTTGGGGTGGTGGCCACTGGGCTGAGGATGGGGCTCAGCAACTCCCTCATTGGGCTCATAGGTGAAATGGCCTTGTGGCTGAAATACTCTACTACTTGACCAGGTACTTCTGCAAGAACGCACTTAGCCAAAGCTGCAGGAGAAGCCTGGAACAAAGAACAGAGAACAGGTAAGAGTTTTCAAATGAGATGTGAAGAATTGCTTAGTCTATTTTCAAAATGTTCTCAGGTAAAGCTCCGGGGGATGCCGGCAGTTCCTTGAGGTAGAGTTCTTTCAAGCTAATTATAAAAGGTAAGTGTCTGACATTATAGAAACATAATTGCTGTGGGCATTATCCAGCAAGAAGCCTCTCGTGCATTGATAGCAGAAGCTAAAACCACATTAAGTGTTTGCATTGTGCTGTTTTGTTGGTATTAATATCTATATTTTTGCCTGTATTTCACCAAAAGCATTCAGTAGGAATTAAAGTCTTTTTATTTCATGTACAAAGTAGGTTTCACTTTGCATCCATTTTTCAATACTGTGGAAGGTTTTTCATACTCCTAGAAAGCTTGACTATTTAAAAAAAGTGAGACGTTAAAGATAATAAATACAAGTGTTTGTTCATCAGGAGGAAACTGGGCCACTGCAGGGTTTAAAAAAAGCTTGTGACAAGCATAGACGTACTTTTGGAAGGTCTAAAGATAATCCCTTTAGGATATGATGACATCTAGGTTTTGCAGTTTTGTTCTTTTTTGGGGGAATTTCGTTTATTTGTAGAAATTGTTAAATTAAGCTGACAATTTCAGTTTTGTAGTATTATGGGTAAAAAAATGCCTTTAATTGGAACACATTAATTCCATTTAGGTGAAGGTTACTGCTACTGTGCTTAATATGTAGCAAGATGAAGATCTATAGCAGTAACTCTTTCAAAAACAGGTCAGAAAGTGTTAAAATTGAGCTGAAAAAGGGAGAGCAACAGAGTGGCTTTACACAAGCAGATAGAAATGCGCAAGTGAAAGGATTTTAATTGAGAAAGCATGTCAGCAGATCAGAAGCTGTCACAGTCACAGCCAGGTTTTCTACAGTTTAACTGTGGAGCATATTTTTTATGCATTAGGCAAGCATCTGGAGAAAAAAGGTTAATCATGAAAATGTACAGTTAAAATGGTTTAGTAATTGTATTCATGCCCTGAAAGCAGGGATACTCCCTCATTTATGTGCTGAGAGCAGCTAAGCCTAAAAGTAATCATACCTTGTAGATTTAGACTTAAATCTATCATTTAGGTTGAGCTGAACCGCAGAGTGAAGGCAAAAGGGTCAACAAGTACTAAGCATCTCTGGGAACTCCTTCAAGACTGTTAGAAAACCATTTCGGGTAACTACCTTTTGAAGCTCAAGAGAATGCAAAGCAGTAATCAGAGCAAAGGGTGGCTACTTTGAGGAATCTGAAATGTAAAAAATGTATTCAGTTATTTCACCCTTTTGTTTAAGTAAATACAGTAATTCCATACATTGTGAGTTCATTCATAGTCGTGATGCCCTTAGTTGGGAATCTACAATGTAGTCATGGAAATAAAGAAAACGCATTGAATGAGAAGATGTCTCCAAACTTTTGGTCTGTACTGTATATATATTCCAAGTTACACATTATGTATGATGCAATGCCTGCAAACAATGACCAGATGAGAAACTGTGCATTTCTTGAATTATGCTTTACATTGGTGAAGATTTTGTGAAGATTATACATACTCATTTCACACCATTTAATTTTATTATAATTCACGAGATGATATTCATAAAAGCTCTGCTTAATTTTGTATCATAAACAAACTTCGTAGTATAATGAAAATCTTTGCAAAAATCTTAAGAAATATGCCAGAGGTATGAATAATCTTTGGGTTAACTGTACAATATAGTAACCTTTTGATTCTAATATTATAGAGTTTGTAAATGGGTGCTGTAAAGATTTGCGAGTAGGACTGTGCGACTACTTAGAGCAGAAGCCCAAATGGGGTATTTGTGAATTTAACTATGCTGCTGAAAAAAAACATTTTTATCTTTTAATGCTTATATCTCGAGTCTTATTAAAGGATGGGAAGTCTGATATGACAAAGCTGGACTAAACTCAGCCTTGAGCTCACAAAATGAAACAAATACGTAATGTAAAGAACAAGAACAGTAGATCAGTAGTTAAGAAAATAGGGGGGGAAGGTATATTAGTGAGATTAAAATGTCTAGACAGTCGCATGTAATTGTCCAGTATCCACTAAAGAAATGTGAAAGTCAAAATCTAACTCCTAAAGCTACAACTTGATGACTCCAAATGCAAGAGGGTTCATCAAGTGTAGTGTTCTAATGAGCACTAAGAACCAGTAAAGGAGAAACATTTTGAAAGCCAAGTGGTTCTAAAACAGCTTCCTTTAAAAAAATAAAGCTGACATCAAAACATAGCAGAAAAACAAGGCAATATGAGAAATATCTGCAACACCTCATTATCTGAATTAGAAGACATCATGAAATAAAGGCAAAAGGTTCACAAACAGATTTTCTATGTGCATTCCCTGCCATTCAATAAACAGCAATCTTTTTTTCAGGAGTCAGAATTTCCAGGTTCCTGGTGTCTCATTATATCAGCCATGAACACAGCACTCTCAAGTCTTTATCAGTGCACATTATCACAATATTTTATAAATAATGAGGTGAATAGTAGACAGAAGAAGCATTTCGAGAAAAGGTAGCATAGACTATGAATATACTTAGATAATGTTTCTGCATTTGAGCTGGAAAATTTGTCCAATAACTTCCAGCCAGATCCCCACTCTAAAAACTTCAACATATCTTTAAGTTTGTTATTTAATTCTAAGTTAGATTAATGTTTTAGTTAGAAATGTAATAGTTAAATTAAAAAAAATGTCATGTTATAATAATCTCTGTAAAGGTACAGTATGGGAATATATATATATATATATATATATATATATATATATACATATACACACACACACACACATACGGTGGGGCAAAAAAGTATTTAGTCAGCCACCAATTGTCCAAGTTTTCCTACTAAAAAAAGATAAGAGAGGTCTGCAAATTCCATCAGGAGTTTACTTAAATTGTAACAGACAGGATGTAAAAGAAAAAACCCAGAAAACCGTGTTGTATAATTTTGAAAGAATTTATTGATATAATATTATAAGTATTCGGCCAATATCAAAAGTTAATTTCAATCCTTTGCAAAGTAACTTTGGTTGGTAATGACAGAGGTTAAACATTTGCTGTACATCTTCATCAGGTTTGCATGCACTGTAGCTGGTATTTTGGCCCATTCTTCCATGCAGTTGTTCTCTAAAGCTGTGATGTTTTGGGGCTGTTGCTTGGCAACACAGACTTTCAACTCCCTCCACAGATTCTCTGTTGGATTGAGGTCTGGAGACTGGATAGGCCACTCCAGAACTTTGAAATACTTTTGACGTAGCCACTCCTTTGCTGCCCTGGTGGTGTGTCTGGGATCATTGTCATGCTGGAAGATCCAGCAATGTTTTATCTTCAATGCTCTCACTGACGGAAGGAGGTTTGTTTCCACAAAGTTTCATAATACATGGCCCAATTCATTCTTTCCTTAATATAAATCAGTTGTTATGTTCCCATTGCAGAAAAGCAGCCCCAAAGCATAATGTTTTTAACCTCATGCCTCAGAGTGGATATGTTGTTCTAGGGATGCAACTCAGAATCGTTTATACCAGAGAGTTCTATTTTGGTCTCATCTGACCACATGACATTCTCCCAATCCTCCTCTGTATCATCCAGATGGTCTCGGCAAACTTTAGACAGATCTGGACATGTGCTGGCTTAAGCAGGGAGAATGCAGGATTTAATTCCATCATGACATAGTGTTTTACTAATAGTAACCTTTGTTACTGTGGTTCCAGCTCTCTTCAGAATCAGAATCAGAATCAGAATCAGAATCAGAATCAGTTTATTGGCCAAGTATGTCACATACAAGGAATTTGACTCCGGCAAACTTTTTCCTCCAGTACAGAACTTGAATAAGTGAAATAAAAAAAAAAAAATAAAAAAAAAATAAAAATATGAACAAAAATAAGTAAAAATACAAATAAATATCAGATCATAAAACAGCCCCTGCCATATAGTTCTGGGTTCTTTCCTCAGCATTCTCAAGATCACTTGTACCCCACACACTGAGATCTTGCACGGAGCACCAAGTCAAGGGATATTTTCAGTGATCCATTTTCTAATAACTGCTCCAACAGTTTATCTCTTCTCACCAAGCAGCGTGTCTATTGTAGATTGGCTCATTTCAGTCTTGTGCAGGTGTACAATTTTGTCCCTGGTGTTCTTAGACAGCTCTCTGGTCCTGGCCATGGCAGAGGTTAGAGTATGACTTTTTGAAGGTGTGGAAATGTGTCTTTTTTTACAGATAAAAAGTTCAAACAAGTGCCATTTGATACAGGTAACTAGTGGAGGACAGAAGAACTTCTTAAAGAATAAGTAACAGGTCTGTGTGCAGTGATGTGCGGTCAGGGGAGGCAGTGCAAATACATAGTAGAAGTGTGGGGTGTGCAGTGCTTTGCTGTGCCTCGCCTATGGTGGCGCTGTGAATGACAGTGAATGAAGCAGGCAGTTGGGGCCAGTGTTATTATCGTTAACGAAAACGAACAAAATAACGGAAATTAGAAATAACTGTTAACTGAAATAAAAATAAAAACAAGAATTTGAAACAAAAAGAAAACGAACTGAAACTGTAATTAGTGTTCACAAAACTAACTAAAACAAAAAAAATTTATTGCAAAAAAATGTGCTTAGCTTTCGTTTCATAACATGTCTCATAAGGCCAATTTGTCTCAAAGAATTATTTCAATGTTGCTCCCTGCCTTCTGCGTGCTGTCATCAGAAACAGATGCGATCATCTGTGTTGTGCCTTTTAAGTTGCACAAATCGCTTTGATAAAAACAACAGAACGGGAAAGTTGGATACAATCCCATAGACTCGCTCCCTTTCAGGAAATAATGACGTCTTTGGATTTAAAGCTGTCAGAAGAAGTGCTTGAAACAAACGATTAAACAGTCTACAGCAAAAACGTCATAATAGGTGAGCTACGGCGGCTAAACATTGCTACATTGCGACTGCAAACTGCAAATATCAGCACAACAATGGGAGCCGGTGTTGCACTAGAGTTGTGTAGCTCGTGTAGGTTGTGTAGCTAGTGTAGGTTGTGTGTGTATCTGCAGGTGAGTTACGGCGGCTAACAAGCAAACTAACACTGCGACTTCAAGCAATAGCAACGGGGGCCGGTGTTACACCGGAGCTGTCTAGCTGGTGTAAGTTATCTGTGTATCCGCTGTGTTGGTGGACAAATAATTCCTCTCTAGTTTCTGGTTGTTGGTTGTTTTTGCTGACTGTACAGCATTATCTCAACATGTCAGTCAAGTCGTCTGTGTTACTGTGGTCCACCTACCATCAGCAAAGGCTGCGAGAAAGTGCAAATGTGCAAAATGATCAAAAGCATCATAGTACTTAAGTACTTAGTACTTTAATAGAGCTGTAGCAACTGCATTAATCGTTGGGCTGTGCTGTTATTGTGTTTTGAGAACTTTGATTGTAACTACCATTTATCTTTTATACTTGGCTGATTTGTATGGCTGATAATCTGGCCTATATCAATACATTTTTTAAACAGCATAATCATTTTCTGAGATATTGTTATACTCATATATTATATGAGTATATTATATTTTTTCTGCCCCTGTACACAACTTGTTTAACGAAAAGACTAAAACTAAAACTGAAACTAATAAAAACTAAACTGAAACTAAGCATTTTCAAAAAATGAAAACTAAACTACATCACAAATTGTAAAAAACAACTAAAACTGAATAGAATTTGAAATCTTAAGTCAAAACTAAATTAAAAACTAAAACTACTGAAAATGTTAAAACTATTCTAACCCTGGTTGGTGCATACACATTGCTGTCTCTCTTTATATAGCCAAAATACATGTTTGATTGCACATGTGCTATGCATACTAATCTTGTACAGCCTGTCTAATATCTTTAATGGATGTGTGTGAGATGTTAAGTCTTTCTGGTTGGCCATAAATGTGCAGTGAAAATATGGAGGGTGAGGCAGAAAATACCATGCCTCAGTGATAAGGGAGCCCAATGGGCACAACATTTGCATTTCTTCCATGTATCAAAATGTCTGAAGACAGTCAGAGAAATACTAAAAGCAGAATGGCATTGGAACCAATCCATAACAATGTTCCTCCTTCTGGATCATCTCCAGTGAAGCAGCCAGATTTTTAAAAATGAAGGCAAACAAAGATGAGTTTAACATTAGCGTAATGGAGAGATTTGTGGAGCAGGATAGTTGCATCCACTTAAACAAAGGTAAGATCATATGCAATTTTCAGTTATAATAAAAAAAGATCAGTCAATAGAAATAAATATTACTAAATATTAAATATAATTTTTCTTGCTATCATATTGATAAATAGTATGGAACTGATTGAAGCAACAAAAAAAATAATCCAGTTAAGTTTAAAACTGAAACAGAAGCTTCTTATTTGGATTTAACATCTCCAATTCCAGAGGAGTCAGTGAATGTTTCACCAGTCATGAACCTCACTGCACGTCACTGTCTGTGTGGGCCAGAATTCTTACTTTGTTGCTGTGGCTAAATACTTATTTCCTGTGACATGATACAAATAAATTCTTAGAAAATCATAAAATGTTATTTTCTGGATTTTTTTATTTTTTTTTTACATTAAGTCTTTCACAGTTGACATGTACCTATGATGAAAATTACAGACCTCTATCATATTTTTAAATGGGAGAACTTGCACAATTGGTGGCTGACTAAATACTTTTTGGCCCCACTATATGTACAAAGATATTGTTTTCGACATCAATGATCTGTCAAAAGAAATCAGCAAGTGTACAAGGAAGAGAATTGTGGCTGTTTCTAAGTCTGGATCTTCCTCAGGCACAATTCCCAGATGCCTAAAGGTTCCATGCCTATCTGTTCAAACAGTTAAATGTTAAACATCCCATGGCACTTGAAGATCCAGACAGATAAACAGCTTATGGCTAACCAACCAGACAATGGAGTTGCAGACAAATCAGTAAAGAGAGCAACAGAGACAGATAGTGATCCCACAGAACAGCCAAATCAAGAAGAAGATTTAACATTAGAAACTCAATAAATGCAAAGGGGTAAAATAAAGAAAGTTGGTCTGGAGAGTAAAAGCTTAAGTGGTGGTGAAACTATTGGTGGCTTTTGGCCTAAGAAACATAGCAGATTCCAGAAACAACCTCTGATACCGCTTTTAAGACCAGTGGAGTCCTAAGAACAGATAAAACAGTGCAGAACCAATAAGGTCCTGTGGCAAAACTATTTTACTCAAAAGTTGTAATCCACAATGCAGATTTTATTATAACCCATTTACTCTTTCTTTTTTAATTAGAAAGGTTTGAAGACTTCATACAGGGGGAAAATTCAGATATGCAAAAGCTGTGGCTCAGCAGTCAGATGTCAAGCAGTTTGAAGGATAACAGATTGGCACAAAGCAAGTGACAGATGGAAACAAAAACACTGACCGTTTTGAAGTCTCGGAAGGGGACAAATTGCACAATGTCCCTCAGGACAGGCTCGCCCTTCGGTGACCGCAGGACGCCATCGTCTCCATCCAGGATCTGCATGTCTGTAAAATCTGCATTGCCAACTCCAACAATGATGATGGAGAGAGGCTGGTAGGACGCTCGAACAATGGCTTCACGTGTGTCCGCCATGTCTGTGACCACGCCATCTGTGAGGATGAGCAGGATGTGGTATATCTGCAAGACAGTAAAAAAAAATATTATTTCATGTCAAACATAGCCTTATTGATTTCACCACCATTTGCTCCTGAGCAAGGAAACCTCCCAGCATGTGAGGGAGGACTTTGAAGTTCTTTTGAAGGACTTTATAGATATCACTTATGCCCCAGCCATCACAAAGTGGCCCTGAACCACAAAACACAATACCATTACAAAATATTACCGTACATAAAACCATTGTATATTACCAAAAACATGCCAAGATGAGTAAGCTATCTGGCTACAGGAAAAATGTTTTAATCAATTCCCCCCCATCAACACAGCAAAGTTTTATTGGAAAAGTAGTATCTGGCAACATCTGCTTCTTTGGTAGAGAACCATTTTTCCCGTAATATGGCTTTCAGAGCAAGCAGTTCTATGCAATATTATATGGCAGTTAAATTTAGATAACAATAACTTTGGGTCATTGTGCATTTCTATAGTAATTTTAGTCATATTTATGATACATTTGCATGTTTAAAACACGTTTCACTCTTATATTGCTCTGAAGGATTTTATATACAGATACTTAAAATTGGATCTAGCTGAATTTCTTAAAATGTATCCGATCTTTCTCTTGACACGTCACCTTAAAAATGTTTGTCCTAAATAAAGTGATACTGATATAGCCCTATCCTTTTTAAAGAACATTAACCATTTTTAATCTCTGCTTAATTTTCCTAAAATGGGATTTACATTTAAATGTGTTGTTTCTATTTTATAACATTACCTTACTAACTAAAGAGAAGTGATTGTGGCACTTATCATGGATAAATTCTGAGTGCAAACAATTTCAAATATTTTATATGTTTAAGTAACTCTACAAATAACACAATGACAATCCCACAGTATGCTTTAATCATAAATTGAGTAACAGTTTGTTTCTTGGCACTACAAATAATAGAAATTGTTTTTATTAAAATATGAGAAAATATATATTTTTTAAATGGCCTAACAACAAAAGAACAGGAGCAATAATACATCAACTTACATTTATACTGTACATGTTTTATATTTAAATCCCACAGTATGCTTTAATCATAGATTAACAGTTTGCTTCTTAGCCTTACAAGTGATCAATTTTTTTATTAAAAATGAGAAAATATTTTTTTTATCTCAAAATAAATGCTTGAAAATAGAAATAGGCTAACAACTATATTAGCAGTAATCAGGTGATCTCCTTAAATGTTTAATCTAACACAGGAGA
The DNA here is from genome assembly GCA_028564705.1 of Apricaphanius iberus. NCBI lineage: Eukaryota > Metazoa > Chordata > Actinopteri > Cyprinodontiformes > Aphaniidae > Apricaphanius > Apricaphanius iberus. The sequence continues at coordinate 1,649,759 of JAPXFQ010000166.1, read as the reverse complement.
GTCTGACATATAACATGTAAAAAAAATATTCCTTCTTGGTGCCATTTAGCAGTCTCACAACACTGAAAACCAGAAACTGCTCACTTATGAATCTCAGTGGGAACCATAAAAACAAAGCCTATATTAAAACCATATATACTCACTGAAGCATCTTTAATGTTGCCATCGCCCGCTGCCACCTTGGCTAGCCTGTTTATGATCGGAGCAACGTTTGTTGGGCCATATAATTGGATCTTTGGAAGGCAGTTCTGGTATGCCTCGACGACTCCCTGGATCCCTGATCAAACAAAAAGAACAAAAGAACAGAAGCAATAACATATCAGCTTACATTTATACTAAATATATATGTTTTATATTTCATAAGCACTCTTCCAGGAAAATGAGAAACTGTGCCCTAAAAAAGTATTCACATACCTTGAACTTTGGCTCACTTTGCCACATAACTAACTTCAATGTAATTCATTAGGACTTTATTTGATAGACCAAGATAAGAAATAGAGGACAGCTGTGATATGGAAGTAAATAATATATAGTTTTAGTCTTAAAAGGAAGGATCTTTTGCCCCCTTGATTCATACTTTGTTCCCTTTTGCTACATTATACCTGTATTTTGAGGCATGTCTTTACCAGCCATTCTACATTTAAAGCCTAAAACTAAGCATATTTTTTAAGAGGAAAAAAAAACAGCTCAAGTTCAGTCAGATAGCACGGTGCACTTCAGTGAAAAACTTGGCCACAGACAGCACAGCACATCATAGCTTTATTTATACTGAGATTAACTGTCACACAGGTGCGCTGTATTTACCAATTAGATGTCTTTTAAATGCAATTTGTTGCAATAAATCTTATTCAGCATTATCAGAGTAAAGGAATTAAATATGAATGCATACCTCACTTTACTGACTGCTACTTTTAAAGAATTTTAAAAAATATATATCGTTTACCTCCTATTTAAACATTATGCACTAATTAAATATGATGTCAAATCCCAATGAAATACACTGAAGTTTAGGATTATAATGTGAGTAAATGCGGGCAAAATTCAATGGGTATAAATATTTTTTAATCTATGGATATTCAATTATAAACTGTCTAATTAGTGAAGTGGGACATTGCTCAGCTAACTAATTATCGATGTATGCTTCCACCTGCAAAAACATACTCTTCTCTTAAATATGCACAAGGAGAAGTCCTCCTTACCTTCACATTCATCATCCTCTGGGTTGAAATTAATGGCGAAATCATGGGATACCTGCAAAGACAGACAAGAAAAGTTAAATCCAAACATTTTTAAGAACCTTACAGGTATACTGAATGTGTTTACACTTTACAACTTTAAATGCTTCCTCTTTCATTTTTATGGAAATGTCTTATTGAAAAAAAGGACTAATTATTCCAACCTTACAAAGAAGGCAAAACCTTAAAGTGACAGTGTGTAGTTTTTGCAGTACATCTTTGAAAATAGCCATTAAAATATTATGTAATAATAATTATGTAAAGCACATAAATTGCAAAATATTGGCGATATTGTAAAATATGACTTTAAAAATCAGTTTTAAAATACATAGGCACGGGTCCTCTTTTCAGGGGAAAGCCATATTAGATTACGTCTTTTCTTCTACAAGAGCCCGGACGGACAAAGTGCACGGAACAAGCACACTATAAAAACATTGATTTCCCCTCAAAATGCAAAAAAGTATTTCCTTAAATACATTTTTACCTCTTCGCTAGTTCCAAGCGATGAAAGACAGACTGATGTGCTCGTCATGTTGCTGCAGATAGATAATTCTCAGGGAATTTAGCATTTGAAAACAGCACTAGTTGGACCTCCTTTGTTGAGTTTCTTACTCGAAGACACAGATACCGCATGCTTGTGATAATTTAGGTATACACTGCCCCCTACTGGCCTAAAATTACATACTGTGCCTTTAAAGATCTGTGGGTAACGTTCTGCAGGAAGTAACGGTCAATATTTTACTGTGTCAGTGAATGTATGAACTTCATTCATTTATATCAACCAATATAAAATTGAATGATAACACATTAAAAGAGCAAGTTAATCTATTGTTTCAAATCTAATTTACAAATTTTACTTAAACAGAACCTAGTACAATTTACAAAACAAAGAACTAGCCTATTTTATATATATATATATATATATATATATATATATATATATATATATATATATATATATATATATATATATATATACGTGTATATATATATATACTTTCTCTTTAGTTGTTTTATAGAGACAACCACAAAAAAAGAAGACAACAAAAATTAAAAATTAAAACTGGAGGTCACTGGTGGATCATAAATATTAAGATGACAGACAGTAGAAGGTTATGACTTTTGTTTATAGTTCAGACATTTTCTCCAGCACTTTGCAAATGTGTTCCTTGAGCCGTAGATAGTAAGTCAACCTTTCCATAGAGTGGATTTCCTCTATTAATTCCAGCCACTGAACTTCACGAGGTGCATCATTTTTAGGCCAGTTACTCATGATGGCCTTTTTAGAAGCATTATAACAATTTCAAAAAGGTATTTGTCACTTTTTTCAATTACATTTTCAGACATCAATCCCAGCAAAAAATACTTAGGGTCCTTCGGAATATCATATGTACTAATGCTTTTAATAATGTCAAAAAGCCTATCACAGAAAGGCTTTAATTTTGTGCATAACCACTAAATATGAGAGTGGTTGGCACATGTGTGCCTACATTGTCTCCAACAATGTTGTTGATGTCCCTTTAGCTTTGCAGTGATGTGTGGTGTAATGAAGGATCTAATCAGGCTTTTCCACCCAAATTCCCTCCAAGATCTGTAACTAGTTGTGTTTTGCACATCATGAACCTATCTCTCACTCACAAGGAAATGCATAACTCCTCCTCCCATTTTGATTCAACATATAGCGTACCATTTCTAATCAGCTTCTGCAGCACTTTATACAATTTGGTGAAAACTTTGCTAGGCAGACATTTATAGGCATCTGTAAACAATTTTATTAGGCCAATCTCCTTACATTAAAACTCTGTTTCTTATTACTGTTTTGTAAAAGTGTTGTACTTGTAGATATCGGAAAATATCTGTATTTTCTAGACTGAATTCCGTTTTTAACTTTTCAAATGACTTAAAAGTATTTCCCTCAACAAACAGACATAACGCTGTTAAACCTTTTTCATTCCACTTTAGGAAAGCTGGGTCTGATCCACCTGGTGGAAACTCTGGAGCAAAGGAGGGGCAAATCAAAATTCTTCTATCATTCACTAGATTGTATTTTTTGACAAATTTGTTTAATGTATTATGCACAATGTTATTCTCCCTATTGCTGTATCTAGGCATTTTTTTGTCCTAACTGTGAATGAAGTGGGGGGGAGTCTTCCATACTTAACTTAAATTTTTTCCGTCAGGCGACAAAATCTGAAGAACACCAATATGTTTCTTAACTGTGCTACATAGTAATATTGCTTCAAATTGGGCAGGGCTAAACCACCCTGTTCCTTAGATATATGAAGAGTTTTAAATTTTATCTTAGGTCTAGCCCCTGTCCAGATAAAACGTGGTATTACCTTGTCCCAAGCATCAAACTGAGAGTCGGGAATTAAAATGGGTAAGCTAATGAGAAGATTCATCTTGACCGTTTCAATTCTTTAACTGAAGTATAATGTTAACAGTGTCCAAAGTTTCATGTCTATCTTAATGGCATCAACCAATTTACTGAAATTTAGAGGAAACAATTCCTTCAAATCTTGTGATAGAATCAGTCCTAAATACTTTATCTTTCTGTATGCCAATTGAATTCATGATCCTCTTGGATTTGGATATTTGGAGTTTAATTTATAGTTAAGACTTTTGTTTTAGCAACGTTTAGGTGATAGCCAGACATCTGGCCGAATCCTTTCAGAGTTGCCATGAGTTTAGGGAGAGTAACATCAGGGTTCTGTAAATAGATAAAAATATCTTCAGCGAAAAGGGCAACTGTGTGTTGGCTATTTTGATACCTTCAAGTTCAGCATTTTCCATAGACCCTGAGCTAAGGGCTCTATGAACAGTGCGAACAGGGCAGGACTAGGACAGCAGCCTTGACGGGTGCCTCTAAATAACTGAAAGTTGTTGCACAGATGGCCGTTGACTTATATTCTGGCTGTGGGATTGCTACATAATGATTTTATACAACTAATAAGTTTGAAGTCAAATCCTAGGCGTTTTGTATAAGAAAGGCCAGCTGCCCCAGTCAAAGGCCTTTTCTGCAACAAGGCTAACTAAAACCATACTTAAATGTTGGGACTTTAACCTGTTCTATAATGTGTAAATTTTGACGAATGCCATCTTGCCTCTGTCAGGCTTTTATGAATCCTGTTTGGTCATCATGTATTATCTCTATTATCTCTTGTTCTAGTCTTTTGGAGATATTTGAGGTACACAATTGTAATCTACATTCAAAATGGAATTGGGCTATATGAATCACAGTATTCCCTGTTTCTTCACTGTTTAGGGATTACAGATAATACAGCTTCTCTCCACGATGGTGGTATTTCTGCTCTGCTAAGGGTCCAATTAAATGACATCAGCAGAGTGGGGGCTAGCTCTTCTTTGAATATTTTGTACCACTCATTTGTATAACCGTTGCTGCCAGAGCACTTGTTAGATTTCAGGTTAGAGGTTGCATTGTCTAATTCTTTTCTGGCAATGGGGACATTTGAGGTTTTGTGTTGTGTTGTTCCTAAGGAGAGTAAATCTAGCAGTTACAAATAGTTAAATATAATGCTTTCCTCCACTGGTTGTCGACAAGAGTGCAGTTTTTTATAATATTCTGTAAAAATTGTGTGAATTTGGTCCTTATCATAGATCAAGTTGCTGGTTAATGGGTACCTAAATTTAGCATGTTCTTGTTTTGACATATGTGTCTGCTGTAGGAAAACAACTTGCATAAAATATTTCTTTATTTTAGCTAGGACTCTCTTTCGTTTGACTGGGTTTCCTTAACTATTTACATTTAAAGAAGCTATTTTCAAGTCATCTGTTTGGTATGTACAGTCTTTCTTCAAATGACACCATGACCCCAAATAACACAGCAAACATAATACAAAAAACAAAACTGAACTGCAATGAAATGACTTCCAGGCAAAAAGGAGACTGATGCTCCAGAACTAAGAACCCGTTGGTGGGTAAAGGGTAAAGCCTCTCAGAGTGAGAGGGCCCAAAACAGACAGTTAATATGCCTAAGAAAATAAACAGTTGCATCCTACAAGTCAAACAATATGCTGCTTTAATACAAATATACAATATCTCCCACATAAACAGTTACTGTAGAAGGGTAAATGAATTAAAGCCAATGAAAAATCACAGTCATGGTTAGTCAGCGCCGTCCCCGTCTCACTGGAATTCAAGTTCTTCCACTAGAAATCCCCGTATTTTCAACTTGTAAGCCTCCCGAGCGCTGCTGTATATATGCACGCCACAATCCGAGTGAATCCTCAAATTTGTAAATGGTGTCTGGAAACGAATGACCTTGTCTTTGATTGCTGTCTTGATGGCAGCATAGTCCTTGCGTCTTTTGATGATTCCGGGTGCATAATTGTGGTCAGAAAATATATTTCTCGAGTCTGATTTTGCCTTTCTTCCACACTTCGCTCAACACCATTTCTTTTGTGGAATTTTTTAGAAAGTTGACAATTATTGGTCTTGGGGGTGCCTTTGGACAGGGTTTACTGGCCAAGGAGTGATGTGTGCGTTGGATTTTAAAGTTAAAGTCCTCCGCTACTCAAAAGTTTATCAATAAACAGCAACACGGAGTTCCCTTCTTCGCCTTCCGACAAACCAAATATACGTACATTTTGTTTGCGGGACCGTGAATCCAGGTCAATTAGTTTAGACTGAAGCCTTCTCTCCTCTTCGAGACAAATGCAGAGTGCCTCTGTGGCCTCCATCGCCCAGCTCTCAACTTGACCCACACGGGATTCCACTTCTTCCGTTCACTGAGACAGGGCTTGTATTTAACTCGCGATATTGTCCAATTTGCCGTTCAAATCCTGTCCCAGTCTATTCTCATTTTGTCTTGTGCGCTCATTGCCTGCCTTAATTTCCTTAATTTCAGGACATTTATCGATTTAATTCCGTCTGAGTTCTTGCTAGTTGATATGCTAGTGGTATTGCTAGTCCTGGTATGAATCTTATCCCAGTAAGATGTTGAATACTGTAAAGAAAGCAAAATAACTTAACTGGTTTACTGGGATTTTGTGGTTGATGTGGGAGAGAGGCTATTGAGTGTGACGATCTACTCCATGAGCACACACGGAAGCCTATTCTTTTATTTTCGTATTATTGATTTGGCATGAGAGCTAAACAGCAGTTAAGAGAGGCAAAAAGGCTGAAAAAGTGTTTGATTGGATTTTTAAAATGTTTGGTTTGTGTAAACTCTTTCTTCTATTTCTTTTTCTGGTTTGAACTTTGTGTCTTGCATGTGATTTCAATGAACGAATTGCAATAGAATTTTTTTTTTAATTAGTTGGTCTATTCCTGTCATCCAAACGTCACTTGGATTCTGTTTATCATTTAATGTTTTAACCGGCAACCCCCCGCTGTGTTGCTTCCACTGACTAGAAACAGTCTTTTCTGGAAGCACTGACTGTCTGCCAGATCACTGACAATTGATTCTTGTCCAGCTGGCTACTATTTGAAGGCATTTAAAGAGGACTTTAAAAAGTAAGTGAGCAACTGTGAAGAAATTCAACAGAGTGATAACTTGGCTTATGTGAAGGAAGCATATGTAGTTTTTTTTATCTGTCTTTAAAGCCTGTTTTGCATCTGACCTTCTAAGATGAAAGCAGGAAACATGATGACCAGAATTGCAACCACTTCCTTTCTTGCTTTGAGATAAATTGGTCCTTAATGAATCAAACAAAAATTAAAAGTACTTTATAGTGTTGTGGATAAATTTAATATTATGATTATTATTAACACTGAGAGCAGAGGGTGTGAATAACAGAAAATGCAGTTGGGCCAGAAATCAGGTGTTGAGTTCACATGGGAATCTAGGTTACAGAAAACCTCACTGCCTGAGATTATTGTTTCTCCATACTTAGTTTTGAGAGTTTCTCTTATTGTGTTATGATTTAACCCAAGCTATTGCAATTGTTTTGTCTTTGCCAAGATTCACTTACTCCCAGCTATAGAGACAGGTGCCTTCATTGTGAGAAATTCCCACTCTGATAGAAGAGTTTTGTCTTCAGAAAAGTAAGAGGCAAGGTTGCAGTTCCATATAAATACTTGTTTTCATTTGAGCTGAAACGAGGCAGTATTCAGCATTCACTGTGATCTGTACTGTTCTTCTGTATGATCGATTCAACTTTTATTAAAACCTCCAAACGCTTAAAGGAATCTCTCTCATTTTTATTAAGAGTCTATAATCCGATCACATTCTTGGCGCACAACGTCGAGCTAAGGGCCGTCTCAAACTTTTTGCCTGCCGAGTCGTGAAAAGAAACAACAAATGAAACGACCCTAGGAAGGAGGTTTCTTATCTTAGGCCACCAGCAGCGTTTTTTTGTTTGAGATGTTGTTACGAAGTTCAGATAATGTCAATAAGATGGATGCTTAGACTAGATAATTTTGTTAGATATGTTATTCACTGTGAGAGTCAATTGAGTAGAAAACAAAGCGAGCTGCTATCTAAGAGGGACACAACATGACGATCGTTGTTTTGCCTGCAGGGGGCGTGGGCACTGGAGAGACCAATGCCCCAGGAGGCGGAGTCATGGCCCACACGGAGGACGTCAACAAGCTGACTGATCAGAGGGACGGACCTCCAGTTCTGAACAGGAAGGAGATTTCTCCATTTCACCAGTAGTTGGAGTTGGAGGTCTGACGCACACACGAACACACACAGACACACATGTTCACTTTGAAAGTGATGAACAATCTGAATTTTATGATGATACACATTCAGAAAGTGACAATCAATCTGATTTTTGTGATGATTTTGTTGATGAAAATGTTTCTTGGACAGAAACACCTGTTGTTGATGATGGAGAGGTTGTTTTTTGTGATGTAAATCCTGATGCCAGCAATGAAAATGCTGCAATTTCAAATGTGACTGCGAGCAATGATGATGTAGAGAGCTTTTTCTGTCCATTTAAGCACACTGTATGTAAAAACACTCAGAGAAAAGTATAGTCACATCAGAACTCAGTTTTACCTGCTTGTATTCAAACACTTTGACCAGGGAACATAAAACACCTGTCACGTTTGTGTTGCCATAGTCACCAAATAATTTGCATAAGTATATATACAACAGTTTGCAATCAGCAGATGGGTCTGACAGCTGTCAGAAAAATGCTAAATTCCCCAATCTGCATTGAGTACTATCTACTGGTGATTAGTATGAAATGGTCTAGAATCGGATTTAGTTCTTTGGCATGCAGAGACAGCTTCCCTGAGACTGTAAAAACCCAGTTTTATATTAGGAAAATATATATGTATGTTTTATACATATATATATATATATATATATATATATATATATATATATATTATATGTGTGTGTGACAATGGAGCACTCAGGGCATTGACCCCAAAACTGGAGGAATGGCTTCAACAGATCCCTGGAAGAACCTCAGACATCTCAGTCAAGAAAAGTACAGTACTTGGAACAGTAAAAGATACTGCGCAGGAACCTCAAGCGCCCAGGCCTCTGATAGAGGACCCGAGCTTGGAATGGATAGGAAACCAACCACAGTGTGCGAGTGGGAAAATTAATCATGATTAATCACAATTAATTAACATTCCCAATTATGAATTTAAAAAAACGTAAATTTTCTGTGTAAAAAGAGAAATCCAGAGATTACGTTGCTCTTTCTGTAAATGATATATTTAAATGATATGATTATATATTTCTAATGCTCTTCATTATTTCAAAACAGCGGCTGATACAGGTTTGGATGGTATACATGAGGATGGCGATGAATTTAGGATATGTGTGGTCCTAATAAATACACTAAGGTAGAGCTAACCAAAATATATGAATAAACTTAACATTTGGCTATAACCAGAATGTACTATAAGTCACAGAAATCAAATGTAATATAGACTTAGTAATCAAATGTTACAATTTATCAATTTGTCAGAAGTTATCACTCATCAGTTAAAACTCTCTGGTACATTTGATATTAATCAAGATATGAACGCACTTATTGTAAAGATCTACACAGCTACTTCCACTAATGAGTTAGCACTAATTTATGTCCGAAGATATCAGTTTAACTGAATAGTGCCAATTTTAACAAAGCAGTAACTCACTATGAAATATACTGAAGTTATACAGTGAGCGACCATGCATAAATCAACAGAAATACGGACCACTTATACTCAAATACCAAATATACCAATTATACTTTGCCCAGCGCACAGGGGGCTAATTGGCTAATAGCAAGACCCAGCTGACAGCCAAAGAGGATGGTAAAGGAAAATTCCCACAGAAAACATATGAACATAATCATATCAACTCAAAGCCTGTACGTCAATAATATATACTCCAATGTCATTTATGCCAACCCACATGCTACTCTACAGCAATCCGCAGTTTGGCTGGTTAGGAAGAAGAGCTGATGTGGTATGGACTGAATTATAAGATAAAGAGAGTTGTATTCTGTGTATGCATTAAAAAAAAACTCTAGAAATGAAAGGACCCATGTTAATGCGATAATTTTGATAGCTCCAATATATATATCAAAATATCAGAAGTCAGGCTAGACATGTTTTTCATCCATCATTTTGATGGTGGAGGCTATCTCTGCCAATCATCCGACGAGTTATATTCACGTGTATAAAAGGGAAATTTAAAAATTACACTTCTAAATATAAATACCTGCTGTGGTTCCTGCTCCAACTGGAACCAAAATGCATACTCATTTGTGCATCATCAAATGTTTTGAATTTTTGCAATGGGGGTTAAGATGTTGTTCTGGAGGCTGAATCCAAACTGCCTTGCTAGACTAGAGACTAGAATTAAGTGCCACTTCAGCCAAAGTTTTAAATGAGAACTCATTTCTCAAATTAAACTGATCAGAAGACTAAAATACTCTCTAAACTAACTCTTTCCTGATCCGTGAACTACACATAAGCATCAGGAAAGCCCGCGGGAGGAAAGCAGCAGCAGGTGCCAGTGTTTGGCACACATCAAGTTTCTTGGAGCACGTCTAACCAGCCGCAATGGCCAAAGTCGCACTTCAAAGACTCAGTTACTTTTCAACAGGCAGTCAGCTCCTGGTCTGCGAGATGCATTGAATGGGGGGTCTAATTATCGACCTTCTACTTCCGGTCCATGGGTCTCCCACTGCCAAAAAAAATAATGAGATGGAGCAATACAAGTTATTTTCTGATTCCGCTTGAAATGCTCCATAGATCGAACATATTATGTCCGTGAATTCTAAAGACAGAAAACTCTGATTTTCGACTGGCGGCAAAAGTTACTTTAGGTTTTGTGTAAAAACTTAGCAGAGTACAACTAAAGAAGAAGGAGAAAAAGAAAAAGGGACGAAGGAAGGAGCATTAAATGTGAAGAAAATCCCTAAAAATCTGGCCATGCGGAAAGTGCCAGCTATGCTGGGGGACAAATACTCGGTTGAGTGAGAGCCAGCATGTGGGAGAAGCTCTACATGGTCTCGGTGCGTGTTTTAAGTGCTAGCTAGTGCTAGCTAGTGCTAGCTAGCGTTAGCTCCGTCATGTCATATATGCGTGTTCTGATTTGTGGGCATTTTAATTTCGAATTTTTACAATAAAATAAATCCCAAATAACTTGACAAACACAGCCGAAATGTACATCATTAGTTATAATTTTGATTGAGGTACATCATATGTGTGATTCAGGACATAAGACAAAGTGGACCAGAAAATAACTTTTATCGCTCTATTGACTTCTGTTCATTATTTGCCGGCCGGAAGGGGAGGAGAGTTATGCTCCCCATTCAGTGTCTGGGAATCTTTTCTTTGACTGATTAATTCACCTGGACTGCATAAAGTTCAAAGTGTACCAAGTGGTTAGAGGTGTGAATATTATTCTGGAAACGCGACAGACAGCCTTCACTTGTTTCGATCACCGTTCTAAAAAACTAGTAAAAAAAACGGAAAATATTTAACACACCCCCTAAAATATTTTGTACAGTGCCTTACATTGTTCAAAGTACCCCAAAGTGCCTCACACTACATTCACTTACAAAATCTCATGTTGATAGTGGAAAGATAATAGCCATGTAGGATCCTCAAACGTGATAAACGCCATCAAATGCTTGATAAGATGAGCAGGTCTAAAAAAATGAACACAACTCTTTTCCTGCCACAAATATTTCCATAAGATCTATAATCTGCTGGTTTTAAAGTTGTGGAACAGAATCTCTCCATAGAGTCCTCTTCCAGCACTCATGGCTGTGGCACACAAGGCCCATAATTAAGAACATCAGAGCCGTTTGAGTCCATATCCATCAGACAAGCACACCTAATGCAAGAGACCGCCTAGCTTCCAAGTTCAGAGAGCAGTTCATGATTAGTATAATGACTTAATTAACATTCAACTGCACCAGCAACCTCAATGTGTCAACAGCACACACTCTGACAAATTTGATTCTGTAAAGGCAGGGACTGTCATGGTGAATTCAGAAACTCAGGTTGCATTTGCTGTGCTGCAAATATTTGCATGATTGAAATGATAATTATTAGTGCTGCACATCACATTACAATATTACATTAAACATAGGCAAATCTTGTTTGAAATGTTATCTGAGGAGTATTTCATCTGTATGTGTGTGAACTCAGGTATGGTATGAATTAGGTTTTAGTTAGACTTAGGGTTAGAATTAGAGCAGAAATAGTTAGGGCTTGGAAAAGTGTCTAGGTTAAACATAATACAGTCACTAAAATGAATAGAAATCGATGAAGGTCCTCAGTACTACTAGCAGTGTGGGTGTGTGAGTGCCTTTGGGTGAATGTGTGTGTGTGCATGTGTGTGTGTGTGTGTGTAAGTGTGTGCGTGTCTGTGTGTATGTGCATGAAACACTGATGCACAGTTATTGCTCACAGCTTAGATTTTTCCCCAGGGTCTTAACTGGAGTCACAAACAGCTTTCAGTTCTTAAAGGGCAATTTTCTTAAACAAACGCTCTAACACTTGTGAATTTTTATGTACATTTTCCATCAACAACCTGTGACTACAGTTTTAGATTAACAGAATTTTTTTTAAGGACAGCTTGATATTTTAAGATAAGGGGGTCGTGAATAAAAATACACTTGGTAATTAGTTTTAAATGTGAAAGTTTGACGAAATGACATGTTTCATTAAGTAGGTCATGGAACTAACCTTGGTGAACGCAAAGTCTAGGGTGTAGAAATGACCAAACTTCAAAGTGAGAACTGAACATTCATACATTATGCAAGCTTGTTAATTTTGAGGTAGTAAGGGGTAGAATAGGTGGTTTAAAAAAATTATAACCAGACCTACCTCATAATTTGGAGGAATTCTTGCACCAAAACCCAAAGCGGAAAATCTCTTGTCGCTATAAACAAAAAGAAAAATCCTTTATTAATTCAAGAACAAATTTGTAATACTGCAGAAATTACAAATATCAGAGGACAGTATTGTTGTATCCATCTGTTCACATTTCCAGGGACACACCCCATGCTTGTTTGCATTTCATAACACAATGAAAGCCTGAATAACAGTTTGGAATCAATCTCATGGTCCTGGCAGCCAGCATTTACACCTGTTCAAAGAGCCTTTCTCGCTCTTTCATCTCCTCGTATTCCATTGTCGCATTTGCATGAGCTGATATAACTGCGAGAGACTGATGTGCTGGAGTGAGCTACCCCAGTCAAAGGCCAGTGTATACAGTTGTGAATAAATATCAACACAAATTCAATGTCTGGGCTGACTCCCTTATTGTAGCTTTGTGGCTTGAATTTGCGTTTTTGAAATTCGCATTATGGAAGAAAGAATATGTTCATTATCTGTTTACTGATTTATGAAAGCACCTGAATAAAAGCACCACTGGGGCAATTCCACATACTACTGTGTGGAGTAGGAAAACAACAAGCACTTTTTTGCACAACACTAGGGTGACCAGCAATCCTCTTTTTTTCCAGGACATTTCATGTGCTATCCTGGGGCAATTTCATAGATTGATGAAAATTTCCGGGTTTTCATTGTTCATCATTGGAACATATTTGATTGAAGCGACGCATGGAATATGACTGCCTTTCTCAAATCAGACATGCTCTCTAAGCTGCTGCCTGTGGGTGGTTCTGATCCATTCATAGACGGAACAAATACAAAATTATTTCAATGATAAGACGGTACATGGCTATGTCCTGTTGCTGTTCAGAGGTTTGACGAAGATACAGGTGGTCTCTATACATAATTTATAAATGCGGAGGAGATCAAGTCTGCAGGCTTTGGTCTATACTGCAAACTTTTTTTTTTGCAAGCTTTACATTTTCGTCTACTCTTTGTGGCAAAGAGCATTCATTTAGGAACAGAAGAGAATAAAGAACTGAATTTATTTCTAGTCTAGATATTAGAATGTAACTTAAACTGGACTGACCAAACTTAACAAAATAAAGCTGTATTTCCTTCAACAACCGCAGTATAAACTGAAATTCACCCTTACACAGTTGATTCAGTGGTTAAGAAGGTACTATATAGAGCAGTAAGGAAGATAAGGCTGCAAAAAATATTGAAAAACACAAAACCAATGCATGCAGTGTTAGCATGTTGGCTATTATGTTACAAAATGTCATGTTTTGTAAGCTATTGATATATTCAGCCTGTTGGATGGACCTTTACAAACCTGTCACACATGATAGTGCTCCAGATGCTAAAGGTATCAAAAAAGTGATTGAAGTGATTTTTTTAATTACCAAAAACAGTGAGGAAAAGCCGAGTTCACTGCAAATGATATCCTCATTGCAAAATGGAACAGTGATGGAGAAAATCATATGACTTCCTTATAATATCCTGTCTTAATATCCTGGGGATGAAGGACAGAAGGACAAATTGCCGACTGGGTGAGTGACATTCTCCACCTATTGCTTTCATTTTCCTCTTCCTTCAGCTAATGTCCAGTCAGTTAACATTTAGCTGGATATTTACACTCTTAAGATTTGTCTGGTTTAAATATATCCAACATCTCGGTAATTGATATTCCGTAATCTGACCATTTATGTGTTTTCTTTAAAAGCATCATCTCTGCTAAACTATTTTGCCTCAGTGAGACCAGATAAAAAAAAAAAAATATCATTTGAAGTCTTCAAATGACTCGACCCTTCAACTTCACCTCCATCCCCTTCATCCTCCAACTCAAAGTCGGTAAATGAGCTGATAGATAATTTCTACCTAAAATTTCAGACATCATTGAGACCATTGCTCCAACTAAAGTTAAATTAGGCTTGGGTAGAACTAAGTCACCATGGACTAGCGATCCACGTGTACGGAAAGAAAAAAAGGAGTTTTAACAAAGGCCGAGAGAAAATGGCGTAAAACTCAACAACAAGTTCACAGTGAGATCTATAAAGACAGATGAATAGATGTCAGTTAACTTGGACCATCAAGTTTAGTTCTATGCATGGTGGATGGATGGGTGGATGGATGGATGGATGGATAGATAGTGTAGAATTAAATTTTATCAAAAAGATAATTCAGTGCATGTTCAAAGCAGAGACAAGGAGCCAATTCCCAGTTCTCAGTTTTATTTAAAACAGATTAACAAATTGCAGTTTACAGAGAAACATGCCCATTTTCTCTGGGCCAGATTAAAGATCTGACCACGAATGGTTTTCATGTCATAACTTTTATAGACACCAAAACTTTCCCAGGATCTAAGCGTCTCTTCTCCCTCGGTCTCTGCTCCAATCAGAACGTTTTTAAACAGTGTCTTGACAATGACTGGTTGTCAAGAATTATGCAGTCATAAAATGGAAGTGTCCTCCTCTTGGGTCCAAAGTTCATTCTGAGTTTTATGGTTTTATGGTCCTGGGTCCTCCCAAGCAAAACTCCTAGTTTCTATCTCAACACCCTAATCTACAGACATCCTGGTTTTACAGCCTGCAATAAAACTCTTTGTCTCAGAGGTCCTCAAAGGTCACACATACTCCCAACATTATCCAAGGCTCTGATGTTCCTCAAAAGGTGCCCAATTAAAATACTGGTCAAGGATGTGTTTCACAACCATGCATAATATAAAACAGACTTTTACCTTCTGAATGCTTACTAAAGATATAAAATAGCCCCAAAAACGTAGAATACAACAAATGATAGATACCATCTATCTATCTATCCATTATCTAAACCACTTATCCTCCAGGGGTTGTAAGGTATTTATTGGTGCCTATCTGGTACCCTGGACCCTCACACGTAAGGGAAACTCAGAGAGACAAATTAACATAACATTTATGGGGTTTTTTAACTGAGAGAGGAAACCAGAGTATCTGTAGGGAACCCATGCATGCGTAGGGAGAACATGCAAACTCTTTTTTTTTTATCCCATGGTTTTTTTTTCCATTATCACCCAGTGTCCATCTCTAAGTCTAGTCCTGAACATTGCTCTCCCTCCGCCAACCCCAGGAGGGCCCTACTGCTCAAGCCTCCTTCATGCTATGAGGATTGATGAACCCTTCTTTTCACCTGAGGGTGTGGGGATTCCCCAGCTGGACGTAGCGCGTGGAATGATCACGTTATTCCAGCCAGATCCTCCCCAATCCCTCAGGCGCCCCGGTCAGCCAGGAGGGGGCAGTGTACAGCCCAGAACTAGTGCATGTTTTTGTGGGAGTAGCTCACATTAGCTACTTAAGGGAACATGGGGAGAACATGCAAACTCCACACACAAAGGCCCTTTCGCCTTGCTGATGATATGGAGGAAAAGACACACCCTCACCATCCACAGCTTCCCCGGCGGGAATCAAACCTAGGACCTTCTAGCTGTGAGGTGAGCTGCGCTACCAGCTGCGCCACCGTGCTCCCTGAACATGCAAACTCTATGCAGAAAGACCCTGGGCCGGGATTCAAACCCAAGACCCTCTTGCTGCAAGGCAAGATCTTACAGAACTGTCTTGCTGCTACCCAATGCGCCATCACTAGAGAGTGGCGCTCCAGATAGATAGTTTACTTCAATGAGACAAAATTTGTTGCATTCAGATAAAGAACAGAGCTGCCACATCTTGTTTTCCATCACATCTATGAAAGTTTGCCTACAGACAGCTTACTCTAATGGTCTCTTCTTTTATCTAGGCATTTACTTCATTTCATGTCCTGTTTGAGTAAATAACTCTCCAGTTCACAGAGATAACAAATATGATCTACCGCTGTGAAGAATCATCGCTTGAGGCACAAACAGTCGAGAAGATGTCTTTAACTCAATTAGAATGGATGAAGAATGGGAATAAAATTTTACTGTGTAAGCAGGTGATTGGTTTTTTGCTCTGTCGTGATTGCTGCTGGAGTGGCTAATATTGCTTTGAGGCAGCTTTTCAGATATCACAAGCATCTGATAAACTGTGACAGACTTGCATAAGCATCGACACAGGGGATGACTTGCTGAGTGAGCAGTCTGATAAAGTTAATGTAAAACAACCTCAAACTAGCAACTCTTAGCCAATTTTAATCCATAGTATCTTCTTTATCTTTTATTGGTTTTTTGCATTATGTTACCAATTAAACTATGAAGCTAGATTTATTATCATTGCTCCCACTTTGTCTTCTGTTAGTTTTGATTGTACAGTACTTACAATGGCTGCAAATTGTACTAGCACAAGCGGTGTATTTTATGGTATGTTGGATTACTCTTTTCTATCACTGGTTGAAGTGTAATGTATGTTTTGAACCTGAGTTTTGTAACCATTTTTCCCTGAAAGAATAATATATTTAAAAAAATGTTCTTCTATTTTATTCAACCTTTCCACTCACTCTCGCTAATGCTGCATATTGTATCTAGATATAAACGCATTCTAGTCACAATGCTTCCTAGAAACCCACAGATGTATTGTTTAATAAACCCATTTTTAAAGTTTTATCCACTTTCATCCAAATATAACAGTTCCACTGAATAGAAGCCTTACTCCTTCTGTTGTTGACCTTTTGAATCAACTGATTCAAGCATAGGAAAAATATAAGACTGTTTTGGTTTTGGATCAACTAGCTTCAATCGGAACTATAACCTTATTATAAAATAATAGGGGCCAGAGAAGAATGCTTGGCATTTTTCTAACACTACTTTTGATGTTGTTAATATAGCAAATGTAGAGAGCTCATTATCTAGAGCAGTGTTTCCAAACCTTGGGTAGTTGCAGGCATTCCGTACAATTTTTTCTGTGCTCAGGATGTTAGGTTACCAAAATTATACTTGCAAATATTACATTTATAAAATACAAAGGACAAAAAAGTAATAACCTATATATCTTACAGTGTTAAACAAGGAGAAAATAAACAAAAACCTACAACTGATGTTTAACTTTTGTATGTATGTATGTATGTATGTATGTATGTATGTATGTATGTATGTATGTATGTATGTATGTATGTGGATGACAAAAAATTAAAAAGTCAGTGAGTGCACTAAGTTTCATAAATTCAAATCATCCTCTTTCAATCAGTTTCTATATTTCTCCTGCTCTATTTGCCCTAGTCAGATAGTGCACTTACAAAATCACTTGGGCCAAAACAGTATGAGCTTAGAGAAAAGAAAGAGGCTTATATGCTGGGGATATGAGTGGGCTCTGCTTCTGGCTCAGTTATTGACGTAAGTAAACAATTTACTCAAGCAGAGGTGCCTCCCAGATGTGAGGGATTTGACAGAAGAGTGTTAGACAACAATTATTCACTGTCACAGGATGGATGGATGGATGGATGGATGGATGGATGGATGGATGGATGGGGCAGGATTCATCACCAGCGCAAGAAAACAATGAATACTACTGCCGAGTCATGTTCATTATAAGTTTTGCTGGCAAGTACATAGGGATCCTTCTGGTCTCATTTTGTCAGCACCAGTAAAGAGCCACATGGAGATATAGCGAGTGTAACAACCCTCTCAGAGAGGTAACCGAGTCTCTACCCACACACACAAAGAGATAGTCACTCCAGCTCCATCATGCACTCCTCTGCGAGGACTCGAAAATCCCACATCACCTATGTTCACTAAAGGCTAAAAGGTTTCAACGCCCACGTTTACACCTCAAAGCAATTCCAGCTTTAAAGGGAAGGGCCTCCTACACTTGCAGTCCCTATAAGCCCACAGGCATGTTTTCATGTATGATGCTTTTGTGTGAATTTCTGAAGGATACAGCTACCGGGGTCACACATTACTAGGCAGTTTTTCTTCGATTATCTCTCAGATGCTATAATTAGTAAGACAGCTCCCCTGATATTCAGTAGGAGGAGCTGCATAAATCATCAGTCAAAGAATTAAGCCTCATCTGGCTCAGTTTTGACAGATGCGAGGATCTCTCTCTAAATTAGTTCAGTCTATACTTTTTTGTTAATTAACTATGTGCAGATCTGTCAGTAATCTTTTTAAACATTGTTTAATGAAAACCAAGTATTAACCAATTGCTCTTTTTTGCATTGAACATATACATGCAGACATTTCTGGCTTCATGCTGTACCTCATCTGTTTTTACATTAGATTTGACACCCTGCTGATTTTCTCCTGCCTCCCACTTCTGTCTGAAGTGCCTGCAATGCTGGTGTCATCCCCTATCTTATCTGTAGTACAGCGTAATGAGCCTATGCAGACTAAGAAGGAGAAATAGACACTGCAACTATCGCTAACAGCTACAACTGTGAGAAGGGCATACACACACACACACACACGCATATATATATTTATATATATATATATATATATATATATATATATATATATACACACAGTACAGACCAACGGTTTGGAGGCACCTTCTCATTCAATGTGTTTTCTTTCTTTTCATGACTAGATTGACAATTTCAAGTACTGTCATTTTTACTGGCATTTACAAGGAGTTGTACATTTTAGTGAGAAATCTCACTGAAAAAAGCTTTCAGGTCAGAGAGCTGTTCAGGAGTGCTTTCTCCAAGAAATTGAAGATTAACAAACCTGTCATAGTCTTGACAGATCTCCCCCACGGCTATCAGAGCCTTTAGGTACTCATTGGGTTGGTATGGGTTAATGTAGTGCAGTGAGCAGCTGTTCCTGGGGTCACCGTTGGATGCAGTGAAGTCAATGGCGACCTGGTAGAAGGAAATTACAACATGGGTATGCCACAAATAATAATAATAATAATAATAATAATAATAACAATAATAATAATAATAATAATAATAATAATAATAATAATAATAATAATAATTTTTATTTCAAAGCAACTTTCAAAAACACCCAAGGACACTGTACAGAGGAATAAAATAAAAACAACAAATAAACAAAATAAAAGCATGCATACATAACCGAAGATGACTCAAGCAAATCACTCTGGTATAGTATGTTGACCTAAATAAGTGTGTTTTAAGTTTGGATTTAAACATAGGAAGAGAGGCTATGGTACCCAGGTCAGAGGGAAGACAGTTACAGAGCTGGGGAGCGGAGCGGCTAAAAGCTCTGCATCCCAGGGAAACAAGTTTAGCCGGAGGAACTAATAGCTGGAGACTGGAGGAAGAGTGAAACAAGCGAGCTGGGGTGACGATAAGAAGGTCAGATATATATATGAAGGAGAGAGATTATGAAGTGCCTTGAAAGTGATGAGAAGTATTTTGAAGATAATTCTTTGTTTTATAGGAAGCCAATGGAGTTGTTGCAAAACAGCGGTAATGTGTTGAGTAGAAGGTGGTCGTGTAATGATCCGTGTCGCAGAATTATGGAGGAGTTGCAGCTTTGTTTGTTCGGGAGACCATAAAGAAGTGAGGTACAGTAATCAATTCGAGATGTAACAAGGCTATGAACTAGAATGGCATTGGTTTGAGGGGTAAGAGAAGGACAGAAGCAAGCGATATTACGAAAATGAAAATATGCAGAACTGGTAATATTGTTGATATGAGACTGAAATGAAAGTGTGCTATCAAGGATGACATCCAGACTCTTCACTTGAGGTGAGTGATAGACTAATGAGTCATGAATAGATATGGTAAGACAGTTAGATGTTGAAAGGGCTGAGGAGGTTCCCACTAAAAGAACGCCTGTTTTGGAGATGTTAAGTTTTAAAAAGTTCAAAGAAAACCAAGAATTAATTTCTCGAAGGCAGAGGGTAAGACAGGTTGGTGCAGGAGACAAATGAGTAATGGTAGACAAATAGAGCTCGGTGTCATCAACATAGCTGTGAAAATGTATGAGGAAGTATGTAGACAGAATTTGACAGAATGTGACAGCATTAATAT
The DNA here is from genome assembly GCA_028564705.1 of Apricaphanius iberus. Taxonomy (NCBI): domain Eukaryota; kingdom Metazoa; phylum Chordata; class Actinopteri; order Cyprinodontiformes; family Aphaniidae; genus Apricaphanius; species Apricaphanius iberus. The sequence continues at coordinate 1,629,369 of JAPXFQ010000166.1, read as the reverse complement.
TCCTCTAAAATGCCCACTTAGAACTTCAGGTCTATTTAAAATAACTTTTTATTCATGCAGTTTACAGACAGGGATAAAGTCAAATTACTTCCTATAAGAATCACCTTGATTTACTAATTCTGAAACTAAAAACACTCATGAGGTCGCTTTGTTAAATACAGTGATAGACGCTGACATATTTGGAGAGAGAATGTGCTTTTGGTTAAAAAATTTACAATCAATTCTTGATTGACTTTTTAATGTGAAGTTTGCCTCTTTTTGGTCGATCAGAACCTCATGAGGTCTCCCGAACTGTAAGCAAAAGCTTCCTTGAGCTGGGTTCTTTGGAATACTTCCAGGACACTTTGCCTGACACAGCACTTGTTCACACCCTTAAAAAATTACTTTTGTGTGAAGTTGTGAAACAGGTTTTCTGCCAAAACCTTTGAACAGGGGCTCGGTCTCGCCTTCTAATGGTCAGTAATTGCTTTTTTCTTCATATAATTTGTGACCTAAAGGCTGACAGAATCAACTGTTTGGCTAGAGATGCAACATATCTTTTGAACCAAAAAACACGGGTGTCAATCAAGAGATGTAGGTCAGCTGCATAACATAGGTGATAGTTTGATTCATTGCACATGTACATATTGATTGATTAAATAGAAGCACTTGATGATTCTACTTATAATTTTTTTGTTAAACTGTAATAATTTATGACTGTGGATAAATAAAGAAACCTACTGGTGTCTACTATTGTTTTAGTTTTTTTGTAAGTTGATATTAGACAACAAGACTGATTAGTTTTAGAACATTATTATAGCTTTATAAAACTCCTTATTGATACACTTGATTGCATTTTTTTCTTGTTGTTTATACCAGTCTTTTTCCAGTGAGTGTCGCTTGAATAAGTTTGAATACATAAGAATAAATGATAATCAAAGGTAAGTACATCAGTATTTTACTCCCACATAGGCTGAAGAAGCTAAAGTTCCCATGCATTGTTCATGCAAACTGTTGCATCAACAGGTTTCATAATCTTACTTACATCCACCAACAACTAAAGGAGAAGAAGCTGTACCGAGGGCAAGGGTTACCAAATTGAAAAAGTTTCTGTTTTTCCCTTAGGCTGCTAACATAAAACTAGCACTGTACAAAGATAAAAAAAATGCTCTTAGGAATTAAAACCAAACATGCTGTGTTCTACAGCTTCTTCTTCCCTTCAGCCATCAGACTCTTAAATCATTTTTAAATGACTCTGGTATATAACAGCCACACTATGCACTGCTACTGTTGTAAAACATTTTTAAAAAATGCTACCATGCCATGTGCATATTGTTGTTGTTTTTAACCTATACTTGTTTAAGTATTTTATATTACTTGATTATCTTTACTTCATTATATTTTACTTCTTTTTATCTGCACCATCACATCACCCAATTCTTAGTCTGTAAACCTGTTTTACTGGCAAGGGCAATAAAGTGATTCGGATTTTACTAATGCAGAAAATATATAATTATAGGTAAACCTAGATAAATTGGCAAACTGCTGCCTTGTGAAATCGGCAGCTAGTAAACACAGATTGCATAGCTCACCGTAAAATGTATCTGGCATCCTCCCATGATGTAATCTAAGAAGGAGTAGACTCTGTGGAGCTGAAAGGAAAAAACAAAGGAACATTTCCATCAGGCCAAACCTTTGGATAGAGTTCATAGATTTTTAGGTCTATGCTCTGCAACACAATGACCATCTATATTAAGAAGAATTGCTATTCAGTAAACCATAATTCAACTTGATTGACTGTAATTTGGAAAAATAGATTACAACACATCTTTTAGAAACAGTGAATACAAATGTATTCTGATTTTTCAGAATGTTTTTATGAATTAACTTTTTGCTTATAAAACCTGTTTTATGGTGCTAATTACAGATGGAACCTGAGACAACAACTTATTCAACTTCACTTTTTCTTGACTGTTCTCATAAATTCTCATAAATATAGGACTTTTCTGCAGCAGACTCCTACCTTCAGGTCACTGAGAATGACAACTCCTGAATTTTTATAGTTTCTCTTCTTCTGTTTGTACTTAGGATTCACACAGTCCCATGAAACCTTCAACAAATTGAGTTAGATACAAAAGGAAAAAAAAAATTAAAACAGAAGCAACAGTTGTATTGCATTCTAATGACATAAAAGCAATGTGAAATTTGGTTCATGTCAGATAGATTTCAGCAACATGAAGTGAGAGGCATGCTGGAAATGGATGAAGCAGTTACATAGCCTCCTCTCCTCTACTTTCCTCTGCTCCGTTCTGCCTCTAAATTCACTGACCTTATTTCCACTGGAAATTTTCTGCATTTCCCTGAATGTGGCATAGAACTCGCCGATGAAATCATGCTTTCCTCTGGAGTCATAATCCCACACTAGGCACTATGACACACAAAAACACTGCTTAAACCCTCAGTTTGCCTCTGAATATACAATACTTACATAGTGCATTGCCTGACTAAAGAAAGAAAGCCAGAACTGATGCAGTGAATAGCTTTGCATTCATTAAACAGCATGCATTTAACGCACATTCCTATAGCTATGTGGAAAATATAGCTTTAGGAATCCCACACAAGATTCAGCCAACATTTTATGCTACATATTCATATGTGTTGTTGATGTGATCAAGTGTATCTGAATCAGACAAAATTTTATTCAGCAGATCCGCCATAAAGGAAGAAGAGTAATCCTTTCTGGTCAGTGACACGAATTCAATCAATACAAATCAAACAAAGAAACAAAAGAAGACAGAAACTAGGAACAAGTTGTTACAAGCGGTCCACTGTAAGATTAAAACTATAAAAATAGTACTAAATTGTTATCTTTAGAGGAAGAAATGTCTTTGTAAAATAATCTAGAGTGATCATGTCAGAAATTAGAAACGGAAAATGTAAAAACGTTATGTGTTACGATGAGTTCGGTCAACAGCAGCAGGCTGAGTGATGTAGCCATTATGCTGGGTGTTTACTTCTCAAAGCTGTGTGGGCAGTGCTTTAATGTGGGGCTGTTTCTGATGCAGGTTCAGTAACACTATGTGCCCAAAAATGAGCTGTTCTGAGTACAATAATACACTGATTGACCATGTTTTCCAACAACAGTTTATTTTTTCATTAAAATGAATTTGTGATATTGCATAAACGTACCGATAGATCATGTCTCATTATGATGAATTTGTTTTTTGTTTTTTTGGCTGGGCAGTGCAAAATATGTGTCCATCTAATATAAATCAAAAATACTGTTTTAGGATTGCAATCATGGACATTTGGACTTCCGTCATTAAGTCTTACCTTGAGTTTCCGCTCTTCGTCGCAGCTGCACAAAGATATGAGTGACACTTTAAAGGGCTCCCACACTGGGTTCAAGTTGTTTTTAATCACCTGTTGAGTGAGGACAACAACTCATCAGAACCGTGATGATAAAACAGCTTTATACACCTTCCCCTGTTCACCTTTGCTACCATTGTCAATTCTCTGCATCCAATACATAAATTATGAAAATGATTACTTTTCTGAGCTTAAAATTATTTATTCTTACATAAAAAATACAATATACTTTATAATATTATTGTTGAAATGTCATCTCAGTCCACTTCCATTTTATTAATGTAAAAAAAAACATTCTGAACCTATGGACTTGACCACTGTATATCAGTTTATGTCTCACTGTAGCTAAGTATTTTTGATTAATTATGCAAATTGATCATTATAATAATGCTGAAATTACACCTTTGATAAAATTGTATCCTTTCTTTAACAGATTTTCTCACAAACCCTATAATTTTAACCAGATTTTTCCATACACTATAATGACCATATTTGAACAAATATCTTTAATAACCAAGTCTGAAAGATATTATATACTATATAATAAAAGTTACTTTAAATCATTTTTTCTATAATAGTGGATAAATACACGTTCAAAATCAGCAGGTATGAAATTAAAAGCGTCATTGCAAAGAATTGTTTTTCATGCATAAGAGTTTGTTATAGAAAGACCCGAAGCATCAAATGGTATATGAGGAAAATGACCAACTACACTAATTTAGGCTTAAGTCCCAGATTTTTAAAGGATAGTAACACAGTGAAACATTCTATATGCTACTCTTTTTGCCAAAGTGCACTGACTACCTCGGTTCTGTGGACAAGCTGTTCAGTTCCATCATCGTTGATTCGAAATATTTCCAGAAAAGGGTCTGACTTGCTGAATAGATCCTGTGACAGAAGATACAAGAAAACTGGTAGTCCAGTGGTTTATTTTAAACATCCCTGAGGTGACATTATGTGACATTTCTTAGACAACAATCTCTAAAACAGCTTTAGTGACTTCTTAAACATTTTTTCCCTTTTTAGTCTGTGATAAAGATTTGCTTGGCTTGAGAATAAATTATCACATTCAAACTCTGATGTTCAGTGTATTTCACAGCAATAATGAGATAGTTTGACAGATTTGAACATTGAAGTTTACTGATTATGTACCCTCCCCTGTTAAAATTTCCAGTATTTCTGATTTGAAGCATCTTGACACAAAACTTGCCAAATGGATCATGAACTAAGTGGATTATTGAAGCAAAAGCAAAAGAACGAACTTGTTGCATTTTGGGGAGGATGTGGATAGTTTTCCTTCAAATTGCAAGACACAAAAATGGAAGCTGCCAGATTAATGTTCTGCTCCTAATATCTATTTAGAAGTTATCAGATAATTAGTCTGAAATGAAAGAGAAAGTTACAGATTAACTGATGTAGACTGAGAGTTTTTTTTTTATTTCTGATGAAGACAAAGACGCAGACACAAATTAGACTCGACAAAAAGTTGTGATGATTGAACCAGTCATCATGAGGTTGGAAATAATGAAAATCCTACTTTTAACTGAGGTTAAAGTAAAGCTGTTTGATTTTTGTATTTAGTTGTTGCATTTTTTTCTCCTAAAACTTGCCTAACTAACTTTGAGCAGCCCTGTAATCTACTTAATGCCTTAATATTAAAGATTCACTTGTGGGGATTTGTTTTTTTACACCTATTCATTTTTCAGGTAATCAAATTAACTCAGCTGTGGTTTACATCCCCAATGTATAGTAAATGAATATACTGCCCAAATAAAAATGCATGACATCTTTCTCATGCTTTATAGGAATTTGTGGTAGCCTCTAATTATCTTGTCTGCAAGGCATCTGAGAGCAGCAGCAACACAGATAATTTAGGTCAATCGATTCTTCAGGGAGGAAAACAAATAATTACAGTTTTGTAAGTCTGTTAGTGTGTATATTAGTGTGGCTGTGGTACACGGATGTACACACCAGGAGACAGTTAAGGACGCATTTCCCGCCACATTAGCCAGATACATCTCCTGAGGGACTGGAGGGGAAAAAAAGAAAAAAGAAAATAAAAATGGGGAGCTGGAGTTTCATTTCTTTGTTGCCATCACAACCAGTAGCCAGCGCGCTTCAGCTCCATGGCTTGATGACAAATGCATGTCATTCATTCATTCTCTGGCTAACATGACATTATGCTAATCTTTACCAGTTACCACAATCCATACTTAAACTTTTTTCACCAGCGTACATCCCCTGACCTATAATTGAAAACGCTTTAGTGTTAAGTAATCACTGAGAAAAGTGGTAAAATGAACTGCTATATTAATTCACAAATGTTTCTGTTTTTAGAGATCACTATTAGTTATCATGATCATGTAACACAAAATGAGACGTTTGTGCATTTAGCCCAACTGTAGATCATTTTCTTACCTTCATTATTAGGCCAGCTTTACTTGTGTGATTAGATTCAGAACAGGATTATGTTTAGGCCAGGAGCCAAATGCAACATTTGTTTAGAGACCAAATTCTTCAAACCATACTGAGTGTGAAGCAGCTGTGTAACAGATGTGTCTCAGGTACCTCTGGCTGTTATGTTTGCTCATCATTAGGCTTTAAACACTTTCCATTTAAAATATTTAGGGCAAAAAAGGTTTCAGTTGATAGTCTCAAAAATTACCTTTTGAAAATGCATAGATTTGATATCTGTGATTGCCACTCATTGAAAATCCAGATTTTTAATTACGCTATTGTAAAACTGGAAAAAGATTATCCAAGACTCACATTTCCAGTTTAATGGATTTATTGTAGCATTTTTATCACTTATTTACCATTAATTTACCTTACATGTTATAAATATGCTCCAAGGAACAGAAAGCCGTGCAATCCACTCAACTGTCTGCATGTTTTGGACAAACTATGTGGTTTATTTCTGTACCAGATTGATGTTACAGATTGAATAAACTCAGATGCAAATATGCCCAATTCATTCAGCAGAACTCTAGTTACTTTTGTGTCAGGTTGCATTTGTACTTTCTTCGCTCACACACATCGAACTGATCAACCGAGAAATATACCTCGAGGTGTACCTAGAAGATTTGGTGCTGTTTTGAAGGGTGGTCACTGAATGAAAAATAAAAAATAAAACTTTAAAAGTTCAACATTTCTACAGTTTGTGAATCACATTTTTCCATTTTCTTCTATATTTACTTGTTCTCTACCTCCGGATTCTCTTATCTAACAAAATTGCTCAGACTGTTTTAAAGAACACCTGGCAGCAGAACAAGCAAAGAAAATGTTGATTCTTGGCTCTCCCTAAAAATAACAAACAATGCTGACATTCAGGTTTGTTGTTGACTGGTTTCCACAGATAAATAGTGATGATTGCTCCAAAGTAAATCCGGTCTTTCATCTAAATAGACATAAAATGTTAGAGCATTTTCTGACATGTTAATTGCCTGAATGAGCAGGGATCTCAGAAGTAATTAGTTTAGTTAAGGCAGTAGTAGCAGGTGGACTCTTTAGAATTTAATTTATCATCTTTCCTGAAAGGAAACGCTGGACTTCATATGAAGAATGCTTTTCTAATCATTGTTGACCTCATGTAAGAGTTCAAGTGGATTCCACTGTCAGAGCTGCTGCAAGTTTCCCGCTGCACTTCTAAACCTAAATGAACCCGCTGTCTTGCTGTCTGCACCTTTAGGAATCAAGGTCACCCCATGAAGCTGCTCTCCCAAGGCCTTTTCCAAAGAATCTGGTGTGACTTGAGATTATCAGAATTGTAAGTAGAAGGAAGCTCTTGCTGTCTTTTTGATTGAAATGTCCCCAGGGCAGAGTTTGAACGTGTGTGAGCCAGAGCAGCTGAGGTCAGTAATACCCAGCCTTAAAATGGCAGTAGCAAAACACATTTCTCCTCTGAAATTATGTGATTGGTTGCAATTAGATTTATATGTTCGATTGTTGTCATAATCAGTTTATTCTCAGTCCAGTTTGTATTAGATTTGTTAATGGAAAATCGGCCATTATTATAATGCAGCATGACATTGGGAATGAAATGTTATCTGAGCTCTTGGGTTTTGTAGTAGTTTCAACCTTTATTTAGTAAAGCAAGTGTGGTTCTTCTCACCTTATCATCCAACTTCTTAGCACAGAAGGAGAGCTCCACATACCCGTTGTTGCCAGAAATTTCTTCAGCATGTACCTGAATGAAAAATAATAGTCAGTCAAATTTTCTGTGATTTTCTAGAGATGTAACTTCATGATTAATAAATTAATAAGTCATTTCATATTTTGCCGTTTCTTTGTTTTTTAGATAAAACATTCATGCTTGTAGAACCAACAAAGACATCAAAGCATTTAATGGACTATAAAGATAAATGGCAGGATTTCAAACATACACAAAGGGCTGTATTCAGTGACGGTTCTTTTGTTTAAGATAAAACCATGATTAAGATGTTACCAAGTGGAAGAACATGAAAGTTAAGATGTGATTAAAAAGCTTTTCTATCACAATAATTCAAAAGAATAGATCTGAAATTACAGCTATCAGGGGAAAAGGATTTATTTGATCATTATTCTATAACAAGAAAAAAAATAGCAACCAAGATCGTTGATCAAAACTACTTGATTAACTAATCACCAATGCAACAGTTAAAATACACATTTGATCTTTGGGATGCAATTGTTTACAAGGCCCTTTCCAACCATTTTTTTGTTCATTATTTTAGAATAAGGATGTAAGAAAAGTGGTAAAAATTTGAGAAATCCAGCCTTTCGAGGAAGGGTAGTAACAGCAACCAAACTCTTAGATTACGTAAAAGAGCTTCGAAAAGTTTTAGAAAAATTACAAACTAAGCGCCACATCTGAGACTGTCCAGTCAGCATGTCAAATGTCCATAACCTTACATTTAGAAAAAGTAAAGCATGACTTGTTTGGAATGGTTGACAGAAGAAAGCATATCTTCTATGAAAGAATTTGGAAACATAGCTTGGGAAAAAAAGCTGTTTTGATAGCTTGGTTAGAAATAGAGATATTTAGAGAAAACAAGAATCTGGTCATCAGTATAAACACATAATACTGTCAAGCAATGTGATTGAGGGGTGAAGATGACCACAAACTTTTTTTTACACTGAAGAATTCTTGAGTAAAATTCCAAACCATCTGAGCGAGAGAGAGGAAGTTTGGATCAACAATCCCAAACCTTGAAATAAATCTCCATAGAATGTCTGCAAAAAGAAAGGCTCAAGGTGATGCAATTACCTAGTAAATTTTCAGAACTCACCCTGATGAAATGCTTTGGTAGGACCTTTAATGTAGTATCTCAATTAACTGAAGTGATGCTATGAAGAAGGGTGTGTCAAAAACCCTAGACAATGACTTTAGAGACTGGAAAATACCTAGAGAAAATGACTAAGTTATTATTGCTTAATTTATTCATAGCTGTATTAAATGCCGTGATACTTTAAAGACCCACTCCATAACTTTTACACCATAAAACCATGTGATTTTGAAACGTTGGTGTGACACAACACCATTTTTGATGTTCGTTTTCAGGGGTGTCACTACATGAGAGGGTCCTCCTGCTGTTTACCACACTATAAAACTTTTCACATGGACTGCTTCCTCGGACATACTGACTGAGTTTCGCTTTACGGCAGTGTGCTACGCACTACCTAATGATATAAAAACCCACGATTTTGAGACTTGACCCATGGCATATCCACCAAAGAAACTAAAGAAGATGCTATCAGAAAAGGCGAGGGAAATAAGCTGTTCCCAAGCTGAAAGCTGCCAGAGCCTCGCCGCTGGAGAAAACTAAATAACCTCTGATTCCTACTGGGCAAACGGATGGGCTCGGTGTTAGCCACAGAGCTGGACGCTGAGCTGAGCTAGCTTCTCACCCCCAAAGAAGACACTATCAGAAGAAGCGAAGAAAAGAAACGGGCTGCAAGAGCTGAAAGCTACTGGAGCAGAAAGCTGCAAGGGGCTTCACCGCTGCAGAAGGCCCTTTATGATGATTCATACCGGGGAGATTCCGTTCTGCAACCGGTGTGAATCGGGGTTAAGGAAAGTTGTAGTGTTTTGTCAGCGGAGCAGCAAGATGGGAAAAGAAAAGTCGGAGAACATTTCCTTCTCTCCACTGTTGTGAAAGATCTTTTATGTCAAACTGTTACTCAGTTTAGGTCAAAGTAGGATTACCTTCTAAAACCCTGTGTTACAATTTTTTGTTCAGTGTGGTCAGCCGCTGTGAGTGAGACGTTAGAGATACAGCAGGATGTATGGGTGCTGAACTAGCCATTTTGCTACCCGATTGGTAAGTAATAAATGCTTGCTCTAGGGTTATTTAGGCATGATGATGTGATACAATGCCAGGGAAACTGTATGATGGTTTATTAGCTGACATGCAATTAGTTTGATGTTTTGTTGTTTTGGCTGGCGAGCTGTAAAGCCATCAGTACAATTGCTCGGATGCCCTCCATAGAGATTTCCACATCCACTTTGGCTGTCGGATAAGTCTTACTATTAGCCAGCAGCTTCCATGTCAATGAAAAGATTATAAAACCACCATATTCCTGTTTGTTTATGCATTTTTGTTCACTATATAGTTTCAGCCCATTTCGTGGTGCATTACCGCAGCGTTTAAGTGCGCTTTATTCAGATTAAGTGATGTTTTCCTGACTTAAATTATTGCTAACTCATTAGCGGAAGTAGCTCTGTTTTTATTCACATTATTTGGTCATGATGATATGATACAGTGCCGTGTTGTGCCAAGATAGTTGTCTCCATGAGAAATGGTATCCCCTGAAGCAAAGTCACTTGCTCATTAAAGTGGTGTCTGCTTTCCTCCACTGTTTGATGGTTTATCAACTGACACACAGATGTTTTGTTGTTTTGGCTGGTGAGCTTGTAAAACCGTCAGTACACTTTTTCAGAAGCGCTCCAAAGAGATTTGGTTTTACGACAGTGACATTATGCAGCCAGCCATGAGAGGGCAACAGAGTGCAAATATCTGGAAAGTTAAGGATTGTATCTTTAAAAAGGAGATTCGAGGTGAAGCTTCAACTACATTTGCAAGTTAAAAGCATATGTTTTTACTTGCACGCCTTTAAAACAGAATTTAAATACTGCATTTGGAAAATGACATTTTATTTTAGAAAATAACAATTCTGTAAATCACAGTGACACGATAATCAAGGTGATATTTTGAAGTGGTATTTACCTATCTTAGAATGACGGCATGTCATAATAAAATGTGCAGAGAACCATTAGCCATAAACTTTAACACCCCAACTCCCACAGATAATGTGGTCTCAGAGTGCATAGGCTATATGACTCATGGAAAAGTCTAAATGGAGTGTCCAGTACAACAGTAAAACAGCTGGAAACTTGACTTCTTAAAAGTTCCTGTTATTTTTTTTTCTTTAAACCTGTTGGTTCAAAAGAAAAAAAGTTTGAGCTTGTGGTTTTAAAGAATCAATGAGCACCCTCTGCTGCTCCCACTGTGCTGCTTTTCTCCCACGCTCAGAACTTCAGCTTGTTCTCCGCTCACCTGTGGGAAACTGATAGACAACTGACATCAAGCTTTAGGGTTTGGGGCTGTGAAGCAACCATGGCCAAGCCTGGACAAAACCTGACGGTGATGAATTACAGACTGGAAAAGTTTTTGTTTTTGTTGTTTGTATCAGAAAGAATAACAAGACATGGAGCAACGAGGGAAGGTGAGCGGTTTTGTAAAACATGAAGATAGAGGATACATGCATGTATTCGGAAATTTCTCATTGTTGAGATTGAGGCCTGGTATCATTTAAATGAGGTTTTGCTTGTTCATGATGAAGGCCTGGATTGCGCATCATTCAGGTTTTTAGTTTTCTGTGTATGGCAGAGACAGTTGAAAAGCAGAGTTTGCATGCAAACAACATTTTCTCTTCATACCTTTCTTTTTTTAAGCATGCAGCAGACCTAATGGGCCTCATTTATCAAACTTGCGTACGACCAAATCAGTGTGTAAATGTTGCGTACACAAAAAATGTACACTTTTCGGCATTTATCAATCTGGACGTGAGCGTACAATGGCCAAAAAATATACACCAAGTCAGGAGGTGGTGTAAATTTTACACCCATTTCAACCTTCATCTCAACACGCAAAAAACATGCATAAAATTCAAGATTTAGACAACATTAAACATTCCCATGCTGGAAAAATTATGCCTACACCTCTCACATTACAAATATGCAATTTCATGAAGTTATGTTTGGGTTATGTCATGATCGTCTTTCATATTAAATAAACAAGGGGCGCTTCGCACACCAGAGGGCTCCAAATTGTAGTCGATTTAAAAAGTTACTGCCTTAATTGCTGCAGTTAGTGTGCGAGCCGTCTTTTTTCTTCCTTTCAATATTACCCATGTTTTCGGCTGCCCAATATTTTTGGAACGGATGTGCGTGCTTATCCCCTTTTTTATGATAGTCTGTCATCAATTAAGGTGCAAAATGTCAAACTCTAAAGTCTCCCACAAACTGTCAATTTTTCAATAGCAGCAGCATACAGAAAAATTGAAGAAGAAAAAAAAAATTATCTCTCCCGTAATGTGGCTTAGATAAAAATAAAAACCTAAATAGACCTAAAGTGGTAGTGAAACAGTTACTATGTAAACATTCTGTAACACATATGAATATAAATGAATAAAAAGTAACTAGAAATGTTCTATGTACAACATGATGTGCAGTGTATGGTTACAGCTTAGATGTTGTTGTAAGATGTGCGCACAGCCGCGGCATCGTGTCATTCAGGTCCCACTGCAGGTTTTATCCGTACTGGGTGTTCTGGCCACCAGCTTGTAATATAACAATGAATAACTGATGTCATGCTTTAGGTGATTGAGGTTGTTGGAGCATCTAAAACCCTCCGTTCCAAGCGCACACAAGACGCACCATGGAGCTGGGTCTGCTTGTGACCTTTTCCTGCTGGTGAAGTTCCTCTTTTTAACAATCTTGGTCGTCTGCCGTTCAGCATGTCGCAAAAACAAGCGTGGAAGAGGCGGTTGGTGAATGTTTATAGGCGTGACTTTCATAAATACGCTGTTTCATCTGTGACATTTATCAACAAGCGCGGTCTTTACGCACAATCTGGGCGGATCCGACACGTTCATAAATCCCACGTTGAGTCTTGCGTATTTGGAATATACATCCAAAATATACACCGTTTTCTGCACAAGTTTGATAAATGAGGCCCATTGTGTGCATTAAATGTTCTGTTTTTCCAAAGTGTTGCTTTAAACCTAATTTAATCTACCAAAAAATCTGATCGGTTGTACACCTGGTTGCATTTAGCCCTTTTGGAATTCCAACTGAAGGGACACATATTTATGCTAATTTCCTATGTAAATACATAGTTTAGAGCACAGTTTAAAGGCACTGGATACCCTGAATACCTGATTGATCTTAAAAGCAGGAAGTTTCGATGAACATTTTGCAAAGGTGTTCTCTTACTACAGCCCATGAAAGCTTATTCTAAGTGAGCAAATCTAAGTGAAATAGTTTTGTTTGTGAAAATAGAAAATGAAATGGCATGATCAAAACCAAGTTACTTGTTGTCTGCGTCAAGCACAAACTGTTCAGTCAAATTCCCATCGCCAAAAATGTTGAGGTTGTGAATTGCAACAGCTTATTTGGTTTTCTTTTTTCAAAGTTTGTACAAAATTAGCAAGTTACTTTTGCTGAATCTGTTTCCACAGTCGATTGCTCTCCAAATGAATCCCATTTTATTCAGATGATAACCAGTTACAACACAATCATATTTTGCCTCCTAATGCTATCATATAAAAATACCAATAATAACCAGCCCTGAGTGTTTATATATGTGTTTGTATTGTGTAAGAAGGTTCATGCTGCTTCTAGTTCTCTATTAACATATTAAAATATATTAATTCACCTGTTGGATAAGATTATCTACATTGTTGGTCACGGTGGTTCATTAACCTCCGAATTATAACTTTTTACATTTTCCTCTATTGAGTTGTTATAGAATTTTTCGAATGGGGGACTGGCTATTTTGACTTTCACTTAATGAGCCCACGTTGTATCTCACAGCACAACTAATGATCTACAAAAATATCCTTGTTGTTTATATCCGAATTGCCTCTGCTGCATCTGAGGAGACAACCATGTGGTAAAATCGACCTCATAATTATCTACTGCCTATTGCCTGGTGCATTGTGTAATAAATGCTTCATGTTACTGGGGGCGCAGAAGGATCAAAATTATGAAGGTACTCTCGTTATTTTTCTATTCCCCAAAAGGATGTGAAAACTCCCTTGTTTAATATTTCACTATAAATCTGGAGCCCTGCGAGAGGTGAAATGAAATTCATGCTCTGATATTAGATCTTTTAATTAATATTTTGATTCTGTTCTGTCAAATCTCATACTCGATTTTTGGTGCAGCCAGAGGTAACATACAAGGGAAATATTTCAGTTCACGTATAAAAATTAGATCTTATCTGACAACTTATACTTTTAAACCTGCCCGAAAAATTCGGAACAATCGAACCCGAGGAATAATAGTGCCATCAGATAAACCTCTCTCAATCTCATTTTGCACAAAATTTATTAGAACAGTAGGACCCGAGAGAGTAAAGCATGATGAAGCACTGCTAAAATGGTGCTTAATGAACCAGCAGCATCTCTCATCTACATCTGAGAAACGACATATGAAGCAGTGCCATGCCTAAGTATTTATATCCCTAAAACCTTTCGAACATTTTGTCACGTTTCAACCAAAAACTTCAATGTATTACATTAGGTTTTATATGTGTGTATGAGAATGGTTTTCCTCACAAGGGACAACACTGATGGTAAAATGGATGAAGCTAAATAGAGGGTAATCCTGAAGGAAAACTTGTTAGATGCCTAAAAACACTTGAGACTGTGGTTTAGGTTCAATCTAGAGTTAAATCAAGTTGAAAATCTGTGGCAAGACTCAAAGATTTCTGTTCAGAGATATTCCATCCTATGTGATGAAGTTTGAGCTATTTAGGTAAGAAACATTATCAAAAAGATTTGCCTCTACCTGTGAAAGCTTGGAGAAACATACTCAAAATTCCTTTTAGCTGCTGTACTCTCAGAGGAGCTGAATATATACACAATCTACATTTCAGATTATCTATATATTTAAAAAGTGTTTGCTTTTAATTCTACTCTACAGTTATGTATAATTTTGTGATGACTCATTACATGAATTCCAATAAAAAATATCAGCTTTGTGGCTGTAACATGACAAAATATGCAAATTTTCAAGAGGTTATAAATATTTCTGTGAGGCCCCATTGTTAACCATGGCGTTTATATGTTTATCATTATTGATTATAATGCCTTCCCTGAACTGTGTGGTGCTGTATTTAATAGGAATTACTCCCTACGGTACAAAAGACCAAAATAAACATTTAGAAATATGATGATCTTCATGAACTCTTCATACAAATAGTTAACATCTCCAATAATAACAGAACAAATTTGAAAATCCTGTGAAAGAAAACCACCCACAGTATGGTATGAGTAGAAACTGGTGAGGGCTTAAGAAATAAAAATAAGAACATCCTCATTTTTGCCATACATTAATTCAGTAATGCACAGGGTCACAGGCACATAGAAAAAGCTTACTGTGATTGTGGACTTTCCAGCATATTTCCCATACTTAAGCAGCAAAGGTTTTATCATCTTCTTCTGGGCCACGATCTGCAACAGGCAACATAAGCAAATCCCCTTTAAGCCCACTGCAGTTAGGAAGAGTGTAACGTAGTCTGAGTCATCAACAGCAGTAACTGTTATCAATCACAAACACTAGACCTGTTAGCACTTGGCACACATCACCAGGTATCTTAACGTTATAAATAGTCTGTGTGAACTGATTCAATCATGCTTAGTCATGTTTTTTTTTTCAAGCATGTCAACAAATTGAGCTTATGAAATGGTAGCATCTGCCCACCTGACCGAGTGTGCACTCCATGCCTCCCAGAAAGTCATCGTCACGTGTCCCTATGCTGTGAGTCCCGTGGATGTCGTAGACCTCAAACCGCAGCTTCTGTACCTCCTCAAAGTAGTAATCCAGACCAAAGACCTTCGCAAACAATGGGTGTAAGTTGCTCTTGATTACTTCTGTCCTGTCCAACTGAGAGAAAACATGTTCGAAATCAGACTTCCAACAAATATTCTTAAGCACTAAAATATTCCCCTTTGTAATCACTGTAAAATCATCAAAGCAATAGTTTGCTGTGAGGAAAGGAAATCAATTTAAAACCAATTTCACAGACTGTTTGTGACATCAGCCTTCAATATAAATCAGAAAATATAACTTGCAGCACACTCATCTTCCTACTTATTTTGAAGCACTACAGAATATATGGTCATATGATATTAAGCTTCCACCCAGGAAACGACATAAGAGACAACTGGAGAGCTCTGACATTTAATCTTGGCTTGAAAAAAAATAAATCTTGACGGTCTTTGACTGACGGACAAAAAGCTGAACTCACTTAGACCCCATGTGCTCAAGATGTTGGTTACTTGAACACTGCAATGCTACACAAATCTTCATATGGGGAAAAAGGTATTAAAAATATTTTATATTCTGCAGAATATCACCCAAAAAAGTTTTTTTCTGTTCTGTACACATTCTTACAAGCTTTGACATGAATTTTGTACATAAACATACAAATCTCCCAAAATAGAGAGAAAAGAGTGTATTATGAGGCCAAAAAGAGCTCAGCTACCAATAAATTAGAGACAGCGAGGGTTTCGGCGGTCATCTAAAATGTCACTTCAATATCTTTCAGTTATTTCTGAGTCATCTCTTCAGTGCCTGTGAAGCAGGTTCAGACTTAGTGGTATGATGACTTTAGAATGAGGTGACAGACCTCTCTTGTCTCTCATTTCTCGCTCTGGTGGAGATAAGAAAGAAATACAGATTTTTGGTTATCCACGATTACAGCATTTCTTGTAAGACTTTTATACTCTAGAGAGATGATGATCTGTCTTCTAAAATTGCCTGTGCCATATAAAGATAGAAGTGGAAAGCACTAACATCCATCTATCCATTATCTATGTCCCTATCCTTGAAGGGCCCGGGGGGGGGGGGGGGTACGTTTAAATGCACATCTAAATCAATATTTTGGCAGAAATCGGACTAATGGCTTTAACTGAGGTAAGAAATGTTACTGTTGTGTTAGCTTGGTTGGGGTCTGGGTTGGACTTTTGCTGGAGCTAAAAGCTGCTCTCTTTTTATGCTTTGCTGAATCCATCCTTCAATAGTTACCCCACCATCCGCAGATGTTTATGAGGGAGATGGTGAACACTACTGAGTGTGAACGCACATGACATCATTACGCATTTCGGAAATCTGCTTGTTCGAGCCGATCACTCGCTATTTAAGTGAATTTACAGGCATATAGAGGCAACCAGGGTGAAAAGGCCTGGGCTTATTCTACTGACCAGGGCATTGCTGGTGCATGTATGAGGAAGAAATTGTAAGTTTTTATATATTTATTTGTGTTTAAACTTATGTAAAGTCCCTTTAAAGCCTCCAGGCAGAGTTTACTTTATAAATCAAATTCGTTTTAAACACTTTGCATCATACTTGCTTCTTCCATTCGTTTTAATATTTTGTCCTAATTTGTTATTTATACATTATTAAATCAACTGTTAATATCAACTGTTTCGACATTGTGTAATCCACGTATTCAGCTATATTATAATTACACAAAATATGTTATATATGTTATGTTTCATATCTGGCTAAAAGTTGCAAACCGCTGTGTCTGTCCCTCTAAGTATCCCCCAAGATGTATTCTTCTGTGGTATGATTTCTTTAAACGCAGGTTTCATTTTAAAATCTTCCCTTTTGCATCTGTTGCTGTGACAGAGGTGGGTGTCCTTACCATGAGTGATATGAAGTTTATGTTCACAAAACAGTTGTAATCACTCTATCTCTGTGCCTTAACTTGCTTGAAGACACATTAGAAACTTTCAGTGCTGTGGAAAGATGTACTTATTTTAATTTTTATTTTGTTCTTTATAGAAGACTGTTAGTGGGCATAACATGGCGGTTTTCCTTTCTCTTTTTACTTTGTATCCAGAAATAAACGGAGGTCGTCACTCTCCAAAGTCATCACTGTGTCACAGCAATTCAATACCAGCATGACGCAGATTAGCACCGGTTATAATTGCACATGCTAACATAACATAAGAGAACATAGTTCTTTTGATTCTTTTTTATTTTGTATATTTGGATATTATTTTCTTCTTGATTTATATTTTCCTCCTTTAAAATTGTTAACTTCTGTTTTTTACAGTTTCAACACAAAGTCTGAGTTGTATGTGAGAAAAATGCCATTTTTAGCAATAAAATATATTAAAGTAGTTTGGGGTGAGGAAATCACTGACCAGAATGGTCAAAGTAATATATAATCATAGTTCTTAATAATTGTGGTCTAGTAGATGCATCCCAATGATGTGTTCCTACTGCATCAACCTCTTCAACCTTTTGTTGAAAAAATTGCTATGCAGAATGAATAATGCAGTGCAGTCCAGAGGGAGGAAGTAGTCAAGAAAAAGTTGTTCAGGTAAGCAAAAGTAGAATGAGTTCGGACAACACGCAATGGCTTTAATGCCAAGACATGTAATTATTCATAGTAATAAAAGCAGATTCTGCTATGTCAGTCCTGGTGATTGTATAATAATGTTTCTTTCTTGTAATATGGCAATGATTCAGAGTGAGTGGATTTATATTGCTACTGATCCACTCCACTAAGAGGATCAAAACAACAAAAGGCTTCCAACTTGCATGAATACTGCCATACATCTCTTTCTAAAACTGCTCCAAGCATCTAGAAGTCTCTCACACCATTGTCTTTATTCAGTGCAAAGATTTGATAAGAAGGTTTATGATTTTTATTCATATTTCTAGCACTTGATTGGAAATTTGCACCATAATGATAATGAGCACTTGCTCAAAACACTTGAGCAGGAGGTGACTTGATTGAAGTACAGACCTTCTATTGTTTTTTGTTGTTTTTTCAGAACTTTTCAGTATTTAGCTTTCCCCTGCAATCCTTTATTTACATTCATCCCATTTCCAATGACAGAGGGAGACTTAAAATGTATTTTCCACATTGAAAGGCTTGCCAACTTTTTACTAAGCTAAATGTGTTAAGGTAACATTGCACACCATATTATTTAAACTTGCTAGAACAAAAAAAAAGTACTGGTATATTTTATTTAAAACACCAAGAATTTCTGTCAATAGGAGTTCTAGATAAACACCCAACCATATGAGTAAACAACGCATAGAAGCAAATTAACAACCAGCTTTATTTGTGCCATGAGCACTTAAAGGTTTTTGAGCTGTCTCTCTCACCCCACCATCTGCATGCACAAATTTGGAGTGAGTGTGTTTGCTGATGAAGGATAAACAGGATCATATAGGATGAGTTGGCATGAAGCCTGTGTTGCCTGCTTGTTGCTGGTGTGAGGCCGGAGCCAGGTACAAAGAGACAACCCCAACATGAGAAATGTTTTTCTGTGATGAACTCCAGCAGGATTGTCCAATAATATGAAACATAAACAAACAGATCTGATTTAGGTGAACACCCAGCAGCACACAAAAAGGTTGTCAGCTGCAAAAAATGTCATAAAGTCCTATTTGTCCGAATGTAAATATGTGCTTTTTAAAATCACTGGGGCCAAAACAGTTTGAGTTTAGTGGGGGAAAAAAGGCTTGTATGCTGGTGATATGAGTGGGCTCTGCTTCTTACTCAGTTATTGACGTAAGTAAACAGTTTACAGAAGCAGAGGTACCTCCCTGATGTGAGGGGTTTGACAGCAGAGTGTTAGAAAACAAGTGTTTCACGTCATAATGGACAGAAGAAAAGGACATACAGGATGGATGGATGGATGGACAGATGGATGGACGGACGGAGGGATGGACGGACGGACGGAGGGATAGATAGATAGATAGATAGATAGATAGATAGATAGATAGATAGATAGATAGATAGATAGATAGATAGATAGATAGATAGATAGATAGATAGATAGATAGATAGATAGATAGATAACATATGAATCAGCAACAAAAACAGAGGCTTAAAATGTCCACTCATGCTACAATGAACCCACGACACAACCTTACAGGTAATTGTTTTTACCATTTGTGTCTATAAATAGCAACTTGTGATTCCCTGTTCATATAACCCCAATTATTCTACAAATTCCTCATCTGGCGGAATTACTTAAACTCTACTAGATAGACAGAAAAAAACATGTATTTTCTTAAAGTATATATATATATATATATATATATTATATTATATATATATATATATAATATATATATATATAAATATATATATATATATATATATATATATATATAGGGTTTAGATTACTGAATTACAAGGGAAATTAGAAACCTGTTTCTCAAATTTCACATCAGATTAGAAGACTAAAGTCAAATGTAAAATATGCAGTGACACTAAGAGAGCCAACAACATTTGTTTTTAAACAGTCACGTTTTAAGTACAGACACTGTCACTTAACATGTAGACCTCATTTGCCAGCTGTTTGTAATTACATTTTCTTCAATAACAGACGGTTGACATGAAATTCTTTGGAACACAAAAATATTTCATTTTCTGGCACAGTTTATACTATTTTACTGCTTTTGAAATAAATAAAGTTTGACATATCTGCTGATGTATATTAACTTAATTCAAACCAGATGCATGTACTCTACAAATACAACAAATACATTTATTTTATACATCTGAAAATTAAATCATGTTAAACATTTTTTTTTCTGTTTCAGGTCTCATAGGGGTTCCAATATTATCTTAATTTCTAAATTCCAAAATTATAAGAATTTTATAATTAGGGAATTAAAATTACTTTCTTTAAATTATTACGTTTGCTTTATTTACTTTACTTTACTTTATTTTCACTATTATTAGTATGCATTTAGAGAAAGACCATGTGATGATGGCATGGCTTTGAAATCTTTTTAAGTTCTAAAATCAGTTAAATGAAGGCACCCATCTAAATATGTTTTGAGGCAACACCCTAAATTATCCTTTATTTGACACAATGTGAAACAGAAGAAATTAGCCAAGATATCAGGAAAATACCTTAGGACCTCGACAACTCTGCTATATTTTGGATACAATCTACAGACAGCTGAAGAGCCATGTTCGTCTCAAACAATTACAAGCAACTATAGAAAGCATGTGAATGTTTATCCATCATAGAATTCAGTAAAGAGATTTGCTACAAAATATGTGTTATCCACAGTGGACAAATATTTACCCACATGGATTGAAAGGGCGCTCAGAAAGGAAGAAGCCGCAGCAACAGAAAATGCCGAATTAGTATGCAAATATTTTAACATATTTTATATTCTGATTTTAAATTGATGTGTTTTGTCATAATTCCCATCATTACATTTGAACAAAAAAGGTTCTCATCAACTAACAGTAGATATATTTCACCCAATTCATAGTTAAAAGGCAATTGTACTAAAAGATGTGATGTATGAAAACTTCTGAAACTGGAGAAGAAGAAAAAAAAGCAGAAATTTGCCACTCAACATATTTTTTTTTTTTTTTTTTTGGTAATCCTAACTGACCTCAAACAGAAAACATCCAATGTGAAACATCGAGAAACAAAAATGTTCAAGACTTTGTATAAAGATTACACATGTAACTATTTAGTTTCAACTAGATGTTATTATACAGTTCTACAGTCAGTTTGATTATTTTAAGTAATTTTAAAATTAGAGTTATGGTGCTCACAGGAGCTCTCCTTCTTTCTGTCCAATGGGAAAATATTCTTTTCAGATTGACCCACTGTGCTTGTCGCTATGCGTGAGTCAAAGGATTATTCTTTTAAATGTGATTTAAAGGATAGCCACCACTTTTTGCCTTATGCCAAAAATATGCCACCAATAGTTTGAGCCAATCTTATCATATTTATCAAAATGAGGAGATAAGGGGGGAATAGAGAACCTCACCTCAATCCACTGTCCATTGTTCTGTACCATGAGTACGACACAAGGGTCTGACTTATTCAGCGTGTCTCGGTCCAGCAGCGCTTTGCAAGACACCCGCAGCTCAACTTTGGAGACACAGGTAGCCGGGCCGCTCAGGCTGGTCGCAGGGGAAGTTGCTTCCTGAACTTCATTCATCGTGTCTCAAGAGGAGGGGGGCTGCCAGCAACCAGCAAAGCAGGAAGATGTTGGTGATAGCTCCAAGAAGGGGAGGAGAAGATATAGTGAGTGGCTGCAGGATCTCAGCACAGACTTGGCAAACTTTTGGGCTTGGTGGAGATGTCACAAAAATAGGGATTCTTGCAGAGTCCCACGGGAGTAAACCAAAGCAGAGTTGTTATGACTGCCTGTCAGAGTTATCCTCTTGGGAGGAATCTCATCTCACCTCTGTGGTGTTGTGGCGGTGGCAGTGTTGGCTAGTAGAAGTCTGGGTCAGATTCCTGCAAAGATTCATTAAAATAATACAAGGCCAGACTAAGTCAAAATAATTCCAGCAATAAAGGGAAAAGGAAGTGAATTTGAATTACAAACATTTTCATTGTGATGCCTGTACAAAAATGAGAAATCATGCAATTTTCTGCACAATTTATCATAGTGAGAGAACAAGCTCCAGAGTGGATCAGTGGTTTTCATTCTTATCTGCTTGTTTTTACTGCCCAAACAGAAACAGCAAAAATGTTCCTACAGATATGCGTGAAGGAGCCACGCTGTTGATGCTTCCATAAGCAAAGGGAGTGAGTACGTCAGAGCAGGCTGATATTTATCCAGGTTTGTCGTTTAGCACCACGGACAGCGACAGCGGCAACAACACTCGTCCCAAACTTTAAACTCGAGAAGGCAGCGGGTAACATAAGCCTTAAACCTTTAAGCCTGTAACCCACTCTGTTTTAATAAAGCAAAACTTTGACTATGTTCAAGAACACAGAAATGCAACTCAAGTAAGCAAAGGCTCCTGTGCGCTTAGTTAATAATTCATCACCGATCGATTAACTCTAGTCTTGTGAACACAGGTCCAGTCAAGGTTAATTCAAAAAGGAACGCTTACATTTTCTCCTTAAGAAAAAAAAACATTTTCTACTAATGAAATTTTCCGACTGACTGACCATTTATTTTAGACGTCCTCCAGTTTTACGGGGAAAACACGGCAACAACTATAAACTCAGCCCCTACCTGCTGTTGTTCTGTTACTCCTGAAATAATAAAAGAAAACACTTGTTTAATCCGCTCCTCCAAAAATAACACGGATTGGTTTCTTTCTTTCCTCTGACTTCTCCGAAACTCATTTGCTCGACCGCTGAGGAGGCAGTGGGCTCGGCTCTGCGAGAAAAAGAGAGAGGGAGTCCAGCCGCTGTGATGTAAAAGGGTGGGCTTTTAGCTGGGACACGATTATTTCAGTCCAAAACCCGAATCCATAAAAGGATGAGGAGCGGAAAGGGGCGGGGGACAAGTCTGTTAAAGTGCAACACAGAATGACATCTGATAGCTCAAACAAAGCTCTACACCAGAAAAAAAAAGATCGCAGTAAAGCTGTGACCCATGAAGAAATCCATAAAATACCAGTCGTCCCCGCTCTTTCTTTCGCCCAAGTTAATCTCTGTTTGCAAATGGGTTTAATTATAGATTCAGACAAGTATGCCTGCCATATAGTATTTCTTCATCATCAGCGTTTTTTCCTTAAAATTACTCAATTCGTTGCAGTAGCCCATCTGGCTGCCAACAAGTTCTGCTAAAACAACAAACGGGAAAAAGCCAGCGCACAAAACAGACAGCTGCATCGGTGAAAGGTTGGAATTAATTTAAATGGAAATTGTGTAGATCTGTCTCCATAATGGTACAGTTGTGCGCCTAAGTGCATTAACAGATGACAAGATAATTATTGCCACATTGTACAACCAAAATGGTACATTTTATTTTAAAAGACAAATAAAAGCAACATAAAAAGGACACCAGAGTTCAAAATTGCTTGTACAGCATCAGTGTTGTCAGTCTATGTGTTGTCAGTCCAGCCTATGTGGGAAAACGCATTCAGAAATTTATTTTGCAGACTCTTGAATCCATGAAAAGAATATTGCAGGCCATCAGCCTGATAAGATTTGCTGTGTCTGCTTTGCATTGCCAGTGTTCTGTCATGGTCACATGGGGGCTGAGTTACTCCCACCATAGATCAGTGGGTGAGACAGGATACACCTTTCAAATATTTTGAGTTCATCATTCTGCTATTGGAGAGATTATTAAAATGTGGAATACAATTAAGACAACTTAAGCCAATCTTCTGTGCAGAATCCCTCTTATAAGACCACGCAATGCTAAAAAAAAAACAGTGAAAAACATTGAAGTTACATATCAGAGTTTACAGACTTCAGTATGATAAATATTCATGGTAGTACCCTTAGAAAAAGGACATGTGTGAATGTGTTGCCAACAGCAAGATGCCATCCCTTTAAAAAACATGAGAGCACAACTTGTGTTCGCAAATTTGCAACTGGATGAACAGCAAGACTTCCAGAACAACGTCGGTTGAACAGAAGAGATTAACGTAGAGATATTGTACCATAATAGTTTGATTAAAATCAAAGCATAAACCTCCTTCCAAGTCTCAACCATGGTGGTGGAATGATGATGATTTTTAGGATGCTCTGCCCCCACAGATTCCTTAAATCTGCCCGTCATAATTATAATTTTAAATGTGAAGCCATCTAGCAGCTGAGACTCGGTCACCAATGGGACAATGATCCCAAATCAAGAAAATCTACACCTGATAAACAATCCAGTTAAATCTGAATAAATGCTCTTGTGGAACCATAAGACAGCTGCATACAAATGAAAGCATATAAACTCAATAAACTGAAGCAATGGTAAGATGGTGAGGGGGGTCAAAATTCGTCCACCTTAAAGTGAGAGAAAGTCATACAGAAAACGACAAGTTGAATTATCCAGATAAAGATGAGCCTACAAAGATTTTCACACAAAGTTTTTCATTTTTACTTAGGTTTTATTAAATTAATTATGTGGAATTTGTTGTATGGTTTTAAATGCTTAACATTAGATATAAATAACTATAGAACCTGGCAAAAAAAAGAAAGAACTTTTTTTTTTTTTGCCCTCAATACATTTAACATCCCGTGGAATGAGAATGTATTTTCCTTCTACCATGACTAGATAAAGTCCTTGACATCCTGATTCATACTGAAGGTTTTTAATTCACTTTACCTCTACTGTATGTATGTTACATAATGTGCCGTTTCTACTCTGTGCTTGAGCTTCAACCTCTTCTCAGTCCACCCACAAAATGTATTCTTTTCATGAATGTATTTCCAGACATTGCATAAAATGACAAAACAGAACCCATTGAGTTTGAGAAGCCGCAGAAAGTAAGGAAACTATTTGCATTTTTTTGTTAAAGTATTCAGATATTCAAAGTGATTTGTATGGTTGATTGATTTTAAACGTTGGAAGCAGGCAGATTTGTTAAAGTGCATTCATAGCAGGTGGTTAGGTTATTCTAATCACTCCAACATAAAAAAGGAAACTCATTGCTCTTTGCTTTGTATTTACCTGATATGGACCTGATCATTTTGTGATACACAGATCTCTTTGTGTCAAAACATCTTCATAGCGTGACATCGTCTCATTTTATGCTTGGATTTAAAGTCGCTGTGTTCAAACGTAATATAAATCAGCTCTCTTGGGCAGTTTTCAACCCCACTGCCTCCTCTTTTTCCTCTTAAACTAGGAAAGAAACGTCTGCTCTGCGGCACACACCTGAGCCCTGTTACGTCACAGCTCCAAACAACAAACAACTGCTGCTGCTGCTGTCAGTCCAGCGCCTCACAGGACGTTCCCTGGCGTTTACATATGGATTATCTATTCATGCTGCCTCTCCTCAGTCGCATCAACACCTCAACTTGGTGCTGCTGATCAAGCTGCATGTAAAGTAAAGCCTAATAGGAGAACTTGTGACTGTGGCCTAAGGCACAGCTATCAACTTTTTTTTCTCTGCTTGTGTGTCTGTGCATCATTATTGACAGTTCCTTACCTGCAGCTCCCCAGAGTAGAGGTATTTTTGGACACTGGAAGGATTTTAGTACCAAGGAATTTGTTTCTAAACTTTTTCTCACTAATAAAGTTGGATCAAAAATGAATGCTGGACACACATCTAAAATGCAACCATTTGCTAATGGTCATTGCATAACTGAATTTGATGGCATTCTACAACAATTGTAAAGAAGAGAGGTTTGTTTGGTCAATTATTTTGTTAGTAAACTGTTTCTTGGCAACAGATTTTATACCTTTGGAAGGTTGATCTCCACTGAGATGGTGCAACACTTTAAGAACATATATTTATGGGTGAGCAGTGAAGTTAGCAATGTATGTTGTGGCCATAAAACACTGGACAAAACGCCTCTACCCTTGCAAGTCTTACGCTGTGTCCACACCGAACGCGAAAGGAGCGACTAAAAAGCGCGACACACGCCTAGCTGTTCGCGTGCACATTCGCGTGCACATTCGCACCTTGAAGCGTGTACAAAGCGAACTGGACGCGCTTCAAATATGGTATTTTCACGCGCGAACTGGCCTTCAGCGGAGCTGGGGCTAGGGTGCATCTGCCGGTGGATTATGGACCGAGCTGATGGAGGACAGCGTGTTTGGCCCGGGCTTCAGCGGAGCTGGGGCTAGAGGGCAACTGCTGGTGGATTATTGACTATGGTCTCCGATCTGACGGAGGACAGAGTGGATTACGTGTTCGGCCTGGCCTCCGGTAGAGCTGGGACCGCTGCATTGGGGGTTTGGTGAGCTACAGATACAATCTAGCTACGGCGGAGGGATCCATAAACACCAGCGAGCACACTCTCATTAACACCGCCTCTTCACCGCCTGGATAACGTGACCTGCTTGCCCAGTTTGTGCCGGGAAGGTACAAGCTTCACCTGCCGACACACCAACTACATTTCTGAGCAGCTGTCCATCTGTCTGTGGTTCGTAAAAGTTTATAATATTTGAGCAGCGTGTGGTGCGGGAGCTGCTACCAGGAAACCAGGTGAGGAGGCTGTTTCAAGGCTGAATTCTTTGCCGAGAGGTGGTTTTACAGCAAAAACGGCTCTTTTAAGAGCCACCCACAAAGATTTGTTTTATTCCTGTCTGTATTGAAAAAAGCTTTTGTCATGTAGCCACGGTGTTTATCAGTATTTCCTCCATGTCCTGCTGAGGCTGTGACTCCATGACAGTCACAGAATCACTGAAACTCTGTCCCCTGATTGGTTGTCACGGCACGGTTTGACGCTGGAGTTCAGATTTTTCCAACTCGAGCGATAGACGCCATGAGCGCGAATGCACAAAATGCACCACATAAAATGCAGCGTGAATTTTCCGTCGCATCTGTAGCGCGAATTGTTCGCGCAAATCAGGCAAAAAGCTATGGACACAGCGTTATTCTGTCATCAAACTTGTTTGGTGTCGGTTATTTTTTGTGAGACATAAAGAAACGAGACATAGTGGCAATTTAACAATCTAGTCCTTTGACAACAGGGGCAGTAGCATCAGGTAGGAGCATAGTACGCAACCTTAATTGAGTCCTCATGCTGGTCACCAGCTTGGAAGACACTGTCATGGGATTGAAAATCGTCTGTTGGTCACGCTGCAACCAACAGCACATCCAGCAAGAGTCCACAAGGGTTGATTGCCATCAGTCCTCTCTGCTGCCCAATTCTGGAAGCAGTATCCGATAAAGCCCATTCTCTGGGAGCAAGCATTGACCTCTTGGAGGATAGACTCAAGTTTCAAACACTGGAAATATAAGATCACCTCTGGTTGCAGAACCTCATCTCCATTTCTCTACATTCAGGTTCAGACAGGACATTATTTGGTTTTTAACGGCACAATCCAGCCACTCAGCCCCTCTGCCCAAATCATAAACTTTTCTTATAAATATGGAGACATTTAAGGGAAAATAAGACTGTCACAGTATACAATTTAGAGCTAAGAAGCATTGTAACAGTCGAGGATGATAGCGTGGTTGGTTTCAAAGCAGTGACCGCTAACAATAAACTGAGTCAAATTTCTACTCATTTTATATCATAAACCCACATTAAATTTAGGAAGTAGTCAAATGTGTTAAAATCAATCTTTTCAAGGACTGTTTCTTTTTGAGCAAGTATTGATCTTAATTTAAATACTGTTGGATCATTATGGATGGTTAGTGTTCACAGTTTACTTCAACAACAGGCAAACAGCTAAATTCCCCTGAACTTATTTGTTGTTCCTCTTGATAAGTTTAAATAAAAAAATACCCCAACTGGGAAGGCCTAAATTCAGCCATCCCCTCTCCAACATCACAGGACATTCATTGCACCTCAGTCCCTTTTTAATATATCTAAACATATTAAAAACAAAATCACTTAAATGTTTAGATAACCACAACCCCTGTTGTAATGGCAGACCCCAATAGGTTGGCAATATCTGCCAGCACATTAGTGTACCTAATTAAAGTTTGCTTTGCCTCCCTGCGGAGCAACAAACTCTCACTGGGGGATTTTCTTACAGCTCATCGCCCGACCTACTCCACTACATTGTCTATTAGTAGGTGGTACAGTATGTTGAGTTTGGCAAAGGTTCTCTGGAATTTCAGCTCTGCTCACATTTTTCTTCCCTTTCACCTGCATAAAAAAAAATAATGAAAATGGCCAGCCACCTACTAAACGTGTAATCCTGCAAATGCATCGTTAAATTATGAAAACATTTAAATTGGTAAAAACAAAAAAAATTGGTCCAGCAAAAACAAAAAGCACTGATAGTATACCAACGTTAGTGACCAGTTCTCTGGGCTTATTGTGCCCCCTGCAGCTGGATAAAACAATTGCGTTAAATCCCTGCCGCTTCACTACACATCTACCCAGCTTCTACTTGTCTGGTACAGTTGTGGCCAAAAGTTTTGAGGACGACAAAAATATTAGTTTTTACAAAGCTTGCTGTTAAACTGCTTTTAGATCTTTGTTTCGGTTGTTTCTGTGATGTACTGAAATAAAATTACAAGCACTTCATATGTTTCAAAGGCTTTTATAGACAATTACATGACATTTATCAAAAGAGTCAGTATTTGCAGTGTTGGCCTTTCTTTTTCAGGACCTCTGCAATTCGACTGGGAATGCTCTCAATCAACTTCTGGGCCAAATCCTGACTGATTGCAACCCATTCTTTCATAACTTCTTGGGGTTTGTCAGAATTAGTGGGTTTTTGTTTGCCTATTGAGGATTGACCACAAGTTCTCTATGGGATTAAGATCTGGGGAGTTTCCAGGCCATGGACCCAAAATTTCAAAGTTTTGGTCCCTGAGCCACTTAGTTATCAGTTTTACCTTATGGCACGGTGCTCCATAGTGCTGGAAAATGCATTGTTCTTCACCAAACTGTTTTTGGATTGTTGGAAGAAGTTGATGTTGGAGGGTGTTTTGGTACCATTCTTTATTCATTGCTGTGTTTTTGGGCAAAATTGTAAGTGAGCCCATTCCTTTGGATGAGAAGCAACCCCACATGAATGGTCTCAGGATGCTTCACTGTTGGCATGACACAGGACCGATGGTAGCGCCCACCTTTTCTTCTCCGGACAAGCCTTTTTCCCGATGCCCCAAACAATCAGAAAGAGGCTTCATGGGAGAATCTGACTTTGCCGCAGTCCTCAATAGTCCTTTCTCCATACTTTCTGCAGAAGATCAATCTGTCGCTGATGGTTATTTGGAGAAGTAGCTTCTTTGCTGCCCTTCTTCACACCAGGCCATCTTCCAAAAGTCTTCGCCTCACTGTACGTGCAGATGCGCTCAAACCTGCCGGCTGCCATTCCTGAGCAAGCTCTGCACTGGGGGCACTCCAATCCCGAAGCTGAATCCTCTTCAGGAGACGATCCTGGCGCTTGCTGGACTGTCTCTCACGCCCTGAAGCCTTAACAAGAATTGAACCGCTTTGCTTGAAGTTCTTGATAATCCTATAAATTGTTGATTTAGGTGCAATCTTAGTAGCCACAATATCCTTGGCAGTGAAGCCATTTTTAGCAACGCAATGATGGCTGCACGCGTTTCTTTGCAGGTCACCATGGTTTACAGTGGAAGAACAATGATTTCAAGCATCACCCTCTTTTTAACATGTCAAGTCTGCCATTCTAACCCAATCAGCCTGACATAATGATCTCCAGCCTTGTGCTCGTCAACATTCTCACCCGAGTTAACAAGATGATTACTGAAATGATCTCAGCAGGTCCTTTAATGACAGCAATGAAATGCAGTGGAATTTTCATGGCAAAGAATTATGCAATTCATCTGAACACTGTTCCTAACATTCTGGACTAAATGCAAAATTGCTATTATAAAAACTTAAGCAGGAACTTTTCCAATATTTATGTAATTCTCAAAACTTTTGGCCACGACTGTAGTCAATGTTGCTCAAGCTTAAAAGATGCTGACAATTCAAAACATGGACGCACATTTGATCAGAAGCCATATTAACTTCTTTCAGATCTGTTAAGATGAGTCGTTTTAAAGGCTTAATACATCCATGCGAAAAGCAGTACATCTGTAGTGATTGCTACATACACAATCTAACCTGATGACAGTTTTCAGTACCATCCATTAATCCTGCTAATAATTAAAGCATGAAAACCAGAGCTAAAAAAAGTCACAATCTCACATTCCTCTTTTTAAAGACTTTATTTTGCAAAGTTCCATGGTGACTATTTTCACTTTTTCTTTTCCACGTCCTGCTCGGCTGCCTCTTTGGCCCTCTTGGCACGAATGCCAAAAAGACGGGCATTGGCTCGGGCCATGCGCAGGCTGGCAAAGGCCTTGAAGTTCTTCTCATCCTCCGAGATGATACGGGCCTTCTCCTTCTTGTACGCCTGAAGAAATACAAGTATAGATAGGAGAGATTTCATACAATATATATCCCACCCATCTTAAAATATGCAATCATCAGAACTAGGTTTCAAATATTTCATCAAAGCAGTACAGAGATTTCGGAGATTTGTCGTCATTTGACTGCTGCCACGGAAAACTTGGGATAGGATCGCCATCCAGTTATTACACAACTGTAAAGTAACACCTCAAAACAACATCTGCAATTGCTTTGTATTCTGTCAGCTGGATCCAATATCTATACAAGAATTGTGACTTACAGTTTTGATTGGCATAACTGGACCAGAGAGCTGAGTGGCCATCTTCAGTTCCTCCTCCTGCGAAGAAAAATAATCACTAGTTAAAATTAGGGGGAAAACAACCCACATTTTGCAAGGATGGACTTACAGACACCAAAAAAGGGCTGATGGGTGCATTGTTTCAAAACTCTGCATCAAACATTCAACCTCAGCAGATCAAAACTGCAAAGAGGGAAGCAAATTACAAATGGGCAAAATCAAAGCTGATATTTCAGCTTAGAGAAAACCTTATTTAATTTTCAAGGTTTGCTTGAGCCTAGTAATTCTTATCCGACAAGGACAGGATAGCAGGGGGTGCTAACATTTCATTGAGGGTCTGCCTGACATTGCAGTGTCATTTCTGGTTAACTAGAGTTTATTTTCTTCAATTTGTGAACACATTCCCCCTCAAAGAGCAATGGACGACAGAAAATAAGCTTTGATTGAGCTGTAAAGCTTTTTACTAGAACTGCAGCTCATAGAATACTCCAAAAATGCATGGAAACAAACGCAGCAGCCTGTTTTGTTGTTTCTCTACACCTTGTTCTGAAAATCACCAAAAGACCAGCTTAGATAAACTGTCCTTTAAATACAAAGCATGTAGTGCCCAAACACTGCATCCACTACCGATTACAGCGACTATAGAGCACCATTTTGATGAAACAATCTATGGCTGTTGAGCTGACTAATCACAGGCATAATTTCTATGTTGACAAAGACTGAAAATTGGACTCTAATCCGTCCTTCCTCACATAGGTGATGAAGAGATCTTGCATTAATCTGTTTCGACGTAGAAGTATAAACCAGGCTTCATTCTCCATTAAGAGAAACTTACAGAGCTGTCTCCCTTCTTGGGAGCAGATGTCTTCCTGGGGAACAGGATGAGCTTGGAGCGGTACTCCTTCAAGCGCTGCACATTTGCCTGCAGAGATTCTGCGGATCTGTTCCGGCGCCGGGGGTCAACGGCGATGCCAATGGTGCGGGCTGTTTTTTTGTGGATTCCAGCAGCCTGCAGAAAGAGCATCACAGCAACAGTTTGATCAACTCAAGTAAGCCACTCTACCAGAAGTTTGCTGGTTTACTTTTGCAGCCATCAGAAAGGGGTTCAACATTTTCATCAAGAAAATACAGAGATTCCGGAGATGTGTCATCATCTGACTGCAGAAGTGTGTAAAAACAAATTATCTTTATTTTTCCAGTAAAATTTATGATGTTAGCGTCAATAGCTGTTTAAACAACAAACTCCAAATTTTATTTAGTCACTCAACCACAGACTGGGAAAATGATCAGCCCATCCTGGTTTACTTTAGGTGTGCCGTCAGAGTTTGGCAGTTACATCGTTACATCAGTTACTTTACTAATGGTGCGTTCACACCGCCCCAAATGTAAAGCACGGAAAGATTTACATGTCTATGATTAAAGCGGTCAGAGGGCCGTCAGTCTTTTCGGCGATTTATGTGCATTTCAACCATCACAGCAAGCAACGCAGAAGTTCCCCTAGCTGAACTTTCTACACGCCGTGTCAAACAATCAGAGCGTCTCACTGTAGTGAAGTCACCCGAAATCAACACAGTCTAGCCAACCACGATCTGCAATTGTTAAGAACATAGGGCACAGAGAGGCGCTTTGCAAGCTTCAACGTAAAAATTTATCTGTATCAAACTAGCCGCTTTGTGAGCGTTGCTTGACGCTGCCAAAGTATGCGGTGTGAACGCACCATAACCCCTAAATTCTGCATGTGCTCCGCACGCTGCAGCAAAACCGAGCCCACCGTAGTCAAAAAGAGCATTCCCACTACCGCCGCAGAGCTGCGCCAGCTGCCGTTTTGCCCTCAGGCAAAAATAGGATTGAATCGCATTTTGCCAGACGAAGTTGACAGTCAATTTACAAAAATAAAGCACCGCAGGATACCGAACATGGAAAACATAGGGTGTTCAACAAATCAGTAAAGAGACTAGTTTTCTTTGTATGCATAGCTATACTGATATAATCTCACTTAAATTTACATATATGTTGTCTAAAATAAGTGTGTTTATACATTAATTACACACATAATAAAAAAACTTATTTAAACTTATTTCTGAAATGTCATTTCCTGCAGTAGTGGGTGACGAAGTACGTCGTCATATATAACAGAAAACCAGGAGGACAACATGGATGAAGAGAAGCTCATTCTGTTAGTGGAGATATCCTGACAAAGAATATTAATAAAGAGAAGTAGATTAGGCTTTTGTTTTCTGTTCGTCTTTGTTTTAGATGGACTTCTACAGAACTGTCTGTTTAATAAGATACAAAGAAATTAGACTATAGCCATGCAAAACAAAAAGAAATGAGGGTGACCAAAGAATCCTGCACATTAGAATAATAACGTTAAAAGGGCAACCACAAACATTAATGCATTACCTTGAGTTCCTCCAGGGTGAACCCGCGTCCGGCACGAACCTTGGTGTGGTACCTGATAGTTGGGCATCTAACCTGTGGTCTCAGTGGTCCAGCAACAGGACGAGGAGCAATGCGGCGGGCTTTGGCCTGGCGAGCCTTTCGCCTGGGAAGAATAGAGTTTTCCTTAAACAAAAAAAATAACTCAAACATATCGTTTTATACACCTCAGCATAAATAAAGCAGTGGTAGAATCATGCAAAAGTTTAAGGTACTGGAACTACACTTAAGCTGCTTTAACCATAAGGAATTAGCTAATGTTAAAGAGCTAATTGTTTGGTTTAGGCAGTGGGGGAAAGGCTGCAATTATAAATGTCACTAGAGTCTAACTCTTTTGAAAAGCGTGAGAAGAACGTGAAGGAGACGATGACATAAGTGATAATGGCTGGGCAAATATATATATACATACATGAATTTCTGTCATAGCATGAGTCTAACTGCACGATTGTCCCAGAATATTTCTACCCATGCTTGACATTTGTTGTAGCTCGCCTTCAGGGCACCCAATATAACATAATCTGAGCCAGTGGTACAATTTATTTCTCCATTGTGTGAACAAGATAGAAGCATCATGATCTCCCTCAATTTACACACAGAATTCTGGTCAGGAACCACCGATGTGGTAATAACACCACCCTCACGTTTTGGTAAGGGGTCATGTGAGCTACTTAAGAAGATGGCATTAAATATCTTAATTTCATCAAACATTTAAAATTAGCAATAATATGGACAAACATGCTGCAACAAAGCAAACATCCAGTCTCTGACAGTAAAGATATGAACAATTTCATAAATTTAACAAACCATAAGCATTATACCCCAGATTGTGACTTAGTTACACATCCACAAATCACTGGACGCTCTGTTAGCATCCTGGCTCTCACAGCTCTCACCTGCGGACCTTCCTGGCAGGCTGGTTGAACCAGGTACGCACTCTTTTCTGCCAGTCTTTGTGGAAATGGGGGTTCAAGATCATTCCATTCCGGCTGGGGGCCATGGTTGGCTAATTCCCTGCAATACAGCGTGGAAAAACAAGCACAGTCACACCGGCATGCTCATATACGAGGCTAAGTGCTACACGCTAGCATGTACATTAAATCTTTATAGCAATAGTCTCGGCCACACAGTCACTTTTCTTAGTCACGTTTTATGTATGAAGTCTACAATATGTTTATTCCGAGGGTTTGCTGTACAAAGGACAGATTTAAAGACTGAATTTTAAAGGCAATGCTAACAGCTAACACTTAACCCAGACGCTTCGCTAAATATTGTGTTTTCAACATTTCTGCTCGTAAATATATGACAATAATTATATTATTTTAAATGTAAAACCTTGTACTATTTCAGCTTGTACGCAAATTTAACAGACTCCGCTTCAATACACAGGATTATTGCAGATTGTTGAAAACATTGTCAGGATAATTTTTCATACCTATGAGGGAGGAAAATGGCCGAAAGGAAAAAGGAAGTTGAAAGGCGGTGCATCGTGAGATATTGAAAAACTAGCCAATAACAAAGTAGATAGTTGATCAAAGAGTCAATGCGTTCAAGAGTGTTCGCCCCATCTACAATAGTGCTTACAGAATGTCATTCTTACATTTAATTCACAGGATCGAATACAGGAAAGTATTTCTACTCATTTTAACAGACGTATTATTTTTAATATGAAACAATATAAACTAAGAACTGAAGTATTTTTCTTTCAGACCAACCTTAATCCTAGTGTTGCTTTTCATTTCTTATTTGAGTCTCACATAGGCTATATCTCAGCATTATTCCTCAATAAGACAATTTATAAAAATAATAAATACTACAATGATGTAATCGTGGACAGTCCAATGTGAGGCTCATTTTGCAGCCTATGTCCAGTCAGCTAGTTCAAAGCTTATGAACTACAAAATAACTGCATGTGATTAAACCGTAACATGTTTAAGTAGGCCTCTATACAAATATTTCTAATGAATCAATTCATGAGAAGCTGCTATTAATTCATCAATTTGGTTTGCTTGCTATGGTGTATTTCAAAACCCAAATTGGTGTCCTGTCTCCATCTTCAAACATGTTTTCCATTATGTTCAGCAAACACCAGCTTGAAACTTTGAATAAGTGTGCTAAACAGTGTCTTAAACTCTTAAGAAAACAGGTGACATTTTATCTCTCAATAATAGATTTAGACTTGGTTACACTTCTGTATTCAAATTTATGTTGAGAATAAAACGTTATTTCTATCCTAAAGGAAATTTGGTTCAGGAAATAGTCAGTATAGTTGCTTAGATAGTGAACCTGACTTTATAAGTGTATTAAGATTCCTACAATAACAACCTGTTATCACCTAACAAAACTTGACTTTTAACATTATAAGAAAATACTCATTGCATAGTGTAATGATAAGTAAATAAAAAATGTTTTCATAAAGGATTTTGTGAAAATCTTCTCTCAACCTTCAGGCTTATATCAATTAGACTAATTTGTGCATCTTGATGCCCACTATCTTGTAAAAGTTATGGATGTTCAAAGTTGCATGAAACTTTGATCAAGTAGCCTTAAGCCTATTTCAGTCGGCATACTAGCCCAACTGCAGCTAAGCAAACCAATTTTTTTTTATTTTATTAGATTGACACAAATGTGGTGACTGAGTCACCGGTCTTGAGTACACTGGAGTATGCTAAGGAAGTTCTAACAGCTTCAGGAAAAACTGCAATATGTACTTGAATATTTTTGTAACACTAAAACGCTTTTAATAAACAGTAGGGGTCATACTAAGACAATCTGTTCACCTTATCTTAGGATCATCTCAACCCGAAGCATCTCAAACAGAAGTTATGTTTTATTAATGCTGATTCTGATTTACTCTGTTAAGTGGGAGTATGACTTTTATATATTTTATTTTCCTCTTGATGTGTGATGATTTACATTGTGAAAAAATACTCTATCATTGTAAAGCAGGGTTGTTATAAAAGCATGACTGTGAAAGCTACTGTAACATATACAATACTCTTCTGGCTTATTAGTACCTTGGTAAAAATTTGCAAAATAAAAAGATTAATGTAGCAGAATACATTTTGAAGAAATTCTAACCTTAAAAAAGTCCACAATCAGCAAATAATTTTACATCAAATTATTTGTACCACAATAACTGGCACTCATGTCCTTATTATTTTTGTCAACAGAACAGCAGTTAGTCTCTATAACATTTAGCCTGGTTAAAGCATACCGAGAGAGAAATGTTTGATAATTCCCAGGATTTATCTAGGAGTCTCCTTTAGCATACTGCGGACTTCTCTCTTTTACAGCCACCCCACAGTTTTTCTTTAGGATTTAGCTCTTGGAACTGAGTTTACAATGGAAGGAGGTTAGTTTTGCCGTGAACCATTTTTCTGTAGAGTTGGCCATATATTTGGGATAATTAATTCTGCTAAAAGACTCAACAAGGATCCATTTTCCATTTTATGGTTTGGATCCACCAGATTTTATTTTGAAATATACCGGCTTTAATACATTTGTGATCCTGTGCACTCTAACAAGATCCCCCATGCATCTTCATTACAAACAGGCCCACAGCATCATAGATCCTCCAACAGGATAGAAAAGATTTTCCGGGCCTGCCTTCCTAAATACAAACTAGGAAGCTGCACCCATTGTGTATTTTAGAGACTTGAAGACACAAACATGTCAAACTTTGCTGCACTAAACCCTATAACGGAGCTTTACAGAGTTTATTTTTCTTTTTTCTTCTACCACATCATCTTTTTCCCAGTGTAATATTCAGCCATTTCGCAGTTCTGGTTGTTTTATTTTTTAATTAATGCTCTGTCTAGGTATGAGCAGGTTTATGAGTTCAGTACATTTTGTAGCTGCTTGCTGGCTTCTAAAATTGAATAAATACCTGCCCTCCTTAAATGGCATGTTTTCTTGTTTTTCCCATTTTCAAGAATAGCTAAGAGATATTGTGCTGCGTTGTTTCACATTTATACCCCAGGGAAACAGACATAAATATATGACTCACTATAACGACACTGATCAATTTAAACACATATACTTAAAGGTATATAGACACAAAATACTTGTTACATTTACTTTAATATGAATTACCAGAGAAACCAATAATTGTGACATCAGTTTTTGTTAAAAATTAGCCTGACGTAGCCATACTCAATTCTAATCAGAATGTTAATCTGATACTGCTCCATTGGGCTGTGATTATGGGGCGTGTTTTAACCGAACAAGGAAAAAAATGCCTCTGCACTCAATTGGATAGACTTATAACCAATAAGAGCTACGGAAGTGTGTGACGTTGCTCTGCAGAGCAACGGACGTTATCTGTTCCTCTCTTAGAATTCCTCTTTTAAAATGAATGCGCTGTAGATATTTTCTAGAACATAGTCGATAGCAGAATCTACACATCTGAGTTCTCCAGCATCGTTAACAAACTCAACCCAGGCGCTCTTTGGTGACGTGGTTGATTACGTTACTGTTGTTCACCTGTCAATCATCGTAAGCCTGATTTGATTGGTCTGAACAGATCCTGTTCGGGCATAATTGGCTTGTTGCATCGGGAGCCGTTCATTTACTTCCGCATTCTACGGTGTGATTGCTTGCACTTCCGGTTACGTTCTGAGCCAGCTGAAAATAATGGCGCAGTTTTATACCCACTGTCTTCAAGATCTCCCTAAAGTGTCGATTAACGATGTCCATCGCTTGATCCGGGCTTTATCATCAGCTCCCCGTTGCAAGAAGGAGAAGGGCTTCAAATTTTATGTTTCCAATTACATCGACAACTATGAAGGTAAGTGAAACAAAAGACCTACCTCTCACTGTCAGGCTGACTAGCTTTAGCTCCTATCGACTTCCCAGAACTTTTTTTTAATCGTCTTTTTTCAGTCAGTTTATCTTACAAAGTAACCTCAAGGTGTACAGTTTCACTTGTTTTACAGTCTCAATTCTCCACAGTTTCTAACAAAGACTCATCAGGCAGGGTGAGCGTCAGGGCGGTCTGTTACAGATCAATGCGAAGGCATGACAAGCCCCATGAACTCAGAGTAGGGTGAAACACAACAAAAATGTTCATCTGTTGTTCCATGCCAGTCGGACTATGTTTTGGGGTTCT
Source organism: Apricaphanius iberus (assembly GCA_028564705.1). Classification (NCBI taxonomy): domain Eukaryota; kingdom Metazoa; phylum Chordata; class Actinopteri; order Cyprinodontiformes; family Aphaniidae; genus Apricaphanius; species Apricaphanius iberus. The sequence continues at coordinate 1,591,225 of JAPXFQ010000166.1, read as the reverse complement.
TGTGTCGCTAATGTTAAACTTATGTATAGTTACCGTTTCTTTCTATTACTTGATGGGGTTGATTAAACGTAGCATGTCACGATATATTTATGAAGACTAGACCTCTAACGCGGCAGGTAAACGTACGCTCCATCTAACTTTATGCTGAATTGCACACATTTTTGTTAGCATTTGGGGAAATAAATAATTATCAGCTAAACGAAATGCTGGCTATAAAATATTTTAGTAGCTCTTGGGCGACATAATTTCTAGTGTGTCTGGTTTCAGATTTAATTGAATGATAGGACGTACATTAATGGCATCATTCGCTTTCATGAGAACCCCAGAAGCTGGTCTTAATGGCGTCAGTTCCTTGTTCTACTTTAAGGTTGAATTATTTCACTTTGTTAATGCAACGGCCAGTTCACGGCCCAGTTCAGTCTGTTTAAGACTTTTCGTGGTTATTTATTTCGTGGTGGTTCTGTCTAAAGCTCGGAATGCAGTACAGGTTCTGGTCGGTGTTACATCGGTGTGCATTAGACCCAAATGTATCACAACACAGGACTATACAGATGCTTACTCCAAATTCCCCTCGGATCAAACTCCCAGATACTTTTTTTAAAATTTTATTTCCTTTTTTTACATTGGTTTAGTGAGTTGTCATTACACCATTATTCAAATACAGACATATTGTGCACATGGCCAATTGCTCCTCAACGGAGGAATGCCAGACCGAACTTCCAGACCATGTTGTGGGAGGGACTTCGGCTGGCACCCAGGCTAGTTAAAAATAGCATTACATCTTAAAACAAGACTCCCTTTTTCCCTTCCAGTGAATAAAACTAACTAATTGAGGTTTTCATTTCATGAATTGAGAGTGAGGAGTCACGTGCCTATTTGGGCGGGGTCTTTGTTGGTCAGCCATAATGTAAGGAGACGCTATCGGTTGCCAGGGCAACGCCTTCAGAATTTAACAGATGCGACTAACATTCCGGAGCTCTTTAATTTTTGCGTGTGTATTAATTCGGCGGGACAGATCTGCAAATACACGGAAAGGAAGAAAGTAGGGTAATGGAGAGAGTCAAGGCAAAAGAAAATGGACCTTACAGGGACAAGCTTATAGCTACGGTAAAACAGCGGTATTGGGAGAAGCTCTCAGACATTAAACATACGGACCCATACGAGCTCCCTGTAGAAGAATGGCACAGGGACCTGGACCATTTGCCTCCGTGCACGTATATAGATATAGTGAATTACCTTGTTTTTGGTGTGAGTTAGTACACGTTGCAGGAGATTAAAAGCCACAAATCTTTGGAAAGCTAGGAGGCTTTCTGGTGCGGCTGGGTGCAGGACTTGGCCACCTACAAGCCTCCAGGTGGCAAAAACAGCGTTGTACTGGCAAAGGTAATTTTCTTAACATGCGTTTTTGTGTGTCAAAGTAATTTACTGTGACTGCTTCGTAAACCCTAGATTGGGACGAAATGTTCAATATACACAAACGTTTCCAACATGTTTTAATGTAGGCTAAAGCTGTGTACCGTATGTTTAGGTATTTAGTTGTAATTTGATTTTAGCCCAATGACACATACTGTACTGGGCATAGACTCTATGGCACCAGGATTTTGTGTTGGGGGATGATCACCCGGTTCTGGGTAGGCTAGGGTAGTTAAATTTGTGGTACTAGAGCAGTTTTTAACGCAGTAGTGAGTCTCAGGCATGGTAACACAGTGCAGATTTGCGAGAACCTCCTCTACTACCGAGTTAAAAAACACACAGTTTGCCGCTGGAAGGAAGCCAAGATGGCGGAGACTGAGGATCGACTGGAGGGGCTCTGTACCATGACGACAACTCCTCACCCTCAATAGGCTTGTGATGAACTGGTGACCTGTCCAGGATACCGCCTCTCGCCCACTGAGCTCTTGAGACAGGCACCAGCCCCCCCATGACCCTTCAAGGATAAGCTGCATAGATAACTGCTGAATGGATGGATTTTATGAAAAGTTTCAGTGTTACATTGTTAAATTAATAAATTACACATGTAAAGATTTTTACTCAACCAAGGCTGTAAATAACTGTGGTGGGGGAGTTCTATGTTTATAATAGGTAGAAAGCCAGCAGTGACAATGCAGAGTAATCCAGTTTATGAATAAATTAACTTAAAACTTATAGAAATGTGCTGTTTTTTTTAGTATAGAAACAATAATGAGAAAATTTTTTTGTTTTTTCACATAGTTATAAAAATCATTAACTTAAAATGCTAACGGCAGCTTTTGTCAATGGGTTTAAAAATCACACTTGGATTAATCATTCATCAGCTAGCTTCAGCATTCTCTGCCTAGCTTCAACCAAGAGGAAAGGTCAAAGTGTGAGAAATTATAATTGGCACAGACAGGTGTATGCCCTGGAACCACCAGTACAGCTCCAGCAGGATGTGATTAAATATGTGCTGCACATCATAAAGATGTACTGTTAGCGGTTATAAACGAGTACCTTCTTCAACCATAACATGCATCAGATACATTGCAACCGGTAAATTAAATCAAATTTAAGAACTTCTCAATGTTTTAATTAATTTAAAACAGAATTTTCCAGTGTTTTAATACATCTGTGCGCTAATTAAAAACAGAGTAAAGTACTAGGAACAAGATCCAATAATACTGTCAAATCCTTAGCATAAGAGCCCGTTAGATTTAATGATGGATTAAAAAAAATCTAAACCTTCTAGATGAAAAATGTTGATGGGTATTTACCATTTTAGAGCACACTGCCAAGTGTTCCTAAAATAAATAAACACTGCAAAAGATGATTCGGGTCACTCCAGATGTTAGTAACCCCATCAGCTAATCTTTGACTGAAGTTGGACAACTGATAATCAAAATAAATTTGTTGATTATTCCTCCAGGGACTTTATAAATTTATCATAAGCAGGCTGATCCATGAGCTTATCCAGTTCTTCTGGCTTTTCAATGGTCATCTTGATAAGCCATCCTGAAAAATAAAACAATAAAAAACATGAAAGTGAAACTGTGACATGACTTTATTTTGCCCGCTTTTCAACTGCACTGTTTTCCAGGAATGATAACACATTTCTAGGATGAAAAACACAGAGACTAACCATCTGCATAGCAGGATTTATTTACAAGTCCTGGGTTTTCGGCCAACTCAGTGTTGATTGCCGTCACTTCTCCTGTCAATGGTGAGTACAGCTCACTGGCAGCCTTTACACTTTCCAAGGCACCAAACTCATCTGCAAATGCACACAACATAGAAGATAAAACGTATTGCTGCTATAACTCTTACTACAGGTGTAGTATATCAACTAGCCTTACCCATTTGTTCAAGTCTTTGGCCAACCTCAGGGAGTCCACAGTAAACCACATCACCTAAGGCCTCCTAAAATCCTCAAATAATTATAGGTATGCACATACTGCAAATGTACAGTTTATATATACATTAAAGTATGAATACACCATAATTTTGTCACATTACAAACACAAATTCAATGCATTTTATCAAATTTTTTGTTGATGACCAACACAGAATAACTCATAACTGTTAATTGGGAGAAAATGATATATGGCTCTCTCTGTTTCTTTTTTATAAGTATAATTCTGTGGTAGGTCTATGTATTCAACTCCCTTGAATTTTTACCTACACGTTAAATGTAGTGTGACCAGTATGGCAAAAAATAAACTGCCATCCTACCAAGGAATAGTCTAAATAAAATAACAGGCAGGACAAAAAGAACATTACACAGAAAAGCAAACAAAATGCCCATGGTAACTCCAGGGGAGCTGCAGAGATTCCCAGCTCAAGGGAAAGAGAAGATAAGACAACATTTAATTGTGTACACATCAAGTCTGGCATTTTAGAAGAGTGGTAAGATTGCGGAACTGCTGAAAGAAAGTGAAAGGATGTCTCTTCTGTCTCTTCTGCAGTTAGCCACAAGTCATGTTGAGGATGCAGCAAACATGTAGAAGAAAGGGTTCTGGTCAGATGAGACCTACATTACACTTTTTGGCCTAAACACGCCTTGCCCACAGTGATGGTGGTGGCAGTATTATGCTGTGGAGGTGCTTTTCTTTAACAGGAGCATGGAATTGGTCAGAGTTGGCTGAAAATGAATGAATTTAAGTCAATGGAGTGATAAAAGTTATTCACAAAAAAACCCAAAAACCTCAGATTTACTTAAAAATGTTATGTCAAATGGTTCCACACAACTGTTTTAAGTAACTGTTAAGATACTTGTTTAAGTTACATAGGTTCAGTTATTTGGTTAAGTTACCATTTTGTCCGGAATCACACATATGTTGTTCCTCAATTTAAATAACTACTGATGTGAGTTTCGACTGTGTTTGTTGAGTGATTCAGGATTTATTTGATTTTAAAAATTCGCAATGAAAATGTCTACAAATCAGAAGTAGCATGTATGATGTCCGAGGCTAAGGCTACCTAGCACTAGCTAGCACTTAAAACACTCATTGAGACCTTGTACAGCTATTTCTATTTCTTTTTGAGTTATTTATGCTACCACTTTCCACATGGGGCAGATTTATAGTGCTTTTCTCCACATTTAATGCTCATTCCTTTGTCCTGGAGGAAGGAGGCGAAACACAGCCCTTTGTCTTTTTTTTCTTCTTCTTCAGGTGTAGTCCGCTAAGTGTTTTTACATAAAACTTAAAGTAACTTTTGCTGCTGGTCGAAAATCAGCATTTTCTCTGCACGAAATGTGTCTTTAAAATTTGCATATTTCATATGTTCAATCCATGGTGCATTTCAAACGGAATCAGAAAATAACTTTTATTGCTTCACTGACTCAATTAATTTTTTTTGTTTTTTTTGACAGTACATTAGGGGACCCATGGACTGGAAGTAGAAGGGTGTGACTTAGGCTCCCCATTCATGTGTTAGAGGGGACCTTAATACAATTTAGAATCTGTTGCAGCACTTGAAAATTGGTGTTCACAGAAACTTTCTGTCCAGTGAAAGCGGTCAGAGACATCCTAAAAAGACTTCCAATAATAATTAGAGCAACAGCAGGTCCTATAACGCATTGATGCAATGGATCTGAATACATATGCAAACAACACTCTTCACTTTTATATTAGTAAAATATTGTTAAAACTTGAAAAGCACACGGAAAGCACATCCTCTGCCCAATAATCTGATCCAATTCTAACTTTTTTTTTAGATTCCTTGACCATGAAAACCTTTACATTCAACTGATAATCACATTTGGGTGTTGATCCTGAAAGTGCACAATTAGCAACACCAAATAGTTGGAGTAAAAACATGTTGCATGAAGCAGTTGGCACCCATGCCATAAATGTTTTCTACTGCAAAAACTGTAATTAGATAGTTTTTTGACAATCATTAGGTATCAAATCAGAACATTGAACATAAGTGGATTTCTATTTTTTTTTCATAAACTAGGTAAGAGTATTTTTTCTGTTTGATAAAAAAATTATTCCAAGAAAAAAGTATAGTATTTATTGAGTGCATCTTTAATCCAGTTTGCTGATTGTCTCATAACTATTACCATAAAAAAAACACTCCTCAACTGCTTCATTTGGGTTAAGGATAATAAAAATCCTGCTTTTATTCCCCGATTACACAGCTACAGTTCATCAAGTACCTGAATTTAAAAAGATCTGCCGATATCCCTGCTGCTTGCCGGTTATCAATTATCCCATAGAATAGTCATAAAGCAGTGAATTACAGAGATAAAGTGGATCTGCAGAGCGCAAAGTGCAGCTCTGAACAGCTTTTAGACTGCCATCAGGAAAAGTCTGAACAAATAGTACCATAAATCAAAGGTTAGTAGAATGACCAATTAAAAACAGACCTGGGCAAAGTTACTGATTCCCACAGTGCCGATTCCACTCTCCACCAGCACCCACTCATGCTTCTCAGTGAACTTGAGGGCTATGGGGGAAAAAAATAATTGCATACTAAAAAAAGGTTATGTGAAGTGTAGTTAACAAAGCCAGTTAGTCATACAATGAAAAAAATGTGTCCACAGAATAAAAATTTGTACTATGGACCACAGCTGGATAATGGGCTCTCAGTTATGCAATACCATGTGCAGAAAAATAAAATATTAGTTTAATGAGCGTTTCTGCAGGTGCAGCTCTGTTTTCAGGAAAAGGCCCCAGCAGAAGCAAAAATTACTTTTGTTCATGTTCATGTCCAGTGATGAGTTGGAGCATTGTGTTTCCAGACTCATGCTGTCACCCTTACAATGCCCCGAGGGGATAACTGTAGGCTAATGCCTCTACAATTTCCAGAGCTGGCATCAGGTCATGCAGAAAATTAAATACAGGTTTGAGCCAGATTTGGGACAGTGAAGACGCTGATCCTCGACTACAGTAAAACGACCTAGGCCTACTAAATGCTCCAGATTTTTCTGATTTCAAAACTCTTAAAATACAACAGCTGTTTGGTGGATAATAATCAGTCTTTCGAAATTTATATTGCACAACTCTAACGTAGTAGTGTGACATTTGCTTGAACTGGGTGCTTACTGGTGCGCATAGGCTCACGTTAGACAACCAAATCAGAATCTCGTGGTTAATAAGGTAAAGCATGCAACATGTGGTCAAATTTACAGGAAAAAGGAAAACTCTCTTCCGGTTGATCAGCAAATTTCTCGTTGCCCGTCCTTTTTAACAGTCATCGCCATTGTTTATTTTAGTAGCTGATCATAATGTGGAATCTATCCGCATGGCGAGTGAGATTCATCCCTATTCCTTGACTCTTTTTTTCCTTTCTTTTTCATTTTACCTGTACACTGGCCCGAAGTCGTGCTCAGTGTCCGCGGGGAGCCACTCCTGCACAGCAGCCGAGTCGCGGAAAGCAGCCCTGCGGACGAGAGATATGGAAGCCTGGGAGAAAAGTTTACAGAGAGGCACCGCAGCGCTGCTCTCATCGCCATCTTCACTTAGTCTGCAGCAGCAGCAGCAGGCACAGTTTAACCAGAACACACACAGAGATACACGGACACACACACACTGGACAGCGGGAGCGCGCACCATCCCACTGTGGCGAGCTCCTGCGTGGACAGTGCAGGGGGAGGTGAGGAGAACTACAGAGAACCAAGGTCAAGGGGAAGTTAGGGTCAAGTCAGTTTTAAAGTAGGCTATTTCAATAATAATAATGATAATGTGACTGTTGCATTTTTGTCTTTGTGAAAAGGCTATTTATTTAGCTAATTAATATTTTAACATTTAAAGACAAAAACGATAATCTGACATTTATGTGTTTTTATGTTCTGGACCTGTTGTAATATTCCTAGTGTTTGTATTGATATAATCCACGTTAAAAAGTGTCCTTCCTTGAACACCTGAGACTTGAAACCTTCCCAAGCAAACAAAGAAATCAGAATCAGCTTGTCAGGAGGTGTGCACGAAGGTATGGACCCAAACACAGAAGCAGAGTGCAGAGAGGTTTATTGAAGGTTTGGATGGCAGGAACGGAGACACAGGACTGCAGGAGAAAGACGGCAGGGAAAACACACAGTGGACATTTGGAAAGAAGTCCACAATGATCCGGCGCTGACTGAAGGGAGGTGACGGGTTATAAGGACGTGAGGTGAGTGGCTGGAGATTGAAGACAGGTGCGTGTGATGATGAGGGAGAGAGAGGAGCTGAGTGATGAATCATGACACAGCTTTAATGGCCAAGTATGACACATACTGCTGAGCTCTACTGACAACTACAAAACGTATTCTCCTTACATGATACAGTATTTCGAAATATTTTGATTCTTTACTCCACAAGATATGTGGGCCGCATATTTTAAGTCTGCTGTGATTACAATGGGTAGACAGAGCTTTATTTATCCATGAACATAGCCCTTGAAAGGATTCAGTTGACGGGGTTTGGGCATTTAATCAGGATGGGCACAGGGATAAGAGCAGTACTCGCTGGAGGGACTATATATAGCCTGGGAATATCTTGGGATGCCCCAGAATAAGCAGGAAGACTTTACTGGGGAACAGGAAATCAGGGTTTCCTCACTGACCTGTTGCTCCTGTGGATGGATAAGGGTAGCCCTGAACAGATCACATAAACAGGGCAGTGAAAAAGTATTTTTCTCTTTACAGATTTCTTCAGTTTTTGCTTCGTCAAACCTGAATGTTTGTTAAAAAGTTTTTGTTTATATCAAACTACCAGAGTTTTCAAAATATTTCATTTTTAAGAAAAAAAGAACGGTCAAACTTGGGGATAATAGTGTGATGGTCTGGGCATGCTTTGCAGCCATAATTAATTTATGACCACTGTCATAAATGGTCTAGCAGAATATTCTTAAAGATTATGCCCAATGATCAGTTGTGAGTTTTAAGCAATTGGGTTATGCAGTAGGACGGTGATACAAAATACATTGCAAGTCCACTTCGTAATGGCTCCAACAGGCAGTTAATGCTTTAAAATCCTTCAATGCAGCTGAATTAAGACAATTTTGTAGACTGCTGAATATTCCTCCAAAACTTGATCACCATTGTTGCTAAGGGTGGCACAAGTTATGTTTAAAGTAGAACTTTTGTTTTTACAGAGATCAGATGGGCTCGATAGCAATAAATAAAATCATTTGAAAATCGAATGTGACCAAAGGGACATTTTAATCCAAGGTATGTCCACTAATCAGCATCCTAGGTGTCCGGCCTCGGCGCGGGGGCCCTCGGACGCTGGCGGTGCCTGGGGCGTCTCTTATTGGCGGGGAGGCTTTTTACCATCTAGCACAGGCGTTCTTTTTAACGGGGTGCGCTTGGGACGGGAGGGGGGAGGGCGTTAAGGGGGAGGGGGGCTAAACTCAACCTGGGTGTCTAGTGACATGTGTTTTGTTAGCAGTGTGAATGTTGGGAAGGATTTAGGTATGCCCCTGGGGTGGGGGCTGGTGGATTGCCGGGGCCCCCATGGGGCTCGGGGGTGCCGCTGCCGTGGGCCCCGACTTGACGTGCTGGGGCCTCCCACCCCTGGTGGATCGGGCCGAACGGGGGTGCCTATTGGAGTCAGCAGGGGAGCTGGCTCCCTGGGGTTGGCAATGGTCACCCCAGTTATTTTCTCCCCATCCCCATGCCTCTGTCCACCTGCTCCTTCATTCTACCATTCACAAGGCCTTGGGACGTGGGCACGTCACTGGGGTGCGGGATGGAGCTTCCGTCTTCGCTACCCGGTGGCGGCCTGGGTCCCGATTTTATTGAGCAACTTAGACACTTACACTTGCAACATTTACATGGAACGCACATGTAGGGACCTGGCGGTGGGGCGCATTGGCGCTGGGGGTGGGACCCCTCATGGGGGGCCTCGCCTGTGGTGCCGGCACCCACTGTTTAAACGCATCTAGACACTGAGGGCCCGGGGGGGGAGATGGGGGTACCCGGCAGTATTCCCATGTCCCACCCCTCTGTTTTAAGTGCACATTAGAACAACACGCAACAACACCACATTGAGCGGGGGGAGAGAGGCTGGGGGGTCTTTCCACACCCCTGTTCGTTGGACCATCAGGGGTCGGAGCCCGGATAGAACATCAGGCCGTCTGGTCGGGGTCCTGGGCTGGTGGGCTGCTCTTGCCGGTGTGGGGGCCTTGGCGGTCTGCTTGTCCCCATCCTGGTGGGCAAAGGGGTCTGTCTCCCGGGTGCAGGGGCAGGGTGCTCTATTGGGGCGTCTGTCCCTGGGCCTGGGAGTATGGAGTATAGTGTACGTATGGGGGGTATGAATGAGTGTATAGCGTCCTTTTTTCATATGTCCTGTATTTGTAAGAATGTGTACGCATGAGAGGGAGGGTACGTATGAGTGTCTCTGTCTGTCTATGTCTACCTGTCAGGTTGGGTGTTTGGCTTCCCTCTGGCCTGATGCGTCTTCTTCCCCTCAGTTACTCCCCGTCGGTGATGGATGCTCCTGCCCGCTGGTTGATGATGGCTCTCGATGCCTGGGGCCGGGGGTCCCGGTTGCGGCCCGGCTCGGTCCTGGTGCATGTCTGGCGGGTCCTGGGTGGTCCGGTGTGTCGGGCGGCCGCTGTTTCGGGCCGACGTCCTCCTTGGATTGACTGGGGCACCTCTTATGGGGGTGCCGGGGTTGTAGAGTAGGTTGGTGCCGTCCGGTGGATCGGTGGGGACCGTGCCTGGCGCCCAGGCCTCCTGCCGGTTCCAGGACTTCTGCTGGCTGGTCGGTTCATCTGGGGGGGGCTGTCCGGCATTGGCTGGGCCCCTGATCTTGGCGCCCTGCGTGGGGCGGGATCTGGACCCAGGAGCTGGAAGATCTGGATGTCCAGGTGCCGGCTGGGCGCGGCCTGGGGAGGGCGTACATCCGCTGTGGCTCTTGCTGTGGCTCCCTGGCGTGTGGGTGTGTGGGGGCGGGCCGGGTTGTTGGCGATGGGTATCGGTCTGGGGTGGCGGCGGCGTGTGTTGTCCGTCGGTTGGCAGCGGATCCCCCTTGCCTGCGGCGGCGGCGGGGGGCCCTTGTCGGCTGGTCCCCGGTTGGGGTGCCCCTGGTCCCCGTGGCCTCCGGGTCCTGATCCGGGAACGCCCTGGCGTAGCCGGTTTCCGGCGGAGCCCGTGGGCTCGTCACTGCGATCTCTCGGGCCACAGCATTGCGGCTGGTGGGTGTTCCCATGGGGCTTCCATCTGTTCCTCTCTTGGTGGGTGATCGACCCTGCGCTGATCCGCCTGTGGCCTCTGTATTCTGTGGGACCCTGGATGCATACATCTCTTGCCTCCTCCATGTCTGTGTCGATTCCTGTAGGACGGATTGACGGTTCCTTACACCAGCTATCAATCACTTGCATGGGGAAACCTTATTCAGACCTGCATGCTCGCACACACATAGGTGTGGGGACATTGGTGTGGACGGACATATCTTAAGCTGAGGTTATCATCATTAGTTAGTTGTTCACAGGAGCTTACCAGAAACATTTGTATTATGTTCATTAATCCATGCTTGTGTGTAGTGAATGTGTAATTCTTAGTTTATTCTACTAGATCCGAACTATTGGTTTGGTTCTGTACAGTTTGTTGTTTTTGTTTTGTATTACTGTTTCTCTGCCGTCCGGCAGAGGTGGAGGACTGGGATGTTTTCTTGTGTTCTTTGTTTGCCTCCCTGTCTTGTGTCGTCGGTTCGCGCCTCTGCTGGTCCGGTTTCTTTTCTTCACCTTCTTCCTTTCTCCCTTCTTGTCTCAGTTTAATGTCCATGACGTCAGGAAATTGAACCCACAGTAATCACTAATAAAGATTTTTCATACATATACATCAAGTGGCGTACTACAGCGAAGCTGTAATACTCTGCTTGGGAAAGTAAAACTGTTGGGCTTGTACTTGGTACTCAGACACCAATTCTGAGTAGCATACTGCTAGACAGGACACGTTAAAAAAAAAAATAAAAAAAAAATAAAAAAGCATCCTAGGTGTCTACAATCCTGTAATCACTCAGTGGGCCTATATATAGGACTCCAGGTAGTCACTGTGTTGTTTGGTGACGTGGTGTGTACCACACTCAATATAAACCAGAGGAAGCAAAGGAAAGAGTTGTCTCAGGAGATGAGAAAGAAAATCATAGACAAGCATGTTAACTGTAAAGGCTATAAGACCATCTCCAAGCAGCTAGATGTTTCTGTGACTACAGCTGCACATGTCATTCAGTAATGTACGATCCATGGGACTGTAGCCAACCTCCCTGGACGTGGCTGCAGGAGGAAAATTGATGACAGATCAAAGAGACGGATAATCCAAATGGTAACAAAAGAGCCTAGAAAGACTTCAAAATAGATCCAAGCTGAACTTTATGCTCAAGGAACATCAGTGTCAGATCGGAACATCCTTCGCTGTTTGAGCCAGAGGACAAATCATTAAAAAAAACAGACTGGAGTATGCCAAACTACATGCTGAAGAGCCACAAAGCTTCTGGGAGAATGTCCTGTGGACAGATGAGACAAAAATTTAACTTTTTGCCAAGGCACATCAGCTCTATGTTCACAGACGGAAAAATGAAGCATATCTAGAAAAGAACACGGTCCCTACTGTGAAACATGGGGGAGGCTCGGTTATGTTCTGGGGCTGATTTGCTGCATCTGACACAGGGTGTCTTGAATCTGTGCAGGGTACAATGAAATCTCAAGACTATCAGGGGATTCTAGAGAGAAATGTGCTGGCCAGTGTCAGAAAGCATGGTCTCAGTCGCAGGTCACGGGTCTTACAACAGGAAAATGACCCAAAACACACAGCTAAAAACACCCAAGAAGGGCTAAGAGGAAAACACTGGCCTTCTATGAGCCCTGATCTCAATCCTATTGAGCATCTTTGGAAGGAGCTGAGACGTGCTGTCTGGAAAAGGCGCCCTTCAAACCGGAAACAACTAGAACAGTTTGCTCATGAGGAGTGGGCCAAAATACCTGCTGAGAGGTGCAGAAGTCTCATTGACAGTTACAAGAATCATTTGATTGCAGTGATTGCCTCAAAAGGTTGTGCAACCAAATATGAAGTTGTTGGTACCATCATTTTTGTCCAGGCCTGTTTCATGCATTTATTTTTTTAATAATTCCGTTGAAGCATGGATGAAAAGCAATGTCTGACTTTCATTGGTCAACATTTATATAATTTTTATTATTACTTTTGTCAGATTAAAGTTATTTCTGTGACCATTATGAGTTTTTCTTTGATTTAATGAAGGGTACCAACAATTTTGTCCACGTCTGTATGAGCCTATATGTTCACAATGGGCCTTATCTAGCTCCCTTTCATTTATGCAGTGGGTACAAAAAGTATTCAGACCCCTTTAAATTTTTCACTCTGTTCATTTCAGCTATGTGCTAAAATCAAAAAAGTTCTTTTCTCAGTAATGTACACTCAGCACCCCATCTTGACAGAAAAAAAGACAGAAATTTTAGCAAATTTATCAAAAAAGAAAAACTGAAATATCACATGGTGATAAGTATTCAGATAATTTCCTCAGTATTGAGGAGAAGCAATCTTTTGAGCTAGTACAGCCATGAGTCTTCTTAGGAATGATGCAACAAGTTTTTCACACCTGGATTTGAAGATTCTCTCCAGTTCTGTCAGGTTGGATGGTGAACATTGGTGGACAGACACATTCAGGTCTCTCCAGAGATGCTCCACAGGTCAGGGCTCCGGCTGGGCCAGTCAAGAATGTTCAGTTGTTCCGAAGCCACTCCTTTGTTATTTTAGCTGTGTGCTTAGGGTCACTATCCTGTTGAAAGGTGAACCTTCGGCCAAATCTGAAGTCCAGAGCACTCTGGAAGAGGTTCTTTTCTAGGATATCTCTGTACTTAGCCGCATTCATCTTTCCATCATTTGCAACCAACCATCCTGTCTCTGCAGCTGAAAAACACGCCCATAACATGATGCTCCCACCACCACGTTGCACTGTATGGGTTGTATTGGGGAAGTGATGAGCAGTGTCTGGTTTTCTCCACACATTAGAATGCCAAAAATGTAAATTTTTGGTCTCATTAGACCAGAAAATCTAATTTCTAAGTCTGGGAGTCCATCTGTCTTTCGGCAAACTATGTGGGCTTTCATTTGTCTTGCACTGAGAAGAAGTTTCCGTCGGAAGCCCCGACTGGTGGTGGGCTGCAGCGATAGTTGACTTGGTGGAACTTTCGCCCATCTCTCTACTGCATCTCTGAAGCTCAGCCACTGCGATCTTTGGGCTCTTCTCCCACAATTGCTCAGTTTGGCTGGACGGCCATGTCTAGAGAGAGTTCCAGTTGTCCCAAATTTATTCAATTTGAGGATCATGGAGGACACCGTGCTCTGAGGAACCTTGAGTGCTGCAGAAATTCTTTTGTAACTTTGGCCAGATCTCTGAGTAACAATTCTGTCTCTGAGCTCTTTGAGCAGTTCATTTGACCTCATGTTTCTCATTTGCTCTGACATACACGTGAGCTTTAAGGTCTTATATGGAGAGGTGTGTGCATTTCATAACCAAGTCCAATCGGTTTAATTAAACACAGTTGGAGTCTAATGAAGTAACAGAACCATCTCATGTAGGATCAGAAGAAATGAATATCATGGGAGTTAAATGTGTCACTGCAAAGGGTTGAATACTTATGACCCTGTAATATTTAAACTTTTTAAAATAAATCTTCAAAAATGAGTGTAAATTACTGAGAAATAAAATGAACTCTTTTGATATTAGAAAAAAGCTGCAATGAAGCAAAGAGTTAAAAATTTAAAGGAGTCTTAATACTTCCCATACCCGCTGTTTACTTAGACATTATTGCAGATTAAGAGGAAAGTTTGTTGCTTTTGTAAACTGGATCTTATATTTAGCAAATCTGTTTATTTAAACATTTAAGCATGTTTTGTTATTAATAGTTGGCAATATTCCCCTGCAAGTTCTAACTGCCGATTTCAATGAGGTCTCAGCCGTCTGCCTTTGCAGCTGTAGTCTGCGTAGGTTGTGGAAAAATAAGCACTTTTCCGAGACATTCTGAAGCCAGAGGGCAGTAGTACTAATGAAAAATAAAATGGTTAAATGAAGGCATTTTGGGACAGAGGATGCCTTTTTAAAGGCATAACATCTCCTGCCCCATTGATTCCTATTATATCAATATATGTTTTTTGCGAGTGGATATAAACTTCTCCTGAAGGACTCCAAGTGGCTCCAAACTTGTCTTGGTGAGTAAATGAACGCAATTGCTAAAAATAAGGTCCAGGTAAAAAAATAAATAAAATAACTTTCCCCTTAATTGCACACAGAGTGAAGCAATTTATGCTTTTATTAAACAAAGACCTTTGACAAAACAAGTCTTTGAAAAAACAAAAACAAAGCAGATTCAATTATAGTTTATTCAAACCCAATATTTTCAGTTTCTTGTCAGATAGGTGTCAAAGTTATGGAACCCGAAGTGAAAAACCTTAGACATGGAATACAAGCAGATCAGTTAAAAATGACATGAATATACAGAGAACACTTCAAACATTAGGGTTTGAGATGCTGTTGCTCAGATGTTAACCCCTTTTGGTTTTGGTATATTTTGATTCAGAATTAAGGACACCCTCAGTAACTCAGTATAATATGCATAAAAGTAACACCCAGATTTGCACATGACAGAAAAGTACTTCCTGATAATTTCCTGATCAAATATTTACCGTTTGGATAGGAAAAAGCATTAAAACCTTCTCTCAGAGACTGAGGATTCAACCAGTAATTTGAGCAGATCAAAATGATAAAAAAAAAGCAACACCAGTCAGCTAAATACCAGCGATATAACGCATTTCCTGAAAGACCAGTAAGCTCCAATGTTTAACAAACCAATGTAGATTAAACCAAAACCGCACTCTGCTAGTGTCCCAGGTGAGGTAAAGACCTCACCTGAAATGGGCACCTGCAGAGATGTAGCAGCTAAAGAGATCAGAGGTCATGGCCTTAGGTAGAGGTTTCCTCAGAGGCGGGAGCCTTCTTATTGTCATCAGGCTTCATGGCAGGGAACAGCAACACTTCCTGTAAAAGGTAAATTATCATATTTAGGTTGTACATGCACATGAGGGAGAACAGGTTTCTCTTAATGACTGTTAAGAATCATTTCTGTGAAAGCAAATGCTGAAAATCTGATTTATCCCAAGTAAACTATTTTTTAAACAATAAAAAGTTTTTGAATAATAAAAAGTAAGTAATCCTAGTTCATAGGTTTAAATTTGGAATAAATAAATTAGCCAACATCAAGCAGAGACCTTTTATGCAGCATTGACCCGTGCACGTATACACACTCAAATAATCCAAACCCAACTCTAGAAGGCTCTGGATATTTTTCTTTTCATTTTGTTTGGACAAACAAAATTTGAAGACTTTCAAATTCAACAAGCTGATATTTAGTATGAAACAGAATATTGAGAAACACACGCTCCCTCTCACACAGGAAAAAAAATATAAATGTATACATTAGTCTGTGGTTCAGCTGTAGATCTGTAGTATCATGATGCTGTTCTAAGTTCTACCTGGTTAGCTCACCGTGGTAATCGATGGTGAAAGTTTAATTTTCCCTGAGAAAATGTTTTGAGGGACCGATACTTATGTAACATAAAAAAACAAAACAAAAAGAGGCTGATAGTCTTGAAGTTCATTTCTGTCTGTAAATGACAATTAGAAGCAAAATACCTCTAAGTATAGATAGCTGATCCCTGACTTTTATCTAAAGTGAATTGAAGCATAGAGAACATCCAACTTGCCAAACTGGCTCATACCGTGTCCACACATTCATGCCAAACTTCGCTACATTTTGAAAGCTTCTATCCTCAAACATACTTTTTTTAAAAGCCACATGGTGACCACACTTCAAATTAAATTTAGACGTGTACAATCTGGTAGACAAAATTATTTTGATCGCTGGATATCGTTTATTATAACAATCATTAAATTTCCGTGCATCCATCCACCTAAAACAAAACCTGTGACACATTAATTTAAAGAAATATGCTAAATGTTCATTTTATTTGTGCTTTAATGCATGCCATCTATATTCATTCATGTATTAATATACGTCTAGTATCCTAAACCTGCTTTCGCACCGGTTATTGCTTCTTTTACCAGCTCCACCCTTTCTGCACGAATGCTAACAAATTCAGAACAAGATGACCAGGCTTGATTTGCAGTTAATAGCCTGCTTTGTATTTCCATTAAGTACACACTATTGTTAGAGTTACTAAAAACAGATCATTTAGCAACCCAGGGTACTTTTAGCCTACTTCCTAGTATGGGCCTCTGGTACTTTCCACGATATATATAACCTCCTATAACATGTCGATGTGTAATTAAATCTGTGCTAAACAAAGGATTTAGCATGTTCTCATGAAATAAAGGTTTTGCTATTAAATGTTTTATTGTATTATATCCCTCCACAGTTTATGACTGCTTATCCTAAACCCAATATGATCTCGTCTTGTTCTGATTATTTGTGTTTTTGGTTCACTTTTCATCTCCATCTGCAGATTTCTTGCAGCCAACATAGGGGTGGGCAATATGGCCAAAATAGAATAGCACGATTGTTCAATTTCGATTTTATCAGAAATTTTTGTAAATAATCACCAAACAAAACTTAAATTACACATTAAAGAAGAGAAACATTAAATAAATACATTTATTCAAATTAGGGATAACCAACACAGGGCTAAAATACTTATGTCCATCTCACACCAGACATGATAGAAATGCACAGAAAGTTCTGAAATATATATATAATATATGTCTGTATATTGTATATATATATATTATAGAGATACATGAACACATTGTATGAATATACAGTATATATAAATATTTTTCATTTTTCAAATAACCGCATTGAAAAATACATCTAAATCATAAACTTATTTAAATGTATTCGAAAAATTTTTACCCTGACTTGTCTAACAAAACAGAAAGCAAACTTGAACCTACTTTAGTTTAGAAATATGATATTAAGCAAATCGAATAAAATAAAATCTTTTAAAATAAAAGACCTATATGCAGCCACAAATATAGTGCAAGATGTATTGTGCAATCTATAATGCAATTAATAATCCTTAAACAACGGGGGAGTTGCACCTTTAACTGCTTCAAATGTTTTTTGCAGAAGTAGTGTAAACAGTTCTAATTACTCTTCCATCCATCCAAACATATTAATATTCCCTGTGCATTCAGCATACATGCATGAAATGGCGGGGTTTGGGGAAAAAGGCAGCTGGCGAACTGGGAGCGCGGATTGTTGCCGTTTGTGTCATAGGGAGTAAGTTTTCGGATTATTTTTTCTATTGCTTGCTGAACTAAGAAGAAGAAGCAGTAGCCACTGCAGCCGGCTTTATATCTTTAGCTGCCAGCTGGCTCACTGTATTGTTTGCGATGCTTTCTCTTTAAGTGAGTAAACAAGTTTCAGGTGTTGCGATCACTTGCCTTGACGCTCTCCTTGCAAATAATGTTTGTTTGCTTTTTGTCGTCTGGTAAAAAAACCAAACTACTTCCATACAATTGATGAGGGCTTTCACCTCGGAACGAAACCCTCATTTGCTCTGTCAGTCGCGGGAACGCCAAGCTTGTTTAGAGGTTGTACACAGGCCAAAGGGGAGGGAGAGAGAGAGACAGAACTGGGAATTGGGATAAAACGATCTCTCAAAAATGACAGATTGCCACACATGTAGATCGTTTCACGGTCTTAAATCGTCACATCGCACGCCCCTAAGCCAACATGGACTAAAGTTTCTGCTCATTTCTATTGTTTTTATTCCCTCCCTTCAGTGTTTAAAGGTTTCTGATTCAATAATGCTTTTTGTTCCCTTGATCAATTAACAAGTCCCAAAAATTAATTTTTTTTACCCTCACACCACCAACCTCTTGCTTGAACAGAAATCTAAATTCTAGATCAGATTTTTATTTACCTTATGAGTTCTCCTATAAATTCTTATTTTCTACCATACAGTTTTTACGATGGCTGATTTTCATTAAGCCAGAGTGATGAAATTCCCTAAAGAATGTCAGGGTAAAAATAGTATAGCTATAATAAAATTAAGGAAAACTACTAGCAGTCAACAGTATTGCCTTGTTTGCAGAACACCATCTTTACAGCAACTCTGGTTTCAAATTGTGGTGAGCATTTTTAGTTGATTAAATCTGCATTCACTAAAAACAACAAAAGTTTGCCCAATTATGCGTGTATAATTATTTTCATAGTAATGTTACCTTGATGTTGTTGGAGTCTGTGAGGAACATGGCGAGGCGGTCGATGCCCATCCCCCAGCCTGCAGTTGGTGGTAGACCGTATTCCAGGGCTGTGCAGAAGGTCTCATCAATGAACATGGCTTCATCGTCACCCTCAGCTTTTGCCTAAAAAAAGCCACCTTCACTCATCAGTATGGAAATCTTTATAGGAATACAAACTACTAATGTATAATAAAAATCAAAGTCTGTACAGACCTTGGCTTGCTGCTCAAACAGCTCCCTCTGTCTGATTGGATCATTTAACTCAGTGTAAGCGTTGCAGATTTCTTTCTTCATGACAAAAAGCTCAAAGCGCTCAGTGAGACCTTTTTCTGATCTGTGCCTAACCCATTAAAGAAAAGTGTCACAGTCAGAATTTCAGTACTGCTTATTTTAAGGTTTGCATCAACAGCTTGATGCTACTTACCATTTTGCCAAGGGGCTCATGATTTGAGGGTGATCACAGATGAAAGTTGGGCTGATGCACGTGACCTCAAGAAAATCTCCCACCAACTACAGAACAACGAGCAAAAATGTTAGAACCAAAACGAGGAACAACCATGAGGGTGTAATAAAGTTTAAAACACAGCACCTTGTCTAGAAGGCGGGCAGTGGTCCTGGGTGGAGGACACTCGACCCCTTTCTTGGCACACAGATCATCAAAGAATTTGCGGGTCTCTGAAAAACAAATAATGACCCTATTTTAGATACTGATTAACACCTTTGGATGATATATTTGAGACAACTGTTCTAACAGGATAAATCTGTACGGGTCCATACCGTCGGAGTCGTAGCTGTCTGTCGGAGGGAATTTCACCCCCATGATCTTCTCCAGGTCATGCGTCATGCTCACCCTTTTGAACGGCGGAGTGAAGTCGATTTCATAGGCCTGGCCCTCTGGACCATCAGGATGGTAAGTTACCTTGTATCCGCCAGTGATGTGCTTCACCATCCCTGAAATAAAGACAAAATCACTCAGACAGCGACAAGCATTTTATAACATTTCAGTATCTGTAGTTAACAATCAGAATGTCAACATAATGTTCAGCACGGCATTAAGTTCGGCAGAGACCTGGTAATTAACCCGTCATATGATTCAGATGTGTCAAACCAGGAAAATATTGAAACAATGCCCTTGAGCACCAGCAATGGACAAAGGCAATCTTAAGAATCAAGAAATATTGGCCTAATTGTTGTGTTATCCCCATTTACTCCAACACACCCAGTAAACACAAACTGCAGATGATTCAGCTTATTAAATTGGAGTCAGTTTGGTCAGTATGACGCATCGTTTTTACCGGCTGTTCAGTGTGGTCAACGGACTCAAACGCATAAACGTTTAAAAGACTAGTTAAAATATGCAATTTTAAAAACATCCTGCATTTTATGAATAACTAAACAAAGTCTTCTCTCTGCAAGCAAAACATGTAACCGTTTGTTTATGGGGCAAAAAACCAAATTAATGCCAAATTTTTTTGTGAGCTTACATACGATGAATAGAGTTGCAATATTGGTTCCGATCTATTGGAGGAAATGTGTAAAGAAGGTATGAGGAGTCAATATAAAACTGGCAGGAGATAACTTTCTCATTGGTATTTGGATAAAAAGGAGTCTTCAGGCTAACAGAGTGGGCCTAAAACAACTCCACTCTAAAACATTTAATGCATTCAAATAGAGTTGCACAGCAGATTTAATAACAGTTGTCAATGTGTGCAATATTTCTATAGCAAAGGACAGATTGGATATATCATATATCATATCGTAGACTTTCAATTCCTGCAATTGACATATATTTTAATGAGCCCAGATCCTGAAGAATGAGGAGGAGGAGGGCTTGTTACAGAGGCCACGTACACAAGTCGACGGGTAAAAAAGTAAAAAGTGCTTGGACAGTCAGCACTGCAGACGCAGCTTTGAGGCCATAAATGCTGTATATGCATGTCGCACAATTGATTTTGGGGACATTTAATGCGGACAGTGACATTACTGCACTTAAAACTCTGGTACCGAAGAGCTTTATCTATTGCATGTAACACGTTGACTGGATTTCACCACTCCACAGCAGCCCAGAGAAATTATTTTTTAATTATATAAAAAAAAAATGTATTAAAATTATTTTTACATTCCCGTGATGGTAGGGCGAGTAGTGACATGATAAAGATCTGCAGGTTTTTGATTTCTGTCAGGTGAATAGTATTAAGCTTAGCCACATTACACAACAGTAATGTATTATCAAATTGTTCAAAATTGAAAAAAAAAATTTGTCTGAAGTACAACTACTTTATATTGAAGCCTTTAACATTTTAAATTGGACTCTAGAGTTTCTGAGTAAAAGCCTTTTAGCGAAGACTGTGCCCAAAATGAATTTCCATTTACCGGACAGCAGTTTCTCTGTGATCTCCATCAAGTCGTGGTAATCAGCATATGCCATGTAGAATTCACAGGTGGTGAACTCTGGATTATGAGTGAGGTCAATTCCTTCGTTCCTGAACTGACGGCCAATCTCATACACCCTGTCCAACCCGCCGACCACAAGAATCTGTAAAGAAAACATGAAGTTCGGTACAAGAGGCCCCTCCGCTCAAACACCGACATAGAAGCTTTTGACTTTTCATCTTCTCAAACCTCAGAGAATGCTGAATCTTGACATAATTTTACCTTGTGGTAGAGCTCGGGGGCAATCCTCATGAAGAGCTTCATATCCAGCTCATTGTGGTAGGTAACGAAGGGACGGGCCACAGCTCCACCAGGTATAATGTTCATCATTGGTGTCTCAATCTGAAGTATTGAGACAAACTTCAATTCAGCAGGCTAATAAAGTCCCTGAAGTGTAGAAACTGATTTCTCTGATGGACCAAAAATCTGCACAACTTTCTTTATTTATCAAGTCAAGTTGTACACTTTGATATGTGGTTTAGCAGGTTGGCTCTGTGATATGATCAACTCAAATATCCCGAAAACACAACTTGCCTCCAGGAACCCCATCTGGTCGAGAAAATTCCTCAGGTAGGTGATGATTTTGGCTCGAGTGAAGAACTTCTGCCTTACGTAGTCGTTGAGAATCAGATCCAAGTAGCGTTGGCGGTATCGAGTTTCCTTTAAGAGAAATGAAAAAAAAAAAAAAAAAAAAAAAAAAAAAAATCACACACCGTGAAACAGTTTTGCCTCTGGTAGGAGGCAGTGATGTACCCTCATGTTTTCTGAGACGTTTAACAATACGACCTTCAGTGCTTCTTTGTTATCACAAGATTGATCAAAAGGAAAGGTCAAATCTTAGGGCATTTTATTGATATTGGTCCAAAGTGAAGTGACGGTGTCGAGTCTTCATTCAAACGTTATTAAAGGGGTGGGGGTCGAGGGAGTGGGGAGGGGCTAAATGCAAAAGTGGAGGAAAAAAAAGCAAGTAGTGGTATCTGTCGAACTGAAGAGAAGTGAGGAAAAAAAACATCTAGGCTTTTGTGTTTTATAGAACCAATTATCACAATTCAGGATATTGTTAAACCAGTTCAAATACCAACTAAACTACAGCAAACATACATATATGAGTGGGGTGTGATGGTAGAAATGTTTCTCCCTAAATGAGTTCAAAGATAAGAGGCAAGTATCCCACTCTGACCTGTTCAGGTGCAGTGTTACCGTGTTGTGCGTTACCTTGTCTTTGAGGCCAAAGTGGAGGTGGGGCAACATGTGCAGACATGGTGAGAGCAGGGTCATCTCGATGGGAATGATGCTCAGCTCCCCCTTCTTTGTCTTTCCAGGATTTCCCCGGACACCGATGATGTCGCCACGACGCAGCTTGTTGTTGATGGCCGCAAACGCTTCTTCAGACTTATAGCTCCTGCCAGAGTACCGAAACAAAAAGGAGGCACAAACATGAATTCAAAGCCCTCAAGGAAATCCACAAATTTACTCAGCGCACTCCAGGTGGCGTACTTCGAGTTTGCCATCACTTGCAGCTTGGCTCCTTCCCCACGCAGGTCATAGAAGAGCAGCTTGGCACCAGAAGCTCTCTTAGCGTGAATCCGACCTGCCAAATATTTGTTACGTTTAATGGAAGATAAGAAGCTGGTTTACACTGCGAAGGATGAGATCATAAACTCTTCCTGGTACCTGAAACACTGAGGACGACGTCGCCCAGCTGTTCCCCGGGCTGCAGGTGGATGTATTTCTCAATGAAGTCTGTCAGTGACAAGTCTACATGATACTTGTGTGGGTACGGGTCCTCAGCTGTGCCCTTCAAGTCCTGGATGGCCTGGGTGCGGATCTTGAAGTATTGCTGTTAAAAAGACACATTATTTGTCGACCTGCAGCATAATCTGCAGGGTAATGGGCAAAATCACGGCTCACTTTCTGTACATGGCTTGCAAATCTGTACTGTAGGCTGTAGACATTTTGTTGATCTAGTCAATCTCTGCTTAGCATCAATCTGTTAGCTCCACTCACTTTGTTTGCAGCTACTACCAAATAAGAAGCTGTTAGTTTGATGTATGAGGTCTTATAGATTGTCCTATAGAAAGATGATTTTTTTATTATTTAAAATCCAATTTGGATTTATTTTTTAAATTATTGTTCAAGCAGAAAGGCCATATTTTCTTTTAAAACAAGCAGCAAATGTAACTGAAGAATGGGTTTGTATTTGAATTGACCTTCATAGATACATGACGGGGGTTGATTTGTGACCCGGTAAAAACCTTCCAGCTCATGCATTATATGCGCCGTGATCAAATTCTTCTTTTGGATTGACAACAGATAAACTAAGACACACTTTCCTTCAAACCTTTACAATAAAAGCCTTAGAACACATCTGCTCAGAACTTCAAGCTTTTCATATTTTAAAAAAGGTAAAGCAGGATGTTCTATGCTTGTGAAAACTAGTATCAATCCCAAGGTTTTATAAAAGGTTCTTTGTTCTTTTTTTAAACATGTAAATTCTGGTTAGTAAAGAATAGGTGGGTACATCTGAATTGACCTTTAACAACACCAATTAACCTGCATTCTTTCAGTTTCTCTTTGAGTTTGAAGAAGCACACGCAGTTAAACTCAGTTTATACTTTTCCGTCAGCAAGTTTGCACGCATAATATTTGTTTATGGAGGCGTTTTCCCTTTATACTTCGTTGTTGGAAAGCAATTCCACATCAGGATGCTGGGGTTGCTTCCTTTTCTGGCAGCTCCGCCTACCATTACAGTGATGCCTCTGGTCAATTACGTTTTTTTTTTTTTACTTCAGCTTGTAAACGAACATCCACTCAAGGAGCAATGTCTGACAGAAAGTAGGCTTTGATTGAGCTGGAAAGCTTTTTACTAGATGTGCAGCTCATTGAATACTCTAAAGACACACATAAGCAAACACAGCGGTCTGTTTTTTGTTTTTTTTAAACATCTTTGTGTTCAAAATCGCCAAAAGACCATATTAATTAAACTGGTCCTGCAATATAAAGTATCTAGTGCCCAAAAGATGCATTGACTACTAATTATACCAACGATAGAGCACCGCTGAGGTGAAATGATGTTGGGCTAACCAAGCACAGACGTGCGCTTTTGGTTGCATATAACGGATAATAAAAAAATTAAAACGGGCTCTACGGGTCTTTCTACGGGTCTGTCCTTGCAGGCTGTCGGAGAGCACTTGCGTCGACGGATTAGGATATTTTTTAGATAAAAATGTTGACCTTGTGAAGACACTGCCAAGATGGATCTTGTTTTTACTACGAAAAATAGGTAAACCAAAACAAATATTTTGTTTTTTATTTCCTATAAAACTCATTTGAGCGAGTTTAGAAAAAATATGCAAATTGCTTTACAAAGACAAAATTCTTCAATAATGAAGAAAAAACTGAGATCGTTTAAAGCACAACTATAATTTAAATCAGACTCAGTTTCTGAGTGAAAGCCTTGTAGAAACGAAATAACTCTACAAAAAAAATTCTATTACATCTTTTGAAGATTTAGACATTATCCATACATACTTTTTATTTTAAATATGTTGACGTTGATTGTGTTTACATGCAGCAAGAGAAATTACAATTATTGCCTAAGTCTGACAGAAATCTGACTTTTGAAATGCATGTATACACCTTAGCTCGACTTAAGTCTAACCGAACTGGAGTTTGAGAAATCGGACCAAGTTATCCTGATAATGTGAATGGAGAATAATTTACTCTGCACGTATACGCCTGTTACCACTAGCCGAGCTTTTAGAAGCCTTGGCACTTCCCTTCAGGAAGCAATGAGACTGCAGAAGCGGGTACAGCAACAATAGAATGAGTAGCAACAAATATAACACGGTAAAACAGTGTATTAATTACAAAATGTTCTGTGCTGCAGCATTGTTGTCCATCACCTCGCTCATTGTGCATAGTCTGCTTTTACTCTGCCTGCTTCACTATATTAAGCATTTCTTTATAATCTGTGTGAGTCTAGTCCAAGGGGAGGACGTCAGCGCGAAAGGCGCATTTCGCCATCTAGCATCACAGAGTTGAACGCACTTATTTTAAATAATTTGGATTGTCTGAGTGACGCGTAAACTGGTACACGACTCTCAAGTCGGGCTAAACCATTAGTATGAATACTGCCAAAAGCTTGATTTAGATTTGCATTCAAACTTTCTGATTGTGAAAGAAAGACATAATTAAAAAAAATGGCTTCATTATATACCAATATGTTCAAATTACACACCCAGTGTAAGGTTTTGATGAACACTGCACAGAAACGGATAAACAATGCTCGTCCTAAAGGAAACATAACATTACGTGTGCGATAAGTAAGGACTTGTGACCATCTTACATTGGGATCGAGTGTCTCATCATCAAGGGCACTGGCATTTTGTGCATTCTGAAGATTCGATTCAGTCTGTTCCCCCAACTCCTTTGCTTTTGCTTCTTTCTCAGCCGCTTTCTTCTCAGCTTTCATTCGTCTCTTCAGTTCACTAAAACAATTGAAAAACAATAAATGAACTTAAAGATGTTCTAAAAGGATATTAAGACACAGAAAGAGGGGGAAGAGATCTCCCGTTGCATTTTTTACTAAAGTGTGCTTTCGACTATTAAACGAGAACAAAGAATGGTTACAATGGGGATAATATCTAGTTTGATGACAAAAGGTTGGTTGTTTTTCACACAGGAACGGAAAAGCCACCAACCTTTTGTCACCTCGCCATCGTATTCCGTAAATCTGAGCTGGGGCTGCTGCTGAACAGGGGGATGCATTTTTTAAACACTGTCCTCTGACAGCAAAGGCTTGACACAGCTGCTGCCTGGCAACCCTGACCAGACACAGCATGCTGAGCTACCACAGTCCGCAGACAGACCTGAGAAAACAGACAATATACATGCAAAGACAGATGGGAGCGTCAACGTCTGTCCTTGCTCACAGTAGACGGGGTGATGGCAAATCTGAAACTAAACTCTGCAAATTAATATCTTAAATTATTAATATTATTAATAATTTTAATAACAATTATATTAATAATAATCTTAAAAGGGTTACATTTTGCAGCAAATACTTAAATCGCAATTAGCGTACAGTATACCTTGTCTCCGCATTTTATAGGAACAATTTAGCTACAAAAATATTAAATCTTCTCATTTTTTAGAGGAGAAAGTGGAATCCTGTAACATGTAGAAGTGCGGAACTAAAATTTGTAGTTTTTCGCTGTTCGCCAAACTATCGACCGGGAATGGGCTCCTCTACCGCCTAGGACTACAAATACCAGAAGGAGAAGCGAACTTAAATAAGGGATGTGCAGGTCTTGTAGCGTGCCTCCATATGGGACCTTCATTTAGCTCTCAGAAGACTTCGCATAGCAAGAATAAAGCGATGTGTGTGACCAAAAGAGTAGCAACCTTGTAGAAAAGACCGCAGATTAGAAAGCAGCGGAAAGTTAGAAAGCTCGAAAGTGAGGAAATGTGCTCACTTTTTGCTCAGTTTCTCTTCGTCCACCGCTGTCACGTCAGCCATGTTCTTGATGCTGCGCGCAGAAAGAGCGTCCTGGTCTGAGACAGCGCCGTATGTGTGCGCAGGAAATAAAGGAAACAGTCATGGTGCGTTTAGGTGAATGTCGGAAAATAGGATGTCGAAAGTATACGACAGATGTTAAATTGTAGCCTTTATTGTAAATTGTTCCGTGTACAGTAAAATCAGCCTAAACCTAGTCTGATTTGAAATTATATTTTAATACTAAATTACTCTATGATGCCATGCCCACATAACTAAGAGTTTAAGCAAGGTATTTCCATATTTTTGTGCCTCTCTTAATGCATCACACTAGTGTTTTCTTTATACACTTTAAATAATTCCCAACATTTTTACTTATACTTTTTTTTAGAACTTTTACTTTTTTCTCATTAAAGGAAATAGAAGAACAGAAGCAGTGTGTTTATTAGGGTTGCAATAATTATAACACATCTATTATCTCAATTTAAGCCTGTCACACCCTAAACTTCAGTGAAAGTGTAAGTACTTCTCAACAAAAGGTACGTGATGAGAGCGGATGACTAACAACCAAAATTAACTTTCAGTTTTGATTTTACTTACAATTTTTCTCAAAGTAAAGGAAATCTATACGTAGGTATATCCAGAAATTATGCTCTTTAAAATTATTGCTACAAATTCAGCTGATCTGCACTTACTGGCATTCATAAGATTTCCTCAAAAATAAATGTAACTAACTTGTATTTCAAAGGGTTTCTGAAGTTTAATTTTGACTGTAAAGCAATACAATAGAATAGGATATAGGAGAAAACTGTCATCTCATTGTCAGAATCAGAATCGGTTTTATTGCCATTGTTTGAGAACAAGTTCACAAACTAGGATTTTTTTCCGGTACAGTTGTGCACATAAAACATTTAACATAAGTAAAAATAAAATAAAATAAAAAAATAAAAAAATAAAATAAAAAATAAAATAAAAAGAATGAGCCATAAGGCTAAAGTCTTTATAAATATTATAATCTGTATGTATATAAAAGAACTATGAAGAGATAAACATCCTTTTTAACATGAGAACAGCAGCAGGGTTCCATTCACAGATGTGCAGGTGAATGACAGCAGCAGATCTAAGTGTGATCAGACCACACAGTGCAGTAAAATAAAGTTACGTAGTGCAGATGGTTCTATCCTACATGGGTCTTTAACTGAACTATCGGGTCTTGTTATTGTTCATGAGTCTGATGGCGGAGGGGAAGACAATGTGTTAAACAATCAGACTTTATGATCAACTCAAACAGGTAAGTACAGATAAAAAGCACACACAAAAAAAAAGGGATGGCTTGGCTGTTGCATCAGACCGTGCCCATGACTTTCTGTTTCTCTTTCCAAGTTTCTGTAGGCCTTTGTCTGAGAGCACTGTATTATAAGCTTGATTAAATGCTTGACAATTTTGAATACAAATTTAGTTTCTTCTTTAAAAAAATCTGAAAATAGGTAATGGGTTGGTTTTTAAGGTTGAATGTGATCAAAAATATTAACCCAAAACAACACAAAATAGTCCCCCAGACACAAAATCACATCAATCACACAAGTTTAAAGTGTAAAGATCTTTGATGATATTTAAACACAGCTTTGCTAAAAGGAGGGGAAAAAAGCTGCCACAAGACAAAAAGTCACAGTATTTGAGTAATTTGATTCTCCAATCACATTATCAGTACTTTGATTATGCCATGCATTCACTGTGGCATTGTTCAATAAGCTACTCTAATAGCACAACAATTATTTCCACCCAGTGTTGAACTTTATTTTTCACCAAGATCTTGTATTGATGACGAGAGAGTCTAACGACTGCACAAATTACTTATCCAGCACAACCAAAGTTTCTCAATGGGGTTAGGTTCTGAACCCTATGATTGCCAATAAAGGCTGTCATTGTTGCTAAACCTAGACCAACTCCAGCAAACCCAGATCATAGCTGTGCCCTCATGCTGTTTAGGCACTAGCTATCATGGTTGCATCACTTTATCTGCCTCTCTTCATGCCCTGATCAGCCCATCACTGTGGACCAGGTTATATCTGGACTCAGACTACATGACCTTCTTCCATTCTACCATAGTCCAATCTTTATGTTTTAGGCCCATGCAGAGAACTTTTGAGGAGCAAAGGAACATGAGGGGCAAGCTTTTTTTTTTTTAAACACCTTATAGCAACATAACTTGTATAGTATAGGCTACCATCCTGAATAAAAACAGATATTCACCAAGAATCTATCAGGGAATCGCAACATGGGGACCATGCACAGCAAAACGACCTAATTTTATCTGGTGGGGTGCAATGTTGTTGTTGAGATGGTGCTGCTGGACTGTGTTGATCAGAAACTGTAGGTGGTGAAAACACCATAGGGCTGCTGGTAGCTGATTAAACATGTTACACATTACATCATGGAATAATGATTATAATGAAATAACTTGCTGCTGTGTCAGCTCACAGGGGCTGACTTCAGTGTTCTATAGTAGTGTTAAGACAACTGAGACAGATTTTTAAGGCGAAGAGATAAACAATAAATTCATATCTCCAGCACACAACCATTAAGTACAATGAATAAATTCAATAAATAAATAAAATTCATTTAAATCAGAAGACTGTATTTAATTATTTGGTAGGATCAGAATAGGCTAGATTATTTTATTTGACAAGTAATATAAAGTTTTAATAAAATTTCACATGTATTAATATAAGTTATGGGACATTTTGATCGATCAAATTGTGACACATCTGTCTTTCCATACTTGCTGAGGTCCAATTTGTTGGTGCAGAATTTCACCTTAGGTCAAAGGAACAGAGAGTAAATCAGGCTGTACTTGGATTTGAGGTGTGTTCAGGCAACAGTTGTGGTGCTGTCTTTTTAGAAGAAAGCGATGGAGGCTGCCTGACCCAGATTGGAGGGATAGATTGAAGTTGAATATTTTTTTCTCCCGTCCTGTAGCACACCAAGTATTTTGTATGCAGCAAACATTTGAGCAACCTGATAAACTGAAAGAAGTATTCTCTGTGGTCAAACCACTTCTGTGTTTGAGGACAGGGGCCAAGGGGGATCTGAAACTACTACTGCAAAGACGTTGAGGAGAAATAATAATAATAAAACAATTTTATGTAATTTCAGTATCAGGCCTTTATTTTTCTTCACAGATTTGAAAGAAAAATCCTTGGTCATCTCTGTTTAATGCATGTCAGTGATTTAACCCATCTTTAACATCCTTCCCATGACCACAGGATGTTTTCTTTAATCATATTTTTTTAAGAAAAAACATGTTGAAAAAGATAAGGTACTAATTACAACAGCTGGGGTTGAATAACTTGTCAGCTGAAAGATAATTGTTTATGCAATAGTTATCTAATATCGAGCTTTAACATATTTGTTTAGTTAAATCCAGGTGCAACTTTTTTTTTTTTTGGACTAAGTAGTGTATTGAGATCATTTGAGGAGTCCATATCGACAGGGTATCTGATTTTTGACAGAGCATTTGTGGTGGTATACTTGTATATAGACACTTACTTGGTATTTAACGTGACTCAAGCTACCACCTATAGGTCAACTGGTGTAAGTGAGAAGAGGTATCTCCAGTTAGCCAGAAATATCAAGAGTCTTCACAGTTTCTTGCTTGTATGACATAATTGTAAATAAAACTATTGGTTATACAAATCAAAAACGAAATATTTATATAACCACTAGCTTTTGAGAGTATTGAAATGATGTAATGTACAAAATCCTTTAGTTGTATTATTGCACTGTAGCTTAGGTTTGTATGCAAAACCAGGATTTTGCATACAAAACTAAGCACTTCACACTACATTCAGTTATTCATGCACACATTGAAATATTGCATACATTTGATTGTGTGACCTGGAGTTGGTGTTTTTAAAGGCTGAACTATGATTTTTAAAGGTATACCCTCTTGGCCAGCTCTCTTAAAAAAAACAACAGACATTGGCCTCAGTGGACTGCTGAATTATAACAAAAAAATAGAGGGAAAGGGAGTGCTTCATGGATTTCTCTATCCCAAAGAAAACCTGTTGGGTGAGTTGAAGAGAATATGACAAATAAAAAAAAGCCAGAACACTGGATGATCTGCAAAGGTACGTTCCAAGCCAGGGTAGTACTAGACATAAAGCCATACTATTTTTTTCTTAAAGAAATTTTGGGTATATCAATTCTGGGATAGGACATGTGTTCTCACTGTAATCTTTCTGCTTGCCAAACTTCCACTGCATACTTTGTAGTCTCACTGTCCTAATCAAAATTTTTTTAAATAGACGGATTACACTGATTTATTCATAATAGCATATTTCAACAAAGGTACTAAAATGCCAAGTACTACTGGGGGTAACATTAGAAGACACAAAACTAAATCACCTCATGAGTTTCACAGTTGTGCGATACAATCAGAATGAAGCAAAAGTTTTCAGGCCCTTTATAATATCATTGGTTTTATCGTTTTTTTTTTTTTTTTTTTTTACTTAAATATTTCTAAAATACAAGTGTGTACACTGGTAATATTTTTGTCATCAATGCACTCTGTAAACACAAAAACTAGATTGTTCCTGCGAAATACATAGAACAGGATGATTATTGAAAAGAAAATCTTTTTGCCTCCTTATCCAATTGAATGTCTGTTCTGATTCACACGCTTCTCTAGTCATCTTCAGTACAGCGAAACATAATTATAGTTTTTTTAAAGCAATTTTCTCAATTACACTTGAAACAAAAACATTTTCTAACCTTTTGCTTCATTTTGGAAGACTAAGCAACCACCTGCTCTTTAGTCAAAAGCTAGACAATGTGTATTCTTATGTCTAAGTTTCAAAGACTTGATAAGGGAATTTTATTGTGTTACATCAGATATACCTATGCCTCTGACTTTAAGAAATGTTCCAGAAGACCAAGACCTGTTGCACTTTTTTGAAGACTTTTAAAAGCTATTAACAGCAGGCGAGCCAAAAAAAATGGGGTATATGTTCATACCAGAAACATGCCGTAATATTGCTTCATAGCTTAAACGCTGCAGAAAAATCTGTTTAATTAGCTTTCTTGTCTTTAAAAAAACCAACAAAAAACCTTCATTCGGCTGGTATTTTCTTCTGTTTATACGCTAATAAAACAAAACTAAATTGATCCAGAACTGCACGTTGGCAGGATAACCATGAAACATCATTAAGTATCATGGATAAAGTTAAAAGCCACTAGCGTTTACAGTATATTAGTTTAATTGAAGATTGAAGTAAGTTTACAAAATTTAATGGAAAGAAACTAAAAGTAACAAAA
This sequence comes from Apricaphanius iberus, assembly GCA_028564705.1. Taxonomy (NCBI): domain Eukaryota; kingdom Metazoa; phylum Chordata; class Actinopteri; order Cyprinodontiformes; family Aphaniidae; genus Apricaphanius; species Apricaphanius iberus. Next base: position 1,559,314 of record JAPXFQ010000166.1, on the reverse strand, counting down.
ACAAACTCCAAATATATACATAGAATTTCCCCAAATGAATGAAGATTGACAGTTGCTCAGAGGGTTAGAGTCTAAAATGTCCTAGCTGTTTACGAGAAGAATGGTTTGATCTGGTTTATAGAATTCGCAGAGTAGCAAAATAAACCATACACATTAGCACAGATTTATTTTTCTACTGACCGGAAAATGTGAGACAATAAGCAGATGGCTTCAGAAAAAACCCACTGTTCAAGTAAACAGCAAGACCAACTAACAAGCATTTATTCATATAAACCCCGTCAGCATGATGGTAAAACACAAATCAAACAACTTGTGACTTTTCCCTACTCAAAACAAGCTTAAAAAAAAAACAAAAAACTAATGACTTTGATCACTGTTGAGAGAAATAATACTTTGCTTCAATCAAACCATAAGAACATTTTTTGAAAAGCAACATAAATAATAGAATATCTACTTTAGCTTCTGTTCTTTAAACACAAAGGGGTACTCAGACATTTTTTTTTAAAGATCTCAAATTAAAGTATATTTGCTGCATAGCAGTTTATGAGAAAAATATTTTTGCATTTATGTTAGTTATCATAAATGCAATAGATTGTTTTTATTTTATTTTAGTAAAAAATGGGACAGCTGCATATAAGAATCACCAATATGCAGGTCACAACAAATTTATGATGACAACTGTCAAAAGCTTTAAGCACACTTTAGGTGTTATGGCTTTAAATTGTATTTTAGGTTTTAGTCAGACACTAAAAGGCAACAGCAATTAATCCACCTGGTTGCTGCAGTTATTTCTCCTCAGGCTGTGTGTGCAATCTGTGCAGTGTTTTAATAATATTTACCAGTGAATATGTAGCTAATGACATATTACCTATGACTCAGATTGTTAAAATTAAATCAACTTTAAATAAAAAAAACAACTTCAAATGTGAAGAACAGATAAAATGAGAACTTGAACAAAAAAAACCTCCCTCTTCTCCATAACTTATCAAAGACTGTTATAAAATTTGTATTCGTACATAGATGAGAAAACTGTAATTTCAAAAAAGTAATTACCTTCTCAATCTATGCAGCTAAAACATTCTGGATGTTAGGAAGATTTTTTTTTCTCCCATTCACGATTCACAAATGAGTAGTACATTCAAAATGAATACTGAAATTTTTTGGTCTGACAGCATGATGCCATATTGCCCAGCTGAAAACTGGTCAGAAAAGTCTAGAGCATGTGTGTTATATGTACAATGAGATGCTATATACAGAACATTAATATGGTCATTATTCATAGCATATAAAGCATTTCATGCTCCTTAAAAAATGGCACCACAACCACCAGCAGCACAACATGGTTCACCCTCAACTTTCCATCTAAGATTTTCCCAAGTTTAGTAACAGGTGCAAAACCAACAGGAACAAGTTTATACTCTTCTGAGAATTTGGAAAAGTTACAATTGGTGTAAATATCCTCATCAGTGGACATCAGAGTACAAACATTCACCACTGCTTAATAAAACCTTTGAAAATGAGAGTAACATAGATTAGAAGCAAGTCAGTAAACATTGGTAACACTGAGCCTGTTATATTGATATTAGGATCTCCAAATGGATTTGATTTAACGATAACCAAGCGCAGCAGCCAATCATTGACTTTAGTCACAGCAGAACGAGGCTGCCTGCTCTTCCTCAGAGGCAAACTGGTCCCAGTGCAGGGCTCTCCCAGGTGGGGCAGGAATAAGCAGATGAATAATCACAATGTTGTCAGAAGGAAAAACAACCATGACTGCAGAAGACAATTCCAAGAACCACCCATGCACAAATAAATTATATTTCTCTACCAAGAAGCCCACCTACTACAGTGATTAAAAAGAGGGACATATACTTTTATAATCATCCCAAATAAAATCATAAATACTAAAAAGTGGAAATATTAGTTCTTCTATTTCACAAGTTGAAGAAAGCTTGAAAGCTCTTCTCTCCCAAGTCATGTTTCCTTCTGGAGAAAGGTCCCTTTGAAAAAAAAGCACACACAAAAAAAGCACCCAAACTGCTCACACAAAATATACACCCTCCACAGCTCAACAAATCACATTACTCAAGTTTACATCAATTTCATCCTAAAACGACAGCTGTTTGGGATTTTAAAGTGAATACTTAATGTAACTGTCTGAATGCATTAGTTTCAAGATGTACAATGGAAAAAAAGAGCTAATTACAATAATGATAAAAGACCAGTCTCTTGTTTGTGCATAAACTACAGACTACATATGGTTTTGTCTTGAATAGAAAGAAAAAAACTGTAGTATAGCAGCAGTAAAAAAATAGATTATGGATTGTGACGAAGTAAATCCTAAAATAAAAATGAGTGAAAAGGAAGAAAGAAAAAAAAACTTAATGTTCCATAAAACTGACAATTTATCGGGATGCACACAAAAGTCTTTGATGTTAAAGCCACTGACCACCAGAGGGCAAAAGACAGGTCTGTAAAGATTCGACAAGCACTATTTCTGCATTTTAATACAATAACCTGTGTGAGATTTACAACTGTAGAAACATTATTTCTCCCCCTAAACATCCACTAAATGCTACATTTTTACAAAACTGGTGAAAAGAGCTCATTTCTTGCTGGGTTACAAATACTACTCCCATTTTGTGTGCCAACCACACAGACAGCTCTTCTAACTCTGAAAGTGAAAATGATGATCGACTAAGTTAATAATGCTCTACTCTAGCTGTATATTTTGATGATTTATAACTAACAATTAAAAAACAAACTATCTGAATAAAATGTATTTGGTCAAATTTGTTTTGGATGTCATTTTAAAAAGTAATATATTAGATTTATGGTACTGAAAAGCAGCAACATAGCTGGTAATGTGACGCACTGCAAGAACATAAAGATAACAAAAATATGTTCAATACAAACTAACTAGCTGTGACATGTTTAAAATAGATTAAATGAAATCCAAGGTGAGGTGTTTTTGCTCAGTTGTTTCGCCCTCAAAAATGTTGTCTTGTTTTTTTTAACCTAAAGAATGAAGACAACCATATATGGACATTAAACAAATAAAATCACCCCTCCAAATGAGACTTCAGCACTCTTTATAAAAGGAGTGATGAAAGAGCAACAACATAAACGATTTTTCATTTAAGTTGTAACGTGGATTTTTCATATGCAGCAGAACCTTTGAACAGTCTGCAATGTTAGTTCTGCATCCTGGCTCACATGTTGCTAGAGATAATATGTTAAAATAAATAAAAAGTTCAATATTTACAAATATGTCTCTTAGTTTAACAATCTTCACTGCATTGCCATATCTTCTGCATAAACTGAGAAATTCATACTACATAATTTATGTAAATTTGTTTATCAATTGATCTATATAGCACCTAAAATGCTTATTTATCGCATTATAAATAAAATCAAAATCTCCTTTTGTGGCATTTCAGAGACCTTGATTTAATTTATTGTGTTCAAGCCCACTGCTTCAAACTGCAAATAATAAACTAATTACATAAAACCTCCAACGATCATTTCTACAGTTCTTCAACTTCATATTTTTTTCTTTCTTTCTCCGTTTCTCTATAGACCTCTTTTACAGACTATCTACACCATTTCAAACAGTACCTACCTTCTACAATGACCAAACACTACATGTCTAAACCAACCTGCTATACTGCACGCTCCATCTTTCATTCAACATAACAAAAATAAGTAGAAAAAAAACTGAAGGAAACTATACCAACAAAAAACTTCTAACTCTGTGGGAGACATTTTACAAAACAGCAAAAAAAAACAAAAAAAAACTGGAACATGCTACAGATAATATCTCATTCTACCTATTTACAGTTAAAAACAAGTTAGATGATTATCAGGCATGACATGTTGATAGTCTTTGCAGATAGAAAGTGAAAGAAAAAGGTTCCACTTCTCAGATCGGACTCACCAGGAGTTAGTCACTATTTTCACATGAGTTTCAGTTAAAGGGACTTAAGTCAGTTTGAGAGAGATATGGAAAGATGTCAGGTTGTTCAATGACAACCCATTCCTAAAGCCTGGCTTAAGTATGTAATATAAAGAAATGATACAGTTTGCCTTCAAAGTCACTGTTATTTACATTAGTCATGGATATTTTTCACTGCAGAGACTGGCAGAGCAAAGGCCAGCAGCTGTCTGAATACATTAAATTTTCTTTCCGCAGAGTTCTTGAGAAAAATAAACAATAAAAACGTGAGCTTCGGTGCCATTCAGAACGACCGAGTGAGGGTGCCGCCTGATTCATGCAGGCTGACTAGCAGGTCATTGATCTTTTCCATGTTCTGAGAGACTTCCATGCTGCCCTGCGCAGTCGTCGCAGACTCAGACATAGACTGGCTGAGCAGGGATTGGATGCGAGCCTCGCTCTCTTGCTGGTTCTGGCCCGACTGTCTGATTGCAATGATCTGGTCTGAAACAGTGTTTCCAGGGGCGCTCATCATCTGGCCACATCCTGCAAGAGGAGAACAGAAAAAAACAACTCAGAAACAGGATAACCATACATTCTAATCAGGTGCAAAACAAAAATTACTGCGATCAAGTCCAAATATTGTCATAATGACCACCTGACAGTAGGTCAGTGGTTCTCAATTATTTTCTGCCATGCCCCCCTAGAGAATGGATATTTTCCACCACCAGATATATACCTGAAAATATTTAAATATTTACCGATACAAACCACTGGCACCAGCACATTGCATATAATATATACTGATGACCAATAAAGATTAATTAAACAACCTGCAACTACTTCAAATGGCTGCAACTCATTTTATTGTTTTAAGTCTTAACACTATTTCCAAGTTCAGTTTATTAACTCGGTGTATAACATTTAATCAAGACTACTCAGTCGGTGTGATGCTCAGAACAGAAACAGGTTAAATTATTCACTGGGATGTGCATCTTTAGGATAAACTGTAACATTCAAAGCTTGGTTGTTTGTCAGCTTCATCACCTTATCACTTTTCAAAAAGGGAGGGTACATAATGTCTTCTGGAGCCCTATGGAAGCTTACAAAATATATACAGGTGCTGGCCAGTAAATTAGAATATCATCAAAAAGTTGAATTATTTCAATAATTCCATTCAAAACGTGAAACTTGTACATTATATTCATGCAATGCACACAGACCAATGTATTTCCAATGTTTATTTCTTTTAATTTTGATATTTATAAGTGACAACTAATGAAAACTCCAAATTTGGTATCTCAAAAAATTAGAATATTTTAAAGGCCAATGAAAAAAAATTTTTTTTTTTTAAATGTTGGCCAACTGAAAAGAATGAACATGAAAAGAATGTGCATGTATAGCACTCAATACTTAGTCGGGGCTCCTTTTGCCTCCATCACTGCAGTAATGCGGCGTGGCATGGACTCGATCAGTCTGTGGCACTGCTCAGGTGTTATGAGAGCCCAGGTTGCTCTGATAGTCGTCTTCAGCTCCTCTGCATTGTTGGGTCTAGCGTATTGCATCTTCCGCTTCACAATACCTTATCGATTTTCTATGGGGTTAAGGTCAGGCGAGTTTTCTGGCCAATCAAGGACAGGGATACCATGGTCCTTGAACCAGGTACTGGTGGTTTTGGCACTGTGTGCAGGTGCCAAGTCCTGTTGAAAAGTGAAGTCTGCATCCCCATAAAGTTGGTCAGCAGCAGGAAGCATGAAGTGCTCTAAAACTTCCTGGTAGACGGCTGCATTGACCTTGGACCTCAGGAAACAGAGTGGGCCAACACCGGCAGATGACATGGCACCCCACACCATCACTGACGGTGGAAACTTTACACTGGACCTCATGCAACGTGGATTCTGTGCTTCTCCGCTCTTCCTCCAGACTCTGGGTCCTTGATTTCCAAAGGAAATGCAAAAATTGCTTTCATCAGAAAACATAACTTTGGACCACTCAGCAGCAGTCCAGTCCTTTTTGTCCTTGGCCCAGGCGAGACGCTTCTTACGCTGTTTCTTGTTCAAGAGTGGCTTGACACACGAAATGCGACACCTGAATCCCATGTCTTTCATGAGTATCTTCGTGGTGGTTCTTGAAGCGCTGACTCCAGCTGCAGTCCACTCTTTGTGGATCTCCCCCACATTTTTGAATGGGTTTGTCGTCACAATTCTCTGCAGGGTGCGGTTATCCCTAGAGCTTGTACACTTTTTTCTACCACATTTTTTCCGTCCCTTCGCCTGTCTGTTAATGTGCTTGGACACAGAGCTCTGCGAACAGCCAGCTTCTTTAGCAATCACCTTTTGTGTCTTGCCCTCCTTGTACAAGGTGTCAATGGTCGTCTTTTGGACAGCTGTTAAGTCAGAAGTCTTCCCCATGATTGTGGAGCCTTCAGAACAAGACTGAGGGACCTTTTAAAGGCCTTTGCAGGTGTTTTGAGTTAATCAGCTGATTAGAGTGGCACCAGGTGTCTTCTATATTGAGCCTTTTCAGAATATTCTAATTTTCTGAGATACTGAATTTGGTGTTTTCATTAGCTGTCAGTTGTAATAATAAAAATGAAAATTAATAAACACTTGAAATATATCACTATGTGTGGAAGGAAAGTATACAGTATAGAAGTTTCACGTTTTGAATGGAATTACTGAAATAATTCAACTTTTTGATGATATTCTAATTTACTGGCCAGCACCTGTAGAAGAGTTGTTCTCCAGATTCATAAACATCTCTGACGCTCACGCTAGGCTTCAAATTGGCGTCTGTGTTTCAGTGAGTTTTCTTGCTATGGCTGGCGGGTTTAGTCTGTCTGCAGGGAGAGGAGAGCTGACAGCCCCGGTGAAAAAAAGCCTTACAGGAGTGGTTCCATGATTCAATCCGCCTTTCCAGCACAGATTACAGAACTACTCCAACTACTGTCAGCTCTCTCTGTGTAGAACAGAAAGTTTGTTGATAAGTTTGAGCACTGCTGCCAACTAGTGACTGGAGGCTTGATAACCACTAAAGTATGAATAAAAGCCTCGGCTACCGGGAATCAAGTACTTAGGGTCAACGGTCCAAAGCAATGGAGAGTGTGGAAAAGAGGTGAAGAAGCGTGCGCAGGCTGGTTGGAATGGGTAGAGAAAAGTGTCAGGTGTGATGTGTGTAACAAGGGTTTCAGCAAGAATGAAGGGAAATGTGTTCAAGACAGTAGTGAGACCAGCGATGTTGTACAGTCTAGAGACAGTACCAATGAGGAAAAGACAGGAAGCAGAACTGGAGGATGCAGAACTCGAGATGTTGAGATTCTCTCCGGGATGGACAAGAATGCATAGGATCAGGAACGAGTACATCAGAGAGACAGCTCATGTTGGATGTTTTCGGGGATAAAGCCAGGGAGGCCAGGCTGAGATGGTTTGGACATGTTCAGAGGAGAAATGACAATTATATTGGTAGAAGGACGCTGAGGCAGGAGGCAGAGAGGAAGACCAACTATTTGAGAAGCACTGCAGTAGGGTGACATCAGGTAGATTGGGCCATCAGATGAGCCATTTAAGGTTTGAGCCTCCTAGCCTTTCCATTTTACACAATGACTGCAAAAAAAATGTGTTCTAGAAAACCCCCAAAACAAACTGATCTGATTGGTCTATAGTTGCCGAAAGGTGGCATAAATTACCTGACGTTCCCTGACAGAAAAATACATCACTTCTATCACAAAAGCAGCAAACCCTATTTTTAATTACAACATCAAGGTAATTAATTGAAAATATTACCTTGTATAACTATTGGGAAAGAAATATCTCTTCATTCTCCTTGATTTTTGGTAACATTTCATTATAGACTTCATGAAATGGAACATTATTTTACAGATGCAAATAAAGAGAGAATCTGTATTCAGAATACTCCATGTAATAATAATAATAAATGATAATAATAATAATAATAATAATAATAATAATAATAATAATAATAATAATAATAATAATAATAATAATAATAATGAGGAAAAAAACTTGCATTGCATTTAGAGCTTTAGGTTTATGTTTCTACCAGCTTCGTACATCTAGAAACTAACATTTCTGCAATTTGTTATTTGCAAAATAGCTCAAAGTCAGTATGAATGGATGGAATGCATCACAATTTACCACAGATTATCTATTAGATTCATTCTGATGTGAACTTTGAATAGGCCATCTTAACATATGGATATGCTTTTATTAAAACAACTGGACTATGATTAGAGTTGCTATTCTGTTGGATGGTGAACCCTCGCCCAAGCCTCAAGTCCTTTGTCCATGGACCTGCTGGCTGTTTCTCTGAATAAGTATCTCCTTGCCTTGCCTGCCATCTTAAGTATACAGCCATTTCTAGTTAGATTCATAGTTGTGCGATAAACTTTACAAAAATTCAAGGGGAATGGATACCTTTTAAAGGCATACTGTAAATATATTTAATTTGACTATTTGTTACTTATAAAAACAAAGACTCGTAGCAAACAAAACAAAAATTAACTGTGTAGAGTTAAACTAAAACAATGAGTCAAAACGTGGACTGTGGTGTTTTATCTTTCCTCTGTTTTCTTAAATACATTAAGTGGAGCTTGGTGATACTTGTGTTGGCCAGGCGTTCCCCTGGTTAATAATGTCCTTACCATTTTGCATCCCGAAGATGAAAAGTCCAGGCTGCTGAGGTTGGCTGGGCTGACTGATGCTCCCAGTCACGGCGTGCTGGAACAAACTTCCTGGCTGCTGGACAGGAGAGGAGGTGGTCGTCGGAAGATTTGCCACACCGTTCTGGGAGGCAAACATGGCTGACTGCGGGAGCTCTGGCACAGCCAGTCCTCCCTGCATAGGAGGCATGTTGGACGGAGGGATGAAGAGACCCGCCGGCTGCTCATGTTGGTTGCTGGGGTTGCTGCCTAACTGCATAGGCTGCTGTTCCTGAAACATGACTTGCTGTGCTGAATTGGTGGGATTCCCTAAGGCCATGGGCTCGGGCTGGTTCTGTTGATTCACCACGTTGTCTTGGGAAAACAGCTGAGAGGAGTTTTGGGACTCCTGCGAAACTAGATTGCTGGTGGTGAGGGGAGGCATTTGGCCCTGACTGGTAAAAATGAGGTTAGGGGCTTGGGGTTGTGTGGACAGGTTGTTGTTACAGAACATTAAGCCAGCCTGCCGCTGCTGGCCAGGAGAGAGAGTGTTTGGAGTTGAATGAGAGGATATGCTCTGAAACATGGGAGGCTGGGGCGACGGCTGTGTAAGTGGTGGAGGCTGCTGCTGCTCCATTAGGCTTCTCTGCTGCTCCATGGGGCTTCTCTGCTGCATGGGGGAGATTTGGGCCTGGGTCTGAAATACTGATTGTGGTTCAGGGGATGAGGACTGTAGAGAATTAAGGTAGGCCAGCTGCTGCTGCTGCTGTTGTTGTTGCTGCTGCTGCTGCTGTTGCTGAGAACTATTGGTTGTAAGCTGGGTGGGCAGGGGTGTTTGGGGAAGGAAAAGTCCAGTGGGGGATTGTTGTTGGTCTTGAGACTGCAGCACTGTCATGGTGCTCTGGAACAGAGCGGCTTGGACTTGCTCCGGGGTGGCTTTCTGAAACATCGACACCTGGGGATCTTGTGATTCAGCCAAAGGACTGGGATTCTGGAACATGGTTGGTGAGGGATGGGTAGGGGTCTGCTGGAGGAAGCCGGTCTGCATGGAACAAAGGTCGTTTGCCTGCTGAAAAAGAGCAGCTTGTTGCTGCTGCTGATTCTGATGCTGCTGTTGTTGATCCGGTGAGTAAAGCGACGCCTGGTTAGTCACCACGCCTTGTGGTGAACCTTGAAGGTCAGAGTTCTTGGCCTGGGCAGCATCCTGAAACATCCCACACTGCATCTGGATCTGAGACTGGAAAATGTGTTGCTGTAAATTCTCCAAAACCTGCTGCTGTTGTTGATGGATTTGCTGCTGCTGCTGCTGCTGAATCTGCTGTGTTTGGATCTGTTGCTGGATGTATTGTTGCTGTTGCTGAATCTGTTGTTGCTGCTGCTGAATCTGCTGATTTTGGATCGATTGTTGGTGCTGGATTTGTTGCTGCTGCTGTTCGGTTATAGAGTTGTCAGCCTGAATTGGTAAGTTACAGTATCCTTTAGCTTTAAGTTGTCTCACAGCCTCCTCCAGCTGAGCTACCTCATCTCCGGGGAAAATCTGCAGCTGCGGCTGTGGCTGCTGGGCTGCAGGTTCAACACAGAGCCTGCCAACTCCTCCAGAAGTGCTGCCTGACCTCTCTCGCATGAGACCGTCTCTGGGCTCCAAAAGGAACTGTTGGGATCCTTGTGTGAGAAGAGACTCCGCAGGCAAAGAGAATGAGTTGCTTGCAGATATATCCTGCTTCTGGATGGTGCTTAAAGGCTCAACATTGGTAAAAGCAGCAGCCTGGGGTTCATCTGGATCTCCTGCAGGCTGAGGTAAGCTATTGGTGAAAACTAAGCTCTTATTTAGACGTGCTGTTGCTACATCTTGGCTTGACTGTGGTGCGCAAAGATCACCGTTCTGCTGAAGAAAGAGAAACAAACAAGAAAAGCTCAGGTTGGGATTTTAATGTTTCATAAATGCTGAATCTAATTTGTAAAACATCATTCACAAAAAAAAGTTTCAGTGCAGTTAGGTATAAAAATAAAAATAAACCAAACTTCCTGGGAGCTTCTGTTTAGTTCATACTAGTGATGCACTGATACCGATATCGAGTATCGGGACCGATACCGCTCTAATGAGCTCGTATGGGGTAAACAGATACCATGAACCGATACTTAAGATGTGGACACTCTGCAATAATTTCACAGAAAATATTTCTTTTTCATGTGAAATTTTAGTTTTGTGGTCATTTTCCTTAAGATTTTTTTCAAATATAATTTACCATCATTTTTTTTAACAATCAGAGAAGAAAATGAAACCTGTCGTCCAACTCATTGTATTTTTGTTTGTTTGGCAGAAGTATCAACATAGGTACTTGGTATCGGCAAGGACTCAGATCCAAGTATCGGTATCATATTGGTTTGAAAAAATTGGTATCGTTGCATCCCCAGTTCATACAAAAAAGGCGTAGTAATTCACCTTAAATACTCCAGAGGCCTGAAGGTTGTTTGTTACTTCCATTGGGGAGATGTCTTCTCTCTTCACTAAAGGCAACATAGACGGCATCAAGGCACTATCTACAGCTGTAAGAGCAACAGGGTGGGTGTTAAATGTTAATTTAGAAGCTCTTTTCGTCAGGAAATAGGAAGAAAAAAAAAAGAGTCTTACAGTTGGGAGAAAACTAAAACCCTCTGCATGATTTTTAAAGTTATTTGTCTTTTGAAAAGTTACCTCCCTGACATACAAAGCAATGATGTGAAGTTTATGTTTTAAAAAAAAACAACAACTACTAACCTTTGATTTGCTCATCAAAGGAACAGGCTTTCACTGGAGAAGGCATCTCTTTCTTTACAGGAACTTCCTTTTGTACTGCAACCGTGTCTAAAATAAAGCAGGAGAATAGATACCATGACAGATGCTAAATAGAACATGATTCACAGCCCTATTTTGTTTAAATTAAATGACCTGTGGGTAAGATATTGTGTTGTTTTACCCAGAAGAACCTCAACTCTAACAAAAACACTGGATAAATATCAGTGCTGTGTGGGAATGTCTTATTCAGAAAGGGGAGAAGCACTATGTCCCTGGAAACTGATTACTAATACTAACTGTAGGTGGCGGTGTTGTCTAATATTAGCAAACACTAAAACACTATGATCGGAAGGAGATAATATCCCAGAGGGGATAATATATTGTTAAAGCCAGTCTATATTTACATGTGAAATAAAGAGGAATATAAAACAAAGTATAATAAATGTACTAAACAGAAAAAACAGAATGTGAACACATAACTAAATTATTTGATGAAAAATTTGATGTTTCAGGGAAACGATACAATCTCAAATTTTTTCTAAATTAATATTGTACAAAAACAGAATTAGTGTGAGGGACGGAAATGTTTGTGTTTATAGGAAGAAGTTATTAAAGCTAACTGGAAACAAGTAAGAAGGATTTTATTACTACTTGTAGAAAAAATGCTAATTTGTCACTCGTTAATTTAGCTGTCGTAAGGTGTTTAAGACAGAAATCAACACAAACAAACCTGGATCTGGGTTGTAGGTGAATTGCTGAACATCATGGGACCTGCCAGCTTTCGTCACCACGTAGATTCCCACACAGACAGGAGAGGTGATGGCCGGGTTCTGATAGGGGGGTACCTTCACGATCAGGTGATTCTAGGGGTGTTTCAGATAGAAATTAAAAATAAAAGGACTCAAATTAGTCACAGAAAGTGCAGCAAATGTAGTCAGTGCAACAGATTGCCTAAACAAATGTATCTGAAAGCAGCGTTAAGCCAAGACAATCAGTCACGAGAAAATGAAAAATAAAGTTATTCCTGCCCAATTCTGTGGCTGCTTTTTAAATGTATCCTGAACTTTTTTTGATTAAAAAACCCTAATAAAATCAAACTTTTAGTATCTTTTTTTCATTTAAAATACTAAACCATAACCAACACATACAGTATATGAAAAAAAGAAGTTACGTTTTTTTAGTGTCTGCATTTCTCGTTATTTTGTTTTCAGGGGGCAAAGGTTTAATCGTGGTTGTTAAGACACACTCAGCAGATCGTCTGAGACTGAGTAATTAGGTCAGAGCACAATGAAACTACTTACACCTTTAAACCACAAGCCATTTAAGATGATTATATCTGAAAGTCCCATACACAGAGTTGAAGCTCATCTATTCAGTCTTTTCACTTGTAATTACTTTTGATCATTCAGAAAAAGAAAAAAACAGCAAAAGCACAATCAGAAGAACTTTTCACCTGGTGAAACAGCTCCATGTCAATTTCAGCCTCTGACTTCCATGACTTCTCATCTGAAAAAGAGAAGATATTTTTACTGAATTAAACTTGACAAACAAACAAAACTGAAAGTTTTCTTCTTTTTTTTTTACCTAAAACATTTTCTTGAAATATGACTTTAGTGTCTTTTAGGAAGTTTTTGCCAATTATAAAAACTTCCTCTCCACCCCGTACTGAACCAGTGTGCTGTGACTTCTTCAATATCTCCGGCAGCCCTGCAGGCTGGGCTGTAAACAGAGAGAACACAGACGACACTGATGAGATTCATTTATTTTTGTTTTTCTAATAAACCACTCTCACCTCCAACACCACAAAGAGAAAACTGTGGGGGGAGGGGGGGTTACCAATAAACTCTACTTTTTTAACCCATTATCCCTCCCTTATCTCGTGGGAATTTTTGTTTATATTGATTATTGTCTGATTTTTATTAGGAAAAAATAAAAAATAAAATTTTATTTGGAAAAAGATGCCATGACTTCAACGATTGCCTAAAACATACTGTGGGTTAAAAAAAAAGACATTACTGGCACGTTTAAATGCTCGGGCGTAATAAATCACTGGTACATTGTCACCAGATGATTTGGACCTTGGACCTTTCTGTTTCCTATAAAATGCATGAGTGCTCTCAGAAACTTAATGATCTTTTTAAAAAACCTAGGTGTTTAAAAATGGCTGCACATTGCACAGTTTGCACTGGTGCCTTGCAGCACGAAGGTCCTGGGTTCGAATCCTGGTTTAAGGTCTTTCTACATGGAGATTGCATGTTCTCCCCTCCCCCCTCTCCAAAGTTATTTATTTAAGTTATTAATGATGGACAATTGATTAAAACTACTGGTTAAGTATGAACTGTAATATATATTTTGTAAGCTAATATTTCATTATTCTAGTTTTTATGTGTATAAAAGCAGACGCTATATATACAGATTTTATTTAACTATTATAGGATATATAGAAAGACCCTGTGGGTCCGGGAATAGCTGTGCAGGTTTGTTACCTGAACTATATGCTGTCTATTGTCCCTTTAATTCAGCAAACTAAGCTATGCAACAAGGGGAATATACTTTTTCGCCAATTTTTTAAAGCCGAAATGCTCTCACACCACAATGCAACCAGACTCAACCTACTATTTGATCTGACTAAGCTGCCAGAACAGGACATGTTAAACACTAAAAAGGAAAACACACAATTTAGGATAGGACAAATATTATTGCAGATTTATCCTTAAAATAAACTTATGACTTCTTAGATCTTATAAATTACAAATATATTCTTATTTAATAAAAAAATTATGACCACAATAAAGCGGTAAAAAGAAACATTTAAAGTTGCTTGTATCATCTTTATTTTCTCTTTTTTGTCTGAAGTATTAACTGTCTGCTGGAAGGGCCACTTTCCAACCCATTTCACTCCTGTGCACCAGGATCATGTGCACACACACACACAAATGAACACACACAAAATTACTATTTTTCTTGTTTTGTGGAAAGACATTTCCCCAGTTTGCATGCAAGCTCTGCCATAAACAACAGACTTCCACATTTCTATTGTTTAGTTCGATACCTCTTTTTCTCCCCTGCTACCCTGAAAGCAGTTGTCTCAAATCCACACATGGCCCCTCCGTCTTTCCTGTTTGGGAAAACCGACCACACCCTCACGTTGCAAGTATTTATTAAAGAACTCAATCCAACGTGATTGTCATGTACTGTCTCTGAATGCTAACGTCGAAAGAGAACAGTCCGCTGACCCCTGGTTATATTAAAATTGACAAACAGAACCTAAAAAGGCTCAATGGTAATTATTTACAGAGTAGGTTTAAGGTCAACCTATCCTTCTTCTCTCATTCAACTAGTTAGATTCTTTCAAAGCTCGATCGATTTGTTTGCAATGTTACCATCTCACAAAATCCCCGTAATTTACACTTTTTCAAATCAATTATTACCATTTTTTGAGCTTATAAATAAGAAGTATTTAAACAAGGGCAAACTGAATGACCAACTTACTGCAGAGAATTTGAGATGAGGGAGTCTGCAGAGTGAGCACTGATCCATCTGGGCAGGGGATGTTGACCCGAAACACCAAGCGAGCGCGTGTGCTCTTCTTCTTCGACCCTGCCACACCGATACGAGCCTCGACGTCAGCATTACGGAGCTTTAAAATCCCAACACAGTCGACCCTAAACACAGAACATATGAATTTAGGCTTGGCTGGACTTGTTTTAACTTCCATTGTCAATAACAGCATACAAGGTTTTATTACACTGGCAGCTCATTGCAAGACTCAATACCTCTGCTTGTTGCTACAGTACATTATTCCCCCTAAGGGAATGAATGCAGTATTTATGCAGCTGATGGCTCACATGTAATCATTATAGAATAGATTTATTGACTTATCCCACAGGTACAGTTGATGATCACATGAAAACATTTATTAGAAAAAGAAAAAAAAAGAGAGAGAGCCTTCCAGTATAAAAAAAATATTACAAGCTGTAGAGCAAAATTTACCACTAAACCCGAGGGAATTGCAAATTAATTACATACGCCAGTTTCATGTTGGTGCTTGGATCAAGGGGCACTTCAATCACGGTTGTGCCATCAACTTCAACCTCCTTGCATGCAGTGGTGTTGCGACCGGAAACTCTGCAAGCTTGGTAAAATCCATGGGGCCTTACGTGCCCAGAGTCATTGCCGACAAACACCTGGAGGACCGAAGGCTCATTCACACCCTCCAGCTGTGAAGGACAAAGAGGACTCTTGATTAAGTTATGCTTTTTTTCCTTAGTTTAAAAAAAAGAAACAAAAGGATATTCTCCAGTTCTTTACCCAGATTGTATGATAGTACCTATGAATATCAATGTCTAAGTTATACAATTGATTCTGGATTTCATTCAGCGGTAACATTTACAATTTAACATGCAGTCTGTAAAATTTGGCTGAATGGATAGGGTTGTTGTCCTGCTGCAAGGTGAACTTACTCTTCAAAGATCAGGGGTCTCATTTATAAACGTTGCGTACGCACAAAATGAGGCCTGAAACTGGCGTACGCCACTTTCAAAGCAAAAGTTGTGATTTATAAAAACAGACTTGACGGGAAAATGTGCGCACCTGTACGCCAACTCTGACCCGTGCGTACGGACATTTTGGAGACGAGGGAATCGACGACACAGTTGGTGAGGTGGTGAACTGCAGCCAGACTGCATATTACTCCTCTCACACATATCATTTGACCTCACACCAAACATTAATTATGGATTCATGTTATTATAAATATCCAAACCAGCAATGACATCTATATTGTAGCTTTGCAGTGAGCTATAACTCTTCTAAAAACATTTTTCAATATTAAAATAGATACATAAAATTTATCTCAAAACCTTAAACTCAGATAAAAGGGCCGAGACTGTATGCCAATTAATAAATTGAATCATCTGTACCATATATCATTGATTGGCACGCTCATTGTGCCAAGGAAGGAGGCAATCAGTCTTAATACTGCCAATAGAAATACCCCAACTACTTTCAAGCGTAATATTTGAGATGGATGCACTGGCGTTGCTAGAAGATCTTGCAAATGGAAGGAGTAGGAGAGAACGCGTGTTGAGGGATCATGCGGACCTCCTTGCCCATGATGATGACTGGCTAATAAGCAGATTCAGATTCTCTAGAGCTGTGCTCTTGGATCTCTGTGATGAATTCGGCCAGGCTTTGGAGAGACCCTCCAGGCGGAAACGGGCCATTCCGGTCCAGCTGCAGGTGTTCACCACTCTGGGGTTTCATGGTTGTTACCAGCGGGAATTAGCCGACAGGTATGTGTCTGAGTGACATGATTCTTAATATTCTGCCCAAAGTCCCTTTTTTGGAAATAATGCCTTCAAATATGTTATATTTATTAACTAGGTCTAGGATATTACAGCCGTCCCTGAGCGCAATAATGCCTGCAGTCTGGGATGGGATCATTAAAATGAGCAGGCAATACATCACGTTTCCATATACTGTGGGGGAGCAGGCCGAAATTAAGATGCAATTTGCAGCAATGTCCGGTTTTCAAAACATAATCGGCTCAAGTTTTTCTCCCCCCTCGACTCTGAGGTCCGACCACTTTTTTTTTTATTTCCAGTACCGTGCTGTCAGTTGCACTGACAGTCTGCACTGCAGACGCCACATGCTGCCACTCGCAGTTCTTCCTTTTATTTGTGACACTGCTGCTTGTGTCCACCAAATAAAATGTCTCTTCTAACCTCAACTTCACCCACTAGCACTTCAATCACCATCTTCATAAAGCTTCTTGTTTTTTGTTGTTGTTGCCATATTTCCCCTCTTCTTCATATGCATAAATATTCATGTCCTGCTTTGCATTGACCTTTTATAGCCAGATTTGGGCGTGTTCAGGGCGGGATATGAGCCAAATTCACGTGGGCAAACTTCCAAGAAGACCGTGATTTATAAAGGGGAAATTGCTTACACCTGTGCGTAGGCATGGTTTTATAAATCAGAAATCTTTTTGGTGTACGCAAACTTTTTGTTTTGGTCGTTTGCTAGAAAAAGTAAGAGACCCTAAAGTTACCTGCTCTTGTAAAGAAGCTTCATATGCCAGCCTATAAAAAGAGTCATGTTCTTTGCTTTATCTTCTGCTTGTAACTGTCTATTTTTAACTTGATTATTCTGACCTCCTATGGTACCATAAAAAAAACGAGTTTAACCCAGCTTCCATATCTGTTGAGGGGATGGAGTGATCACTAAGGCAGCAAAAAAAGTCATTAAGGGGAAGACTATTTTCTAATCCTACGCTTCTGACAGCCTATGTTCAACAGTTTTGTATTAAGAGAACAGACTACACTAGATTAATTACGTTTTTATTTTGGTTTGCAACTTCTGGGTTTATACCCGGACTTGATGGATGTTTTCAAAGGTTTCATGTGGCTGAATACCTTATCAGACTTCATCATTTTAGAATAGATTAAAGTGTTGTCTCCATCATCAGTGCTTCGGTCTCTATTATAACATTTTGCAGCCTCCTGCTGTCGTTCACCTCAAAACTGATGCAATTAACTTGTTTCTGCAAGAGAACAAGTCTTTCACTAATGCTGACACTGAACGGCTACAGCAGCTTTACAATGAATAATCAATCTGAGGTTCATCTTATCAAATGCAAATATGTGAAAAGAGAAATATTTAAACGAGCTGTCCCCAATCTCAATAAATAAAAGACAATTTGAACTAATACAGCCTACATTACAAATGTTATTACACATAGAAGTGACATTTTTGCCTTAGGTACCTGTACAGTAGGAAAGCCTTGCTGAGTGCGGTCCTTCACGGAGCCTCTGCTTCCTTCGGTTAGGTAGCGCGCCCTGTGCTGCGTCTCCGGTTGGACGAGGATTTTGAGCTCTTTCCCCTCACACTTTGATGGGAACTGCATCGTAAGGGTCCCTTTCTGATTGGCGGTCTGTGGATCGTCCGAGCTGCAGAAAAAAAAAAACTGTTTGACAGAACTGTTACCGTGTTGCTCTATTTTTTTTTTCTTTCTTCCTTACGGATGTACATGTAACCTAGCAGGCCTCTCCAACACTCCACATTCATTTATTTAAATGTACATGAATCATCATTAGAGCACGTTCTGTGTCACGCAAATATATTCATACCTTTTGAACTTTTATGCATTTTGTCATGCTACAACCACACAGTTAAACATATTCTACCAAGCATTGGGTGTTGAGAACATACAAAGAGGCAAGATGCAAATTAACTTCTCTTAAAAACAAATATCTATCTTCATATAAAGACATACATACTGTATATCTGCCAGAGGCTGTGGTCTCCCAGTACAACAGTGGATTTGCTCTGAAGTTGCCATGGTGCTCTGAGCAATGCAGATTTAAGAGGCCCTCCATCAGCCAAGCATATTCTAACCCCAGCTCTTAAAATGTTCATAGTTATCTGTTTATTTAATCTGCTCTGCTTATCCTAGGTCTTTGAGAGAGACGCTCTGTGATTCACTGTGGCAGACCATTGTTCGTGCTTTAGTATCCTGCCCCTCCCTCCTCTCTGATCTAACCTCTCTCCTTCAGTGAAGCCGTTGTGGGAAATGTGGAGCCAAAGAAGTTTGTTAAGATTTCCATCTGTTGGTGAGTGTCAAGTGTGTCATTTCCTGATAATAGTTATAACAGTACAAGGGAATAAAAAAGAAAAAAAAACTTGAATAGAATGATCAAATAAAAGAAACACTTGAGAGCCTTTATTTGCTGAATGTCTTGCCCTACATTCTGGGGAGAGGATGATATATGAATGTGAATGACTCATCATTTTTAGCATGTAGCGTGTCACGCAAAAAATATTCATACCCCATAAACCTTTGTGCATTTTGTCCTGTCACAACCACAAAGCTCAATGTTTTTACCAGGATTTCAGGTCATACACCAGCACTGAGTGTGGAATATTTAGGAAATGATAGAAACTTTTTTTTATAAAATGTAAAGAAGAATGTGCCACCCCCATATTTTTTTTTTCTAGAGGGGCCCGGTTTGGATTTTTTCATTACAACACAGCAGGAAAAGGTTGGTGATTCTGAACTAACTACTAACCTTCCTTTAGTTGATGTCTTGCTTTCAGGGCCCAGCTGAGACAGGACAAAGTGTGGGGCTTTGGCGCTGTCCGCATCGAAGACCGCCTTAGGTCCTGTTTTCGGACGAGGTGTACGCTTGCGGGCCTTCCGTGGCACCTCTGGGTTGTCGTCATAAGAATGAGTGCTAATGATGCTGAAGTTGGAAATGGAGTCCTCCATCCAGATGGTGTTACTCTGCTCGGAGTCCAAGGGTGCCGGCGCATCCTGGCAGGACATGTGGCTGTCGTCGATGAGGTCTTGTGGCGGCGGGGAGATGTTGAGGACGGTGCGTCGCTTGGACGCCGTCAGCTGATGGTGTGGCTGGCCATCCTGAGAGGCTGCACTGCGTCCTCCGGCGAGTTCACCGTTGCTGTATTTACCGCTACTACCCTCGGCGCCGATGACCTCTGGTACCACTCGGCTGCTCCTGCTGTCCTCTGAATCAACATTTCTGCTGTGAGCTGTGTTCTGGTCACTGGATGAAGTGCTGGAATGCATGGTGGTGCTGGGAGAGGTGGAAAAAGCACCGCGAGGACCTTCCGTGGTCAGAGAAGAGGACAAGGCATCTATGGTGTAAATAATTAGACAGTTAATACAGGCCAAACTAATGTAGGGTAGCAGTCCCATGTAAGCATTAAAAGTAAATTTCTTTTTTTTTGTTACTTTCGTTTTTTTTGCCTTCATTTCTTTAAAATCAAACACTCCCCATTCTCACTATGGTACTGATTATGCTGTATGTGTACATTCTGTTGAGAGCGCTGTATGATACTCAGAAAAAGCTACAAATAAAATAAGAGGAGAGAATGCAAGTTAATTGTATTTTCATCAAGAAAAAAAAATCAAAAACTGAATGAATCAATGCATTTAATTATTATTTTTAGCATTTTGTTGTGGCTCCAACAATACGTGGCATGTTACTTATCGAAACTTTTTTTTTCTGGCAAAAAGCTTTTTTTTTTTTGATGAAGCCACAGAGTCAAAACAAAACTAGCTTCTGACCTATTAATCAGTGTATTTTCATCAAAATAAACAATCAAAAATGGAATGAATAAATGAATTTCTTATTAATTTTAGCAATTTTGTTCTGGCTCAAACAATATGTGGCCTGTTACTTATTGAAGCTTTTCTTTTTTTCTGGCAACAAGCATTGTTTTTTATTTTTATGAAGCCACAGAGACAAAACAAAACAAGCTTCTGACCTACGAAGCAGAGAACTGCAGACCATTTTATATGCAGACACTCCCTGCTTCAGAGGGAACTTCCTGGAATATAAAGGTGAGACAGCAAATAATCAATAAAAGCTGAACAGCAAAGATTGATTCAAATTAAAGGAAGAAAAAAAAACAAAAAAAAACTCACAATATGATGCAACAGTATCCCCATCCCCCTTCCCCCCACTGGGACCCAAAAACAAAAGTTGCTCCAACATGCTGACAAAGACTGCAATTTTAGATAATGAATGGCGCTCAGAGGGGTTAAGCTGTTGCTGAGAATCTGGGTTTTCTGGTGTTTCATAAGTTTGTACAACACATAGTTGGAGATGGGGGGGAAAGGACCAAACATAAAGAGGTAGTGTCAGTCTGAGCAAGTTTGAAAGCTATTAATAATGTATAGCTGAGGTCATAAAACCTATCACAAATACTAAGAGATTCCATAAAGAACTGCTGTAGACAGAAAAATGGCAACACTTAATACACATAACACGATATATGTTTGCTTAGTCTTCATGCAGTACCAGCAGAAAAAAGCAAAGAAAAAATGGGATTCATAGCATGCCAGATATAATGACAAACAATTGATAATAAAGTGCCTTATAATTCTTTGGCTGCACTACTCTAACTAAGCATTTACAACTTTTCTAAAATGATGCTCCAATATGACAACAGAAAAGTTTAAACTTTCCAGAGAATAAAAAAAACACCATAACACATTGCATGCTTTTCTCATCAGTTTACATGTATATCGTTTGAACATGAATGTTCCTATTTCTGTCACATATCTGTCGACCTGCGAACGCACAAAAACAAGGTCTCTATCCCTTCTCCACCCACCGAAACCGCAAACATGATTATGATTATTTAATCAAAACTGAACCTTTTGTTGTGGTGTGGGGCAGTGGAAAAGCTAATTAACCACAAAGCCTTGGTTCTCCCCTTCCATATTTACCCACTAATAAGATTTTCTTCTGTAAGACAACAGCTCCACAGCCACTGAAGCCACTTTAACAAAAACCTGCATGCAAAAAAACATCTTTCTCAGCTTCTCAAATACCATGGTGTTCAGCCCCACCCCATTTTTTTATTTTATTTAATCACTGACGCATTAGTAATAAAGATGATAATTATGGTCTATGTGCTAAACATGCTGCACATTCGATCAGCAAAAAACAACAATGTAAAATGATATCCCAACAAGCAGGTACAGGTAAGCAGGCATGTTTAGCTGACCCAATTCCAGCGACATTAACTTCGTTCTCCAGCCTTGTTTTTTCTTTTTTTCTTCACATGTTGAAAATCAAAGAGCAGCAAGCTGGTTGTTTGACAGGCTTTCCTCTTGCATGCAGGTGTGTGTGTGTCCGCCAACAGGTATAGACTGCTACATGAGTAGTGTTATTTTTTATCTTTTTGGGTGGGGCAAGATCAGTCCTGCTTGGAGAGGAGAAATGAGGAAAGGAGAAGCGGGATCCTACCTGATGCTAGAGGAGCTGAAGGGAGAGGGCCTGCCTCTCCGCCGCTCTTTTGACTCATGACTTCTGGGCTCTGCTGAGTGGAACGAGGAAACTGCAGCTCACTGGCAAGAAGGCCATACACTGACTCTGTTGTGAGAGTAGGGGGACCAATAAAAGGAATGAAAGGTGACTTACTGGGACTTTTATTGTGTAATGGTGAATGAAGGATCAAGATCCCAGTGAGCCAGGCAAGTGGCTTAGAGGAAACATGAATACGACATGAGACATTAGGGTTGTAATTTAATTTATTTAGTTTTTTTTTAATTAAATGGTGAGGTTATGATGAACAATGATACATTAACAGTGTTAATTGTTTATCCTCACAAATATTTAATTTTACAGACATACCCATGACCTGGTTGGCAAGGCATCTGATGAAACAATAAGGAAACAGTGGCTATAATAGCGCTCATACCGCTTTAGATGTCCAACAGGTTTCTACCTTTGCATAATTTTTCTGCAACAGTCTGCATACATGCACAACACTACACCAGAGCCGATCGTTTGCACAGCGTTAAGTAAAATGCTATGCATACGTTGAAAAATAATTCATGAGGTTTAAAATGCCGTGAAACAAAAACTACTAAAAGTTGCATTCATTCTTTTTTTTATATTGTGCTTCAGTGTGATTAATACATTTCTTCCAAAAAAGGGCATCAGAACCAGTAGAGAAGCACCAGAGATATTATCTCTACTTCCACCCATCCCTGTTGCATGTCAAAGCATGACATCTACATTACCAACACTACAGTCATTCTTCATGCATGTCAAAGCCTGATATCTACATGGACTCCATCGCAACACACTACCAATAGCGCAGTCAGAGATGGGTGTGTAATAGATCTGTATACTAAAATGCCTTAAGGTTCGAGGCCTCAGATGACAGGAGGGCTAAAAAGGCCCAACCAGCTCCTTTTTCTTCTTACTACACAGACACACCCTTGGATTTGTTCTTCTTTTTTTTTTCTCAGTTTCAAACTTGTAAACTTGAAATGTGGTCACTCAAGCCGTTTAAGGGGAATACACAAAGACCCTCTGGCTGTGAACATTATATATTATATATGCTGTTGCATATGTTTCCCTTTGGTTGCAGGTAAAGGAAAAACTGGTTCATTTTACAAAAAAAAGTTTATGAATGTTTCTGTTAATTATAAAAAATTCTGGAAAATTTACAATTTCTGTAAATAGAGATGGATGAATATATTATTGTTGAATGATTTATGAATATTTCTAACAAAACAGAAAGTAGAGACGGTAAGAAACAAGCAAAAGAAAAAAGAATAAAAAGGACATTGATCAAAACAAACCTGCAGACTGCAGTTTTAATTAAAAAACGAGACCTAAAAACCATGCACTCATAAAATATACATTGTTATTTTGAATTGCACAAAATATATCAGAGTCTTTTTTTTAATAGCCAGATTACTTAAAGTTAAAGCATATGGACGGGTCTGCAAAAGAGGCCTGTTGTCACTGGACAGCCTGCTGCTGCAGAGGTAACACGTGGCTATATTAGTTTCCTCCATTTCATTTTACTTTAACCTCCATCTTGCCATGAAGTATAAATTATTTGTAAATGTCAACTGCAATTGGAAGAATTTAGAAATTACACGATAATACTGCTGTTACTATTAGTGTAACTAACAGGGCTAACTGTGCTAAGAGTTGATTAAGGTTAAAAAAACACCTTTAAAAGTTTCAATCATATTTTCTTGGTTTTGTTTAGCTAAAACAGGTAACTGGTTTTTCATTGAGATGTGTGGTGCCACTTCTTAGTTTTTCATATACACACATCATCACAGCTTCTGATGAATAATTAATAACTGTCCAAGGCCACATAGCTCAACCATTGACAGAGGCAGTTTTTTTAAACTACTGTTTTGTTCACAAATCCATTGTGGTCTCCAGTCTCAGCACAGTCTGTACAGATTTAGCAGCTCTGTAGCGTATTATTAATATAGGTCCAAAACGGTCATTCTTGTCTTTTTTATTTTTTTTATGATTACTAATCTTGCAAATACAGCCTGTGTCCACATGGTTTTAATTACATTTGTTTATACCACTAGAGGATTTCTGAGTGGAAAAAAGCAATCTGGGCAAATCTTTAAAGTCATTTCGGAAGTGGAGAATTTCTAATTAGATTTTTTTTTCAAGTTGGAAGATACATCCTGAATGAAAACTAGCCCCTCATCCTACATGTGTGAATGTCATTTTATAACACCGGTATTTTCCCTGAAATGAGGTGGAATAAAACCAGTTGTGAAGAGGTCGGATCAAAAGTTGTGACATATCAAATAAAACAATTTCTCCCCCTTATCTGTATCTGCCCAAGGGTTATGAAGAAGAGGGGGGGGGGGGGTCAACAGCATGACAACACTTACTAGTAGACTGATTCATCATCCAAATATTATGGTATGAACTTAGAGCAGCCATAAACGGTCGCCTGACTCTCTTCGTTGCCAACTGCCAGCTTTAATTACTTGCAGCTGATTCCCAGGGTTCGGCATGTATATCAGATACTTAACCCTCCCATTGTTACCACTTGCTGCGTACAATAGACGAACCTGGAACCTACTGAAACCAACCCACGCCTCTTCTAAAAACTAGCTTTTAGAGGAGGAGGAAGACCTCGTACCCATAAACTGAGCCTAAACTGGACTCACTCCGCACCACGCATACACAGATTTCACTGTGCTGGTTGTTTGCAATGTTCTCAAAACAAATATCTCACATATGCATGCACAGCATAAAAAAGCCACCCTGGACACACCCACATAAGCTCTCTTTACCTCTGAATTCACATTTTAGATGTAGTCGTCTTCGTGTGGCTCTCTGAGACTTCACATGCAGCAACATGTGCTTAGAGTTGAAAAAGCACTTCCAGTAAACAGATTGCCGACCGCACAGACAGAAAATATGCACTCTCTTCTCAGGAGCAGTGGTCTCGAATCACTGGCTGGACTGTTCAAAGTGTTTCCACAGCTCCTATGACGCTTTCGGAGGCAGAAAAAAAACAAAAACTCTCATTTTGTAGAATGTTTGTGTCCTCTTCAGCAGACAGAGCACAAGTCTTTATTTACATGTGACAAACACAGTCTCTTTCAGAGAGCAGCATATAAAAAAATAGAAAAAGAAAATAAGTCTTTAAACTGGAAGTGAATGATAGTGACTCAAATACACATCACTTGATGTTTGATTTTAGTCTAACACTAGTTATGTTTTGAAGACTGGCAAACTGAAAAAAAACTAAACATTTTAAATGTTCCTTCTATCGGCGAAAGTCACAACAACACTTTATTAAACCTGATACCATGTGGTTAGCGATGATCCGGCCAGCTAATACCATAAACATGATCTAAATAGCTTACCTGAGCTAATTCACTTTCCTCACATCACCACTAGTCTCAATACAGTCTCCATGATAGAATTCCTGCATCATGGGACATATTTTTGCCATTTATACTCCCACCATCTCATCTGAGGTTTATGTTGTAAGTCATAGAGGCTAAAGGTGAAAAAAAGAAGACAGCACTCAACATGTGAATGACAGGACTTATGCTCCCCATTCATTTCCCCTCACATTCCTGCTGCTTGATCTTACTAGTCCTGGCACCTGGGGCATGGCACTCACTTTTTGGTTGTTGTTTTTTTTGGGTTTTTTTTTTTGGCTGAGTGAGTGATTTAACTCTTTTCTCTCCCCCTCCTCCTCTTCTACTCCACCCTCCTCTCTCTCTGTCTTGTTTATTGTGCAGCAGACCCTTTTCTGCCCTGCATCTTGCTCAACAGGTTAGTGGCATTGTCATGTGGAATCCTGTCAGGCAGAAAAAAAACAGTAGTATAACCTACCCACTAAAGTCTCTGTGGGCTTCACTGTTACACAAGGGAGACTGCCTGAATTTAGCAGAAATGCTGCTTAGGAGGATGTGATTAGGAGGGCAAGCTTAAGCTCACCTGGTTGGTACATTTGGAGATTATTCCTAGCTCTGGAGGGGGGAAAGTAGCAGAGTGGGCTGGGACCTGAAGCAAACCATGTACAACAACCATGAAATGTTTACAGCCAAGCCTACACAAGGGCTGCCTGGGACTCCATAGTAACACATATCAGGGGACATGTCTTTTGAGCCTCTGCGTGCGTCTGTTGCGAATTAACACAAGGAAACTGAATAGAGATAGAATGGCATCATCCATGCTTAAATAATGATCTGGGAATTAAAAAGTGTGGATTATTTCCACATCGGAGCTATGCAGTCTCGAAAATTTGGCCAACAAATTATAATGTTAAATTTATAAACTTACATGGAGTTCTAGTTCAGCTATCATGTTCACCAAATAAAACTCTTTTGAATCTTTGTGATTTATGGCATCTGAGGTTCAGCATGAATAAATTATTAGCCATAAAATTAGTTTTATTCCAATTATTTTGATGAACAGCTTATCACTATAACACTATGCATTATAAGCCTGTTTGTGATTCATCAAAGTAGCCTTGAAAAGAAGGAAATCAAATTAGATTTTGTTTTTGCATGAAATAAGTTATGTTAAAACTGCATTTTAGACATATTAATGTGGTAGAAGAAATAATAATAATAATAATAATAATAATAATAATAATAATAATAATAATAATAATAATAATAATAATAATAATAATAAATATGGCATTTCTAAGTGGAATATCTTTTTGGGGAAAATGTATGTTTTTAAGAAAACGATCAAATCTTTGAGATAAGCAGGCTTAATTTTACCTAAACCAAAGCTTTATTTAAATTAACATTGATCATGCTTCATATGTTTAGATTTTAGGGCTCTATTAAAATCCTTTAAAAAAAACAACTACCTTTTTCCCCACTAAATTATATTCTTATTCTAGATGTATCTGTAAATGAAAAAATAATTTAGGAAGTAAAAGGAACTGCTTACATTACATTTCAAGCCTCTGCATTTTAAATAACAGGTTCTGAGGATTTAAGTTAGATTAAATACCATAAGTTGTCCTCCACAATATCTACCAAACTATGACAGGCAAAGTGAAAAATAGATATTTTACTTACATATTCACTGCAAATGAATAGCACATCTTCATTAAATATTTTCAGATCAAAGGCTAGAGCTAACAGGCTAACAAGCTAACATGAACGGAGACAAAAATTATGACAATCACCAAAAATGCCATGACTGTGACAATCCAAACTACTGTAACAACTGTTGCGTAAAGATGCTGTGTCTGCATATTCCCCCAAAACCTGCAGTTGAAAGTCAAAGTAATCTGGACAGATTATAAAATCAGTAAAGGTAAATTTTGTAACAGGGTACAGTACAATACAGGGCAATTAGAGCAAGTTATGGGTTAAAAACCAAAACTAAACAAACAGCATACTGAGTGCTGGACTACATTATCTTTACAAGCCTGACAGCCCTTGTAAGTGTTGTTTATGCAACAATGCTTGCAGATGTCTGTGTGTGAAAGCCAAGACATGGAGAGGGGGAGACTGAAAACAAAACCTGGATCATGGGAAATTAAATGTAAAATATTTGTCTACAGCAATATTAGTCTTTCTTCATAGTAGGTGATGCATTTTTTGGCTGCAAAGCTACTGACGCAACACTAAGCTTTACTGACCAAATCAGACTGAATGACTCAAGAACGTTGCATGACGAGGCTTACGTTGATAACTTTACATTCTCTTGAACAACAACAGTCATGAAAAAAGCCACAATTGAAGCGGATATTGCTTGTAGGACGAGTCAGAATTCTGCTGAAAAAAGGTGTTTCCTACCAAAACTGGCAGGAATAGTTGCACTACAGAGGCCATGGTGGACTGGATGTACGCTGATTTATCAGCAGTTGCAGTAGAAAATGTATTTGATTTAAGTTGGTTTACAGTAAAACCAGAAGACCCTGAAAAAAAAAAAATACCAATGAGCATATTTGGTCATTAACGTTGTTTAACTGAATATAACCATGCCTGCCATTAACTTTTAGAAGCCCTTTGAAACCTTTTCAGGAGAAGAACTTGCAGAAATTTACAGAAAACGTGGCATTTAGATTAATAAGGATGTATTTATCATGTATTATAACATTAGAAGGCCTCTGTCGCTTCTCCAAAAAGATAACTGTATTTTCAACAGTATTAGGCAAGTTACAATTTTTTTTAAATATATGTTGAAATTACTAGTAAAAGCCTCATAGTTGCATATTACTGTCTCAAATATAACATAGTTACACTACTTGGTCTTGAGCAACACAAACTGGACGGTGGATCTTGTTCAACAGTATCCAACTGGATTTGGTCAGCTGCATTAGTTGTGTGGAAAAACTGTTTAAAATGGGCTCGTAACTCAGGTTACTGAAATAGTAAGTAAGATATTGCTGTACATGTTATAATTAATGTTTTACATTATTAATTTACTGAAAAAAGTAATAATGCGATTGGAAATTGGAGTTACAGTGATAAATATTCTTCTTACTCATTACTTTTGTAATGTGTTACTCCTAACACTGATCATCAATCAAAATTAACTGCAATGTAGTCAATCTCTAAAGAAAGATTCTTAAAGCTTTAATTTTCAACACAGTTCCAGCTTAATAACAGAGTTTTCCAGCAGTCATTTGAAACAGGTTAAGGTCAGCTACGCTTTGAAACTGTCAAAGTCGTTTGCTTAAAGTTTGTGGTATGTAGCGGTTTCAAGCTAATCCGGGGGTGACAATGAACAACCACCAGGCATCAGTTTACATGGTTTGCTTTCAACAAACACCAACCACTATCTCAGAATTCACACTGAACTATGACTGCGACCCAAACACTGCAACTGTAAGCCCATTCTGTGCACACATAAGGCTGTTTGCAATAGTTACTCTATATAAAGCTGTGCAGCAGCATCAATGATATTCTTGATTGTTTGGTGGAAACCGATTTGAGGTAAAATGTTGAAGTATAGTGCACCATCACACTTCGTAACCCATCTGTAAGAGTTGTAATCAAAAGGCAAACTACTTGTCTTCTAGCTAGGAAAAGAATTCAAAGAATTTACAGCACCCAAACAGGCACTTACACATACATGTTCACCAAAGTTTGTCATGTTTACCCACATATTCTGGAGTGTATTATAGATTAAACACTTAAAATCCCCCCCCCCCCTTCTTTGAGAAGCTGTGACTGGTTTAGTCTGAATCAGACAAAACGTTGTAAGATGCAGCCACCAACATACCAAACTGGAATTGGTGTGCCAATACAGGAATTTCTGTCGGGCTCACAGGAAAACCGTGCTGAGGCAACAGGAAAAGTCTTGAGACACAGCGCACGCAAACATTTAGTGTAACATCCACAAACTGTTAGGTTAACCACGTCTGGGAATGATTTGTCAATCAATCCTGTTACATGGGCCGATATTACATGACACACTTTCAGGTAGTCAAATATGTTTGAGACAAAGCACTTATTTTATCATTTTACTAACTTAATATCGCTTTGCAATATTTCATTCTTTGTTTTTATTTCATTTTAGATATACTGATATGTTTCTTGATAATATTTTTTTTTCCCATTTCAATCAATATTTTTTCTGCACCAATGTTCTGTTCATGTCTATGGACAAAAGCAGAAAGCTTTAAACAAAATCTTAGGTTCTGCCTATAAGCTATAAGAAATTATTTTTCGAACAAAAAGTTTCCCACTTTTTGGAAATGATTCCTAATCTCAGTATAACAGGAACATTAGTTATAGTTTTAAGCATGAACAGTAAACACAAAGCCAAGCCCAGAAATAAAGACTAAACACAGGTTAATAAGACTCACCCACTAACACCCACTCAGTTTGATAGTTAGTATATCATTACTATTAAGTTACATTATAACTTTAATGTTTACTTAAGGAAAATTGGTTCTCGGCTAGAAATGTGTCAACATTAACATACGGTGGCTCTCTTATTCAAAAACACATTTGAACAGATTTGCAAAACGCTGCTCTGAAAAACTGAATCCAATGAAGGTCTCAGTCTCATACATATTACTAGAGTTTTGTTGCAGAATGAGAACGAAGTGCAAAAGCCTCCAGGACGATGTGCAAAACCCCACCTACACAAACAATAAGGACCACATCAGAATGTCCAAATCACTGACCCTGCCAAGAAAAAGGCCAATCAAAACAGGCCCGACTCCAAGAGGTTCAGGACCTCAGAGCACCTGCTGTCGCCTCACTGTGCCAGCAGGACAGCCACAAGTTTCCATGTTCACACTTTGAAAGGCTAGAGTAATTTTGGAGTCATGGAAATGACCTACACAATGTGGTCCAGGTGGTACATACTTTTAGACTCAAGCCAAAGTTCTTCTGAAGAGGGCAGCGGCACACGGTGAACACTCCACTTGTATTCTCAATCAAGCTTTGAAAAGTATCCTGAGGTGTTGAAGTACCTCTGGAAAATCCATAGACTGATCCGTAAAGGAAGCTGTTGGCTTTGTGGATAAGACAGAGGTATCAAACTGAAATGGACTAAAAGAGGTACATCTGGCACCGGGTCAACACACACACTAGGAAGGTGTGTCGGAATCTCCAGGCAATCAGGATACACAATGGACCAGTTGTGAATAAGAATGTAGAACCAGAAACCTAATGCCACTTTTTTTGTAAACTGAGATATAATTTCATAACAATCGCCCCTTTAAATAAAAGCAACCTGCAGGTCTGCCAAGGACTAATAAAGCTCCTACATCGGAACATATCTCATACTCTCTTGAGTTGCCCAATTTGTTGTCGTTTTTTTTACTGATAGGTATATGTAGCTGAAGGCCTCAGAGTTAGATCATCACTCAAAAAAATCTTTTTTTTAATAATTAAGGTCTGCTGATTTCAAAGAGAAAATTCAAGCAGCCTGGAAAAAAGGAATGTAAATTATCAGCAAACAAACTTTTGTTATATTGTTAACAGAAACAGAATTGAGAATTATCAGAAATTCTCCTCTGCAGTACTGTCCCTTCCAGTTCACACAAGTAGACATAATAGGCATCTTAACAAACAGCATGCTCACTGCTCACTTAATTTTCCTCATGTTACTTCATGATTTAAGTCAACATAAACAATGGTAGTAAATTCAGGCAGACGCACGAATAGAGAAATCTGTGGAGTCACAGTATTGCTCATCTCCAGGCAAGCTGCAGCTTGTTGAGCCGGAGACACGCAAGCATCATCACTCCTGCTGGTGAGGTCTTCCTAGACTCATCAAAAACTTCCCACTTCCTCAACTCTGAATGAAGAAGTAGCAGACAGCAATGCAGCCACCTTTAGACAAAAACGCTGGTACTATAAATGATTACAGCTCAACTGACTATTCCTGAGCAACTAGGGATAAGGTTAAAGTGACTCTAATGTTGTCAAGAGCTAAGATGGCCTTCACTAGTTTCTCAACTTTAAAACAAACAAAAAATTAAATATGAGATCTAAAGAGAGTATGAAGAACGTTCAAGGAAAAGATAACTACCCTCCTACAATGACAAGAAAAAAAGAAGCAGCTTGGGGTATGCAACCAAAGCCAGAGAGTTCTTAATTTACAATTCAACGTCAAACTTAAAAACATGGAATGTTTACAGTAAACGCTTATCCCTCATGGCCAGTAGAAGTGTGCTGGATATATGAAGGACTCTTATTTAAAGTACCAGGGTTGAGTGAGTTCAGACAATGACAGGAGGAATGACAGAGGAAATTTGGATGGACCAACGCTACAGTGTATTCGAGTCCTACCAGTCAGCTGAGGAAACAAAGGCCGACTCGGAAAAAAGAAACAGGACACGGAGACATAGGTGCTGCAAAACCGCAAAATGAATTACTAATTGCCAAAGGTGGTGTGCATTTCTAAAGTTTTTAACATATTCTTCAGTAAAAGCCTTCACGACGGAGCCCTGTAATTTAGTTAGAAAAAAATTAGGTAAAATCCCTGAAGGGCAGATTCTTTCCCTGCAGGCGCCACCACCCTGGACCATGTTGCTGAAAGCATATAGTGAGGTAAGCCCTCTTTCAAGACTGACATACCTGAGGGCACATATCACATTGTGGTGAGCAAACAGATTTTTTAGTACTCAAGTGAATATTTTAAAACAAACTACCCACGCTGCACCTGTTTTAGGAATTTGCAAAGCACATCATTAAGTGTTAAGTTGCACCGTCAAACCCTGAACATCATCTTAATATTAGTTTGTGCAATAGTAAACTTGCAAAGCACAGCTTGCATACACCAATTAGTAAGACATTTTTCAAGTGTCATGCATTCATGCTTTGGATACAGCCATAACAGCATTCTAAAGACTCCAATCCCTTTCATATATAACGCATTCAGTATTATTACTAGATCTAGTTTATCCACTAGAGCGCAAAATGTGAAAACAGCCACCAACTAGCGGTCATACAAAAAATGGCTGTCATCATTCATGCTTCCATTCAAATAAAAATAAAAAAATGTATTGAAAATCAAAACACTGCGTCTGGATATCAATACAATGTGTGTTATTTTGTTACATCCCTATATCCGACATACAGTTTTTTTTTTTGGTTTAGAACAAAAAAAGAAAGAAAAAAATAATAAATGTATTAAACATAAGTGTAATAGTCAACTAAAGTTTTGGAATTAGAATGGTCATATGCTTTTTTCCTATATGAAATGAGGAAAGGATCCAAATTCGATACTACAGTTTAATACGGGGATTACTATTATATCATCATCAGAGTGAATTTCATTAAATTGATGAAATATATTACCTACAGGCATGGTTTTGATGCATTGCACTGAAATAATCAATGTTTTTTAATAATGTAACCAAATAGTCCTTTGTACGTTGCACCCATATAATACCGCAAAAGTATTTAGGTTTGCACCAACAGAAATAGTGTGGACTTTAAAAATGCAACCGCAAAGGCGGATGACAGATGAGCTAATTAATTCCAGCTGATCATTAACTACATCATTCACATTACCAACATAGTTAAACATTCAGCAGGCTGCAGACTGAAGATTACCATGGGAAAAAAAAGAAAGATGGTTATCATGAGACAGGCGAAGAGTGTGAGGGCTGGCGCTAAAGGTCAAAAAAGTAAACCTTCAAAAATGCCAGAGCACGTCAGAGGGCTTGTTAAAAGCTATTTGTATTAAGAGCTTGTTGGCGCACACGCAACAGAAAAAAACTATTTTGGAGGGGGCGGCGGGCTATAGCAAGACAGCCGATTGGATTACATGATTTAGCTGTTCAGCTGATATGGTTTCTGTTTGTTGTTGCTCACTATTTTTAACCTTCAATGCAGGTTTAGGTCTTAAGGTCTTCAGAAAAAAATGCACTAAATATGACCATTTTGACTAGTAAAATGTCCTGGGACAGAATAAAACAGTCTGTGCAGCCAGGTTATAACCATCTGACACCTTAACTGCAGCACCTCCTCTGCCAGTAGAAAGACTGTAGCCAGCCAAGATGCACCCCACTTAATATTTAATGTCTTACCTCACAATCGCCTTGCCGCAGAGAGGCGTACGAGGGTTGTTAGATCTCACATGTGCTTTGGGCTTTTCGCAAAAGAGTGAGAGCAATCTTCTTCAAGAAGAGGGCAAGCAAAAGCCCTGCTGCTTTCCCTTACTGTCCACCCTCAGCAAGCTGAATCGAAAAGTGAATATTTAATCTGCATATGGTCATGGAGAGACAGAACTATTTGCATAGTAACGGATAGAAACAGCATGCTATGGGTTTGGTTCCGCAAATGACCTTAACCACAAATCAAAATCAAAGTCTTTCAAAATAAAATAAGGCAACATATTATAAGCATAGAGAGAGCGTAGAAAGAAAAAAAAAAGAAGGGGAAAACATGCACATTTTATCCCTCAATCCTCTGCTACATTTGGCCAAAGAAAAAAAATCAGCTAAATTCAACAGGTGGGAATCTGTTTCCATTACATAAGCATAACAAACCTGCTAATCTGAAACAGTCCCCGGAGACAAAGGTCTCCTATTCGACTAAAAAGAAATGCCTTTGGAAAAATGGAAAACCTGCAACACCAGCATGCCTGTAATACTTCAGAGGTTGTCTGAGTGCAACAACTTAGTTGCACAGCATAGGAATTGAGTAGAGCCCCCTGTTGTGCATGCAAAACGCTCAAGTTACAGACTTTAGAACTGCTTTTCTCCTATGCTCATGTGTGGAACATGCCCAGGTGTTATTACACAGAGTAGAATTAAATTTAATATCATCAGGGTCGATTTTTGAGGTTATTTCAATCAATTCAGCAACTTTGTAAATTTTTGCACAAACGCCCAGTTTTGCTTACAACGACCAAGTTGCTGAAGAATACTTTGATAAATAGACAATAAATCTTTTAAAGAAAAAAAAATGTAAAAAGAGGGACTATTCAAGACTCTAACTTCACCTTGCAATTTCACACAAGATTGATAGCCAGGTAACATCTCCGGGCTCCTAAACTGGTTAATCCACTTAGACATTGATTCGCCACGGCCCAAACAAAGTCACAAGTGTGCAGTAAATACCAAAGGAGGCAATATTTTGACCTGACCCCGATTAGACTTCTTACTGAAGTTTGGCAAGAGTTAATCATTAATCAAACAGATTGAGCAGAAGATAAGGGCGTAAATAGACACACAACTTTAAGAGGTGCGAATTTCAAATATCACAACACTGATTGCTTTTTTGTATATAAACAAAACATATTTTGAAATAAACACACACATCGCTTTGGTCTTATTTATAGCAGTAAACTGGTAGTAATGAGAACCAAATATGTTGGTCAGTGCACTTTCAACATTCTTTACCTCCATCTCGATCTCTCACATGCTAGTCAAGATATGTACTCTGCATGACAAAGAAGTGACTCCCATGATGATAACTGATCAAGGCTGAGCAAGCAAAAACAAACATTTCTTCAGCCTCTATAAAGACAGAGGACAACGTTTGGCAGCCCGGCGTATGGCGAGATTCGCACCACAAAAGGTTCCCAAAGTAGAAGTAAAATAAAGGGTATGCTGTGGTCACAGAGCAATGAGCATGGTCAGCAACAATGCTCGATGTAGGCTATAGTGTTTAAACAAAGATCAACTGGTACTAAAGTTTTCAGACCACTTCTGTTGGTTGTGCATGACAATCCAATTAAACCAGCAGCTTCTGAACTACTCAGACAAGCCAATCTGAAACAGAGGCCATGTCATGTTTATAGCTACTTATATCCACTTTTTTTGCAGCATTCCGATCCTTGGTTTGGACTTCAGGTCGTCTTCACCGTGTCTAGATACCTAAATCCATTGAGTTGCTGCCATGCTTTAGTTTTCAATTCGTGAACACAAGGAATTAAACCAGTGTATATAATAATGTGGCTGGTTTCTGTAAACTTCCACCATACCAACAGTGGGTATCTAAAAAAAACTATATATGCTTGATTCAAAAATGTACTCTTGATCATAACACACTGGCTGGCATGGGAGTAAGGCTGCCAACAAAAATGAAAGTCCGAAGTATGTAGAACCGGTTCGGACTGATGTTGGAACAGATAAAGACATGGCAAAGAACGTTCTGAACAACAACAAAACATTACATCCCTCCATAATGTTAACAAGGACTTAAAGTTCTCAGGATTCATGAGTCACAATGTTCTTATTTGAGACGGACATCTGAGATCAAAACAAACTGATACGACAACCTGAAGAGAATGTGACAGTTTATGGTTCCTAGACCATGATCCAAATTGACCTAATGTAAATAATAATTATAACTTTTCCCATTTTATTTTTTATTTCCATTGTATTTATTTTCCCTATGTGGTGCTTTTAGTCAGATATCCGCTAGCTTTCAAGGCATTCAAGTATTTTTAAGCACATGCCGCTAAGTTTGCTTGACAAAGGAGAGTCAATATTAATAGAGTGCTATTTAAACCTTGGTTTATACACAGAGGAGCCCAGAAGTTAATTATTGACCAAGCAAAGGTGGTTGTCAATAAAAAAAAAAGAACTACGTTGAGATCTGACAGCTTACAATTGTTTAACAGACTCACCAGAACATACACTAAAGCAGTAACATTCATCATTTTTTATAGTGAAGCTGCTGGGAAGGCCTTTTATTAAAAGCTTAATCAAAACTCCCTCATGAACTACAAAAAGTAGCACAAAATGCCTTCCTGTCCTGACAGCTATTGTTAAATCGTTCTGGTTTTCCTTAGTATTCCCTCGACTACTCAAACACACACACACAAAAAACAAGCTCCTTCTTAAGATTTTTCTGCTCAAAGTTTAAAAAAAAATAATAAATTAAAAACTAGATGCAACTAAAGGCACAGGCAAAAAAAAAAAAAGATCAGCACAACAAATCTGTTTAAATTTATGAAATTTGTGTTGTTGTTTTTTTGATTGGAACTCATTCCTTTTCACAATGATCAGAGATCACAAGAGCAGCTTTTCTTGCAGATTTACAAAAGAGTCAATCTGCAAACAGCCAGAGAATTGGATTTACAAAAAAATATTAAACTAATGCAATTACACATGACAACTGAGCTGATATAGATATACAACAGTGCGATTAGTAATTGGGACCTAGTTATATTAACCTTAAGGGTTGTAAACCATTTTTCTGATATACAAAAAGGAAAACCTGTATTTCTGTTTTAAAACATCTACCACTGGTAAAACAAGAAGCCATCTTCTGTTGCTGCTTATTTCGAGTTATAATACTTGAATCTCTTTGATAAGAGGAATAAATAGTCATGCAGCTAACGGTAATATGGCGGTCTTTGAAACAGATCTTACGATGAACTATGAGTTTATTGGTGAGTCATTAATAAATACAGCATGGGTAGAGGCTGTAATGGTGTGTTGGACTTTAACACTAAGAACACACACCTATAAAATGTATTATCCATCATCTGTTCATTTGTCCACTTGACCATCAAGGTAGCAAATCAGAACACAAGTTAGCATTTTGTGAGTTCAGTTAAATGTAGATTTATTTTTCTGTGCAAATTCTCCAATAATGTATCTAAAGAGTATATATTATGCATTAATGCCATTTTTAAAGTGTGTCATTGAGATCATTGAATTCAAAGCTGATTTGAGAAGCAGCCTAAGCACTTCAATATCAGCATTATACTTGAGATGATTTTCAATCAAATTGGACGATATATTTATGTTATTGTAAATGAAACTTTATTCTTCTGAAGATAGGGACAATTTACAGGAATAAGTATTACAAAGTGGTAAACTAACAAAAAGGGCCGAAGCAAAAGGATTGGATGATTGTAGAGTGGATGTCCAAAACCATGAAATAAAGCTTAATAGTTCATTCCAACTGCTCTTATGTTTAAGTGAGAGTGAATGTTTGCAGTATTTTCTATCTCTTTGAAGTTCTACACTGTATTGGTGACCTGTCAACGGTTTACCCCGGTTCTTGGCCACTGACTAGTGTAAATAGCTTCCAATATTTCCACCAACTTGCAAGGATTAGGCAGGTATACAACATGAATGGATAACCACAAGGAGCAAACCACCTAACCTATTTGGGAGACATTTGACCTTTAGTATGCCCTCGAGCAGCTAAAACTCTCACAGTATAGGCAGTTACTTGTGTTTTGTTGTTTTTGCACAGCATAATTGCCACAGAAAATACAAACACCTTGGTTTAATATGTTATTTTTGCACATATAATTTGCACAAAAACATTGTTTGTGTCGGATAGACATTGCCTCCTACAAACCTACCTATGCACTACAACAACTTGGGGCATTGCTTACAAAAAAATATCGCAAAGTATGACCTAACCATTATGTAAAGCTAAACTTGGATGAGGTAACTTTGTGTTTCATCACCTATGAACCTAAGTTGAGGTGGAGTTATGTTCAAACTGCTTGTCTCTAAAAAGGGCTGGATTTTAACTTGCTTGTCCAGGTCACTTTCTTCAAAATTGAGCAATAAAGTGTCATCTTTTGGAATGTTTTGCACTTTGGAATTAGTTTCTATTCAAGTGAGCCAGATCATCTACGAGGAGAAACCCAAATGTCACGGAACACATTTAAAAACAAAGACCCTCCTCTGATGTGAAACTTAAAGGTCTGCTGTTAAGGCAAAAAAAGGGACAACGGTTTTGGTAGTTTTGCACCCTCTGAGGTTCCCCTGCCACCACGCCCAACTGCAGACAAAAGCAACCGAAATAGCTTAATTTTATTGTACAGAAAAAAATTATACCAACTTAGTGCATGGCCAAAAAAACGGAACAAAAAAAGGTATGTTTAAAATATATCAAATTCTTAAATTTTTAAGTAAAAAAAAACAGAAAGCTGTTATTCTGGAAAAGTCTCATTTAACTGATAAACTAATTTATTTTATTATGCGTATGTTATTACAGTCTACAGAATAAGTAGGCAGAAGATAACAGAAGGATCCCGCCTTTACAACATTATACCTGCTGCTATGAGTTCAGTTTTTCCTGAGGCTACTTTACTGATGATCACACAATTTATGTTAACAGTCCCACCAGCGCCGCTCAGAGCAGAGCAGTGTGTGCATGCATGTATGTGTGCATGTGTAACGTGCCTGGCGGGGGCGGAGGGCATCGACGTCCTATTCAAACAGCCCAGAGAAAAATAGATGGCGGTGTTTTTGGACTGGCAGGGAGTTAGTAAACTGGTCTGACCGGTGTGCTTGAAGGAGAAGAAGGGCTTCAGAGCGCCGAAACCATGACCATGGGCCCGACGATTCGAAACAAGTATCCGGGAAGGTTGCGTAGGAGAGTCAGAACTTTACCTCGGCTCATGCGCAGGCATGTGACAGGACAGGAGGTGGTTTACAGATGAATGGCACTGAAGTGAACGCCGCCGATGACACACTTGTGTGCGTGCGCACGCACAAACACACGCACACGTTGCGACCGAACAGAAGTAAAACAAATTGCTTTATAACCACACACCAAGAAACAAAAACATGTCAACGAATTCCACCAGGACAAATCGAGTAGAAGAACTGCGCTTACCTTTAGAGTATAAGTATCCGGGAGAATTCAGGTCGAGGTCCCCGTTGAAGAGGGATATAAAGTCAGAGGGCATCGCAATCCCTCCGGCTGTAGAAACCGGACACTTTCGGTCACTTATAGCTTCACAAATTTGGATAAAACTATTCCGAGTTTGACGACTGGTAAGTTACAGAACTCGCAGGGAACGGAGCGCAGTTTAGGTCTGAGTTTTTCAGTCGGTACTGTTGGCTCACTATTGACACTGGCTGAGAGTCCCTCTTCGGTCCGCCCACAACTCATGCTTGTTGTCAACGGACGACTGGAGAAGGTTCACGCCCACACTGTGACGCAACACGTACGAGCGACGTCCAGATTATTTCCCACGGAGAATATATTGCAACTGTTGACGTTTTGGTTGAGAAAAAAAAGGTTTTGTCAGAATATAACTTTGCAAGTTATAGATCTGAT
This sequence comes from Apricaphanius iberus, assembly GCA_028564705.1. NCBI lineage: Eukaryota > Metazoa > Chordata > Actinopteri > Cyprinodontiformes > Aphaniidae > Apricaphanius > Apricaphanius iberus. Next base: position 1,519,692 of record JAPXFQ010000166.1, on the reverse strand, counting down.
TAAAGTAATAAAAAAAGACTTTCTTGCTCTAATCCTAATTTTTCTCACCAGAGTTAAATGAAATAAAATAAAAATACCCTAAGAAAGGTTTGTAGGCATGTAGGTATTTCATCAATGGTTAAACTAATCTCATCATTATGCATTTACAGATGGAAACCAGAATGAACCCATCTTGAATCTTAGACATAAAATTGAACTTTTACATTTTTAAAATTATTATTATTATTATTATTTAGGATCTTTGAAAATGTCCTATACATTAAGTCTTGCAAACCGAAAGAAGAAAATTGTTGACTCACTCAAACCTTCACTTCGGGACTAGAAACGTTCACCTTTTTTTCTGAAAGCAGAGCTATTCAAAGTACTTTGTGTGTGTGTGTGCGTGTGTGTGTGTGTGTGTCTTTACAATTTTTCTCACTTGTTTTATGGTATTTTTTACAGTTAAAATAACGGCGCCAATCTTATTTTTTGTATGATTTGTACGTTTCTTTTTTGTTAGTTTTTTTATTTTTTTATATTCATTTCATATTTATTTCATATTTTTGGAAAACTTGATGTTTTTCTTGGAGGCCCAATTTACCTTAACCCACTTAGGTAAAGTGGGCCACATGGTTTAAGCTAAAATGGGCCATCATCTGTGTAACTCACTCACAAACACACATACATATTTGTTTGTTTGTGTAAATGTGTGCGAGAGAGACTGTGTGTCTGTGAGGGTGGGTGTGTTTGTGTGTGTGCATATGTTCATACACCATGGGATGTCCAAAGTGCAGCCTAGGGGCCATTTACGGCCCTGGGACTGATTTTGAACAGCCCTTGACCACCATCGGTACATTCTGCATTTGGCATCAGAACACAAATGATTGATGAAGATGGAGACTTTCTTTTTTTGTTGACAAATTAAAAGGATTAGAAAATGTCCCATGGCACGAAACAAATTAGTAATCTTTTAACAGTAATTTTGTTTGCTTTCTTTTTCATTTAATTGCATAAACAACTAACGCAAGAGCAGATGTAGAGGCAACCAAACATTGCTAAAAATAACACAATTTCAAAGCAACACTGACTCAAACCCTGTTTTTTGCTTTGCAGATTTATCCATCTATGTACTCATGCACATATGCACATTATAAGCTTGATATGCCACTTTATCTGTATTTGTTTGTATCTTAACTGCACAATAATTTGTTTTTGTAACTATATCCATAATCAATTTTTTTTTCTGCACTCAAACGTCCTGTTCTTCCTAGTGCTGCAACCAAATTTCCCTTTGTGGGACAATGAAGGATCGTGCTATTCTATTTTCAAAAGTACGTTTCTTTTTTCAGCCAAATATTCATAAGTGCATTCTTACTTCTTAGAACGAACATTGTTCTAGATTTAGATATTTTTGGAATATAGTATACATCTTTTATTGTGATATTGTCCCATCATGTTAACAGATATCCAGATATATTAGTAGAAATGTATAATTGGATTGTAACGAACCATAGTTCCAATAGCTGATCTCATACATTAAATAAATAAAATATGACAGTTTTCTTATAGAATTTACAATCATTTAACTATTTGGATTTTTTTTGTTTCTAAAATAATAAATGTCACATTCTCGAATGCTGAAATTACCTTTTTGGGTGTCTTTTACTCAGTAACTGCTAAGACTGACTCGACCTCAACCCCCCATGAACCTAAGCACAAGTAACTATAGAAAATGAATGAATCTATGCTTTGAAATCTTCATAATTATGAAATTATAAATTTGCTTGCCATATTTTTGTTAAACCTGAGGATTTCAAGGAGGATTGGATAAAAACACGACTGTATTTATTAACTGTTATTGCCTTACCAATAATTAAAAACTACTAACACTTATAATGAAAAATCTTGCTGTTTCCATCCTTAAATCAACTATCAACTATTTTAGCCTGGTCACAACTGTTTAAAAGCATCACTTTGAGGGAATTCACATGTTGATTTCAGCATTACAAATGTAAGCTGTTGAAATAACTGTCAAATTCCTTTGTTATACATGTTGTCTGAGAGCAGGAGATTTTGGACCATCCATGAGCCTTTTACTTTTTTGGATTGTCCATTTCCAAGCTAACCACATACATTGAGATGGGCTTAGTTAAATTCATTGGCGGAAAAAAGAAAGTGCATCTCACATGCAATATTACATACATTTATAGCATTATGAGAAACCAAATAGTTGTTTTTGTTAAAAAGACACATTTTTATACAATTTCTCAAAATGCTGCAGTACCAAATTAGATCCAAGTGAGATCTGTGCTTCTTATGTAGACCTGCTGAACTCAAATTGTTCATCTATTTTGTCATACCCCTGATATCTAATTATGTTACAAAGTTCAGAATGTCCATTCAGCAGTGACCGTTGGGAGATCTCAAACAGTTTATGGGCGAGTTGTGCTCATGAGTGAAAAATCCTTGCTATAATGAAATTCAAAATGGGGGATCTGATCTAGTTTTCAAACCCTGCAATTATTCAGGATAGAAGCTGTGAGTAAAAATGTGTTTATTTAGTGACAGTTTTTAATAAAATGTAGCAGCCGTAAAAGGAGGCAGCTTTTGTTTTCAGCAGAGAAAATCTGCTGGAAAATAAACCTTTTATCAAACCTGCTGTCAACAGATCTTCCTGTCACAACCAGGAGACAAATCCTCTTCCATGGTGTGTAAAGGTGTAGAACAAAATGTGCATTGGTGGCAGGCAACTTAGTTGGTTAATGATATCCATGGATCATTGAGCTCCAAATCAAATGTTGTACTTCTCTGTATTTTAACAGTATACATAAGTAAATTATTGTCGTTGACTGTCAGAATCCCAAATGCAACAGCCAAATTAAGATATTTTTCATATATCTTTGTTAAGAGCTTGTCCTTGGGGTATATTTCCATCATGCTCCTCTTGTTGCCTCTTCTGCTTTTTTTTTTCACCCAACCTTAGAGATACCCAACCTCAATCGTTCAAGGTTGGAATACTGTTAGATAGGAAAATTGGTAAGTGTTCTACCCCTAAGGGCAACAAATATCACAACTTGCAACACTTTGGCTGAGCATGAGCTGTATCGGGGTCTTCCAGGGTGACCTAAGACCCCCCCCCCCCCAAACTTCTTATTCTTATTAGCAACAAAAAAAAACAAGAAGAAAAAAAACAATGTTTTTTTTTTTTAATTCCTATCATTTTATTTATCGGCTATAAATTTAGAGTTGATCTTAGAGCTGGCTGAAACGACGAATGATAAATATACATTGAAGAATTTCAAACCGAACTCCAAACTTTTTCAAACATAGTACTGATGATTAGCATGAAATAATAATGCTTCCTAAGTACAATCTCTCACTGCACATTATCCTTAGCTTCTATGAAACGATGGGGTTACTGCATCTCATGCAAAAGTTCTGAAGCCCTAGAAATAAACACAGCTGAATAACTTGCAAGGACTCATAACTGGAAAGGCAACTGACAACTAAATAAAGCAAGCCACAGTGGCTGTGTAACCTACACATTTCACCATCATTTTATAATGTTGGAGTCAGAACATGTCATTCGTTATCTTCAGAATAATTCCAGTTAGGCAACCACTTGTTTCTGATATTTGAGTCCAAACAAGTTACAGACTTTGATCAACATCAGGTCAACAATCTCCTCCTCTTCTGATGGCTGTAAGAAGAAAAAGCATATGATAGGAGAATATAACAATATTCAGACATTTCAGGATTATGAAAAAAAAAATCTTACCTTATGATGTATCTGCTCTTGACTGAATGCCACAAGAATCACAGAGATGAAGAGGTTCAACACCACGAAGGTCATGAAAACAATACAAGAACCAATAAGCAAAGCCCCGAGCACTGGATTGTAGTTCAGAACCTAGCGGATCAGACAAAATACAATTAAAACCGATCATTTGTCATTGCTTGCTACTGCAACACCCTTGAACGAACCTCTTCATAGTTAAAAATACCCAGCTGCAAGCTGATAATAGTTTGAGCAGCATCAAGCAGAGTCCGATAGGAATAAAGCTTCCACCCATACATCAGGTTAGCCTTAAAAAAAGGAGAGACATGTCAATGCCTGTCAATTAGTGCTTTCAAATGTAGTCTATTTTATGAAACCTGGGGGTTTGCAGGAACTCCTGCAAAGTGTTTATGTTAAGCGTGGGAAAGTCCTCACAGCAATAGAGTAAGCCAAGAACATTATGGTCATGACCACCAGGAAGCCTGAAATATCAGTCCAAGCTCGCTGCAGTGTGGCCGTGATCATGTGCAGCTTCGGGTTAAGTCTCAGCAGGTGCCACAGTTTGACTGTAGCCAGCAGAACCAGAAAGGCTATCAGATACCCAAGCACTGCGTCCGCCTGGGCTGTCTCTAGGAAACTGGCAAATCTGGATACAAAATAAGAAAGAAGAGGCTCATGTTGCTGTTAAAATGTCTGTTTTGTTTGAATTAGACTAATACAGTTTTGAATCAATCATGAGCAGGAATAGTTTAAACTCATTAGGTGTTAAAAAGAATCCATTTTATGTTCAGTTAAAATCAGGAATATAACGGCCTTGGTGTCTTCTAAACAATTCCAGTAAAAACAAAATGTTCCTATGCATCGACACTGTGTGATTGTTGGATGATACAACTTTAACTCACATTCTCTGGCTCAAAAGTTCTAACTTACAAGTTTTAAGTTAGCAAAAATAAAGAGGTTAACATTCTAAGTGGGAAGGTTGAAACTTTATCTCAAAATCCAACACGGTTGCCCTGTACGTAATAGAAAATGATCCTAAACCTCACACTGCAGTGCACATTGGGTAATTTGTACCCATGTGGCTTGTGGGCCTAAAACAGTGTATAGGTGGCTGAAACAGATAGATATAAAGTAATAGACCAAGAAAGATAGAAAATGTGAAATTGTGAAGAAAAGAACTGCATTTATCATGATAACTTATTTAAAGAGGGAAGGTGGGCTGTAGCACTTGTTTCTGCGGATAGATGGCGACCCTTTGTGCACTACACCCCTCATCATCTGCTAGATCCGCCCTGTGTTTTTACCTGACCAACCAGTTTTTGGTCAAGTTTCTGTCCATTCCAGTCATTTCCATCTTGTTTTAAACAATAATAAAAAAACATTTGGGAGCAAGGAACTTTCACAACTGCACTGGTGGCGTCCTGTCACAATACCACACTAGCGTCCCCGAGAGCTACCTGTTCTTTCCAAAATGAAGTGGTCCACATGCCATGAAAAAGACAGGGACACCTGGAGTCAATGATTGGTAATGGTAAGTGAATACTTTTGTTAATAGTATTTTTGGCAGTTTCTATTGTAGTTAAATGTTGAAAAACACACTACAGTGTTACATCATGGCTGAATTCCCTGTAGCCTTAGTAACTGTTTATTTTTTGATTTTCTATTTCCTAATAAATGTTTCACAATCAGTACTAAACATCCTTATTTACTACTATGTTTGGAAAAAGAAATGCATAGTTAGTATGCTGTGTAGCTAAGGCTGTTCACCGAGCTTATCCTTTTAAAAATCCCACTCATTTTATGATTTAGGACTGGACATTTTTAAGTGGCATTTCCCTAATCCAAGTTCCGATTTGTAAGTTAAATTGACCCCAGCATAAACTGGCAGCCTTTACTCCTACTCAAGTGGTGTTTGGTTATGTTTGTACAGGAAGTCAAATATGAATCTTGAAATTTTTATCAACATCCAATATCTTTTACAAAGTTTCTGATAAAGCATCATTTTCCTTTGTGTATTTTTTTGTCTGTATGTGCTTAATAGCTTTACATCAGGTACTTTGTTTTTTTTACTTTGCAAATAAGTGTGGCGCTTTTATCACAGATTGGGAACTATGGTATTAAAGCAAAATGTAATGCATTGGGAACATGGTATATCAGAAGCAGACCTATCTCAGTTATTGTTATCTGCATCACCATAGCTTTTAGTTATATTTATAATCAGCAAATCAGGTTACAGTTTAAGCATAAAAAAGCCTGGACAAAGAATGCCTTTCATGTAGATAAAGAGCACTGTCCTCTGTAGAATAATTCCCTGTAATAAAAATGTATCATATTTGAAATAACGTCATTTGCCATCTCTTACTGGTGTTTGTTGTTCTGATAAAAGCTTATATCCCTATTTCCCAGCAAAGTTCTCTTGATGAAGACAGACAACGCACTCCAGCTGAGGATTATTATCGCCAACTCCAACAGGTTCCACTTTTTCTTGAAATATGCCCATTTTTGGCTCCTCATTAGCTTTCCCTGTGGATACCAAAAGGAACTTGTGTTATACATCCAGGTGAGTAACTTTCTCTCTTGAACAAAAATGTATAATCTTAATGCTGCTAATGCACCTGAACAAACATATAGTAGATGATGAAGAGAAAGTAAATGATTTCAGAGGCCATAACAAAGATGTGGAGGCCACCTGTTGACTGGTAAAGACGAACACTGTGAAGCTCACTGCGGAACTGGAAAGCTCCTAGATGACAATAAAAGCACAAAAATCTTAGGTCTTCTTTAGCATATGTCACAGAGTTTAAGCTGCACCTGAAGGGCTCACCAATGGCTGTTGTTTCCAGCATGAATGTGACGATGCAGAAGAGGTTCACATTTGCGTTGTAGACGGTGAACTCAACAAAGATTGCTTGGGTGTGCGAGTCTAACCAGGTGTTACTATGAAGGTACTTAAGGATTCTAGGGAACACATGGATGGAACATTATTATTTTCTGTTCTCCCATTTAAAGGTTACAAATTGTTCATATACTTTAAAATTCTACCTTCTTGATTTCTGCAAGTCTGGCCCCAGGTTGACGAAGAAGCCGCCTCCTCTATAGAGCGTCACGCTGCCCCAGATGGGAAATGCCCTCAGCTCACTCTGAGACTTGTACACCCACGGGCTGTGGGGGTTCAGTGACGTGTGATTTCCTACAGAAAGGTTCCAACCAGGGCTGTAGGAGCCCATGTCTTCTGACTCCCAGGAGTAAGGAGCGTGACATTCTGACACAGACTCCTGCATGGTGCGAGCAACGTGACACGAGTTTTTCTGCACTCTCACCTGGCGGAGACGAGCATTACCCACCAGTTTGGAGTTTCCATCTGTAATAAAGCCTGTGTCAGGTGAGAAAATGTATGATTGTGATAAAAACATAATTAAGATCGGAAAGATACTGATCAAACACTATTAATTCATTCTCATTTGAACTATTTGATTAAAAGTAATAAAATGTCTTTGATGTACAACTCCATTTTCAAAAAAGCGGGAACATCGCAGAAAAACACAAACAGAAAAACTTCATACAACCATATTTCATTTACAAGAGAGCGGAATAAGAAAGTGACAAAGGGCACTTTCTTTTTCCGCTCTCTTGTGACTTAAATATGGTGACAAATACCTTTGTCACCGGTCCTGTTCATAACGTTTATGGACAGGATTTCTAGGCGCAGCTAAGGCGTGGAGGGGATCCGTTTTGGTGACCTCAGGATCGGGTCTCTGCTTTTCGCAGATGATGTGGTCTTGTTGGCTTCATCTGAACGTGATCTACAGCTCTTGTTGGAGTGGTTCGCAGCAGAGTGTGAAGCGGCTGGGATGAGGATCAGCACCTCCAAATCAAAGACCATGGTCTTGAGCCGGAAAAGGGTAGAGTGCCTTCTCCGGGTCGGGGATGAGGTCCTTCCTCAAGTGGAGGAAATTAGGTATCTGGGGGTCTTGTTCACGAATGAGGGAAAAATGGAGCGGGAGATCGATGGACGGATTGGTAATGCGTCTGCCGTTATGCGGGCGCTGTACCGGTCTGTCGTGGTGAAGAGAGAGCTGAGCCGAAAGGCGAAGCTCTCGATTTACCAGTCGATCTACGTTCCTACCCTCATCTATGGTCACGAACGCTGGGTGGTGACCGAAAGAACGAGATCGCGGATACAGGCGGCTGAAATGAGTTTCCTCCATAGGGTGGCAGGGCTCTCCCTTAGAGAGAGGGTGAGAAGCTCGGTTATCCAGAGGGAGCTCAGAGTAGAGCCGCTGCTCCTCCACATCGAGAGGAGCCAGTTGAGGTGGCTCGGGCATCTGGTCAGGATGCCTCCTGGACGCCTCCCTGGTGAGGTGTTCTGGGAATGTTCCACCGGGAGGAGGCCCAGGGGAAGACCCAGGACTCGCTGGAGGGATTATGTCTCCCAGCTGGCCTGGGAACGCCTCGGGATTCCTCCCGAGGAGCTGGCCCAAGTGGCCGGGGAGAGGGCGGTCTGGGTCTCTCTGCTTAGGCTACTGCCCCTGCGACCTGACCCCGGATAAGCGGAAGATGATGGATGGATGGACGGAATAAGAAAGTAATTTAGAATATTGATGGCAGCAACAAATCTCAAGTGGCTGGAACGTAGGCAACAAAAGGCTTTACAATTAAGTGGTATTAATAAGCAACAGGTGGAGGAGAATGTTACATTGAACTAAATGAAATTACACTGGGCATAGCTTATTTGGGAGCCTGGATCTCTCAGAAGTAAATATGGGCAAATGTTAAGAATCTGGATGTATCTCTCTCTTCAAAGGACATGACCTAAACTTAAAATTGCATGTCTGTGATATGTGGGCTTCCACTCAGCACTGGATTAGAAACAAGTCTAATTCTTTTCTATATATCACACATGGGTAAATAATGCTGTAGCCGGTTGCTGGGTTCTAAAGCTCCTCAAAGTGAGCTTAGGCTATGTAGAACACCGTTCTGTACTCGGATAAGTAAAATTTGAAAGTGTTTTGGAAACTACAGAAGCCTTATCCATCACACTAAAGAAAAGAGGGAAAAAGCAGATTGTTATCAGCGTATAGTTGAGCATTTCTAATGACATTGGGGTGTTTTAGTGCCAACACCATGGGCAGCTTACATATCGGGAAAGCTACCAAAAATCTAGAAAAGTATATACAGGTTTTATAACATATGCTCATTTGAAAACACTAATAGCTTTGCAGATTTGGAGAAGTTGTTAAATACCATTCATTATAAAAGTATGACTCAGTGGTACAAGAGTTTAGGTGCTGCACTGGGCTGCTGACCTCAAAGGAACTGAAAAACATTAGCATATTACAAAAAAAATGCAAGCTAAGATGACCCAGAATGTGGACCAACCTGTATTCTAAGACAAGAAAGAGACATTTCTTTCCAAAATCTAATCTACAAGAACTGGTTAACCTCTGTTACCTGATGTCTATAGGGAGTTATGAAAGAGGAGGTGAATGCCCTTTTGCTCTTTTTTTATGTAGCACCTCCTTGAATTTCAATTTTTTTTATTGATATAGCATATATATACCTGGGTAATCTCCATTAAGATTCCTCAGAAAAGTTGTGTTTGCCCAGTTGAACACATCCTGAATGCTCATGGTGTTGGAGACTCCTTTGCTGAAGCTTTGTCGAATGTGTCGGCCCAGAAAGTAAGCATTAGGATCCCTCTGACCGTACGCCACCAGAAGCAGCACCCACATGAATCCTATGTAAGCTGCATAGAAAAAAGTTTTAAATCACTAATTAAAACTGTATTACTATTAGTATTAGTAATCTTACTGCTTTAATTAATGTAACTTTACCAAGAATCTCCCTGATGAGGGCATAAACTTTCTGCTCTTGAACTAAGTTTTTCCTCATCGTCTCGATGTCTGTAGGTGGTGGTGGTTGGTAGAAACTGCATGTGCTGTCTCTTCTAGCAACACGCACCACATCAGGATCATCTGAGGAAGAAATTGCATACACATATATTTTAAATTATTCTAAAGAAAAACTAGGTGTAGAAATGTTTTGGGGTTTTATAAATAAAGAACTCTTGCCTGGATGTGTGAGCTTCTCATCTATCTGGGGTTCTCCAAATTCCTCCTGGTCGACTTTCTTCAGAACAAGAGCAAAGAAAGCCGCAAAACCAAAAACCTGCAACAAAACATTTTCTAACTTCACTTTGACAGCTTTTACAATTCAGTAATGATTTCTTAATCTACTCAACATATTTTTTTAATGACAATTCTGTTAACCGTTGTTTTAACAAAGAATTCACTGTATTTTATGGTATGTTAGCAGGTACTATATCATAATACTGTGAATTATTTGCTAAAACATAGAACAATGTTGTTGCCTGATGGACATAAATTCTAAAACAGAATGGTGGTGTAAAACGTTTAATAACGTTTAAAAATTCTATAATTTTAGTTCATATATCCACTAAGGTGTTATTAAACAAAATAACTTGTTCAGCATTAATTCAGAAAGGTGAGAATTTAGTCAAACACCAGCCTTACTTCATTTTTTTATTCTACTGTTGCTACGTACCTTCAGAGGTTGGGTGATAAAGAGACTCTCGAAGAAGGACACCACCATGGATATAAGCCAGTTTATAGACTGGTCCTTCCCATAAGTCAGCCCATACATCATTGTGAAGTATCCTGACACAGCACTGGTTCCAATTACCAGTATCCATCCAACAAACACAAACCACCATGGCAACCCTCCCTGGCACCGCTTCTTTTCCGCTGTCCTTCCGATGCTCTCTTCAGGACTGGGGCTGCGGTTCAGCTGATCTCCATCCAGCAGAAACTCCAAGTGACTCTTCATTCCCTGGACCTGCTGCATGGCCTTGTTGTAGCTGCTGCTGTTTGGAAAACGAGCAGGTCCCAAAAGACGCAGCTCCTTCTCGACATGATGCAGCTGCTTGTACAAGTACCGACTGTTGTTGGTCTTCTTTTGAGCTTCATCAAAAGTCTTTTCTGGGCTCCCCCACAAACCGTTTTCTACCCATAGTAACAAATATACAGTAGGGATCATGAATAATGGTTAAAACATTACATTATGAAATGGATTAGTAAAAACCATAGCTCACCTTGTAGATTGACAGCACCTAAACTCAAGGCCATGTTGCTGTCTATCTTGGAAATGTTTGAATAGAAATCTCCATTCATTTTGTTCTGATGTCTGATGATGTCCTCCACCAGAGACAGCAGTGTATTGATGTCTGCCTGCTGACCTGGATGGAGCTCTAAATGTGGCAGTGGACTCTTCATGGCCTTTGAGAGTGACTGTGCAATTCTCTTTATGTCCTAATGAAGAAATTAAGCACATAAAGAATGGACTGACCACACCTATGAACCTCTTCGAATATCTATCACTTTACCTTGACCACGGTGTCTGAAGTGATGTGTTTGATCTCTGTGGGAGAAGATGAATTCTGTGAGGGAGAAACTCTAACTGTGTTGCCCTGTTTTAACCCTTCTGCTTTGGTGGTTTTCTCCCGCGGACGAGCGTTTCTGAAGATGCTGACGATGAGCAGATTGATGGGAAACATGATGATGGAACTTTGAAATCCAACCATAACTTGCTGCCAGGTGAACTCAATGTGACCTACAACATAAAACTTTGTCTCAAGTTTTGTCTAATTTCATACAGTAAAGCAACAGATCATCATTCAGTTCACTTATATTATTATTTTTTAGCTAATCATGTAAAATGTTATTTGAGTTTTGCTTTGCAAAAATGGAAATGATTAAGGAAAATGATTAACTTAAAGTGATTAGGCTGAGAAAACAAAGAGGAGACAGAAATACAGATAAAGAAACAAAAATATAAGAAAGGTGAGAAAACCCGAGAAGGGGTTGAATCAGGGAAAGGATGACAGTCATAGCAGCAATGACAAAGACAAAATAACTGAGAAGAGAAAAAATATATATGATATATGATGATATGATACCGATTCTTGGAAGAGAGTACTTGCCAATTCCGAGTACCAATGCCAATATGTAAACCACACAAAAGAGTGCAACGTATTGGAAGACCGCTTTTATTTTCTTCTCCGCTTGTTAAAACAAATGATGGTGATTTGGATAAAAAATAAAATGTCAGTAAAGATTACTACAATCCAAAAAAAATCATGTGAAAAGAAATTCTGTGACATTATTGCAGAGTTTTCTCATTTTAAGTATTGGTTCATGGTATCTGTTAACTAAACAATAGAGGTACAATAAAACAGTATTAGCCCGATACTCGATACCAGTATCGGGTATCAGCTGCATCCCTAATTTCTGTATATCTTAAAACTCAAACAAACATTACTAAATTCTGTCTATATTTTTTCACATTTTGTCACATAACCTCATATTTCAATGTATTTACTTGGTATTCTATATAATAGAAGAACCATAATTCCTGTATATCTGTAGAGTGAAAGAAAAATACCTTTTTTTTATTCTTTAAAATACATGTTTTTTTAAACTCTTTTTACAAATAAAAATTGCAAAGGCATGGAATGCATTTATATTTAGCTCCTTTTATTTTTTTGTGACTGTAAATAAAATCCAGTCTTACCAAGAGCCTTCAGATGTCACCTACTTACTAATTCTGTGTATTTTATAATCCCAGCTTTTACAAATTCAGCTTGTCCTTGAAGGCCTCTGAAGTTTGTTAGACAACACTAGTGAGCAAACAGTCAGTACGTTTAACATGCACATCTAAATCAAGCTTTTAACTAAAATCTGACTAATGCCTTAACAGAGTTGAGGGTCAAGTCCCTGTTTACATGGCACTCAAAAAATCAAATTATTAGATGAAGTGCATTCAACTCCGCAACACTAGATGGCGACATATGTCCTTTCGTAGTGACAATCTACCGCTAGACTTGAGTCACACAGATGGTGAACAAATACTAAAGTCAGTGAAGCAGACGGAGTAAAGACAGGATCTACATAATGAGCGAAGTAATGGACGACAACAGCGCTGCGGTAAAGAACATATTGAAAGTGCTGCACTGTTTGTGTTACACTCGTTGCTTCTTCTTTGTCTGTTGTTACTGTTCCTGCTTCCGCGGTCTAATTACTTCCTAAACTGGGAGTGCCAAAGCCTCTAAAAGCTCGAGTAGTGGTGATGGGCATATACATGCAGAGGAATTCGATTCTCCAATCGCATCATCTGGGTAATTGGGCTTGTAAAAGTCCAATTTGTTTCAGCTTAAGTCGAGCTAAGGTGTATACATGTATTTCAAAAGTCGGATTTCAGTCAGATTAAGGCAATCATTTAAATTTCTATTGCTGCATGTAAACGCACTGAGTTACATGAAGACCAAGAAACACACCAAATATGACAGGGAGAAAGTTATTGGGAGCTTTAGAGGAGAATTTGGTTATAAAAGAATGTCTCCTGCTCACAGAGCGGTCATCCAAAAAGTATTTAACAATTGTAAACCTACCAAAACATGGCAGTCCACCTAAACTAACAGGATGGACAAGAAGTGCAATGATCAAAGAAGCAGACAGCAAGCGTGTGGGCACTACAAGCTTGCAACAAACAATACAGATTTGTATGTTGGAAACTTTTTAAAAAAAACTGTTTTTGAATGATGATTACTTTGTACAAAAACCGAAAAGATTTTTTTTCTAAACATTTGAGTGATTATTAAAGACTGACCATACTTATGTGTGTTGCATACCTAAGTCCATGGTTTGCTCTGACGGGTCTGTGGGGATGCCCCAAAACATGATGCTTGTCAGCATTGTGCAGAGCAGAAGGGAAAAACAGCACGACACTCGCTGAACACGAGTGAATGTGCTGCAGGGAGGCCGGCTAATGACAGAAAACCAGATGTGCCCATCTTGAAAATCCTTGGCTGTCTTCATAAAAAACAAGTTACTGAGAAACAAACACAAACAATAGATATTTACAGCAGTTCAAAATGTGAGATTAATGCAAATTGTCACTGTTTAATCCAGGCCTTACCTAAATCCCTTTAAATCTGACTCTGTTGCCACAGGAAAGATTTTGTCAAGCCAACACTCAGCCATATCTACAGCAAGCCAGGAGTTACACAGAAAGTGCCATTTCTGAGCAGTTTGCAGATCCTGTACCATCACTTTATTCACATACCTGTACAAAAAATGTAAACTAATAAATACGAATTATTTTTTATTTTTTTAAACTAACGAAATCAGCTCTCAGCAGTTTCCCTTCTCACCATGCAGGGTGATGACCTGAGTTGTCATGCCAGAGTCTTATGCTCTGAATATCTCCAAGAGAAAAGTGTGTGGTCAGCAAAAACATGTCCACCCCACCCCTCTCGAACACTGGCTTTTCAGGGTCTGTCAGGTGGTGGGGTTCGCTCTCTCCCTCTGTTCCTAGCAGAGTTATGGTGACCTAAAACACAAGCAGTAAGTCAGGGTCGGTGTGGATTCTGAGAGTGTCCAGCTGGGCTTTCACTCACCTGAGAGGAAGTGGATGCACCGTGACGATGGCCTGTGTTAATAGTAAGCATGTAGCGATATTCTGCCAAAGGGTCGTTGTCCTCAAGAACTGTTATCTTGACCTGCAAGTGAATGGCAAATAACTAAAGCTGACAGCTGGTGCAGTGTCAATACATGGAGACAAAATATTTTGTTTTTGTATCGAGTCAATATTTGAAAGGGCAGAAAAACCTGAAGTTAAACCAAAATGTCTGATGAGAATGACCTTGGTGGAGTCCTGGATGTCTTTCCTGCGTGCCCATACCATTACCAGCAGATAAGCAGCAAAAATGAATCCCACAAAGCACACCACCACCGGATTGTTAGCAAATGTAGCAAAGAGTTCAGCAGTGCGGGACACATCCACCAGGTTGGGCATAACAATGAAGGAGCTTCCAAAGAAGGTTAGGTGGTTACAGAGGCACTGAGTGACTAAAGGTGTGGTGAGGGGGCCGACCTGTGGCAACAAAAAAATACCACGTTTCAGCTTTACACATGTGTAAAACAGTCACTGTCCGTGTGAGCCGTGTTGTTTCTCTGCACACCCTGCAGCCATCTTCACTCCATGAGGACCCGGTTTCATTCCAGTATTTACATTGGGCAGCAATTGAAGTGACGGTAACTGTGGCATTGACGGATTTGACACCAGGTTCAACGATTGGCTTTACAAGGAGGAAATGAACTCCAGCTCCCCCTGTTCGGTCTTTGGGACTCAGCACCCAGGTAAATTTTTCCTCTGTGTAAAAATGACAGGCATTATGACCTTAAAGAACACACCAAAAGAACAGCTTGAAAACAATGCTATCCTGTGATATCAATGCACATTGTCATATTTCTTGATTTTAAGACAGCGTTGGGCATTAAAACGGCCAAATCTTAACTTTATTATTTTTGTTCAGGTTAAAAGGATAGGCTCTTCTCTGAATACTTTTAATGTTTTGTGTTTCTATTTAAGATTAATTTGTAAAGACATGTAAAACAATTTCATGGGCATGTTTCACCCTCAACAGATCTGAAATTAAATCAGTTAGCTTCAGTACCTTTATTTGTATTCTCTTGTGGGAGCTGAGTCTTGGCAACATAACTCTTATCATGTGGGTAAACTTTAGATCCAAGGAAAACCATGAAGGATATGTCTTCAGACGGCTCCATTTTCAGCACCAGTGTCACCTCTGGTGACGGTATGTCAATCATTAATGTGCTGAAATTGGTG
This sequence comes from Apricaphanius iberus, assembly GCA_028564705.1. Taxonomy (NCBI): domain Eukaryota; kingdom Metazoa; phylum Chordata; class Actinopteri; order Cyprinodontiformes; family Aphaniidae; genus Apricaphanius; species Apricaphanius iberus. The sequence continues at coordinate 1,504,229 of JAPXFQ010000166.1, read as the reverse complement.
AGGTCAAGGACTGTGTAGTTCTGCTGTCCAACATCAAGCCTTGGAAGAAGAATCTGAAATACCATAAGATAAGAAAACGAGGATCTGCAAATGTTCTCTAAATTATATTTAGTATAAAAATGTAGAAAGGTTTTAGATGTGACCTCTATTTCCTTAGGTAAGTTTTCAACAGGTATGACTGTGCCGTTCATTCTGGTGAAAGACAGGGAGGCCACGGTTCCTGTGATGTTTTCCTCCTTCCAAGCATATGGATTCTTCTCAAAGCTCACCATCTAGGCAGCAGCAGAGTAATGAGAAAAATCTATAAATGATTAGATTTTGATTACAGTTCTGGTATTTTAGGCTGGTGCTTATCTCCAGGGGTCATTGGAATGAGTGGCGGGTACACCGTGAACAAGGTCAAAAGTTCACTGCAGGGCAAAATAGAGACATACAGGACAAACAGCAACGCACATATTTACACCTAAGGACAGATTTAGAGAGACCAATTACCCTGGCAGTCAAATTTTTGAACTGTAAGAACAAGATGGAGTACCTGGGGAGAACCCAAGTATCCGGAGGGAGAACATGCAAACTCTGGGCAGAAAACCCCAGATTGGGATTCAAACCCAGGACCTTCTTGCTGAAAAAACTGCAACAGTGCTACCAACTGCATCACTGTGTAGCCTGAATACAAACATGTCTAATAAGTACCAATTTGAAAAACAATCAATACATTCTGGTAAATTCCAGTGAAAAATAGTGAAACGTTTTTATGATAATGACCCAGAGGCCAAATGACAAATTGTTCTGCTTTTATCCTGTGAGAATACACATACTCTGATGTCCACTGGCTCCCCTGGAGAGATGACTCCAGTTGGTAGTGAGGGTACGGAAAAAAGGGAGGAGCCTTTATTCTGGACATTTATGTGCTGCATCTGCATGTCTTCTGAGGATATTCTGCAGAAAACAAATCAGAGTGAATTCAGTACCATAAAGTAACAATAAAAATAATTTGTTAGCGTAAACTTTATCAAGCACCATGAAAATTATACCTGTTTACATACACACTGATGTGTCCAGCATCTATGACTGCGGGCTCAGCATTCAACTGCTTATTATTTAGCAAAGCACTCTGAAGATTGCTGATCCCATCCAGAAGGAAATCTGAGACTTTTTTCTAAGAATAATATCATGTTTGTAAGACACAGAAAACACTATGGATGCATTTCTGAAGGTTTTGTTCATACATTTGATGAAACATTCAGAATATTACTGGCTGCTTCAACTATTGGTGTAGCTGCTTTAACAATATCTTCAGCTCCATCGTCATGCGGCTTGATGGTTATGGTCCTGAGGGAGGAGCTGAGGTTTACCAACACAGAGCTAGCTTGTTCCTAAAAAAGGGATGAAACTCTTTGAATTACAAGCATATATGGCAAATGTCATCTTCAAAAGGAAATAGTTCATTCTTACAATAATAAGTGAGTTAAAACTTTTCCTTTACGTTTAGCTCAGTAATATAGACTCAGAGGGAAACTGCTCTATAAAATGTATTAAGGGTTTTACACATTTTCAAGAGGCCTTAATTTTAATTGGTGTTTATATTGGGGTTAAAGTAAGAAATCATACATTTTAACACTCGTATACAGTTAACTCTGGCATATATATCCAGATAAAGAAGCCCTAATACTAAGTGTATCCTAAAAAGCCACAGACTTAACATTTATAGGACGAGTTCCCTAATGATGCATATGCTTTGAAATATTCTTGCAGGAATTTTTCGACAGCAACGATTCCTGCCACTTGTGTCAAATATCAATTCAGAGCTTTCAAACATATTCATATCCATGGAACCTTTTCACATTTTCACTCATCACAACTCCAAACTTCAGTGTATTTCATTGTAATGTTATGTAACAGACCAACAGAAAGTAATTCATCATATCCAAATGAAAAAAAGGGGGGGGGATCCTATTTTTACATCCATAAATAAAATCTAATGTAACCAGCTGCTTTCGGAAGTCATGTAATTAGTAAAGAGAGTCAAATCATATGTAATTTAATCACAGAGCTGTTCTGCAAAGGCCTCAGAGGTTTGAAAGAGATTATTGAAAAAACAGCATAAAAACACCAAGGAATGTAGCAAACAGGATAGGGAGAAAATTGTGGAGAATAAACATTTCACAAAAAAAAAATTCAATTTATCCTCGAAAAATATAAACTGTATGGTATAGTGAAAACACAACAAGACGTGGCCATTAACCTAACATGACCAACCAGGCAAGGAGAGCACAAGTAAGAGACGCAGTCATGAGACCCATTGTTACTTTGGAGTTACTGCAGAGATCTGCAGCTCAGGCAAAGAAGCTGTTGATAGTCTACAAATATTGCCGTAATGAAACACAATAATGTGCATATAAAACTTGTGGAAGAAGCTGCAGTGGTTGAACCAAGTACTGGCATTAGGTCGAAGATTCGTTTTCCAGCATAACTCTCAAAAAAACTAAGTAACGGATTAGATAAAATCTAAATCCTTTTTCATAATGGCCTAGACCAAAGTATTACTGAGAATATCTGACTTAAAAATGTTTCATTTAAAAAATGATGTTCGTCTTGAGGAATTGAACATTTTTGAAGCGTTTGAGACATTAGTCCAAAAGAAATCCAGCTGGAGCAGTAAAAGATTGTTTTTATAAACCATGAGCTCTGCCCGATTTATATTTACCTATACCACAGTATTTTGTTTTGTATTTCCAAAAGTGTGGAAAACTATTTATCCTGTTCCTCCACCTCGCAAGTGTGTTTGTAAAATGATTAAATATTAAATTGTTCAAGGAGCACATACTGTAGGGCACAGTAAACTAGGTGAATTCAAAAATTCATTATTCCTGTAATCATTTATCATAATTTATCAATAATTATAACTCAATTGTACTACTGCCTGTGTGCTTGTTAAATGTTACATAGTATTCTAAATGGGAAAACTTCATTCTGGACAGTGGTCTGCTGTACTTGAGCAGCTGGACTGAGCTCATCTGGCATCTGCGTTAGTCCAGCCACAGCCTCGGCCGTCACTTGAACTTTGTGAGTCGTGTTGCTGGGACTGTCCTGAAGAACTGCTGTCATTTTGGTCAACATTTGCTCCCGGAGCTAAAATATTGAAGAGACAAAAACAAACAAAAATAGGATGCTAAAAATATCTCACTAACTGATGCTGGGTTTAAATGAAGTTAGGGTTTTATTTTCATACTTTTGATTTTGCGTCCTTTTGATCTTGCCCAGCGTCTGAATTCAGCATCTCCGAAACAGAAGTGAATATTTGTCCGAGTGCTTCCCCAGAGAGCAGACCCTGCTGCTCCAGCTGTCCTACGGTGTCTTCCACTGCAGACTCCAGAAATGGTATGGAGGTACTGGAGTTACTTTTCCTTACCTTGGAGAACATTATCAGTTTACTCTATTAAATGAGAGTTTGGATTTCTGGATTCCTGTTTAGTTTAAGATATTCCATCAATAACAGAAAACAACAGACCTGAGTCTCAACAGTTGCAGTAGCTTTTGTCTGTTTATTTTTCACTGTCACAACCACAGACACAATGTGATTGTTTTTCTCGTCTCCCAGAGGCAAGAAGATTGGTTTCACCACATTTATATTACTGCAACGCAAATGTTTGCCTTAAAGATAAAGGAATCTGTATTAGCTGTGTTTCATTATCGATTATCTTAGACATTTCAATCTAAATAAAACCATCAAGCAATTTAACTGCTACCTTCTTGCAAACCTTTCTTTCCTTTTATATATACAGCGTATTGTTATGAATTGGCTAAGCAACATATTTATTATTTATGTATTGAAGAATTATATACTGAGAGGCTATCAAACAGTTACCTGTGCTGGTCTTGAAACAATACAGACAGCCTCCTGAGCAGAAAGACGTTGACTCACAGGTGATTTCGAAAGGATCAAGGACAGTTCCTGACTGTGGCGAGATGCTACATTTAGGGACAGCAGGAACATCAGCAGTCACTGCTGTTTCTGGACCTGGCATTGGAATACTGTATTTGGCAAAACCAGGGACCTTTTCACCTAAATTGAAAAGAAACTCGATATAAAATTCACCTAATATTTGAAAGGCACAGTTGGTGTAATAAGCAGTCATATACAATGAAGTAAAGAAAAAGCACCATAAGCGATTACGCTGATGTTGCGCAGCATGCTTCTTGAGATATTTAGATGTTGTTTGGAAACTGTGTATTCAGTAGTGCCTTGTTGTTTTTCAATGGGAGGGCCTCTTCCTGCTTTGGAGTAACATTCACTGAGATCACCCTGAGGGACAACAGAAAGTCAGGTATTATTCAAAAAAAAAAAAAAATAGAAGAATTTTATAAACATTGAATCAAACTTGCCGTCAAAGGTTTGGGACCTTCAATAAACCAAACTACATCTGGGCAAATTGTACCACAACTGAGACTTAGCTTTGCATCATCATTCACATTCAGGGATTTACAGTTGTCACATCTGTAAGAACCAAAAGTGAACATGATCAAGACTCATTAAATGCAACACGAGTGATTTCATGCCTCTGTTTCTTATAATTTATATGATTAGGGCTTACAGTTTACCAAGACTCCAAATTCCAAATCTCAGAATATTAGAATATTTGGAAAAGGTTCAATATTTTAGGGTCAAAGTGTATGTTTAGTAGGAATGCTGACTTGACAGTTTTGCAGAAAACCATAATTTACATGCTACATAAGGAGAAAAAGCCTAATAAGGTAATTGCAAAAGAAGTTGGATCTTCCCAAAGTCCTGAATCAAAGCACATTAGTGTGAAGTTATGTGGAAGGGAAAAGTTTGGAAGAAAAAAGTGCTCCAGTAGCAGGGATGACTGCAGTGTGGACTGTCAGCAAAAAGCAATTTCAATTTCAAGTGTTGGGGACCTTCACAATGAGTGGAGTAAGGCTGGAGATAGTGCATCAAGAGCCACCACACACAGACAAATCCTGAACATGGGGTTCAGTTCGGTAGTCCCAAGTCCTCTTTTCTGATGAGAGCAAATTTTGAATCTCATTTAGAAAACAAGGTTCCAGAGTCTGGAGGAAGAATGGAAAGGCACACGATGCAAGATGCTCGAAGTCCAATGTGAGGTTTACACGGTCTGTGTTGATTTGGGGAGCCATGTCATCTCCTGGTGTTGGTCCACTGGGCTTTATTGAGTCCAGAGTCAAGCCAGCCATTCACCAGGACATTTTGGAGCAATTCATGCTTTAATTTCCAGCAGGACTTGGCACCTGCCCACACTGCCTAAAGTATCAAAACCTGGTTCAATGACCATGGGATTACTGTGCTTGATTGGCCAGCGAACTCACCTGAACTGAACCTCATAGAGAATCTATGGAGCATAGCCAAAATAAAGATGAGAGACCTGAGACCGAAAAATTTAGAAGAGCTGTATCCCACTATTGAAGCATATTGGTCTTCCATAACATCTGAGCAGTGTCTTAGGCTAATAGCATCCATACCCCGTCACACTGAGGCAGTAATTGATTAAAGGGGGCCCAAACCAAACACTGAGTACATTTGTATGATTATACTTTTCAGTGGTCCAACATTTCGTATTTAAAATCCTTGTTTTATTGATTTCAGGAAATATTCAAATTTTTTGAAATTTTGAATTTGTGGTTTTCATGAGCTGTGAGCGCTGATCATCGAAATATAACAAATTATGGTTTGTACTATCTCGCTTTGCATGTAATGAGTCTATATAATATATTATGGTCTCTTTTTAAATTGTAGTGAAATAAATTAACTTTAGCAAGATATTCTATTTTTTACAAGTTTCACCTGCATGTAATGGCGTAATTAGAATCACATGAAACTATAAACACTAAGTAAAACACAAACTTGAGGGTCCATACACCCAATTTGGAAACAAACTGTTATATATATATATATATATTTCTGAACCATATTTTGTGGACATATGGAAACCAAAACTTAGTGCAACCCTTTTACCTGATTGAGACGTCTAGAAATTCATTTAAAGGAGCAACGGTGATGCATTTAGCTGCTTGGGCAATGTTGATCCATTTCCTAAACCATGTTCTTTTCCTCACAGTCAAAGTGTATTCAAAAGTTTCAAATGGATCAGGAAGGCAATGTTTTTCAATAACGTGGGTTTCCTCGCTTGTTATGTTCCTGCATGTGCAGCTTCCTTCTGCAATGTAAAATATAAAACAATGCATGTGTCAAATAGAGGAAAGAATTGCAACACCATATAAGATGAATCAAGCAAAATGTTGAGTTTTCTAAAACAGTTTGACCCAGAAACCAGGTCAACATCCACATGAAAAAAAACCCAACATAAACATCATACCCTACTTTCAAATACCTGCATACAGTAAGCCCTTATTATGGTTTTGGAGAAACCAGAGTATGCTTTCTGACGTGCTTGGATAGGAACAAATATCTGTGGCATGTAAACAGTGCACCCAGTTTTCTGATCAGCCTCTACAGCAATGTTGGAAAAGAAGCAGCCATGCCTTTGTTCAGAATTTTTTACTGCTTTAATCTGAATATAAGCAATACCAGAAATGAGATACCAGAACTGCTAAACACTAGAAGACCAGCGATAAAATGGCTTTAAAACAACTGATGAATATTAGTTGAGGATAAATGGTTGTTTAACTTACTGCATTGCCACTCAAATATCAGTCCGTTGCTTTTCAACGATTTAGCACCAGCTATGTTTAACTCAACAGTCTGACTGCGGTCATACTGCCGGTCAGGAGAAGCAGTTATTTCCAACCCACTTGGCATCTTAAAGTAGTCACTCTGCAGATAAAAACAAAGTTGTTTTGTAGCAGCAGCAACAAAGATCCATTTGTGTTTTCATAAATGTGTATGTATATTCCAAAAGACTTACTGAATTTCCATCTTGGTTTGCTGAGGTGTAATTCTGACAAGCCTGAAGTATTTCCATTAAGTCGACGTCCAGCTGAGAAGATGAAAAGTCATTCACAGCTTGGACCTCCACTTTATAAAGACCTGTTCAGGACAAAATGTTGAAGCTCAAATATTTCAAAACAGTTTTGTTTTTAATGATACCACTCTTAGGAATACCTTCCAGTGGATGTGAGAATATATGAGAATGCAGGCTGTTATTTAGCATGTTTCTGGTCTCAGTCAGTGTGTCTCTAATTCCAGTGAGATTAAAAAGCAGCTCCACTGGGGCTCCTTGCTCCAATGAGACACCAATGGTGAGATCGGCAGAGTCTGGACATCCATCCACCTCTGCTATCACTGAGGCTTGCAGGCCGACAACAGGTTCCAGGAGGCACAGCAGCAAGTTGGTGGACACTGGATTAGGTGTGACTCCGTTAGATGCGGCTATGGTCAGATTATTGCAGCCGAGTTTGAGACTTTGCAATACAGTCGCATTCAGTGTGATGTTGTGAAGAGTGATTCCCGTATTCACTGCAGAGTTTGCAATCTGACTGCCACAGTGATGTACAGTGTAGGTAACACTTGTACCTTTTAGCAGAAAAAAAGAAGGAAATGTATCAATGTCCTTACAAAAGTGTTACTCAAGGCTCTTTACTTATATTGTACCAATATAGAAAAACAGAAAGCAAATTTAGGTTATTTTGTAAGACAAACAGGTCCAGTTCATGACTATTTATATTCAGCAGAATCAAATTCTGGAAAACCACTCACCTCTTTCCAACCCAAGCTGAATCTGAACAGGTCCGCCATTAAGTGCATTGCATTTGGTGCCATCTGTTGTTATGTTGTTGCCATAACACTTAACCACTGTGAACTCTCCAATAGGCTCCTGAATTATTATAGTTTTGTGAGCTGTGACATGCCAGTCACTGGTAGTGCATTCGACTCCAACTATGAACACACCAGGCTGCTGAAATCTGTGTATGATGGAGGACTCTGTCCTGTGACCCAAAAAGAAAAAAACCTTTTCTTAATGCTGTTTAGGGATGTAATACCATTGTTTTCCAAACCGAGACGATACCGGTACTTGGAAATCAGTACTTGCCAATACAGAGTACCAATGCCGATGCAACCACACATAAAAAAATGCAATGAATTGGAAGACAAGTTTTACTTTCTTCTCTGCTTGTTACAACAAATGATGGTGAATTGGATGAAAAAGAAAATATGAACAAAAATGAACACAAAACTAAAATATTAAGTAAAAAAATAAACATTTTCTGTGAAATTATAGTAGAGTTTCTACATTTTAAATATCAGTTCACTGTATTGGTTAGTTAACTGATACGAGTACATCAGAATGGTATCGGCCCCGATACTCAATACCAGTATCAGTACATCCCTAATGCAGTCACAAAGTTCTTTAAATGATTTGTAAATTAAGGCTATATAGATGTTCATTTAAAAATATAACTACTGTATAACCTTTCTAAATGCATCATGTCCCCAAAAGTTCTTATCCTAAAGAGCATCTTTGGAAGGAATGTGAAGGTAAAAAGAGACTTAATGGGTTTCAGTTTCAGTTAAAAAAAAGGTCTCAGTCATCAGCTGTGTCATCCGTCCAATATGTTGTAGTTCTCAAGTCTTCCTAGGGCAGTGAGTAACTGATGTGTCTAGATCAAAGACTTTAAAGGTAAAAAATAGAATTTTAAAATTCACCAATATGGGCAAAGTACAGGACTATCTGTGCATTCTGTCATTGTAATACATCTAGCTGCACCACTTTCAACTTTCAATTGGTGATATCGAAGAGATCCATAATGGAGTTCTTGCCTGCAGCAAGCTTCACCTACTTCACCATCAACATGCATCATTATTGCAATGAAATGCAATGCCCCCCATTTTCATAAGCAGCCATAAAAATGCATGAAACATGTTGAAAATTCAACATCTTTGTACATTTGTTCGTGTGAGAAATTTAGGGACCTTCCTTGCAATCATAATAATCTACATTTTTTTTAATTCATGCATTACTTTTTACAGTTAATATGATTGTTTTTTTAAACTAATAATTAATTGATGGCATCTCTTCACCCTATGCTATAACTATGCATCAATAAAGAATCCCATTTCTTCCAACCACAATCAAAAATAAGAAAGACTAGTAACCCGGCATTGAAGTAAAGTGATTGTGTCTTCATATTAACTCAAGAAACGACTACAAGAAAAATAGTACCCCACCTAATAGCCAGAGTCAAGCAATCCTTAAAACAGTTAAAGCAACTGGAACTGAGGCACAAAGTTCTACAAGGACCCAGATTCATTTCAGCACTCTACAGAGTAATCGAGACGCTAGTGTATAGAAAAACTTTTTCAAGGATCAATGGTTCAAATAAAGATACATTTATTCTGAAGATTTTCAAAGCCAATAAATCTGGCTGCTACTATATTGCTATTTGCTTACCATTCTAAAAGATTTATTTGACCCGTAAGATTAGCTATTACTTACTCTTTTGGATTGTATGGATCAATCACGTGGCCATCTCCAGTGTCTACAGTGCAAGTTAGGTTTCCATGAAATGGATGAAGAAGCCACTTCACAGTGATGGTAATATTATCAACAACAGATGCCAGTTTTGTCATCAGTAAGTGAAGTCCTACAATGTTTTAACAAAAACAAAACTTATAAAAATGTATTCTAAACTACTTCAGAAAAATCCCGGAGACACATAAAACTAGATAATGCTTTTCATTTTTTTTAAATTACAATGCTCACTGTTTCTCTTGTGTTTTTTTCTTGGGATAAATAAACACATTAAAATACATATACGTAAAGACTTATCAGTGGAAGCACGGAGCTCCATATTGGAAGCAAATGTATTGTATCTGACCCTCTTTGCAGCGGTACTCTACAGATAGATAACTTCCCAACACTGGACACGGTTCAGTCAAGGTGCTCAGATCCAATGGAGCCTGGCAGGCCTGCAGTCCACGACAGTATGCTGGAAAGAAAACAGGGGTGAGAGGAGAACGGGACACTAGACATTTATGGAGTCAAAAAGCACAACTTTAATAAGAGTTGTCATTTTTTTCTTTCTAACACTTTTAAAACTAAAGAACTGGTGACAAATAGCAGTTTAAAATTTTTTTCCACCCAACTGATTTGGGTTGATTTAGCAATAATGAATTTTGTTGCGTGAACTAAATGTAAGCATGTTGGGTCAACCTAATACGCTCAGGTTGCTGTAAGGCACAACTTAATTTCCAGTGTTAACTAAACATGATTACGACAGTTTCCGTAATACAATTCCTTCACTTTTTTCATGGAAAAAAAGGAAATTGGCAGGTATTTATAATATTATAATAATTTTTAGTTAACACTGGAAAAAAGTCATATACGTATATTATTATATACAACATTTTTGATTTATTGTGTAGCAAAAGTGGTTAGTACAGGAGCTCAGAAAACAGAGGCCCTTTTCTGAGTTTGAGTCAATGCCCTGCTGTTTATTTTTGTGCCTTATAGCAACCTGAATGTATTACGTTGACCTAACATGTTTACATTTAGTTCACTAAACAAAATTCATTATTGCTAAATCCACCCAAATCAGTTATGTGGAAATTCTTTTTTTGTGTGTGTGTATGGTTTCATAAATACTTTCAGCAAATGTCAAAGCATGCACACCACACACCATTTATTTAACTCCTTCAACAGGGATGAAATATATCCAGAGATATTTTGTCTGAACCCACCAAAATGATTTTTCTCTCTTCTCTTTTTTGCCTTTTAGATAAAGTAACTTAAAAAAAAACCCACAATATTTTCAGAAAATACATACAGTATACAAAATAGAATTTTACTTTAAAGTACAGTAGTATTGATGACAATTCTGGGCTTCTGGTGTACATCTTGTTTTAAAATTAAATGGTAACCCTAAACTACTACATATATTAAGATATCTTCATCAGCAATTTCTACATCTCTTTCATACAAAAATAAGTAAATAGATGATATGTTATACCTGTTACAGATTTCAAAACATTAATCCAGCTGCATTCCTCCTGGGAGAATGTGGGTAAAGAAGTGAACTGGGATCGGCAATAGTGAACAGTTTTCCGCCCGTAGAAGGCATCTTCAATCTCTAGAACCTTGCCAGAACCGCACTGTAGTGTTGCATTTTGACCTTCACATGCAACTGTTTTTCCAAAATCTGCACACAAAAAAAACAAATGTAGCATATAAACATACATCTCAAGTAATACATGCATTTTAAGCAAGTTAACAAGTTACACCTCTACCACCACACTATTTTTGATAAAAAACCTTTAATCAGTTGTAATTTTGAGATGGAATTTTTCTATTTGTTAGAAAACCACATTTCAGATATTCAGGATCACCATGTCTTACCTCCTGAACCGCTGCAACCCCTAGGCTCAGAATCAACATAGACAGCAATTTGAAATTGTCCTCCTGAGTAACTTGGCAATGACACAAGGGATGTTTGGAGGAGTTATGCTGAGACTGTTAAACCTAAGAGCAGTGCATCAGTTGTGCATGGTGGTGGTAACATCATGCTGCGGGGGTCTGTTTTGTGACCAATGGTATCAGTGCATTGCAGAAATTAGACGGAAAATGAATGACTCCTTCCAAATTCATGTTGCAATTCTAATTTATTTTTTGAAACAGCCCATCAAAGTGTTTTATATCTAATCATTGCAGAAAGGGGAAACAAATTGTTTTAAATTAAGATTTTAAAATTAAAAATATTAAAAGGGGACATACCAAACTGGCAGACAAAATTGAGTTCCTGGGTACAGTTTTCTGTGGCTGTCCACTGGAAGCCTGTGTTTCTCAGGATGTGTCCACAAGTTGCCTGGGCTTCTGGTAAGTTTACCCAGTTACTATAGCTGATGTCTGATCCGTCCAACCACGCAAGAGAACCTGAGGATAAACAAGTAAAACTAAAGCAGTTATTTGATCAAAACTTTGTGACAGCTTAAAGAAATCTGCATGGGAAATACTTTCCAAAAAAGACTAGAGCTTGTGATAGTCAGTGAAAGTCAAAAATCAATTAGTTTCTAAGGGAAATTAAAGTGACATCTGTAAATCTGATCAATTGGCACCTTTTCTATAAAGCTGAAGTCATTTTGTTCAGTTCTATGATTCACCTACATCATTAGAAAAGCATTTGATTAGTTGCTTTAATACTAAAGTAAAAACCAAAAAGATATTGAAGTATTTCTTTTGACATTATTAAAAATGTTTACTATCTGTCCTTTAATAATCTAATTTACTATATTATTCATAAAGTTTAAATCGGACTCGTCCTCTCACCTTCAGTCGGAGACAGATCCAGAGTGAGGTTTGGAACAGCAGGAGCCAGCCCCAGCCACCAATCCTCATCAGGCTCCAGGTATGTTTGGAGGAACTGCTGCGTTTCATCATTTAAGACGAAAACCAAATGTCCCCCCCCTCGTTCGCACCAGCCCTCAGCTTTCAAAAAGGAAAACTGGAGATCCACAAACTCATAGCAAGCTCCATCAAAGGCCTTCTGGTGTTTAGAACAGGATATAACCTCTTCCGACTCAGCATAACTGGAGCCGAGGAAGAAGAGCATCAATGTGCATGTGGTCAGAGAGACTTTGTCCATCTCTGTGCTCTGATCTGCGTCTGTTGCTGGATTGAGACTTTAAAGGTTTCTGACGCCAGCACTTTGTAGAGGGAGAGATGGCCAGCTTTGTTATCTGCCTATAATTCTTCAGCACAAATAATGCCCAAACATGTAGTGAAAGGAGCTGAGATTGCTTTGTCAATAAGTCCCACAAGCTGCAGAGTGAGATAAGCTTCACAATCAGAGCAACCCTAATACGTTTCAGTCTGATCAGTGATAGGGTTATTTCAAGTAAAATTTCAAAAATTTCAAATCAAAACAGAGGTTAATGTATTGACACACTCAATGCCAATGTAATGTAATTTTGTGCATATATGATTTACACAAAAGCACTTTAATTTCATGGTTCCTGAAATATGCTACACAAATGCTTTCTGTAAGATGTGATGGTTTAAGATTTTTTTTAGCTATTAGTCAAATATCCTCAAAATCCCTGCAAAACAAGTTTAACAGCTTATTTGTTCCTTTTATAGCCCTTGTACCACTGTATTTTTGACCTTTATCCCTGCATAAAAAATCCATTTTAGTTTAAATTAATTGCAAAGAGCCCAAGTATGAGGCTACCATCTTTAACTGTTCCACGTGTACCATTTAGGCCTCAGTCACTTTTTTGGGGAAAAATATCTTTTTACCTGGCACTTTGTTAGTACTTTGTTTCACTGCGTGACACTTAAAATAGAAGTTACAAGTTTGTCCAGTTCTGTCAGTAAGTGGGGAAAGTAATTTTACATTTAGTGACAACCAGAATTTTACCTTTTATCTGCATAACTTGAATTTTGTAGAGACACTGATACATATCCAAACTAAGCTACCACAAAGTTAAATAGCAAGCATACTTCAGTAAGGCAACCCACCAGCTAAAATTCAGTTATATGCAATCCGGGTTGGGTCTGAAGTTAATTTTCAGACAGATCTGCACATAATCATTCAAGGATTGTGATTGCATTGGGATGTCTAGTTTAACTGCTTACAGTTTTGCCCAAGATAATCCATTACTAAACAAAAGTTTTAAAGTTGAGTAATTTTCTTAACCCTTACCCATGTTTAGCAGTATGCATTTTTGATTTTTAGCCAGATTCATTGTATATTAGTTTCCCAGCACTACACAATTGGCAGCAAGTTCATCTTTTCAGAAATTACCAAAATTCAATAGCAAAATTTAATAAAAATGTCAACTTTGGTATTAGTTTTTATTTCTGATACTTTGTTGTGATATGCTCCTTTCTCAGTGTCAATGTGGGGGGGTGGGGGGGGGTCATTGATTAGTGCAAGTCAACTTTGAGCTAAATAATACAATCAACTAATGTTTAGTAATGATAGTTTTTAACACCACAATAGTATAAGTAATGATCACTCAATTTTAACTGAAAAAATATATCTGGGTTTACAGAGAACCAAGGAGCTATTGCTGAAGCTTCCTTCTACTGAAGCAGTATTTCTCCACCCACTGAGTGCAAGAACACAACCAAACTAGCATATTTAAAGAAGTTTATTGTATAGGCTCAGAACAAATATTCTTGAGCATACAGCAATTCTGAGTGGAACAATATAAATTTTCTCCTTCAGTTTTCTTGTGCCAGGGAAAGTTTGGTGCCAAGTTGCTCATTTCCTGGGTATTATTATAAAAGGGCCTAGAGTCAGCGTGTCACAAATATCATCTGAAAGATAAAATAAAAGCCAGAAGAGTTCAATTTGAAGAGCAAGTAATACTGCATTGTCAATCATTGGTAATAATTAGCGCCAAAGGCAACTTACCTTTAGAGCGTTGCTTATGGCAGACACCTTTGCAACACTGACAGACACCATCAGACCCATCCACATTCGTCCAGCTGAAATATAAATTACAAAAGCCGTTAAGGCATTTAAGAATACATTACTAAAACAGAGCTTAGGTTCTCCAAATCTAGTAGTTCAACCAGTTAAAGTTGCATTACCCTGAATACTGTTCAAGCAATTCCTTCTAATTGAGGGCAAGTGTGGTTCATTGCCAGGACATTCCTGACTTATGCATGGTTCTCTAACTGTGGTAAGAGTACCAAAAGCTGTACACAACTGCATTTAGAGACAATCTAGACCTACAGTGAAAAAAAAAAAAAAAAAGTTTGCCAGATGGCCTTGAGACCGACCATGAACAAGGAACAATGATACTTATATTGCATTCACATTTGAAATCAGATAAATTATCTAGGAATGTTAAGCTGAACTTTACCATATTTGAAGTTGAAAACCCAGTGTGTTTTACCTAGTCCACACAAACCATCTAACAGATGCACTTGTCAAGAATTGACCTAGTCACAACACATCTTACGGAAATGCAGGGCCGCACATTGTATTACAAATAACTTTCAGTTTGTGTGCATTCCTAGAACATGCCATAAGCTGCATTTTCACAGTTGCATAAAATAAAAAATACATTCTCAAAGCTCACCTTGAATTAATGTAGTTGCAGAACTTGTTTGAGGGGCTGCTCTTCCACAGCTGGCGTGTAGCTTTAACTTCACAAGTTACAAATACCTAACATAGCAAAGAAAGTTCATATAACCTCATTTTACAGTTACTGTAAAAGTTTGATAAAATGTCTCACAGTGTTCCTCAAATCCTTTTGAAACAAGAAGGCATCAAACTGGAACTGAAGTGAACTGGGTGTCAATCTGGGATGGAACACTGAATTTAGACCCCCGTCTCTGGCATCAACAAAGCAGCTGAGGAAGAAAGGGTGAATGTTTAACTTGGAACAACATTCAAGCGAAGCCCCCAACAAACAAAAGAAGTTTGCTTGATGAACTGTAGGATTTTTTTTTTTTTTTTTACCCATGGTTTTCAATGAAGCAATATCTGGGTGCTGACATGAAATCAGGTGTCAGAGTTGCGACACAGAGGTCAATGAAGAGTTTCCTTTGATCCGGTCCAGTGTACGATGCCTCGAGGTGCAGCGGGTCACCAAGGTAGATTGTGTTGGAGTACTTCTCACTTAACCAGTCAGCTGTATGCAGCGAGAAAAACCCAATCATTTCATACCTCATCTCAAAAAATAAAATCATTTTTATTAAAAAAGCAAAAGATACAAACCGGTCTTCAGCTTCAGTGAAAATGGAGAGCTTCTCAAAGGAAACTTTAATGAAGTGGAGGAAGTCAGGGGCTGCTGCTGGGCAATGCTACTCACAGTATGGGTCCTGGAAGGGGAAAAAAATATATATAAAAAAAGAGTTTATAAAAAAAGCTTATTTTGAAAGACTGAAAAAACATTAAGAAATAAAATTGTAGGATACCTTTTGTAATGGCAAGCAACTGGTACAACAGCTTCTGTTGCCCTTGTGATACCATGAGAACCAACAGGTGGAGAAAGTACCAATTTGTTTGAGTAGATTAAATCATCTGCAGATACCTTGTGATGAAGAAAAGGTGACCATAATTACTACCATTTCAGATTGCAAATTATGACCCCAAAATTATAGAAAGCGTACCATTAACTTAGAGCCACAGTCCTGCAGGTCAGCTTCTATAACATATTCTCCATCACCAGCATCAACAGCTTGGCATTCTTTGTTCTTCCAGTACCTAGAATCTCCCAAAAACAGCTCCTGTGGGGACACCAGACGGCCGTTGTTGTAGAAGTCAGCCTGAATAAAAACCGTCATGGAAACCTCTGTGCACTGCACACGGACAGTGGTTCTGTCATTGTGCTCTTGTGGGCTGTATTCTCCCAAATTGACAGTTTTATATTCCCTTCCTTCAGCATCAATCATCGGCCCTTCTTTCAGAGTTCTAATGGCATTAGAGACTCCAAAAACTAAGGACATCAGTAGCAACATAGACACACAAAGACCTGCAAACCCCATTGTAGTTTTGGCCTGTAACAAGAGACCCAGAACAACATTCAGCTGTACCAACAAAAGGGAGTGAAAAACCCCTCCTTATTAATACTAGGTTTCACTTGGAAAAAACTCTGATTTTCTCATTTAGAACAAAAAAAAAATCACCTGGGGACGACAGCTGAAAGCAATCGCTCATCAGCTGATGGAGAAGAAGAAAAGCCTTTGTTTAAGGACAAGTTCATCATATGTATTTTGTTTTTTGATCCTGTTTATTACGTTCGGGTGAAAGTAACGTATTTCCACACCGTCTCGTCACCACACCA
Organism: Apricaphanius iberus; assembly: GCA_028564705.1. NCBI lineage: Eukaryota > Metazoa > Chordata > Actinopteri > Cyprinodontiformes > Aphaniidae > Apricaphanius > Apricaphanius iberus. Next base: position 1,487,494 of record JAPXFQ010000166.1, on the reverse strand, counting down.
GAACCATCAAACCTTCTCTTCATCCCCTTGTGATTCGCCTTTCTGTCGCGAAACACAGCTTCAGCCTGCCACAACAGAAACACTCTTCTCTGATGTCCAATGTTTTTCTTTAAACCTTTATGAAAAATGGTCTTCGCCAATTTCTTTTGTTGAGAAATTAATTTCTGCTCAAGTTTCTCCACATCTGAGAGCTCCAAACTACCCCCGATAGGAAAACCCCACCCAGAAAGTGACGTACTGTACACCTTCCGAGCCAAACTTTGTGCCCATGAAGCGGCACTCAGGGCTGTCCGGAGGAGGAAGCTTAGTTTTTGCTGAGCCCATCTTCTCAAAGTTTGAGAAAAGTCAGCAAAACCCCTCAATTAAATCAAAGCGAAACTATTTCTAAACGACGCACAGTACTGCGTTCGCAAAGCATCGCAACAATGTACAAACATTTTTTCTTTTAAAAATTAAGATCAACGAAAAATAAAGATAAGAAGAAATCCCTCTCTCTCACCCGGGCGTGCGTCCTTCCAGACAGCGCACGGAAGCCCAAGGAGGACCAAATCCCCGCTTTCTCCGAAGATGGGAGTTCACGGGCCGGTCGCTGATCCCGGGTCGTCCAGACAACTTGGTTCTCCCTTGGAATCCGATCCGCTGTTGGAAGCCGAAAAACGTTTGGGCGCCAAGAATGTAATGGCATTTAAGACTCTTAATAAAGATGAGAGAGATTCCTTTAAGAGTTTGGAGGTTTTAATAAAAGTTGAATTGATCATACAGGAGAACAGCACAGATCACAGTGAATGCTGAATGCTGCCCCCCTCCTAACTCCCTACTACCTACTACCCCCTACGTCCCCACTCTCTCACAAGCTCATATGAAAATAAGTATTTATAAAGTTCAGCAACCTTGCCTCTATCACTTTGAAGACACAACTATTAACCTCAGGGTGAGGATATCTCCGGATGAAGACATCTGGCTCTTTGCTGTGAATAAGTGACTTTTGACATATACAAAACAATGGCAATAGCTTGGGTTATATGTAACACAATAAGAGAAACTCTCAAAACTAAGTTTGTAAGAAGAATCAATATTTTCTCAGGCAGTGATGTCTTCTCTAACCTCGAACTCAACACCTGTTGTCTGGCTCCTCTGCTCTCAGTGTTAATAATACTAAAGGATTAATCATAATAATAAATTTCTCGCTCACACTGACAAAAGTTAAATAAAAATGTCAAAATATATTTTTAGATAAAGATAAAAAAAATGTCTCAGTATAATATTAAAATGATTTTTAATGATAATGAACTATCAAACTAAAATTTCATTCAGCTATGATATTGTTTTGGAGATTTTCCACAAAAATTTCTCAGAAAATATTGCTCAACTGAAGACAAGCTTGTAAAGGTGTGTCTGTTTACGGAGTGAATTATGAGATAATGCTGAACATCTTACAAATAAAACTTTTTCAGGGTTCTCATAACTGTGATCCAAAACTCTTCAGACAATAATTCTCTGTAGATTAGACTATAAATATTTGGGACTTTGCAACATGATATCCATAAGAAGGAGCCTGTTTTACAATTGGAATTTTTACATGTGCAGAGTGATTATATACTGTGTTCCCCAGTAACAGAAGCAGTGGGTAGAATGTCCTGCCTGTGTGAGATCAGATTTATAGCAGATAATAACGATAGGACAAATAGCCTGCTACTTAGCATTGGTCACAGCTCACAAATAAAGGATGTTTGTAAAGGAAAAGATCAAATTGCCTTTTGGCTGGTAAAGGTTGCAGTCTTTACAGAAGCTGTTATGAGATAGTTTCCTGGCATGAATTACTCTTTTTGCTGTGCTTTCTTTCTCACTGCTCTCAGGATTGTATTTGTGGGTGTTTTTTTGTTTAATGATTAATGATAAATATAATTCTTCAAACATTTTAAGGTATTGACATTAAATCAATAGAAAGAGTATGTTTATAAAATGAGAAAATAGTACTGGAGATTCTCTGGTCCAGTTTTTTAGGCATTACAATTTGACCCTTGTTTACCTTTCTCAGTCCCTTTGCTTCTAATACATCCACTTTGATGTTCAGAAAGACTCACTTTCTGCCAAATGTAGCTCACCCAATAACAGGTGCAATTATAAAACTGGAGATAATCACATCACTTGCCAGTGGTCAGATTACTGCACAATACCTTGTTATACACAAAATGAGACCTTAATAAGGAACTCAAACTAATACAAGTGTTTTGGAGGTGTGAAATTTATCAACAAGCATAAATTGTAAAACATGCTAACAATACTGTATTTGAATAAAAAAGCGTTTCTTGAATGTTTAGAGAAGATTTTCAGGACAAAAACTACAAGAAGGAACAGAGCAGTTTGTTGTTACCATGGATAATCTCATCACTCTGCTCAATCCACTAGGGGGCGGTAATGCGTATGTCCTGATGTTAAAGTTTGGTAAGATTCTTTAACGGAAAAAAAAAAATCGTCGTTAAAACTTCAGTAAGATGAAAATGGCACTGAACATCATATAATTAATGCGAATGGATTAAAAAAGTAATAATTATCGGTTTTTATTAGTTTTTAAATGCGAGTAGAATGTTTGATAAGAATTTTTTTCCTTTTTATTTTTAGCATTGTTACAGTCCACACTCCACACTACTTGGTGGCGGTAATGCACCATTCTGTTGTTTGCCAACCGCCAATGAAATTCACAAGAAGAAGAAACGTCATTTTCCACGGACGGTGTGTTGTTTTGGGGACATGACTTACTGACCGATGTGCAGTTATCTAAACCTCTAATAAGTGACTCTTTGATCCAAAATGTTGGCCTGTACTCGTCTCTGCAGCAGCACTATATTCAGCGCTTTTCGCAGCAGCCCGGTACATAACAGAAAGTGTTTCAGTCAGACTTCAGTCCTATTGCAACTTCCTGCGGTAACTCTTGCCCTGTCCCTCCACCTCTCCTCCTCCTCCTCAGGTAGCTGCTGTTGGTCAGCTTCAGAGATGCTATTCGTCCCAGACAGATGGAGAGGAGCGTATCGCAAGTATTCTGAAGGAGAAGTTCCCTCTGGCCTCCAAGCTCAAAGTCCTGGATATATCAGGTACATTTACGCAGCCTTTGGACTGACTATTGTATTATAATCATCGTAACAACATAAAAATAATATAACTATCAATTATAGTTTCCATTTGATGTTTAGGTGAATATTTTATTTATTCCTGGTCGGACGTTTCTAGTTTTCTATGCATGCAGTTTGCAAAACTCCTTATTTTCTGAGTCTAATCTAGAAATCTAATGTTGACAGTCTTAGTAACGTGAAAAAAAATTATGAAGTTTCCAGATCTAATTAAGTATGGACGAATAATATGAAAAATTCGTTTTTTCAAAACCTTATTTCATGTTCAACTTTGGAAATAATGGATATTTCAGTTTTCAAAACTAACCAGATTTGTGCTGTTGGATTTTACGTAAAAATGGACTTCTATGCATCTATGCATTTAATCCCATCAGTGCATTTATTCACCCTTTCATTGAGTTGAGTTTTGATACATCTGAATGTCCATTCGCAGATGAAAAAAGTTTGGTCAGATAGATTACTTTGTGATTTAGTCTTTTTTTTTTAAATAAAAGCTCCACACTCGCTCATCTGTTTGTCTCTGTGTATCCATCAATCCAAAGATGCATTGATCATTCAATCTATTGATCCAGGAAGTTATGTGCAACCTAATTGCTTTTTATGGTTTCGTATAAAATATATTCATCCCAAGGTTTTCATATATATTTTTATTTGGGATGTTAGAAGATATTGATATCTTGATATATCACAATATTTATGTCACAATTTTGTGTCAATATTCGAAAGCAATTTATCGAATTTTGTTTTATTTTTGAATGGAACCATAGATGATGACAGCAATTTTTCTGGTAAAATTAAAAGTATTGCTGCTAGTTGGTTGCTATTTTGACCCTCTTTGGATTAACTAGTTCTAGGGAAAAAAAACTGGATGTGTTAATTAGGAAAAAGTTAAGTTAAGTTTTAAAATCACAATATATAGTCTCACTAGTCGTAATGCAATATATCACATCATCCTCCACGTATTGTGATACATGTCGTATCACCAGATTCTTAACCAATACTTTTGTATTTGGATTTTCAATTTAGGTTAAATTGGTTTGAAATTTCATTTTGTAACAGTGTATAATTTTAAAATCCCAAAATAAAAATAGAGAACCTCACAACATGGTTAGGAAGCACAAAGAGAGTGCCAAATGTAAAGTTAATTATTTTTACCGATGCTTCTTACAAACTTTTTAACTGGGTCCATCGGGTTTACATGTTATGTTTCAAAATTGGTTTATTTGTCATAGATTGAAACTGATTACTATTATGGATTTGTTTATATTATAAGATACCTTATGAATCTATAAATTATTCCTATTATTGTTTGAAAATGTACCAACTATTTAAAACAAGAAGATCTAACTCTTTACAGATTTACATTGTGGTTGTTTCTCTTATCCTGTTCTCTGTTTAGGTGGCTGTGGGGCCATGTATGAGATCCATATTGAATCCAGTGAGTTCAAAGGAAAAAGGACTGTTCAGCAACACCAGTTAGTCAATCAAGTAAGTTTATGACCTAGTATATGACTTGTGGATCAACATAAAGACAAATGTGCTGCTTTTACTCATTGTTTTAGTTGCTGCCATGTTTCTGTCGCTTGTTACCAGAGAAGAAGTAAGATAATAGTCAGACTTTTACAGGCTGGTATCAATTAGTGGCAGACTAAATTCTTTAACATTGCTTTTTTTCTCTCTTCCTATTAATCAAGAGCATCAAAAAATAATCACTCATGTCATTTCTATGAATTTAATCATGCTTAAAAATTGTATTAACATACTTAGTTTGAGATTAATTCAGATAGAGAACGTGCTTGAGCTTTAATGCAGGCGGGAAAAATGTTGTTTTCTGCTGGATTCAAAACTGCAACCTCAGTCAAAAAACTTGCAGCACATTTTTTGTCTGCCTCATTTTAGTCCTTGAAAAAACATTTAAATCTGCAGATCAGACCTTAAGGAAAACTAGAAACTAATATTAGACTGGGACAAACCCGATTATTGCGTCTCTCCTTGTGACCAAAGGCTTTCAAAGGATAAAAACTTGTGAAAATTGTGATGCTTGAAGACATTTTTGTGTCTTTTTATCTGTGGAATGTATTTAAGGTGCTCAGCATATTACAATATACAAGATTTAACTTTCTCATGATAAATTCATTTCAAACTATGATCCCTATCTTCTTGAAAGGGCTTGTGTGTCAGCTGTCTAGGATCATTCTCTTTTTTTGCGAAGTATTGGGTCTAAAATTATTTTCTTTTTATTTTGTTTAGAATTTAATTCACTTTCCATAATCTTATGTCTTCCACAGGCGCTGAAGGAGGAGATCCAAGGCATGCACGGCCTGCGAATATTCACTGATATCCCAAAGTAGGGGAAAAAAAGAAGAAAAATGACCTTCCACTTCTGGCTAACAACTCTTTTTGCTTAGTCACCTCATAGCAATGCACAGACTCATTAAACAGGTGGTATCATTCAGCAAAACCAATGAAAAGAACAACAACAAAAAACTGTTGAGGCATCAGTGACTCAGATATAGTTAAACGCGTTTAGATTAAAAATGTGAAATACATGTACAGTAAGATAATACTAAGGTTTATTTTGCAGAGAATGGAATATCTTTTACTTGATATGTAAACCCAGTGACAGCTGTAATACGCACAATATGACTTGGAGAATGTTAGTTCATGGTCAGGTCACTGTTCTTCCTCTTTTGGGGGTCTCTCGGGGTTGTTTGTGATGCTAGTGTGATGCTGAAATCAGCTACAAACCTGTTCCTTAAAGCTAGCTTTCCATCAATGTGATCGCAGTGTATGTACCGTTCCATTAAAGTTGATCTATTTTAAAATTATGTATAACAATGCGTTGTCTACAAACATTCTACTTATATTCCAGATAGAACTTTTAATAAAAAGAAGCGGCTTTACATGATGATTGAAAAGTTTTATTATTACTTAAAATGTATACACCCACTATTTGTATAAATATTTTTATTGGTATAACTAAATTTTTTTGACTTCTCTGACAGAGTTGTTAACACTGAAGTAAGTTACCTCAGAAGGTTCCTTGGGTTAATCAGCTAACATTAGTATTTCATATTTATTATGCTTATTGATAAATGAGACACTTTTAAATTGAACCAGCTGTGCAGTATTAAAATCTGACATATTGTGAGTCACACAGCTGTGTGACGTTGAACGCATGTTTGATACATCTTTCTCTACATTCAGCTAAAGTTTGTTTATGATAATGATTTTTAAAGAATATATATTCTTTACACAGAGCAAAGAGTACAGATATTGTTTTTTTTTTCATTTAGCATAGCTTGTAGGCAGTATTGGATCATAAGAGATTAAAATGTGTTAATGTTCCAAAGAGGGGAGAGCACAGTCTTTTTTGTACAGAACATTCTGTGTGTTGCTGTTTTATACATTCACAGAAATATCAGTTTTATCTTTTCTTCTTTTCCTGCAGCTTTAATAACAAACGTTTGTTGAGCAAGAGCATTGTTTGTTACCATTGTGACTCAGTTTAGAAATCTTTTGTGGCTAAAATTAGCTTTTGCGTGTTCTTATTTAGGTTTCTAATTAGAGGAATTGTGATCAAACTAATTGTGGTTTTACTGTTAAACAGAAATCTTTCAATTATATTTTTCAAATTGTCTTATTTTTCTTCAGTTCTTTCAATTACTTGCAGAATATAATCTGTCAAAAAGTAAAGAGCAGCTATAAATCACTTTCTAGGTTTGGAATATTCTACCACTCTCCCATTAGCAGATGGAAATCTATAAGGTTTGTTGTAAGGTTTTTAAAAAAGACTAAATATTCAACTATTAGAAACATGCATTGCCTATGCCTAGTGAGGTGCACCCTTAACAGATGACAGAAACAGTTATATTGTATCAAAGTAAAAAAAAAAAAGAAAGCTAAAGATTACTTGCATGAATCAAACTGTATCCATAACGTTGAAAAACCGCAAATTATTTTCTTCCTGTTTATTTGGGTGCATAATTTGACTATGCAATGTATATGTTAATGTTTGGCAGTTTTGGAAAAAAAAGTTTCGTTATTAAACTATGATTTTGCTCTATTTACCAGTAGATGGCGCGCTATTTACTTCAATAAGGTAGGGATTATTATTATTAAATCGCTATTAAATATTTTCTTCCTTACTAAAACTGGTAAACTTTCTCGACTTTTATTGAAAATCACCACACAAAAAAACACCCGAGGGTTAGGTTTTTGTGTTGTTTTTATGCATGGCTGCGCACATAATTCAGCCCTCTGAGCTACAGCGCCTTTCTGCGTACAGACAGCTCCCCACATCACTGTGGAGAATCAGCGGAGCGGGCGAGCAGCTGGTCCCCGACATGGCTAAAGAAGGAGTAGACATGACCGAAGAAACCGAGTATATGATCGAGAGAAATGCTGGTAAGGAGGTGGTGAGCGTGGAATCACCGTCCAACGCTAAAGAAATGCGAGCGGTGGTCCTGGCAGGTTTCGGAGGTCTGAACAAACTCCGGGTTATCAAGAAGGCAATGCCCGAGCCCCAGGATGGTGAAGTGAAGATCCGCGTCAAAGCATGGTGATTATTAGAAAATAATCTAACATGTTCTGATCCTGATTTTTAAATAGTTTTATGTCTGTGCGTGTTTTTAAAAGCTAATTCTGAAAGCCGAGCAGCATCTGTTTATACAGCAGCTTTGAAGCTACAGGTCTTTTTCAGCCTGTTCATCACAAACAAAACTGATCCCAACATTTCCAACCTGATCCTGCCTTTTCAAACTAAAACATCAGATTTATCTTCTCCACTCTCGTGGAGCTGTGCAAGTCTTTTCATTTCCCATTGCAGCTTAGCTCCTGCCAGTGCTGGCAGAGGGACAAAATGAAATTGCATTTCATTTTGTTCAGTGCAGCATATGTGTGGAATCTGGCCTTGTGTTCTCAGAGGATAAGCCTATGACTCACTGCTGATAATAATGGAAAAAAAAGAGATCTTGGTAAGCCTGAAATCTTTTAGTAGCTTATATTAAACATGTCATTTAATACCTATTTGTAGAACGGAGAACCCTCCAAAGGCTTTTTATTTTATTTTTTTTTTCATTTCAACAATAAGATGTTAACTATTTTGTGTTGCAGTGGCTTGAATTTCCTGGATTTGATGGTACGTCAGGGGAATATTGATAATCCTCCAAAAACTCCCCTTGTTCCTGGATTTGAGTGCTGTGGAATAGTGGAGTCTGTGGGTGAAAACACACAGGGATTTGAGGTTAGAGTTTGTGCCACACCCACTGAATATATACCGTAGCAGTAAATCTATATATGAGTTTTATACAAAAGATTCACCATGACCAATGATACAAATGTTTGCTTGATTCAAGTGTCTGCATGTTTGTGTCAGATAGGTGACAGGGTTATGGCATTTATGAACTACAATGCCTGGGCCGAGGTGGTTTGCACACCGGTGGATTTCGTTTACAAGATGCCAGACGAAATGACGTTTACAGAGGCAGCAGCGTTCTCCCTGAACTTTGTGGCTGCGTATATGATGCTCTTTGAAGTCGCCAGCCTGCGGGAAGGAATGTCTGTGCTGGTCCACTCAGCTGGAGGTGCAGTGGTAAGTGCAGAGTCCATAAGAAGGTAAAGGCACTTCATTAAACAGTATCGGTACTGTTAAAGTAAATGTTACTACGCCACCATTACAGACTACAGCTGTAATGGTGGCGGCTGCAACGTAATTGAAATCACCTGTTAGTATGAATTGTAAGCTGTTGGATTAAAAGCCTGTAAAAAAAAACAACAGAGGATTACACCGCAGCACCTCATAGACGTTCAGAAATACCAGGGGAATATCGCTAAGTATTCATAACAAAACATTGGTTAAATGAAGGAATTTGGGGACAGATAATATGCTATTTAGAGGCAGCGCTTCGCCTTCCCTCAGGACTCCCATTATATGAATATAAACTGATTGTGACCGAACTAAACTTCTTCCGAAGGACTCCAGGTGGCTCCAAACTTGTCTGGTGGAGTAGGCGAACATTATAAATGCTAAAAATAAGTTCCAGGTTGAAACAAAACAAAAAAACTTCCCCTGTAATTTATGGATAACTGTGGCAATATTTGTTGGAAAAAGAAAAATTCAACTGTTAAAAAAAAATCACTACACAATTTTTGACAAACACAAGATTAATTTTTATGAAAAATGTCAGAGCTTCATCTATTTCCAGACTTTGATGAATACCTATTGCTGTTGTTATTTCCAGGGACAAGCTGTGGCTCAGTTATGCTCCACTGTACCTAATGTTACTGTGTTTGGGATCGCCTCCTGTTTCAAACACGCATCCATCAAAGACTCTGTGACTCACCTCTTTGACAGAAACACCGACTACATACAAGAAGTAAAAAAGTAAGCATGCAGGGTTTTATATTTAACGTAATGCCTTAGTTTCAAACCTAAGCTTTCATCAAAGTAGCTGATGTGATAACGTGGAAGTTGCTGTGGGCACAGGGCTGCGCGAAGATGCAGATGTTACTGGTTTCCTTATTTGTGGTTGAGTGGCAGTGGTCCCCATGGCAACTACTGGTTGCTCTCAGAAAGCAGTGGCATTGTGCAGGTCTAGGTGGAGGTCTGCTTGTGGAACAGCTGAACCAATTAGGGCTGGGCGGTGATAAATATTACTACGTACATGCAGCCTGCTCAACAGCAATCCAAAGACAGCTTGTCGTGAAAAGGTATCCGCTCATTTCTTAATATGTTGCTTTAAGGAGCCTTTCATTGTCATGGTCTTTTACCAGTGCTTTCAAGCATTATTCTCTAGACATTCTGAAAGTCTTTAACATTTTTTCGTGCAATGCTTTCAGCATTTTCTCCAATTTTCAGTCCAGTCTTCCATTTTCAATGTAATGTTTTTGGTTTGTTACAGAGGAGAGGAAATATGTATTGAACATATCAAGTTCTTTCTGAGCAAATATATTTTTAATCAGACAATTGGTTGGAAATTCACAACAGTAATTCCCTACTTAAAAATAAATGAAAACTTGTAAGTCTATGACTTAAGTTATATGTAATAAAGTGGATGACACAAAATAATATATATAATACACAAAATAACTATTGAATACTTGGAGAAAAGATACCAAAAAAGATTAAATGAAAGTAAATATCTTAAACTTCTCGGTATGTAGAAACTACTTCTGCTCCATGTCAATACCAAATAATATTGGCTGGTTTAGGCCTAACTTATGACTTATGAGAAGGCTTCTCCTCTCCAGGTCTGGTCCAGGAAACATGTTAGGGTGGGTTAAAGAAAATAACTTTTTCAAGACCTTTGCAACTCCTCAAGGGTCCAGTGCCATGGAAATGGCCGCTACAGGTTTTGTGGGGGATTTTTCATGAAAACATTATGCGTGTTTCCACCATTAGAACTTCAGGGTAATTTTAGCAGGTCTTCAACTGATGACGTAAATCTATTGGCTCGGTCCACTCAACCATTGTGTCCATTAAAAGTAATCCCTAGAAGGAATTTGTTAAGACATCTGCATATCACAACCATTTTGGATTGGAAAAATGTGAGAAAATTTCTTGATAAGAATAGGAAGATAAAACACAAGGATTTTTCAGTAAGAATCTAGTCCCATATGAAGAGACAAGGAAACTCTCAGTTCGTTTCTGAGAAAGAAAATAAAGCTGTTAGTGACTTTGTTAATAACTTACTTGAATCCCATCAAAATCTATAAAAACGACTGAAGATCAGAGCATGTCCCCAGAACCATCATGATTTGAAGATCTGACTGTAAAAATCGGTCACATCTGACCAATGCGTGTGGTTAATTTCTCCGAACTCTCCGAACTCTAAAGTCTAAAGGTATACAGACGTGGACAAAATTGTTGGTACCCTTCATTAAATAAAAGAAAAACTCATAATGGTCACAGAAATAACTTTAATCTGACAAAAGTAATAATAAATAAAAATTATATAAATGTTGACCAATGAAAGTCAGACATTGCTTTTCATCCATGCTTCAACAGAATTATTTAAAAAATAAATGCATGAAACAGGCCTGGACAAAAATGATGGTACCCACAACTTAATATTTGGTTGCACAACCTTTTGAGGCAATCACTGCAATCAAATGATTCCTGTAACTGTCAATGAGACTTCTGCACCTCTCAGCAGGTATTTTGGCCCACTCCTCATGAGCAAACTGTTCTAGTTGTTTCCGGTTTGAAGGGCGCCTTTTCCAGACAGCACGTTTCAGCTCCTTCCAAAGATGCTCAATAGGATTGAGATCAGGGCTCATAGAAGGCCAGTGTTTTCCTCTTAGCCCTTCTTGGGTGTTTTTAGCTGTGTGTTTTGGGTCATTTTCCTGTTGTAAGACCCGTGACCTGCAACTGAGACCATGCTTTCTGACACTGGCCAGCACATTTCTCTCTAGAATCCCGTGATAGTCTTGAGATTTCATTGTACCCTGCACAGATTCAAGACACCCTGTGTCAGATGCAGCAAATCCGCCCCAGAACATAACCGAGCCTCCCCCATGTTTCACAGTAGGGACCGTGTTCTTTTCTAGATATGCTTCATTTTTCCGTCTGTGAACATAGAGCTGATGTGCCATGGCAAAAAGTTAAATTTTTGTCTCATCTGTCCACAGGACATTCTCCCAGAAGCTTTGTGGCTCGTCAGCATGTAGTTTGGCATACTCCAGTCGGTTTTTTTTAATGATTTGTCCTCTGGCTCAAACAGCGAAGGATGTTCCGATCTGACACTGATGTTCCCTGAGCATAAAGTTCAGCTTGGATCTATTTTGAAGTCTTTCTAGGCTCTTTTTTTTTTACCATTTGGATTATCCGTCTCTTTGATCTGTCATCAATTTTCCTCCTGCAGCCACGTCAAGGGAGGTTGGCTACAGTCCCATGGATCGTACATTACTGAATGACATGTGCAGCTGTAGTCACAGAAACATCTAGCTGCTTGGAGATGGTCTTATAGCCTTTACAGTTAACATGCTTGTCTATGATTTTCTTTCTCATCTCCTGAGACAACTCTTTCCTTTGCTTCCTCTGGTTTATATTGAGTGTGGTACACACCACGTCACCAAACAACACAGTGACTACCTGGAGTCCTATATATAGGCCCACTGAGTGATTGCAGGATTGTAGACACCTAGGATGCTGATTAGTGGACATACCTTGGATTAACATGTCCCTTTGGTCACATTATTTTCATTCTTTTCTAGGGGTACCATCATTTTTGTCCAGGCCTGTTTCATGCATTTATTTTTTAAATAATTCTGTTGAAGCATGGATGAAAAGCAATGTCTGACTTTCATTGGTCAACATTTATATAATTTTTATTTATTATTACTTTTGTCAGATTAAAGTTATTTCTGTGACCATTATGAGTTTTTCTTTGATTTAATGATGGGTACCAACAATTTTATCCACGTCTGTATATAAAACTTACAAATTATAACATTGCTTGAAAGTTATGATCCACTATTTTAGCACTAAGAAATTGAAATATTTCAGTTCTTGAATTGATCCTTCAAAAGGTCTTAACTAGGTTTTTTTCACCTTTATCAAAAACACATTATTCTTATGTATATAATTTAGGGCAGATACTACTTCTTTTGTCCTTCACGTTTTTTATTTTTAAAAAGGTTTACAACGTGAATTTCAACTACAACTGCCGGACAGAAAATGGCTGAAAAAGTCCACCAAAAAACGTGAAAGACTTTCACGATCATTCTAAAGCATTACATTAAACTTCGGCTCCTTATAATCAAAGTATAACGAAAGTAGATGGGACCTAAATGTTTTGTAAAATACATATGTTTCTCATTAGAATTCAAATAGATTCACAAAGCTTGAGCGCAAACTGATGTCTTATACTTTCCTACCTACCTATCACCATTGGCAGTGGATTAGTGTGCTTTTCATCTCTCTGGCCAACACATTCTTTTCAGGATCAAGTACAAAGCTCAGTTAAATGAGTCTTTTTACAAAAGGCAAAAACCATGAGAATCACAAGACCACCAGTCAGTTCAGCTAAGCAGGTGCTACAAACTAAAGATCAAGAAGTAAGAAACTGTGATCATAGTATCCCTCATTCTTGTTCATGTTGGCTCCTTTAACAAGTCTCAGTATAACGAAGTTTATGCCTGAAAATAACAGCTTTCATGTAACTTAGTATATGTGGATTTTACATATAGAAATAATTCCTCTGTAGGCAGAGTTGAAAAGAAACGTGGGTTGTAGACTGAAAGTTTATCTGACAGTAAAAACCCAAGAGAGCAAATGATCATAACTTTATGAATTCATGATTAGACAGAACATAGTCTCTCAGCAGGATGATTCACAGGCTGTTTTTATGGACTCAGTCTGTTTTGCCCTTTCGTATTTAATCATCACTGCCTTAAGCAAGTTATGCAATCATATTTTAGCATAAAATATATTCTAAAATTATATGATGCATCCAAATTCTCAACTGTTTTTGCAGATTAAGTTTTCAGCAAATGCTCTGGATCGACAGCAATTAATCAATAACTGGCAGGTAATGCAATGAAAATGCACCTGCAGCTTTTAATTAATCACAATTAATGTTAATTAGTTGCATCTTTGATTCGTAGTCAGAAGCTTTATCCGTTAAATCCTTTATAGATAGGTATCTTGTATGTTGCTAGTAGTTTGTACTCTAACCAATCTGCCGGTTTCATGACTTGCCACTAGAATACACTCAACTAAGCTATAAGATGATTAGTAGTTTTTAATTCCTACTTCTGTAGCAAACCAAATGCTATATTAATCTTTTTCAGTAAAATAAAACAAGACTGTCTTTGCCTGATGTAAAATCAGTTTCTTTAAACATAGACAACTTCAAAGAGACAAACGATGATTTACTTGATTGGTATTTCTCCAAGATCAAAAACCAGTTTTGTAGCTATATTATCTAGATATTCTCAGTCTGGTTTGGACATATCTACAAAGTAACATCAGAAAACAACTTGGTTTGCCAAAGTGCTTTTGTCAAGATCTAAATCCTAACTTTGAAATCGCACCGCTCTGATAATCCAAGCAGGCAGCAAATGCAAACCAGACAATAATTGTTCACGCTGATTTAAAATCAAACTAAACCCTCCTCTTCTTAAAGGAAAAAAATTGAGCCCTTGCAACTTCTTTCAATTAGACAAACACGTGTATCCCTTCGATATTATGGAGACTGCGGCCTCCTGAAGTGCTTGGAACTTTCATTGCTGCCTGCAGCTGTATTTTTCAATGAACTTATTTTTTTCATTTGACCAACAGGATCTCTCCTGATGGAGTTGACATTGTGCTGGACTGCCTGTGTGGAGAAAACACAGGGAAAAGTCTGAGTCTCCTTAAGCCACTGGGAACCTACATCCTATATGGTAGGGAATGTGTTAAAGCATATTTAACATCTTTATTAGATCTATATTTTTATTTATTTGACTGAAAATTGTAGCTTTTTTAATATTCTTTCATGTTTTCATGAATGTTTCTCCAAACCCCAAACTCTTAGTTGAGCTATTTTTGAGCTATTTTTCTGTTGAATTTTGTTTCCTTCAAATTGTGCTACACTGAAAATGTTCTGTTTTTATAATGAAAAGAACCTAATTTTATGACTTTTTGGTTGTTAAGGTGTTAAGCAGTTGTGCTTGCTTCATCTACTCCGTAATTTTTAAATTTAATGCATTGTTCATAACCGTGACTATCAAGGTCTTTTAGATTGTGTCAAGGTTCTTGCATTTAGCTAAATCATAGCAGGAGGTTAATTTATTAGTTACATGAGCTGAACATATTCAGAGGCATGTTTTCACTAACTTAAAGGTCTAAGGTGCTAACTAATTCCCCCCTGTCTTACTTTACAAGTATCTAAACTGCCTGTTGCTGACCACTGTCCAGCATACAGAAACCCTTTTTATTTTTGTTTTGCAGGTGCATCAAATATGGTAACTGGGGAAACGAAGAGCTTTTTCAGTTTTGCAAAATCTGTGAGTCAGACACACAGTGCAATTCATATTTAAAAGAAACATCAATCTGTATTCATCCGAATTATTATTGTATGTAAAGAAGTATTTCCTGGTTTCTTCTTAGTGGTGGCAGGTGGAAAAGGTAAATCCAATTAAACTTTATGAAGAGAACAAAGTCATCGCGGGATTCTCGCTCCTCAACCTTCTATTCAAGCAAGGAGGATGTAAACTTGTAAATTCAGCAATGGACCAACTCTTGTGTCTATATAAACAGAAGAAGATCAGGCCTTTAGTCGACTCCCTTTGGGCACTGGAGGAGGTAAGAACTTGGCCTAATCTGATGGTTCCCAACCTCCCCAAATCTGAGGGGAAAAAATCAGTCCATCCATATTTTCAGCTTTAAAACATCTCCCAAAACTTAACGCAAGACGGAATAATCAAAGCAGTGAAATCTTTTACTTTTGCAAATATTTTTGCTCTACTTTTTTTGCTTTGTTTCAGCACTTGATTGACAAAGCAGAATGTGCTAAATATATGAAGGTCCATCAAGTCCAGCAGATGGGAGCAATTTGCACCTATCTTTGCATTAGGTAGCGGCTCTCCTCTTTTTACCAGGGAGATGTAGGGAATTGAACGAGAAGATATTTATGATGTTTCAGTGGTTCAACACACCTGGATAAAACAAATGGTTTATTATCATGTCTCTGCAGAGCATGATAACCATCTGAGGAGGTATTTAAGCCATTTGAAATACCTGTTTGGAGAAGAGATATCTAAAACGTGTAGGACAATGGCCCCTTGGGGACTTGGGTGGGACACCACTGCAAAAACGGATTAAATCAGATATAAAGACATTGATTGAAGTTAAATAAATATCTAGGGATGAAAACATTTGCACACACAAATGCACGCTTTTAATACATCACTTGATAAAGGGGAAAAAAGTGTTTCATTCGATATTGCGGCTGGCATTCTACTACTGCAACACTGCATCCTTCTCACTATTCCTCTTTTGAATAAAAGAGATCCAATTCAGAGTGTGTTTTTTTTCAAATTCTTCTTTTAGAATATTTGTTGCAAATTTCCACAACCATAAAATTTAGATTATATATTTTGAAAAAAAAAGCACAAACAATATTTTTCAACAAATTGGAACTGAAATGTAATTGGCAAAAAAATCAACTAACAATTATTACAGGAGTGAAGGAGTTTATGTGATATCCATGACTTTATGTAAAACCAGGAGAGCGGAAGATAATTTTTCCACCTATGTCTTGCCCTGTGCCAAAAATACCATCCGCTTTTAGCAGATGTTTTTTTGTGTGTATTTTTTTTCATGCGCTCTGTATAACCCAACCAGTTCTGGTCTTCAAGCTATTTGGTTGTGGTGTTATTTACATAAATATACATAAATATTGGAAAGCTTTTGCTTAAATGCATACAATGAAGTGTGTCAGTCTGTGTCAGTCAAGTGAGACACGTAGTTGTTCTGTAAAGCAGTAGATGTAGAAACTTTGGGTTTGCCTGAAGAAAAAGGTCAATTGGTCTGTGAAAGAAATGTCTTTGCGGATATAGAAAGTAGTTTCTTTGCTGTGTAAAGAATTCCACTTAACGTTACCTTTTTTTAAAGAGATTTTTATTCATTGTTTTTTTTTGACAAACCAGGAATATATCTCAGAAAGCTCTGTTCTTTGTATCCCCTGTCTGAGAGCAAAGGAGATGATCTGACCACATCCTCGTATTTTTATTTCTCATGGGAAACTTATAATGTAGTGTTGTCATTAAACACTGCCAAACTGCTTGGCCCATTCTCTGCAACCATTGTCCATGAAGAATTTCATTAGAGGGCTGGGTAGCGTTGGATGTTGTGTCAGGCCTCACTTGTTAATATGGGTGGAAGGAAAATTAATTGGACATTAGTGTACATGTTGACCATGGCAACCATTCTTTCTGGACTCAAGTACTGAGGAGGATACATTTGAGTGGAGCAACATAGTAAGAGGTTTTCTCCCATGAATACATCTGTATGTTTCTACTTTTCAACCTACAACCAACCACGTTAAAAAAAATACACTGGGATTACATCCTAAAATGTTATGGTGCTTGTTCCTTCTCCTTTGAAAAGCTGCTGCCAAGCAGAAAGTGATGGAAACATTTCCAACCTAATTTTGCTCTTGGCTTGGTTGTTGCGTTTCCGTTTAACTACAGAAAATATGTGGCACAGTGGCCGCAGACAAAGGGGCGCACATTCTGTTGTCATGCAAAAGGGTCCGTGTATAAAATTTTATATGAAAGAAGTCAGCATGCCTGTAACTGGCACTAGAGAGCTTAAGTGGTATCATCCTGAAATGTGCAAACTATTAGAGGCAGTTGACTACCTCTAATAGATTGGAGGAAGTAATAGGCACAGACAAATAATCCGCCCATATTTTAATTAGACAGTAGTTTGATCAGGATTGCACAAAACACTGTGGGAGCCTGATTTATATTGTAATCAAATTTGTTATACTACACTGTTAAATACATTTTGTAAGGGTCTAAAGTGTTGAAAAATATTGGTCAGACTGAATCTGAGACCTTAACCACCATGAAAATGCTGTGTGTGATGACTTTAGATAGCCGATTGTAATCCTCATTGGACCTGTCGTCTCCTATCTCTTACAGTTTGAATATTCGAAGTTCATTGAAAAAAAAAAAAAAAAGTTATCTAAGCATTTTCACACAGGTTGGAGAGGCAGTCGATTAATTTTTAATTGTAGCTTCACCTACATTGAAAATTAATGTATTACGGTAGTCATCTTTTTTTCTACGTTCTGGATTGTACTGTTAAATTGGGTGGAAATCTGTGTCACCAGATTTCAGCAGCACTCTTGCAGGAGGAGAAGCCACTCAACGTCAGGGGATGCAATCAACATTAATAGCGCAGTTTCAGACCCTTATAATGGGAATAAATGGACAAAAACAGCCTACAAATCACTCAATCTTAATCTAATAAAGCACGTTTCTCCCATTGGCAACACAAAGGACTATACAAGATAAAAACAATATACATTACACAAAACCTAATATGTGAATATATTTTTAAAAACTCAGACGTACACACAATCAGAGAAACCACTTCACATACCTCTCCCCTCATGATCTCCACCTCTTAATTCTTTGTCTAATCTTTAAGCAAAGTAAAACGTGTAAACACATACATTTGGCACAATACTACTGTGAGGGAACAATATCTTGGGGATCCAGCCCACCTTCGACCACAGCGGCTGCCTCCACAGAGACCATCTCTGTCAGTGGTGTTCAGGGCCCACACCACA